>OY740719.1:133486865-134736865 GCA_963513945.1 Hydrotaea diabolus
GTCACTGTTTTGTGTGGATTTTGCCACGCCATGTATAACGAATTTTTGTTTCCAAAAATTCAAGAGAATGACATGGACGACATTTGGTTTCAACAAGGGACCACATGTCACACAGCCAACGCAACCATCTACATATATTTTACGCATTGTTTTTGAAAATCGAATAATCAGCCGAAACTATGATGTCAATTGGCCGCCCCGGAGCTGTGATTCGAGCCCTTTGGATTATTCTCTGTGGGGATCCATTAAGAATATATGTTACGCAAAGCATCCAGATACAATCATAAAATCGAACTTGCCATTGAAGAGATTCGACCCGAAACAATCGAAAATGTACTGAAAAATTGGGTTGATCGGATGAGGTACTACCGAGTCAGTAGTGGTAGTCATATGAATGATATTGATTAAGAGATTAATCCCTAAGCCATCTAAAAACTTCTTCATAAAATGCATTAGCCGGAAATGACAAATCTTCAATTCCATGTGAAATCGATCACTTTTTACAAGTAGGTCTTCGATTTTGACAAAATTTTGTACACTAGTTTACCTTGGTGTTCTATAAAAAAATACAGTTTGGGTTTTTTAAAAAAAATCTGAATTCTGAAAATTACAACAGTGGCAACATTTTCAATACGTTTTTTTTAAATTCATAACTTTTGTTCTAGTGATGAAATTTGAGAAATTTATTTTTTAAACTATCAGTATTAAATTGAGGGTTGTAAAATATATTTTTATAAAAAAAATTTTTTCTCGATTTTGGAAAAAATATACATTTGATTTTTTTAAAAAAAAAATTAGATAAATCGTTATTATGTTGGCTAATGGCACAAAAAAAGTTTTGGGTGAACACGCTTCTACTTTTCGAGTTAAAATGTAAGTCGGTCTCCACCTTATTTTCAATTATATTTTATTTGTCATGTATGAGGAACTTTTTTTTCCATTACAAATAAAATGTGCAACGGTCTCCACAATATTTTTAAAACTTTATAATTAGAAAACTTTAACTTTGGTTCCATTTGTGATTTATGCGGATTTTTTTTATTTTCTTTAGAAATTAAATTTTTCCGTTTATTTTGTTTTTAAAGAAATTTTTTTTATAAAATTATATTTTGTAAACCTCAATATAGTTTAAAATTCCTAAATATCATCACTAAAACAAAAGTTATCAATTTTTTAAAAAAAAAACGTATTGAAAATATTGCCACTTTTGTAATTTTCAGAAACCAGAATTTTTTTAAAAAATCCAAACTGTATTTTTTTTAGGACACCAAAGTATTCAAGTATTCGATTTCACATAGAATTGACGAAATGTAGTTTACACTCTATAAAAGGTATGCAGTTCATTTAAGCGTATGAGGTAAAAAAACCTTTAAAAAATCATTACAAGGCACATAAATATATGTCAGATCTAAAGATATTAAATATTAATGTATAGATTTTCTTGGATATAAAACATAGCAACTTCTCCATTAAAACCTTCCTATACTCTCACCAAAAGATAGATGTACTAAATTTATGTACCTTTATTACAAAATACAAAATAGTTATTGTTGTTGCGACACACGTAGTGCCGGGGTGAAAGCTCTTGGCCGAAGACTGCTGCTTCGGATCAATCCATATACACGCAGAAAAAAAGTATGGTTGGGGTGACAATATTCGAAGAGGATCAGACTATTGTTTTGTATATGGTTGTGGCACAACAATATTATGATCCTCACAACAATAGTATGATACAAACACAACCATACTATGATCCCCACAACCATATCATGGTCCTCACAACCCTATTATTTTTCTCATACAACCATAGTATAATTCACACGCAACCATGCTATTATCCCTGCGACCATAGTATGTTGGTTGATTAACCATACTAAGATCCCTTAAATTATTTATTAGAATTGGGCAATGTTGTTATTCAAAAATAGAGTTTTTATCAAGCAAATTATTTAAAATTGCAGTACAATTAGTAGCCAGATTTGAGGCCATGTGTTTATTGAACATTTCATTCAAGAAACAAAAATATATATTTAAACGGCAGTCGAAAATACTTTCAGTTGCCAGCATGCGTGAATGCTACTTCACCATCCGTAGACCCCGGGTAACGAATGTGATTAAACCATGATCTATAGCTATATGTGGCAGCGCATAGAGAAAGGGACCTTAGGGTAAAAAAAATAATTTTAATTTTTTTTTTCTTTTTTTGATATGGACAACATCTGAGCATCGAATGAGACCGATCCCATGCCCCAAAAGTGTTCCCTCCCAGAGATATGCGCGTTTTATGAAAGTGAAATCGAAGATTCTATGCGCATATAGAAAGGGACCTAATCTTTAAAATGGCTCTCCTGAACAAAACTGTTTTGTTAACCTTAGGTCCCTTTCAATTTGCGCGTCACATATACTTAAGTGCAGGCAGATTTAAAATAAACGAGAAACAGTCGGCAGTAGAGTATATCACCGAACAAAGTTAACACAATAATAATCCCTCGAACTACCTTACGATTGTTGTTGTCTTTTAAAATGGGCAACAACCATGCACTGTATCGTGTGTACGTGTTAATCATACACACACACATACATTTATGCTCTATAAAACCTGTTTTGTTATGTTCATAGTTGCAACCATACGATATGATTGCAGTAATCATATTATTGTTAACGTAAATTTTAAACAACAATATTTTTGTTGCACCAACCATGTTTATATGGTTGCTACAACCATATTTTCATTTCTAAATTTGGCAATAATACTTTTGTTACATTTCAACAATATTAATATTGCGGCAATCATACTATTGTCAAATTAAATTCAGAAAACAATACTATGGTTGCGACGACCATACTTTTATTGCGGAGAACATATTATTATTTCGGGACCATATACTAACCATATTTTTTCTCTGCGTGTACTAAATAATACTAATTTTTCCCCCTGGAGCTACCCTAAGCTTAAAAAATCATAGAATTAAAAATCATAAAAACTGTTCTAATTGTAAATTGTTGCAAAATTTTCAAAAATGGCAAAATATGGATTTCTGTAAAAGTGGCATGGCTTCAAAAAGGGCAACATTTCCACTTTAGTTGTACAACGGTAACGCTGATTCGAATAACAAAAACCATAACACTCAAAATAAACCAGAATCTATCGGGTCTCGTTGTTGTTGACATCTGTTGTTAAGCAGTCCTTGGTGCATATTTAAAAAAATGTATTTTAAAAATTATTTCTCAATCATAAAGACCAATGTTGCTTTTAAGGGCAAAACATTTTTAACTCTTAATATTTTTTCGCGCTCTATATATTTGATATAACTGAGGCAAAAAGCTTTTTTTTGACGAAGGAGTGGAGATATCGACAGAAAATTTTTACAGTAAGACCATTGAGAGGTTTTCTTACAAAAATTTAATTTTCTAAATTTGGAGTTAATTCCTTTTTGTTAAACAAGTAAGATATGATTTCATCACGTTGATATTTTACAAAAATAATTATAATTTAAAAAAGAACGCGTGTTGTTTTTTCCGAAGGTCACATAACAACGAAAACAAATATTATTTATTGCCCTGATTTGTCCATGACAGAATGAAATTTTTAAGGAAAACATTAAAACAGTTTTCAAATAATTAATAAAGCGATACCAGAAAAAACTGTTTTCTAGCAAGTTTACACACATGTTTATAAAAATAATAACATCGCGAATTCAAAAATATAAAGTAACATTATTTAGCTAGAGACAAGCAAAGTTCAATGCCAAAGGCATTTGTTCTTAAGTGTTTACCGACACAATTCGAATCAAAACTGACATTAACCTTGTACTCCGACACAGACGTACGACCAAATAGCAGAGAAGAAAAACCCGCGAACGAAAATACAAATTGAAAATTTTCATTAGTCAGACAAAAAGAAATCCCCCAAAAACAATAGAAAAATTTCAAAACATTTAACAGCATAAGATTAAAACAAAAGCAAAAAAACAAACGAAAAATTTCCCGATATTGAATCGTCTTCGATCTGAATGAGTTCAGCTAGAAGAAAAAAAAAGTAGAAAAAATACGAGCGACGTTGCGTTAATTCAAAATGGCATAATCAACTGAGTCGGGGGATGTTTTGATGTACCATTGATCACTCTAATATTTACGAGTATATGCCAATCAATGATGAGATATGGATCGATCGATCGGCGAGGAAGCGGTTGTATAAATGCCAACGGCTGTGATGGTTAATTTTATTTTGATTTTGAATTGATTGCTCACGTACTAATGTTTTTCTTTCTTCTTAATTCGAAATCACTTGAAATACGTTCGCTGTCGTACATATCGAACATTCCGAATATATTCGAATGTTTCTCTTCAATCCGATTGTTTTCTTACCACGCATTGTAAACGATTCGAAACACTGAGAACTAAACTACAAAACTACTAAATAGTTTAGAATAATTATTAAGTGTCCTTAGCAGGCGGCGTTGGTCCGACCGCTTGTGTCGCTCGAACGGGGTTTGGCGATTGAAAAGTGTGCCAAATGGTTTTTCAATTGATACACAAAGTAAATGTGTGACCCTGATTCTTCTTAAACAAATACAAGTAAATACATAAAATATATTGCTATATAAAATAGCAAACAATACTGCAGTAAGTAAAAAAGCAAAAATCGGACCAACGGATAGCGAGTTATTTAGTCGATTATGTAGAAGCGATACGTTTTCAAAGGGTTTTAAACAATATTTATAAAATTCGAAAACTTATTGGGCTTTCCATGTCGTTCGATACAATATATTATTGCACTGGAAACCCTTTCTGAAATACAATAAGTTGTTTTTTTCTATATTTCCAATTATGATTTTTTGAATTCTCGCCAATATTTTTCAGAAATGTTACTATTTTCGTGAAACATTGCTAGAGCCTAATCGTAGAAGTTTCGTCGTTTCAAATGATCAATTGGCTTTTGTTCTTGAGTAAGTTTAATTATATAAGGATGAAGGCCAAGATCTTTTCACAAAATACGCCCCTGTGTGGTTTGAGACATGCCCAATTTCTAGAAACGACGTGGAAACGACTGATTTGGCTCATTTTGATCGGACACACTTACTACTTACTTACTTACTAATTTGGTAGTAGTTCTAAATGATTTCCAGGCGTTGAAATTGTGTTCCATTAAGTACTAAGGGGCATAGAACCAGTAAATGCAGTTCGATTGGGATAAAATATAGCATGAGGCGAAAATTATTTGCTCATTTTTCTTCTGCTTATTTGGACTTTAAGAGCTGTTAAAAAAAATAAAAAAATCGCGATTTATAACTAAAAACTTCGCGGGAATAAGTTACCGCCAAAAATAAAGAACGTTAACCTTTCTAAAAAAGATTTAAGGTCTTTCAAACCCAGGTTCAATTTTGTAGATCTTGAAAATGACAAGGGCTGCACCAATTCGACAACAGATTTAATTACTGAGCTTAAAAATGATAGGAGTAATTTGTTTTTTTTTATTTTTTTTTTTGAATGATTTTCGTGTTGATTCTGGACCACTGTGCGCCTTGGTGTTATGATTAGTGTACACGAATAGCATACAAGTAAACCCAGGTTCAACACTGGCCAGGTACAAACATCTAACAATTTTTTTTTGGTGTAAAAAGGTTGGTGTTTCGTTTTAAATTTCGAATATCTTTAAATCTATATCTAAGGTTAAAAACCAGTTTTGTTCAGGAGAGCCATTTTAAAGATTAGGTCCCTTTCTATTTGCGCTTAGAATTGTCGACTTCACTTTCAAAAAACGCGCATATATCTGGGAGGGAACACTTTTGGGGCATGGGATCGGTCTCATTCGATGCTCAGATGTTGTCCACATCAAAAAAAGAGAAAAGTTGATGAAAAGTTTTGTTCAGGAGAGCCATCTTAAAGATTAGGTCCCTTTCTATTTGCGCTTAGAATCGTCGACTTCACTTTCATAAAACGCGCATATCTCTGGGAGGGAACACTTTTGGGGCTTGGGATCGGTCTCATTCGATGCTCAGATGTTGTCCACATCAAAAAAGAAAAAAAAATGACAATTGATTTTTTTTACCCTTAGTTCCCTTTTTCTATGCGCTGTCACGTATATTGAATCAATAGCTTTGATCCCGTAATACCATTTAGTGGTAGAAAATTCGCAAATTCTGCAGAAATTATCCAAAACAGAATTTACCTAGAGGCTATTTGTCTGTCATTTATCTTCAATACCATTTGTATGTATCAACCCATCATATTCAAATTCATAAATGTGTACCGGAAATGCATAAGTACCGCATTTATCATCATCAAAAAAAAAATATTTGTTTGCATGCATGTACGTGCCTTTGTTCACAAAAAAATTTAATGCTAAATTAATATTTAATTTTTATGTTTGCAAAATTTGTTTATGTATTTCAACGTCTAAAAATCAATGTCGAGTCGGAAAAACTGAAATTTTTCTCACATAGCACTTGTGGTTGCTCTGTTAGTCGTCCGTCAGCAGTGTATGTATGTTTGTTTTTTATTTGAACATTTTCTTGACATTCAGACGGCAGAAAATGCCATTTACGCACACTTATATCAAATCGCTTTTCTTCTTTGACTCTGGTCATTTGACGAGAACTTGGCACAGTTTTTTTTTATTTTATTTTCATCTCTTTTGAAATGAATTTATTTTTGTGTTGTGTGCGATTTGAAAACGACGAAGAAAACAATAACAAAATTTAAATAATACTCGTAAATATGTACAACAGGATTTTTGTATGAAAGATCATTGTTTTATTTGTCAAAAATATTTCTTAAAAATAACAGACTGGCCAACAAATTTTGGAAAGTGTGTATTCTCTAGAATCCCGAAATGTATCTAGAGTTTAAACATTTTTAATGCGCGATTTAAAAATGAGAAATTTGTTTTGATGGACAACTTTTTAGCAAGATCAACTTCTATTACTCAAGATCAGTTTTTGTCTTTTAACAAAAAATAAATTTAAATTAATATTTAAAAAAGTATTATCCAAAACGAATTAGAAGAATTGTCGCATTGAACCGAGTTTAAAAAAGTGCGCCTCCTACACACAGAGAACAGATTTGTTGCCACAGCCGATTTTTTTGCCAATCGCACGTTGCACGTACTATCCACGTATTTCATCGTTACAACCGAATGTTGATTGGATACACAGCAATTTTCACTAGAGGGAACTGACACTTTCGGTTGAAGAAAACAAGTATCGGTACGAGAGCTGCTATATATATTTCTGGCCTAATAATTTAAATGCGAATAATTATCATCAAAAATAGTATTATTGTTTTTCAAAGTATCTTTAGCATGATTTATACTCTTTTGCATGCGCTCAAACAAATTGTCGAAGCACTTTTTCCACTTCGATTGAGACACCTCCAAAACATGGTTTTTGTACAGCATCTTCTGGCGACGAAAATCGTTGACCACGCATTTTTTTCTTGATTTGCAGGAATAAAAGAAGTACTCGGGTGCCAAGTTAGGGCTGTACGGCGGATGACCCATTGGCCGGTCAAAAAGGCGCTGGTTTGAGCCGATGTGTGAGAGCACGATTCGTCTTCTCTTGTTCGTTTTTCGAATTTCTCCGAAGACTTCAGGCGAACGAATTATGGTGTACTACTCAGAATTGACCATCCTACGTTGCCCAAGCGGAACAGTCACCACATGACCAGTTTTGCCGAAGAAACAGGCGGCCATTTGCTTCGAAGTGCTTCTTCCAGGAACAACATTCGTTTGATTTGGCTCGTCTTCGAAGACCCACACGGTCGATTGCTGTTTTGTTTCGGGCTCATACGAATAGATCCATTATTCGTCACCTATGACGATCCTTTCAACGTTTTTTGAAGCACCGCGATCGTATTTTTTTATAATTTCTTTGCACCAATCGACACGAGCCTTTTTGTGAGCGATTGTAAAATTGTGCGGGATCCAACGAGAACAAACCTTGTTTACGGCCAGGTGCTCATGCAATATCGAATGTATGTATGCTGGTAGAAGAAATGCCCAAGGATGCCTCTATCTCACGGTGTGTCACATGACGATTTTGCATTATCAGTTCACGCTCGGCATCAATGTTCTCTGGCACCACGGCCGTTTTTGGACGACCTTCATCTTTGAGCGAGCGTCGGCCAAGATTGAATTTATTAAACCAGTTTTTCACAGTGCTATAGGATGGTGCTTCATCGCCATTCAAAAGATTTAAGTTCATCGATGCACTGTTGTCGTGATAATCCACGTCAAAAGTTGTGAAAAATGATAGCACGAAAATGTTCACGAGTTAATTCCATTTTTTTGGCAAATTGATTTTTTAAGTCACTGTAACGTTTATGCAAAAAAATGTCAAACTTTCCAATGGAAATGTCAGATGGCGCCCGGCAACACTTAGTCTTGCCTAGGCCAGAAATATATATAAAGCAACCCTCGTACACAAGATGTTTTTGTTTTTTTTAAAAAATTAAATTTAATTTCATTTTTAAAAAACACCCTTTTATCCAAAATGAATTAGAAGAATTGGCGCATTGAACCGAGTTTGAAAAAGTGCGCCTTCTACACACAGAGAACAGATTTGTTGCCATAACCGAATTTTTCGCACACTGAATATTGGTACGTACTATCCATGTATTCCATCGTTACAACCGAATGTTGTTTGGGTACACAGCAATTGTCTCTAGAGAGAACTGACACATTCGGTTGAAGAAAACAAGTATCGGTAATCACAACCGATTAAGATGATCATTGGATCTGAACTTGTATATGTATTGGTCGTTCTTATAGATTGTTGGTTATAAGTACTTATTGAACAAATTTAATATTGTACCGCCTTGCATTGGGTCAACTGATCAGTAAAATAAATACGTCTTGAGATAGATGTTTTGATAAGCGTTGCAATAATTATTTAAGATATTTAACAATATTTATTGTCAAGCTTTGGGTAGACGAAACTCGGGAAAAATGGGTCTCCTCCAAAAATATTGGTTGTTATTTTGAATAAGGCGAAAATTCTGATCAAGTCTGTGTTATAAGTAATGTCGCTGAATAACAGTTAAGCCTGTTTCTATATTTTGGAAAATATTTTTTCCATATTTCTTTTATTTGTATGGCAGTATCGTTTGGAAGCATTAACCGTCCAACCCACGAAACCTTAACTGTCTGACCATTTTTTTTTTGTTTTTATAATTTTTTTGGTGAGTTCGAAATATGTTTTCGTCGTGAACAACGATTTTGTTGTGACCAGAACCGATATATTATAGTGTTTATATGGTGATGTTGAAATAAACAATATTATGTTACAACAGCCAACTAAGCAGGGTTTGGTCACTACAAAAAAATAATTTGTGTTCACCACCAATTATTGGTACCAAAGTAATATGTACATCCCAATTGGTTGGTTGCCATAACCGCCAGTTGTCGCAACCAGAAGTTAAAATCAATTTAGTTGGTATAAAAATGTGATTAGCTGTGAATTCCGTGATATGGTTGCAGCAACCATCATATGATATCTTGAACCATGTTACCATCAATACTATAGAATGTTGGTTATTGCAACAGAAAGTCGTTTTATCCGACCGAATTCTTGTAGTTCGGACCGACTTCCAACTAATTTTGTCTCTGTGTGTAGAAATCAAGATTAATAAGTTGTAAAACGATTTCCAAAATATTACGGGTTCATGACTGCATTCTTAAGCTACACTAAATTCAAAAACACTCCAGGAATCTCTTCTTTCAACTATAACAGCAATTTTATTGTTGTATAAAGAGTATGATTTGATTAAAAATTTGCACGAGAAGCGGAATAAAATAATTAAACCCTACTACGAAAACGAAAACCAGAAACAGTCTAAGTGACATGTGTAAGCATGCATAACACTGTGCTTGAACTGAGATTTTTTTTAAAGCGACAAGCGGGGCACCCTTTTGTTTAAACTAAACTAAACTACTATGCCGAGTCAAATGGCGCTAATCGTTTTTCTAGATTTGCTCTTAAAAAAAAGTTCGCGAGATGAATCATTTTAGTTTTTATAATAACCAGACGAAACTTGGTACACAGGCTTGCAAAGGACCATTGCGGCTCAAATGAAGTGATTTAATGGCGTATGAAACGCCCGTTAGTACAATATTTAGATTCAAATTTTGCATTCCGTATAGAAATTTTTGAATTTTTTATAAGGATATTTGTTCAAAATTGGGTACAGAAAAGAAATTACACAAATGTGGAATTTTTAACGATTTCTTAGACTCTTAAGTATAATTACAATGTCCAATATAGTTCATAAGTCCTATGCAGGTTAATCGCTTGGTTATTATAAATATATACGAGGGCGACCGCAACACTAACTGGCCTGGCACATTTTCTGTTTTACCAGCAACTTTTTTTTTGTTTTTTAAAAGCAATCTTTTATAAGCCATCTGTCAAAATTTCCGAAATATGATTATGATTATCATGATTATTTTCTTTGTTACAGGTGATTGAAGTAGACAAGTTTTATAATTTTTGAAAAATGGAAAATAAAGAGTTTCGTGCGGTAATTAAACACTTTTATATGAACAATTAATCAAAGATGAATTGGATTCTGTTCATGTTATAATGCACCATCATACTCCACCGTGAAATCCTGGGTTCAACAATTTAAAATGGGTCGTTCAAGTACGGAAGATGAAAAACGCTCTGGAAGACCGAAAACTGCTACTACTATTGAACACATTAGAAAAATATTTAATAAAGTGACTAAAGATAGACGAATAAAGCTCAGAGAACTTGTTGATATTGTTAAAATACACGAAAAACAAGTTTGGAGTATGTTACATGATTAACTCGACACGAAAATGCTATCCGCAAGATTGGTGCCGCGTTTGTTGACTTTGCCCCAAAAATCGTTCTTTGGACCAATTCCGAGGAGCTTTTAGCGATTTATCAGCGTAATCGAATAGAGTTCTTGATCACTACCATCCCAGAATGCAAAGAACAGTCAAAACAATGGATAGAAGCTGGTAAAAGTGGTCCTAAGAAGGCGAAAACTGTTAAGTCAGCAGGAAAAGTAATGGCCACAGTATTTTGGGATGCAAGGGGTATAACATTTATTGATTATCTTGAAAAAGGAAAAACTATAAATAGTGAATATTATTGTGCATTATTGGATCGGTTGAGTGAAGAAATCAAGATAAAACGACCGCATTTAGAAAAAAAAAGTTCTTTTTCATCACGATAATGCTCCTTCACACACTGCATTTTTAACTCAACAAAAACTGGCCGAATTATGATTTGAAATTGCTCCGCATCCACCATATAGTCCAGATTTAGCTCCTTCTGATTTTTTTTTGTATCCAAATTTAAAAAAAATTCTCGGTGGCAAAAAATGTTCGTCCAATAGCGAGGTTATTGCTGAAACTGAGGCATATTTTGAAGGTCTTGAAAAATCTTATTTTTCGGATGGTATTAAAAAACTTGAAAAACGTTTGATGAAGTGTATTGAGTTGGAAGGAGATTATGTTGAAAAATAAATAATAATAATTCCAAAAAACGGTTCTTTTTATGTTAGGCCAGTTACTTTTGCGGTCGCCCTCGTATAATTTTTTCATATCGCTAACTTTTTTAAAAGCTAAACTAGAAAAACTGTTAGCGTAGTCGATTTAGTTTAACCCACCGGATGCCCTGCTTGTCGAATTTTTCCACTAGCAAAGTGTTTTGAACAGTTGTTGAACCCAGGTTTACCTCCGGTTAAGACGTCTATTTTTGATCTTCTTTATTTGTTAATAGAGGTCATACTTTAAATAATAAATTTTGAAAAATTAAAAAAAAATCGCCAAGAAATTGTTAAAAATAATGTCATACTGTATTCAAATCATACAGTTTCAAATAAGACAGGTACGAATTTTGGCCAGTAAAATAAA
Source organism: Hydrotaea diabolus (assembly GCA_963513945.1). NCBI lineage: Eukaryota > Metazoa > Arthropoda > Insecta > Diptera > Muscidae > Hydrotaea > Hydrotaea diabolus. The sequence goes on from OY740719.1 coordinate 133,498,750, forward strand.
ATTCTGAACCACCGTGCGACTAAGGATTTATCTCTATGCCTTGCAAAAAATGTTCTTTATAATGCAAAAGCCGTTCGAAGCCGGCGTTAAAGAGTAGGTCCCGGTCAGTGACTTGATATAAGTTTCCCCTTGTTCCTTAACGGGATCTTGTGGGAATTAATTAAGTAAGTATAACACCATGGTGGCACACATGCCTCTACTGACAACTTGTACTTACTAATGCCAACTATATTTCCACATCATTTTCGAGTTCCTCCACTGTGCGTCAGTTTGATAAAAACTACTTATATGCGGAATAAACCAAAGCAAATATTTTGAAGTATCTTTTTCAAAAATGGTATGGCATTAAATTGATTTTTGTTATTGTTCAAATGGTGGAATTTTTTTGCACACATACGAGTATATGTATATATAAATATTTATATAAATATGTACATTAGGGTTTATCGCAGTAAAAGAAAACATAAAATTTACAAGCTCGGAAAGTAAAACAAAAACTAAAATATTTTAAATAATATGTGACGCGCAAAATAGAAAGGGACCTAAGGTTAAAAACCAGTTTTGTCCAGGAGAGCCATTTTAAAGATTAGGTCCCTTTCTATTTGCGCTTAGAATCGTCGACTTCACTTTCATAAAACGCGCATATCTCTAAGAGGGATCGCTTTTGGGGCATGTGATCGGTCTCATTCGATGCTCAGATGTTGTGCACATCAAAAAAAAGTGAAAAGTTGATGAAATGTTTTGTTCAGGAGAGCCATTTTAAAGATTAGGTCCCTTTCTATTTGCGCTTAGAATCGTCGACTTCCCTTTCATAAAACGCGCATATCTCTGGGAGGGAACACTTTTGGGGCATGAGTTCGGTCTCATTCGATGCTCAGATGTTGTCCACATCAAAAAAAGAAAAAAAATGAAAATTGTTTTTTTTACCCTTAGGTCCCTTTCTCTATGCGCTGTCACATATAAGTATATAATCATGCAAAGTGCAAGATGTTAAATGCGATAAAATTTTACTATATTTCTATATTAAGAACGTTTAGTAAAAAATCGTACGTTTTCAAAATATAGTTTCATAAAAACTACGATATAGGTTCTTTAAATTTGTGAAATTTGCAAAAACAATCGAAAAACGACACAAAAATAATGACTCCTATTGAAATTTAACACATCGGGAAGTACACTTATGTACACAGAGAACGGATATGTTGTCACAGCCACATACGTATACCGCGTGGCCGATTTAAAATTGAAATTTGAGATGGCTGTAAAAAAGTACTGATAATTTTTTAAAATTTCTGGTATTATTGGAAAGGTTGAACTTTGTCATTTAATAATGAAACACCAACCGATCCGTTTGCTTGGCCCAATGGGCTGAACATTGTTTGGCAGGAGATAAAGAACCGAAAAATTGTGTTTTCAAATGAAGCTCATTTTCATCTCGGTGGCTATGTCTATAAGCAAAATTGCCGCATATGGGGTTCAGAGAACCCACACGAGACTATTGAGAAGCCAATTTATCCACAACGAGCCACTGTTTGGTGTGGATTTTGGGTTGGCGGCCACATTGGGCCTGGAGCAGCTGTTACCGTCAACCGTGAGCGCCACGCTCAACGCATTTTTGTTTCCAAAAATTCAAGAGAATGGCATAAACGACATTTGGTTTCATCAAGACGGGGCCACATGCCACAAAGCCCACGCAACCATCGATACTTTATGCAGTGTTGAAAATCAAATAATCAGTCGAAATTGGGCTGTCATCGCGCGCAGCGGAGCTGTGATTTGAGCCCTTTGGATTAATTTCTGTGGGAAGCCATTTAGGATAAATCTTACGCAAAGCATCCAGAGACAATTAAAGAGTTGAAACTAGAAATCGCAGCTGCCATTGAAGAGATTTGACCCGAAACAATAAAAAATTCACTGAAAAAATGGGTTGATCGTTTGAGGTACTGCCGAGCTAGTTTTGGTAGTCATGTGAATGATATTGTGTTCCATTATTAAATGACAAAGTTCAACCTTTCCAATAAAACCAGAAATTTAAAAGAATTAGCAATACCCTTTTTTACAGACGACTCAAATATAATAGATAAATCGCCCACCCTGTATTTGCTAATCGAATTATTGTGATCAGCGATGAAAATTTAGTTTTGTATCCGCTAGATTTAGCGGTTATTGAACAGGTTTCTTGGGAAGATTTCACATTAAGCTTTTTGCATAAACTATTTAACTTTGTTTAAAAAATAAAATTTAACCTAAATAACAAAAAAAGGTCTTTGTTTAAAGATATGGGAAGTGCTTAAAATATATTGAATCCTTAATATAGAAGGCACTTAGTTATTTAACAGTCCTATATTTGGAATGAGGTTTTGATAAAAAAAAAGGCAAAAATTATCGTCACAATATAAGAGATGTGAACTTCTTATTTTTTTCATCCAAGAGCAGACAAGGTTAGTACTCAAGAAATCCTATGCAGCTCTTAATACAGCATTAATAAGATCCCGCATTTTAAAAATTCAACTAGCTCAAATTCTCACTCATTCTAATACATTTTTGGAATTCGGAAATTAACGATGCTAATTTGCTTTAAAAAAATTTACCAAAATTTGTCATATTAAAAATTCGCAAAAACCAATTTTGAAATATTCGCTTTCGCAAACAATTTTTCAGTATTTCTCATTTGAAAAAATAAGACTGCATACGTTACGCAATTGATTAATAAAAAGGCAGCGCAACTTTTTTTGTTAAACACTTGATGATTGCAATATAAAGTGTTTTAAAAACATCAACCGATTTTGAACAGTTTCAATATGGATCGTTTGATTAAACTGCAAGAAAAGATGCACGGTTAAGCGATTCAGAGGGTGATTCTAATTAATCACACATTCTTTGGCACAACAGAATAATACCCTGTGCCATAATATGACAAGGGTACAAATAGAGTATATACGTACAATTAAGTTATGGCGTGCACTTTTTGTTTTAAAATTTTACAACAATGTACCTGAATGTTTGTAATTTTGGGAAATAATTTTTTTGATTAAATTCTTAATTACCTTTAAAAGTTTTTAGTGCCAGCAATATGGTGTTATAGTTTGAAAATCCCAAAAATGTCAACTTGTTTGGAAAGACGTCTCTTAATGGACTATGGAAATCAATTTTGTTTATACTAAACGACTGTACCCGAACATTGTGAATATACAATATTTATTTATGCAACATTTTTTCGAGACACCTTAATGTACATTTATAAACAAATCGTAACGGTTTCGCCACATTGCAATAAAATAGAATTAGATTCTGAAATATTGCGTCTTGAAGGCGGGAAATATTTATGCACATTAATAACGCAATTCGTTTAATGAAATTTAGATTTTAATCTCAAATCAGTTTTAATAATTTGGGAAAAATATTAGATTGTGGTTCTTCATATCACAACATGGGCCGCTACCAGTGTTATCGTAGTGCAACTAAAGTGCCACATTTTTTCGATCACAATAATTTGGTGCCACTTTTTTATTGTGAAACTATTTGTGCAACTTTTTATACTTTGGTGCAAATTTGTTACCTTTTGTGCCCCTTTTGTTAAAAAGATCTTCTGAATTATTGACTTTGTCAAGCACTGCGATTATGTACGGTGTACTTTACAAGATGTGTCAATACGGTTTACATACGAGTAGCTTTCATTTAAAAGCATTTTAGAGAATTTTAGAAGAATTTAAGTAGTAGAATTTAAACGACAGCCGTAATATAGGTGATTGCTTTATACTAGGCTATAGACAAACCTCATTAGAATTTGGTTAACACCAAGATAGAGGCTCGAGGCAAAGTTTGTTCTCCATTTCCAATTATGTCACTCTAGAATCCACATATGAGTCGCAAACTTTATTAAATTACACTGCTCTGGAACGAAAGTCTCCTTTGGACAAAACGAACCGGACATTATGTAAAATGATCTCCTTAATCCGAATTAAGCGTCCGTTTTGCCACATCACATATCGTTTCGTTAAAATAACTGACTTGTTTCATTATATAAATATATAATATATAAGTATATTCGTAGGAAATGCACCTTTCATATAGATCATAGCTTATAAAATCGTATTAAAATTGTAGAAGTAATAGAAAAAGAAGTTAAAACGTTTTTTAATGTTCTCATAAAAAAGGAGATTCTTAAGTGCATCGCTTTGGCGATAGATAAGCAAAGCTCTTCGAAATAATATGAAACTGATGGGTTCCGATTTATGTCTTTCAGGTTTATAGTTATAAAAAAAATTTGAAAACATTTATTATTGAACAGGGATTAAACCGGCTCAAGACCTCTTGCTTCTATATTTAAATAGAAGACAAGTTTTTAACAAAATGGCAAAGTGAGGTGGAGTCTCTTTAGAGGTGGCAAGAGTGAGTTGTATTTTCGTGGGCAATTGTGTGAAGAAAACTTGAAAAGTAAGGTTTACAACAGTAGTTCTCATTCGTTTGGGGAGAGCCTGGCCTTATAGAGTTCGGTTTTACTTTCAACAATTGCAGCAAGGCTTTCTGAAGAGGGTTATCACGGACCCGAAATCATGATAAAAGTAGTGTGCAGCCACGAAAATCAATGTCACTTTGCCATTTTGTTAAAAACTTGTCTTCTATTTAAATATAGAAGCAAGAGCTCTTGAGCCGGTTTAATTCCTGTTCAATGTGTAAAAGCAACAAACCGAAATAAAACAAACGAGCTAAACAAACATTTATTATCTAATAGCGCCTTTCATACAGTTAAAAAATTTTTTATCTACCATTCGCAAACTTAAATTTCGGGACCAGAATTGATTCAAAATGAGAAGAATTTGATAATAACATGCCAAGTAATTTATTTAAAACATTTTATATTATTTCCACCTTGTTCGGAATGCAAATTTCTCTTGAAATACAAATTGATCACAACTGTGTCACTTCTTAAAAAAAATATATGCCACTTTCTTGAAGAAATCCGTTTTGTGATACTTTTTTAAAATTGTCAGCATTCGTTCTTGACCCGAACCGAAATTTGTTCGAGAATTCCAACTATTTGCAACCTGCACTTTGATTTCAAAAAAAGCTGTACGGACATATCTATAAGACATCAGATGATGATCTACAGTCTATAGGTATTTATCTCCCGTCCTTGTAGGCGTGACAGCCACCAATACTAAGTTTAATCCCACGCTGGAAAATAATTCGAGAAAATGAAAACAGGGTGTGTCGCAACAGAACTAGAAGGGGATTGAATTATTTTTCCTCATCAAAACCTTTTAAATATTACTCTACCAAAAATTATATTTAAAGGGATCTCGTAGTATTAGTTAAAGACGACATAGCTTGAACACAGTTAAAATTCATTAGTTGTACAGATAAACGTTGCAACAACTTATCAACAAAAGGCTTTTACCATTTTATTAGAAGGATACATTTTAATTAATTCAAAGGTTAAGTTTTTTTGAAACTCAGACAATTATAAGTATTTCAACCACTGTTATTCAAAACAGCAGAGTAGTAGATGATATACAGAATGGTTTTCACGATAAGCAACTGATTGAATCAATTTGATGAAGAAAAAAATCAGACTGTTGGTGCCAGTGGCAAAATAATTAATGACCACTTTTCTCTCTCGATCCATAACATATATGTATGAACATTAGGGTGTATCACTAACGAAATGTTTGAGTTGCAACGTTTCTCATTGAACCTTTAAAAATTCCTTAACGTGGTCAAACATATTTGAAAAAAGAGTTCATTTTCAATTTATTAAAAGTTGAACAGAATGTTTAAGTTGAAAAAAACTATAAAAATATCAAATCAATATTTATCAGAAAGCTCAAAATAATAATTTCATCTTAACTAAACACTTAGCAATCAAAAGATTTTTTCAAGCGATGAAAAAATATTTACAAAGAAATATCGAACAGATCTATAATATAAATTAGAATCGACTGTAAAAAAAAGTACTGATAAGTTTTTCGAATTTCTCCTATGCGTTTTCGCTCGCTTCTCCAATGTGCTGAAAATAGTTTGGCAGGAGATGAAGAATTTAAGCGAAAAATCGTGTTTCAGTGAAGCTTATTTTCATCTCGGTCGCAATGTCAAAAAGCAAAAATGCAGCATATGGGGTTCAGAGAACCCACACGTGACTATTAAGAAGTCAATGCATCCAAAAAGGGTCTCTGTTTGGGATGGATTTTGGGCTGGTGGCATCATTGGACCATTTTTCTTCGAAAATGAGCATGACGCTTTCGTTACCGTCAACGGTGAGCATTATCGCGCCATGCTTAACGAATTTTCGTTTTTAAAAATTGAAGAGAGTTTGTTTTCAACAAGGCTGGGACACATGTCACACTTTTAATGCAACCATCGATATTTCAAGCACTGTTTTTGAAAATCGAATAATCAGCCGAAATTGTAATGTCAATTGGCCGCCTCGAAGCCGTGATTTCAGCCCTTTGAATCATTTATTTGTGGGGAGCCATTAAGGATAAATGTAACGCAAAGCATCCAGAGACAATTGAAGCGTTGAAACATGAAATCAAAATTGCCATTGACGATGTACTGAAAAATTGGTATAATTATCCGATTATAATCGGATGAGGTACTGGCTCGGCAAGTTGTAGAAGTCATATGAATGATATTGAGTTCCATACTTAAATGACAAAGTTCAACCTTTCCAATAAAACCAGATATTTGAAAAAATTATCAGTACTTTTTTTACAGCCGATTCAAATTTAAAAATTTAAATCGCCCACCCTGTACTTATCAAAGTTATTTATCATTTGTAAAAATTATATTTAGAATTTTAAAAAATAAGGAAAATCATTATCTAAGTTTTAAACTGGTAAAAGAAGTTTAGTAACTATTTGCCCTAAGGATTTGTCCATTTGGAATGCCACATTTTGTAATTTACTTTTTTTCGAATTAGACGGAGAATCGTTGAACTGTGTCTATTGATATTCTTTTTGGTGACCTGTATACGAGTACTCGTATAATGATTTGAAGTATTGCCGCCATCGTTTCTTAAAATTGTAACACGACAGAGATTTTACATTTCAGCGCAATTACAAAGTTTATTGAATTACATAGTTAATTTTATGCAAAGGTTCTATTTCGGATAAATGTTTATCACGACTTGAGCAGTTTTTTTATTCTGGTTCGAGACCTTTATGTTGTTTCTTTTTCAGATTTAACTTAAAAAGAAGAAATTGGTGAAATGTATTTGCTACGGTTGCCAGGCAGACTGTACAGCTGTTTCTAAACCCGCCAAGGTTTTTATTCAGCAGTCTTTGGCAACGATTACTTCGGCCACAAATCAAATGACTTATACGGGAAACTCATTTTTATTAATGAGAATTACCCTTTGTGTATAATCTTCGAACTGTGCGTAGAGCAATCTTCAACGCGCAATATCATTTCCACCAATTCCGTTTCGCATTGGTCTTCGTTGAAAACCACAAATGCAAAAAGCACAATCAAAGTGTGCATGTTTTTTGTGGCGTACCAATCCTTTTTAATAGTTTTTTCGTTTTTTTTTGTTATTTATTCGGTCTTTTATCATTATTATGACTTGAGCAGTTTTTTATTCTGGTTCGAGACCTTTATGTTGTTTCTTTTTCAGAATCAACTTAAGAAGAAGAAATTGGTGAAATGTATTTGCTACGGTTGCCAGGCAGACTGTTTATCTTGAGAAATGCAAGAATAATAAAGTTCCTTCTCAAAACTTAAAAACATTTTAATATTTTTTTTGGGCAGAAAAAACTACTTTGTTGGAAAAAATATATATTCTTTTTGCATTTTGTGATATTTATTTTAGAAATATTTTTTTAAACTTAAACGATAAATCTATTGAATGATATTTTTGAATTTTTATCATGATTAATTCAAATAAATACAAAAACTTATCAGCACAAATAGTTATTACAAAAATTCAAAAAAATTTTTGAACTTTATGTTAAAAAAATTAATTCAAAACTAAATATAAAAAAGTTTTTCGGTACTTGATTTTTACCAAGGACATGGGTTTAAATGAATTTTCACACAAGAAACGATAAGATATCGTAGAACTGCTAAGTCTTGTTTCTGTTTTGACACAGATTCACACTGTCAATATATCTTGACAATCCAAGATTTTTTCATGATAAGAGTTCATTGAACAATAAACGGAATTAAGTCAAAGAACTTTTATCAAATGATATCAAATGAAAGACCTGCCATCTCAGAACCAATAATTTGGCGATATTTCGAAACAATTTAATCTAAAAACTGGCAATTCGATAGTCTTGAATATGAATTTTGTTCACATATTGCGAAATAACAAAGGGTGGTCCAATCATAATGTTAATTGTGAGTCACACCTTAACGTCATGTTTTTCTTAGTTTTGCGTAGTGTTTGACAATTTCAACCACGGAGCGATACACAATTGACAGAGCGTTAAGACTTTTAAAGACTTTTACGAAAATGGGCTTTCAAATCAAAGTGCAATTCGTGCACAAAGTGCAATTCGTGCACAAAGTGCAATTCGTGATTTTACGAGTAATTATGGAAAAGCTGAGGTACCCACAAAGAGTGACTGTTTGGTGCAGTTTATGGGTTGGCGTCGTCATCGGGCTGTTCATCTTTGAAATTAGGGTAGGTTAAGCAGTTAGCGGGAATGGTGTTCACTATGGCGAGATGAAAACAGACTTCTTATGGATAGAAATTGAGAATATAGGCATGGACGATATGTGGTTTCAACAGGATAGTGCCACAGCCATCGAATCAATGGCTCTTTTGCGTAAAATATTCAATGGTCGTGTTATTTCACGTCTTGGTGATGTTAATTGGCCGCCACGATCATGGGATATGACACCGTTGGACTTCTTTCTTTGGGCATATTTAAAAGAAAAAGTGTACGTCAATAGCCCCAAAAACAATTCAAGAGCTAAAGGATATGAAAATTCGGTACATTAACGACATTGAACCACCATAATGGACCACCGGATAGAGGTATGCCAACGAAGCCGTGGCGAGCATTTGGCAAATATTTTGTTACACACATATTTGTCATAGATCCTTCTATCATATTTAAAAATATTAAGATAATTATCTGAAGGCTTTTTGTTTTAATTACAATTAATATCGTACGTATTAGTTGGACCACCCCTTAATTTAATTTAAATTCATGATATGCTTTCATAAAAATGTACTAACACATCGGTTATAGATAAGACCGCTATAACATTTAAACCTTTGTTTTTGCAAAAAATTATTGCTTTAACGCAGAAAATAATAGAAATAGAGTTACTTGTTACTTGATTTGGAAGAGCTCCCCTTGGAGATTACTTTATAGTACCTAGGTTAAATAAGGCAGATTTTGAGTTGTGGCGTTTTTGAACGTAATGGGCGACATGTGGTCGCGCAAAAACATGTTCATACATCTAAATACATTAGTATCAGACATCAACAATATGTCTGTATGTTCCTAATGAAATTTCACATTTTCTAAACATAAATCAAGACGTTTGGCACATTCTTTTCTATGATCAAATATGCATTTGTTTTAAGATGTTTAAGGAAATCCGTCGTTGTTGATGACTTAAATGATTAGAAGATATCCATTTAAGTGTCAGTGTAATTAAGTGGTCTAATCTGCTGTGACATGTACTGGCACAAGGACTCTTGTACCAATACTCGTATATACTCGTACATATATATTTGTATATGAACTATATAAGTATATAAACAAATAGTTTGTACTTACTCTTCATCTTGTGCCAAGGCGGTTTGGAAACGTGGCTGTACATAGGTCCAGGCACCTTGATTCTTGTGTTCCTCTTGAGCCCAAAGAATTTCGGCATTTTTATATTTTAAAATTTCTTCTCGTATTAAATCATAGGGGAAGGGGCAAATCTATTGAAAAGGAAAAAAAAACTTATTATTAATTACTAAAAATAATAGTAGGGTGAGGGTATATCGTTAAAATGCATATTACGCAGGTTTTATTATGTGGGGAATAACATTCCCGAGAAACAAAAGACAAGAAAACGTTTCTTAAAGACATCCAGTAGATTCTGTTGTTCGTTGTAACTGCATAGAAATAATAGTCGTTTTTTTGTTTTAGCGATTTAGTGGTCGCTAGTACGAACTTCGCAAAAATATAAAAACGGTTTTGTTTAGAGAACATTGTTAACAGTTTTTTTGAAAATAGTATATATAAGTATTATATGACGCGTGATCCATTCCGAGGTTCCCTATATTTTTAAAGAAAAAAACACAGAAAATTCAAATTAATTGGCGAATGTTTGTGATCATTTGAAAAAACATTCTTTGGCATTTACGAGGGAGACCGCAAAAGTAACTGGCCTAACATAAAAAGAACCGTTTTTTTGGAATTATTATTATATATTTTTCAACATAATCTCCTTCCAACTCAATACACTTCATCAAACGTTTTTCAAGTTTAATGCCATCCGAAATATAAGATTTTTCAAGACCTTCAAAATATGCCTCAGTTTCAGCAATATCCTCGCTATTGAACGAACATTTTTTGCCACCGATAAATTTTTTTAAATTTGGAAACAAGAAATAATCAGAAGGAGCTAAATCTGGACTATATGATGGATGCGGAGCAATTTCAAATCGTAATTCGGCCAGTTTTTGTTGAGTTAAAAATGCAGTGTGTGAAGGAGCATTATCTTGATGAAAAAGAACTTTTTTTTTCTAAATGCGGTTGTTTTATCTTGATTTCTTCACTCAACCGATCCAATAATGCACAATAATATTCACTATTTTTAGTTTTTCATTTCTCAAGATAATCAATAAATAGTATATCCCTTGCATCCCAAAAAACTGTGGCCATTACTTTTCCTGCTGACTTAACAGTTTTCGTCTTCTTGGGACCACTTTTACCAGCTTCTATCCATTGGTTTGACTGTTCTTTGCCTTCTGGGATTTAGTGATGGATCCATGTGTCATCAACAGTTATGAATCGGCGCAAGAACTCTATTGGATTACGCTGATAAATCGCTAAAAGCTCCTCGGAATTGGTCCAACGGACGATTTTTTGGTGCAAAGTCAACAAACGCGGCAGCGTTCTTGCGGACAGCTTTTTCATGTGGAGTTCATCATGTAAAATACTCCAAACTTGTTTTTCGTGTATTTTAACAATATCAGCAAGTTCTCTGATCTTTATTCGTCTATCTTTAGTCACTTCATTAAATATTTTTCTAATGTTTTCAATAGTAGTAGCAGTTTTCGGTCTTCCAGGGCGTTGTTCATCTTCCGTACTTGAACGACCCATTTTAAATTGTTGAACCCAGGATTTCACGGTGGAGTATGATGGTGCATTATCACCATGAACAGAATCCAATTCATCTTTGATTAATTGTGGCGTATAACCTTTCATATAAAAGTGTTTAATTACCGCACGAAACTCTTTATTTTCCATTTTTCAAAAATTATAAATCTTGTTAACTTCAATCACCTTTAACAAAGAAAATAATCATTAAATATTTCGGAAATTTTGACAGATGACTTATAAAAATTGCTTTTGAAAAACAAAAACAAAAAGTTGCTAGTAAAACAGAAAATGTGCCAGGCCAGTTAGTTTTGCGGTCGTCCTCGTATTTTTTGAAGATTATGTCTATCAAATGTTGGCCGCGGCTATGTCTCAGATGGTTCATCAGTTGAGTCCAATTTTCGATGACTCACTCGAGCATTGCGACTGGTAACTGGCGAATGACAAGCGTGATATTTTGCTCCAAGGCCTGAATCGAGCGGGTTTGTCCGCATAAACCTAAGACTTTACATATCCCCACTGGAAAAAGTCTAACGCTGTGATATCACACGATCTTGGTGGTCAATCGACCGGCCCAAAACGTGAAATTATCTGCTCACAGAAGTGTTCTCTTAATAAATTCATTGATTGAAGCGATGTGTGTTTCAACCAAATGTCGCCGAGATAACGAGCTTCAATTTCAGGCATCAAATAGTCGGTTATCATGGCACGATAACGGTCGCCAATGACGGTTACGTTCTCACCGGCATCATTTTTGAAGAAATATGGACCGATGATTCCACCGGCCCACAAGCCACACCAAACCGTTGTTTTTTTCTGGATGAAGTGGCAGCTCTTGAACCTCTTCTGGTTGCTCTTCGTCCCAAATGCGGCAATTTTGCTTGTTTGCGACACACAAAATTTGGCTCGAAAACGTCGGATCTTCTTGGAACTTTTCAAGAGCCCAAAGAGCGAAGCGATGTCGCACGGGAACGTCGGGCGGCTGCAGTTCTTGCAGAAGCTGTATTTGTACGCTTTCAATTTAAGATCTCGGCGTAAAATGCGCCAAGTCGTTCCATACGTCAGACCGAGTTGCTGCGAACGGCGCCGAATCGACTCTCCACGGTCTTGGTGTACACTCTCAGCTACGGCCGCTACACTTTCTTCACTGCGTGCTGGACGTGGTCTATTCGGTCGAATATTATCCAATAATGAATGCTGGGTCTCAAGATGGGTGATGGTGTTGCGAATAGTACACTCAGTAGGCCGTTTATGTTGACCATAGGTGGAACGAACGTGAATTTTCGTAAGAACGTGAATTTTCGTAATAAAGTTAAACGATTTGTAAACGTTGTTCAAGCGTAAGTCTTTACATGATGAAATGCAAAACAATACTAAACATAAATAACAAGACAGCATGACACGACCCACACGTGATCTGTCAAAAAAAGGCTATTGCAAAAAGTATCTCTACTTGGATCACCCATAAATATTTTTGAAAAATTTATTCAAGAATGACCTTATAGCAAGCTCGGATATTATTCGCTTATAATTTTTTAAGAAAAACGTTTTTTTTCTTTTAACTTCAAGCTTTCATATCAAATGATTGTTTAGGTTTAGTATGCACAAAAATGTCTACCTTTTTTTTCAAAGGTTTAAAGTTATCGGCTTACCAACTGGCTTAACAAACGAGCAACAAAAATCAACTATAAATTGGGAGAAAATAGTACATTTTACTTTACAGTTGTTCCGCCATTCTAAGAAGAATGCGTTGCTATATTTCATACTAAGTTGGCCAAATTTTTACAACCGATTGCTGAAAAAAACCGAGCTAAAGCATTAGTACATACAAAAACAAAACAGTGTATGTAAGCGGGCTTTAACAGAATTAAGCGGACTTGAGTAAACCCACTTAGGTTTACATTGATAAACTTTTTTCATTCAAATTAAAAATTGACAAAACAATCTATATTCGATGCGTTGTACAGGATGGAAAATTAGAATCGGCTGTAAAAAAAAATTAATGATATATTTTTCAAATTTCTAGATTGGAAAAGTTAAACTTTATCATTTTAGTATGGAACTCAATATTATTCATATAAATACAACTGGGTCGGTAGTACCTCATACGTTCAACCCAATTTTTAGTACATTTTCGATTGTTTAGGGTCGAATCTCTTCAATGGCAACTTCGATTTCATGTTTGAACGCTTCAATTGTATATGGATGCTTTGCGTAACATCTACCCTTAATGGCTCCCACAGAAAAAAATCCAAAGGGCTCAAATCACAGCTCAGAGGCGGCCAATTGACAATCACAAATCACAATTGACAATCACAATTATTCGATATTTAAAATCAGTGCGTAGAATATCGTTGGTTGCGTTGGCTGTGTGACATGTGGCCTCGGCTTGTTGAAACCAAATGACGTCCATGCTATTTATCTTCTCATTTTCGAAGAAAAATTGCCTTATGATGCCGCCAGCTCAAAATTCACACCAAACAGTGACTCGTTGTGGATGCATTGGCTTCTCAATAGTCACGTGTGGGTTCTCTGAACTCCATATGCGTCAATTTTGTTTATTGGCATAGCCACAGAGATGAAAATGAGCTTCGTCTGAAAAAACGATTTTTCGATAAAATTCTTCATCTACTGTCAAACAATCTTTAGCCTATTGGCTAAATGACACAGTTTAACCTTTCAAGTAAAACCAGAAATTTTCAAAAAGTGTCAGTACTTTTTCAACGACGATTCAAATTTAAAATTTTAAATAGACCAATGTATATTAAATCGATTTCAAAAATACAGGGTGGCCCAAATAAGACCAGCTGATGTGAAACACAAATAACTTTTTTATTTTTTAACATAATTTATTTTTTCTTTTTGCAGATTATAACTAAACTCTTGGAAATTTAAAATGAATACGTACAGTACACAACAACGCATTAAAATGATCGATTTTTGTTATTCTTCTCAACGATTAATTGTTCTGAAGCAGCGAAATTATCGCCGTGTTTTTAACGTAAGATCAGCGCCCACATCTTCAACGATTACAAGTTTAGCTCGCCGTTTTGAGGAACTGGGTTGCAGTTGGCACTACAACTGCATCAGTTACACCCAATCAGATGCACTGTTTGGTGCGGTGTTATGGCCACAAAACTCATCGGCCCATATTTCTTTGAGAATGAGGATGAAACGCCAGAAACGGTCTCGGGGGCTTCTTACAGAACAATGATCGACAACTTTTTGCGGCCAATAGTGAAGCAACATCCTAATTTGTAGTTGCAACAAGTTGGACATACTGCTAGGCAAACTATGCACATGCTTCGTGAAATTTTTGCTGAACGCATAATTTCAAAAAAATTCAGATTTCCCTTGGCCTCCTCGTTCACCAGATTTAACTGCGTCCGATTTTTTTTTTCTGGGGATATTTAAAAGACAAAGTGTAATGCAAAATGCGCTAAAAGGAGCCAATGCCTGTGTCGAGCAAAATGGTGGTCATTTGTCTGATGTCATATTTCACACATAGTCACGTTAAATTTCCATAAAATGTATTTAAATTATAAAAATAAATCTTTAAAAAAAAACGTTATTACAAGAGTTATACGTGTTTAACATCACTAGGTCTCATTTGGGCCACCCTGTACTTGAAACTACTTAAAATATATTGAAAATCGAAAATCGAATTTCTCCGAAGACTTCAGGCAAACAAATTGTGGTGTACCACTCAGAATTGACCGACCTACGTTGCTCAAGCGGAACAGTCGCCACATGACCAGTTTTGCCGAAGAAACAGGCGACCATTTGCTTCGAAGTGCTTCTTCCACCAACAACTTTCGTTGAATTTGGCTCATCTTCGAAGACCCACACGGTCGATTGCTGTTTTGTTTCGGGCTCATACGAATAGATCCATGATTCGTCACCTATAACGATCTTACAAACGTCTTTTGAAGCACCGCGATCGTATTTTTTCAAAATTTCTTTGCACCAATCGACACGAGCCTTTTTTGAGCGATTGTCATATTGTGCGGGATCCAACGAGAACAAACCTTTTTTATGGCCAGGTGTTCATGCAATATCGAATGTATGCTGGTGGAAGAAATGCCCAAGGATGCCTCAATCTTACGGCATGTAACATGGCGATCTTGCATTATCAGTTCACGCACGGCCTTAATGTTCTCTGGCACAACGGCCGTTTTTGGACGAACTTCGTCTTTGAGCGAGCGTCGTCCACGATTGAATTCATTAAACCAGTTTTTCACAGTGCTATAGGATGGTGCTTCATCGGCATACAAAGATTAAAGTTCATCGATGCACTCTTGACGTCATAATCCACGTCGAAAGTTGTGGAAAATGATCGCACGAAAATGTTAACGAGTTAATTCCATTTTTTTGCCAAATTGATTTTTTCAAGTTACTGTAAACAACACAAATACGTCAAAACGTTCTGAGTACGTTTATGCTAAAAAATGTCAAACTTTCCAATGGAAATGTCAGATGGCACCAGGCAACACTTAGTGTTGCCTATGCCAGAAATATATACAGCAACCCTCGTATAGTGAATAACTTTTTTCGCTTAACTTAAAAATCGTAAAAATTTACTGTGTTCGACGCGTATACACGCAAAACTATATTTACAAAATCACTTTGTATAACAGCTTTAATTTAAAACTACATCTATTTTTAGTCCATTTTTACTCACCTGTTCCACTCTGATTAAACATATTTCGTTCTCCGCTTTCTTATCAGCTCTCGCTTTCAATAGGTCGAAATAAACTTTTCCTGAGCAAAACACCAACTTCGTTACACAGTCAGGGCTTTTCGAGGCCGGACCATCGTCGGCGATAATACGTTTAAATTCCGTGCATTCAGTCATATCCGAAAATGGACTCTTAGCCAAGGGATGTCGCAGACCCGATTTCGGTGTACACAGCACCAAAGGCTTGCGAAACGGCAGGGCTATTTGTCGTCGCAGTATATGGAACAAATTGGCGGGGGTGGTGCAGTTGGCCACAATCCAATTGGTGTCATTCAATTGACGCAATGCAAAATTATCACAAGCGACAGGTAATGTATCCGGATCATCGTGGCACATTTGCAGAAAACGCTCGAGACGACAAGACGAATGTTCGGGACCCATACCCTCCATGCCATGTGGTAGTAGAAGAACTAGCCCAGACTGGCGCACCCATTTCATTTCGCCACTCGATATAAATTGATCGAAAATAGCCTGGCCAGTATTGGAAAAATCACCGAATTGTGCCTCCCACATAACCAAAGCATTTGGATTGCTCATAGAGTAGCCGTGTTCGAAACCCAGGACGGCATATTCACTAAGACTACTGTTGCACACGCTGTAGTGAGCTTGGTCTGGATACAGATACGCCAACATGTTGTAGGTAACCTTGTCAATGGACTGATGCCTTAAGACATGATGGCGATGGGAGAAAGTACCACGTTCCACATCTTCACCGGAGAGACGCACATGTATACCCTCTTTGAGAAGGGTTCCATAAGCCAGCGCCTCTCCTAGGGCCCAATCAGCCATGCGATCCTTTACCATTTGCTGGCGGCCTTGTAAGATACGTTCAATGCCTCTGTAGAATAATGGATGAGGGTAACAGTCAAAATTATTAAGCCACATACTCACTTATGTATTACAAATTGTGCCTCTGGCGGTGGTGGGGACGAAAACTTGTTAGCAATATGTAATAGAATTTGTTCCTTAACTCCAGTGGGCTCCACTTTCAAGCGATCCTTGCCATCAAAGAATCCCGACCATGGAGAATCGATCCAGTCTTTATACTAAAAATGGGATGTATAAAATATTTTTATAAATTTTTACTTGTATACAACGGCGCTATGATTAACTTGTGGATAAAGCTCAAGGAAAAAGCTACAAACTGTCGATTGGTGTTATTTATTAATTACCACTCTTATTAAGGTTGTCGTTGTCGAAATCCGACTAATGTTATTTTCGCGTAATTCGACAAAAGTAACACTAGTCGTATATCGACCGCGATAATCGTAACCAGTGCCTTAAATGCTGTTCTCTTTTTTAATTGTCCTCGCGAGGATCGCCTTATGACAACACTGGTCTAGCCCTTGTGGCAGACGAGATATACAAGACTGGACAAATTTCGCCAGCGTATTCCTTGGCTTATCATGAAAATATGTCCACCCACTACCATTTTCGAAAATACAAGGTGGCAATATGGCAGCGGTTTGAAAATTTTCGGACTGGTGGTCAGAGGGTACTAGGGTAGTCGGAGGGTACCAGTAGTCGGAGGGTACTAGATAGTCGCAGGAATCCAGTGTGATTTTGTCACTTAATCAAAATAGTTCAATAAGCGGTAACAACTAAAGACATAACAAATGGCATAACCTGGACACCTGTTATTTCTCTTGGGTCAGACCACATCCACATAATCGTCTCCATCAATAGACCACCCTACTACATGGGGTGTTAGAGAATTCACATATCAACGCTTCAGGGAACTGCGCTATCCTTCTTATATTTAGGTAGAAGATGAAATTTCCGGAATATTATCACTGCTGCAGTCGCAAGCAAAATAACAGCTTGTCGAATACCTAAAGTCAAAAAGAATTTTCAGCTAAAACAGCGACATTTACAAATGAGCTTCGTCGTTCTAACCCTATTGACACCAGGATCAAAGAACTGTCGCCAGTAGCAGACTCTTGAAATATTATCCTCCCAAGTATCAGAGAGTGTTATTCAGTTGCAGACCATTAACGTGGATTCCGAAATCTACACAGCACAACAACAGCCGTAGACTTAATCAGAACAGGCATTGTAGCAGGACAGTGTTAGTGACAATTATTCTATTAAAGGCCTTTGATACGATCAGCAACGCAAAACGGTTCGAGGATGCCGAGACAACTTCTATATGTGAACACCAGACATACGTGGAGTTCAGACACAAGAACTCCTGTGGAACTCCCGTAGAGTCAGACACAGAGTTCCCCAGGGAGGCATAATATCTCCGGAACTGTTTAAACTCAAGCTTTCTGATTGTACGAGCATGGCGTCGGGCATTTGTAATGCTGCTACTGAAATGGTCGAAAATATAATTTTATTTGGAATGGAGACGTTTATTCAAACTAAAATTATGTCGGTTAAACCAGCCAAAAACAGTTGGTTTAATCAGGCATGCGGGGATGCTGTCAGATCCAAAGAGGAGGTGCTCATCGTGTGCCAGAGTGCTTAGACGTGAAAAGTTTCTTTACAAGCAACGTCTACGCACAAAGGTTCTTACTTCTCCCAGGGGAAGTAAGAGCTTTTGGTCGTTTGTAAGCAGAGTAAAGGATAGTTCTTCATCAATCTTAACTCTTGTTAAAGACGACCAGGCATTCACTGCCCCGGTTGATAAAGCTAACCTATTGACTGAAATGTTTGCAGGAAATTCTTCCCTGCCGGAAAGCAATCAACCACTTCCCGAGATCGAAAACACATATCGTTCCATGCTTAAGATATTTTTTCGAACTCGTGGAGTTAAAAGGATTCTTGCAAAGCTCGATGTTAGTAAGTCCCCGGGCCCGGATGGTAAATCGGCATTTGTCTTATTTATGTGCTTTTCGACGGCAACCCGTATAACCTTTACAACCTTGTTTATAGCGGAAGTCTTTCCAGCGTGATGGAAGCGACCAGCCGATCCCTAAAAAGGGTGAACATAATAATACCGCGAATTATCGGCCCATCGCGATATGTTCTGCGCTCTCCAAGGTAATGGAGAGCATGGTTAACCACCATCTTGAGAGGTATCTGGAGTCCAAACACCTACCTTGTGATCGACAGTATGACTTTCGTAGAAATCGCTCTACTGGAGACCTGATGGATTTCTTATCGGAGCGTTGGAGTCGGTCTATCCACCAGTTTGGTGAGAGTAAGGTCGTGGCTCTGGATATCTCCAAGGCCTTTGATTGAGTCTGGCACGGTGCACTCATATCAAAGCTGATCGCATTTGGTGTCGATAATACTTTTGCTCGCTTTATATCGAGCTTTCTTAGAGATCGCACTACAAGAGTTGTTGTAGATGGGTTCTCATCCAACAAACATAGGCTGACCGCAAATGTACCTCAGGGCTCTGTCCTTTCCCCCTCTTTATTTATTATTTTCATTGACGATCTTTTGGAACAGACGGTGAATCCAATCTGCTCTTTTGAGGATGACAGCAACCTATGTCATTCATATTCACTCGACCGTAGGCCGAGTCTTCAAGAAATTGAAGACAAAAGGAGAATTATGGATGAAACACTTGGCCGGGATTTACTGGCCTTTTCCGAATAGGGTCGTTTGAAATAGAGTGGATTTTAATGCGCGTAAGACTCAGTGCTGCTTGTTGTCTCCCAAACGATTAATTGACTCAACAGTGTCGTCATTATTTATCGATGGTATGGATATAGAACAATCGGATGCTCTTGACGTTCTGGGCCTGCAAATACAATGTGACGCTCGTTGGGCGAGGCATGTATTTGAAGTTTCGAGATAAGCACTCAAGTATATAGACTTCCTAAAGCGGTGCAAGAAATGTGTCACTCCTTCTTATCTCTTCGATATCTATATAACCTACATCCAGCGAAAGATGGAATACAACTCCCATATATGGGCAGGTGCTCCAAAATCATCCATGGAGCTACTTGACGTTCTGGGCCAGCAAATATAGTGTGACGCTCGTTGGGCGAGGCATGTATTCGAATTTCGAAAGAAGCACTCAAGTATATAGACTTTCTAAAGCGGTGCAAGAACAATTTCACTCCTGATATCTTCGACATCTATATAACCTACACCCGGCCAAAGATGGAATATAACTCCCATATATGGGCAGGTGCTCCAAAATCATCCTTGGAGCTACTTGATCATGTTCAATGAAAAAAATGTTAGTGGTAATCTATGCGGTGACAGTGTGGTCTGCGATTGTAAGTGAAACCCAGTGGAGATGTATTCAATTTAGCTAAAATGCCGCCCTAAGAGCTGCAACCGAGTGCCTCATGTTTGCAGTGGAACATTTACATGTGGAGTCGAAGATCATACCCGTGCGTCAATATAACAGAATGATGTCGAAGCTGTATCTGCTTCGGTGTTATTGCTGGAGACATCCCAAACCCTATGTAGTGAACAGGCATTATCAGGCATTATTTTTATATAAACGTTTTTACCGGCAAGGTCAAGAGTATAATATTACTATCAACTAAAACCGAAATCTCTTAAACTACAGGGCCGTTTAGTTTGTTCTATAAAGATATGCTGTGGCAATAAGACTTCAAATATTAAAAACACGTTCTTACCCTTATGGTTTGTTCTTTGCCAGATTCCTCGAAACCCTGCTCCAATATTTTATCATATTCAGCTACCGTTGCCTTCAGCTCCTCTTGTGTGATAATGTTTTCTTTGACCAATTTATCGGCATACAACTCAAGCACCGGTTTATGTTGTCGTATCTTTTGATACATAAGCGGCTGTGTAAACATCGGTTCATCGGCTTCGTTATGGCCGTTACGGCGATAACCAACCAGATCTAAAACGATGTCATTGCGCCAATCAGCTCTCCACTCTGCGGCTAAGCCACTTAGAAATACAGTTGCCTCTGGATCATCGGCATTTACATGTAATATGGGAGCATTAACAACACGCGCCAAATCCGTACAAAAAGGCGATGAACGGTGAAATCGTGGATCGGTGGTAAATCCGACTTGGTTATTAATGATGATGTGAATGGTACCATGATTCGTGTATGAGGGTAAATCTGATAAATGTATACTCTCATATACCACACCCTGGCCGCAAAAGGCAGCATCACCATGTATAAGTATGGACATAACTTTTCTACCCTCCGAATCTCCTTTGTAAAATTGTTCGGCTCGTGTTTTACCCATGACTATGGGATTGACAGCCTCTAAATGTGAAGGATTTGCCACCAGAGCAATGCGCACATTTTTGTTGGTCACACGGTTCAAGCGTTCGGTATATGTACCCAAATGATATTTTACATCACCAGAACCCTTTGACAGAAAATACAGACAGGAAAGTAGTGAAAGTAGAAAGTAGTGAAGGTTAAAAAGCTTATGCATTTGTTTAACTACCGTATCTTCCGCTTTCAAAGCCTTAAACTGGGCAAATATCTGATGCAGTGGTTTTCGACAAATATTGGCCAAAGTATTCAAGCGCCCTCTATGTGCAAGTCCAATAATAAACGATTCCACACCCAAGGCTGAAGATCGATCTATGACTTCTTTAAGACAAGGTATCAGTACCTCACAGCCTTCTAAACCGAAACGTTTTTCCGATGACCATTTCTTTGCCAAGAAATTTTCAAAACTGTAATGAAAATACTCGAAGTAATATCGAGGTTTATATAAAATATATACCAACTTACGCGGTGGCTCTTATGAGCCGTGATAATATCAACTTTTTCTTATCTGCGGACATTTGCAATTGTCCTGGTTTTTCAATGCGTTCTCTGATCCATGCTCGTTTTTTGGCACAGAATATATACATGTATTCAATGCCCATTGTGCCACAGTATATATTTTCTAAACGTTTTATGATTTCGCTACAGAGATACGAGTACTTGAATATGATTTTGTTTTTATTTTCTTTTAAATGTTTTTACCGAAAGGTCAATTCCTGTTCATCTCCACCTATATAAGTAGTTGTTCCGGCCAATTTGAATGTTTGATCCAAGTTTCTGTCCTCTAAAAAAGAAAGAATGCTATAAACAAGTAAAGGAAGAGTGTCCTTGACTACTAAGGTATATAAGAGACTTATAGCTTGTGTACGGATATTAAGCAAGATCTGGTTTTAAATGTGACTTCTAGAGAGACAGGGCCTTAATTTGGGAGGGTCTTTTTTAACAGGGAATATATGGAGACCTTTACCGATATGACCGCATAGCAACAGAGTTTGTTAAAGGTTGCATACCATTCACTATGCTTCATTTGAGCAATATCAGATGTAAATGTGGCTTATAGAGCGGCAGGACCTTATTTTAAATGGTGGTTTAAAAGATGGGCAACAAAAGTTCAATTTCACAAGCAACATTAGCAAAATCGGATTAAATTTGAACTTCTAGAGCGTTACGACCGACGTGAAACCAAAAGGGACCTTTATATGAAGTCATGTGGACTTTTTCTAATTTATGAGAAATCGGATGCCAAATGTGACTAGCCACAACCCGCATACAGGAGGGACTAGTACATGGCGGCTATCGAACACCATTCATGTACTGATCATCAGCATGGTTTCCGCAAGCAATACAGTTAGTACAACTGATTTACTCGCCATCAAGACACATACGAGTATTAGAACGGCCTCAATCAGAACAAACCCAACAACAGGAAGGTCCTCGTGGCTCTTGACCTTACCGAGCTCTTCGACACGGTCAATCGTCCCAAACTATTTGAGGACATCGCAGACACGGCGCTTCCGCGTAGTTTGGAACGTTAGATTGTAAACTTTAGGTGCGGGCGCCAGTTGTATATAGAATTTAGAAACGGGAAGTCAAAGCCCCGCAGAGTAAAACTGGGAGTTCCGAGCGGGATGATATCTCCAGAACTGTTAACCCCTACCGTTGTTAAATTCCTGCATCACCATACGTCGTTGAAATTTCGCCGTATGCTAAGGACTGCACAATTCCGACGTCAGGACTTTAAACAGGGAACACATGAGAAAAAAGCAACAGTTAACTCACTGATTTAGCACGCTTCGTTACAGCGAGGAAGATGAAAATATCCGCCATGAAATCTTCAGCCACACTGTTCACTGCACGTAACGCGGAGATGCGATTCCCTTAATTAGAAAGTCGAAGCATAAACATCCCGTCTACTAACTATTCCTAAATCCTTGAGGTCACATCCTCAAGTCAGTCATCGGAATTACTTGTTGAGCTGACAAAGAAATCTTACTGATCCCTTAGAACGCGATCGGACGGTCTGTAGCGAACTAAGCAGCGCCGGTGTGGTCGGCGAACGTGTCTCTGAGAACATTAACAGGGTGTCTCCTTAGGTCTTCTGAGGATCGTCTGCATAAGGAGAAGAATGTCCTAACCGTGCGCAGATATGTATTGTTGGCTATGCAGTATCTGCTAAGGTGTCTTCGCAGTAGTCATCGCAATCACCATCTCATGAACAGGACGCCTTCGCCCTGGTTTATCAGGTATGGCCATCATCCTGCGCTACAAGAGATAGCCTTTAGATTATCTCAAATACTAGGCAGATCTGAACGACATACACGTTGTCGCTTCGGTAAGTTGAAAAGACTGTAAATAGCTATAGCGAGAGATTACACAAAAGAAGGCGCTATTTCGGCAGACGCTCGTGGTTCTGGTTTAGCTGAGAACTGGATGTTGCAGTCGCCTCAATTTGTATTGGAAGCGATATAATGGCAACGTCCTGAACGTTTGTCCCGCTTGATATCAGGGACTTTATGTTGAATGCAACTATTCAATTGACGGCCAAGCCCACTTAGCCTACCCCTAGGTCTCTTTGGACGCATCCAGTTTAAATGATGTCCTGGATGTCGAAGCAGATCCCTATAGACGAACAGGACTTACTATACTAAATATATTGCTGTTCCATGGACCATGGACTAATATAGTCCAATTACTAAATTGGGCTTAGTTTGCATGTTATGATACGAGCAACCTGTAACAAACCACGGTAACATTCCTCGTCCTCGTTTTCCTTTAGCCCTCATGCAAAGGAACCACCCAACTTAAGATCTTAACGCTCTGCACGACCATTTCACATCCGATCTTCCTTATTCGCATATCCACCGTGCAATAGCCCCCCATTGAAGACCCTGTCGCTCTATACGCCCTCCTAAAGTTGATTCGGCTCGACTATAGACTTTCCGTACTGGCATTATTTCCTTTTTTCCACTTCAGTTTGCCTGGCGAAGAATTTTTGTAATTTTAGACTCACCCTTGAAGAAATCCGATTTTATAAAAACATTTTCATTTGCATTCAATGTCATTCCACATTTCGTTATGGTCTTATTATGTGTAACAATACCCAATGGATCCAAATTCGCAGCCAAAAATCCACGGGTCTGATAACTTCTTACTATATCATGGACAAAAATATGCTCGTCTATAGCCTTTTGACCCACATTACCGCCGCTACAGAACTGAGAGATGGGCAATAAATTACGCTGAGGATGTGATGCACTTGGTACAGGTTCGTAGACACCAGAACGAAAATAGGCATCCCAAGACTTAAAAAAAAATAAATAAAAATGTTTATAAAATTGACAAATTCAAGACTCCAGAACAAATAAATATATAAAAGTTACATACGGTGTGTACACAAGTTGAATCACGCTGCCAAGCTCGATACATGTCCTCGACATAAGTAGCACTCGAACCACCTCCAACTGTTGTAGGAAGTTGTGGCCCAGGTCCAGAAGCGATCTGCTTTGGAGTGTCCTTCTTGGCAGCTTTAGTCGCATTTCGTACAGTAAATAAGTTTAAGGCCGTTCTTCCCGTATCCTTGGAATGCAAAAATTTGGTCATTGTTGGATTTTAAACTTTCGAATAACATTTTTGTAACGAAATTGCACTTACCAAAAGATTTACTTTGTGACAGTTTGCACATGTCGAAAAAAGTGATTTAAAATAACGCGTTTTTAATTTAGTCATATTGATATTGTATTAATTTGCAATAAAGCTATATTTCAGCTTGGGTTAAAAAAAGTTTTTGAATTTTTTCTATAATATCGAATCGAAGAATCGAAAAAAATAAGGTGAAACACGATTTTGTTTTTCAATATTTTCAGTGACAAATATGTCATTTTGCTCAGCAAAGACTTGATTAAGTTCTTTCAGCACCAGTATCTTCAATTATAGTTATTTTTGAGTTTGTAGTTCTTTTGTATTGTCTTGTTAACATTGCATTTTTGAATTTTATACCTCCAATAAATTGGGCAGAGGTTGTAAGCCTTCTTCTTTTGTGTGCGTTTTTATCTCCACGTTTTACGTATTTGAGTTGTTTACCCCGTAAATCCCAGATTTTTACATTCAAATATTTTATTTCTTCAAAAAGATTTTCCATACAAGATGACATGGAATCGTGGCTTCTGTTTTCTTAGCGTTTCAATTAGTCCTTGACTTGTCTCAACTGTAGATTTATATCAGTCTGAGATTCTAGGTGTAGTTTCCTTAAGCTTCCGCGTTTTGCAAGATTTTGAACAGTCTTTCTATTTTATAACGTTTCGGACATTTCATTGTGAAGGTTCATTGCTTTTTCTTCGTCCTGACTCTTAAGTGCTTCCAGGGCTGCACCTTTTTTTGTTGGGTGTTTTTTAAAATTCAGTTAATTTGAGCTTTCAGCTTATTGTAAGAAATTTAACAGTCCATTCCATTTTATAAAGTTGCAAATGTGTTCTTTATTTTCTATTCCTCCTGATCCAAAAGAGTTTCCAAGGCCGCACCCTATTGGTTCTAGTTGTAGCGGCACTTGTTCCGGTCCATCATCATTATAACGGAAAATTCATGATGACTTAAACTTGTTTCCGAACAAAGTCCAAATTACAAGCTAGTTTATTCCTCTGAATTTGTCTGTTCGAATGGAATTTTGCCAAAAAATTATTGAAATGGCCGAAGGCAACAGCTTGAAAAATATGTCAGATTTTTTTTGGATCTAAACGGCAATGTACAATCAAAATTGCCGTATATGGAGTGCAACAAATCTACAAATTAACAGTGACTGTCAATGGGGATCGTTTTTTAAAGAGGTTGAAACAGTTTTTTTTTATCCTGAACTGCGCCGCAGACGTATATTCAACAGCATTTGGTTCCTCTAAAATGGAGCAACTGCACATATAGCTAGACCGTTAATGACAAAGCTCCAACGAAAATTCTCAAACAAATTAATAACCAGAAATTCCGAGAATTTCCGTTGGCCCCCAAGGTCACCGGACCGACTGCATCAGACTTTTTTTAGTGCGGTTATGTCAAGCAAGAGGTATACAAAACGAAAACAATTTGACTTAATTGATGCAGTCTATTAACAAAGTAATTGAAGCGATCCCAACTTCAACCCTTCAGGCCACAATGAATAATTTTCCGATCAGGTCTCACTTATGCGTCAAGGTCATTTACGGCCTATAATCTTTAAACACACAAACAATTAGTCATATAAATTATATTGAATTTTCTGAACAAAAAAAAACATTGATTAAAAAAAGTTAGTTCAATGATCTTATTGTAGCACAATTGATGCGCCACCCTATATCTATTTTCTTTCATGAGACGTTACCAAAGCTAGACTAGGACTTTCAACTATTGGCGTATATGCTAAACCTTTTAAGTGCCGCACATTACTGGATTTCACTTCAGAGATCGCACTGTGGGTGTCTAATACGCTTTACAGGTCTTTGCATACTTTGAAAGCTCTTAAAAGTCGTTATTAACCACATCTAATCAATTGGGCGTGACCCTGAGACTGGGACCATTTTTTTTTAAACTGTAACTCTTGTTGCAACTTTTACTCTCGTTTGAGTTTCCAAAGTTTTTTTTTCAATACTTTCTTCATGTCCACCTCAAGTTTGCTGGATTTTTTTGCCAAGCTCAAAGTTATGAGGTAGATCATTTCGTAGTTTTTCTATTACTTATGGGTCTACAGTTGACCGTTTTCACATTCAAGGTCAATTTTGCTCTCATCGTTTTCGAATAATTCCAATTTAAACTGCGATTCTTTTTAGCGGTCTTGAACGCGATTGTATAGCTCATTTGTAATTTTAAATGATTGGCAAACAAAAGCAAAATGCCTTGGCTCCCTAAGCAGTTCTTAGTCTTGAAAAAGCTTGTAAGTTTCTTTTTCTTGCAAGTCCCTAATTGGGACAGACTAGAGGTACTCTGATACCTTTATATCCAGACTCTAACTGACAGACCTCCAGCTAGAAGTTCAATTTTTCTATGAATCGTTGTTGCTGTATATGTTGTAGAATTTCAAGTTCAACTTACACGTTACTATGCTTTGCAAAGTAAAAATGGGGGTTGCTACTGATATTTCGGGCCCGGCAATAAAAACAAAATAGTTTATCATTGGAAATGGTTTTATTGTTTTTCAAAATATTCTCCTTTAAGATCAATAAACTTTTGCGTGCGCACAAACCCATTTTTGGAAGCACTTTTTCCACTCCGATTGAGACACCCCCAAAACATGATTTTTGAACGCTTCAACAGCTGCTTCGGGCGATGAAAAACGTTGAAAACGCATTTTTTTCTTGATGCTAGGGAATAAGAAGAAGTCATTGGGTGCCAAATAAGGGCTGTGCGGTGGATGGCCGATCAATTCGACATCTGAAGTGGTCAAATAGCTCATCGTTTCAGCTGATGTGTGAGAGCTCGCATTGTCGTGATGCACAATGATCCGTCTTCTCTTAATATCGTTCCTCATTTCTTCGAACACTGTTGGCAAAGAGACGGTTGTTTACCACTCAGAATTGACCGTCCTACGTTCCACTAAAGGCACTGTGGCAACATGGCCGATTATACCGAAAAAAACGCAATCATTTGCTTCGAGGTACATCTTCCACGAACAACTTTTTTTGGATTTGGCTCGTCTTAAAAGATCCATACGGTCGATTGCTATTTTGTTTCGGGCCCATATCCATAGATCCATGAATCGTAACCTGTGACAATGTTATACACTGCCTTTGAGCTTCCGCAGTTCTACTTTTTCAACATCTATTTGCACCAATCCATTTAAGCCTTTGTCAAATTATGTGGAATCCACTGATAAAAAAATTTTTTCACGGCCAAATGAACATGCAATATCTTATTGATGCTTGTCATACTTATGCCCAAGGATGCCTCAATCTCACGGTATGTAACATGTTTGTCTTGCTTAATCAGTTCACGCACAGCATTGATGGTTTCTGGCAATGTGACCGAAGTTGCACGTGCTTCACAAAATTCATCCTGGAGCGAACGGCGTCCGAGACTGAACTCTTTGTACTAGCGATTAACAGTGGTTTTTGATGCTGCTTCATCGCCAAAAGTCGAGTTGATTTAAACACTCTTACCTACCCACGCCGAAAATCGTAAAAAATCATCGCACGAAAATGTTCACGGGATAATTCCATTTTTTGACTGAGATGAATTTTTCAACACACTGTAAACAAAACAATTCGCCCTCAAATGACAAAACGTTCTGAGTGAAGTTGTGCTAAAAAATGTCAAAGTTTCCAATGGAAGTTCCAGTTTGCATCTGGGAACCCTAGTATTGCCAGGACACGAAATATAAATAGCAACCCTCGTATTTCCAGAGATTTGCTATTGATTTCTGAATGCTTAGTAAGTGGACTTTATGCGAATCATGATCGGTCAGCATGTTATCATTAAAATCCAATTGTACTTTGACAATTGTATTCTCTTTAAGCTTTACAAGCTTCTCTTGTTTATTCAATTGCAGTTTTAAAGTAAACTAAACTCTGTTGAAGATTAAATTGTTTGAGGAGCGCCGACAAGATCTTCGATTCGGGTTTGCATCAGATAAGTTTGTTGTCGAATTCCAGGTCAGCTAAAAAACTTTCTGTGTTTTCATGGCATTCTGATCCTTTTCCTCCGTAAGATATCTCAGAACGTTTAAAAGAGACTTCTTTTGCTTAGGACACTAATCAACTGTTGTAAGTATTTAATGAGAGCTGACTACTGCTGAACTTTTAATTTTGCAATTCGCTCCTCCATAGTATTTGATCTGCAAGGTAGGATCTAATTGCATTCCTAGTATGTAGTTTTTGATTGTCCAGCATAAATTTCCTTTCCAGAGTGCAATCTTCTCCAAGTCCTCCTCCACCCTCTCCAAATGCCTTTTTTGTTTCTGTTTACCATTGTTCGAACTTTGTTAATCTCTCTAGTTCACTACGAACTCTTTGGGCATCACGCACAGCTAATGGAAGAGTATCATCTTTCACCACCGAGCTTTCAGTTGGCAGCAATCAGTTTCAGATTCAAGAGCGACCCTGCAATCAATATCGTTCGAACTGCAAGTGTAGAGCCCAGGGCCCGGAAATTGACACTTTTATCTATGACTAGACTGATAAGAAATGCTGGAAGCCCAAGGGCGTGGAAGCCCCTTCAGCCATCCTTTCCGCCTTAATCATTATTGCACTTACAATTTATATGGACCGCAATCTGCTGATAAAAAGCCAATTATCAGATGTATTTCTGGCCACTGCAAAACAATAATGCAGATGGTAGTGAGATTACGCTTTAAAATACACTGATTCTACCTGTTTTCTATTTGGCGCCGGAACATGTATGGCCGGAAAAGTATAGTGGCAATCTTCGTAAAATCTACGGACCCAGCTACGTAAGCGGAAGGTACATGTGTCGGCCGAATTGTGAGCTTTAGTCCGACATGAGTGTAGTTAAGCGTATATAAATAGAATTGCGCTGGCATGTCGGTCGAGTGAAAATAAAAGCTTCAGCCAGAAAGAATTTAGACGTAACCACCACGGAAAGCGCAGATAGGGAAGATGGATACCAAGTAGTTATCCCACGACAGCCGGTTCTATGCACCGGATTGACACGAAGCATCAATATGCGTCCAAGGCTGTCACCCCCGCAGTACGTGTGCCGCACCAACAACAAAAATAAAGTGGTTATCCTACAACAGCTGATTCTATGCACTGGATTGACCCAAAGCAGCAATCTGCCGTTAAGGTTGTCACCCAGGCAGTACGTGTGCCGCTACAACAACGACCAAGTGGTTATCCCACGACAGCCGGTTCTATGTACCAGATTGACCCGAAGCAGCAATCTGCGAACAAGGCTGTCACCCCGGCACTACGTGTGCCGCTACAACAAACAAGTGGTTATCCCACGACAGCCGGTTCTATGCACCGGATTGACCCGAAGCAGCAATCAGCGGCCAAGGCTGTCACCCGCCGCTACAACAATAACCAAGTGGAGGATAATGCAAAGAGCCTTGGGATTGGAAACTAAAGAAATCCAGAGCATGACCGAAACTCGTTTAACCGTTTATTTAGCAGGTTTATCACTCTGATTGTAAACAAAGTACGAAATAAGAAGAAATATATATAACTCTTACCTTTCCAATTATGATAAAATAATTATATGATGCAGGTGGTGTTCTAAAGTATTTTTAGCATTAAAATGGCTTTAAAATACATTGAAATGCATTAAAATTCAATTAAACTGCAGCCGGTAATCTATTACAATAACAACTTGTGGTATCAATCTGGAGATTGAAGCCGAATCGGCTGAAACCGACGCCTCCGTTTTTTACGGCAGCAATCGACTTCAGGAAGCCGCAATTAACGTCGGCAAAGCCGTTGTTAAAATACTAATAATGACGTGTTCTAATGATAACACGCTTATGATGTTACTAACGCGATAACTTCACACCATTTCTCAAAAATATAAAAATGATTTTGTTTACAGAAACTATAGACAATTTGCGTTAAACCCCGTTTCTTTTAAATAATTAAAATTTTTGTGAAGAAAGTTATTCAAGAATAAACTTTAGCGAGGTAAGGCGAGATCGGTTATTACTCGCTTATAGTATTTCTTGAATAAATTTGTAAGTGTAAATAAAACTTGCGGCACAACTTAAAATTTTTTCTCACGACGTCTCCGGCGGTTTCAATGGATTGCTATGATCCCTCAAAATTCTCTACTTCACCCTTTCACAACTATCTTCCCCTTTCAATAAAAACGATACTACAGCTTCAACCATTTAAATTTATTGTTTAATTATTTTTTAACTTAAAATGAGCACTTGTCACATTATTTGTTTAGAGTTCTTTGTATACAAAAGCTAAAAATTTTGAAAACTTGAAAACAAAATGAACACAACTCTTTCGAATATTGGATTTGCTTTTATTAGAATCCAGACAAAACCCAGACGGTTTCATGACACCAATTGAAATTGATTGGATTTTAATTCTGACTTGATTTCTGTAACACCCTTGAATATTAATTCTGTCGAAATAATACTACTTTTATAGCTACCAATAGAAAAATCCGATATTTGCAGAAAGTGCAGCCTATTCGATTAAAAATACACCTATTTATTGAATCCGAACGTTTTACATGGTACCAACTCCTATTCAAATCGAACACAACTTCCGAATCGTATTAACATTTAAATCGAATTAAAAGCACAATTCGTTTGTCTTTATCGGAATGGGACATTCTCCGTTTATTTCTTACCTTTCTTAACATTCTTTGTCGTTGTACGATGGCTTTCGTAAGAGCGAGTTCGGTGCCCAATTTTTCTTAGGCTTCTGCTAACGGCGAGAGAACTTTGCAATTGACTTGTCATGATATATTTTTTCTTTTTATTTCTTTAGACTTTCCATACATCTTCCAACAATTTTGAATAATAAATCCGTTTGCTTCTCATTACTTGGTGTTCGTTGCCTTCTAGTGATAAGAAATACTAAGATTCTAAAAATGTGTATAGTGCAAATATGCATGCATATTTGATAAATTTTATTTTATTTCAAGTTTATTACTTGTTTTGTTTATAAATAATAAATATTCATTCTTACATCTGTTTGGTGCAAAGGTTTCATATATATCAACCCATTCATATACCCTAAAAAACTTGCATTATTCGTTATACATTATAACTTATATCATGCATCCGTCCAATCTTACGCTATATAGAAAAAGTGCAATTTTAAAGATTTGTCAATTACTAGATAGTTAGGATTTTGTTGTAAGTGGTTTTTCTTGTTTTTTTTATCATTCGTTTTGTCAAATGTTTTCTTTTATTTATCATTGGTTAATAAAGCCTTAAAGGACTAAAGCTTTGTTTAGAAAAAGCTTAAATAGTTTCTTGTTCTTCTTGACAAAAAATATGTTTTTTAATATTTGCGGTCATTCGCTTGTTTGTAAAAATCCTGGAAAATATAAATTTAAGAGTGGATTTTCTTAAAAGAAAATGTCAATGTAGTGTTGATTTATGTTAAGACGATCGTTTCGTTTTACCAATAATTAATATCTTGATTATCACTCAATATTTTACTTTTTTTGTTATAATTTTGTTGGTTTAAAATGGTGTATAAATTTAATAAATGATATTTTTTCCTTTTATATATATTTTGTATTTTTTAAGAGTCAATATATTGCAATTTTTTCAATAGATGAACTGGAGGTCCTTTCTCGGTTCTCGATATAGAATTTCGAATCCAAAGCGTCTTCACGTCTTATTAATTCCAACAGTGTTCCTTTGGTAGTCTTGCTCTATTAGAAAATAGCAAACAAATCCACCGGATTTTATGTTATTCTAAATTCGGATGTCAATTTTTGTTCAAATTGTAGTTTTTGGAACGAAATCCAGCGAAAGAGATTGTCTTGCGAATTGCGTACATGCGAATGGGCGCAAGATATTTACTTAGCCCTGGATTGCATATACTTATATGTGTAGATGAATTCCTGCCGATTCGACTTTCAAATAAAATTGATTTAGGGTAACTCGGATTTGAATGTGCGAATACAGTAGTCACACAACAAAGCAAAGCAGAATACAATTTTGTTTGGATATCCGAACATGGGTTATGTTATATCAAGGTTCATATTATAAGTGAATATAAGTCAAGGTTCATGTGAAGAAAAAATTACACCAGATATTGTTAGTGGTCATTGTGGTTCTTAATACGGCACTGTCATAAATAAACGAAATCCTCTATGCAAATTTTTATAGATTTCGAGGTGTAATCCGAAGAATTTTCATTTCAAATATTATAATGTTCACAATTGAAGCATTTACCAATAAAGAGAACAATTTAGTAAATCCATGTAAAGCGATCAAGTAAACTTAGGTTGTTTTCTTCGAATTTGGCGAAATAGTGTTTTCTTTGACTTTGACGAAAGTTTCCAAAAATGTTCATTTAAGAGCGCTGAAAGCGAATCTCTATTTTCAAACCTTTGAAATATTTCCAATTGGAGAACGTATGAAAATTTCGTTGACGTTGTATCTTTCCACTAAGTTGATCAATCACAAAAATATGTATACTTAAATTATACAGTAGAAAATGTAATTTTAAAAAATAAATAAATAAATTGAACCTTTAAATATTAACAAATTTTAAGAAATAAACTAAACATATTCATCAAAAAAAAAACTGAGACATTATTGAATGAGGATAAACATCAAGGATCAAAAATAAAGACTGAATAATTTAATAAATAAATTGATTTTTTTTTTTAATTATAAAACAATTAAAGGAAATTTATTGAAAAAAAAATTTAGATAGCTTACATTAGAAAACCTTGTAAGTTTTAGAATGAGAAGTGGAAGTTGTCGTAAAAAAATAAGTTTAGTGTGGATAGTTGATCTTTCGTATCTTTTATTATTATTATCGGCTTTAGATGTATTAAATGTTAAAATTATTTTGTATTTCTTAGTGACACACCTGAAGATAATTGAAAAAGTCATGGGAAAAGTTAAAATAACATTTAAAAAACATTACAAGTTGTTTATTGCATGACCTCAAGCGGAAAATAATAATAATAAAATATAAAAATGTGTTTGATTTAAACATTTTTTAAATGGATTGTACTTCTATTAAAGAACATACTCAATAAGTTTCAGGATGGAGTCTCATTTCATTTAAAAATAAGGAAACAAAAATTTACAAAAATACTTAATATTATTTTTTCTCAATTATTGCAAGTGACTCCACCTTAAAAATTACTGATTACTTTAATAGAAATATAAGCTATTTAAAATAATTTAAAAAATTGTTTTTTTTTTTAATTATTAAAAATTTGAAGTAAATTCGTTTATATAATATAAACTTTTATAAAAAAAATAAATTGTTAGTTGTAGAAGAAGTGGATTACTTTCGCTCACAAATTTTCTTGTTTTATTAAAAATAAGTTTGTTTTAAAATATGTATAAATGGCTTTTACTCCGACCAAAGTACTCTGTGTAAGTTTCAGGATAGAGTCTCATTTAAGAAAAAAATCAAAAAGGGAAATAAAAAAAATAGTTACTCAGATACTAAATATTCAGGGCTGTCATAGAAACCAATGTTGTCACTATTGGTTTTAAAAGCAATAGGAAAAAATGCTTTGGTGTCCTGAAAACCAATGTTATCGGTTTCAACAGCAACAGCTGATTCGAACATTCGTTTTATTTACATTAAGAATGGACAAAAACAACTTGGTTTGCAAAAACGACAATTAGCAAAACCGACATGATTTCTATGACAGCTCTGATTATTTTTGGAAGAGATTCTGCCTTAAAACGAACTGAGTACTTAAATATAAGTATATGCTATTTAAGATTTATTTAAAACATATTTATTTTTAATTCAAAATAATTTTTTTTTACGAAACTACTTCCACTTCTTATTTGTTTCTCAAGAATAAAAGCAGACACCATTCAAAAACATACTGGGTTAACTAAAAATAAAAAGTAGACTTAAAAAATTATTTTTAGTTTTTCACAATTAAAAAAAAAAGATTCCATTTATTCAATTATTTTATAAAACAACATTTTCTACTGAATTATTTATGTATGCATTTGTTTTGCGATTAATTAACTCAGTCGAAAAATAAAGCCATTTTAAAAAAATCGGCAACAAAACTTTTATACGTTCTCAAATTTGAAAGTTTCCAAAATTCTCAAATCTCTTCAAAATAGGAAAGAACGCCCTATATTTATTTGAACGTTTCACATCGAACTACTACTCTACGAGTATTCACAAGAATTGAATTACAAAACATTCATTTGAGTATGCGATTGGGTTATTCCGTTTAAATCCTTATCCAGTTTCCTATCGAATGGCTCTAGTAGATTTTTATATGTTTAACGCACTTGTTTAACTAAAGGGTATTAGTTCGAAATTTTTCTTTACTCAAGGTTAAAATCGTAAATCGATTTAAAAACAAATTACATGACACTTCCAATGTTTTAGAGCGCTTAAGCAAACAAAGATTTGCTTCTGCCGAAAATTTCAGAGTTAGTACACTTTTGTTGAACAGGTACGGTAATCTACCATCAAAATGACAAGAGCAAACATAAAAGAAGTGCACTCACATACAAAACGATGTTAACGAGTTTACTTATGCCGCCATCTATCTCAAAATGACAAGAGCAAACATAAAAAATGCTCTCACATTTAAAACGATGTTAACAAATTTACTTATCTAAAGAACAAAATCTTAAAATGGTGAAGGCTGAATAATATTTTCATAGCTTAAGTACAATGCTTATAAATCATTTTTTAAATTTCTTCCCTATAGAATATTCAAATCAAGTTTTTCAAATGTCCCTAACAAAACACGACTAGTGAGAATTTCTTCAAAATTCGACAAAATAAAACTAGTCGAAATCAGGGTTAATGTATATTTAATTTTATAATTTTTATATTTGCCTAGCATCTTTGGAAAAAAAGCAAAAAAGATCAACTTCAAACTTAAACTGTACAATGTGACCAGTCATGGATTTCGAATATTAACGAAATGATTTGGAAGATGTAATATCGTACGTTTTGATTTTGCTTCTACAATTTCCGTGGTTTTTTAACTATTAAAAATAGTTGTTCTTCTAATAAAGGTAAAACTGGTAGAAACTTAATTATTGAAGGTAATATTCTACTAGACAACACGTTTAAATCAAAAAAATATATTAATACGCTTACTAGATGTGCTCTATTGCTACTCGCTTCTTAAACGAGTAAGTGGTCGCTATGGCGATAACTCCAATACTTTACGAGAAATTTGTAATTCTTTGTATAGAAAAGGAGGCTTTATGCATCATAAACCGAAAAATTTGTAAATTGCAAGAGTATAAGCAATTCAAGAAATAATTCAAAGCTCATTCCTGAAAAACTTACTTCCCAAAAATGTTAACTAATTAAAATATACGGGTTTTAACGCATATTGCCTACAGTTTTCTGTGAACAAAATCATTTAATATTCTTGTACCAATAGTTTGAAGTTATCGCGTTAGCGACCTCCTAAGCGAGTTGCCAATAGAACACGGCCAGTGTGTTTTAATGTAATTCCTTACAAAATTGAATACGCAATATTTAGCCCTATCACTGAGAGCAATTCTGATCGAAAGTGAAATCAATTTCGTTTGTCCTCTACAGAAAACCAAAACGTAAAAATTTTGCGTATTCCTTCTATTTGGAAAACTGCATTTCACAATGTGAAGGAAAAACAAAGAACAAACCGGTTACTATATTTTTAATAATTACTTTGTCTTTAACAGGTTTTCTTTATAAATCTATTTTTTTGATTAGTTTAAAATAAGTGCGGAAATCTTAAAAGCCAAAGACGTCTACGAAATCGATATGTTTTCGTGCTAAAGTCATGAGAGGAAGGTTTATTAAGTTTTGTTTTCCAATAAAAGGTTAAAGCGAAATCGATTTCACTTTCGTGTTAGGGCTGTTCGAATGGTTTGGAGTGAAGTTTTTTTTTTAGACAAAAAAAATTCTAAAGATGCTATTAAATAAATAGCAAAATATTTCAATTAAACAGGTTTAACAGGGTTTCTTTATAAATCATTTTTTTTTGATTAGTTAAAAATAAGTACGGAAATCTAAAAAACCAAATCCATCTACGAAATCGATCCGTTTTCGTGTTAAATCATGACAGGACTTATGTTCCCAGTAAAAAGTCAAAGCGAAATCGATTTCACTTTCGTGTTAGGGCAGTTCGAATGGTTCGGAGTGAAGTTTCTATTTTAAGACAAAAAAATTCTAAAGATGCTATTAAATAAATAGCAAAATATTGCAATTGAACAGGTTTTCTTTATAAATCTATTTTTTTTTTGATTAGTTAAAAATAAGTACGGAAATCTTAAAAGCCAAATCCATCTACGAAATCGATCCGTTTTCGTGCTAAAGTTATGACAGGACTTATGTTCCCAGTAAAAAGGCAAAGCGAAATCGATTTTAATTTTCGTGATAGTGCTGTAAGAATGGTTTGGAATGAAGTTTCTTTTTCAAGGCAAATAATTTTAAAGATGCTATTAAATAAATAGCAAAATAATGCAATTAAAGAGGTTTAACAGGTTTTCTTTATAAATCTTTTTTAAATATAAAATATAAAAATAAGTGCGAAAATCTAAAAAAGATCCGTTTTCGTGCTAAAATCATGACAGGAAGGTTAATGAAGTTTTGTTTCCCAGTAAAAGGTCATACGAAATCGATTTCATTTTCGTGTTAGGGCTGTTTGAATGGTTTGGAGTGAAGTTTCTTCTTTAAGACAAAATATTCTAAAGATGCTATTCAATAAATAGCAAAATATTGCAATTAAAAAAATACATCTACACTCCGAATACTTGATTATTTACTTAATTCATTACTTCCAAAACTATTTTACTTGACTTACACGATATTTGTCAATAAAATAAATTATAAATATGTTGATTTTTCAAAGAAGAGGCACACAAGAATTTTATTTCCAAAGAAAACAAAATAATAATAATAAAAATAGTAGTCAAGAAAGCAAACAAACTAATAATACTTGAACAAAACTAAACAAAATTAAAAAGGGAGAGAGAGAGAGATTGTGAAAGGATTTAAATTATTTAAGGCTTTTAAAGAGCTGGCTTTAAACCGTTATTATGATGAAGACAATAAAAATACGTTTGATAAATCCCTGATAAGTAAATATAACATGCATGTATATGCGTTTACTTAAACAAACAAAAAAAATGATTTAAATGAGAAAAAAGAAAATATATAATTTGTAAAGGTTTTGTTTTGTTTCTTGTTTTATTTTCTTTTAATAATTAAAATAAATAATAACTAAAAATAAAAATTATGTTTCATTTCTTGTTAAAAAAATAAACTAGGATTCGTTAGAGTTTCTTCTTAACAATGTTGCTTTCGAAATTGTGTTCTTTTTGTAAGAGCTCTAGTTGAAACTGAAGAGATTTTGTTTTTATTTTTGTTGTTTGTAAAGAAGTTTTAACTACTTTGTCCTTAGTTTATGCAATTATCTAATATTTGTTTTAGTTATTTTGTTTTGTTTTTCTTTTTTCATGTAACATTTAGTATTTAATAAAGTTTGGTACGATTTTGTTTTGTCGGTTTCACTTTTACAAAAAAAAAATAATAAACAAATACTTAGCGAAAAGAGATATCAATCATAACATTTGTCAAATAATGGATAAAAACAGAAAAAAAATTAAATTAAATTTTAAACAAATATCTCGGTTGAGTTTCTCTTTCGATAAAGGGATATAAATCCATTATGTCACTAGAAATTGTTGAAAATTGCTGTACTATATAATAAAATATAAACATTTGATGCCTCAAAGGTCCTGTGAGTGGCGTTGCATGCTAGAGATATGACCACAACGACTTAGACGTGAATGGCATCATTTAATAATGCATTCAATTCACGTATATGTTGGGCCTTGGAGCCGGTAGCAGTCGAAGCGCCACTTGCACGTCCAACATAGCTAAGAGAGAGAGAGAGAGAGGAGGTAAAGTTGTGAATTAAACATTTGAAAACATTTTTTTAAGTTTTACACTTTTTTGTTTAGAACAATTGTAAATTTAATAAACATTCACAAAAATGTGGGGTTAGTTACAAAAAGCTTAGTTGTTGAAAATATTTAATAAACATTAAGAAAGTGCTAATGTTAAGATTCTATGGAAATTATAATAGCTACGTACATAGTAAATTTAAACCAAGCCAAATATGTTGTAGATGTTTCAAAATGTAAATGGACGATTTCGAGCTTATGATACAAATGATAATGACTGTTCATTCCTATGATATTGGTAAAAATTTGTTTTGGTGTAATTGTCTCTATTATAGCATAACATAAAAGGAGATGTTAAATTGTGTGGTGGGACAATAAGCTTCACCCTGGTTCCTTTGGAGTGTGAGGCAAGCAAATTGAATTAATCTTTAAAAGTATGCAAAATTGTGCAGATTTTTTTATATATATAATGGTATGAGAGTGAATCTTTTTATGCATACTATATGAACCAAATTTTTGCATATATACGTAAATACCATGCCACCATTGGGATCAAGTGATACATTTTGTAAGACATTTTCAAATACTTAGAATAAATATGTAACTGTAAATCAGCATCCCACATGTATGGTTCCAGCGATGACTTGGTTAAACCACGTCTTTACATTTTCCATTATTTTGTAGGAACAGGCCCTCTGCATTATTTGCATCATAAAATAATGCCTTACTTGTAATGACTTTAATCAATACTTATATGTTTAATACAGAAAGTATCGGTTATAAGGTATAAGAAAAAACCGCATATAAGAAATTTTTGCAAAAACGGTGTAATTAATTATAACTGTTTATAATTGCTTATAGGGAAATCTCATATAAGAAATTTTTGCAAAATACCATGGAATAATTTTTAATTGCTTATAAGGAAATCGCATATAAGAAATTTTTGCAAAATACCGTGGAATAATTTTTAATTGCTTATAAGGAAATCGCATATAAGAATTTTTTGCAAAAAACCGTGTAATTAATTATATATAGCTGTTTATAATTACATATAGCTGTTTATAATTGCTTATAAGAAAATTGTGGCATTTCTTGAATTTCTTATCTCCGTTATATAATGTATTTTGTAGATTAATAAGGGACAGTTCTGTAAGAACAGCGTCTTAAGGATATATCACCCCATTCTTACATAACCTCAGTAATGAATTACTATCAAAAATGTCATTGACAGTGTATGTACGTCGTTCGTTGTAGGATTTAGCAATAGTTTACCGAAAACTGTGGAAAAAATATCTGATTTCCCAAATTGTTTATATCCTTATATGAATTAACACTCTAGTCTATATCTCGTGAACTATTGGAAATATTGCTTGTCCCTCTTCGCAAATTTTTAGCTCTTATAAAGAAAATAAGATAAAATCAAAAAAACAACAAAACTGTCAAAAAAATCGTAATATTTCGTCATATTTTTCTATGGTTTTTCACACTTAATTCAGAAACAGCCAGACAATATATCACAAAACGATAGCCAAAGGCATAACAAACAACTCTAGTAAACCGATTTCATTTGATGACTCTTTCACATAGTTATAGCCCCACAAAGTCATCAAAAATTCAATAAAGTACCAAGAAATAACTTTCAATTGTATGTTTGTCGAAATTAAAAATGCTATGCATTTTTAAGGTCGATAAAGAATCTGATTTTTTGGTTCTTTACTGAAACAGTCGAAAACTACAAGAACTAATTAAAAAACCTTAGCTAATAACTCAATACCCAACTAGGGAATTTCTTCTACTATCATAAGCTCTCACATTTTGGGGGTCTCAATTGGTTCAAGATTTTGAAATCGAAAATGTGCTACTGTGTAATAGATCCCTGGTTCAGACATCTCAATGTTGCTGCCAATTTTATTGTTTTCTAAATTACTGTTGATCTCAATTCGTTTTCAAAACTAGGTGTACTTACGAGTACAGTAAGACCTTGGCAATCCGAACAGTGTTTTATCATCGCATTCGATAAATAGCATTATTACGTCGAAACGTAAGCAATTCTGATAACGGCAATTGTTATCGAAATTCAACTCCTTAAAGAGGCAGTACAATGATTAACAAATAAAATTTAACATGTCTATATTCATTTTGTAACCAGAACTCTCAGAGTGTCGAAAAGTTTTCATAGAACATATTACTTAATAAAATGTATTAAGAATTTTTCTTATTTGTTGCCTCATAAACTGGCGATTTAATACACCACAAAACGTTGGCTTTGTCAGAGGTTTTAAATTTAACATTTTGTTTACAATTTCTTTATTTCTTTTTGTATTTTAGAGTTATAACAAATGATATACTTTTGTAAAACGAACTCGACTAAATCGAATCCTAAGAGAGACTCGTGAATTCCATCTCATATTGCGATTTGCAAGTCCTGTACGAGTATAATTTATTTCTTTATTATTAAACAATGTTTAGCTCGTTTGTTTTATTTCGGTCTGTTGCTTTTACACATTAACCAGGGATTAAAACGGCTCAAGACCTCTTGCTTCTATATTTAAATAGAAGACAAGTTTTTAACAAAATGGCAAAGTGACATTGATTTTCGTGGCTGCACACTACTTTTATCATGATTTCGGGTCCGTGACAACCCTCTTCAGAAAGCCTTGCTGCAATTGTTGAAAGTAAAACCGAACTCTATAAGGCCAGGCTCTCCCCAAACGAATGAGAACTACTGTTGTAAACCTTACTTTTCAAGTTTTCTTCACACAATTGCCCACGAAAATAAAACTCACTCTTGCCACCTCTAAAGGTGGTGGGTCTTTAAATTACCACCAATTTAAAGAATTTATTAACAAATTCACTTCTTCCAATCGCTCCGTGTTTGGTTCTAGTCTTTATTTACCATATGTGACAGCGCAAGGGTAAAACTGTCAATTTTCACTTTTTTTTGATAAGGACAACATCTGAGCATCCAATGAGACCGATCCCATCCATGCCCCAAAAGTATTCCCTCCCAGAAATATGCGCGTTTTATGAAAGTGATGGTACACCAAAGATACACGTATTTAAATCTTTAAAATGGCTCTCCTGAACAAAACTGGTTTTTACCCTTAGGTCCCTTTCTATTTTGCGGGTCACATTAATTGGCTTTCATGCTATTTCGATCCAAACGCTACTTTCTGCTATTGAAGAAAAACGCAATTTAAGTTAGAAATCAATTTGTATTGGATCGATACAATTTTCTGATTTTTTTCTATTGACGTTACATGTTGTCTTTTAGTTTTTATTCCCTCCACCAAGGAGTGGAAATATAAAAAATTTGTCTTTCCGTTTGTAACACCACAAACCATCGTCGTAAATGCTAAACCGACCAGACCATGCCCGTGCGCCCGCGTGTCTGTTGAAAGCACGAGAGCGGTCAAACGAATCCACCTGGCTTATCGAAATTTTGCATGATGATCGGCCCGGGAGGAAAAGGTTTCGCTTTAATGGATAAAGGGTATCTAGGAAACAAGGACATTTTTTGAGCATTTTCTTAAAAAAATA
Source organism: Hydrotaea diabolus (assembly GCA_963513945.1). Lineage (NCBI taxonomy): Eukaryota > Metazoa > Arthropoda > Insecta > Diptera > Muscidae > Hydrotaea > Hydrotaea diabolus. Next base: position 133,540,989 of record OY740719.1, read on the forward strand.
ATTTTTTTTGGACGCACTAAAAACCTTAAAAAGGGCATAGTTGCTGGACTTTTTGGCTCACGTGGCTCAAAAACACATCCTGCATGGTTAAATCGGGTGAAGAATAGTCAATATTAACATTAGAGTACTAAAATTAAAGCAAATTTTGCTACGAATCCAAATCAGTAATTTAGCTGAGACTAGGCCAAAAGGGCCGAAAAACGGACCATTTTTTCCGTTTTAGTAGCTTAAGGACGGTGGAGGGTGTATTAGGTTCAGCTGGCCACACTGAATGATATTTTGATTTGTTTTTTTTGCGCTTTAGAAGCGTAGGGACTGTGGAGGAATTACAAATTTCGGTCTGTCCGAACTTAACATAGACATTTCACAAAAGCACAGATATTAAATATACGATTTTGTAAAAATCTTGCCCCATATATAACCTTTTGGCTTGTTTTTGCCATTTTGCACAAGGTGGATCAAAATGTCAATGGATTTGGATAAGATGAGCACAATTTTCTGCTCATCTGTGGTACAAATTCAATTGAGTGACAAACTCAATAAATTAGATAAAATTACAAAATATATTGTCCATTTTTTTGCTTCCTAAGTTAAATTGGAAAAAGTCGGAACAACATTTGAGATTCATTCAACTCCTCATGTTCGCCAATGAAATAAAATACTTGCTACTTACTGGTAACTAAAGGTAGTTGTGATCTTTGCTGAAATCGTCAAAAACCAGATGCCACAAACATGTTTAGATCCGAAAATAGTATTTTTAAACTAATTTACATTAAGTGTCCCAATTTCAACGAAAGCAATGTAGTTACAAGAGCTTGAGAAAAAGTTAACTTATTTTTTCATATTTCAAAAAGAGTGGCTCGTATTTTACGATATGTTCAAAACGTAATTCGGGTTCATTGAAGCATATGTAAAATAAATCATGTGGCTAACAAAATGTTGATGTTAACAACACCTAAAACGAAGAAGAAGAATCCCTTACTTTTTACAACAGTCGACCAGAATAAATATTTGACTTTATTCACTAGTCTGTCCAACAATCATTTAAAAAAGTACAGATCGCAAATATTTAACGATGTCGACGAAACTTTTCAAATTGATTAATATTGGTCCATATTTTCATATTTCTGCTCTAGAAGATCTAGATCAAGGTAAAATTTCGCACACAGCTACGAAAGTGACAAATTACCAGCTTCGATGAAATAGGTCCCATCCAACTTGAAGTCATTTAAAACCCAACTTAGGCATTTATGCTATTTGACCTACGAGTAATGTGTATGATATACATAAATATTTATTCCTTGCTATTATTATATTCACAATACCACGATTACCTTCTACCATAGTAAGATCTTTGAATTTCGACACGATAGACCGAATTACAATGGCCGCTTATTGAAATAACCAAAATTCTCGTATAAAAACACTTAAAAAAACTCTGTATTCGTTGCAGTTGGCTACTCCTAACTATTTTGCCATATTCCATGATAAATGAAGTGTTGTGGTTCACGCATTGCAGATTAATTAGAAAGTCTTAACGTCGTTTTAAGGTTTCGATAATATTTTCATATTAACTTCCGTATGAAAGTGAAGTGATAAAGAGAAATTGTACAGATGATCAGAATAGCACAACAATTTTTTTTGTGCATCATTTCTGATCCAAGGATATGGATCATAAATTACAAAATTTAACATAATGTGGATATGGATCAAAAATGCATCATCGTATCTTATAAACCAAAGGAGATTGGAAAAAACTGATTTCGAAAGAGCAGGTACAAAACTGCGAATACGTCCTAACTCAAAATGTTAAAAATGACGTTTGGATAAAAATAGCATGAGGACGTCGATATGTTTACAGCATTGTAATAAATAATAGTATTCGAACAAGTGTAACGATCGAATTTCGTAATCCAAACATTTTGACGTGTAGAAATTTGTATCTACCGGATCGTTCATTCGACTTCAAATGGCGTGAGTAACCCTTCTAATGGAAATATGGTTCCATCAAGACTGCTTGAGTTGTTAAACCAGAAGTTCCCAGAACTCGTAATTTCTTATTCTAAGGCTATGTTTTGTATTTAAAATGATGTCTCTAATCCGAATTAAAGGCCCCTTTTGGCCCATCACGTATAGTTTTCGCTATATCGTGAAAATTAAATTTTTCTGACTTTTTTCATTAATCTGCCTAAAACTTCCGCAATTCTTTTCCGATTCACTTAAAAATTGGTAGTATTAATTGAAAAAAAAATAATATTACCAATTTATCCTGTAAAATATAATTTATAAAAATAGAATAAAAATTGTTAAAGTTACAGCCAAAAGAAATCAAAATTTATTTTTTATGTTGCAAATTCTGGATTCAATTTTACGGTATCTCAAAAACTATACGTGATGGGCCAAAATGGACATTCAATTGGGATTCAGGAAATTATTTTACACAAGGATAAGCTGTTTTTGACTAAAGGTGGGCTCAAAAGTAAATTTTTGCAGAGCAATGTTATTGTCTCAAGAACATTAAGACTAAGAATTTCACAATAGTCGAAAAAAACCATGAACATAATCTTGATTTGGAGAGATATTATGCCTGTTTGTTGTTTTAAAGGTTATTTGTCTAACTCACATTTTGTATTTGGTAACGCCCTCCCCTGTTTACTCGCCTTTAAGAGGCGCTCCAAGTTTTTAAAATGTTTTACTCGTAAATCTAATGTTCCCTTTACACTAGTTTAAGTTATAAACGATATTGATCAGATTATTCAGTCGTCGAGATCAACAATTTTAAAAACTCTTTGTACAAAGTGCACATCTTGCTTAAAACGGACACCCCACTATTTACAGATCGATATTATCTATAAATTTTATATGTAAGAATGATAGAGGGCTATGCAGATAGTGACATGTATATGAGATTTGCCAAACAAAGATTACAGTGATTGTTAACCTAAATAAAAGGACTACAAACAAACAAAATCAGCATGCATTAAATAAAGCCAGGAAAATAACATCAAAACATATACATATTATGGAAGACAAGGGCAGACAGACAACAGATGGGACAAGAAAAAATAAAAATAAGGACACAAAAAGAAAACTTAAATGAAAAGCAAAAATATTTTAATAGACCCGCATCACTTAAAGAAAGACAACAAGACTGTAAATATTCAATTTAGAATGCCAATTAAGAAAAATGTCAAACAAGTACAAAATAATAATTTTTAATGAAACAAACAGCAGATTGATTTTGAAGAAAACAACATTAATTTGGAAAAAAGAAGTACAAAGAACAAAAAAGAAGACGTTAGTTTCAAAACAGTAGGAAACGATTTGAGTTTTAATACGCTGCCAACAAAATAAATATTTAGTAGAGAGTACTAATTGCTTTTGGCTAGTACTTAAAATAATGTACACTAAATATTTTGATGCTTTTTTGCTTTGTTTTTTTACATAACGCAGTACAACAACAGTAGAAAAGTATAAGAATAGTAGAGTAGTGGTAGTAGTAAGTAGTAGGAGTTGTAGAACCCTCACCTAATTTTGCGTCCAGTTTTAGAAATACGCACACCAGGTGCCGCAGCTGAGCCAGGGGGTCTATTAAAATCTTGGCGAACATTTCTCAAATCAAAATGTTTAGCGGCATTAAAATCACCAGTCTGCTGTTGTTTGCCATCAGCAGACTTGCCACCGGCTGTAAACATACGACTTAGCCAAGGTTTCGAATCGGGATTAGATTCGGAATCGTTAGCAGTAGTGGTAGTAGTGGAAGTAGAGGATGTAGCATCACTGGGTCTGCAAACAACAACAATAACAAACAAATAACACAAACACATACAGGGAAATTCGGGATTTCTTTTGTCTAAAATTTATGGATTATTTGGTTTTTGTTGTTACACGTAGGAACGGGTGTGGAAGTGGATGTCAATTAACAACAAAAAAATTAACCTCCAGTTAAGAGAAAACACTTTAGGGGTTTTTCCACCCACATTTAGAAAATAAATCATTTATTTGCAAAATTTGATTTTTTGGACTTGTAGCCACACTTATTTCTGTTTACTAAATGCAAAATAATGTAGTTTTTTCTTTGTAAACTGAGGTTTTTTTTGTTGTCAATGACTGGATAGTGTACATAGGTTTTTTTATGTTAAAATTTTTAATTTTATTTTTTTTATAAATTATATTGGCTTCTCTATTATAATAACAAAATGAGTAAGCAAACATATGATTTGTCTTCAATAGAATACAAACCAAAAAATATAAATTGAGTGTTTAATGGAACAAAGGATTCAAATAAACCGAAACAACAAACAAAGAACAACAACATTCTAGTTTGTATTGGGAATTTACTTAAAAAACTCACTCAAAAGAAATTAAAGAAATAATAAACAAAGCCATGCTCGATGATTATGATTGAAGAGTATTTCATCGTTTTGATGGTATAAATATGACATCCTTCGTGACGCTCGATTCTGTGAGTTGATGTTTTTTAACAACAATTTTCCGGCATTGTTTTTGATGAAAACCCCTTAAACATCGCTCTCTTGATATTTAAAATATTACTAAGATTAAGTTTAAATGCTAGGTTTTCCTTGGCATCGAAGACATTTCTGCTTTTATCCTTCCATGGCTACTTATTGATTTATAATGCATTTCTTCCACATCTTTTTTTTAAAACCCTTTTAAGAAAACGATTTGTGTTCCTTCAGTGTTGACAAAATTTGAGTTTTACATTCATATGTAAAGGGTTATCGTTTTTTTCGATTTCAAAACTAAAGTTAGTCCCACGAGGCAACTTAACTTGCCGCAACTCCCAGTTTGTAGGGGAGAGAGAACTTGCCCGTACACTCAATTCCTTTCGTTTTTTTCATAGTGTGAAGTTGGATGCAGATAATTTTAGTATTTTTGCACACAAAAAGCGTAAACAATAATTGCCGTAACCGAATTGCCTTGTGTAAACACAAGAGGCAAGTACACTTAACGCAAGTAAAGTTGCCTCGTGTAAATGGGGACTTACATAAAACCAAAGACGACAAATTGTACAAGATGGGCGATATGATGAGCCTTATCGAGAAATTGAAAAACAGAAAATCAGTTTGGGAATGCCGTTTTTTGTGTTAAAAGTGTGAATTGCGTATTTTCTCTGTTTCAATGTTGACTTTCTAGCTTTCTTGTGATTTTGTACAAGCGAATGTGGAAAAATAAACCGAGATTTTGTGCGTTACTGAAGTTTTTTTTACATAATTGCAAAGGAGAATCAAATCGCTCATCTTCTATAATTTATTGTCTTTAAAAAACATACATACAGTACCGTGCAAAACAGAGCACATGTTTTGACTTTCAACATAAATGGTCTGTAAAAATATTAATAGGCAATTGTTCTGCTTGCATTTAATTCTTTAATTCACTTTAACAGACAATTCTTACAAAATGACTTAAAAACCGATAAGTGAGAAAGAGGAAAAGTAAGAAACTAAAGAATAACACTATTTGCTCAGTTATGCACGTTTCTCAAACATAAGCGCTTCTAATGTTAACAGTCTTTTGTCCACAGTCCCTTGTTTTTAGTAACGCTTAAAATTGTAAGGAATTTGGTTCCACTTATTCTGTAAACGTTGCCACAGCTAAGCCATGTTTGGTGGTGCCCTTTGATATTTTCGAAATTCCTAAATTTTCAATAGGATTGGATTGCGGGATTATGCCGGCCTCCCCATGACCTCAAAAGTTTGCTGGGATAGCCATTCCTGAACGATTTTAGTGGCGTGATTCGGATTCCCGTCTTGTTGGAACACGACTTCCTCTTTGGGGTAGGCGCCTACATCTACGAAGTCTGACACAAAAGGTATGCAAATGCTAAGGTAGTTTTCCCTCTTTATTATGTCGTTTATTGTAACAAGTGGCCCAATATTTTCCAAATGTCTGTTCAGTATCGATCATAAATTCTCAATGGAGTTGGGATCGGGGGATTGAGGCGACCACCCCATGACCTAAAAAGTTTGCTGGCATAGCCATTTCTTATGGCTGGAAGACGACTTTCTCCTTTGGGTATGCGCTACTTTTACAAAGTCTGGCAAAAAGGTCTGCAAATGCTAAGGTAGTCTTCCTTATTTATTATGTCGTTTATTGTAACGAGTGGCCCAAGAAGGTACCACGTGAAGCACCCCATTAAAACTACCTCCTCCATGTTTTGCATCATGCCTCACATGATGCCTTAAGATGCTTTGTTTAGGTTAACGCCAGTAATTACCTATTTTATCCGAATGAATTCGATTGATTTTCCAACCCTCAATGCTCCAATTATTATAAATTCTGCATAAGGCGAGGTGGGCCTTAATATTTTTCTTCGATTATGCCCGATTTTTCTTCCGAATAACTGATTTCAGACCGAATCTACGCAATGCTCTTCGCGCTGTCCACTTGCTGACTGCCTTGTCCAATAAATCTACAAGCATTTTTTGGTGTCATGAAACTGTTTTTCCGCACTTCCCGTTTCATTAAACGGAGCCTGTCAATTGTTTAGGGCGTCCTCCAGTGTTTGGCGCATGAGTCACATTTCTCTTTTTTTTGGTCATTTTTCACTGAACGTTGTTTTATTTTTTATTTTGTCAGCAATTTTTACTGGGGAATTTCCAGCCTCCGTCAATACCAGGATGCTATTTTTCAATTCAGTACTCATTTTTCACATATTTGTCAACTCATTTCCAATGCTATCATATCAAATACTCCTTTCAACTAACATCAAAAGTAAAAAGTGATCAACGTTTATAAGAATAATGAAAACCCAATAACGGTCATATTCTTTGATTTTTTTCCGCAAAGTAATAGTGAACTTATCTGTGACTATGCGAAACGTGCAAAACTGAGTAAATGGAGTTTTCTTAAGTTTCCTATTTCTTCCTATTTATAACCAATAATATTCAAAAAAAAAGTTTTGTTGCGTATTAACAGTTTTACAGAGCTTAAAAGTCCAAAACATGTGCTCTTCACAGTACAGCTATGATTTCGGTGCAATTTTTATTTCATTACAATGCTCGGTCCTTATCATTATAAATAAAATACAACCGGCTCCGAATTGGTTGCTGCAGTCGAACTTTTTAAGGTAAAATGAGGAAATTAGGTAATAAAGCCAAAGTGGCCTAGATCGAACTGTCCCACCAAATCGCGCCTTTTACTTGATTTCTAAGAAGCACTTTATGTAATGGAGAAATTAGCTGAAGCCATAACTTGAGAACCAGAGAAAGGGTCAGTGTTAAAACTTATTCCTATCAGCAATTTAATTCCTCCTGCCTGAATTCGCGAACAAAAAAAAACTCCTAAGGATTTATAAGCACTTCACTTGCAGATATTAGGATTGGAAACGACCAACAAAATGTTTAAGGTTGGGTTGATCTAACCGTTGTCTTATCTGCCTATAACCTAGAACATACGATTTGGGTTGGATCCTGGAGCTTAAAGAAATTAAAATCTTCATGTTTCTGTGGCGCTTAGCGCTAAAATAGTTCCTAACAAATATGTAGCAATTCACATTACAACGCCAAGGTTTAAGTGGAGTGTGTATAACTCCAGCGCAGATAAAAAACGATGGATTGTTTTGCCAAATAGCTGCTAGTTTGGGCTCGTTAAACAGTTTAAGAACATAGCCCTCTAAAGACTAAGATTACACTTCAAAATACACTCATTCGAGGGTTGCTATTTATATTCCGGGTCCAGCGATAAAAAAAAAACTATCATTTATCATTGCAAGTGGTTTCACTGTTTTTTTAAATATTCTACGTGAACGATTTAACAGCTGCTTTGGGCACCGAAAAACGTTTGCCGCAATTTGTTCCTGATGTGAGGGAATACGAAGATGTCATTGGGTGCCATATCAGGGCTGTACGACGGATGACCCACCAATTCGACATATTGGGAGCTCAAATAGCCCATTGTTTCAGCTGATGTGTAAGAGTTTGAATTGTCGTGATGCAAAATTGTCCGTCGTCTTCTAGTTTTTTTTATTTCTTCGAACACTGTCGCCAAACAGATGGTTGTGTACCACTCAGAATTAACCTTTGCCGTTCCACTGAAGGCACTGTGGCCACATACATGACCGTTTATACCGAAAAAACGCAATCTTTTGCTTTGATGTCCTTTTTACACGAACCACTTTTGTTGGATTTCTTGAAAGACTCATAGGTCGATTGCTTTTTTGTTTTGGGCTCATATGCATAGATCAATGATTCGGCGCCTGTGACAATGCTATACACTGCATTTGAGCTAACGCGGTTGTATTTTTTCAATCGTCGCGAGCCTTTTTGAGCATTAGTCAATTAATGTCGGATCCAAGGAGAACACAGATTTTTCACAACTAAATGAACATGCAATATTCATTTGGTTGTGAAAAATTAACCAAATGAACATGCAATATCTTATTGATGCTTGTCAAACTAATGTCCAGAGATGCCTCAATCTCTCTGTAAGTCACATGTCGGTCCTGTTTGATCAGTTTACGCACAGCACCAATGATTCCGGCAAAAAGACCGAAGTAAAACAGCCTTCACGAAATTCATCCTGAATGGCGTCCGAGAATGAACACTTGTACCTGCAATTTACGGTTGTTTTTGATAGTGCATCACCACCAAAAGTCGAAACCATTGACTTAAAATTGTCCGGACGGGGTAGAGTAATTCCATTTTTAATCTAGATAAATTTGTCAACACTCTATAATTAAAACAATTCGCGCTTAAATGACAAAAAGTTCTGAGTGAAGTTATCGAAAAAATGTAAAACTGTCCAATGAAAGTTACTTTTTGCATCTGGCAACACAAGTATTGCCAGGAAACGAAATAAAAATAGCAATCCTCGTGCTAGCCGTGTTACTGCCGCAACGATGTTAGATTATAACTATCACGGAGATAGTTATCGGTTAAGAGACCGAGTTGAGGAAAATGGAAAATTATTGCTATTCAAAACAGGGGAAACACGAAGTAGCATGGAAGTAAAATCTAAAGTGCTTATAAATCATTAATTTAAACAACCCGGACCAACAAGAGGCTGGAAGCCTCTCTAAGTAAGTAAACGTTTGTGTTTTATACACTTCCAAAAATCTCTAGTTTTCGGTAATTTGTTTTTTTTTCTATAATAATGCTGTTCAAATGCTGTATAACTATTAAATTGTATTTTATAATTACAGCGTCCCGATATGTTACTTAAAAAAAGTATGGCTTTAAAAATTCATCGACGGCGATTTCGTTGTTGTCTGCATAAATGGACAACCGAAGCTCTGGTGGCAAGACTAAGGACAAAATGATCTTAGGAATTATGGCGTAACCAACTGCTAGACTCATGCCTATAACAGCTTATAACAGTTTAATGCGGCTAAAGAACAATTAAAGTTATAAAGTTAAAAAACAATTCTAAATGTTTAGAAATTTAACAGTTACGCGCACAAGCGGCTTCTTTCACTAGTCAACAAAAATATAAGTACAGTAGAATAAATGGAGTAAATTTTGCCATTATTTAAAATCTAAAACTATTAGATTGAGCTTCTAAAGATGTTTTGCCAACAAACACTAACGCTTCTTCTAAACTATCTGTAAATTCTGTTCTGTGATAATCGAACAAGACAAACAAATGCGTTCGTGTATGATTACAAAATTCAGATAAAAACCACGCGCACTTTAATTACTTTAAAGCCCCGAGAGTTGCGGGACTGGCTGTTAATTAAAAAACGGGAATATTTCTGAAATTTAAAAAAAATTAAATGTTTATCCTTTGAAGCCGTGGAACATGCTCACAAGACATATTCTTTAACCTGAAATTTTATTTAATTAAAATTACTTTAACATTGCCCCATTAAAATTTAAAAACTTTAATCGAAACAAATTTTCTTCATGGCGCAAGTTTTTGGAGAAAAAAAAGCTACGACCATCCAAAACAGATTTTTTCCCAATTCAAAAAAGCTGTGCTCGACAAAGAAAACCATTTAAAATCAATGAGTGCTTTTAACTACAATAGAGACAACAACTGGTGTGTGCGAAGGACTTGCGAGTCCAAAGAGTTGTTTGAAAAAGTAAAAAGTATTACGAGGTGAAAGTGTTTTGAAAGGTTAATGCAAAATATAGAAAAAATATTACTAAATAATAAACCAAAGATCGTTGAAAAAATGTATATACAAAAAGACCGGAGGATTAGATAGAGAAACCGTTTCATTAAAAGCAAATCAAGTTAAGAAAAAATTAAGGCAAAACAAAATTTAAGCACGTAAAAAAGTAGGCCCATTTATAAATTTTTACTAAACCGAAAGGGAGAAACAAACTGACTTACCTAATATCTTTGCTGTTGTTGAGAGCTGTCAGGAAACGTGGTTGCACATATGACCAGCAGCCTTGATTTTTGTGTTCTTCTTGGGCCCAAACTAGTTCAGCATCTTTGTAGAGATTGGCCTGTTCTTTAACCAAATCGAAGGGGAAGGGAGAAACCTACAAAATTACAAGTATAGTGTCATTATTTTGCTTGCTGTCTGGCACCATTTTTTCGATAAAAACTTACTTGTTCAACACGAACGATAGCGATTTCTTTTTCCAAGCCCTTATCTTTGCGAGCCTTGGTCAAATCATAGTATACACGACCAGAACAGAATACCACCCTCTTCACACTGCTGGGATTTGCAGAGGTAATCGGATCGGGGATGATACGTTGGAATTCACTGCCTTCGGACATCTCACTGAAAGGTGACTTGGCTTCGGGGTGACGCAACAGAGATTTAGGGGTAAGAAGAATCAAAGGCTTGCGGAAAGGCATAGCGATTTGACGACGCAAAATGTGGAATAAGTTAGCGGGCGTGGTGCAGTTTGCTACAATCCAGTTAATATCATGCAATTGTCTAATGGCGAATTCCTCAGATTCGGGAGGGAAATAATCGGGATCATCCGAAGACATTTGCAAGAAACGTTCGACGCGGCACGATGAATGTTCAGGGCCCATACCTTCCATACCATGAGGCAACAACATCACCAAGCCAGATTGACGCACCCACTTAGCTTGACCGCTCGAGATGAACTGATCAATAATACATTGAGCTGTGTTCGAGAAGTCGCCGAACTGAGCTTCCCACAACACCAAAGCGTTGGGGTTGGTCATCGAGTAACCGTGTTCAAAACCGAGTACAGCATATTCAGACAAGGAACTGTTGGACACAGAGTAGGGTGCCTGATCGGGGTACAAATGTTGGAGAGCATTGTAGGTAGCCTTATCGACCAACTGATGGTGCAAAACATGATGACGATGAGAGAATGTGCCACGCTCTACATCTTGACCGGAGAGACGGACGTGAATACCCTCCTTGAGTAGGGAGCCGAAAGCCATAGCTTCACCAAGAGCCCAATCAGCAATTCGTTCTTCAACCATGGTCTTGCGGGCATTCAAGACGCGAATAAGACCCCTAAAATAAAAATAATTATAAGTCGTTTAATATTTGTCATATTAGATAAAGTAAAATGCGCAATACATACTTGTGGATAACGAATTCGGCGGCATTTGGTGGTGGCGCCGAGAATCTGCTGCCAATATGTACCAAAGTCTCTTCCTTAACACCAGTGGGGGAAACCTTCAAAGGATCTTTGCCTTCGAAGAAACCAGACCAGGGAGAATCCAACCAATCCTTGTATTTAATGTGGGTTTCCGTCTTGGCCAATTCGAAAGCTTCCTCGCAGATCTTTTCGTATTTATCAGCCACCGATTTAATTTCCTCAGCAGTGCAGGTGCCCTCGGCAATAAGCCTATCGGCATAGAGATCCAAACAAACCTTGTGATTTCTAATCTTTTGGTACATAAGAGGTTGGGTGAACATGGGTTCATCAATTTCGTTGTGACCATTGCGACGGTAGCCAACCAAATCAATAACCACATCCTTGTGGAAGGTGTTACGCCATTCAGCGGCAACTCTGCACACATGGACAACAGCTTCGGGATCATCAGCATTGACGTGGAAAATGGGGGCATTCACGACACGAGCCACATCTGTACAATAAGGAGACGAACGCGAGAAACGAGGATCGGTAGTAAAACCAATTTGATTGTTGGCTACAACGTGGATGGTGCCATGGGTGGTGTAATCGGGCAAGTCAGACAAATGCATGGTTTCATAGACCACACCTTGACCACAGAAAGCGGCATCACCGTGAATTAAAATGGACATGACCTTTTTGCCTTCTTGATCGCCACGGTAGAACTGTTCGGCACGAGTCTTACCCTGCACCACGGGATCGACAGCTTCCAAGTGAGAAGGATTAGCAACGACAGCCAAGCGGATGTTCTTGTTTGTGACACGGTTCAAACGTTCAATGTAGGTACCCAAATGGTATTTGACATCACCAGAGCCATCATCAGCGGCTTCCAAACCGGCGAATTGAGTGAAGATTTGATTCAACGGTTTGCGGCAGACATTGGCCAAGGTATTCAAACGGCCACGATGGGGCATGCCCATAATCACAGATTCAACGCCCAACTCGGTGGAGGCATCAATCAATTCCTTCAAAGCGGGGATCATAATTTCGCAGCCCTCCAAGCCAAAACGTTTTTCCGAGGAGTACTTCTTAGCCAAGAAACCTTCAAAACTATGAAAAGAATTAATTATCTGCAAATTTTTAGATTATACTCAATACATACCCGGTAGCACGAGTCAAACGAGCCAAAATCAAGCGTTTCTTTTCGGGAGAGAAATTCATCACACCGGGAGTTTCGAAACGTTTGCGAATCCAGTTGCATTGTTCCAAAGAATTGATGAACATGAATTCAACACCAATTTTGTTGCAGTAAACATTTTCCAAACGGTTCAAGATTTCTCTGTGATATTATAAAATTAGAAAAGCATTTTCTTATGAATTTTCGTTAAAACTTACCTCAAGGGCAATTGGGGCTCTTCACCGCCAATAAATGTGGTGCTGGGCAATTTGAATTGACGGTCCATGTCATTTTCACCTGTACATTTTTTAATGGTTAAAAAAGATAATAACGATTAGTGAATGACTTTTAAAATATTTTACATTGAATAGTAACATAAATTGTGAATTTATTTGAAACAATTTACTTTAATGTTGAAATTCGGAGGACATGTATGTATAGTTTTTAAAAGGATTTTTCTGTTTAAAGCATGCCTTTGTTTGGTATATTTGTTGGAAATTAAAAATGTTTTCTAGATCGAGTTATAGTTTCGATTTTATAGACTACACACATGCGGTATGAATTAAATTTTGGTTGTTTTTCATAAGAAGTAAGTTGCCAATTGTTTTGTGTTTGAATTTCTATTCGATATTTGTCTAAGTTTTATTATGGGCGATTGATTTCGGTGCATTAAATCACATAATCGATTTATAGGGCGGAAAGTAAATGCAATTTTATTTCACCATGTACCCTTTTTATCTTGTAATTATTGTTTATTTTATTATTGAAATCAAAGTGCTGTTGAACTATCTAATTTTTAGTATGTGTGGAAAACAGCAGTTTTTAGAACATTGTAACATTTTTTAACGAATCAAATTTGTACCATAAATAATAAAATCTAACAGCACTATATTTAAATCAAATTAAATCATTTCTATAGAGAGTTGAATTATCGAACTCCTTACTTTATTAATCTTTCTGTGGCAAGTCATAATTCGGGTGATAAATTGAAGCACTGTAGGTGTAAGAAGTCCATATTTATTCTTCTTTATCCTTTTCTGCTTCCTACAGCAAATTTAATGTATAACACTCATTATTGTTAAGACTTCGGTAATGTAGATTAAAGCATCATGAAAATGCGCACCATGGGATACTTTACAGGACAGGATCCTTTTGGGGCAATTTGACAATAGCTGTTTGTTTGGGGTTACTAAACTATCATTTGTATGGAATTTACTCGGTTAGCGACTCTAAAGAAACGAGTGTCACCCGTTTGTTTTCCAACAAACAGTCTTACATGAAACACCCAGCTTAATAAAATCATGTTATATGTAATTTATACCAATAAAGAATCAATCAACAAGAGGTCATATTGGCAAATTTCAACACGAGATGAAATCTTTAAACACGATTAGATTAGATCTCGTGTTAAAATTTTCCAATATTACCTCTTGTTGATTGATTCTTTATTGGTATAAATACCATAAAACATGATTTTTTAAAGCAGGTTGTTTCATGTAAGACTGTTTGTAGGGAAAATAACGGGTGACACTCACTCGTTTCTTTAGAGTGGCTTACCAAGTGACAGGGTTAATTTGGTCATTATTGAAGAAGATGCACCTATTAAAGAAGACGTCTTGTTTATACACTTACAATATTTCTTACTATAGGGTGATCCATCTAGAGGTATTTTTTCAGAACAAAATCAAATCAAGTGTGGAATCTTTATTGGTAATTTAAAGGGACATTTTATGGCATTTATTTTTTGAATATAATTTCCTTCAAATGTTGGCCGCAACTACGCCTCAGGGTTTCCATTCTGAGGGTCCAATCTTGGATGACTCGTTTGAGCATTTCGACCGGTTTGACTTTAATGACACGCGTAATGTTGGCTTCCAAAACCTGAATCGTAGCTGGTTTTTCAGCATAGACTTTGGGCTTTACGTAAATTCAAAGAAAAATGTCTAAAGGTGTGATATCACTCGATCTAGGCGGCCAACTCACCTGTCCAAAACGTAAAATCAGCTGCTTTTTGAAATGACCTCTTAATAGATTCATAGTTTGAGCAATTGTATGGCAACAGGCACTGTCCTGTTGAAACCAACTGTCGTCAAGATTAAGCGATAGCGAGCACCATTCACGGTTACGTTCCGACCATCATCATTTTTGAAAAAATATGCACCGATGATTCCACTAGCTTATAAACCGCAACAAACCGTGGTTTTCTCTGGGTACCTCTTGAACCTCTTCTGGTTGCTCTTCAGTCCAAATGCGGCAATTTTGTTTATTGACTTTGCCGTTAAGCCAGAAATGAGCCTCATCACTGAAAAAAATTTTGGTCGAAAACAGCGGACCTTCCCGTTCTCACCGAACGCTCATTTCCATAATACAGTTGCCAACATTTTAAGGTAATTATTTTCAAAAAATAAATGCCGTAAAATGTCCTTTCAAATTACCAATAAAGAATGCACACTTTATTTGCATTTTTATATTTTTTTTTGTTCTGAAAAAATACCTCTAGAGGGATCACCCTGTAGAATAAACGCTATCATAAAAAAGTTGCATATTTTCGACCGAAATATTATTTTTGGCTGTAAATAGTTCATTCCGTAAAAAAATTTAACCCCTTGTTGCCTTATTAATTAATTTTATTATTTACGCCAAGTATTTAGTAAAATAATCAAAGAAATTTTAAGAGTAAAGATCTCTAATTTTTTGATTTAAATATGACGAGGAAAAGTAAATACGGTGGGAGTTTTCTTCATAATATGCTACATATTATTAGGCGTATTTTATTTGACAACCAAAAAAACACTTCAAAATATAAAACTTTTAAATTAACTAAAAATATGTTAGACCAACCCATCAAAAATAGTTTGTTTTTACCAATTTTGTTTTATAGAAAAAAGTCTAGAAATGAAAATGCGTTTAGCGAACTTAAGAAAACCTACTTAAAGCAAGTTTTGAATTTTTTTTCCTCCAGTTAAAAAATGTTCAAAATAAACTATTTTCTACTCCTATTCAACACATTATTAGTAAATAAGAAAACCTAAAGATTTTTTGATACTCATAATGTTCTAAAAATAAAAGTTTAGCGGGGGCTTAAGTATGGTTTTCCGCTTGCAAAATATGAAAAAAATGTAAAACTCCGCTATTACTATAAAAAAAATAATAATTATAAATAATTATGCATGAAATTCAAAATTGCTGGCTATAAAGTAATTGTATACTAACTTTAAAACCAAATTACAATGTTTAACATGATGTTTTGAGCTCCAAATCATTATTTTCAAAATAATCTCCGAAAAACCTCTAAAGCTTAGACAAATATTGTGTTACGTTAAAAATACATATGATTAAATATTTTAAATAAGAACATTGACAATGTTAAACTAAAAAAAGCAAATAAATAAAAAAAAATATAAAACTTAGGGAAACATAAATATATGTATGTAAAGAGACGATAATATATTTACATGTTTTCGGTAAACAAAACGACACGTTATGCTAAACTATGGGAGGACTTGTAACGAAATGACAACTAATCATATAAAAATTAAATAAATCACACTAAAAAAAAAAGAAAAACAACATCAAAGTCCAGGAGTTTACGAGTACTTTCAAAACCGAAAATCGGGGTGGTGGAAAGGGAGAAAAAGATAAGAAGTGCATGTGGAATTCTGTTCGTTTCAAGGTATCGAATAGAATAAAAGAAAAGAGAACACTACCCAAAATCAAACTTACTTACCAAAACTGAAATTAGCGTAAATAGCTTTTGTTGTAGAGTTGCCTGGCAATTCGGCGGAATTAATTTCGAGGGGATCGAGGCGCGCAACGTTATGGCCTCGAATCTAGGTAAGCAATTTCAACAATAACATAGTTTGTTTTTTTGTTTTATAATCAAGTATAGAATTTTCGGAAAATTATCAATAGATATTCAGATCAGGGGGAGTTTTCAAAAGAAATAAATCACAAACATTTTTTTCCGAAAATATATGTATGTTTATGTACGTATATTTGTAGACGAGGAGAATAAAAAAGAGAAGCAATAAAAACAAAAGAAAAAAAAAGAAAATGTTATAAGCATTAGTTTTTTAGTAGTTACTTTTTAAAATTATATGAGTTTATGTTAAACAAAAAAGACGACAACCACAAAGTTGATGAAGAGTTTTTGAAATCAAAATGAAACAAAAAACAAAAATAGTGGTAGAAGGAGTCAATTCGAAATGGTACAAGGCGGGGGGAGTAAAAAAGATCTCACAAAAAGAATGAGGTTAGAGTTTACAACAAATGAGTAAGTATCGAAATATGTATAATCGAAATTAATAACAACATACATAGTTAATAAAGCTACAAACAAGTAATATGGCTACTTAAATTCAAAATAAATTGCATTATTATTAACGTTTGGGGGAGTTAAAGAAATAACAACCAACCAACTGGTCTTAAAACTACACTTTACGCAATGTTTTTAGAGGGGGGAAAAAGGTACGAACGAGTATAACAAATATTTTCTGCTTTAAAGCCTGCTTAACCAAATGTTTACAAAATCAACATTTCTTTTTATGCCATTGAACCAAAACTTTACGAACTCCGAATTTCATATTTTATTTTCTGTTGTCTTAAATAAACGCGTATTATTATAATTTCTTTTTAATTAACGTCGGTTATTAGTTTTGTTGTGTTAAGAGAGAAAAAAGGAGAAATTACCAAACAAAAAACCAGAATGCTGACGTAAAACATCTTCGTTAGCACGACGTGTCAGACCATCTTTTGCCCGGATCTTTTCAATAGTTAGAATTCCCAAGGGATCCAATTCTGAAGCCAAATGACCGCGTGCCTAATTGTAATATGAGTGAATGAATGAATTTAATGCAAATGTGGGAAGAAGGGGAGGTGGTGATTATAATTTTCATTCTTTTCTGATGGGGTAAGTTATACGATCATCAGCAGAAGTTATTAGAGTCTTTAAGGTTTCGATTTAAAAGTTATAAGCTGTTTAATAAGTACATAACATGGATTAATACTTAAAAATATTACTCAATTTAAAATTTTGAATTTAGATACAAAAAATATTAGCCAATTATTAGTAACTTTTAAAACTAAAAGTATATAATGCAATTTTTTAGATTTAGCCAAAAAAGTACCGTACATTGTTTGTTTTAGTATATACATTTCGATAATAGTTTTGAAAAAGTACCACTAACTTTACATTTTATCTAAATAATACAATAATTTATTGGTGCAATCAAGGAAAAACGACAATAGCGCACTTGCTCAGCCAAAGAGTATTTACTCAAAATTGGAAAGGTTTATTTTTTTGTCAAATTTCCTATTGTTTGATCCACTTATTAAAAAAAAACATTCTTTCCGTCTACTGAACATTTTAAGTTTTATGCTATTTCTGTGGAACAAGCGTGATATGTGCAATATTGGCACTTAAATATGGGCCATAGTTAAAAAACATTGTCCGGACGTGCTCAGAAGGATTCTCAAATGCTTATAATTATATTATTGCACTATAACACAGCTCTAAAAATTGATAAACAATAGTTGTTAAACTTAAGCCATCTAATATGAGTCATTTTATGCCAAGCGGACTTTTTTACATCTCTATTTTCATCAATATTTTTAAAAGATTGTGAATGTCCCCATTTACACCAGGCAACTTTAATTGCGTTATAATTCTATTTTGAACTTGCCACTTTTGGTTAAACAAGGTTATTCGGTTCCGCAATTATTGTTTTCATAATTGCCTTTTTTGACATTCTGTGATTAATTCGTTCCGATTTTTATGTCAAAAAATACTAAAATAATCTGCAGCCAACTTCGCACATAAAAAAAAAACAAAAGAAGTCGATAGTATGGGCAAGTTTTTACCTATACCTCTCTCTACTACTAACTGATAGTTGCAACAAGTAAAGTTGCTTCGTTTAAATGGAGACTATGCATTTGTATGCGTCTAAGGAAAAAAAAATATACTATCTATAAGTTATTAGCCATATCAAAGTTTTGCATGTTAATCTTTTATCAAAGAATGAATGTTAATTCCATCGTCTGTAACTTTTGAAATACTTTACTGATGCTATTTTTTAAGCTTTTAAGTTTTATTAAGATTTTAAAATTGGTTGCTAAATTATTTTTTTTAATTTTTAATTCATTTCGAGAGATAAACACAATTTTTCCGAGTTTTACTCAAAATCTGTTCTTAGGTAAATAGTTTTTCATTTCATTATTATTACAATGAAAAGAGCAATGACAACAATATCCTTTTGATTACTTTAAAGAGTTGTATATACCTATACATTTTGATTCCTATGTATTTTTAAAAAAAATTAAAAAAAAAAATTGGAATCTAGTGCTTCAGGACTTTCAAATTCAGATAGTCGCAGAAGACCTTTTGTATTATATTGGACACGAAGTGGGCACAAGGTATAAAACAAGTATAACAGAAGGTTAAGGTGATTAAAACAACACACCCTAAAAGCTCATAACTTTTGCAAAAATATTAGTTTTTCTTGAAACAACTACTACAACTACTATAATAAATTCATATACATTATTTAGAGAAGAAAACATAAGTCAGCTATTGAAGCTATCAAACTTAATGAAGTAAAAATCGCCCGCTCAGCGCGGAATGACGACTCACATCCGTCAGAAACCATAGGTCAAGTTAAGTTAAACTGCTTTAACGAGATTTTATGTCATGGTCCAATTTTCTTTACAAGTGACTCCAAATTTTCAAATTTAATAAAATGCAAAGAATACTGAAGAAGTACCTTGGCTGCAGTCAATTTGTAATTTATTTTTACAGGGCCAGGCGATTGATGTGTTGCCACTTCACGTTGGCAAACCCATAATGCCAGCTATGCCAAATACATATCAATGACAGCTCTATGTATTTTTTACAGGCCATATCAAGCTTTTGCTTCTAGATTTTACAGAACAGAAGTTATTCGAAATGAAATTCAAATGCAATAGTGTGATTGAGTAATATTTGGCCGGAAATTTACAACCAGCTATTGTACGTGAGTTGAGTCATCTCAAACTTAATAAAATGTTTGTGTGCCACATCATAAAACGTAATAACGATACATCACATAAAATGGTTTGGAAAGTAAAGGCTCGACTTCAAAGAAATCCACATTGAAGTGATAAACAAACTAACAAAGAACAGAAAATATCCCAGCAAGCATCCGACGCATATTTCAAAATGAGCTCAAGATTAAGCCTTACAAGTTCCAAAAGGCACACGATCTGACACCACAGCAAACAAAAGTTAGTGTCAAAAGAACAAAGAATTTGTTTCGCTTTTACGAACGTGGCCAATTTCTGAATACCGTGCCCTCTGATAAAAAAAATTCCTTTATAGTTCATAAACTCTCATAATTATCTTGTTTACTTAACTGAAAGCACTGCCAAATAGTTAAGCCTGCGAACGGCCCCCCGAAGTAATTTTCCAGCTGTGACCACCGCTAGAACCTCGCAAACCCATGGTATTGTCAGCTGATACCACTTGTTTTCATCGAGCCCGGTGTCAATGCAACTTATGTTTTGGAAGCTGCTTTAGAGCCGTGGGCACGCAAACATTTCGGTCGTAGACCATAGCCATTTCTAAAAAGATCTGGCACGGTCTCTTAAAGATCATGTAAACAAAGAATGTATAATAAACAATTTATTACGTCCAAAAAATGGTTTGCGAATTCGCCAAACGCAATACATATAGACTATTACATGTGGCCCATTTTGAATAGCAAGGTAAGCACTTAAAAATATGTCAGTATTGCGTTGAAAAAATTTATTGTAAGGAAATTGACCAAAATACTGCAAGATCATATTCGTGGCGAATGTTACTGATTTTTTAATCGTTTGAAGGCTATAGTCAAGAAAAAAGGTAGCCACATCAAGCTAAAGTAAATGGATTCTGAAATTTTGATTATTTCCACTCATTTCGTAATTTAAATCAATAAAAAATAATTTCGCACAAAAAATATGGTCGTTTTTGCCTAACCCTGAAAAAAAAATATTTAAAAGTTTTTGTTTCGATTTCTTTTTTTTATAATAAACTTCAAAAACAACAATTTCTTAAAAACCTTTAAACAATTTTGATTCCGTTGTTGTTGTCACAACCAAGGCTTATTAAATTAATTAAGCTGATGTGCGATTTTAGTACCTTTTCTTAAGAAAAAACTCGCATATAACTACCTCGATTATCCACTTTTTTGTAACATCAACAAGGATATCGTAAGAATAAAAAGTTTTGAAAAAAATGTTAAAAAATGAAATCCTTTAAAAAGAAAAATGGGAACACAAAGAAAAAAGCTGTATATCATTTTGGCTCCATGTGGGATTTACTACATATGTTTCATCCGGCACAAGTGTATCGAAACTGCTGGGCGATCATATATACATTTAGTTATGCTGTTTTTATTGATTTTATAAGGAAGTTTTTATGAAAATAAAATCTAATCCAAATCGTTTTTCCTTGTTAGCACATATATATTTATGGTTAAATTTTGTTTTTAAAAAAGGACACATACATATACAAATAGTAGTAGTTGTTGTAATTCTTCTAATTACTTTATATGTTTAAGTAATAAATGGATATTTTCCAAATATCTGAAGCATTTCGTTTAGATATTTTTTGTTATTGTACATTTAACAATTGCGAATCAATTGATCACTCTATGAAACAGAATGCAATATAGATATGAGTATCTTTAAACGTTGAACTGAAGTCAAATCGCGTAAAGTCATTTAAAAACCCAGAATTATAGTTTTAAGAGTTAAAGATTAATCTCTAAGCCATGTGAAAACTTGTCTATGAAATGAATTAGTCGTTCGGAGCTGGTTTTAAACAGTAGATCCCGGCCAGCGATTAAAAGAATTATAAGGTGCACAGGTCACTGATTTAAAATAAATTCTTCAATTGTTTCAAATTTAAACATAATCAGATGTATAGATATTAAAAGGGATGTTTGTTCTCCAAAAAGGAAGGAATCTTTGCAAAAGAGCAATTTAAATTCTGGACCAGTATAATCTTATATAAATACCGCTTTTTTTATCTAAAACTGCATTATAATTCAATTCCGTTCTGTTGTTGCAGCAAAAGAAAACAAAACGTGATTTTGCGAAAATCTTCGTCATTCTTCGGCTTCGAAAAAAATTAAAATTGCTAAAATGTTTGATGTACTATTTTCTGAAGACACCATATAAAAATCAGACAGGCTCTAAGTAATTCTTCACTCGGTACCAACAATGAAAGGTTAACAGATAATTATCAACCTGATGAAGATATGGAATTTGATTTTTTCTGTGACGATTTCCCTGGTTTCGAGGAAGAAAATAAACGAAAATAAAATACCGTCTAAAGAAAATCCACCGATTACCAACAATTTAAGCTCTGCATATGATAATATTTAGTAGTTTCTGGTTAGACAATCATTTAAAGTAGGGAATAGAGGTAAATAGGAAGTCATTTGGAAGAATAAAATGAAGGAAGTGCACGAGTATTCCGCTCTGATAAGAATTACTGGGTAACAGCCGCATAGGAACCTCTAAAGTATATAAGCTCTGGGATTTTTAGATCGCAAATGCGGTGAAGTTTGCGGGTATGAGATTAATCTCTTAGTCATGTAAGAGCTGTTAAATGTTAATGCCAATGGGAACAGGGTTTGTACTCACTGATCCAGACGGTGAGTATGAAAATTATATCCTGCACAACTCTCTGATTTTAATAAAGTTCATAAGTAGATTAGTTCCTATATGTATATGCCCCAAAATATTTATTATACTTACAATACATTTACAATTACAATATCTTTACAAACTTACAACAAAATAATAATTATATAATGAATAAAAAATATGTATAAGAAACTAAACAAAACCATTAAACAAATTACAAGAAAAAATACTTCATTCAAATGATAAAGACCCCATTTTAATATGAAAACTCCAATAAACAAAAAAGGGACCATGTAACATAATGATAAATAGAGCCTAAACGCAAAAACATACCTGATAACTTCTGATGATAGCCTGCACAGCCAAATGATCGTCAATGGTCTTTGAGTCAGGAGCGGCACCTACACCAGCCATACCAGCATAAGCGGAAACGGGCAATGTGTTATATTGTTGTGGAGCGAGATTTGGGGGACCGCAGTAGGTGTTATTGCGGAAATATGCATCCCAAGACTAGAAATAAACACGTATATATGATTAATAAACTTGGGCAGTATATAATAGGTATTCTGAACAATATATAAGTATGTATATATGTATTCAGATCAGTCAAATGCGTCGGTAATAATGACACCAAACGGAGACTGAGGAGAGTAAAAGTTCTTTCTGTTGCAAAAGATTGTCTACAGAAGGCTCCAAAGGTGAAGTCTTAGCAGAAGTGGTTATGGTAAATTGTATTTGCTTTTGTAATTGTTTGGAGAAAACTAGAAAGTTTAAATTTTGGTTAGTATCTGTTATCGTTCAGTTTCTATTAACAACCATTGCAGCTAAGCTTTTTGAAGAAGGTCATCATCGTCCCGAAATCTTGTTTAGGCCAGAGAAGACACATGCAATTATGTCCTTTTGTAAAACGAAAACAAGACAAGTCTGTTATAAAATATATTTTATATTACACCAAATCTTAGTGGTTAAAAAAAACATATTATTCACTTAGTACCTATCGTTTTTTTAATCTTTGAAGAAAAGTGGATGAAATATTCTTTAAAACATAAACTGGCAATTAAAAAAAAACAACTGTTTGTTTGTATTTGCTTGATATCCACTTTTAAAGTTAGTATCAACATTTTTAATAGCACTACATAGCCCCCCATGTTGATTTAAATATTAATTTATCTGTATCTTGCTTAAGCCGTATATAAACTCAACAATTAAAGAAAAAACTAGCTTGACTTATATAAAGAATAGACTTAACAAGTTCCATGATATAAGGTAGGGTAGTCTTTGACAACCAGAAAGTGCAAGCGAGGAAAGTTGGCACCTACTAGGTCAAAAGATAAGGAAAGATTAGTAGCGACTCATTAATCCATCGGTCGCTTTATACTTAACTAAGACGCACAAAATAGTGTACATCACATATTCTATGATGATTTTTTCAAATAATACTCAGAGATAGACCCAACAAATCCTATGCTATGGGTTAGGGTAGTTTTTGGCAACCGGAAAGTGAAAGCGAGGAATAAGGTCCTGAAAGTGTTGGCTGGCACCTACTAGGTCAAAAGATAAGGAGAGATTAGTAGCGACTCATAAATTCATTGGTCGCTTCACACTTAACTACCACGCACAAAGTAGTGCATTCTGTATTGAAAACTGTGCATCAATTGGCGGTTTCGAAGCTCTAAATGGCTTTAGTCCTTAAGCAACAAGTTCCTGCAAATTCGGAAACTGGCGGTCAATTTCTAGGAAACGCCGGATGGAGCAACGTTCTTAATTGCTATAGACAACACATTGTTCCCGCCACTCTAAACAGGTACCCTTCCTGCCCTCATCTGCTGTAGCGTCTTACTCTGAGGTGGTACAATTTCTCTGTTTTCAACATCAAATTTGACTCACAACTAATTTATTCACTAGATTCTTCAGGAAAGTTCTTCGTCAGCAGCAGACCTCCTACAAACACTGGCTAATCCTATGTTTAGATCTTTAAAACAAAGGAAAGTTCGAGCTATGCTTTTAAATGGCGCTGAATCATGAATGTTTTTGATGCAATGCTTGGAGTCAACGAAAATAAGGTATTTTGTAAAAACTATTGTTCCAGCTGCGAAATCAAAGATTATAGACGCCAATTTAATCGGGATAATAACGTTATAACTCGCATCAAAATATAGCGCCACCACTGAAAAAAGACATGCTGGTCAAATAAATGAAAATGATCAGTTAGAAAGACTTGATAAGGGAAAGAGATTAATCTCCGGTAAAATAACTGCGTATGCAAGTTTATCCAATAGATAAGCTAGCGGTGACCAGTGCAAGTGCTAAAATAAAATGACATCATAGACTAAGTAACTTAGTTCCAAAAGCACACACTTTTCTCCATGGGTTCGAGTTCAAATTAACTAGGATTCGTTGCCGTTCTAGTCCAAACAAACGGTCAATTGTTCATATGAATTAATGGGTAAAAGCAAATACAACTCCGAATTTAATATGGATTTTTTCTTAAAAAGAAATACGCTTGTTTATTATCACACCTCTGTAACTGAATGTGATTCAAACAGAATAAAATTCCACAAGCCCAATCTTACTATGCCAACGTGAACTTGGCATAGTAAATAACATTCTAAATCTTTTTCAAGTCAGTTTAAGAAACTGCATGACAAAATAAACGTAGTTTAAATACTTCTAGTTTCTAAATTTGTCCACCCGGGTTAATAGCACTTACAGTGTGTACAGAGCTGGGATCTCGTAGCCAGTTGTTGTACATCTCTTCCACATAAGAAGCTGTTGTACCATTGGCGAATGGCTCGGCTGCAGCAGAATTATAGCAACGTACCGCAGCAGCAGCCATAGCATTATGAACAATCTGTAAATTATAAAAAAGAAATGCGATTTTAAATCCAAAGATACGAATATTTCCAGTAGCAGATGTCTTACCTTCTTATTGCTGCCCTTCAACAGCCATGTAGCAAAGTTCTTATGTGCAATTGGCGATATAGCCAAATTAAAGGCTGTGTTGGCTCTATGCATTATGGCTATGGATTTTTAACTGAAAGAAAGAGAAAAAGAATGGAAATGATGTAAATTGTTCTTTTTTCTGTTGTTTACAACAATTTGTATAAATAATTAAGTCGAAAACACTTTTCGAGTCAATTTTTAATGATGACACACTGTCATTTATTGTTTGCAATTTTCAGATAATTTTCTGATATTTGTTTTATTTTTCACTTAGTTTTTTAATCTATTATGCAATATTAGATTGCTTACGGGTGTTGGTATAGAGCACGAGCTTAAAACGTTATTTATTTGATAATAAATGTATGGATTTGAAAACAAAAATCACATAGCGTGCGAATGAACGGTAACGTTTGTTTTTTTAAATTTTTAATTGAATGGGGTAAAATGTATGATCGTTTGATTTTATCTTTATAAACTAGAAATTTATTTTTCATTTGTTTTGTAAGTCAACAAGGTTAATGGCTATTAACACTTTAATACGTTGTGATAAACGGTCAATTTAAAATTCATGATCAGGACGTGGGCCGCCCTGGTTGGTGGCGTGTGCGACTATCATACATGTAACCCCAGCTTCAAATCCGGCAAGAACATCTAAAAATGTTCAGCAGCGGGTTTTCACTTCGTCAATGCCGGCCACTTTACTAGTAAGAGAATAATTTCTAAGCCATGTGAAAACCCCTCTATCAAATGCATTAGCCGTTGGGAGCCGGCGCTAAAAACTAGGTCTCTGTCAGTGACTATAAGTATTATATCGTGCCCAGCTCACTGATTTGAAAGAAGTTTCCCCTTCTTTTTCTAAAAGATTTTTTGTGAACGTGTGGCAGAGTAATATAATTTTGGTAACATCTAATTTGGCTGTTTCGTTGGCCAGTAATGGACTTACAGTCAATGTGAATAAAACGAAAGCAATGTTCTTTGGCAGTCTTTTGGAGAGCAATGTTGTAGTGTCTGTATCAAACAGTGTAATCGAATTCATTGATAATACTTAATGTCTTGGTATTACTCTTTATAATAAGTTAAGGTTTGAGGCCCATGCTGATGTCATGGTTTCCAGAGTTTACTTTGCGAAAGTTGTGCAACTTGGAATAAACTCTCCCACTACACATTAAAATTAGAATAGTTCATGCGATTGTTGTGCCAATATTGAAGTTTACTCTGGATCAGTGGCTCAGGTCATGGATAATATCCGTCGAGCATTCAATCGTGTTATGCGGTATTTATATTCCCTTAATATTCGACAGCACGTTTCGGAGTACATTGATAGTTTTTTGCATTGTGGATTCATGGAGTTTACAAAAATAAGAAGTTTACTTCACTTCTATAAGTTGTATAAACTTCAGACACAAATCTTTGTAGTTGAGTTTTTTCAGTTTGGAAGGTCCAGAAGAAATGCACAGCCTAATTGAATTCTTATTTAGGTCGATTATTTCACGTGAGAGCGAATCATTTAATTAATCCTGCCAAACTTATAAGAAAAAACATTTTCAACATGTATAAATAAATTGCTTTATTTTTGTTTTGAACAATTTGTAATGGCTAGTAGTCTTAGCAAGTTTTATTTTCCTGCTGTTGTTACACTACGAAAGTTATCGAGTAGTATTTCATAAATGCCTTTTTTGCGTAATTTGGGATATTTTTTTTCTTTTTTGTATTAATGTATACTTAAGATAATATTTATTTACATTAAATTATTTATTGTAGATATATCAAACACGATCGTAGTGCATTGATATACGAATTGAAAAAATGTACATACTAAATTTAAATACAGTCAATTTTTACAGGTTTGGTATTTACTTATATTTATTACGTCTTTTATCATTATTATGTCTTGAACTGTAGCTGAGAATGTCCAAGAGCATCCATCAACATCAATTCGGCATCGTTCTCAGCAAGTAAACATTTCTCGCACTTCTTTGAGAAGAATTTTGCATAAATACCTCGGAATGAAGGCTTACAAAGTTCAATTCACATGACCCCCCGATGCGGTTTCGCTTCGCCCAATGGACTGAAGATTGTTTAACATGAGATGAAGAATTTTACCGGAAAATCGTATTTTCAGATGAAGCTTATTTTCATCTCGGTGGCTATGTCAATAAACAAAATTGTCGCTTTAGGGGTTCAGATAACCCACAATAAAACCAGAAATTTGAAAAAATTATCATTACTTTTATTACAGCCGATTCAAATTTAAAATTTTAAACCATCTAGATCCATCTAGAGGTATTTTTTCAGAACAAAAAAATATAAAAATTAAAATCAAGTGTGGAATCTTTATTGGTAATTTGAAAAGACATTTTATGGCATTTATTTTTTGAAAAAAATTACCTTAAAATGTTGGCGACTGCATTATGGAAATGAGCGTTCGGTGAGAAGCGGGAAGATCCGCTGTTTTCGACCAAAATTTTGTTCAGTGATGAGGCCCATTTCTGGCTTAACGGCAAAGTCAATAAACAAAATTGCCGCATTTGGGCAGAAGAGCAACAAGAAGAGGTTCAAGAGGTGCCGTTATACCCAGAGAATACCACGGTTTAGTGCGGTTTATAAGACGGTGGAATCATCAGTGCATATTTTTTCAAATACATATTGTGATGGCCGGAACGTAATCGTAAATGGTGCTCGCTATCGCGCCATAAAATCGGACTTTTTGCTACCTGAAATTGAAGCCAGTAATCTTGACGACACCTTGTTTCAACAGGACGGTGCTACTTGCCATACAGCTGCTCAAACAATTGATCTATTGTGAGGTCATTTCATTTCCTTTCACGTTTTGGAAAGGTGAGTTGGCCGCCTAGATCAAGTGATATCACACATTTAGACATGTTTCTTTGGGGAAACGTAAAGTCCAAAGTCTATGCTGACAAACCAGCTACGATTCAGGTTTTGGAAGCCAACATTACGCGTGTCATTAAAGCCATACTGGTCGAAATGCTCGAACGAGTCATCCAAAATTGGATCCTCAGAATGGAAACACTGAGGCGTAGTTGCGGCCAACATTTGAAGGAAAATATATTTAAAAAATAAATGCCATAAATTGTCCATTCAAATTACTAATAAAGATGCCACACTTGATTTGAATTTTTATATTTTTTGTTCAGAAAAAATAACTCTAGATGGACCACCCTTTATTAGAACCCGAGTTACCCAGGTAGCCACATATTAAATCATATATTGCTTAAATTTCGTACATACAGGTCAAGTTAAATGTTCTCATAACAGTTTCTTAAAAGCAATCCTTTGGTAATGAATGGATAACAAAGTTCTTCGGGATAATCTGAAACTAATGCGTCCCGATTTTTATCTTTCAGACTTACAGTCATAAAAATGTTTATGTAACATTTTTCATCTAATAGCAACTTTCGTACGGTTAAAAACGTTTTTTCTGCCATTTGCAAACTTGAAGTTAAGGATCACCATTAAAGTAATCTAATAAAAACGCGGACAGAAATCGTGATAAAAGCAGTGTGCAGCAACGAAAATCTATGTCACTTTGCCATTTGGTTAAAAACCTGTCTTCTATTAAAATCTAGTTGCAAGAGGTCTGGAGAGACACCAAAAGACCGAAATAAACAAACGAGATAAAAACATTTTATATTGAAATAAACAATGAAAAAACTGTCCCTCTTTATGTGCCACTTTTTGAAAAACATTTGCCAGTTTTTTCTTTGAAAAATCCCCCTTTTATGATTCTTACAAAATTCAAATTGAAATAAACTGTTTCCACTCTAAACGGCATACAAATATTATAATTGGACCGACCTCTAAAACAGTTTTTAAACTGACATTTGAACTTCAAACACATTAACAAAAAAGAGACTAGTTCTATTTAAAATACCTGAGTATTCACTGATTAACAATTGCAGCTGTTTCATAACTCAGTTAAAAATAATTAATGAAACATAAACAGAATTCTATACGAATATGTATACAATCTTGCTAAGACTAACTAACCAAAAAGTATAAAAAGAATGCAAATACCCAAAACAAATATACGTTTCTAACGATAAGGAAGTTATCGCCATATTTCTATTCACAACAAACCGCGAGATACTCGTATACCCAGTTGGAATGACTATAAAAAGAATCGTTGACAATTTATTGGTGACAGACTGTACATATCGTCGACGAAATTTAAAAACACTTTCGTTAATAAATCGTCAAACTAAAGAATAAGAGCAAAAGGTATTTCTTATTAACTTACGAGTATAAGTAACGTCATCCATGTAATTTTTAACAAACTGAGATCAAAACAAGCACGTTTCATTCGTATCGTCGAAACAACGTCGAAATTCCATTATTGCCCATTTTTGGTTTTTATAACCCGAATGGACCGTTGCAATTCGAATTTAAAATATTTTGCTACATAATATTGAAGGTAGTGACAATTGAATACGTGAGGATTACAAAAACCAAAAGTATTTTCTTTTCATCTACTGACAATACATTCTGTCTCAGCCGAATTCGTTATATAGATCATTTCTTTATCCTACATGCCTTCGCCAACCGATGCAAGCCAAATATCAAACTACTTCTAGGCTGTGAACTGCAAAGTTGATACTTAACAGATTTTAAGCATTTAAGTTTAACAATACAAGTATACGTCGCTGAACAAAATATCGACAACAATTCGTTAATAGGAATTTCATGTATGACAATTATGCCAACTGGGTATCATTTATACGTTAACATTAAGAACCAAATGATAATGCGCAAACATTCGTACTGAAAAGTTAAAATTATTTATAAAAAAAGTAAACGGTTGTGGCATTTTTCTAAACCAGACGAAAAAAACGTACAAACGGGAAGTGACGCCATTATCACGTGAGACACAATACGAGTATTAAGACTGTTTATTAATGCCAGCCATCAAATTGAACTAGAAATTATTAATTGCAAACAAACGTTTTTGTAGAAAACAAAAATCGTTATTGCAATTGCTAAGTTTTGTAGGAACAGCAATTCGAAAGGTTGGCATATTTGTATGTCAAGGTAAAAATACGTTTTCATTTCAACTTACCGGTTTTATGTGTTTTTTTTTTTGAAAGGTATTTTATTTTTTTATATATACTTTTCTTTGTTTTTTTTTTATTATGGCTGGGTGGCAAATCTGACTTCGTTCAATAACAGATGTAAAGATGATAATTTTTAATTATCATTGCTGATAAAGGTAATTTAATAAGAGGGGAAGATATGCGCTAAATAATGCAGGGAAAATTACTTGAGTATTTGAAATACTGATAACAACAAAATTGTGGAAACGGAAAGACCATAACTAAAGAGTAGGGTTTGTAATATGTGGTTCTAGCGCGGATTTTTAAACCGGAAAAGACCTTAGTACATATTTCCTATTTAATGAATCTGGTTAACTTTTTTTATTTTCCTATTTAATAAATCTGGTTAATTTTTTTATTTTGCAGATTAATTTTTAGATTTAACAAAAATGGATAACTGAAACAAGAATTTGGATTGTCCGACGCTATCACGCACTGGAGTCCGTAGCTTCGGTTCAAAGAGACTATAGGCGTACGTTTGGCGGCAATCCTCCAAGCAGATGTACCATAATGAGACTTGTTAACAATTTTGCCGAGCATGGGACAGTCAACAGAAGACCTTACCATCGAAACCCTTCAGTTCGGACGGAGAAAGCAATCGCTGCTGCCATACTAAACAATCCAAAAGTTTCGATAAGAAGCTTATCTTGTGGAAGAAGACAGTCATTGCAGTTAATTCTGCACGACGATTAAGACTTAATCCCATACAAAATTCAAATGGCCAACAAACTAAACGTAGCAGACTTCACAGAAGAAGAATAATTGTGGAAAAGGACAGAAACATGTTGAATTGTCTTTTCATGTCTGACGAGGTCCATTTCGATTTAAACGGTAACAAACAAAATTGTCAAATATAGAGTGCTTCCAACCCACAGATACGCCATGAGACGGAATTGCATCCACTTCGTGTCACAGCGTGGTGTGCAGTTATGCCCGATAAACTTCTTCGAAGAAAGCGGTCACAACGTTGCGGTTACTGGCGACCGTTACTTGAGCATGTCGAGAGAGTTTTCCTATCTAGGTTTACACCTCTGTGTGGTTACAGCAAGATCGTGCAACTCCTCACATAGCACGGCCTTTTATGACAGAATTGCGACGAAAATCTCCCCATAAGCTGATATCCAGAAACTCCACATTCCGTTGGCCCTTCAGGTCGCCTAACCTTAGTGCACCTGACTTTTTCTTATGGGGTTATTGCAAACAGGAAGTCTTCAAAAGCAAAACCAACAAATTTGAATGAACTAAAGCAATCCATTCCAGAATTAATTGTGGCTATTCCTGTCTCAACTCTGCAAGCAGTAATGAACAACTTTTTGGTAAGATGTCGAACATGCATCAACGAGCAGTAAGGGGCATTTAAATTCCATTATTTTTAAAACTAATTAAGCTATATTTAATAAAATTGAATGAGCTTTACCATAATAAAAAAAAATAAATTCAATACACTAAAAAAAGTTATTTGAGTTTTTTAATGTAGCAATATTCATCAGCCACACTGTATAATAACACAACATGGTTCGACATAGACGAATTTCAACCGGGTTAGTTCTTCGTTCAATACTGAAGAATGGCGAGACGGGCGTCGCTCAATGTAATTATATAGGGATTCTCAGTCGATTCGGGTCTATTTCCTTGCCTATTAGCTGTTAAAAACATCAGTACGATGTCACCACAGAGTGGTGTAGGGTATAAAAATTGATAACCTTTCGACTCAAAAAGTACTTTTTTATAAATAGTTTTAGTACCAATTTATATAATTCATCATCGATTTTTTAATAAAAAAATGAAGACGTTAGAAAAGGTCTCCTACATAAAGGAAAATTAAAATGCTAAGCGGATCCTTACAAATGATGCCCAGTGGGAAAAGCTAGGTCTCAGCATGACTATTAGGGAGCTTCAAGACATGCTTTCTCTATTCTAAAGGATGTTTTTTAGACGTGTGGTTTTTAATCTGGCGACACCTTTTTCGGAGTTGGTCTTTTTCACAGCTGTCACTTGATTAATGCTCAGTTTGGTTTGCCATTTCATAATGAATAGACTTACTTCGAACAACGTTTGCAAATCGTGAAAAATGGGCCCAAAATTTTGTTCAGCAATTAAGCTAACTTTTGCTTGAATGGGTACTTTAATAACCACAATTGTCGCATTTGGAGTAATAAAAATCCACAAGTCATTGTTGAGACGCCGTTACATCCTCAAAAAGAAACTGTTTGGTGTGCTCTATGGGAAGAGGGAATCATTGGGCCATATTTCTTTAAAAATAAGTGTTACAATCAATGGGGAACGCTATAGAGCCATGATTAATGACTCATTCGTGCCTGAATTGGAGGATGTTGATGTGGACGACCTGTGGTTCCAACAAGACGGCGCAACATGCCATACAGCCTACGAAATAATCAATTTATTGATGGAAACTTTTGGTGAGTGCATTATATCGCGTCGTGAGACTGTGGCGAACTCTCTAAGATCGTGCGATTTAACACCGCTGGACTATTTTTTGTGGGGTTCTGGATGTCGCTTGTCTACGCAGATAAGTCCGACACGATTGACGCCTAGGAAGAGAATTTTCGGCGCGTTATTGCTGACATATACTGCAAAAAGTGGCTCGGCTGGAATTTATGCGAGCCAGCTGTGTCGGCCACTTGCCCGAAATCATTTTAAGAATATAATGGCACATCCTTATCTTTATAATAAAGCTAAATTCTTGGCCATGACTTTAAATTATATGCGTTTTATTTCTTCTTGAAAACCACACGATAGTAAAGGGTGTTGTTTTCAGCCTTTACTATCATTTCAAATTAACAAAGGATTATGAGTTATTAAATGAAATTGTTAAACATTTTGATTGAATTTCCAAAGCAGCATGTAGAGACCATCTCTGAATTAAATTTCATTGTCCTTTTAAGACATATGTTTAGTTCAATGGTCCTTATATTTGTTCACGTAAGACAATGTTCAAAATAAAACCCGACGCGTCATTGAACTGTAAAATCGGGCCTTTTACGATCAAATAAACTTCAGACAAAATCGTCAGTTAAACAAGATTAAATTGACAATAAACTCAAACACATCTCACGTACTTTGTAAAACATCCATCCGGAATGTAAAATCTGTTATCACAGGCAAGTAAACTTTTCGAATAATTACAATTAATTGGACTTTTTTTTAAACTCAACAAATTATTCGCCGCATTTCATTTTATATGTAAAAATAAAGCACAGAAATGCAAATGAACTTTGAGCGAAACCGGTCGTCGTGGCCCGTAGCAGACAAGTAAATCAGTAAAAGTTGTATGAATCATTAAATAACATTGAATAAATATTACTACGAGTATGTTGTTGTATACAAAAAAAGTGAAATGATTATATTCAAATTTGAAAAATTTAACGGCAAAAATCCATACACTAGTGACGTCAATTCCAGACAACGTCCATAAACTGTCATAGGTTTAAAAGCAGAAAATATAAATATTTAAAATCTACGGCAACAGCCAAGGTATGTACTCGTATTACGAAACCGTATAGACTATGATGTCTGCGGGCAAAAAGCGAAAATGAAATCAAATATGAATATCAGTCACAAGATTTCTGATGGTAAATACAAAACCCCGCGTAAGAGATAACACATGAAAAGCTGACTAATAACGTGACGTTGTCTGTCTGTCTGCCGTATAAAAAAATACAATAATTTATTCAACCAAGCACCGTCAGGCAGACAGTCCTAGTTCTGAATTTGATAATATATGCGTATATTGTCATAGGGTGGTTTACTTGCTATGCGGTGCTGCGGCAATGGCCTTTAACGGAATTGTTCACTGTATTTTTTTTTATTTTGAATTTTTGCAGTACTGATAAGCTTTGCTTGGCATGTTTTGCGGCAGTTACTCGAAGTGGTGTACTTCTTTTATATTTATGTTGTTATGGCTCGCCTATTTCGGATCACATGTTCTTATCGTTATTCATCATCTGCAATTTCCAAGTATTTGACCACAAACAATATGCGCATACTGTGCGATTTCGAGTTTCAATTTGCGCATTTGGTGAAAATGATGTTATTGATAATTCTAGTACGTACTAATGACAGCATTCGCGGATAATTGTTTTTGGAAAAACAATAAATTTATTAGTAAGTTAAATTTCGCATGTGGAAACTAATTTCCCATTAGTTAAAGGAAAGAAAAATAATTTAAAGTTGAATAAACAAAAAAGTGGCTGTTTTTCATCTCGTAAGTGCCGGGGACTACGAGAAAGAGACTTATGTGCGAGTCACGTAAAAACTTCTATATTAAATGTCTTAGCCGTTGGAAGTCGGCATTTGTTCTTTAATGGGGCATTAAAGGAAAAATGTATACTTGTACATTATACAGTGGTGGACATATAGGGTGGGCGATTTAATATTTTAAATTTGATTCAGTTGTAAGAAAAGCTTTGATAATTTTTTCAAATTTCTGGTGTTATTAGAAAGGTTGATCTTTGTCATTTAATAATAGAAAACATTATCATTTATATGACTACTACAACTGGGTTATCGGTACCTCAGTCGATCAACCCATTTTTCAGTATATTTTCGATTGTTTCGGGTCGAATCTCTTTAATGGCAACTTCGATTTCATGTTGACACGCTTCAATTCTCTCTGGATGTTTTGCGTAACATATATCCTTAATAGCTACCCACAGAAAATAAACCAACGCGCTCTAATCACAGCTACAAGGTGGCCAATTGACATCACAATGTTGGCAGATTATTCGATTTTCAAAAACAGGAAGTAAAATATAGATCATGTGACCCCGTCTTGTTGAAACCAAAAGTTATCCTTGGCATTCTCTTAAATTTCTGGAAATAAGAAATCGTTGAGCTCACGGTTGTTCACGGTAACGGCTCCTTACTTATTTTTGCAGAATAATGGCCCAAAGATGCCGCCAGCCAAAAATACACACTATACAGTGACTCGTTGTGGATGCATTGGCTTTTTAATAGTCACGTATAGGTTCTCTAAATCCCATATGCGCCAATTTTGCTTATTAACATAGCCATCAAGATGAAAATGAGCTTTATCTGAAAACACATTTCGGTAAAATTCTTTATCTCCCGCCAAACAATCTTTAGTCCATTGGGCGAATCGAAAACGCTTCGGATGGTGTTGCATTATTCAATGACATAGTTCAACCCTAAGTGTTGCCTGGCTTCATCTGACTTTGGATAGTTTGACATTTTTTAGCATAAACGTACTCAGAACGTTTTGTCGTACGACCATCAATTGTGTTGTTTACAGTGACTTGAAAAAATCAATTTGGCAAAAAAATGGAATTAACTCGTGACCATTTTCGTGCGATCATAATTTTCACAACTTTCGACGTGGATTATCACGAGAAGAGTGCATCGATGAACTTAAATCTTTATAATATAAATATATTATGGCGATCAAGGACCATCCTATAGCACTGCAAAAAAAAACGGTTAAATGAATTCAATCGTGGCCGACGCTCGCACAAAGATGAAGGTCGTCCAAAAACGGCAGTTGTGCCAGAGAACATTGATGCCGTGCGTGAACTGATAATGCAAGATCGCTATGGGACATACCTTGAGACAGAGGCACCCTTGGGCATTTCCTCCACCAGCATACATTCGATACTGCATGAACACCTGGCCGTAAAAAAGGTTTGTTCTCGTTGGATACCACACAATATGGCAATCGCTCAAAAAAAGGCTCGTTTCGATTGGTGCAAAGAAATTTTGGAAAAATACGATCGCGGTGCTTCAATAGACGTGTATAAGATCGTCACAGGTGACGAATCATGGACCTATGCGTATGAGCCCGAAACAAAACAGCAATCGACAATGTGGGTCTTCGAAAACGAGCCAAATCCAACGAAAGTTGTACGTGGAAGAAGCTCTTCGAAGCAAATGGTCGCCTGTTTTTTCGGCAAACCTGGTCATGTGGCGACTGTTCCGTTTGAGCAACGTAGGACGGTCAATTCTGAGTGGTACACAGCAATTTGTTTGCCTGAAGTCTTCGGAGAAATTCGAAAAACGAACATGTGTGCACAATGCGAGCTCTCACACATCGGCTCAAACCACCGCTTTTCTGACCAGACAAAACGTCGAATTGATGGGTCATCCTCCGTACAGCCCTGACTTGGATGCACATAAGAAAAAAATGCGTGGTCAACGACTAGTCAATAGATCCATTGTTTGAGCAGCTCCATGGCAAGTGGCACCGTCCTGTTAAAACCAAGTGTCGTCAAGATTACGGGCTTCAATTTCCACCAGCTTATAAACCGCACCAAACCGTGGTTTTCTCTGGGTATAATGACACTTCTTGAACCCCTTCTTGTTGCTCTTCAGCCCAAATGTGGCAATTTTGTTTATTGACTTTGCCGTTGAGCCAGAAATGGGCCTCATCACTGAAATAAATTTTTGGTCGAAAACAGCGGATCTTTCCGTTTCCCACAAAACGCTCATTTCCATAATACAGTTGCCAACATTTGAAGGTAATTATTTTCTAAAAATAAATGCCATAAAATGTTCTTTTTAAGCTTTTATATTTTTTTTGTTCTGAAAAAAATAACTCTAGATTGATCACCCTATTTATAAAACTGGAATAAGGTTTCCTTTGAAACCCATATTGCTTAGTAAATAAGGTAGTCTCACAGATAAGTCTCAATATCTGAATTATACGTCTAAACTTTCGCCCATATCTCGGAAACTAAGGAAGACCGCCGATTTTTTTATTTTACATTTTCTGCTCAGAATCAAAAGTTCTATCGATGGTGCCGTCCGAGAGTTGTTACTAAACTAGGTTTAAGCCGCCTATAACTTGGGGAGATCTTCCCAGCGAAGATTTGTTCCCGATTGTTTCATTTTACAACATCCAAAGTAAATGCGCTGCAGTTTAATGACAGCACAAACTAGATAAACATGGGAGACCGCCGATTTGTTTATTTTACATTTTCAGCTTAGAATCAAAAGTTCTATTGATGGTGCAAATTTGGTGTCCTTCCGAGAGTTGTTACTAAACTAGATTTAAGCCTTCTATAATTTGGTGCGATATTCCCAGAAAAAATTTGTTTTCGATTGTTTCATTTTCTATGCAACATCCAAAGTAAATGCGCTGTATTTTAATGACAGAACAAACTAGATAAACATTTGTGTTGTTGTTGTTTTATATAACACCAGTTGGTGAGGCTAACAAACAGACGAAATTATATGCATTGACAGTGAAGAACAATAACAAAAACAAAATAACTGATGGCCTTGGCCTTAAACCGGGTTGAATAACACGGTGAAAATACCAGAGAAAAAAGCACAAGACATACACAAACGCGAAATAATGGCGTTGCAAGAGAAAAAAGAGGTAAAATAGGAAAATTCTTAACACAACAAACACTAGAAAAATATCGATTGTTCTTGAGAAACTTATGTAAAAGTAGTCACCACAAAAGAAATGAGAGGTAAAGTATAAAATGCTAGAAAAGTACAGTAAAATAAAAGGAACCATTCACGAGAAAACACACCCACATGCCATATGTAGGGGGGGGGGGTGTGAGAAGCAAATGAAAGAAAAATTTGATAAACAAAACAAAATTCACCGTAGAAAAGGAAAATTTATTCTGGTTTTGTTGGTAAGATTTTTTAAGAGATACCAATTCTAGAAATCTTCTCAATAAGAAAATAAAACTAAATTAGTTTTTTTGAAATATGTATGTAGTTTGTTGTTGTTGTTATTATTTTTTACTATTGTTGTTATTGTGTTTTAGTTTTCTCTTTCCGTTTCCATTTTCACTTTGAATGAGCACAAAATCATCCGAAAAAGCTGCAGCAATTGTTACGTTTTTGTTTTTCATAAGGTGTCTGTGAACGAAAATACGGGCAATTTGTTGATTCTCACATATTCAAGTTACATAAGAAATGAAAAATGTAAAATATTTTCCAATTTTCATAACCTGTTCCTTATGAAACTTTATGATCAGTATTAAATTACACTTTAGATTTGAATGTACTATTTATTCCAAGAATAGATTATCCCAATCATTTTTGTTACGTTACGTGATAACGATGTTTGCACTTTCGCTTTTTTTATACAATCACTTTCGTTTTGATATTTCACTTGTTTTTTTTTTTATTATTTGTTAATAATTTTTTTTTATGTTAAGGTTTTCCCTCTACTAACCGTTTATTAAAAAATATTTGGTCAACGTTATTTTCTGACACGGCGTAGTGTTTCCCCTTTTCGTATCTCTTTTTTCTTTTAGATTCGTTTTTGCTGTTACGATCTGAACGTTTGAAACGCTCCGCGTCGACTGAAAGTATTTTGTGAGAAATTCAGTTCAATCGTACGTCGAATTGAAATTATCATAAAAAAAGAGTACAAAGCGTTGCGGCAAGACACTGCTCCGCGTCAACTGCAGACAGTATTTGATAAAATTGAAATAAATAAAAAAAAAATAAAATGAAAAATACATACACTCTCAACACGAGATAGCGAGAAATGTGATAAAATTGGTTAAATCAACAAAATAAACAAAATTATTTTTTTCGGCAAAGAAATGTGAATGGAAGAGACTCGACGATGTTTACTTTTCAAACTGCATGACCTCCGGGCAAACACATGACTTGGGCTTTGTCGTCACTGGTGAGGTGTGTTGTGGTTGATATTGACGACGGTGAATTGTGTGGTGAAAAATAGGCATTGTCTGGCCTATTGATTGTATGACACACTTCATTAGCCGTTTACATGATTTGAGGCCGTCTATGGTGTGATTGATTAGTGGATGTGGCTGCCACACAAAAAGCTCAGTTTAAAATCCGATAAAAAAACATCTGTACTTTTTTCGCGGCGAAATCATCCTGCAGTGCCAACTAGATTTCGAATATATAAAACAAGGCAGCTTACGTCGGTTTTGATAAATGGAATATATTAGAGCTTTAGAGCCGGCTTTGAAATGCCGTCAGTACTCGGAGTCACAAATGACTTTTGAAGAAAATATAGCTCTTGAAGACAGAAAATCAACTATATACTACTTAGTAAGTAGGGACATTTTAAAATTGTTTCAACTTTCATCATGGAGTGGTCAGATAATGAGAACCGTATCGCTGTAAAAGCGCTTTTCAAGTGTGAAATGAAAAAAAAACAATCTTTTTAAAACGATCCGGCCACTAGGGATTAGCCGCATGTTCGTCTACCGTTGCAAAAAACTGTTTGAGGAGACTGGAGATGTAAAAGAATGCCACCTGTCGGGCCGCCCACGCTCTGTTTGAACACCGCATGTCATCAAAGCCGTTCAATCAAGAATTCACAGAAATCCGCTCCGAAAACAGAAAATCATGGCCCGTGAGAGTCCATGAGTCGAATCATTAAAAAAGATTTGGGACTTGGGGCTTTCAAATGACGTACCGGACATTTAGTGTCTGCAGCTTTAAAAAAAATAGGATTGAAAAATGCCAACGTCTTTTGGTGAAGCACGCTGATAACTTGCACAGAAAAATATTGTTCACCGATGAACAAATTTTTACCGTTCAGGAAAAATTTAACAAGCAAAATGATAGACTGTATGCGCGGTCATCTATGGAAGCATCTGAACTGATCCCAAGGGTGGAAAAGGTTTATCACCCAGCTTCAGTCATGGTTTGGTCGGGTGTCTCTTACGATGGGGTCACTGACCTGCATTTCTGCGAACAAGGAGTCAAAACATCGGCCAAAGTTGACCAAGAAACCGTTTTGGATGCTGTTGTGAAGCATCTTAACAATTTCCTGTTCCAAAACCAGCCATGGACTTTCCAGCAGGATTCTGCGCCGGCCCATAAGGCTAAAACGTCCCAGGCCTGGCTTCGAAACAATTTGCCAGCGTTCATTTCCTCTGATGAATGGCCCTCAGGCAGTCAAGATATCAACCCATTGGATTACAAATTGCGGACGGTTTTAAAGGACAAGGTTTCCCACAAAAGATACCCCAACATTGGATCTCTTAAGACTGCTTTGGTTCGAGCTGTGGACAATTTTATAATGGCCGAGGTTCGTGCAGCTCTTGACGATTGGCCAGTGCGACTTAAGGTGTGTTTTAAGGCAAAAGGCGGACATTTCGAATAAGTAGATTTTTTTGCATACAATATACATCAAGAAATATATTAAAAAATATTTGGTCCAAAAACATGTAGTACTTTTTATTTTACAGCATAAAACGTATGTAACAGTATTTATGTCCCTACTAAGTATAGGGGTAAACCCCTGAGTGTTGGCTAATTAAAAAAAAAATATGCCA
Source organism: Hydrotaea diabolus (assembly GCA_963513945.1). Classification (NCBI taxonomy): domain Eukaryota; kingdom Metazoa; phylum Arthropoda; class Insecta; order Diptera; family Muscidae; genus Hydrotaea; species Hydrotaea diabolus. The sequence goes on from OY740719.1 coordinate 133,581,622, forward strand.
GGGAAATTATTTATTGCCTTTTGAATTCAAATAGTGTGTTTGAGACAAACTCTTGTCTGTCAGTTAGAGAGGTATTCAGCATACTTTGTGATTGCTAAATCCTCTGCCTGTTTTGTCAGGTAGTCGGTAATATTTTCCTATATGTGACAGCGCATAGAGAAAGGGACCTAAGGGTAAAAACATCATTTTTTCTTTTTTTTTGATGTGGACCGATCCCATGCCCCAAAAGTGCTCCCTCCCAGAGATATGCGCGTTTTATGAAAGTGAAGTCGACGATTCTAAGCGCAAATAGAAAGGGACATAATCTTTAAAATGGCTCTCCTGAACAAAACTGGTTTTTAACCTTAGGTCCTTTTCTGTTTTGCGCGTCACATATTTGTTTCTTCTCAAATAGTAGCCTTAATCCATTTTCTCATTTCTCTAAATCGGTCCGTAAAGCAAGGGACACTAGGGGTGTCATTCAACACTGAATCCACTGCCCATGAATCTGTGTCTGGAATTAAAAAAGTCCAATTGGTATTTAAGACTTCTCCGGAATACGGTTCAACAGAATAAAGAAAGCCCATTTTCTCTTGAATCCACTTACTTGAAATATGAAGACGTATTAAAAAAAAAACTTGTGGCGTTCAGTGTAGTTCTGGAATCCAGATGATCGAGCAAAATCTAAAAGTTTGTTCAGATTCGAATGCAAAAAATATAATCTGCAAAAACTTCTTAATTGCATTAAATATGGTCGAGTACTTCCATCGATGCTGTAAGTTCGTTATCAACGTTAATTTTTTAAAATTAAAAACCCATATTTTTTTATATTTATTATTATTATTTTTTTAAAACATCTTAAGTTTTTTCTAAAAAAAAACATTTTCCTTCACTGCAAATTTTCAATTTATTGATATCCTAAAATACATTATTCGAATATTTACAAAATATATTGTAAATCAAAAAAGGGATTTTTCATTGAAAATTGGATTTTTTTAAATTAAATTTGTAATTTTCTTCATCTCCGCGTTGGCAGCACTGCGTGCAAACCACCCTCACACAACGGCCACCCACTGTTACTTCACTTTTTTAATTTTGCGTACATTTTAATTAAAATTTGTGATTTTCTTGATCTCCGGTTTGGCAACACTGCGTGCATATTTCCCTTACACAGCGGCGACCCACAGTTTCTTTACTTTTGTTAATCTTGCGTACATTTAGGGACACCCTTTTTCACTTTTAAAGCACAAAACAAAAATGACATTCTCACAAAAACACAAAAATTCGTTGGCAGAACTCGCAGCGCCTTTCCATCAATAAATAATATCGCAACGATAAAAAAACGAGTAAACAAATTTTTAATAATTAAAAGGTGCAATGGACTTTCAATGTAAAGCAAAGTACACAATTTTTGAAAATTTCGATAAACGTGTTAACAAAAGAAAATCGTGAAAATGTTTCTCTTCATTTTCACTTTTCTACTTTGTTGTGGTGAATTTTGCACTGCCGTGTCTTTCTATCTCTTGGAGCAAGCAGCATTTAAGTTCTCTAAATGGCGGGGATTTCTCAGAAAAACACTTGTCAACATTCATGTGGGACGATACCCCACTATCGCTACCAATAACGATCATAAAGAATCCAATTGTTTGTAGATCACACATCCGTCAGTCAGTACGACATTATTTTCTCTATTCACCATGATAAGCGCTTTGAAATAAAGTGAAACGAAATGAAATTCTATAAAATGCTCTTGATAAACAGAGAAATGCGTGCGAGTGTAGCGTAAATAAACGTTATCGTCTGGCGGGATACATGCCAATAGACTTGTGTACCTTATTTTTGTACACCAATGACGTAGTAAAATTTGATGATTTGTGATAGGAGTGAAAGCATAGGTTTTGTGTACCTTTCGAGTAGCTTTCGTGAAACTGAAGTGACGCCGGTAGTCCGGAGTGAATTATATTAATTGTTCCCAGATTCTCAATCATTTACAATAATTTTCCCACGAATTTAGAAAAGACTCGACTGAATGACGCTGGATAATAATGAAAGTTGATGTTGCCGCCGCACTGGAAATTTCGCGATTTTTTATCTACAGATTTATTCATTTCAGGATATTTACACCCTAACCCTACTAGGTAAGAGGGAATAGATCATTTGGTACGGATAAAAAGGGTAAGACCTTACATATGTTCTGACCATATCCGTTTCATGACTTTTTAAGTCTTTCAGCCATGTCCGTCTGTTCGGCTGGTTCGCAGGATAACTAACGAAAGGAGCTATCAATCGGTTTTAAATTTTGCATTTCATATTTTTCATATGGGATTGTTAATGGGCCATATTGCCCCAACCCTTCTGGAACATCCCACACAAATGTACCACTACTCCCAGTTAAGGAGTTCCTGTAATATCTTTAATATTATTCATAAGATCTAGCTCAAAATCAAAACTGAAGAACAGAGTTATAAGGTGCGATAGTTCAACCTTTTTAATAAAACCAGAAATTTTACAAAATTATTAGTACTTAGTAGCGACCTAAATACTGTTACAACATTGAACACACCCATTTCAATAGTAGAACTGAACATCCCCTATTAATGTCATATGGGTTTTGAAAGCTAACCTCAATAGCGTTAGTCTGTAATGGGATTTTAAAATTGTTTCAACTTTCATCATGGAGTGGTCAGATAATGAGAACCCTATCGCTGTAATAGCACTTTTCAAGTGTGAAATGAAAAAAGCGATATTTTCAAAACGCTCCGGCCACTAGGGATTAGCCGCATGTTCGTCTACCGATGCATAAAACTGTTTGAGGAGACTGGAGAGGTAAAAGACCGCCACCGGTGTCAAAGCCGTTAAATCAAGAATTCACAGAATTCCGCTCCAGAACAGAAAATCATGGCCCGTGAGATGAATATCACGCAAAAGTCCTCTTAAGACTGTTTTGGTTCGAGCTGCGTTTGGCCAGAGCGACTTAAGGCGTGTGTAAAGGCGGACATTTCGAATAAGTAGATTCTTTTTGGATACAATATACATGAATAAATATATTAAAAAATATTTGGTCCAAAAACATTCAGTACTTTTTATTTTACAGCATAAAACGTGTGTAACAGTATTTATGTCCCTACTAAGTACTTTTTTAAAAGCCGATTCAAAATTTAAATAGCCTACCTCATATACTGGAAGCCGTTTTTGGATACCAAACCATTCTTTTGGTTACTATGTCAAAAATGGACCTTTATAATGGGTGATCCAAGTAGAGATACTTTTTTCAATAGCCTTTTTTTGACAGATCACGTGTGAGTCGTGGCATGCTGTCATGTTATTTTTGTTTAGTTTTGTTTGGCATTTTATCATGGAAAGACTTACGCCTGAACAATCGTTCAACTTTATTACGAAAATTTACGTTCTGTAAGGAATGTGTTTCGTGCACTTCGTAGAACTTATGGTCAACATAATCGGTCTACTGAGCGTACTTTTCGCAACACCATCACCCATCTTGAGACCCAGTATTCATTATTGGATATTATTCGACCAAATAGACCACGTCCAGCACGCAGTGAAGAAAATGTAGCGGCCGTAGCTTAGAGTGTACACCAAGACCGTGGTGAGTCGATTCGGCGCCGTTCGCAGCAACTCGGACTGAGTTGCTAAATTGAAAGCGTACAAAATACAGCTTGTGCAAGAACTGAAGCCGCCTGACTTTCCCAAGCTACATCGCTTCGCTTTATGGGCTCTTGAAAAGTTCCAAGAAGATCCGACGTTTTCGAACCAAATTTTGTTCAGCGATGAGGCCCATTTCTGGCTTAATGGGTATGTAAACAAGCAATCTTGCCGCATTTGGGACAAAGAGCAACCAGAAGAGGTTCAAGAGCTGCCACTTTAACCTTAAAAAACAACAGTTTGGTGTGGTTTGTAGGCCGGTGGAATCATCGGCCCATATTTCTTCAAAAATGATGCCGGTGAGAACGTAACCGTCAATGGCGACCGTTATCGTGCCATGATAACCGACTATTTGATGCCTGAAATTGAAGCTTGTGATCTCGGCGACATTTGGTTTCGACAAGACGGCGCCACTTCCCACACATCGCATCAATCAATGGATTTATTGAGAGAACATTTCGGTGAGCAGATAATTTCACGTTTTGGGCCGGTCGATTGGCCACCAAGATCGTGTGATATCACACCGTTAGACTTTTTCCTGTGGGGATATGTAAAGTCTAAAATTTATGCGATTCAGGCCATGGAGCAAAACATCACGCGTGTCATTCGCCAGTTCTCAGTCGAAATGCTCGAACGAGTCATCGAAAATTGGACTCAACGGATGGACCATCTGAGACGTAGCCGCGGTCAACATTTGATAGATATAATCTTCAAAAAAAAAACCAAAAGAATGTTTTATCAAATGATAATAAACAAATTTGAATTTTCTGTTTTTTCTTTAAAAAAGTAGAGAACCTCGAAATGGATTACGCGTTACTTTTTTGGGAGCTGTGTCTAAATCTGAACTGATTTTTTTCGATTTCAATAGCGTCCGTCCTCGGTCCAAATTTTATGAAGATCAGGCAGAAATTGTGACCTGTAGGTTGATTACAAGCATAAGACCGTCTGTAGACGAACGGACAGAATTACAGTCTGACAGCGTGATGCCTAAGTCTCGGTCGGTACACTAAAATAACATTAAACTAAATCATAATACCTTGTTTCACAGAGTGGTTGTTGTTGTTGTAGCGGCAACTAAATGTCGGTGTGACAGCCCTTGGCCTAAGAATTGATCTTCGGATAATTCCGATCCATTGCACCGATTGTCGTGGGATTGTTCACAGAGTGATTGATATCAATATCATCAGTCGATAAAGTTAATTAGTTTTCGGATTTTGACTCTGTACTTGAAATATGTGGGAACAAAATGTTTTTTAGAGAAGTTTTGATGTTGAGCAGTTTAATCGAAGTTCATATTTTACCAATGCATGTGTTAACTTGATGTAAAGGATGGTTAAATTTTAAGGGCCGATGTTGAATGTGGACCACACCTAAACGTCAAGTTTTTTTTCTACATTTCATTTGATATTTCTCAATTTCAGACTAACTCAATTTGAACCATGGAAAGATACACAAGCGAGCAACGCGTTAAAGTTATTCAGGCTTATTATGAAAATCAACTGTCGCGATGATCAATTTTCAAAGAAAATCATCTTCAGTGATGAGGCACATTTTCATCTCAGTGGATTCGTCAATAAGCAGAATTGCAGCATTTGGGCGAATGTAATCCAAGAGTGATTGTCGAAAAACAATGCACCCAACAAAGGGTGACTGTTTGATGACTGATGATTACGAAGTTTTTATGGCCCGAATGTAAAGATATGGATGTGGACGATATGCGGTTTCAACAGGACGGTGCCACTTGCCACACAGCCAACGAAACAGTCGCTCTCTTGCGCGAGAAATTCAATGGCCTATTATCTCACGTCGTGGCGATGTTAATTGACCGCCAAGATCACATTGAAAGAAAAGGTGTACGTCGATAAGCCAGCAACAATTCAAGAGCTACAGGATGAGATAATTCGGCAAATTAACGGCATAGAATCTCAATAATGCCTCAGCGTCAGCGAAAATTTGGACCGAGGTGTGCCGCCGAGGTCGCGGCGGCCATTTGGTCGATATCTTGTATTATTCCATACATAATTGAACCACACCAATATTATCATAATAAAATGAAACGACAATAATTTCCTTAAAATTTAACCACCCTTTACATTCGGGAAGAATCTTAATGGCTGTTGTCCAATGGCCAACTGTGCGCCGCGTGTGATGTTCATGTATGTTTTAGTTTACTTTGTATAGAAAAAAGATTGTTTACATTAACTTCGTAAATATTATTTTAGGTCCACACATGATTTACTAATTTTTGGACGAATACTTGTCGGTAAGTATGTGATCAAAGACGTGCACATTTCCATCAATTGATGCATTTCACTCGAAACGTACTGTTTTTGTAATGTAGAATATACAGAAATAAGAAAGTTTGTTGATAGTGACGAGTCAAACAAAAAGGTGGTACTCATGGAACGATTGACGGAGACTTCACATTGTCGGGTCGATGTAAAAAGCAATTCTTTATGGACTCATTCCCGTTTACAATACAATTTCATTTTAAGAAAGAAATCAATGGCTACAATTCTTTCGACTTTGAAATTAAATTTTGATAAGACCAAAAAAACAACTTAATTTTGTTGTCGAGCCGTCTAAAGTGATTGATAATAAAATACCAAAGATAAAAAGGGAGGTGTGACTTTTTAGAAAAATTAGAAATAGTCATTACGGGTATTATAATGTGACACCTTTTGCGATTACAGTTTTAATTTGTTTTTAAAAGCGTTTTTTTATTACTATACATTTAAAATTGATTGCTATACTACTTATATTAAGAGAACAGTGGACTACGCTACAAGGTCTGGTTGGTGAACCCCCATAGGTAAGAAACGAATCAGCTGGTTAGTGCTTACTTATGGGTATAAGTGCAGAATATTTCCGAAAATCGTGACGGACCAGAAATCATCAATCTGTCAAAATAATAAATACTACTTGAAAAATTTATAAACTGCTTTTTGATAATCGTATAAATGTATTTTTAGGCTCTACTCGAAATCTTGCTGTTCTGGACCAGATTTGTATAAAATTTGATTTATATAAAAGAGAACTCCGCAGTCTACAGAAACGAACAATACAAATTGTACTAAAAAAAATCAAATTTATTTCACATATAAATGTGCAATATCCGAATAGTTATAAAAGTCGTACATTACCAAAATTTTTAAGATAGCTTTTACATAAACCTTCCAAAATAAAGATATTCCATAGTTCTGGAAGTAATTCTTATAATTTTTACCTTAGAGAACCCATGCTGTACAAAAATGCGTGCGACAAAACATATTCAACTTTTGACAAAAGAAAACTAAAAATTTAGTTTTTTTTTTTGGGGATTTCGATAACAAATTTTCGCATAATTTTTTTTTAATTTTTAGTGCAATTTCCAAAATGGCTCTAAACAAATACAATGGTGACTTTGGAAAATTGATTTTAATGGGTGATCCAAATAGAGATACTCTTTTCAATAGCGTTTTTTGACAGATCACGTGTGAGTCGTGTCATGCTGTTATTTTTGTTTAGTATTGTTTGGCATTTCATCATGGAAAGACTTACGCCTGAACAACGTTTACAAATCGTTCAACTTTATTAAAAAAAATTTCTGTGAGGAATGTGTTTCGTGCACTTCGTTCAACTTATGGTCAACATAATCGGCCTACTGAGCGTTATATTTGCAACACCATCACCCATCTTTAGAGATATTCGACGGAATAGACCACGTCCAGCACGCAGTGAAGAAAATGTAGCGGCCGTAGCTGAGAGTGTACACCAAGACTGTGAAGAGTCGATTCGGTGCCGTTCGCAGCAACTCGGACTGACGTTTGAAATGACTTGGCGCATTTTACGTCGAGATCTTAAATTGAAAGCGTACAAACTTTAAGTACAGCTTGTACAAGAACTGAAGCCACCCGACGTGGGCCTTTCAAAAGTTCTAAGAAGATCCGACGTTTTCGAGCCAAATTTTGTTCCACGCTGAGGTCCATTTCTGGCTCAATGGGTATGTAAACAAGAAAAATTGCCGCATTTGGGACGAAGAGCAGCCAGAAGAGGTTCAAGAGCTGCCACTTCATTCAGAAAAAACAACGGTTTGGTGAGGTTTGTGGGCCGGTGGAATCATCGGTCCATATTTCTTCAAAAATGATGCCGGTGAAAACGTAACCGGCAATGGTTACGTTATCGTGCCATGATAACCGACTATTTGACGCCTGAAATTGAAGCTCGTGATCTCGTCGACATTCTCTCGCCACTTCCCACACATCGCATCAATCAATGGATTTATTGAGAGAACACTTCGGTGAGCCGGTCGATTGGCCAACAAAATCGTGTGATATCACAACCGTTAGACTTTTTCCTGTGGGGATATGTAAAGTCTAAAGTTTATGCGGACAAACCCTCTTAGATTCAGGCCTTGTCATTCGCCAGTTACAAGTCGAAATGCTCGAATCGAAAATTGAACTCAACGGATGGACCATCTGAGACGTAGCCGCGGCAACATTTGATAGACAAAATCTTCAAAAATTAAATGCCAAAGAATGTTCTGTCAAGCATTCCACATTCAGTTTGAACTTTCTGTGTTTTTTTCTTTAACAAGTAGGGAACCTCGAAATGGATCACGAGTTAAACCATTCACAAAAGAAATTTGTGAAAAATTGTCTTTGCCGAAGTTTACAGTATGCTTTATTATAAATAAATGTATTACCACTGCAAGAATAAAAACAAAACTCTGTGGTGTCTGACCAAGAAGAACGACATCTAAAGATGAGTCCAGAATTGTTATAGAATTTCAAAAGTGTCCAGAAAAACCGCTCCTAGTGTTGTTAGTTCACAAAACTGTAGAAAGAAGAGCATGTGATGCTGGGCTAAAAAATTATCATGCCGCAAAAAATAATTTATTTTGTATAAAAACCCAAAAAGCTCATATTGCTTATGCGCGAGAGCACATCAATTGGTCGAATGAGGAATGAAACAAAGTTTTGTTTTCAGATGAATCAAAATTTAATTTACAAAACTCTGATGGAGTAAGGGAAATACACAGACCCGTTAAGAAACGATTGGATCCCCAGCTTTTCCGGAAATAATGTTGGGCCCATACATAAAGTAGGCAGGATAATGGACCGAATTTCTTAACAGAAATTTTTGGAACATGTGATGCTTTCTCATGCTGAATGGAGTATGTCAATTTCTTGGCAGAATAACGATTCAAAACATACTTAAAGGCACGTCAATGATTGGCTCGCAAACGAACCGAACGATTAATTGGCCTTATAGGCTTTGTATATTACAAAAAAATAAATAAATGAATGTAATGAAATTGCCAGCACAATCCGCCGACTTAAAAAACCCCATTGGAAATAGTCAACACAAGAATAAACCGAGAAGGTGTAGGGCGGCATAAAAATAAACTTTTTCAAACTATAAAATAAAATTGGTCCACTATTGATCCAAAGATAATAACCAATCTTATTGCTTGGCTGTGCTTTAAAACAACGGATATTCTGCAAAATAATGATAAAAATACCTCGTCCAATTGTTTTGTCGTCGGAATTTGTTAGTATTTTTAATTACCTATTTCATAAATTTCTAATTTTCACAACTATCACAAAACAGCCTTTTTTTTCACAACAAGGGATAAATATTGACTTAAAAAATATTCGGGACGTTTATAAATTATAGTTTTAGACTTATTAAAGACTTAACGGAAATGTGAATTTAGTCCAATATGTCTAGTTTGATACTATATATCATGTAGTCAAATATAATTTTTTTTAAAAGAATTTTTAAATTATTTTTAAAAATTTAAATTTTTTAAAATGTAATACTTCGTTCAAATCCAGATCAGCAAGATTTTTTTTGCCATTTAAAATTTTTTTAGACCACTAAAGAAAAATATAGAAAATATCATTTTATAAAATTTACGTTTATTAAAGTTGCCGTTAAAATGAAGTATGCGAAAGAAGCGAAAACAAAATCATTGAATCAAAGATGAAGAACTAATATTTTTGTTTTAATTGCTGTTGCCTAGTGTTAATTCAGTTTTTTTTTCCTTCGGCACAAAATTGGGTACACAGGGTTTTTCATCAGAACATAACATTTTTATATAGAGTGATCCTGAGATTATGGGCCAATTTCGAAATAATTTTTGGCATTCGGTTTTTATGCAGAATTTAATATTCAATTCAGGTAGATGTCTTCGTTTTAAGAATGACTAGTCATTTTAGACACTTAATGTAATGTTCAATTATATTTGAGTTGCTTGAAATCAAGATTGGTTTGGAAATTTGAATTTTAGCGAATATTAGATTTTACAGCAGAGTACTGTGTATTTTCAGGGACAGAAAATAAAGAATATTAATTGAATAAAAAATTATAATCATTAATAGCAAAAAAATTAATTGAATATTATTTTTTACTATGGACTGGTTTTATTAAATAAATAATTAATATTTTTGTAAAAATTGAGAAAATTGCAATTGAAAGTAGTGTTAGGGACAACCAGGGTAATGATATTTGAACACTTTGGTAGGACATTTTTTGAAGAACATGTAAATTTTTTAAAAAACAATTTTAAAGACTTTTAAAGTCCCATATAAGTAAAGTATATAATATTTTTTTTCCCGCTTGAAACAACCAAGGACAGCAAAGTGGCCCATAATCTCAGAATCAACCAAAAACATAAATATAGCCAATACATTTCACCAATTTTTTAGTTGATTTTGAAATAGAAACAACAATAGGTATCGAACCAGAATAAAAACTGTTCAAGTCATAATAAAACCGACCGCAATATAACAGAAACAAACACAGAATATTAAGGATATGTGATGCGCAAAATAGAAAGGGACCTAAGGTTAAAAACCAGTTTTGTAGAGGAGAGCCATTTTAAAGATTAGGCTCCTTTCTATTTGCGCTTAGAATCGTCGACTTCACTTTCATAAAACGCGCAAATCTCTGGGAGGGAACACTTTTGGGGCATGGGATCGGTCTCATTCGGTGCTCAGATGTTGTCCACATCAAAAAAAGAAAAAAAATGAAAATTGATTTTGTTACCCTTAGTTCCCTTTCTCTATGCGCTGTCACATATAGAGTTCAAATTTACTCCAGATGTAGTGCAAATACGGCATTTTAAGAATGAAATTCGATTTCGGTCATATAATCACCACGAGCCCTGGTACAGCGCTCTATTCTTAGAACCAAATTTTCCAACACTCTTGCACACATTTCAACCGGAACGTAAGCAATTTCGCGATGGATGTTTTCTCTGAGCTCATCTTAAGTTGCATAGACCACTGACTTAATGTGGCCCTATAAATTTGCCATTTGACCGGACCTTTGATCGATATAACACGTTTACCGAATTTGTCTTTTAGTAAATTGAATGTAACGCGTGTTGTGTGGCTAGTGGCAACATTTTTTCTCCTTACAACTACAATTTAGAATATAAAAGAAAATGCAGGCCAAGTTTACTAATTCTTAGCGAAAAATGTGCAAGAGTTCCATTAAAGATGTTGTTGATTCATACTGCTTCACGAATTGTTGAGACACAATATGAAGTAATACATGCAGTCATGACGTCCACTCAGACCAACAGATTGTCAGCAGAATTAAATTTGTGTCTCTTGAAGCAAATGTGGGTTTGTTGCTGTCCAATAACGATTATTTTGTTTAATGGCAAATCCACTCAGCCAGAAATGAGTTCATCGCTAAAGATGATTTTTTCGATGAAGTCCTAGATTTTCGTGAAATTTTGCCAGAGCCACCGACTCAGAATTTCGGTAGAAATTTTTTATAATTTTCAAACGTTGCTCGTTTGTGAACTTAACTATGATGAAAATGTTGACTTAGACTATCGTATTAGACTACAAAAATGGGAATTAGTGAAAAATGCCATTTTTTGTCAATGGTACAATAAAGAAGGTATGGGCACATTGAAGGTTTTTTCTTAAAAACAGGACTAGCTGAATTTTTTTTGGTAGTTACAAACATTTTCCATGAAACCAACGTAAATTAGTCTGCATGATACACAAAATGTATTCTGTATTTTACTGAAAACAACAAGAAAAAACCAAAAACCCGACTATACTGATTTGTCGCGTTTTGTGCTCCGACTGTCGGGGTTTGACATAAAAACCGGAATGTCAGTTTTTAGTTTTTGCACAAAACGAGCGTGACTGGTAACAGCTGTCATTTTAGTTGAATTCAGTAAAACCAAAAAAGTTCTAAAGTCGTCTCATTTAGTTCGCACAATTATCCGAATAGTAAGAGCGCGTTAGGTGCAAGAGTTTTTCAAGTGACTAAAATGTCTTTTTATTCCACCTACCTACATACTATAAACCACCACTAAGTGTTATGGTGCCCAAAGAATATGATCCCAACCATATGTCCCATTTAATTTACCAAAACCCAAGATAAAGACAAGAAGAGCAACAGAAAGAAAAGACGAGCCCCCAATTTATTTTTCTTTAATAGACCAGAAAGATCAGCTGGAGTGGATTGAATCGCTTTTGGTGGCAGAGAACAAGAGAGGTGGAAATAAAAAATGAGAGAGAGTAGCTTGCCTTTTACTTGAACAAATATTGTGCAGCAAGACGATGGTGCAAAGAGAGGACGGAGCAGCAAGCATAAACTGAGATATGACTAAGGCCAAGCCTCCTTTTCCATCCATGGTGACTAATACCGGTTTGTAAAAGATGGATGGAAGTGAAAGACGGCAAGAATGTAGACATCGACATTGCACGAGGTTTAAAATGCCGAAATTCGAAAGCCAACAAGCACGTGATAACGCGTACATCGCAGACAAAAAACGATGAATGAAATTAATCTCCATGACCCATTTCAGATGGGGGAATGGCGAGGCGGTGGCGACGGTAAAGTAGTGTGGGCTTATACACATGAATACACTCAATCGTACGCCAACATGTTGCATCAGACATTATCTTACATTTGTGATGATTTCACTGTTTGGAAATCCCTAATAACTTCCCTCAAAGTATGGTTAGGTTGCTCACACCCAACAGCCATCCACTCCAGTCACAGTGTTTGGGGGGACTCTTTCCACCTCACCTTCGTTGATTGCACACAAACAACAGCCTCCTGACTTGGGCGGCAGAATTACATAATTTGGTCGTAAATCCTCCACAAAAAAATGAAATGTACAGCTTTGGATTGTTTTACAATATTAGAGAAATATCTTCACTTCACAGACGTCATTACATTGGTGTTTTCCACTTGACCATGGAAAAAATTACACAACTTTTAATCACAAAATGAAATTTTAAGACATTTTTCTATTGCAATAACTCGCACGCACGAACACACTCACTCACACACACGTCAACATAAGTTGACCTGCTTTTTCTTTTCACTTTCAATTGTAGTTTTAGCCATATTTTTTTACTTTTCTAGTAAAATTCCTTGTCGACCACATACCCAGAAGTTTTATCTTCTTATTTATTCACTTTTTTGTTAGATATATGTAAGAATTATTAGTGTTTTTTAGATCTTTTACCTGAGAACGTCAAACGTTTTAGCTCTAGTACCGAATTTAATTTTATGGTATGAAATGAATGATTAAAATTCAGTGCTGCAATATTGCGGCACAGTCACGGTTGTAAAAAAAGTATTTAAAGCTGGTGGCTATGAAACTGTATTAACCCTCAGTTGGCGCATTGAATGATTGAAACTCATTGGTTGGGGTGGAATCATTGAATATTTTTTTTATAAAATGAAAATTGTACGTGGGGTGTAGTAAAATTCTATTAATTCTACAATTTTCTAGCAGGTGTTAATTGTTATTAAAACAAAAAGCTTTCAGAGAATTAACATTATATTTTTTATTCTGATAGAAGGATCTGACAATTGTGTGAAACAAAATATTGGCCAAATGCTCGACACTGCTTCAGTGGCACACCTCTATCCGGTGGACCATATTATCAAAGACTCTGAGAGTTATCGCTGCATTTGTGTTTTTCAACGTAGACTCATGCGAAACGGAATTGTTGAATATTATATTGCGCATTGAAGACTGTTCTACGCACAGTTCGAAGACTATACGCAAAGGGTAATTCTCAGTAAAACAAATGAGTCTCCCGTATAAGTCATTTGAATTGTGGCCAAAGACTGCTGAAGAAAAACCTTTGCGGGCTAAGAAACAGCTTTACGGTCTACCAGGCAACCAGGCCAATAGATTTAACCAATTTTTTACGTTGATTCTAAAAAAGAAACAACAAAAAGGTCTCAAACCAAAATAAAAACTGTTCAAGTCATAATAATGATAAAAGACCAAATAAATGTAAACAAAAAGAATAAGCTTTTATCGAAATATCTCATCCTTTAGCTCTTGAATTGTTCTTGGTTTATTGATGTACACTTTTTCTTTAAAATATCCCCCAAAGAAAGAGGTCCAACGGTGTCAAATCACATGATCGCCACGATCATCAGCCGCCACGGCCATTTGACTACCATAACGGCGCTTAATTGAAAATAGATATTTCCGATTATATATTGGTACTCCATAATTGTTCACAAAATTCTTCATCACTAATTGATAGAATGGATAAGACATGTTGTTTGCTACTTCTTCTGTATTCAGTCAAAAGTGGAAATTGTTTTCGATTTGTTTAAACTCTCTCTGAAAGTGTATTTCAGTTGTTTCAAGTGACAATTTTTTCTATTCAACTATTCGAAAACGAAATTATGGCTCTGGATCTTCAACTTCAGGTATTTTAGAACAAATATACCTATCGGTTGTCAGTGAATAAGTATTATACGTATTTTAAATTATTTTTTGGAAAAATGGTCTTAATTTAAGGCATTTTTAGTATATTTGTAGATTTTTAAAAGGGTACCGGGTAAAACCCTCCAAAAAAATTGTAAATATATATAATAGAATGTGTGTGTACTTACATATATATAAGTAATTAAGAAAAATATCTTGCGCGTTTTTGCGCAAAATCGTGTATTTACATTTTTTCTAAAAAAAATAATCACATTTATTCAAAATGCAGAATATTAAGTGACTATTTTATTGTGTTTAAATTTAAATCGTTGTTGTATATATTGTTATCTATATTTGTAACTAACGGTACATTACCACGCCGAACGAAGATATTTTGAACAGGTTTCTGTAAAGCTCCGATCCGATAATTAGCAGCAAACCCAAACTACCGAAAAAGCGATACTTTTTCCACCGTCTATTGCAATAAATGGTGAAAAATATGGAAATGATGGCAGTGATGATGAAACTGGAGATGAAGATTGATTAATTAGATAAGGAATGATTATCAAAACACGTTCAAAAAGGAATATAATATATTATTATATTATATATTATAAAGATTTGAACCTGTTTTCTTTTTACAGCAACATTAGCAATTTTACGAATACCATTAGTTATGAAGCAAAAAATTTTCAAAATTACAAAATTTACTTAGTAGTTCTCTAGTAAAAATATCAAAATATTATTTTATATAAATATAGCTTTTATTACATTTGTTCATAACTAATAGTAAAGTATTACATAACACATTGTTGGTAAGTTTATTCTCATGTTAGTTCGAGTTTAAAATTAAGTTACGTCCAACATATAACAATTTTTCTGTTGAAATATCTGTAAGGCTTTAAGAAGTCTGTCAAATGTTTGGGAATTGTATAGTATGTTACAGCGCCCATATTTTATATCAAGGTCGATGCATTATTTTGGTATCTGAGAGGTAACAGAGTTATATTGATATAGCCTTATGTCAGTTGAAAAGATTTTTTGGGCTGTCGATTTTAAATTTTGTTACTCTTTTCTCGGCCGATTGGAGAGCAATTAACGTTAAAAGATGTACCTCTTTGAGGGTCATCATATTGATATTTTAAGGTTCCGCGTGGGATATACTCATCGGAAGTAATAGCACAATATTGGATGTAAATATGTATTTTTGAAATACTTTAATCAGTATTCTCGCCAGTTGATTACCGAATTTATTGTTATTAACTGCAATAGATATATCTCAGTTAGGGCTATCAAATTGATCTCTGAAGGCTCCACGTGAGATATACATATCGGGAGTTATAGACCGATATCTTCCGTAAATGTGTTTTTTCGACGTAATATCGCCGTTAGTTAGGCCATTTGAATTGTGATTTTGATTAAATTAAGTGCAAAGGATGCAGATTTTTGAGGGCTATAATTCTAGTATTTGAAGGTGCCACGTGGAATGCATACATCGAAAGTTTTAGCCCAACATAAGTAAAAAAATATATTTTTGGCATATCTTTCCCGATGTTTCGGCGATATCTAAGCCATTTTAAGGCCGATTTTGATAAAATCAACTGGAATCGGCTAATAGTCTCAGAAATAGTAAATATATATAAACATTACATCTCCGCCAAGCGTCCTTTAATTAATCTCCATTTTGAGGATACAATACCCCACTGTGCGACGTGAGCTAACACGGCCACTGAATTTCTCGCGCAAAAGAGCCATTGGGCGTGTTCTATTGGTACTTGCTTAGTAAACGAGTAAGTGGAAGCTAAGGCGACAATTTTAAAACTTTACGAAGGATGGTTGAAATTTTTACTAATTTTAACCTGATTGGCTTTATGCATCATAAACCGTTTGATTATAACTTTTAGAGAACAAGTTATTTAAGAAATACTAAAGTATAAGCGAGTAATAACAATGCTCGCTTTAACTCGCTTAAGGTTATTCTTGAATAACTATCTTATCAAAAATGTTCCTTATTTTATCAAACAGGGTTTAACGAAAATTGACTAGTTTCTGTAAACGATATCATTTTTTTATTCTTGAACAATTGTGTGAAGTTATAAGGTTAGCGACCTCCTAACCGAGTTGCCAATAGAACAGGGCAATTGTTACGTTGGCTGTGTGGCAAGTGATATCATTCTTTTGGAACCACATATCGTCCAGGTCCATATTCTGGCCACAAGAATAGCGAACACCATTCACGAGTTGAGGTCAACAGTTCTTCTGCCACACTTTCGCAAACAACATTAATGTTTTTCGCAGAAAGAGCTGGGCAAGCATGCACAGGTGTTTTCAAGTTTCTTACATACCCGGCTTGTTGAAAATTGCTCACAATTCTCCCGATGTGGACACATTTGGTCGATTAAGTTGCCCAAAAAAACATCACAAAATGGATTTGGATTTAAACGTCCTTTTTCGTAAAACCTTTTAACAATCCTATCAATTGAGCTCCATGGTTGAATTTGTCAAACACTGAAACAAAGATATACATGGCGTTAAGTTGCGACTCACAATTAACACCGTACATTATGGTTGGTCCATCATTTATATAATTCATGATACAAATATAGAAGAGGAAGTCATGCGAACAGCTGATTACACTTTTTTCATTAAGGGTTGTAATGACAGTACTCGTACATGTTTTGATTGCCTCTCATTGTTGACATTTTGTTTTTGTTTGTTTACATTCTTGTTGGCAGTTCTGCAAATTACGAAAAGAAATTTATTGTGTAAAAAATTAAAATTAAAAAGATAAAAACTTAGAAACAAAATATAAAAGGCATGTGAATTTAACATAAAACAAGGGGAGGAGAGATTCGAAGAAAAAAAATGTGAATTTGAGTTATTTGTGGCAAACGTGGTGACTATACAAATGTTAAAAGGCGAACGATTTATTCCAGAGCTGAAGAGAAGGGATGATTAATCCCACGACAGCCGTTTCTATGTACCCGATTGACCCGAAGCAGCAAGTCTCGGCCAAGGGCTGTCATCCCGGCACTACTTGTGGCGCTACAACAACAACAACTATACAACTGGTCCCTTTTTAGCATATCGAAGGCAGAAGGGATACGGATTGTAGCCCAAATAGTGCGTGCTTTGAAAAGAAGTTTTAACCGAAATGTAGCACCTATGGCGCCTGTTGTAGACAAGTTTGTGGAAAAAGTTCTTAAGACTGGCATAATAGGTGACAACACTCCTGCCACCCAACAAAAGAATGTTACTGCAATAGCTCCGAGTGTGTAGGTTAATCCAAGCATATCGTCTAGTCGTCGATCTCAACAGCTTAACACTTCACGCACTAGCCAGAGGAGATTTCTGCGGAAATATCTGGGATAAGTCGCTTACAAATGGCCCAGCGACTGAAGATGCGCGACCAACCGCTTTGTCAATGCTTCGCAGCTTGGGCCTCAGAATTGGACAACGATTTTGGGCGAAAAATCATATTTTCTGACGAGGCGCATTTTCATCTCGGCGGCAACGTTAACAAGCACAATTTCCGCATAGGGGATTCAAAAATTCGTCAAGAAGCAAATGCATTTACAAAGACTGACAGTTTGGTGCGGATTCTGGAGTGGTGACATCATTAGACCATTTTTCATTCGGACAACGGTGCGCGTTTCTTAGCCATGTTATCCGATTTTTTTTTATTGAAATTGAAGACATGGCTTTGGACCACCTCTGGTTCATGCAGAATGGTGCGCTATGCCACAATTGATCTTTATCGCACCAAATTCCCAAATCGTGTCATTAGCCGTCTTGTCGCTATCAATGGGCCGCCTCGGATTTTGAATTTTAGTCAAATAGTCATAACTTTGGAACGGTTCACGGATCCCAAGAAATAAGGTCCAAAGGGGGTTAAATTCCCTTTGGGCTTTTTTTTCTTGGAATCCGTGAACCGTTCTAAAGTTATGGCTATTTGACTAAAATTCATTTTTTTTGATTTTTTTGAAAGCGAAATAGCAGCACTAAAGGAAGGTGTATTGAGTTAAAAGGAGATAATGTTGAAATAAACTTTGTTTTATTCGAAAAGTTACGGAATTATTGATATGCCCTCGTAGTAGAATTGCATGCAACCCCAATCGTACCTTCAAAAAAAATCGGTGTAAGTATTTGCCTAAAATATAATGATATTTTACGGGTGATCAACTATGGCTTAAATGGGAACTGATGTCGAAGACGCACCTAACACCTCAAAAAGGGTCTTGGTTGCCGTGTCTTAAGGCTCTTGTTTAAAGTTAACAAAATCTTAGAGCTATTCCATGTATGTACAATGTACTTGCTAGGGACATGAATGCTGTTACACACGTTTTATGCTGTAAAATAAAAAGTACTGAATGTTTTTGGACCAAATATTTTTTAATATATTTATTGATGTATGTTGTATTCCAAAAGGATCTACTTATTCGAAATGTCCGCCTTTTGCCTTTACACACGCCTTAAGTCGCACTGGCATTGGGGTATCTTTTGTGACAAGCCTTGTCCTCTAAAACCGTCTACAATTTGTAATCCAATGGGTTCAAATCTGAACTGCCTGCGGGTCATTCTTCAGAGGAAATAAACGGTGGCAAATTGTTTCGAAGCCAGGCCATGGACGTTTTAGCCTTATGGGCCGGCGCAGAATCCTGCTGGAAAGTCCATGGCTGGTTTTGGAACAGGGAATTGTTAAGAGGCTTCACAACAGCTTCCAAAACGGTTTCTTGGTAAACTTTGGCCGATGTTTGGACTCCTTGTTCGCAAAAATGCAGGTCAGTGACCCCATCGTAAGAGACACCCCACCAAACCATGACTGAAGCTGGGATCAGTTCAAATGCTTCCTCAGATGACCGCGCATACACTCTATCATTTTGCTTGTTAAATTTTTCCTGAACAGTAAACATTTTTCAATCGGTAAACAACATTTGCAAGTTATCAGCGTGCTTCAGCAAAAGACGTTTGCATTTTTCAATTCTATTTCTTTTAACGCTGCAGTCAATAAATGTCCGGTACGTCGTTTGAATGCCCCAAGTCCCAAGTCTTTTTTAATGATTCGACACATATACTTTTGCGTGATATTCAGCTCACGGGCCATGATTTTCTGTTTTCGGAGCGGATTTTTGTGAATTCTTGATTTAACGGCTTTGAGGACATGCGGTGTTCGTACAGAACGTGGGCGGCCCGACCGGTGGCGGTCTTTTACATATCCAGTATCCTCAAACAGTTTTATGCATCGGTAGACGAACATGCGGCTAATCCCTAGTGGCCGGAGCGTTTTGACAATATCGCTTTTTTCATTTCACACTTGAAAAGCGCTATTACAGCGATACGGTTCTCATTATCTGACCACTCCATGATGGAAGTTGAAACAAATTTGAAATCCCGTTACAGACTTACGCTATTGAGGTTAGCTTTCAAAACCCATATGACATTATCGGGGTATGTTCAGTTCTACTATTGAAATGGGTGTGTTCAATGTTGTAACAGTGTTTATGACCCTACTAGGTACATTTACACATTTTCAAATCCGATTTTAATAAGGGCACGGATATGTGGGTAGTCAAATAAAAGCATTGACCGAATGGTCTTAAAAACAGGCATTATGATTAATGGAAGCGGTCACAAGTAAATATTGAAATAAAATATTACTTTGAAGAAATTTTGGTCACTAATCCAAATATGTAATTATTCTAAAAGTTGTTAACGATGTGTGGCTCGTAGCTCTGAACCCTATAAACGACTATAGCGACTTTAAATATACAGGGTGGCTAATGAAAGCCGCTACCAAAACATATTTAATAACTTTTTTTTCTATTTAATAAATCTGGTTTATTTTATTAAATTTAGCAAAAATGGATAACTGGGACACTGAAACTGAGAACTTGGATTGTCGGCCGCTATCATGCACTGCGGTCCGTAGTTTCAGTTAGGCGCACGTTTGGCGGCAATTCTCCGAGCAGATGGAACATAATAAGACTTGTTAACAATTTTGCCGAGGATGGGACAGTCAACAGAAGACCTTACCATCGAAACCTTTCAGTTCGGACGGAGGAAACAATTGCTGCTGCCATACAAAACAATCCAAGAGTTTCTAGAAGAAGCTTATCTGCTCAAATGGGTATAATCAGACAAATATTGCAGTGAATTATGCACAAAGAAAAAATTCAAATGGCTAACAAACTGAACGCAGCAGACTTCCCGATTCACTTGGAATTTTGCCAGAAGATGCTTCAAATGGTGGAAGAGGACGGAAACATGTCGAACTGATTTCTTGTGTCTGACGAGGCCCATTTTGATTTAAACGGTAACATAAACAAACAAGATTGTCGAATATGGAGTGCTTCCAAACCATAGATACGAGGGTTGCTATATATATTTCTGGCCTAGGAACGCTAAGTGTTGCCTGGTGCCATCTGACTTTTCCATTAGACTGACATTTTTTTAGCATAAACGTACTCAGAACGTTTTGACGTAGACCATCATTTGTGTTGTTTACAGCGACTTAAAAAAATCAATTTGGCAAAAAAATCGAGTTAACTCGTGAACATTTTCGTGCGATCTTTTTTCACAACTTTCGACATGGATTATCACGACAAGAGTGCATCGATGAACTTAAATATTTGTATGGCGATGAATCACCATCCTCTAGCACTGTGAAAAACTGGTTAAATGATTTCAATCGTGGCTGACGCTCGCTCAAAGACGAAGGTCGTCCAAAAACGGCCGTTGTGCCAGTGAACATTGATGCCGTGCGTGAACTGATAATGCAAGATCGTCATGTGACATACTGTGGGATAGAGGCATTTTTGGGCATTTCTTCCACCAGCATACATTCGATATTGCATGAACACCTGGCCGTAAAAAAGGTTTGTTCTCGTTGGATCCCGCACAATATGACAATCGCTCAAAAAAAGGCTCGTGTCTATTGGTGCAAAGAAATTTTGAAAAAATACGATCGCGGTGCTTCAAAAGTCATTTGTAAGATCGTCACAGGTGACGAATCATGGATCTATGCGTATGAGCCCGAAACAAAACAGCAATCGACCGTGTGGGTCTTCGAAGACAAGCCAAATCCAACGAAAGCACTTCGAAGCAAATGGTCGCATGCTTCTTCGGCAAAACTGGTAATGCGGCGACCGTTCCGCTTGAGCAACGTAGGAAAATCAATTCTGAGTGGTACACCACAATTGTTTTGCCTGAAGTCTTCAGAGAAATTCAAAAAATGAAGAAGAGAAGACGAATCATTGTGCACCATGACATAGCGTGCCCTCACAAATCGGCTCAAACTAGCGCCTTTTTGACCGTCCAAAAAGGCGAATGGGTCATCCGCCGTACAGCCCTAACTTGGCACCTAATGACTTTTTTTTATTCCGGCACATCAAGAAAAAAAGCGTGGTCAACGATTTTCGTCGCCAGAAGATGCTGTTGAAGCGTTCAAAAACCAAGTTTTGGAGGTGTCTCAATCGGAGTGGAAAAAGTGCTTCGACAATTGGTTTGAGCGCATGCAAAAGTGTAAAAATCATGCTGTAGAATACTTTGAAAAATAATAAAATCATTTTTGATGATAAATATTCGCATTTTCATTATGAGGCCAGAAATATATATAGCAGCCCTTGTACTCCATGAGACGGAATTGCATCCACTTCGTGTCACAGTGTGGTGTGTAGTTTCATCACGCTGCATTGTCGGGCCCTACTTCTTCGAAAAAAGGGTCACATCGTTACTGGAGACCGTTACTTGAGTATGTTGAGAAAGTTTTTCTATCCAGAATTACGCCGAATGAGAATTTTCAACTCTTTGTGGTTTCAGCAGGATGGTGCAACTCCTCACATAGACCGGCCTGTTATGACATAATCGCGACGAAAATTTCCCAATAAGCTGATATCCAGAAACTCCACATTCCTTTGGCCGCTCAGGTCGCCTGACCTGACAGCACCTGACTTTTTCTTGTGGGGTTATTGCAAACAGGTCGCCTGACCTTACTGCACCTGACTTTTTCTTCTGGGGTTATTGCAAACAGGAAGTCTACAAAGCAAAACCAACAAATTTGAATTAACTTAAGAAATCCATTCGAGCAACAATTGCGGATATTCCTGTCTTAACTCTCCAAGCAGTAATGAACTTTTTGATAAGATGGCGCACATTCATCAACGAGCAGGGTGAGCATTTAAATTCCATTATTTATAAACTAATTAAGCTAGTTAAATGAGCTTTAACATAAATAAAAGAAAAATTAATTCCATTAACTGAAAAAAGTTATTTTAGTTTCTTAATGTAGCAATATTCATCAGCCACCCTGTACTCGTTAGTTAAGCTATTAAGCGAATTAAGCGAATACAAAGTGGAGACAATTTAGAATTTTTTGCAAAGTAATTTCTATAAGCACACTCAGAGAAATAATAAGTTGGAAATCGGTTAGTTGTTTTGGTCTCAATTGAAATTTGGTTGTAGCGATAGAATACATGAATAGTGCGTATAACCACCAAAATTCAGTTGGCAAAAAATTTGGTTGTGGCAACAAATCTTTCCTCTGTGCCATCATCTGACAAATTCTATTTAAGCATATTTCGTTTGATCGGACGGACATGGACAGATTATCGTAGAATTTTACGATGATCAATAATGGTATCCGATCAATATTTGTTGGTGTTACAAACGGACTGACTAACTTGGTTTGTCATTCCGTAGTGTAGGGTATACAAATAAAGTGAATCTTAAAAAGTTGGTATCATTACAATCAAAATCTTGTTTATATTGATTTCATGCATCATTTTTTCCTTTAAACTGCCGCACTGTGTTGTGGAAGATTACGAAAAACGCGAACAGACTGGCGTGAAAAAAAACAATTAAAAATAGCCACATTTGCCCCGGTTCAACCAGTTTAAGGATATGACGTTGCCACAGACGATTGACATTGCCCGTGAACTAATATATATATATTTTTATGATTTAATTTCTCTCAAAACATTCGATTTATGTAACTTGTTTTGAAAACAAATAAAAAAAACACTCAAACACAACGGCCAAACAACACGATAGTATTGCATCTTGTAACTGCCCGCAATTATATATTCACACATATTTATAAACATTGCATTAGACCGTACCTCAAAAAAAGTTCGCTGTACACCTTCGAATATAAAATATTTTTGCAGGGCAGTTTTGAAAAAAAAAAATTAATTTTATTTTTGTCGAACGTAGAGGTCGCCCTTCTACATTTTTTGTTATAATTTCTGTATTTTCAATTGGATCTTTAAATTTAATACATCGACGTTTTTGTCTTGAGGAGACCAATTTTTGCTGCGTCAAAAGTTGTTGACCTCAAGTACCCTCTTCGAGTACTTACCTACCGTTTACATCGAAATGGGCCTCGCACAGACATCAAAAGACGGTTCAACATGCTTGCGTCCTCTACCACTATTTGAAGCATCTTCTGGCAAAATTCCATGCGAATCGGGAAGTCTTCTGCGTTCAGTTTGTTGGTCATTCGAATTTTACATGGGAACAAGTCCAAATCTGTGCATAATGACTGTCTGCTTATGCCCATTAAAGCAGATATCCTTCTTGCGGAACTATTGGATTGTTTTGTATGGCAGCAGCGATTGTTTCCTCGTCAGAACTGAAGGGTTTGGATGGTAAGGTCTTCTGTTGACTGTCCCATGCTCGGCAAAATTGTTAACAAGTCTCATTATAGTCCATCTGCTCGGAGAATTGCAGCCAAGTGTGCGCCTATACTCTCTTTGAACCGAAACTACGGACTCCAGTGCGTGATAGCGGCGGACATTCCAAAATCTTGTTTCAATGTCCCAGTGTTCCATTCTTGTTGAATCTAAAAAACAAAAAAAAAATAACCCGATTCATTAAATAGAAAAAGTGTTTTTTAATTATTCTTTGGTAACGGCTTTCACCAGCCACCCTGTACTATACATCGCTACAGCCGAATGTTGATTGGGTACACGACAATTTTAAGTAGAGGAACATGCACTATCAGTTATAGAGGCAAAATATCGGTAATCCTAACTAACTAGGATGATTATTGGAACTAAAGTTGTACATGTATTGGTTATTGTAATAGGTTATTGGCTATAAGTACTCTTTGAATTCGATTTCCGTTACCACGAGCAATTGTTAATTGAACCAACTGAAAGTACCAATTTATGTATTCGGTTATCTGAGCGATATAATAGTTTTTTTATTTAACTTTTATATTTAACGATTTTAAAATATTTGTTGTATTATTTGAATTATGAGCAGGTTTTTTAAAACTTTGTTTTTACTTTCGAATTTAATAAAATTTGTATGCACAAGCGGAATGAATTAATGCATCGAATTGGTAAAGTGGGTCAAGAAAATTCGATTTTGGTTTAAAGTGTCAACAATTTGCATGATAAAGCTGATTATGTTTATTTTTTAAGTGAAGTAAAGTGGAATTGTAAACGTATATATTTCCGTCTACTTAAGGGTGTCTTGGCTATAGATGTAATAAAAAAATACGCGGGCATATTAATAAATCCGTGACTTTTCTAACTTTCCTCATAGTTATATGAAATGCAACACTGCTCCCATCAAGTACCATCTGTTAATAGACTACTCTGAAATTGTGAGAGAGTTCTGTCGTTTAGTCTGTGTTTAACAGCTGTTCAAAACATACTCGCACAACCTAGTGGATTTTGTTGAAAATGGAAAGAACTGAATTTTGTGTAATCATAAAACATTATTTTTTGCGGAAAGACACCGTCATCAAACCAAGGAAAAGCTTGTTAAATACTATGGGGACTCTTCACCAACGATTTCAGTGGTAAAAAAAGTGGTTTACTGACTTTCGTTGTGTTCGCACAAGTACAAATGACGCTGAACGTTTTGGACTGCCAATTAACTCAATACACCCGAACATATCGAAAAAATCCACTATATGGTGTTGGCCGATCGAAGAGTAAAAGTGTGTGAAATTGTTGATGCCATACGCATTTCACATTTCAGTGTGGTTTCCATTTTACATGATCAGTTGGGTTTAAGAAAGCTGTCTGCAACATGGGTGCCGCATTTGCTCTCAATTGACCATAAACGTAATCGTGTGACAACTTTAAAGGATTGTTTCGAGTTGTTTAACCGCAATTCGAATGAGTTTTTGCGGCGCTTTGTAACTGTGGATTAAGCATGGATCCATTGCAACACTCCGGAGACCAAGCAACAGCCTTAACAATGGATTTCTCCGGGTGAACCGGTTTCGAAGTAGGCCGAGGTGACTTTGTCGGCCAATACGGTGATGGCAACAATTGTTTGGGTGCACGCGGATCGATTACCTTCGAAAGGGAAAAACAATAAACGGCGAATATTATGCCAACTTATTGGACCAATTTTACGAGGGTTAATTTTAAGAGGGTTTAATCTCTTTTTTATTTAGATAATGCACGGGTGCACACGTGTGCAGTCTCAATGGCAAAATTGCATGAATTGGTACCTCATCCGCCATGTTCACCAGATTTAGCCCCAGTGAATATTTTCTATTTCCAAATCTAAAGAAGTGGCTCGGTGGAAAGATATTCAGCTCGAACGAAGAAATTATTGATCAAACAAATTCCTATTTATGGATCTTGAAAAATCTATCTATTTCTTGGAAGGGATACAAAAATTGGAAAAACGTTGGACTAATCTTATTGAGCTTAAATGAGATTATATAATTTATTATATAATTTTTATTATATAATATATTTTTTTTTTGCTAAAAAACTGAAAAGAAAAACTTAAAAAGTCACTATTGATATGCCCTCGTATACGTACAATAATCATAAGTCCTAACTTTTGATGCATAGTGTAATATGTTGCCATAAAACTAAACTACTAAACGTAGTTTGGTTACTACAAAGAATTTATTTGTTGTCAGCACCAATTATTTGTACAAGAGAAACATGTACCTCATATAACCAATATAATAACTAAACTCGGTTGGTATAATCGACTTAATAGCTCTAGGCGCCATCTGACATTTCCATTGGAAAGTTTGACATTTTTTAGCATAAACGTACTCAGAACGTTTTAACGTACGACCATCATTTGTGTTGTTTACAGTGACCTGAAAAAAAATCAATTTGGCAAAAAAATGGAATAAACTCATTCATTTTTCACAACTTTCGACGTGGATTATTACGACAAGAGTGGATCGATAAACTTAAATCTTTGTATGGCGATGAAGCACCATCCTATAGCACTGTGAAAAACTGGTTTAATGAATTCAATCGTGGCCGACGCTAGCTCAAAGACGAAGGTCGTGAAGGCCGTCCAAAAACGGCCGTTGTGGCAGAGAACATTGATGCCGTGCGTGAACTGATAATGCAAGATCGTCATGTGATATACCGTGGGATAGAGGCAACCTGTGCATTTCTTCCACCAGCAAACATTCGATATTGTATTAACACCTTGCCGTAAAAAGGGTTTCTTCTCGTTGGATCCCGCACAATTTGACAATCGCTCAAAAAATGGCTCGTGTCGATTGGTGCAAAGATATTTTAAAAAAATACGATCGCGGTGCTTCAAACGACGTTTATAAGATCGTCACTGGTGACGAATCATGGATCTATGCGTATGAGCCCGAAACAAAACAGCAATCGACCGTGTGGGTCTTCGAAGACGAGCCGAAAGTTGTTTGTGGAAGACGCACTTCGAAGCAAATGGTCGCCTGTTTCTTCGGCAAAACTGGTCATGTGGCGACTGTTCTGCTTGAGCAACGTAGGGCGGTCAATTCTGAGTGGTACCCCACAATTTGTTTGCCTGAAGTCTTCAGAGAAATTTAAAAAACGAACAAGAGAAGACGAATCATTGTGCACCATGACAATGCGACCTCTCACACATCGGCTCAAACCAGCGCCTTTTTGACCGGCCAAAACGTCGAATTGATGGGTCATCCGCTGTACAGCCCTGACTTGGCACCCAATGACTTCTTTTTATTCCCGCACATCAAGAAAAAATTGCGTGGTCAACGATTTTCGTCGCCAGAAGATGCTGTTGAAGCGTTCAAAAACCATGTTTTGGAGATGTCTCAATCGGAGTGGAAAAAGTTTGATGATAAATATTCGCATTTTCATTATTAGGCCAGAAATATATATAGAAGCCCTTAATATGTTATAACAAAAAGATTTTATTTGTTCTCACCACCAAAGTACCGAAGTAACATGTTTTTCATAATTGGTTAGTTGACATTAACAACAGTTGTGGCATTCAATAGTTTAGCTGAATTCGGTTGGTAAAACCGATTTAATGGCTGTAGGAATAGTACTATTATTATAGCTATTATCTTATGGTACAACGGCTGCTATATATATTTCTGGCCTTATAATGAAAATGCGAATATTTATCATCAAAAAAGGATTTATTGTTTTTTAAAGTATTTTCCAGCATGATTTATACACTTTTGCATGCGCTCAAACCAATTGCCGAAGCACTTTTTCCACTCCGATTGAGACACCTCCAAAACATGGTTTTTGAACGCTTCAACAGCATCTTATGGCGACAAAAATCGTTTACCACGCATTTTTTTCTTGAAAGAAGTTATTGGGTGCCATGTCAGGGCTGTACGGCGGATGAACCACCAATTCGAAGTTTTGGCCGGCCAAAAAGGCGCTGGTTTGAGCAGATGTGTGAGAGCTCGCATTGTCATGGTGCACAATGATTCGTCTTCTCTTGTTCGGTTTTCAAATTTCTCCGAAGAGACCGTTGTTTTCTCTTCTACAAACAGAGAAAACTGTTGTTTTCTTTGTTTGTGGGAGAGGATATTTAAAGTCAATAACTTTTGAAGCAGAAGAATTGGTCTCCTCAAGACAAAAAAGGTATCATCACACTTTAAGATCCCACTATAAATGCAAATATATAACAAAAAATTTAAAGCGTGACCTCTACGTTCGGCATAAAAAAATATTTTTTTTTCGAAACTTCCTAGCATTAGTACTTTATTTTAATTTTTTTTATTTTTCGTTTACCTGTAAGGTGGTACGGTCTAGTATGCATGCCTTTTTCACGCAACATTTTGCAGCATAGAAAAACTAGTTTGCAACACGCGAATGCAATAGCCACCACTGATGACATTGCCACCGCTGGCTACATCCGAACCCATGCCACTTAGCATTAGCAGTGGCAACTTGGGAAATTGTGTAAAATTTCATTTTCATTTGGTACAAGACATTACAGGCAATCAGTCGCATAAACGGTCAAGGTAACTCACACAACGGCAGGAGTTCATTCGCATTTTTCGCCATCGCAATGAAAACGACAACGTCGATACAGTTTTTCGCAATTATTTTCTTGTTTGTATTAAATATTGTTGTGCAAGTTCAAGGATATGGGCGTGGCTATCACCACTATTACGAAATAAGCAGTAAGGTAATCACCGTGTTTGTGTCTTAAGTCTTACGTTTTTAATAAGTCGGAAATAAATGTGCAAATGTTTGTGTGCGCGTGGGTGTTATGTATGCTTGTTATTGCAGAAAACCCGATGTTTGAATCCACCGCGAACCGCAAGAAAGGTGGAAACGTTCATTAAGGAGTGCCAGGACGAAGTGAAAAATAAATTAGTTCAAGGTAAGAATATGTGTACAAAGTGTAAAAGAGATAGAAATAGCATAAATAATGCATTTTTGTGTCTGCCAACTGCTTTCACTGCGATTTTGGTACTTTTCGGGTACGTAAAGGCAAGAGGTCTTGCGAAGGTTATAATCTTTAATATATAATCAATTTGATAAAAAAAAAATAAAATCAGCAATCTGTATTTGTCTTAATAACGCGTGATCCACTTCGAGGTTCCCTGCTTTTTTAAAGAAAAAACACAGAAAATTCAAATTATATGGGGAATGTTTATTATTATTTAAAAGAACATTCTTTGGCATTTATTTTTCGAAGATTATGTCTATCAAATGTTGGCCGCGGCTACGTCTCAGATGGTCCATCCGTTGAGTCCAATTTTCGATGACTCGTTCGAGCATTTCGACTGGTAACTGGCTAATAACACGCGTGATGTTTTGCTCCAAGGCCTGAATCGAAGCGGGTTTGTCCGCATAAACTTTAGACGTTACATATCCCCACAGGAAAAAGTCTAACGGTGTGATATCACACGATCTTGGTGGCCAATCGACCGGCCCAAAACGTGAAATTATCTGCTTACCAAAGTGTTCACTCAATAAATCCATTGATTGATGCCATGTGTGGCGCCGTCTTGTTGAAACCAAATGCCGCCGAGTTCACGAGCTTCAATTTCAGGCATCAAATAGTCGGTTATCATGGCACGATAACGGTCGCCATTGACGGTTACGTTCTCACCGGCATCATTTTTGAAGAAATATGGACCGATGATTCTACCGGCCCACAAACCACACCAAACTGTTGTTCTTTCTGGATGAAGTGGCAGCTCTTGAACCTCTTCTGGTTGTTCTTCGTCCCAATTGCGGCAATTTTGCTTGCTTACATACCCATTGAGCCAGAAATGTGCCTCATCGCTGAACAAAATTTGGCTCGAAAGCGTCGGATCTTATTGGAACTTTTCAAGAGCCCATAGAGCGAAGCGATGTCGCTTTCAATTTAAGATCTCGACGTAAAATGCACCAAGTCATTCAATACGCCAGTCCGAATCGACTCTCCACGGTCTTGGTGTGGTCTACTATTCGGTATAATATTATCCAATAATGAATGCTCATTCCTCAAAGAACGTGAATTTTCGTAATAAAGTTGAACGATTTGTAAACGTTGTTCAGGCGTAAGTCTTTCCATGATGAAATGCAAACAATACTAAACACAAATAACATAACACGACTCACACGTGTCAAAAAATGCTATTGAAAATAAGTATCTCTACTTGGATCACCCATTATATAAAAATGTAGTGTTCGGTGAAGGAGCGCCTAAAACTCGAGAACCGCTAGATCGATTAACACCGAACTGGGACAATATGTCAGCTTTGTCTGCCGAAAGGATTCTATCAAGTTTGGTTCGGATAGGTGGCGCTACATTTAAATTGTTTGTATTTATGGTACAATGTTAGTCGAATTCACAACATAAATTTCTTAAATGAAGATAACTTTGTCAGGGGACTTCAGAAATTTACAAAACAAAAAACTACCCAGCAAATCAGAATTCTGTACGACAATCGGCAAAATGTTCCGATTTCTTACAGAGTTCGTAACGAAAAACATATGAGAGGGTCGACAAAAATTCTGAACTAATTCTCCGAAAAAAAAATTATCAGACAAATCGAGCAGAATTCGTAACGATTTCGGTAAGAGTTCTCTATAGAGTTCAGATATTGTTCAAAATTGTCTGATATCAGACATTGTCGGCAAATTTGGTTCACTGGGTATATATTAATATTATTATTGTTTGCACCGATTGTTTTGTCCTTGGGCAAAGAGGCGTGGCTAAAGTGGGCTTTCAAGCTAGAAAGACAAAATTTGTTGTATATACTCGTATGGTATTGATCACGGAACATATCAATAAAAAAAATTGTGATTTTAATTTCCAAAGTGTTAGCAAAAGAAGCGTTGCAAAAGTAGGTTTTTGACGCTTAGGGAAAAAGTCTGCGTAAACATACGAGGACTGCTATATATATTTCTGGCCTTATAATGAAAATGCGAATATTTATCATCAGAAATGATTTTATTGTTTTTTAAAGTATTTTCCAGCATGATTTATACACTTTTGCATGCGCTCAAATCAATTGTCGAAGCACTTTTTCCACTCCGATTAAGACACTTTCAAAACAAAGTTTTTTAACACTTCAACAGCATTTTGGGCTGTACGGCGGATCACCCAACAATTCGACGTTTTGGCCGGTCAAAAAGGCTCTGGTTTGAGCCGATGTGGTAGAGCTCGCATTGTTATGGAGCACAATGATTCGTCTTTACTTGTTCGTTTTTCGAATTTCTCCGAAGACTTCAGGGAAACAAATTGTGGGTTACCACCCAGAATTGACCGTCCTACGTTGCTCAAGCGGAACAGTCGCCACATGACCAGTTTTGCCGAAGGAACAGGCGACCGTTTGCTTCGAAGTGCTTCTTCCACGAACAACTTTCGTTGGATTTGGCTTGTCTTCAAAGGCCCACATGGTTGATTGCTGTTTTGTTTCGGGCTCATAGGCATAGATCCATGATTCGTCACCTGTGACGATATTACAAACGTCTTTTGAAGCACCGCGATCGTATTTTTTCAAAATTTCTTTGCACCAATCGACACGAGCCTTTTTTTGAGCGATTGTCAAATTGTGCGGGTTCCAACGAGAACAAACCTTTTATATGGCCAGGTGTTCATGCAATATCGAATGTATGCTGGTGGAAGAAATGCCAAAGAATGTCTCTATCTCACGGTATGTCACATGACGATCTTGCATTATCAGTTCACGCACGGCATCAATGTTCTCTGGCACAATTTCCGTCTTTGGATGACCTTCACGACCTTCGTCTTTGAGCGAGCGTCGGCCACGATTGAATTCTTTAAATCAGTTTTTCAGTGCTATAGGGAAAGATTTAAGTTCATCGATGCACTCTTGTCGTGATAATCCACGTCGAAAGTTGTGGAAAGTCGAAAAGTTATGAAAAATGATCGCACGAAAATGTTCACGAGTTAATCCAGTTTTTTGCCAAATTGATTTTTTGAAGTCACTGTAAACAAACACAAATGATGGTCTTGACGTACGACGTTCTGAGTACTTTTATGCTAAAAAATGTTAAACTTTCCAATGGAAATGTCAGATGGTGCCAGGCAACACTGTGATGTAGGCCAGAAATATATATATATACCAATAGTATCACGGGATAGATCCTTATAACGACGACAATGGGTTTTTAGGCAGAGATTGTGATAGTGCAAGTGTCAATCACACCTTTTTATTATAAAAAAAATATATATACATGTATATGTATGTACATATACAGGGTGATTCATTTATGACTGTACAAATATCACCAGCGTATTCCTTGGCTCATTGCATAAAAAATATGTCAATCTACGACCATGCCCGAAAATGCAAGGGATATTCGGATTGGCGGTCGGAGAGAACTAGGGTAAAAATTCTAAGTTCTGAACCAGTGGTCGGATTTTGTCGTTTTTTCTTTCTTTAAAGATAGCCCTGCCTCTGACCTTGCCGAAACGAAGCCAGTGATTAAGTTGTGAGTGATTCACCCTGTATATCAGAAAAAAAGTTATGTATTTTTAATCGTAAAAGTCTAAAATATTATGAAAGGATTAAGTTTGGTGTATTTTTTTTTCTCAGACAGTGACATATATGAAAAATAATGTCACTTAAATGACCCCCGTTTCGCAATGATGGGCTCGTTTTTGAGCATTTTCTATAACATCTTTCAAAATTTGTGGCTGTATCGTTTACATATACGAGGGCGGTTCGGAAACTTCTTAGCCTAGCACAAAAGTTAAGTGTTTTGGAAACTTCCATCTCTGCTATGAACACATGTTAAATTTTGTTTCGATCTGGCAACTCCTTCATATAGAAACAGGTGTTCACAAAAGACGCATCCGCGATTTTTTTACAAGGGAAAAGTTAGAAATGCGTGGTGTCATTAAATATTTACATAAAAAAGGTTTATCGGGACAAGAAATTCATAATGATATGGTGAATGAGTTAGGTGAAAGTGCTCCTTCATATGCAACAGTAAGAAATTGGGTTGCTGAATTTAAACGTGGTCGTACAAGCATTGAAGATGAACCACGTAGTGGACGTCCAAAAACAGCAACAACAACAGAAATCGTAGCCAAAGTGCATGATATGGTATTAAATGATCGACGAATAAAAGTGCGTGAAATAGCTAATATCATGGGCATCTCAAATGATCGAGTCCATTTAATTTTGCATGAAGAACTACAGATGAAAAAGCTTTCTGCAAGATGGGTGCCGCGCTTGTTAACAGTCGACCAAACACGCATAAGAATGAACATTTCTCAAGCTTGTTTGGATCGTTTTCAGCGAAATAAAATGGATTTTAAGTGTCGTTTCATAACTGTTGATGAGACATGGATCCATCACTATACTCCAGAGACAAAAGAACAATCCAAACAATGGACTGAAGCTGGAGGAAGTGCCCCAAAGAAGGCAAAAACAATTCAATCGGCTGGTAAGGTTATGGCAACGGTTTTTTGGGACTTCAAAGGTATTTTATTGATTGACTATCTGCAAAAGGGTAAAACAATAAATTCAGAGTACTATTGCAACCTTTTAGATCAATTCAATGTACAAATTCGAGAAAAACGTCCTGGCTTACAACACAAAAAAATAATTTTTCATCAAGACAAAGCACCAGCGCACAAGAGTGTTTCAACAATGGCTAAAATCAACGAATGAATGTACAAGTTCGTTGACCACCCACCTTATTCTCCTGATTTAGCTCCCAGTGACTTTTACCTGTTCCCAAATCTAAAAAAAATCCTTGCTGGCAAGCGTTTTACCTCAAATGAAGATGCAATTACAGTTGTAAACCACTATTTTGAAGACCTTGAGGAAAACTATTTTAATCAAGGGATATAATTGCTAGATAAGCGTTGGACTAAGTGTATTGAAGTTTCAGGAGATTGTATTTAAAAATAAAAATATTTTTGAAAAAACTAACTATTCTCTTTCATTGATAGGCTAAGAACTTTCCGAGCCGCCCTCGTACTCGCTCCTTTTAATAAACCCAAAGAAAATAGTTGGGTGCTGACAAATCTGGCGACCCGAATTTCTGGAAATTATTCGCTCTTTAAAAATTTGACTTAAAAGTGCCATTGTATCTCGTGCAGTGCGGGCAGTGGCTCTGTTCTGCTAAATCCACATCTCAGGTCTGTTTGCAAGAGCAGGATGTAAACAATTTTCTATCATAAATTGATATCGCTCTCCATTTACGGTTACAGCACTTCCATCTTTATTCTCGAAGAAGTAAGGCCCAATGATATTTGCAGATGTGATCCCACACCATACGAGTACTGTACACCTAATGGGATACAATGGGCGTTGATGAATGGCTCTTGGATTTTCAGAACCCCAGAACTTACAGTTCTGCTTATTAACAAAGCCGTTCAAATGAAAATGAGCTTCATCACTCATGCGTTTAAATAATTGATCGCTAATTTAAATAATAAAATTCCATTATTTCTCGTAGTTCTTTTTTCAATTGTGAATCTCCCCATTATTTATTCTCCAAGTATAACTTATATAATCTGTCGTTGATGAATGGCTCTTGGATTTTCAGAACCCCAGAACTTACAGTTCTGCTTATTAAAAAAAGCCGTTCAAATGAAAATGAGCTTCATCACTCATGCGTTTAAATAATTGATCGCTAATTTAAATAATAAAATTCCATTATTTTAGTTCTTTGTTCAATTGTGAATCTCCCCATTATTTATTCTCCAAGTATTACTTATATAATCTGAAAACAAAATATAGAAACGAAAAAGTAATTATATTTTTAAACCCCATGTCAACTTTTGAACCACCCTGTACTTCATAATTCGTTGATTGCGATAATTACCAGTTGCGGCAGTCCATAGTTTTACTGAATTCGTCTGGTATAACCAATTTATTGGATAAAAATCCTTTAAGAGACTTAAGGTACGTGTCGCAAAAAAAAGAACACTTTTTAAAGTATTTGCTCAAGGGTGAAAAGTAAATAAGATTCAGACCGGCGTTATAACTTGTTAAATATTTAACGGTGAAAATTTCCAATCAATTTTTCCAATGGTCACTTGTTTAAAAGAGGTAATATTCATTCCATCAATTCTATCAATGTTCAAATAAGTTCACAGATTGTTGCCACTGATTTAGGTGGTACTTGATTATTAGAGACTTTGCTTTATCCCGAAAGAAATATTCTACCTACTGCAACGTTGTTAATACCCGTGCACCAATCTGTGAAATTCTACTTTTTGCCATCCTAATATTCAAACCAGTTTCCTGTGTTCATTTTATTCACAGAGGCCTTTTCCATACTAAAACATGAAGTTTCGAAATTTCAACCACCCTTAAATGCCCACGATGACAGCGTGGAGTTCATCAGTAGTGTCGAACCTCCAACGCATGATGACACATGGATAGATATCACTGAGGCAGAAGAACTGGACGGCTTTCACGAGACCGATTTCAATCATTACGATTCGGTGCCGCATGAGGATAATGTGCGCAAACGTATGGCACGCCTGGTCAAACGCATTGGTCGCGTCGATGACATCTCCGATGGTATTTATCATCCGACACTGGTGCCGTTCGAAGACAAACGGATAGCAGGGGTAAGTGGGGAAAGCCCAAAAACAAAAATACAACTTAATTTGGCTTTGACGACAAACACATTTAAAATACCAAATAGTATTTGGCAGATTTAGTTTATAGCTAAGAAAACAACTACTATTTGGGAAGTTTTTTTTAGTTTGTATTAAACCCATAACAAGTTTCTCAAACTATTTTAACGCATAATTAATTGTTTGCTACCTTAAGTTTGTTAGTTTTCTTTTGCAAAAAAAATATAATTTATGACCAGATGTGCAAAATCGAAAATTTGAATATGAGAGTAGTATTATAAAATGGTAGCAACAATTAGAACAAATTGGACAACTTTGTAGTTAAAGCACCATTAAGCGTGGGCTGAAAAGCATTGACAAAAAAATGAAAACCGCGGGCGTTAATTTTCTCAAAAGGCGAAGAAGTTAAAAGGGGTTAAAGGAAAAAAAAAATAAATCTATAAAATTAGAGAATTACTTGATTTAAAAAAGGAAAAACTGCATATTTGAAAATACGGTCGACTCCGCTTATTTGAAAACTTAAAATGCAGCTACTCCGTTTAAGTTATCAGTAGTTTTCACTTAAGAGTTAAGGTCAGTAGAAAATGACAATATTTATACTTTTTTCGTAACAATTAAATTTTAACTACACACACGTTGTAAAAGAAATCTAGTGATGGCTCTCGATGTAGAGTCTCTTTAGAGGTGGCAAGAGTGAGTTGTAATTTCGTGGGCACACGCAGAGAAAAGATATGGTTACTACACCCAGAAAAAAAGTATGGTTGTGGTGACAATATTCGATGAGGATAATACTATTGTTGGGTGTATGGTTGTGGTACAACAATATTATGATCCTTACAATTATAGTATGATTCAAATACAACCATACTATGAGCCTCACAACCATACTTTGATCCTCACAACAATAGTATGATTCACACATAACCATACTATGATCCCCACAACCAAAGTATGATTCACACCCAACCATACTATGTTTTCACAACCATATTATGATCCTCACAACCATAGTATGTTTCACATACAACCATATTATAATCCTCACAACCATAGTATGATTCACACGTAACCATGTTATGATCCCTACAACCATAGTATGATCACACACAAATATACTATGATCCCAAATATTATTTATTAAAATTGGGTGAAGTTGTAAACAATAGATTTGAATTATGAAAATTATTAAAAAATACATTGAATTCAAAATAATAGATGTGATTTATTTAACAGTAAAAAAATCAGTTTAAAAAACGTAAGCGTTTTTATTAAAAATATTTCAGATAAACAAAGCAAAAGCTGTTTTTTTATTGATAATTTTCATATAAAAAGTACTATTATTGCATTAGATCCGTCACAACAACATCGTTCTAAAAAGAATTTTTAAATGGGGAGAAAGTACTGTTATATTATTGTTAACATAAAACCCAAAAAACAATACTTTTGTCGCACCAACCATATTAATATTGTTGCTACAAACCATATTTTCATTATTAAATTTGCCAATAATATTATTGTTACATTTCAACAATATTAATATTGCGGCAATCATACTATTGTCAAAATTAAATTCAATAAACAATACTTTGGTTGCGACGAACATACTTTTATTGCGGAGAACATATTATTATTGACATGACCATATAGTAACCATGTTTTTTCTCTGCGTGTATATGGTCACGGCAACAATAGTATGTTCTCTACAATAAAACTATGGTCGTCGAAACCATAGTATTGTTTTTTGAATTACATTTTGATAATAGTATGATTGCGGCAATATTAATATTGTTGAAATGTAAAAATAGTATTGTTGCCAAATTTAAAAATAAAAAAAATGACAAAACTATTGTTTTTATGATGATTACGATGATTACGGCAATCATACAAAATTACGGCAATCATACAAAATTTTTGTCGTGATGATTTAATTTTTCTTAATTTAACAATGTTATTGTTACGAATCTTACGCAATAATAGTACTTTTTATATGAAAATAATTTTTTTTTTCAAAACAAACAACTTTAAATAGTATAACTGAAATATTTTTAATAAATACTTTTTTTCTACTGTTAAATAAATTACTCCTGTTATTAAGAGTTTAATGCATTTTTAAGTAATTTATTTAATAGAAATCTCTATTGTTAAAAAAACAACTTAACCCAATCCTTACAAATATTTTGGGGATCATAGTATGGTTACGTGTAAGTGGGAGAATCATACTACGGTTGTATGTGAAACAATCTATGGTTGTGAGGATAATAATATGGTTGTGGGGATCATAGTATGGTTGAGTGATAATAATAATATGATTGTGGGAATCATAGTATGGCTATGTGTGAATAATTCTATTGTTGTGAGGACCATAATATTGTTGTGGAGATCATAGTATGGTTGTGTGTGAACCATACTATTGTTGTGATGAACATAATATTGTTGCGCCACAACCATATACCCAACAAGAGTATGATGCTCTTCGAATATTGTTATCCCAACCATACTTTTTTTCTGCGTGCAAACTTGAAAAGTAAGGTTTACAACAGTAGTTCTCATTCGTTTGGGGAGAGCCTGGCCTTATAGAGTTCGGTTTTACTTTCAACAATTGCAGCAAGGCTTTCTGAAGAGGGTTGTCACGGACCCGAAATCATGATAAAAGTAGCGTGCAGCCACGAAAATCAATGTCACTTTGCCATTTTGTTAAAAACTTGTCTTCTATTTAAATATAGAAGCAAGAGGTCTTGAGCCGGTTTAATCCCTGTTCAAATAAATTTTATTTATTAAAAAAACTAAAAAAAAACCAAATTAAATTCAGTTGTCATTTAAAAAAAGGTACATTAAAAAAGGTACAGTTTGCGAATGAGTACCAAATTTTTATGTACCATACTGGTATTTATGAGCTATTTAGGGTGCCTAGACACGTTCAGATTGTTTTGAGATGTTCACAAAAGTTGTTTTGCTTTACCTTGGCTACAATTTTGAGGAACATTGTTAGTAAAACGTTCGGGCACTTTCAAAGTTATACTGAAAAAAGTGAAAAAACCTATTTTTTTTTTAAATAGGTCAGGAATGAATTACTTTTTTGGCATAAAGTGTTTACAACATTTGTGCACAGAGCTCCCAGCTACATTATTGCCAAACATAGTTTAGCGCTATCACGAAGTATGTGTTAGCTATTAGGCAAAAACTAATGACACCTTTTTTCGAGGGGCCCACTGATTTTCAAAACTTTAGAGGCCCATAAAAATAAATTGGTCACCAAACTAGCCAAACCAAGTATAGGGAAATAGTACCCTTTGGTAGTAGAATCGAACCTATACTTTGGTGTTTTTGCATTTTTCAAAAAGTCATCATTTGTCTCACTGTGTAATGAGAACCGTATCGCTGTAATAGCGCTTTTCAAGTGTGAAATTTGTGTAAAGGCAAAAGGCGGACATTTTGAATAGAAAGATTCTTTTTGAATACAATATAGTACATCAATAAGTATATTAAAAAGTATTTGGTCCAAAAACATTCAGTACTTTTTATATTACAGCATAAAACGTGTGTAACGGTATTTATTTATTTATTTTGAGGCCGGCTAATACTTATACATACATATATAAGTATATATACTTAGTAGGGACATAAATACTGTTACAAACGTTTAATGCTGTAAAATAAAAAGCATATTTATTGATGTACTATATTGTATTCAAAAAGAATCTTCCTATTCGAAAGCTCCGCCTTTTGCCTTTACACACGCCTTAAGTCGCACTGGCCAATCGTCAATAGCTGCACAAACCTCGTCAATTGGAAAATTGGCCACAGCTTGAACCAAAGCAGTCTTAAGAAATCTAATGTTGGGGTATCTTTTGTGACAAACCTTGTCCTTTAAAAACGACCACAATTTCTAATTCAATGGGTTCAAATCTGGACTGCCTAAGCCCATTCTTTAGAGGAAATAAACGCTGGCAAATTGTTTCGAAGCCAGGCCTGGGACGTTTTAGCCTTATGGCTGGCGCAGACTCCTGCTGGAAAGTCCATGGCTGGTTTTGGAACAGGGAATTGCTAAGATGCTTCACAACAGCTTCCAAAACGGTTTCGCAGAAATGCAGGTGAGTTGAGTGACCCCATCGTAAGAGACACCCCACCAAACCATGACTGAAGCTGGGTGGTGATGATCCTTTTCCACCCTTGGGATCAGTTCAGGTGCTTCCTTAGATGACCGAGCATACACTCTATCGTTTTGCTTGTTAAATTGTTCCTATACGGTAAAAATTTTTCCATCGGTGAACAAAATTTTTCTGTACAAGTTAGCAGCGTGCTTCACCAAAAGACGTTTGCATTTTTCATTCCTATTTTTTTAAAGCTGCAGTCAATAAATGTCCGGTACGTCGTTTGAAAGCACCAAGTACCAAGTCTTTTTTAATGATTCGACTCATGGTTTTTTGCGTGATATTCATTTCACGGGCCATGATTTTCTGTTTTCGGAGCGGATTTCTGTGAATACTTGATTTAACGGCTTTAATGACATACGGTGTTCGAACGGAGCGTGGGCGACCCGACCGGTGGCGGTTTTTTACATCTCCAGTCTCCTCAAAATATTGTATGCATCGGAAGACGAACATGCGGCTAATCCCTAGTGACCGGAGCGTTTTGAAAATATCGCTTTTTCATTTCACACTTGAAAAGCGCTATTACAGCGATACGGTTCTCATTATCTGACCACTCCATGATGAAAGTTAAAACAATTTTAAAATCTCGTTACAGAGTAACGCTATTGCGGTTAGCTTTCAAAACCCATATGACATTAACGGGGTGTGTTCAATGTTGTAACAGTATTTATGTCCCCACTAAGTATAAACGTCTAAATAAATTGATACTTTTTGCTGTAAGGTGTGTAAAATTAAAGCACGCATCTAGGCAACTTTAAAATAAGTTCAAAACTTTTGTTCTGGCAACAATTTCGTTTCGCATAGACTTTCGTTCGAGATCGAGATTTAGGAAGATAGTTTTTTATTTATGTTTTATATTTAACGATTTGAAAATATTTATTCCGTTGTTTGGATTATGAGCAAGTCTTTTTAAAACTTGGTATAAAGTTTGAATCTAATAAAGTTTGTATTCAAAAGTATAGCGATTTTCTGCATCAATTGGAAATGTGGGCCAAAAAATAATAGTTTTGGGTTTAAAGTTTTCTAAAATTTTAAGATAAAGTTGAGTATGGTATATTATTTAAGTAAAATGCAGTGGAAACCTACATATTTTCGGCTACTTAAGGGTTAATGTGACACAAAATATCTTAAACTAATGCTTGAAGTCTTGGCTACAGATGTGATAAAAAATATAAGTACATTCATATCGGTCATATTTCGTAGGCTATTTAAAAAAATTAATGGGAAACAATTCAATAGTCAAATCGCCCCTCTATTTCGATTTTGGTTTTCATACTGAACAAAACTATTTCATTAAATATTTCTTTTGAAAAAGGGCGAAACGGATCATTTTATCTTCACACGCAGAGAAAAAACTTGGTAATTATATGGTCACGGCAATAATAATGTGTTCTCCACAATAAAAGTATGTTCGTTGCAACCATAGTAATGTTTACTGCATTTAATTTTGACAAAAGTCAAAACAATCAAAGTATGATCCTCACAATTATGGTATGATTCACACGCAACCATGTTATGGCCCCTACAACCATATTATGATCACACACAATTATACTAAAATCCCGAAAATTATTTATTAGAATTGGGTAAAGTTGTCAACAATAGATTTGAATTATAAAACTAATTTAAAAATACAATTAACTCAAAATAACAGGAGTGATTTTACACACGCAGAAAAAAAGTATGGTTGTGGTGACAATATTCGTAGAGGATAATACTATTGTTGGGTATATGGTTGTAGTACAACAATCACAACAATAGTATGATTCAAATACAACCATACTATGATCCTAACAACAATAGTATGATTCACACATAACCATACTATGATCCCCACAACCATAGTATGACTTACACTCAACCATACTATGATCTCCACAACCATAGTATGATCCTCACAACCATAGTATGTTTCACATACAACCATCCTCATAACCATAGTATAATTCACACGCAACCATGTTATGATCGCTACAACCATAGTATGATCACACACAATTATACTATAATCTCCAATATAATTTATTCGAATTTGTTTAAGTTGTCGACAATAGATTTGAATTAGAAAATTATTCAAAAAAAAACATTCAATTCAAAATAATAGGAGTGATTTATTTCACAGTAGAAAAAATAAGTTTAAATAAACGTAAGCGTTTTTATTAAAAAAAAATTAAGTTAAACAAAGCCAAAGCTTGTTTAAAAAATTTTAATTTCGATAAAAAAGTACTATTATTGCATTAGATCCGTACCAATAACATTTGTTCTTAAAAGCATATTTAAATGAAGAAAAAATACAATCATACAGTATGATTGCCGTAATCATATTATTGTTAACATGAAACTAAAAAAACAATACTTTTGTCGCACCAACTATATTTTAATTTTTTGATTTGGCAATAATACAATTGTTACATTTCACCAATATAAATATTGTGGCAATCATACTATGTCAAAATTAAATTCAAAAAACAACAATGCGGCGAACATATTTTTATTGTGACGAACATATTATTATTGCAGTGACCATATAGTTACCATATTTTTTCTCTGCGTGTGGAAAACATTTTTTACCTTAATTTAAATTTTACCATACTATGAATACGGCTCTCGATTCAAAACGGGTTAACGATTAGAACTCTAGCTATGTACTGGTGCATGTGTACATACGTACATTGATCGAAAATGCAAAATGATTCATGCTTCTTTTCGTTATTTATTAGAGGCGGTATTTTGTTGGAGTAGTTTAATTATTTCCTTATCCAAATTATAAATTTATATTTGGGAAAATTGCATTTTTACGAAAAAAATACTTTGAGGGGCAGTTTTTGTTATCCAGTGTTAGTTTTTTCTAATTTTGATTTAATGCTAACTTTTAGGATAAATAGCATGACATGAAGACAATTGTCCAATTAATAGGTTGCCGTATTGTATTCGAAACAGCGACATATGAATAAGATTGATTTCACAAATACGGGCGCATTATCAGAAGAAGTGTTGAAGTAAATTTATCAATATTCGTTTTAAGTGTAGATAATTAATCACGTTTCACAAAAACGTGTTTGGCGGAAACATTAAACAAAAAGTGATATTTAGTTATTGTTTTAATTAGCCCGTATGACCCGTTAATTCCTCCTATTCACATTTTTTTACGCTTAGAGACAAAAACTTGTTTTAGAAAACTAGTGAGAAAGCTTACGATCGGACAGGAGGGACTATGCGGTAACGAGGGATCACAAAAACACTCTAAAAAAGTTATGTTCGTGAAAATCACGAAATATTTCATATACGTATAAATTAAGAAATTTGTATTGTTTTTCCTGCAAAAGAAACTTTTTTAGAAGAAATATGAAAACAAATCTTAAAAATTACGAAATCGGTAATGATAAAATAGAAAATAATAAAAATTCATGATTTGAAAGAATTTATTAAAAGATTTTCTTGTTTTTTTACGAATTTTTTTTAAAATGTGTTTCATACGTTTTGTAACGTAGTTTAACATTTTAA
Source organism: Hydrotaea diabolus (assembly GCA_963513945.1). Taxonomy (NCBI): domain Eukaryota; kingdom Metazoa; phylum Arthropoda; class Insecta; order Diptera; family Muscidae; genus Hydrotaea; species Hydrotaea diabolus. The sequence continues at coordinate 133,624,882 of OY740719.1, forward strand.
AAGAAATGTTTCATATTCTTCATGAAATTTTTATATATTTTTTATGACACTTTCTCATAAATTTTACGACCATATTTCACAGTAAACATGAAATCATTCATAAAAATTATACAACTTGTTCATAATTTTTTAAGAAAACTTTTCTCGAAAAAAGTTTTCTTAAAAAATTCGGTATTTTAAAATTATTTTGACTTAAACATTAAATGTAAAAAAATAGTGAAATATATTGGCTATGGGTTTTTCTTAAGCACTCGTAGTCTCTGCCACAAATGTAATAACTTAAAGGTAGTCTTATTCAAATGAACGATTACAACCCACATAACTTGTCACCCAGTGCGTAAAAATCTCTTAAGTTGTAAACTCCATTATATTTTAAAAACGGCTTTATACACGTGTGCGAAAAGAATGGATGACACGCCCTTTCTGATACCTCCAGTACAAATGCAACATTCTGACCATTATTGGTATTCGAATATAATATAAACTATAATATAAAATAGACGAAAATTTGGAGCCCTAGCCAAGACCTTTCTTACACCTCCCACACACACGGTACTATCCAAGCACAAATTGAGACCCTCATTACTTTTTTTCAAATGTCTGAATTTCTCTGAAATTTGGTTTCCAGCTATAAAATTATTTAATTTATTAAAGTATGTATGTGCATTATTTAAAGAAAGCGCATAAGAAAAAATTGGATGCCACGCCCAATTCTAGCACCTTCCACTCAATCGACCCTTTAAGGGATTTTGATTGAATCGGTTCTCCTGAGGCTGCTATATATATATTTCTGGCCTAATAATGAAAACGCGAATATTTATCATCAAAATGGTTTTATTGTTTTTCAAAGTATTCTCCAGCATGATTTATACACTTATGTATGCGCTCAAACCAATCGTCGAAGCACTTTTTCCACTCCGATTGAGACACCTCCAAAACATGGTTTTTGACCGCTTTAACAGCATCTTCTGGCGACGAAAATCATTGAGCACGCATTTTTTTCTTGATGTGCGGGAAAAAAGGAAGTCATTGGGTGCCAAGTCAGGGATGTACGGACGGATGACCCATCAATTCGACGCTTTGGTCAGAGCCGATGTGTGAGAGCTCGCATTGTCATGGTGCACAATGATTCGTCTACTCTTGTTCGTTTTTTGAATTTCTCCGAAGACTTTAGGCAAAGAAATTGTGGTGTACCACTCAGAATTGATCGTCCTACGTTGTTCAAGCGGGACAGTCGCCACATGACCAGTTTTGCCGAAAAAACAGGCGACCATTTGCTTCGAAGTGCTTCTTCCACGAACAACTTTCGTTGGATTTGGCTCGTCATCGAAAACCCACACGGTCGATTGCTGTTTTGTTTCGGGCTCATACGAATATATCCATGATTCGTCACCTGTGACGATCTTATAAACGTCTTATGAAGCACCGCGATCGTATTTTTTCAAAATTTCTTTGCACCAATCGACGCGAGCCTTTTTTTGAGCGATTGTCAAATTGTGCGGGATCCAACGAGAACAAATCTTTTTTACGGCTGATGTTTATGCCATATCGAATGTATGCTGGTGGAAGAAATTCTAAAGGTTGCCTCTATCTCACGGTATGTCACATGACGATTTTGCATAATCAATTCACGCAGGGCATCAATGTTCTCTGGCACAACGGTCGTTTTTGGACGACCTTTACGACCTTCGTTTTTGAGAGAGAGGCGGCCACGATTGAATTCATTAAACCAGTTTTTCACAGTGCTATAGGATGGTGCTTCATCGCCATACAAAGATTTAAGTTCATCGATGCACTCTTGTCGTGATAGTCCACGTCGAAAGTTGTGAAAAATTATCGCACGAAAATGTTCACGAGTTAATTCCATTTTTTTTGCCAAATTGATTTTTTCAAGTCACTGTAAACAACAGAAATGATGGTCGTACGTCAAAACGTTCAAACTTCCCAATGGAAATGTCAGATGGCCCCAGGCAAAACTTAATGTTGGCTAGGCCAGATTTTTTTTGATTTCCGTTATTTAGTTGGTCTCAAAAAATTGTACATGTTGTGGCGTTAAACATAATGACGTCGGAACTGCGTTGTCAAACAAAGCAAACTAGTTTTAGAAATTTCTATTTTCTGCAACCAAATAAATTTCGAGAACATCTGTCAATTGGGAAATCTTCTGGAACCCAGAATTTTAACATCATTAATTATTGTCATTTTCGTGGAAAATGTATAAAGCGCCAATAAATTTAAATATATATGCCCAAGAAGCAATTTGAGATAAAGGGTGGTCCAACTATAATGCAAGATTTTAGTTGTGAATAACACCTTACGTCAAGTTTTTTGCCCAACTTAATTTGACATATCTTTGTTTCAGTGTTTGAAAAATTCAACCATGGAGAGGTACAAAGATGAGCAGCCTCGGAAATGAACAATCAAATCAAAATGCATTTCGTGATTTTTTGTTCAGCATAATTGACTAGATGTGCCCACAATGGGTTCGTTACCAAGCATTATTGCCGCAATTGGGCAAACGAGAATCCACGAGTGATTGTTGAAAAGCCGATGCATCCACAAAGAGTAATAGTTTGGAGCGGTTTATTGTTTAAGTTCAGTGGGCCGTACTTCTTCGAATTGTGATGGCCATGTAATCTTACGTTGTGGCAACACTAATTGACCGTTACGATCATGTGATTTGTCGAAAAGTGTTCGTCAATAAGCTTAAAACAATTCAAGAGCTAAAGGATGAGATAATTTGGCCTATTAGCGACATTGAACTTCCATTATATCTTAGTCATTGAGAATATTTATCATCGGATAGAGGTATGCAATCGAAGCCGTGGCGAACATTTAGCCATATTTTGTTCCACACATAATTGTCATAGATCCTTATATCATAGCAAAAAATGTGAAGATACGAGTCCGGCAATAAACACTTACACATACACTTTTGCATGCGCACAAACCAATTTTCGAAGCACTTTTTCAACTCCGACTGAGACACCTCCAAAACATGATTTCTAAACGCTTCAACAGCTTCTTCGGGCGATATATATCGTTGACCAAGCATTTTTTCTTGATGCTAGAAAATAAGAAGAGGTCATTGGGTGCCAAATCAAGGCTGTACGGTGGATGGTCCATCAATTCTATATCTTGAGTGTTCAAATAGCTCATCGTTTCAGTTGATGTGTGAGAGCTCGCATTGTCGTGATGCAAAATGATCCGTCTTCTCTAATTATCATTCCCCATTTCTTCGAACACTGTTGGCAAACAGAAGGTTGTATACCACTCAGAATTGACCGTCCTACGTTCCACTAAAGGTACTGTGGCAACATGGCCGGTTATACCGAAAAAAACGAAATCATTTGCTTCGATGTACTTCTTCCACGAACAACTTTTGTTGGATTTAGCTCGTCTTGAAAGACCCATACGGTCGATTGCTCTTTTGTTTCGGGTTCATATGCATAGATCCATGATTCGTCACCTGTGACTATATTATGCACTGCCTTTGAGCTACCGCAGTTATAATTTTCCAACATCTCTTTGCGCCAATCCATACGATCATTTTGATCATTTGATCATTCGTCAAATTATGTGGGATCTAACGAGAACAAATGCTTTTCACGGCCAAATGAACATGCAATATCTTATTGTCATACTAATGCCCAAGGATGCCTCAATCTCACGGTATGTCTGTCACATGTCGGTCTTGCTAAATCAGTTCACGCACAGCATCGATTGTTTCTGGCAAAGTGACCGAAGTTTTACGTCCTTCACGAAATTCATTCTGGAGCGAACGGCGTCCGAGACTGAACTCTTGGTAACAGCGATTAACAGGTTTTGATAGTGCTTCATCGCCAAAAGTTAAAACAAGTTGATTTAAACACTCTTGTCTTACTCACGCCGAAAATCGTTAAAAATCATCGCACGAAAATGTTCACGGGATAATTCCATTTTTTGACTAAGATGCATTTTTCAATACACTGCAAACAAAACAATTCGCCCTCAAATGACAAAACGATCTGAGTGTTAGTTATGCTAAAAAATGTCAAAGTTTCCAATGGAAGTTCCAGTTTGCATCTGGGAACACTTGTATTGTCAGGACCCGAAATATAAATAGCAATCCTGGTTTTGAACAGTTAAGAAATTTTTAAACTAAATGGTTTTAAATATCTGGCAAATGTCAACCTTCGATAGTTACACACTGCGTTTTCTAAAGTTTTCAAAAACTCTAACATTTATGTCGACTGGTATTCTGCCAATTTGGTCTTTCAAGGTATTGAGACGGTTGATATACACCATCGACTTCAGGTAACCCCAAAGGAAAAAATCGCAGGAGGCTATGTCTGGTGAGCGTGCGGCCAGTTCACATCACCCTTCAAAGAGAAAGGCCGTCCAGGAAACTTTTGCCTTTAACAATTCATGGTACTCCTCGCTGTGTGTGCAGTGGCACCATCTTGTTCGAACCTTGTATCCTCTTATAGCATTGCCTCAAGAGCCGGCTGAAAAAAGTCTCCAAATGCCAAGAGCAAGTGATTGCTTCCGAGCAGAGCGTTTCGGAGATAGCAGTACTGCTGCTCTAACTCTCTCGATGTTTTGTGATGTTGTAATCCTCCTCTCAGGTCCCCTTCGTATACATGACACATTCCCTGCTGTTCTCAATGAAGTTACCTAATTTACAATTGATTGCCGTCCAGAAACACGTCCGCGTAGGGGAACATCGTATCGTAAAACGAAAAGCACGCTACACTGCAATGGTCGAGTGCGCATTTAAAAAATACGCTTCATTACAAAATGACCTGTTTTCAGAGTTCAATTCATGATGGCAACTGAAAGGCAGACGAATACAAATCTCCCATCAGCCACTGTAAGCCACGCACACTCTCTTTTCACTTCGACCAACAGTGCCGTCACAGCCTGCAAAAAAGCAAATTACCGCGCTCCACCCTGTATACAATTTACTATTAATATAGATGAGTTTACAAATTGAATTGCAAAATTCTCTGCGTACAGACAAGTTAAGAACTGTTCAGTTCAAAACTGAGTGAATAGATTTTCTGTAAGTTTTTGTTTCGAATTTGTTTGTTTCTGTTCTCATAATATTAAATTTGCTTGCTGACAGAATAAAGAATAATTGTTAAAAGTTTCATATAATTTCCTACGAGTCATATCTGTTGTACATGCACTCACTTTTGCTCGCCAGTGTACATATCTGGTGCAGAAAGCTCTAGTGCGGCATCACTGCTGTTCACGCTGTCTAAAGTAATTTCTTTATGATGATAAATTCGATTCTACTTTAAATCACACTGATACTTAATCTCTTTTAACGCCTTACTTTGTACTTTTAGCACGATCAATTATAATTCTTATCAAAGATCTGCTGAATAAAAATTGCTAACAATTATTTAATTAAATAAAGACGCATTTAAGAAAAATATGAACAGCAACTTTGGCCAATTAAGAGTTATCTAAAAACGCAAAATGCAAAGCGAAGAATTTTCAACTCGACCTGACGAAAAGAATTCTTAAGTTAACAATATTTTTTTTTAAATTTTTTCTAAATAAACAATTATAGGGAATAATTAAAATCAATGTTAAAACGAACATTTTTAAGAGATATACGTAAGTAGAATACAATAACAATGCTCATCGTCATCATTATCATGAAGAACGTCATCATTAGCATTATTAAGAGCCCCCGAAGCATTTTGAATAAGATTATGACAATGTACATGATAATGATGATGTTGAATGTGTTGAACAATTAAAAGCCCAAAGCCAGAGAAGAAGACACAGATTAGAAGCACGCAAACAGCAAAAAGTAACACAAAGTCAGGGCTGTTTCTCTGAAATTTTTAAACTAAAAAATTTTACATTATTTAGTTGTACAAACTAAAGAAACCAACACACAAACACACACCGAAGATAATTCTCTAAAACTTATTTTAAATTCATTTATTCACACATTATTTATTAACAAACAAATCTCTATTAACTTTTGCTTCTCGATTGGAATGGAGACTGCACAAAACGAAAACCATACAAAAAAATACGCTTTTAATATTTTTTTATTTTTTTCTGTTTTTTTTTCTGTAGTGTTTGCTGCATTGTGTCTATGCCAAAAATAATGCCATTGATAAAAAGGGTTGGCCTACTTTGGACGGCCTGGTCGACTTCTATTCGGGCGGCGTCAATGAGCATGGTTTCTTTATGGCCACTTTGAGGTCGGTAAATTTGTGCCTGAGGGCTGTCACCAACAAATACCATGTGGATCGACGAAAACTGCCCGAGAAGGGCGAGAGTTGTGATTTGGCTTTTGATGTCTTCGATTGCATATCGGATCAAATAACGGGCTATTGTATGGATCAGTATAAAGCGTAGGCTAAGTCATGATTTGTTAACCATTGTATAATGTTCCATTTGTTTGTTGTAATATTTATTTCATTGTTGTTAAAATAAATGTAATTGTTTTTAAATTTAAAAAGAAAAAAAAAAACAATAAAATCGGCCAGGCCGAATCTAAAATAGCCTCCACCATGACGTCGTTATTAAAATGAGAAAAAGAACAATGATAAAACAGTGTGGCCCGAATAAGACTGAAGGGTTAAAAATATTCGTAAGTTTTTTTTTTATCTCCTTTGTAGGTTTCTAGGACAAAAGTATTGTTTTTTGGGTTTTATGCTAACAATAATATGATTACGGCAATCATTCTGTAAGATTGCAATTTTTCTTAATTTTAGCTTTAAGAACAATGTTATTCTTACGAAATTTTGATTTAAAATTAAAATTAAAATAATTGCTTTGGATTTGTTTAACTAAAATATTTTTAATTAATGAAGCGCTTATATTTTTTTAAAGAATTTTTTCTACTGTTAATGAAATCAATCATACGACTACGAGTATTATTTTGAATTTAATATATTTTTAAATAATTTACTTAATACAAAAATCTATTGAAGAAAATATAACCTAATCCTTAATAGTTAATTTTGGGGACCATACTATCGGATCATAACATGGTTGCGAGTAAATCATACTATGGTTGTGAGGACCGTGCTATGGTTGTCTGTAAAACATAATATGGTTGTAAGGACCATAAGGTTGTGGGGACCATAATATGGTTGTGTGGACCTTAGTATGGTTGAGTGTGCATCGTACTATTGTTGTGAGGATCACAATATTGTTTTGCAACAACCATATACCCAACATTAGTATGATCCTCTTCGAATATTGTGATCCCAAGCATACTTTTTTTCGTGCGAAAATACTCAAGTAGGTACTGCTTAGACAACCATAAACTGTGTAAGGACCTTCGTATCCTCATGTAGATGGCCATCAGAAGACATGTTGTGCTCAGGGTGGCATTCTGGCAAGTTTCTGCAGTTTCTTCCACTGCGTCGCCGACCATACCGGCCCGGCACGCAGAAAAAAAGTATGGTTGTGGTGACAACATTCGAAGAGGATAATACTATTGTTGGGTATATGGTTGTCGTACAACAATATTATAATTCTCACAACAATAGTATGATTCAAATACAACCATACTATGATCCTAACAACAATAGTATGATTCACACATAACCATACTATGATCCCCACAACCATAGTATGACTCACACTCAACCATAATATGATCTCCACAACCATAGTATGAATCTCACAACCATAGTATGTTTCACATACAACTATAGTATGATCCTCACAGCCATAGTATGATTCACACTCAACCATGTTATGATCCCTACAACCATAGTATGTCACACACAATTATACTATGATCTCCAATATAATTTATTCGAATTTGTTTAAGTTGTCGACAATAGATTTGAATTAGAAAATTATTCAAAAAAACATTAAATTCAAAATAATAGAAGTGATTTATTTCACAGTAGAAAAAATAAGTTTAAATAAACGTAAGCGTTTTTATTAAAAAAATTTCAGTTAAACAAAGCCAAAGCAGCTTGTTTAAAAAAATTTAATTTCGATAAAAAAGTACTATTATTGCATTAGATCCGTACCAATAACATTTGTTCTTAAAAGCATATTTAAATGAAGAAAAATTACAATCATACAGTATGATTGACGTAATCATATTATTGTTAACATAAAACGCAAAAGACAATACTTTTGTTGCACCAACCATATTTATATTGTTGCTATAACCATATTTTCATTCTTAAATTTGGCAATAATACTATTGTTACATTTCTGCAATATTAATGTTACAGCAATTATACTATTGTCAAAACTAAATTCAGTTAACAATGCTATGGTTGCGACGAACATACTTTTATTGCGGAGAACATACTTTTATTGTCGTGACCATGTAGTAACCATGTTTTTTCTCTGCGTGTGCGTAGTTTACTACGGACCAACCTATCGCGTTTTAAGAGGTTTCTTGGTTTCTCTGTCAGCTCCACAATTACCGCCGGCTAGTGACTTGACGACCTTGTTCCTAATTTTAATGTTTTCGCAGATAACAGTAGGATGTTCTGCAAGCGAAAAGGCTGTCCAATTTGACCCCAAGGATTTTGGGGGTAGTTGGTAGTCGGGATGTTGACGTCGTCGACTTTCACATTAAGAGACAACCGCACCCCTGCGGTCCATGCAGTGAACTCTTTGGCTTAAGATTTGGAAGCGTATGTTTTCCTTCCTATATTCCTTGCAGTGAAAAGACGAGCTAGGTCAGTGGTAACAGTTGATTTTCTCGCATATGCAATTCCCTTTAGGCATTGACGCCAAAATTGTGAAATCATCAGCGTTCGATACAATTTTAAAGCTGCCTGGCAACTTTTGAGGTACCTTTGAGAGGTAGAGGATAAACATTGCTGGAGATATCACCCCGCCCCATAGTGTTCCGTTTCATTGCCAAAAATCAGAAAACTGACCTGCTTAATAGTCTAAATAAACATCCACAAATAATTTTTCATATAGTATGACGGCTACACGCAGAGAAAAGGGTTGGTTACTGTATGGTCACGGCAACATTACAGTTATGTTCTGCAATACAATTATGTTCGCCGCAACCATTGTATTGTTTTTTGACTTTTATTTTGACAATAGACTGATGATGCGGCAATATTAATATTGTTGAAATGTAACTACAGCAATATTACAATTTTAAAAATTAAAATATGATTGTAGCAACAATATTAATATTGTTAGTGGAACAATAGTATTGTTTTTTGGGATTTATTTTAACAATAATATGATTACGGCAACATTTTAATTTTTCTAAATTTGTATACTCGTATGTGACGCGCAAAATAAAAAGGGACCTAAGGCTAAAAACCAGTTTTGTTCAGGAGAGCCATTTTAAAGATTAGGTCCCTTTCTATTTGCGCTTAGAATCGTCGACTTCACTTTCATAAAACACGCATATCTCTGGGAGGGAACACTTTCGATGCTCAGATGTTGTCCACATCAAAAAAAAATGAAAATTGATTTTTTTACCCTTAGGTCCCTTTCTCCATGCGCTGTCACATATGGTTGTTGAAACAATGTTATTGTTACGAATCTTGCGAAATAATAGTAGTTTTCATCAGTAAATTAAATTTTTTTGAAACAAACTACTTCAGTTGTATAACTGAAATATTTTTAAAAAATTACACTAACTTATGGATCACTCCTATTGTTTAAAATTTAATAAAGAGTTTTCCAACAGGGACATAACAATTTCGTATCTTTTTGTCAACGCACCCTTAAACATTTTTAATGTTCTTTCAGTGTGAAAACGTTAGTCGAAGTCAACATTTTCATTGTGGTAGAATTCACTTACGAGCAACGTTTGGAAATCATTAAAAATTACTACCGAAATTCTGAGTCGGTGGTCGCAACTTTAAGAGCTCTTACTCCAATTTTTACCATCTTCAGTGACATAGCTCATTTATAGATGAGTGGTTTTGTCAATAAACAAAATATGCGTTATTGGACAGCAGCAAACCCACATGTGCTTCAAGAGACACAATTGCATCCGCAAAAAAATTCTGTATGGCCGTACTTTACGATGAAAACAATCGTCATGTTACCGTCAATAGTGAGCGCTATCGAGCAATGTTAGAAAATTATTTTTGGCCAGAATTTGATGAGCTTGCCATCGCCGATATGCGGTTTCAACAAGACGGTGCCACTAGCCACACAGCACGCGTTACAATAAATTTACCGAAAGGCGAAATCGGTAAACGTGTTATCTCGAGAAATGGTGCGGTCGAATGTTCACAACGTGCATGCGATTTAACGCCATTGTATTTCTTTTTATGGGGCCACATCAAGTCATTGATCTATGCCAACAAGCCAACAACGTTAGGCGAGCTCAGAGACAACACTTTAAAGCGAAATTGCCAACGTTCCGGCCGAAATTTGTGCAAGAGTGGAGGAAAATTGGGTCCATATAGTAGATCGCTGTAAACGGGCTACTGGTGGCCATATGACCGAAATCGAATTTCATTCTTAAAATGTAACATTTGCACTACGCCTGGAATAAATTTGAACTCTAAATCTTTTATATTCTGTGTTTAATAATATACAAAATTGTTATGTCCCTAATGGAAAACCCTAAATATTTTTAAAATTATTACTTATAAAAAATTTCTAATGTAAAATATCACTTAACCCAATCCTAATAAATAAATTTGGGGATCATACTAGGGCTGCTATATATATTTCTGACCTAATAATAAAAATGCGAATATTTATCATCAAAAATGGTTTTATTGTTTTTCAAAGTATTCTCCAGCATGATTTATATATACACTTTTGCATGCGCTCAAACCAATTGTCGAAGCACTTTTTCCACTCCGATTGAGACACAAAACATGGTTTTAGAACGCTTTAACAGCATCTTCTGGCGACGAAAATCGTTGATCACGCATTTTTTCTTGATTTTCGGGAATAAAAAGAAGTCATTGGGTGCCAAGTCAGGGCTGTACGGCGTATGACTCATCAATTCGACGTTTTGGCCGGTCAAAAAGGCCCTGGTTTGAGCCGATGTGTAAGAGCTCGCATTGTCATGGTGCACAATAATTCGTCTTCTCTTGTTCGTTTTTCGAATTACTCCGAAGACTTCAGGCAAACAAATTGTGGTGTACGAGTCCTATGACCGTCCTATGTTGCTCAAGCGGAATAGTCGCCACATGACCAGTTTTACCGAAGAAACAGGCGACCATTTGCTTCGAAGTGCTTCTTCCACAAACAACTTTCTTTGGATTTGGCTCGCCTTTGAAAACCCACACGGTCGATTGCTGTTTTCTTTCGGGCTCGCATAGATCCTGTGACGATCATCTTTTTAAGCACCGCGATCGTGTTTTTCAAAATTTCTTTGCACCAATCGACACGAGCCGTTTTTTGAGCGATTGGCAAATTGTGCGGAGTCCAACGAAATTAAACCTTTTTTACGGCCAGGTGTTCATGCAATATCGAATGTATGCTGGTGGAAGAAATGCCCAAGGATGCCTCTATCTCACGGTATGTCACATTACGAACTTGCGTTTTTGGACGACCTTCACGACCTTCGTCTTTGAGCGATCGTCGGCCACGATTGAATTCATTCAACCAGTTTTTTCACAGTGTTATAAGATGGTGCTTCATTGCCATACAACGATTTAAGTTCATCGTTGCACTCTTGTAGTGAAAATCCACGTCGAAAGTTGTGAAAAATGATCGCACAAAAATGTTCACGAGTTAATTCCATTTTTTTGCCAAATTAATTTTTTCAAGTCACTGTAAACAACGCAAATGATAGTCGTGCGTTAAAACGTTCTGAGAACGTTTATACTAAAAAATGTCAAACTTTCCAATAAAGATGTCAGATTGCGCCAGACAAAACTTAGGCCAGAAATATATATAGCAACCCTCGTACGAGTACAAATTCAAAGTATTTAATTTCAAAAAAAAAAATAAAGCGTAAATTTTGCAACAATAACATTGTTCTAAAAACCATATACAAATTAAAAAAAATAAAATTTTGCCGGTATGTTTGCCTCAATCATATTTTTTTTTAACATAAAACTAAAAAAAAACAATACTTTTGTTGGAGCATAGCTTGGAAAAAATGATTAGAAATCCTAATGATTAGCAATTGGATAAGAAATTTTAATTGTGCTGAAAAATTGATTAATTATGATTAGTTAGCCATTTTAGACGATTACTAAATGATTTGATTAGAAATAATCAAAAATGTAATCACAATTAGTGACGATTAGCATTTGTAATCGAATCTAATCAAAACTAATCCAAAAAATAATTGATTAGATTTCTTGATTATTTTTGATTAGATTTGATTAGATCAACTATTTTTAACTATTTTTGTGAAAAGAAAATATTTATTTATCACATTTGTTGCTATATTTACATAATATAACAGTTTTTGAATATTGCATAAAATTGCATACGGTGCACCCTGCTATTTAAATAAACACTAGACACAGCTGCTTCACTTTGTTGTTGTGTTATTATTAATGTTAACTTTCAACGTGTTTTGTGAAAGTACAAGTATAATTTCTTTGTGTACTTAATATTGAAAGTGAAATCTTCGTCGAAATGGATCAAATTGTTTTCGAAGACGAAGACTTTTCCGCAGACGATGATGTATGTGATCCAAATTATGTACCGACGAAGGTGACACTGCCGGAGAGCGAGCCGGCAGTGAGTGCTAAAAGAATGCGTAGCACCAGAAGTTCGCCCAAATTAATTTTCAACCCTGAATTTTATGTGGCAATGGTTATGTATGTAAGTTTTACCCATTATATTCCATTAGGTTTGGTGTATATGGTGATATATACTTGTGATAAATAAATTTTTTATTGATATTCATTTTAAATCAATATATTAATTTTTTCTTCTTGTTGTGACAGACAAATGGGAGTACAACCGCTAAATGTGCTGCCTGTCACAAATTAATAAAAGGCACAGGTGAAGTTACCTCCAACTTCATCTCTCATTTAAAAGTTCGGCACAGCGAGTTGCACAAAAAGTATATGAGGATGAAAGCAGGTCCATCCGATGGAAGCACGTCGCAGGAAGCTTTCGGAAAAAAATAATTCGCTTTCTGGTAGACTGCGCGTTACCGGTAGTCGTACAAGATGCTAATGGAGCCCATTGCCCAAACTTTGGACTTTCTGCAAGGTGAAGCCAATGTGAAGTATGGTTGTATTATTCCTACGTTACTTTCTTTGAGCAACAAGCTGCTAAAATTATCCAGAAAACCCGAGGTTTTGGGAGAAATTAGCTCAATAGCAGTGCAATTAGAACAGCAATTGAGAGTAAGGTTTAAATTGTATTTCACATTGGCTCCAGAGGTAAACATGGCAATAGCGACAGCTGTATTGACTCCAGATGTGAAAATGAAATAGTTGCGGGTTATCCAAAAAACATCGCCTGACTGTACTGAGGAGCAGATCAGCAAAAGAGTGATTGAAGTCATATGCACTTTCTTCAAAAATTGTTTTTCATATAGTGCAACGGACGTGCCGAATTTTAATAATGGCAACTCATTTTATGATTTCGATGATGACGGTAACTTCATCAGTATTTCATGATTTTTCAAACTTTATATTATTTTCCTTACAGAAGATGACGTTCCCAAAACCCCGGTAACACCAACCGAGTCCAACGGTTTCAAAAATGCCATAAGCAATCAGTTTTACGCTTACTTAAATGACCCGGATCCCGGCCCTGAAATATGGACCAAATATAATGTTTTGAAGGAAGCATTCCTATTGTGTAACACCCCACTGGCGTCGTCAGCACCCGTTGAACGACTATTCTCATTTGCAGGCATCATCAATACTCCAAGACGAAATTCATTGTCAGACTTTTCTTTTGAAAAGTTGGTATTAATGAAGTCTAATGTCAATTTTTTGTGAATTATATATAAGCAGCTGTGTCTTGTGTTTATTTAAAGAACAGGGTGCACCGTATGCAATTTTATGCAATATTCAAAAACTGTTATATTATGTAAATATAGCAACAAATGTGATAAATAAATATTTTCTTTTCACAAAAATAGTTAAAAATAGTTGATCTAATCAAATCTAATCAAAAATAATCAAGAAATCTAATCAATTATTTTTTGGATTAGTTTTGATTAGATTCGATTACAAATGCTAATCGTCACTAATTGTGATTACATTTTTGATTATTTCTAATCAAATCAATTAGTAAGCTGAAATTTTTATCAAAATTCAATTCTAATGATTAGATTATTTTATTTCTCTAATCGTAATGATTTCTAATTCTAATCGAAATTCCCAAGCTATGCTTTTGTTGGAGCAACCATATTTAAAAGGTTGCTATAACCACATTTTTCTTTACAAATTTAGAGTTCTAATCGTTAAATAATAAAATTTAATAAAAAATTTAATAATAATCTGTTATTTCGGTCATATAATCGAATACTTGAAATTTAAGTATCAGTTGGTACTGTTAACAAATTTTTGAGTTCATGACAGCCGAATTTAAAGAGTACTTATAACAAAGAATTGAAAACAACAAACAATAAAAGTACAAATTCAGTTTCAATAATCATTACCGATACATTGTCTTTTCAAACAATACTGGCAGTTGTCTCTACAATAAATTGCCTCAATACAACATTCGATTGTATTGAGGAAAAACATGAATAGAACGTGTAACCACCAGCATTTGGTTGTGGCATAAATTGGTTTGTGAAATAAATGTAACTGCGAAGCTATTTGTTTTCGCGCGGTATATCTTAAAATGGATGTCTTCTCTAAGCGCCCTGTACCTTTACAAAGTTGCAAAGTTTACGTAGTGTACTGCTCATTTATAACCAGTCATTATAAACAAACACTTTATCCATAAGTACGATTTTAATATTGATGCCGCTAAAAATGATCACTTGTTAGTCGCATATATTCGAAAGGTCTAGTGAAGAAAGAAACTGTCTTAAAAAACAAGTTTTAGTTGGAATATAAATTTATAGTTTCTTTCATTCGTTATATCGCAATTCGCAATTCTCAGATAAAATAAATTTACATTAAAACTGAACTCATTCCCATTTTTAGCCCGATCATAACATAACACCTTTAACCGCATATCGCACTGCAACTCATCACGATCATCCAAGAGATACCCATTCAGTCATATTCTTTCATTCAGTAAGTTATTCAGTTACTGTGTGAGCAACGGTTAAACCTAATTTCATTCAGTTCGAGCCATGCTGTTCTCTTGCCAATTCACGTCGTTTTCTTAATATCTACAAATGGAAGACAAGAAAATATGATTTTTGAATTAATTCTATTCTCTGTTTTCCACCAATAATTCTAGTCTTCCTTACCACAAGTCTAGGTCAGTGTCTTCATTTGTTTTTTGCATTCATATGTACACATTAGCGGCTGCTAGCCAAGCACATCTCACACACTACACACTGGAGTTCAGTGCAACATACTCGTACATACAATGTTGTAACTAGAACGTCTCGCAGTTGTAAATGGTGTAATCAAATGTTTGAGTGTGAGGCTGTTTGGCTTTGTTTCGTTTTGAAGTTTAAGTGTAATTATATTGCAATTATTATTACTTTTTCCATATTATTTGCATAATTCACAAATAGTAGCATCGATATGTACGCGAACGTAGCGTAGCGTACAATGAAAACAATTACGATTTTGATAACAACCATCACATATCCGCTGTGTTCGTTTCGAAAGAAAAACAAAAACTCAAAAAGAAAATCAAAATCTCTGTATATAAAGTCCAAGCAAGCGCTAAACAAAAGACTTAAGCTGCGAACTCGGAAGTACGTGTACAAATGAAATGACCCAGTAAAAGGTACAAATTGTCATCCGGAAGTACTACCGAATTGGATCGAACCCATTGATTTTTATACTGGCTAAGGACGATGGTTCTTTTATTTTACAATTTTGTCATATCGTATTAGGGGGTAGTGATATTTTTTTTATAGCTTTTTCGAAACTTCAAGCCTGAAAGGAAAGGCAAGCAAAAAAGTCTATACCCCACGGATAATGCGTAGTTAGTATCTTTACATGTACCGAATCAAGGAAGGGTAAAATCCGAACCTGTCTCAGAACTGGCTCGGTATGGATATTAAATAAATTTTGAAGTCAGAAATTACGGTATAACTTCGCACGTAAAGCCGCACACAAAAAATTTTACATATCCGCGAATTTCAGCTATTTTTAAAAACAAAATCCTCTCAAGGTGGATCTATTACAATTTGTATGAAAATTTACATTAAGATCAAATTTTTCAAACAATCGGACTTATCGTTTAACTGAACAGATGTGATTGCATGGATAGGATGGGTTCTAGGATGGGTATTCTATGGATACAATGTCAATTGTTACCGGTTCTTTTCATATAGTTGGGTCGGTACTGGGACCGGTTCCCATCCATGAGGGACCTATCACGTGATAGGTCCAATTTCCCGTAAAGAAGTCAGTAAAAAGCGACAACTATGGTATACAGAAGACTAAATGCCTCTATATGGAAATAGAGTGTCACCATATTTTGCTGCCAGGTTTTTCGGTTTTTTCGTTGTTGAATATAAAATTTGCAAAAAATATCATAATTTCACGTGCGGAATACGTCACTAGTATTTAAGCTAAAGCTACCTTTAAGGGCACCGATCGGCCCAGAATCACCAGTTGGTGCGATTCAACAATGCCCGTCTGTTTATCCATCCATTTAAAGCTCGAAATCAAACTACAGGTTATTGTGCGATTTTCCTGAAATTTGGCAGAAGTTTTTTTGGGCCAAGGACGGCTGCTATTGAAGTTGAAAAAGATCGGTTCAGATTTAGATAAAGCTCTCACTTTCATATTATTATTTTACGTTTTCAGCTCTTGAAGCCTGATTTTACATCCAATATTTATAAAATTTGGTAGAAGTAAGTTTTATGGTCTTAGGACGGACGCTATTGAAACTGGCAACAAAATTGGATTAGATTTAGATATAGCTCCCACACATATCTATCTTATCTTCACAAACTTTGGCAAAAGTATTTTTGTAGGGTTTGATTCTGATGACTGAAGAAAGTCGGTTATAATTATATATTATTAAGGGCCCGGGCCAAAAAGCGCACATTCAATCATTGGTGTACGGAAAGCAAATGCAATTTCCTAGCAATTCCAAATATGAAAACAATGAAATTTCCTCCCGCATTGACAAGAGTAACTATTTTAAAGATTGGGCTTAGTTTGGGAGCTAAACTGGATGTTCTAGTTTGAAAACTCAGTCCCTTCAAATGTTGAGGTTAGGTTACAAACAGTGAACATTCCAAAGGAGTCGAAATATTTCCTTATTATTATGCCCTATACCGCCACACTGTGTTATACGAGGGCGACCGCAAAAGTAACTGGCCTAACATAAAAAGAACCGTTTTTTGGAATTATTATTATTTATTTTTCAACATAATCTCCTTCCAACTCAATACACTTCATCAAACGTTTTTCAAGTTTTTTAATTCCATCCGAAAAATAAGATTTTTCAAGACCTTCAAAATATGCCTCAGTTTCAGCAATAACCTCGCTATTGGACGAAAATTTTTTGCCACCGAGAATTTTTTTTAAATGTGGAAAAAAGAAATTATCGGATGGAGCTAAAATTGACTATATGGTGGATGCGGGCAATTTCAAATCGTATTTCGGCCAGTTTTTGTTGAGTTAAAAATGCAGTGTGTAAAAAAGAACTGTTTTTTCTAAATGCGGTCGATCCAATAATGCACAATAATATTCACTATTTATAGTTTTTCCTTTCTCAAGATAATCAATAAATAGTATACCCCTTGCATCCCAAAATACTGTGGCCATTACTTTTCCTGCTGACTTAACAGTTTTCGCCTTCTTGGGACCACTTTTACCAGCTTCTATCCATTGTTTTGACTGTTCTTTGCATTCTGGGACGTAGTGATGAATCCATGTTTCATCAACAGTTATGAATCGGCGTAAGAACTCTATTGGATTAAGCTGATAAATCTCTAAAAGCTCCTCGGAATTGGTCCAACGGACGATTTTTTGGGGCAAAGTCAACAAACGCGGCACCCTACTTGCGAATAGCTTTTTCATGTGGAGTTCATCATGTAAAATACTCCAAACTTGTTTTTCGTGTATTTTAACAATATCAGCAAGTTCTCTGAGCTTTATTCGTCTATCTTTAGTCACTTCATTAAATATTTTTCTAATGTTTTCAATGGTAAAGGGTGTTTTTTATTGGGGTATAGAACTTTAAGTTGGCATCACTTTATTAACTGGCGGCCATTTTGTCAGCTGTCAAGTGATTAATATTTAGTTTGGTTTGCCATTTCACCATGAACAGGTTGACAAAAGAACAACGCTTGCAAAATGGGTTGAATGGCTACGTCAACAAGCAAAATTGCCGCATTTGGAGTGAAGAGAATCCACATGAGACCCTTGAGACGCCATTACATCCACAAAAACTGACTGTTTGGTGTGCTCTATGGGCTGGTGGAGTCATTGGGCCAAACTTCTTCCGAAATAATGCTGGAGAGTCAGTTACCGTTAATGGAGACCGGTATAGAGCCATGATAACCGACTATTTTGTTCCCGAATTGGATGGCATGAATGTGGATGAGTTGTGGTTCCATCAAGACGGCGCTACATGCCACACAGCGCACGTCACAATCGAATTATTGAAGGAAACATTCGATGAGCGCATAATTTCGCGGAATGGACCTGTCAATTGGCCACCAAGATCGTGTGATTTGACACCATTGGATTATTTTATTTGGGGATATGTGAAGTCGCTCGTCTACGCCAACAAACCAGAAACGTTAGGGGACTTAGAAGCCAACATTCGTGGCGTTATTGCCAACATACGGCCCCATATGCTCGAAAAAGTGGTTGAAAATTGGACCTGTAGAATTGGCTTTATTCGAGCCAGCCGCGGCGGCCACATGTCCGAAATCATATTTAAACATTAATGGCATAAAATTGTCCTTCCAATAAAGCCAAATTGATGGACATTAAAACGATTTTCTTGTGTTATATTTCAATTCGAAGTTATATACCTCAATAAAAAACACCCTTTAGTAGCAGTTTTCTGTCTTCCAGAGCGTTGTTCATCTTCCGTACTTGAACGACCCATTTTAAATTGTTGAACCCTGGATTTCACGGTGGAGTATGATGGTGCATTATCACCATGAACAGAATCCAATTCATCTTTGATTAATTGTGGCGTATAACCTTTCATATAAAAGTGTTTAATTTAATTAACTCTTTATTTTCCATTTTCCAAAAAATTTAAAACTTGTTTACTTCAATCACCTGTAACAAAGAAAATAATCATTAAATATTTCGGAAATTTTGACAGATGGCTTATAAAAGATTGCTTTTAAAAAACAAAAAAAATTGCTAGTAAAACAGAAAATGTGCCAGGCCAGTTAGTTTTGCGGTCGCCATCGTAGGGTATCATGACTTGGTGCTGATGATCAAAGTATAGATCACGAATTAAAACAGATCACGACAAAACTGACAAGCATTAATGGCATTAATGTACACTTTTTAGATCGGTAAATATCGGAGCATGTTCTGATATATCCCTCATACAAATGTCCATTTCAGTTTAAGGACCTGTCGCTCTGAGAGACACCAATAAGAACCCCTCCCCTAAACGTTTATCTATTTGGAGGTTATGCCACTTCAAACTAATATCTCTCAAATTTCTTATAGATCATAATCACTTTCTTCAGTAAAATACATTTCCCAGAGCCGCCATTCATAGGCAACTCACAATTTGATGTCCAGCTACAAACCTTCTTCTAATTCCTACCATGCTCAAATTACGCGTTGTGCCTTGGGGAAGTCTTAAACAAAACTGATAAAATTGGAGTTGTACCTGGGCTTTTAATCTAAGTTTAATAGTGATGCACACGTCAAACCTCGATATGACATTGAACAAGAGACCTTAATTGACGAACTAAACTAAAGACTTAAGCAACAAACTTTTAACTTTGTAAATTATGTTTTTAAGAGATTAATTTTCGGAAGACTCTATTGTCAGTTGTTCTCAGTTTGGTTTGCCATTTCATCGTAGAGATTCATTTTCGTCAGACTCGTAGGTTAGTCGTTGTCAGTTTGGTTTGGTATTTCATTGTAAATAGACTTACGCCAGATCAACGCTTGCAAAGTTCGAAAATTAATTTCTTAAATCAAGGTTTACGTCGATAATGCTATTACAGGTTCTTTCCACTCTAAACATAATCATCCATCTCAGTGGATTATTAGAGTAACCACTGATCGTTTTCTTGACACGTATACTCGCAATGATAATTTACATTTGCTGTTGTAAAGCGCTTTATTGCTGAGGACCCAAATGAATCGTGCATCGCCGTTGTGTGCATCAACTTTAAGCTGTGCCCATCCTTTTAATGGAAAATTGTACATGAAAATAGGCCAACGAAGAGATTCAGCTGGTGCAGGAACTAAAGAAAAATATCATCATTTGCGACGTAAGTAAGCAAAAAATCATGTGGAAATCAAGCCACCATATACAGGGGTTTCCATTAAGGGCATCACAATTTTATATATTAATAAAACAACGAATATTTACGATATAGAGTTCAAATTTGTTCCAGTTGTAGTCCAAATGTCATATTTTAAGAATGAAATTCCTTTTCGTTCATATGACTACCAGCAGCCCGTGTACAGCGATCTATTATTTGGACCCAGTTTTGCACCACTCTTGCACACATTTCGACCGAAACGTTGGCAATTCCGCTTTGTATATTGTCTCTGAGCTCGTCTAAACTTGTTAGCTTGTTGGCAGAAACCCAATGGCCTTAAATCGCATGAACGAGGTGGCCATTCGACAGGACCATTTCTCGAGATAACACGTTTACTGAATTTTCCTTTCAGTAAATCGACTGTAACTCGTGCTGTGTGGCTAGTGGCACCGTCTTGTTGAAACCACATATCGGCGATGTCAAACTTATTCAATTCTGGTCAAAAATAATTTTCTAACATGGCACGAAAGCGCTCTCCATTGACGGTAACATGACGACTGTGTTCATCGACACCACGCAGTATTTTTTTGTATCTCTTGAAGCACATGTGGGTTTTTTGTTGTCTAATAACGCATACGTATTTTGTTTATTGACAAAACCACTCAGCCAGAAATGAGCCTCATCGCTGAAGATGATGAAAATTGAAGTAAGCGCTCTTAAAGTTGCGACCACCAAAGATTTTCGGTAGTAATTTTTAATGTAAGTAAGTAAACTTTACTATGATGAAAATGTTGACTTCGACTAACGTTTTGACACTGAAAGATCATTAAAATTGTTTGAGGGTGCGTTGACATAAAGATACGAAATTGTTATGTCCCTATTGAAAAACCCTTTTATCAGTGATGTGCATTTTTTAGCTCAATGGGCATGCAATAAAATTGCCGCATTTATAATTCAAAGTATACATGAAATAAAACATCCGCAAAAATGTATAAAATCAAGTGGAAATCAAACCTCTATAATATCAGTGAAGAAGCTTTTTTTTAGCTCAATGTGCATGCCAACAAATTGACGCATTTGGAACTCAGAGAATCCATAAAATAAAAGAATCCACAAAAACTGACTGTTTGAATTTTCTTCGTAGTCGGTGAAATGGTTTGGCCTTACAGCCCACCAAATAAGAACGTAGAGACCTTACTGTCAACGGCCAGCGCT
The DNA here is from genome assembly GCA_963513945.1 of Hydrotaea diabolus. NCBI lineage: Eukaryota > Metazoa > Arthropoda > Insecta > Diptera > Muscidae > Hydrotaea > Hydrotaea diabolus. The sequence goes on from OY740719.1 coordinate 133,646,519, forward strand.
TAAGATTTCATGTCCCACATGAATGAGGCTCTTAAAAAAGACATGGCTATTTCAACAGAAGAGCGCCACCTTCCACAAGAAATAATCGGCATAGAAAAGTAAACGTTTTGTAAGCGCGATTTTGTTCGCTCTTTAGTCTATTGATACGAGGGCGTCCGCAAAAGTAACTGGTCTAACATAAAAAGAACCGTTTTTTTGGAATTATTATTTATTTTTCAACATAATCTCCTTCCAACTCAATACTCTTCATTAAACGTTTTTCAAGTTATTTAATTCCATCCGAAAAATAAGATTTTTCAAGACCTTCAAAATATGCCTCAGTTTCAGCAATAACCTCGCTTTGGACGAAAATTTTTTGCGACCGAGATTTTTTTTTAAATTTGGAAACAAGAAATAATCAGAAGGAGCTAAATCTGGACTATATGGTGGATGCAGAGCAATTTCAAATCATAGTTCGGCCAGTTTTTGTTGAGTTAAAAATGCAATGTGTGAAGGAGAATTATCTTGATGAAAAAGAACTTTTTTTTTCTAAATGCGGTCGTTTTATCTTGCTTTCTTCACTCAACCGATCCAATAACGCACAATAATATTCACTATTTATAGGTTTTCCTTTCTCAAGATAATCAATAAATATTATACCCCTTGCATCCCAAAATACTGTGGCCATTACTTTTCCTGCTGACTTAACAGTTTTCGCCTTCTTGGGACCACTTTTACCAGCTTCTATCCATTGTTTTGACTGTTCTTTGCATTCTGGGATGTGGTGATGGATCCATGTTTCATCAACAGTTATGAATCGGCGCAAGAACTCTATTGGATCACGCTGATAAATCTCTAAAAGCTCCTCGGAATTGGTCCAACGGACGATTTTTTGGGGCAAAGTCAACAAACGCGGCACCCATCTTGCGGATAGCTTTTTCATGTGGTGTCCATCATGTAAAATACTCCAAACTTGTTTTTTGTGTATTTTAACAATATCAGCAAGTTCTCTGAGCTTTATTCGTCTAACTTTAGTCACTTCATTAAATATTTTTCTAATGTTTTCAATAGTAGTGGCAGTTTTCGGTCTTCCAGAGCGTTGTTCATCTTTCGTACTTGAACGACCAATTTTAAATTGTTGAACCCTGGATTTCACGGTGGAGTATGATGGTGCATTATCACCATGAACAGAATCCAATTCATCTTTTATTAATTGTGGCGTATAACCTTTCATATAAAAGTGTTTAATTTAATTAACTCTTTATTTTCCATTTTTCAAAAATTATAAAACTTGTTTACTTCAATCACCTGTAACAAAGAAAATAATCATTAAATATTTCGGAAATTTTGACAGATGGCTTATAAAAGATTGCTTTTAAAAAACAAAAAAAGTTGCTAGTAAAACAGAAAATGTGGCAGGCCAGTTAGTTTTGCGGTCGCCTTCGTATATGCGACCTACCCGAAAGCTTAAGACTAAGAGTTACTATCCTTATTTCTGGTCCAAAATCGGACTTTTCACATCCGCGTTAACAGTGGTGCCCACATAGCGAAAATTATATTCCGACACCACAGGTGAACATTATTTTTCACTGTTAAATTATGAAATCTCATTATTTTATTTCAATTTAGAGTTCAATACATCTTGCAATCGTCTATAGAGCTATGTTAAAACCAAAGACTTAAGCAACAAACATAGAATAATAGCCTTTCTACGAGCATTTAACGAAAGACTTAAGCCACAAACGATGATCAACATTCTCGACTACGACAAATAAAACAAACACACAAAAATCTCCCCCCTCCCACTAACAAAGTAAATAATCTTTAAAGACAAAATGATTTGTCTACACTAAAAGAAAGATTTGCCATTAAATCTCTTACGTCGTTGCAAAAATTTCTCATAGTTAATAAACCTTTAAAAGATCTTCAATGCCACAAATGCAGCATCCATGCGACCCTTTGATCATCAAGCAAAGCTACTTTCATGCACAAAGCTCACACACTCAAAACCTTACGTGATCTTAGACCGATAGCTTAAGGAAAGGTCTCTTCTATTTCAGTTCTTATATCAATCTGCTTGCAGTTGTTGTATCAGTACGGGTAAATCTTGCTGATCATCTATCGGCAAGACAAGAATTGATTTCCAAACAAACAGGCAAGAAAGCATGCTCGGAAAGGCTTCAGCCACAGACACTTGATGTGTGTTCAGAAGACATCTTTCGTTTAAAGATTTCTACTTGTTTTCCTCGAGGTTGACTGTTTGCCACAATCAATTGAAAGCAAGAAAAACATAACATTGACAGCAACATAACCACAAAATCATGAAAGGAAATAAGGTATGTACATGCATACACACAAGCGCAGATATCTCGGCAAAGAAAGAACATTACACTAATTGACGGTTTGCATAGAATAAATTATCCTCAACCTCCAGTTGGAGTGAACATTTAGGCTAACATCGCACAGTGGGTCTGATTTTTTTCAAAAGCCTGTTTTCAATTTGAAATTGTAAAATATCAATCGATAGTCATGGGTTAAGTTGAAACGTTGAAAGCTTTTGAAAGCTGTTATCGCAAATATCTAGCACATACCGTTTTTGAATAACGTTTGAAAATTTAAAACTCCGCATTTAAGCTAATGACACAAATATATTAACAAGTAAGGAATAGCTAAGGACGGCCGGAGGTGTGGTCCTTCGGGTAGTAAATTTTGATCCATGGGCCCCAAAGGCATCACAACTTATTACAGGCATATGTGTAAATCGTATGTGGCTTTAGAGCGACAGAACCTCTATTCGGGCCTGCATCGAAGCTGCATCTCGTTTGAGACCCTGTCGCTCTGGGAGACACCAATAAGAACCTCCTACTCAAACGTCCCTCCCGATTGGAGGTTATTCCACTTCAAACTACGAGTAATAACGCTCAAATTACTCATAGCAAAATTTAAGCGACCAGTTACTTTCTTTGGTAAAATGCATTTTCTACAGCCCCAATGCAAAGGTCCCTCACAATTTAAAGTCCAGCAACAGAGCAAAAACCTTTTTTTTACTTCAGATCGCGCTCAAATTACGCGTTGTGCGTTACGCACAGAAATTAGAGCATATTAATCGATGTTTTTGTATATTCAAGAGTTCTACCCGGGCTTTTAATCTGGGTTTAATAGTGGCGCACACTACCCACCTCACTATGACATTGAACGAAAGACCCTAATTGATGAATTAAACAAAAGACTTAAGCAACAAACTCTAAATTTTGTAAATGGTGTTTTTAGATTTTCATATTCGACAGACTCTTTTGTCAAGCGCTAGAACAACGCTTGCAAATTTCGAAATTTTATTTTTCTATATGGAGTCTGCATCGCGAAATTTAGACAAATGAATTTTTTTTTGTCTAAGCAGTATCTGCTTGGTCGTCTTCGCGGTAGTCATCCCAACCACCATCCCAAGAATGCCACCACCCAGGCAGATCAGGAATGACCATCATGATCTAGAGAGAGAGAAAGAGAGAGAGAGAGGGAGAGATGTTCAGCGGAACAAAAGTGAATCTTTAGTCAACGGGTGATTAATCTAGAGGTATTTTTTCCATAGGGGTTTTTTTCTTTTGAGTATTGTTTGCCATTTCATCATGCAAAGACAATGTCTCCACATTGTGCAACTGTATTTTGAAAATGATCGTGCGGTGAGAAACATTTTTCGTGCGCAATTTTTATGGTCGACATAATCCGCCTACCAAGAATGGAGTATTCGGATTACCATCGCCAACATTGAAACCCAATTTTCACTATTGGATAATACTAGACCTTAAAGACAACATCCAGCACGAAGTATTGCAAACATAGCGGCATTGCAAACCCCCAGGAATCGATTCGGCACCGTTCTCAACAACTTCGCATGTCGTATGGAGCAAAATGGAGCATTTACGGAATCATCTTGGTTAGAAGTCGTACAAAATACAGGTCGTGCAGGAACTGCAGCCTAGCGATGTTCCTGCGGGTCGCCGTATCAGTGTTTGGACTCTTCAAATGCTTGAAGAAGATCCGCTGTTTTCGACCCAAAATTTTGTTCGGTGATGAGGACCATTTTTGGCTCAACGACAACGGTATTAATCAAAATTGCCGCATTTGGACTGAAGAGCAACCAGAAGAGGATTATGTCTAGAGAAAACCACGGTTTGGTGTGGTTTATGGGCGGACCTTATTCGAGCTGTTGAATAGCCCAAACACTAAAACGGCGATGAGCAGGAACATCGTTAGTCTTTAATTCCTGGAAACTTCAAACAATACTAAACAGAAAATAAAGTTTAACACAAGTTACGCTTAATCTGTGAAAAAATCCCTATTGAAAAATACCTCTAGATTGATAACCTGTTATTAACTTTTACAAATATATAGCAAATTCAATTGTATTGAAATTCTCCAGATGAATTAAACAAAAAACCCTCTTCCTTAATTTTTTTTATGACGCATACGTCTTTTTCGCGATTAAGTATAGATTTTATTGCTCTTTAGAAAATTCTAAGACGATCTGGCCAGCTGTTAAAAGCACGATTTAGCTAGAGTCTTAAAACATGCGAGGGTTGCTATATATATTTCTAGCCTAATAATGAAAATGCAAATCTTTATCATCAAAAATGGTTTTATTATTTTTCAAAGTATTCTCCAGCATGATATATACACTTTTACATGCGCTCAAACCAATTGTCGAATTTTTCCACTCCGATTGAGATACCTCCAAAACATGGTTTTTGAACGCTTCAACTGCATCTTCTGGCGAAGAAAATCGTTGACCGCGCATTTTTTTCTTGATGTTCGGGAATAAAAAGAAGTTATTGGGTGCCAAGCCAGGGCTGTACGGCGGATGACCCATCAATTCGCGTCAAAAATGCGCTGGTTTGAGCCGATGTGTGAGAGCTTGCATTGTCATGTTGCACAAAGATTCGTCTTCTATTGTTCGTTTTTCGAACTTCCCTGAAGACTTCAGGCAAACAAATTGTGGTGTACCACTCAGAATTGTCCGTCCTACGTTGCTCAAGCAGAACAGTCGCCAGTTTTGTCGAAGAAACAGGCGAACATTTGCTTCGAAGTTCTTCTTCCACGAACAACTTTCGTTAGATTTGGCTCGTCTTCGAAGACCCACCCGGTCGATTTCTATTTTGTTTCCGGCTCATACGCATAGATCCATGATTCGTCTCCTGTGACGATCTTATAAACGTCTTTTGAAGCACCGCGATCGTATTTTTTCAAAATTTCTTTGCACAAATCGACACGAGCCTTTTTTTGAGCGATTGTCAAATTGTGCGGGATCCAACGAGAACAAACCTTTTTGAAAGCCAGGTGATCATGCAATACCAAATGTATGCTGGTGGAAGAAATGCCCAAGGATGCCTCTCTCACACGGTATGTCACATAACGATCTGGCATTCTCAATTCGCACACGGCATCAATGTTCTCTGGCACAATGGCCGTTTTTGGGCGACCTTCGGCTTTGAGCAAGCGTCGGCCACGATTGAATTCATTAAACCAGTTTTTCACAGTGCTATAGGATGGTGCTTCATCGCCATACAATTATTTAAGTTCTACGATGCATTCTTGTTGCGATAATCCACGTCGAAAGTTGTGAAAAATGATCGCACGAAAATGTTCACGAGTTAATTCCATTTTTTGCAAAATTGTTTTTTTTTCAAGTCACTGTAAACAACACAAACGATGGTCGTACGTCAAAACGTTCTGAGTAAGTTTATGCTTAAAAATGGAAATGTCAGATGGTGCCAGGCAAAACATAGTGCCAGAAATATATGTAGCAACCCGTAACAGATATATGCCTAATATTCGGCTGGTATTGAAAATGTACCTAATCGGTATATAGGGAAAAAGTCCCAATTTGAGGAACTAAAAGAAGTTCTGGTCAAATTTATATTAATTCATCAAAATTTAAAGCAGCATTTTTTGGAAGTGGTAGGTATAGTTTCTTTAATCTGAGGCCCAAATAGCGTCTCCTAATATTCGGGAACGTATGGGTATCCTAAAACGGCGAAGTTTTTTAACAAATCCAAATATGTTCCAATATTTAACATTTATACCAATTTGGGATTCGGGACATATAGGCTCAACAATTTAATAAGAATATGATCTGAATATCACACTTATTTTACGATTCAAAGAAACTTGAAGCCTTCAACCATGCGGGTAAGGTCCCTATGGACAGATGGGTACTAAATTACAGACCTTGGCCTATTATGGGCGTAGTCTATGTATACTGGTGCCCAAAAGCCGTCCCATAATAACAATGGGTGTACAGAAACAGTGAAATTTTCGAACAAATCCAATTATAAACCTAGATTTAAGATTTGGGCCAAGTTTGCACCCGGCTTGTCCATAACGGCCCGAAATCGGCTTCCTTTTGTATGGGTATAAAAACATAGCAACAATTTTTTTTCACAAATCCGAAAATAATATTAATTCTGCGATTCGACTATATTTATGTTCTTGGCTACCCATATGTTAAAAATCCCTAGAGTGCCAAAAATGAGGTCCCTTCAAACATCGACATAAAGTTACTCAACATCAGTGGAATTAACTCACTTAAAATTTAAGTTCACTAAGCCAATGAAATTCACGTGGACCCACCACCAACTAACATATCTATCAATGCCATACTACAACGCAATCCACATATTGTCCACTTGCTTGTAATGAAAGCACACCCCGGATTCTCTTAAGTTTGGATATATTCGACTTAGGGAGTTGAACTTGGCTTTCTTATGTAGTAGCCGGGCATCCTATCAACTACAGTACCAAACATTTTAAAAAATAATGGTCACTGTGCAAGGCGTCTAGATCGCTGCCTGTGCAAGTGAATATTTACAGCCGGCCATAAGAGTCACACTTAACGATTTTCTTGTTTGTGCCAAAAGGAAAACCACGAATATTCCTGCCATAAAAACCCCACAACAACAGCATTTACAACATGCATCGCGTCACCACAAATACTCCACTGGAAATAATAAAAACAAAGCAAAAAAAAAAAAAATATTCTAACACTTTTTCATCAGAGGAAAAGGCTGCAACCACCAAACAAAGTTCTAAGCAAACCAAACCATCAGAACAAATTCTCTCACCACAAAACGTGCCATAGAATGGCGCAGATGTTGGAAAATATCTGAACAAATAAAAGGTAAAAACGGCGCGACGCTTCGCTGCACGCTGTTTACACGGGCCACCATAAGCGTCGTAGGAAAAACTCTTGCCAAGTCAAAGATGCTATACGAACGACGAGCAATACTCCACGGAGAATGGGTTTAAAACAGCATTTGACTTTAAATGTTTAGAGTTTCTAACGTACATTCGAGTTGTGAATTTTCTTTTTGCTGCTGTTGTGTGGAGTTTTTCCTATTGGTAGTGGTGGTGGGTGGTCAGGTGAAACAATACAACTTCTCAGACCCATAAAACGCATACACTCAAAGATGTGCCTCCCAGTCAATCGCTTACAATGTTCCACATGCTGCTGCTACGGCTGCTGCTGCCGCTGATCGTCAGTTCACAACAAGTGGCATGGGCAAGAGTGCTTCAGTGTTCAACGAATTTTCTTTACAAAACGTTTGAGAATCTTATTTAAATACGTTGAGCTACTGTTAGAAAGCAGTCAGTCGGTGCGCTGTTCTTAATCATTGCGGTTCTTCTTCTTCTCCTTGGATACGATAACGAAGGAAAAACGAAAGAAAACTCTATGGAAATTGTGAAAAATTGAACTTTGTAAATGTGAAATTCTAGGACATTTTTGTGATATTGTTTTTTATTATATGCCGAGCGGTTTTACAAATTTCGCAAAAAAAATGTTTAAAATGCAATATTTTCTATTTGCCCGCGCTGTAGTTCTATGCAGTTTGTGTCTTGTGGTGGCATATTGTGATATTGAATATAATACGATCAATGAAGATGGCTCATATCGATTTCGGTAATCAATAAAAATAAAACTGTTTAAAAAGGTGTTGGGTTTTTAAGTGTAAAAAAAAGTCTTAAAGGATATTAGCTTATATTAATAATATTAAAAGTATTTAAAAAAATTTAGTTTTATTATGTTTTCAATACTTGATTGTTAGTTCTGTCGAAAAAGCTTGTGATAAAATCGCTTTATTTGAATTCAAAACGAAAGGCTTAAGCAACAAGCCTTATTGATACATGTGACAATTTATCCACTGGAAAGTTGGTAAAGAAAAACAAAAGACTTAGAACACAAACTTGATTTAAGCTACCAAGAATCAACTTTTTCATTTGTAATTCAGAAAATATCAATTGAATTCCAAAAATTACATTTGTAATTAGGGAATTCTAATTGCAATTCAGCATTTCCATTTGAAATTCGGATATTCCATTTGAAGTTAAAAAAAAATTAAGTGGACATGGTTTGAAATTCAAAAGACATCAATTGAACTTCATAAAATTTTATTTGAAATTTAGAATATTCTATTTGGTATTCAAAAGACGTCAATTGAACTTAAAAAATTTCATTCAAAATTCTAGAATATTCCATTCCATTTGGTAATCAAAAAACATCAATTGATATTCAGAATATTTCATTCAAGATTCAAAATATATGAAAGAAATGAGATATGAATGAAATACTCAATTTCAAATTCATATAGGTTTCCATTTAAAATTTTGATTATGGCAATCAATACCTAAAATATTCCTTTTGAAGTTTAAAATATTTTATTTGAAATTTATAATATATTCTATTCGAAATTCAGAAAACACCAACTAAAAAAACCTATTGAAATTCAAAAGTCATCAGTTAAAATTCAGAATAGTTCATTTGATATTCAAAAGACACCAATTGAAATTCAAAAGATTCCAGTTGAAATTAAGAATATTTCATTTAATAACTTTGATATTTAGAAAGAATTTCAATTTAAATTCAGAATATTCCATTAAAAGTTCAAAAGATATCAATTGAAATTCAGAATGTTCGTTTTGAAATTCAGAATAATCCGTATGAAACTTAAATTGTTCCCGATTGAAATTCTTAAAATATTCCATTCGAACTTCAGAAAACACTAATTTAAATTTAAAAGAAATTCCAAAAATTGAAATTAAAAATTGAAAAAAAATTAAAATTCAAAAATCATCAATTAAAATTCAGAATACTCCATTTGAAATTCAGAACATTTCATTTGGAATTCAAAAAACATCGAATAAATTACAAAAGGCATCAGTTTAAATTCAGAATATTCCATTTGAAATTAAACAGACACAAACTAAAATTTAAAAGTCAATAATTTAAATTCAGAATATTCCATTTCTAATCCAAAAAACACCAAATAAAAGACAAAAGACTGCAATTGAAATTCAGAATATTCCAATTCTAATTCAGAATTGGTGTATTTTAAATTCCAAATGGAATATTCAGAATTTCAATTGATGACTTTTAAACTTTAATTGCTGTGTTTTAAATTTTACTTGGTTTTTTCTGAATTTTAAATGGAATATTTTTTCAAATGGAACATACCTAAATTCAATTGATTTCTTTAAAATTGTAATCGGTGTTTTTATATTCCAAATGGAGTATTCTGAAATTTAATATCTTTTGAACTTTATTTAGTGTTTTTGAATATCAAATGGAATATTCTGAATTTCAATTAATGACTATAAATATTATTTGGTGTCTTTTTAAGTTCAAATGGATCATTCTGAATTTAAAATGATGAATTTTGAATTATAATTGATGTTTTTTTAGTATCAAATGAAATACTCGGAATTTCAAATGGAGTACTCGTATATTGAATTTTAATTGATGAATTTTGCATATCGAGTGAACTCTTTTAAATTTTAACTGGTGTATTCTGAATTTCAAAAAGAATATTTTCTGAATTTCAAATGGAATATTTTGAATTTCAAATGGAATCTTTTAAATTTATACTAGGGTCTTTTGAAAATCAAAGATACAATATTGAATTTTATTTAATGACTTTTTAGTTTGTGTCTTTTAAATTTCAAATGGAACATTCTGAATTTAAACTGATGTCTTTTGAATTTTAATTGATTTTTTAAATTCCAAATGGAATATTCTGAATTTCTACTCATGCCTTTTGAATTTAAATTGGATTTTATGTGTTCCTAATGGATTATTCTGAATTCCAATTGATGTCTTTCGTATTTTATTTTGTGTTTTTTGAATACCAAATGGAATATTGTAAAATTCAATTGATGACCTTTGAACTTCCATTGGTGTCTGTTGAATAAAAATTGGTGTTTTCTGAATTTTAAATGGAATATTTGAGAAAATTCAACTGGATATTCTGAACTTCAATTGATGTCTTATGGCTTTTCAAATGAAAAACTTTCTGAATTGTAAATGGAATACTATGAATTTCAAACGAAATCTTTTAAATTGTGAATGGAAAATTCTGCATTTCAATTTATGTCTTTTGAATTTTAATTGATGTGTTTTGAATATCAAATGGAATATTCTGAATTTCAAATAGAATTTTATGAACTTCATTTAGTGTCTTTTGAATTTCAAATGATGTTTTTAGAATTTCAAATGAAAGTTCTAAATTAATCAATATTTTCTGAACTATAATTGATAAAGGTGTAGACTTTTGTACGGAAAATTTAACTAAATGGATGTTAGTGACTATTTATGGCAAACAAACAGTAAACAAGTTTCAGTCGTTTGATCCGACTTACATAAACCCTTAATTCTTAAAACCAATCAGGCTAAAAGGGGCGCAGTAGATTTTGAGTTTTTCGCTGTTAAGGTAATCTCACATTTATGTTTTTAAGCACACATTTTCACTGCTATTGCCCGAAGCGTACTGATTCTTGAAATCTTTTTAAGGGTCGTTTGTAAGGAAGGAACTAGAAAGGGTCGTGGCAACCAGTTGTGTCTTATGCGTGTACAAAGTTTAAATTAATATATTGCCGAATTAAGATTAAAATGAAATTCATGCATTAGGGAAACATTTTGAAGTTTTGTGTGTGTGTCATTTGTGTAGAAGATACAAGAAGGGGCGTAAATAAGGCTTCAAGTTCTCCAGAGGGCGTTACCAGAAGGCGGCCTGTCAACCGCTTTCTCATATGTATACATTTTTCGTGTTCTCAACCTAGTATTTAATGCACTTGGTGACAAGCTATGTGGATTGCTATCTAACTGGAACGTAGCTAGAAATCCAAATTAGGATCTTATAAGTATATTTTTAATTTTAAGTTTAATATTAAAGATATTATTAGAATACCAAAGGACATGGCTCATGTGGCTTAAATGTGATGAACACATTTAGTCAAAATATATGTAGGGTCCTAAATGATTTTTTCGATGAGTACCACTTTTTGTCCATACCAAATGATATATATCCTTTTATCGAGCAGGAAGAAGGTATAAAGTTAAAAATCTACGTGAATGTTAGCTTTTGAATTGGCTCAAGACTTACATACTTAGGCTGGATCCACAGTTGGTACGCCTTGTTGGTACGGGCCAGCCCAACACATGATTTATGCGATCTTGGGGGTGCTTTCTTCGGTTTGCAATACCAAGAATTCTGGCATCGTCCTTCACTAGGCATCTACCGAAGTATTCTTCTTCCCTTTTTGCGCTTTTCACAGTAGATATGGTCTTCCTGGTTGGAGCAATTGTTTCCTCTGGACTGGCATGCAAGTAAGCGATGTTGGGGCCGTAAATTTTGCGAATGATTTTCTTCTCCTGCTTCAAGGCCATATGGAAGCATTAAAATGCGACTTTAAACCTAAAATTAAAATTATTGTTGTAAAGAGAAGCTTAAACATTGTATTGTCTTTATATCTATGCCCAGTTGTTTAAACGCTAAGTCGAATTAAGCCCTCAACGGACCCTAGATAACATTATTATCATTCAGTACTTCTATTTTCAGTTTGTTTAAAACATATGTTTATTATGAAGAGTGATAAAAACATTTTACGCAATTTCAAAGTGGAGTGCATATTATTTGGGGTAATCCATCTAGAGGTATTTTTTCAGAACAAAAAAATATAAAAATTCAAATCAAGTGTGGAATTTTTATTTGTAATTTGAAAAGACATTTTATGACATTTATTTTTTGAAAATAATTACCTTTAAATATTGGCAACTGTATTATGGAAATGAGCGTTCGGTGAGAAACGCTGTTTTCGACCAAAATTTTGTTCAGTGATGAGGCCCATTTTCAACGACAAAGTCAATAAACAATATTGCCGCATTTGGGCTAAAGAGCAACAAGAAGAGCTTCAAGAGGTGCCATTATACGCAGAGAAAACCACGGTTTGGTGCGATTTATAAGTTGGTGGAATCATCGGTGCATAGTTTTTCAAAAATGATGATGGCGGGCACGTAACCGTGAATGGTGCTCGCTATCGCGCCATGATATCGATCTTTAAGCTACCTGAAATTGAAGCCCATAATCTTGATGACACTTGGTTCAACTGGACATTGCCACTTGCCATACAGCTGCTCAAAGAATGGGAGTTGGGAGTTTTATGAAGAGCAGCTAGTTTAACGTGGGGCTACGTAAAGTCCAAAGTCTATACTGACAAACCAGCTTGCTGCAATTGTTGAAAGTAAAACCGAACTCTATAAGGCCAGGCTCTCCCCAAACGAATGAGAACTACTGTTGTAAACCTTACTTTTCAAGTTTTCTTTACACAATTGCCCACGAAAATACAACTCACTCCGAAATCCCGAAATCATGATAAAAGTAGTGTGCAGCCACGAAAATCAATGTCACTTTGCGATTTTGTTAAAAACTTGTTTTCTATTTAAATATAGAAGCAAGGGGTCTTGAGCCGGTTAATCCCTGTTCAATTTGTAAAAGCAACAGACCGAAATAAAACAAACGAGCTAAACATACGTACATGCACGGCACGGCACACAAGTTGACATAGTCAACACACACACACGTTGTAAACGAAATCTATTGATGGCTCTCGATGTGGAGTCTATTTAGAGGTGGCAAGAGTGAGTTGTATTTTCGTGGGCAATTGTGTGAAGAAAACTTGAAAAGTAAGGTTTACAACAGTAGTTCTCATTCGTTTGGTGAGAGCCTGGCCTTATAGAGTTCTGTTTTACTATCAACAATTGCAGCAAGGCTTTCTGAAGAGGGTTGTCACGGACCCGAAATCATGATAAAAGTAGTGTGCAGCCACGAAAATCAATGTCACTTTGCCATTTTGTTAAAAACTTGTTTTCTTTTTAAATATAGAAGCAAGGGGTCTTGAGCCGGTTAATCCCTGTTCAATGTGTAAAAACAACAAACCGAAATAAAACAAACGAGTTAAACATAATTAAAATTCTAAAAAAAAAAATAATGATTGGATTACTAAATGTGATTTCCTTACAAAGTAAGATTTTATAGTGACTAGAACCGATAAATTACTATAGCGATTTTATTCTGATGTTGAAACAACTAATAATATGTTACAACGAAGGGGTTTGGATAAGTTTTTTGTGCCTACAAAAAACTTATCCGTTGTCGCTTCCAACTACACTGTTCTGCAAAAATTAAATTTTGAGCCCTCCTTTAGACAAAACTGATCTTATGTATCTCTAAATCCGAATTGAGTCAATAATTTGCATAAATATAACAATATTTCATATAAGTCATAACTTATAAAAATCGAAAAAACATTATGGGAGTTACAACCAAAAGAAAATTATGTTTTTTGTTCAAAAATTTTGTTTTTGCACAAAATCATAATGATCGTACTGTAACGTTTCCAACGTGGTATATTGTTTGATGATTCCACGATAATTGCCTGAGTTATAGCAATTTTTGTAAAAAATCGTAAGATTTATGATTTTGTGCATATATAAGTCAGAGAGCTCGATAATTGGGGTACAATTGGCAGTTGGAAAAAAAATTTTCAGCCCAAAAAAAAAATTGACTTCTTTTGGCAGTTACTTCTACAATTTTTATGTCATGAATTATATGAAAGATGCATTTCCTACCAAATTATATTGCCCACTTTTGGAGTTTTAGGCAAATTGATTAAAAAAGTCAGAAAAAGTAGTAGAAAAAAGGTTTACAAAAGGATCAGTTGGTTTCGTCGGGAGGAGGATTTGTTTCAGAACAGTGTTATTGGTACCAAAGTAATATTTACTCCATAATTGTTCGGTTGCCATAACTGCCGGTTCTGACAATCATTAGTTTTATTGAATACGATTAGAATATCTGTGATATTTTGGCTGCGAGGACCGTAGCTACCGTCTGTTGGTATGTCAACCATGTAACCATAAAAACCATGGAAAGGTAGTCATTGCAGCAGAAAGTGCATTTATACAACCGAATTTTTGTAGTTCGGACTGATTTCCAACGGATTTTATCTCTGTGTTCATAAATTTCAGGAACCGGTCAAAATAGAAAACATTATTATTGTGGAAAGGTTTACAGAAAATTGTTATAAAGAAAATTTGAATATTTATCCTTCCGTAATATTTTATATATATGGCCCTTTATCTCCAAATTTCTAAATGATTGATTCGATGCGTTGCATCCTGTAATGTGTTGTATTATGTATTTAACTATCCCTTAAAGGAAATTAATAACAAAAAGTATGCCTATTCTCTGTACTTTCCGATACCTTATATTAAATAACAAATATTTTTGCATCGTATCATTTATCATTTTGTTTTTTTTATAGAGGGTTTTTTTGGTTTTTACGATTTTCTGAATAAATGTCCAAACTTTAAACCACATAAAACCACTGCCCCAACTAGTTAAGAAAGATACTACCCATCATATACCAACAGAGTGTACTTATAAATAACACCAATAAATTTAAATCATATGAAATTATATGAAAAATCTCGCCATAAACATTTTTCAGAATTTTTTAACAAATCAAATTAACAAAACAAATCATAAAAACGAATATTTTTGAATAAAAATGTTATATTTTTTGTTTGTTATCGTTTTGTTGTTGTTTTTTTTCCTCACCATATTCTGTTTTATGATGGTAGACATACGAATGATGACATTGGGGGCTACTACCACAGCGCAAGCGGTACTCCAGACAACATCGTCCGAGGTCGTTATGGTTCGCGTAATCCAGCCACTGGACAAGTAGAGGAAACTGTCTACACGGCGGGACCAAGTGGGTGAGTACAAACATACTTTGGGCAACATATTGTACGTTTACGCATAAGCATATGAAAGAATAACTCTTTCGAAGAATTGACGCAGGCTACGTCCACACTTGGAGGGGCGGAGAGAAGTAGCCTCAGCGCAATGCAAGAAAAAAAAACCAAAAACACAAAGGGTAACAAATCATTTTGTTAGATTGAATTCCACTGATTACCGATGGTAAAGCAAAAATACTCGGCGAAACATAAAGTGGAGGGGCAAACCATAAAAAAGCCTAGGTTGAAAGCCGCAGCAAAAACATGTGTTAAGAGTTGTCTGAGATGTGGTATCCATTCAATGGGCACCATCAACAGGCGTTTACTGAAGCGTAAATTTAGCAATTCTAACACTTTATCAAGATGCTACTGTTTTCATTATTTGTTTTACAATTGTTTTATAAACGTTTTGTGTACGCTACTTCAGATGACAGTGTTTGGGAGGTATATTAGGTACTGAATCTGCCATGAATAATGTTAAGTTTCTGTAAGGAGTTGTAAACTTAAACCTTGGTGTTTTCCCAGTCTTATTGGTTCTATATTTCGAAGACTCGCGCATTAAGAAAATCTAAAGAGATCAATATTTTGGGATTTAAATTAAATGTTATGACTGGTTGCTAGTTTCTGAAAAACTGAGTGAGGAATTGTTGACGGTCCTTAATGATTACTGACTTAAATTAAATTAATTAATAATGTCATTAATATTAAAAAAAGCTGTGAACTACAGGATTAGGCGATTAAAGTGTAACTATTAGATTCCAGGCCTCTAAATTCAAGTGCCATATTTTTTAACAAAAACATATACACAAACCTAGATTTCTTCCTATATATTTTTATGAAGTTGATTTCTAGATTCTCTAGGTAAATCACTATTTAAAAAATATCAATTTTTTCACTATTTTTCCACTTTGAAGACAAATAAAAAAAAACTATATTTGCCAAATTTTCAAATACTCGTATGTTAAAAAAAGTAAAAAAAGACGTGGTACCAAAAATTGTTAGTCGTGGATCCTTTGCATATTCAAGACATGTGTCTCCAAAAACCTATTAAAACGGTATTTGTTTTTTTAAGTATATGAATTATATTTTTCAATCTGTAATGATTTTACTGACAATAAGTTGTATCTAACAGTTTGAAATTGCATTTTAAATCGTTTGCTCACCTGAGAGCCCCTGCAAAAATCTGCTTCCAATATTCTGTCACAGACACAAGATGCACCAAAAACTACTAATTGGCAGGTAAACACCTCACTTATACCAAGTGTTTCTTGAATTTTTGGAAACAAAAATTCGTTGAGCATGGCGCGGTAACGCTCACCGTTGACAGTAAGGGCGGCTTCTTGCTCATTTTCGCCAAAAAATGGCCCAATGATGCCGCCAGCCCAAAATCCCCACCAAAGAGTGACTCTTTGTGGATCAAGTGTCGAGTGTAGGTTCTCTGAACCCCTTATGAGGCAATTTTACTTATTGACATAGCCACCGAAATGAAAATAAGCTTCATCTGAAAACACGATTCGGTAAAATTCTTCATCACCTGACAAACAATTTTCATCTCATTGGGCCAAGCGAAAACCATCGGAAAAATTATCCCTACCTTTTTTACAGCCGATTCAAATTTAAAATCTCTAAAATTAAAATCTCTCTAAAATCTCTAATGGGGATTTATTACGAATTTATCGTTATGAAATTTTTACATGGTATTACGGTCGGCCAGGTCAATAACTATGGAATGGAACAAGTGGGCTTGGCACCGCCCACACAATCCTGAATTGGAAAATACCATATCCGGAGAAAAGTTAGAGACATTTCTGGACTAGGCAACACTAAGTGTTGCCTGGCGCCATCTGACATTTTTATTGGAAAGTTTGACATTTTTTAGCTTAAACGTACTCAGAACGTTTTGACTTACGACCATCATTTTTGTTGTTAACAGTGACTTGAAAAAATCAATTTGGCAAAAAAAATGGAATTAACTCGTGAACATTTTCGTGCGATAATTTTTCACAACTTTCGACGTGGATTATCACGACAAGAGTGCATCGATGAACTTAAATCTTTGTATGGCGATAAATCACCATCCTATAGCACTGTGAAAAACTGGTTTAATGAATTCAATTGTGGCCGACGCTCGCTCAAAAGGCGAAGGTCGTGAAGGTCGTCCAAAAACGGCCGTTGTGCCAAAAAACATTGATGCCGTACGTGAACTGATAATGCAAGATCGTCATGTGACATACTGTGAGATAGAATCATCCTTGGGCATTTCTTCCACCAGCATACATTCGATATTGCATGAACACCTGGCCGTAAAAAAGGTTTGTTCTCGTTGAATCCCACACAATTTGACAATCGCTCAAAAAAAGGCTCGTGTCGATTGGTGCAAAGAAATTTTGAAAAAATACGATCGCGGATCTTCAAAAGACGTTTATAAGATCGTCACAGGTGACGAATCATGGATCTATTCGTATGAGCCCGAAACAAAACAGCAATCGACCGTGTGGGTTTTCGAAGACGAGCCAAATCCAACGAAAGTTGTTCGTGGATGAAGCACTTCGTAGCAAATGGTCGCCTGTTTCATCGGCAAAACTGGTCATGTGGCGACTGTTCCGCTTGAACCACGTAGGAGATCAATTCTGGGTGGTGCACCACAGTTTGTTTGCCTGAAGTCTTCGGAGAAATTCAAAAAACGAACAAGAGAAGACGAATCATTGTGCACCATGACAATGCGAGCTCTCACACATCGGCTCAAACCAGCGCCTTTTTGACTGGCCAAAACGTCGAATTGATAGGTCATCCGCCGTACAGCCCTGACTTGGCACCCGCACATCAAGAAAAAAATGCGTGGTCAACGATTTTCGTCGTCAGAAGATGCTGTTCAAACCCATGTTTTGGAGGTGTCTCAATCGAAGTGGAAAAAGTGCTTTGACAATTGGTTTGAGCGCATGAAAAAGTGTATAAATCATGCTGGAGAATACTTTGAAAAAACAATAAAACCATTTTTAATGATAGACATTCGCATTTTCATTATTAGGCCAGAAATATATAAAGCAGCCCTCCTAAAACGATGATATGGGATCATATTTTTTTTTTTAATAACCAACACTCAGGGGATGCCCCCTATACATGCGGTGCATTGCGTTGGCGAGTGGAAAGTGAAGGATCGGAAGGGGGAAAGAGGGAGTAATGATTATTGACGCTTGCCTTGAACTTCTGGATGTTGCAATCAGTGGGAAATACATTTGCCGGAAGTCGATTCCACATACGGACTGTACGAGCGAAAACCGAATTTGATCTGTAGTGTATAGTGCGGTCAACTGGCCAATCGATAACAAACGGATGTGAGTTCCTAGAAAGTCGCGTATTCCTGCCGAACATCCTCACGTCAGGAATAAGGCGACGGATGTCTGATGAACACACACCATGAAAGTAACGATAGAACAGCGTCACGCAACCCACATTCCGACGATGCTCAAGGGAAACAGAAGAGTTGGATACCCTACTGTCACCTATCGGCACAATCGCTCTCCTTTGAACACGGTCAAGTAGCTCCAAGGATGATTTTGGAGCACCTGCCCATATATGGGAGTTGTATTCCATCTTTGGCCTGATGTAAGTTGTATAGGTATTGAAAAGATCAGAAGGAGTGAAGTATTTCTTGCACCGCTTTAAGAAGCCTATGCACTTGAGTGCTTCTTTCGACACTTCGAATACATGTCTCGCCCAACGAGCGTCACATTGTATTTTCATGCCCAGAACATCAAGAGCTTCTGATTGTTCAATATCCGTACCATCGATAAAAATTGACGATATTGTTGGGTCAGCGAATCGCTTGTGAGACAACAAGCAGCACTGTGTCTTACGTGCATTAAAATCTACTCTATTCACTCGACCCCATTCGGAAATGGCCAGTAGATCCTGGCCAAGTGTCTCATCCATAATTCGCCTTTTGTCTTCAATATCTTGAAGACTCGGCCTACGGTCGAATGAATATGAATGACAGAGGTTACTATCATCTGCGAAAGAGTAGATTGGATTCACGGTCTAACCCAAAAGATCGTCAATGAAAATAAGAAATAAAGAGGGAGAAAGGAAAGAGCCCTGTGGCACACCTGCGGTCAGCCTATGTGTGTTGGATGAGAACCCATCTACAACAACTCTAATAGTGCGATCTCTAAGAAAGCTCGATATAAATCGAGCAAACGTATTACCGACACCAATGTTAGCATGGATCGGAACAGATCCTGGTGGATAATTTGGCGATGCCACACGCACTTTAAAACAACCGCGTTTATGGCCAAAGTAATGGAGCGATCGTAATAAAATTTTAACAGAATGAAATTATCGAGTAGAATATTATTAAATTTGGCGTGGCGCTGCCCATTCAAACTTGAACTTTGAAAGGTCATACATCATGAACTTATACAGATATGACTATAGTAGTTGGTATATATGATTGTGGTATGAAATAAAATATATCTTGATAGAAAAGAGGGCGGTGCCAACCCCACTTGAAAAAAAATTACCATATTGGATCCCAATCCATGATCGAGGGTATATAAGCTTTAGCATGGCCGAACTTAATTTGTCCATTTGTTTTTATAGCATCCATCATTGGAGAGTCGATATTCACTTTCTCAATCCGTTTGCAACACCGCGAAATACCTGGTGGAGTCCCCAAAAATTACATAAAGTATATTCTAAATAGTCGTAAGATTGAAAGATGATCTAGCCATGCCCTTCTACCTGTCTGTGAATGAAATTTTTCAGAAACATGTGCTAATGGACTGAAACGTTTGATATTATTAATGGGCCAGATCGGTAGAGAGGTTAATTTTTTTCCTCACATGGACTGGGTCAACCTCTGGAAAAATCAGCAATTCTGGACCTAAAAACACAATATTCCATGACTACTAGAACTATGACGATAATATTTGGAAAATATAATTGTTGCATGGATCGAAAAACATCCTGGAGTAAAAGTGGGCGGTGCAAACCGCTGGAAAAATCATCCCGGAGTAAAAGTGGGCGATGGCAAGTACCCATGGCCAAAGTAATGGACTGATCATTATTAAAATTTAACAGAACGAAAGCATATTATTCTAGATTATATTGTGTTCATACATCCTGTACTTTGAAAGGCTGTATTTCGAGAGCTAAAACCGCTATATCGATGATAGTAGGTATACTTTGCTTCAAAATAAAAAAAAAAATGCGGAATATTTGTGGTTTTTTCAAAAGCGGAATTTTTTTAATATAATTTCCTTTAAATCTTGACCGCAACTACGCTTCAGGGTGTCCATTCTGGGGGTCCAATTTTGGATGACTTGTTCGATTATTTCGACCGGTATGGCTCTACTCCCACGCGTAATGTTGGCTTCCAAAACCAGAATCGTCGCTAGTTTGACGGCATAGAATTTGGACTTTGCGTAGCCCCAAAGAAAAAAGGACATAGCTGTGATATTACACGATCTAGGCAGCCAACTCACCGGTTTCAAACGTGAAATTGGCTGCTCTTCGTAATGACATCTTAATTGATCCATTGCTTGAGCAGCTGTATGACAAGTGGAGACGTCCTGTTAAATCCAAAAGTCGTCAAGATTACGGGCTTCAATTTCAGGAAGCAAAAAGTCCGATATCAAGGCGCGACAGCGAGCTCCCTTCACGGTTACGTTCCGACCATCATCATTTTTGGAAAAAATATGGACCGATTATTCCACCAGCCCATAAACCGCATTAGATCGTGGCTTTCTCTTGGTATAATGACACCTTTTGAACCTCTTGTGGTTGCTCTTCAGCCCAAATGCAATCATGTTTATTGACGTTGAGCCAGAAATGAGCCTCATGACTGAACAAAATTGTGGTCGAAAACAGTGTCTCACCGAACGCTCGTTTCCATTGCACAATTTTGAGACGTTGTTTCGGTGTTAGTCTTTCCATGATGAGATTGCAAACAATACTGAAAAGAAATAAACAATAAAATTGAACACAACTCACGCGAAAAAAATACCTCAAGATGGTTGACCCGTTATATGATGTTGGTATTCGAATAAACACGCCCTGATAGTTAAAAAAGGCCAGTGTCGCGCCCCTTTAAATTTTCATATTGGACCGTAATCCATGATGGAGGATATAAAAGCTTCGTCACGGCCAATCTTATTTGTTCAGTTTTTCAACCCCGCAACAAGCTGAATCAATTTAACAATGTGTGTCCGCCCGTCTGCTGATCATCTAAACCTTGTAAGAATAGTACAGGTCGCAATTGCAATCCTTTATTAGGCAAATTGGGCAGAAGTAATTTATTTTGTCCAAGGACAGCAAAAAATCGGTTCTGATTTAGACATACGTAGTTCCCACTCATATTTTCAGTGGATTTTATGTAATTTAGGTCTTTAGCTCTTAAATCCAAATTTTACATCCAATACGATAAATCAGTAACCAGCTGATATGAAAATAGTCTAGTGCAGAGGTCCCACCCGATTCTAGATACAACCTCTCTATAATACCCATATTAATTTCGACTTTAATCAACTCCGGTATAGTAGATGACGATGGACTAACAACTAATTCCGGACCAATATAGGCTATATAAAAATAAGACAGAATTGAAATGGAAAAAATATATATTTGTAAAATATTTCATACTATCGATAGTTTTTCAGAAACTATCGAGTACCGAATGTGGCGACTTTCGATAGTTTTCACGCTTTTAATTTTTGAAACTTTCTTTTTTTTAAAAAACATGCTGAAAAGATTATGAAAATTATATTAATTAACGAGATATATGACCCAACTGTTTTTTGTCCAAATATGCCTAATTTGTGCATCATATATTTTATGAGGGATTTTCCGAGCACCCACAATCTAGAGCTGTCATCACATATTTAAACGTTAAATTGTAACTTTAAGAAAAGCAAAGAAACCTTCATCAGTCCCATTCAAAATCAAGAAATAAAGATCGGTTCAGTCCAACAAAAGCAATGCTTATAAATATGTATTCGATATAAAGATTGGCACAAATAAATGAGGCTCGAAAGCTAATGATATCAGAATCAATCGAAAAGAACACGTCATTTAATATACGCAACACTTAAGCCCATTAGAAATTATTAAATTAAAATTGTGACTAAAAGTGACTAACGATGACTTATAATAAGTCTTAAGAGATGCAAAAACAGGTACAGCAAGTATAACAGAAAAGAGTGGGATAGAAATGGTTGGCTAAATGGAAAAATTAAAATTAAATTGTATTATTTATTTGTTTTGATTTGAAATGTCAGACAGACGATAAGGGGTTGGTTTTGAAAATTAAGGGGTCTACAAAATGTTTGAGTTGTTTGAAGTGACATCAGTGTTGCTTTGTTTCGAAATGGTGTCAATGGAACCGACTTTAGTGAACCGGAGCTAAAAGAAGTCTTTTATTTTAAGTCGGCTGTGGAGTCTGGGTTTCAGGTTTGGTAGTTCCTGTAGGCTAACGAAACGGGTGCTCTTGCTAGAAGGAAAATTGAGCTCTGGCTAAATGTCCATCTAAGATGGATTGTATATAAACTTTGTCTATTTATTTCCAACACCTCGTAATATTATTTAGAGACCCTATAAGGTATTCTGGATAGTCGTAAAAATATTAGACGACCTTTACATGTCCGTCTGTCCGAAGAAAACATACTGCTAGTGGCAATATTGTGGCTAACCAGCAAAACTTTGTAATGCTTCAGCGTTATTTTAAACCAATGAAAAACAAGTAAGTAAGTGCTATAGTCGGGCGTGGCCGACTCTATTATACCCGCACCACTATAAATGTGATTAAGTCTCCTGTTAATCGAAAGCACTCGTAGCTATTTCTATCTGTATCTATCACGCAAGCACTAAGCCTTTATACCCCATACCACTATGTGGTGAGGGTATAACAATTATAGTTGCTCCACATTTTCATACCTTGTTTTCGGACCCTGTGCCCTCCCACGGACGAGATAAATCATTTGGCTTGACATATTTAAAGTCCTGAGGCAATTCCCTGTCATTTGAGGGGTCACACTAAAATCCGGGTAAACCGAAACTTTTGGACCCTCCTAATGGACCCTGGGGCCCAAACAGGTCGAATTTTTTTCTGTATTTAAAATTGTAAGATAATTTCCTTTCATTTAAGGGGTCATACTTATATTTAAAATCATGGGTCCATTTTTTGGGTTCTGAAGGCCCCGTAGGTCCGAGAGGCGGGTCCAACTATTTTTTTTACATTTTGTGGTCAGTTCTACATCGAATGGCATATTTTTTTAATTTGTTGACCAATACACGCGACATCAACTGGATTTGGACCAAATCCGGGAGTTCCTTTGTATGGGGGGTCTATCAAAAAGTGCTCCGATTTGGACCAAATTCAATAGCGTCCGTCCAATATATTACCACATGCCAAGTTTCATCAAGATCGGTGCATAAATGCGACCTGTACTTTGATTACAAGAATAGATGGACATCTTTACATCCAGCCAGCCAGTCAGCCAGCCGCCCAGCCAGCCAGATAGACATGGCTAGATCGACTCAAAATGTAATTCTGAGCAACTTTCTCTCTGGTCCCGGTATTCTAACTGGATTCCTTCGATGTGTTACAAACGCAAGCACTAAGCCATTATACCCCATATCACTATGTGGTGCGGGTATAATAACTTAAATAAGCAGGTCCATTAGCAGCAACGATTTCCAGAAAAACGTTTCTCAAGAAATTCTGATGTTAGCTGGCCACCAAGATAACGCAGTGCCATTTCTTTCTTTGGTGTTTTGTGAAATATCGGGTTTATGTGAATAAACCAGAATCAATTCGCTACGAAGTTCCTGAGGAAATTCCTAAATTACTATATTTGAGGTATTTTTGGCCCATATATAATCACCGTTAACTCCGATCGTTAGGAAATTGTTGCATTAAGTTACGTACTGCTAGGAAATATTTGCAGCGTACATTAGATCGTAAGTGTACAAAGAAGGCGTAACTCTTCCCAAACCACTCTGAACTTTGAAAAATCATATCTCAAGGACATGTATTTATGACGATGAGATTTGGTACAAAAGGTGCTGTCACGGAAACACATTTTGCTGAAGAAATGAGTGGTGCCACGCCCCTTTTGAAAAAAAAAATCGTCTTATTGGCCAAAACAATGAACGTACCGTTGAAAAACTGCTAAAAAGACTGATGTTATATATCAAACTTCCGTGGGGATGCCCCTATACATGAGGTGCATTGCGGAATATTTGTGGTTCTTTCAAAAGGACATTTTATGCCATTTTTTTAAATATAATTTCCTTTAAATCTTGGCCGCAACTACGCTTCAGGGTGTCCATTCTGGGGGTCTGATGTTACCATCAAACTTCCGTGGGGATGCCCCCTATACATGAGGTGCATTGCGTTGGCGACTGGAAAGTAAAAGACACTTGTCTTGAACTTCTGGATGTCGCAATTAGTGGAAAATACATTTGCCGGAAGTCGATTCCACACATGGACTGTACGAGCGATCTGTAGTGTATAATGCGGTCAACTGGCCAATAGATAACAAACGGGTGTGAATTTCTAGAAAGTCGCGTATCCCTGCCGAACATCCTCACGTCAGGAATAAGGCGACGGATGTCTGATGAACACAAACCATGAAAGTAACAATAGAACAGCGTCACGCAAACTACATTCCGACGATGTTCAAGGGAAACAATAGAGTTGGATACCCTACTGTCACCTATCAGCACCATCGCTCTCCTTTGAACACGGTCAAGGAGCTCCAAGGATGATTTTGAAGCACCTGCCCATATATGGGAGCTGTATTCCATCTTCTGCCCGATATATGTTGTATAGATATTGTAAAGATCAGAAGGAGTGAAATATTTCTTGCACCGCTTGCACTTCTAATACATGTCTCGCCCAACGAGCGTCACATTGTATTTTCATGCCCAGAACATCAAGAGCTACTGATTGTTCAATATCCGTTCCATCGATAGAAATTGACAATATTGTTGGGTCAGCGAATCGCTTGTGCGACTTCAAGCAGCACTGTGGTCTTACGCGCATTAAAATCTACTCTACTCGACCCCATTCGGAAATGGCCAGTAGATCCCGGCCAAGTGTCTCAACCATAATTCGCCGTGTTCCCACACGCAAACTGTAACTTCCATTAGAAAGTTTGAAATTTTGTTGCATAACTTCACTCAGCACGTTTTGTCATTTGAAAGCGAATTGTTTGGTTACAGTGTGTTGAAAAATTCATCTTAGTCAAAAAATGGAATTATCCCGTGAATATTTTCGTGCGATGTTTTTTTTACGATTTTCGGCATGGGTTATCGAGAGAAGAGTATTTTAATCAACTTGTTTCGACTTTTGGCGATGAAGCACCATCAAAAACCACTGTAAATCGCTGGTACCAAGAGTTCAGTCTCGGACGCCGTTCGCTCCAAGATGAATTTCGTGAAGGACGTCCAACTTCGGTCACTTTGCCAGAAACCATCGATGCTGTGCGTGAACTTATTAAGCAAGACCGACATGTGACATACCATGAGATTAAGACATTCTTGGGCATTAGTATGACAAGCATCAATAAGATATTGCATGTTCATTTGGCGGTGAAAAAAATTTGTTGTCGTTGTATCCCACATAATTTGACGAATGCTCAAAAAAAGGCTCGTATGGATTGGTGCAATAAGATGTTGAAAAAGTATAACTGCGGTAGCTCAAAGCCAGGGCGTAAAACATTGTCACAGGTGACGAATCATGGATCTATGCATATGAACCCGAAACAAAACAGCAATCGACCGTATGGATCTTTTAAGACGAGCCAAATCCAACAAAAGTTGTTCGTGAAGAAGTACATCGAAGCTAATGATTGCGTTTTTTTCGGTATAAGCGGTCATGTTGCCACAGTGCCTTTAGTGGAGCGTAGGACTGTCAATTCGGAGTGGTATACAACCATCTGTTTGCCAACAGTGTTTGAAGAAATGAGAAAAGATCATGTTCCATAACGACAATGCGAGCTCTCACACATGAGCTGAAACGATGAGCTATTTGACCACTTTAGATGTCGAATTGATGGGTCATCTACCATACAGCCCTGATTTGGCACCCAATGACTGCGTGGTCAACGTTTTTCATCGCCCGAAGCAGCTGCTGAAGCGTTCAAAAATCATGTTTTGGAGGTTTCTTAATCGGAGTGGTTTGTGCCGTGCAAAGGTGTATTGATCTTAAAGGAGTATATTTTGAAAAACAATAAAACCATTTCCAATTATAAGTTATTGTGTTTTTATTGCCGGACCCGAAATATAAAAAGCAACCCTCGTATGCCACCGAAGCCATGGCGAGCATTTGGTCGATATTTTGTTTCACACATTTTCATAGATCCTTCTATCCTAACAAAATTATTAATATAATTCTCTAAAAACTTTTTGTTTTATTTACAATTAACATCATGCGTTGTAGTGGGACAACCGTTTATAATATTATTACATAATTTTTCATAATATAAATATTTTACCAAAGGCTAAGCCGAAAAACACGGCAGCTTTATGAAGCTGATTTCAATTTTGGCACAAGCTCTGGCCGTAAATTGATATATTTTGTCTCCCAGCGAAATGACACTCTCAATGTTTTACAGTTCATCACAGGCTTTACCACTACTGAAAATTTAAAAATTTCAAGATATGACATTTTGTTGAACGGTTCCTATATCTGTATTATTTCCAGCTATAGCTAAACCAATTTTATTGATAAATTAATACTAATTAAATTGGTCGTTTTTATGGCGTTGTTTTCTAATTACTTTATCAACTCAGAATTATACAAAAAGAAAAAAATCAATAGGTCTCTAAGAGATTTCAATTTGTCCTCAATGTTTATTTTTTACTCATGATTAAGTATAAATAATGTGTTATTTGTTTCTGTAATGTGTTTGAGTTTGAGGCATTTGCAAAACACCCAAAATTCCAGATAATAATTTTTAATTAATACTTGAATGTCACAAATTGATGGGTTATTCGATCTTAATCTAAATACAATTTGCGGAAGCTAAACGCTGTACTGATGCACAGCTCTTTAGAGAGTGAGCGGAATAATTCTAAAAGTAATAAAAAAAAACTTTTTTGGGTTCCCATAATTTTTTTTTTTTGGTTTAATCAGTACTGGATTAAAGTCATAAATATCCTACTGCCTTATAAACACATATATATAAGCTGGTGGTGGAGATACTTGTTTGTTTAGATATTCCCACCAGGCCTGATTTGCAAATGTCAAGGGAATAAATTTTGATGCAATGCCATATATGGCCCTACAGGACGTAGTCACAAATAGTAAGTCAACCGGCTTAAAAGTGACGCTTTAAAGGAATATGAGGGTTGATATTTATTTTTCGGGTCCGGCAATAAAAAACACAAAAAATTATTATTGGAAATGGTTTTATTGGTTTTCAAAATATTCTCACTTTTGCATGCGCACAAACCAATTTTCGAATGACTTTTTCCACTCCGATTGCGAGACCTCCAAAACATGATTTTTGAACGCTTCAACAGCTACTTCGGGCGATGAAAAACGTTGATCACGCATTTTTAACTTGATGCTAAGGAATAAGAAGAAGCCAAATCAGGGCTGTACGGTGGATGGCCCATTAATTCGACATCTTGAGTGGTCAAATAGCTCAACGTTTCAGCTGATGTGTGAGAGCTCGCATTGTCGTAATGCAAAATGATCCGTCTTCTCTTATCATTCCTCATTTCTTCGTTCCACTAAAGGCACTGTGGCAACATGGCCGGTTATACGGTCGATT
Organism: Hydrotaea diabolus; assembly: GCA_963513945.1. Lineage (NCBI taxonomy): Eukaryota > Metazoa > Arthropoda > Insecta > Diptera > Muscidae > Hydrotaea > Hydrotaea diabolus. The sequence goes on from OY740719.1 coordinate 133,674,398, forward strand.
TCTGTTTTGTTTCGGGTTCATATGCATAGAGCCATGATTCGTCGCCTGTGACAATGTTATACACTGCCTTTCAGCTACCGCAGTTATACTTTTTCAACATCTCTTTGCACTAATCCATACGAGCCTTTTTTTGAGCATTCGTCAAATTATGTGGGATCCAACGAGAACAAATTTTTTCACGGCCAAATGAACATGCAATATCTTATTGATGCATGTCATACTATGGCCCAAGGATGCCTCAATCTCACGGTATGTCACATGTCGTGTTTGCTTAATCAGTTCACGTACAGCATCGATGGTTTCTGGCAAAGTGACCATAGTTGGACGTCCTTCACGTATTTCCTGGATCGAACGGAGTCCGAGACTGAACTCTTGGTATCAGCGATTAACAGTGGATTTTTAATGGTGCTTCATCGCCAAACGACGAAACAATTTGATTTTAACACTCTTTTCTCGATGACCCACACCGAAAATCGTAAAAAAACATCGCACGCAAAATGTTCACGGAATAATTTTATTTTTGACCAAGATGAATTTTTCAACACACTGTAAACAAAACAATTCGCCCTCAAATGACAAAACGTTCTGAGTGAAGTTATGCTAAAAAAAGACAAAGTTTTCAATAGAATTGCATTTGCATCAGGAATCGAAATATAAATAGCAACTCTCGTATCCTCTTGCATTGTCTTAAGATTGCGGTCAACTCAACATGTCGGAAATCACAGTTCGGCAACAAAATCCTCCTTGGACGAAACCAAATGATCCTTACGTAAAAGGATCTCCTGAATCCGAATTGAATGTCCATTTTGACCCATCGCGTATAGTTTTCGAGATATCATTAATTTGCCTTTAACAAGAAGTCAACATTTTGTTTTTTTTTGTTGAAAAAATTGTTTTCCACTGCCAATTGCACCCCAATTCTAGAGCTCCTCCACTAGATAATTCGGCGAAAATTGCCAGAGTTAAAGCAGTATTTGTGAAAAAGTTATTGGGATTTTTCTCACTGTAGTAACGATATTTAAAATTAAACATGTAACTTTATTACAACGTCTGTAAAAAAAAGTCTTATGATTTTTTACAAAAACTTCTATAATCCGGCAATTTTTTGTCAGGTTATTAAAAAATATACGAGGGCTGTTATAAATATTTCTGGCCTAATAATGAAAATGCCAATATTTATCATCAAAAATAGTTTTATTGTTTTTTAAAGTATTCTCCAGCATGATTTATACACTTTTGCATGCGCTCAAACCAATTGTCGAAGCACTTCTTCCACTCCGATTGAGACACCTCCAAAACATGCTTTTTGAACGCTTCAACAGCATCTTCTGGGCACAAAAATCGTTGAACACGCAGAAAAGAAGTCAATAGGTCAGGACAGTACGGCGGATGACGCTTCAGTTCGACGTTTTGGCCGGTCAAAAAGGTGCTGTTTAGAGCCGATGTGTGAGAGCTCGCATTGTCATGGTGCACAATGATTCGTCTTCTCTTGTTTATTTTTCGAATTTCTCCAAAGACTTCTGGCAAACAAATTATGGTGTACCACTCAGAATTGAACGTTCTACGTTGTTCAAGCGAAACAGTCGTCACATGACCAGTTTTGCCGAAGAAACAGAAGACCATTTGCTTCGAAGTGTTCTTTCCACGAACAACTTTCGTTGAATTTGGCTCGTCTTCGAAAGTACACACGGTCGATTGCTGTTTTGTTTCGGACTCATACTCATAGATCCATGATTCGTCACCTGTGACGATCTTATAAACGATCTTTGAAGCACCGCGATCGCATTTTTCAAAATTTCTTTGCACCAATCGACACGAGCCTTGTTTTGAGCGATTGTCAAATTGTGCGGGATCCAACGAGAAAAAACCTTTTTTAGGGCCAGGTGCTCATGCAATATAGAATGTATGCTGGTGGAAGAATTGCCCAAGGATGCCTCTATCTTACAGAATGTCACATGACGATCTTGCATTATCAGTTCACGCACGGCATCAATGTTCTCTGGCACAACGGCCGTTTTTGGCCGTTTTAAAGACCTTCGTCTTTAAGCGAGCGTCGGCCACGATTGAATTCATTAAACCAGTTTTTCACTGAGCTATAGGGTGGTGCGTCATTGCCATACACAGATTTAAGTTCATCGATGCACTCTTGTTGTGAAAAATGATCGCACGAAAATGTTCACGAGTTAATTCCAATTGTTTTGCCAAATTGATTTTTTCAAGTCACTGTAAACAACACAAATGATAATCGTACGTCATAACGTTCTGAGTACGTTTATGCTAAAAAAAATGTCAAACTTTCCAATCGAAACGTCAGATGGCAACCCTCTTCCACGTTGGAATCAATTCAGTGCATTCTTTATAATTTTTGTGGGAGAGCTTCAGAGTTAGTGTACAATTGGCAGTTTAAAAAATTTTGATTTCTTTGGGCTGTAACTTCTAAAATTTTTATTCGATTTTTTCGGCTTTTTTTAAATTATAATTAACATGGAACATGCATTTCTTACTAATTAAAATTACTCATTTTTAAGAGAATCGGATAAGATTTGCTGAAGTTTTAGGCAGACTAATGAAAAAAGTCAGAAAATTTCATTTTGAAGATATCTTGAGATTATCAGGAGATCATTTTACATTAAGATCAGTTGGGTTTGTCTAAGGAAGAACTCAAAGGTTAATTTTTTTAGAACGGTGTTATCTATTGAAATTTTTATTATTTTTTTTTTTAAAACAACATCAAGATAGTTAACAACGACTTTAAATAAATTTTCCAAATCTAACTGACAAATGACAGTGATTTTCCACGTCTGCACTTGTGAGTAATTACATTCTAATCATTGTGAAAACACACGTAAATTTTTTTTTCTATTCAGAAATTCATCATTAAACAATGAAATACCAAACACAATGAAAAGTAGACCCCTTTACAAAAAAAACAAAATAAAAATTGTAAAAAAATAAACTTCAAGCGAGAAAACTCCAACAACAGAAACAATAGATTATTAAGATTATCTATGGAAGACAATTAAAACGGATACACAGAACATTGAATATTTAAGTCGATTCAAATGCGGCGCGTATATGGGGTGCTCGCAGAAATACTCGCCGTCTACCCGTTGACGTCCGACTGATGCCAGTGACCGACCAGAAAACCTTATCAGAAACCATAACATTTTTTTTAGTTTCAGCATATGGGATTTTTGACGGTTTTGACTTCAAACTATGTAATAATACCAATCATCATCTATCATCCTTAAGAAGAAAAAAAAGAAGACGCACCAAAAGCAAAACTAGCAAAACGATTAATAAACATTTCTGAAATTCATATTTACAAGAATCTCCAAAAGGTTTGAATAAGTCTAAGCCCCCCGAAAAAAAGAAAAACACATCACAAACCGGAGATTGCACAAAAACATCGTTCGCAAAACAAAGCATTTAACAACCAATTATTGTTTTGGATTTTAGCTTTGAAACGTTGGTTAGAAGCAATTTGTTACGATCTTGTTGTTTCGGTTTGGAATTGAACTTTAGGCCACAAACGAAATAAAAAAAAAACGTATAAAGATCTAAAATACGGTATCACAAAATTGAATAGAGAGCAGATGATAGTAAGCGGGTAAGATCGACTACAGGTCACTCTTCATACACCACCAGCGCATAAGATAACACGGTGGTACAAAATTGAATAAAATAGAAAACCCTGGGGAGTGATATTATTTTTCTTGTAGGTCTTGTCGAGTTAAAAAAGAATCCAATAGCGAAATATGCCGGACACTTTCAAAATCCGGATTTACGGTTAAAAAACCGGTTTTCGCACTTTTGCGCACTTATGCTGGACCGCCAGTCTTCTTCCCAAATCTAGATCATTATCAACAAAATTACAGGCTTACGAGGGCGACCGCAAAAGTAACTGGCCTACCATAAAAAGAACCGATTTGTTGGAATTATTATTATTTATTTTTCAACATAATCTCCTTCCAACTCAATACACTTCATCAAACGTTTTTCAAGATTTTTAATTCCATCCGAAAAATAAGATTTTTCAAGACCTTCAAAATATGCCTCAGTTTCAGAAATAACCTCGCTATTGGACGAAAATTTTTTGCCACCGAGAATTTTTTTTAAATTTGGAAACAAGAAATTATCAGAAGGAGCTTAATCTGGACTATATGGTGGATGCGGAGCAATTTCAAATCGTAAATCGGCTAGTTTTTGTTGAGTTAAAGTGTGTGAAGGAGCATTATCTTGATGAAAAAGAACTTTTTTTTTTCTAAATGCGGTTGTTTTATCTTGATTTCTTCACTCAACCGATCCAATAATGCACAATAATATTCATTATTTATAGTTTTTCCTTTCTCAAGATAATCGATAAATATTATACCCTTTGCATCCCAAAATACTGTGGCCATTACTTTTCCTGCTGACTTAACAGTTTTCGCCTTCTTGCGACCACTTTTACCAGCTTCTATCCATTGTTTTGACTGTTCTTTGCATTCTGGGATGTAGTGATGGATCCATGTTTCATCAACAGTTATGAATCGGCGCAAGAACTCTATTGGATTACGCTGATAAATCGCTAAAAGCTCTTTGGAATTGGTCCAACGGACGATTTTTTGGGGCAAAGTCAACAAACGCGGCACCCTACTTGCGGATAGCTTTTTCATGTGGAGTTCATCATGTAAAATACTTCAAACTTGTTTTTCGTGTATTTTAACAATATCAGCAAGTTCTCTGAGCTTTATTCGTCTATCTTTAGTCACTTCATTAAGTATTTTTCTAATTTTTTCAATAGTAGGAGCAGTTTTCGGTCTTCCAGAGCGTTGTTCATCTTCCGTTCTTGAACGACCTATTTTAAATTGTTGAACCCAGAATTTCACGCTGGAGTATGATGGTGCATTATCACCATGAACAGAATCCAATTCATCTTTGATTAATTGTGGCGTATTACCTTTCATTTAAAAGCGTTTAATAACCGCACGAAACTCTTTATTTTCCATTTTTCAAAATTTATAAACCTTGTTTACTTCAATCACCTGTAACAAAGAAAAAAAACCATTAAATATTTCGGAAATTTTGACAGATGGATTATAAAAGATTGCAAAAAAAAAGTTGCTAGTAAAACAGAAAATGTGCCAGGTCAGTTAGTTTTGCGGTCGCCCTCGTATAAGTGCGCAAAGGTACAAACACCGATTTTTTAACCGTAAATCCGGATTTTGGAGGTGTCCGGCATATTTCACTATTGGAATTTACTCGACCAGCCCTACAAGAAAAATAATATCCGGTCCCAGGTTTTTTGAACTGTCGCACCGTGTAATTTATAAGTACAAGTAGGCTGTATTCTCATATTCTTGTACATATTTTTGTACTACGCTAAAGGGAATGAGGTAGCTGATGAACTAGTTTGACTAGTTTGAGGTAGCTGATGAACAGTGGAAGGGAAAACCCTAGGTTAGGTTGAAAGGGTAGCCCGCCAGAAGAAAAATAGCGACTTCACTTGGAGGCCTAAAAGGCCCTTTGACAAAGGCCTACTGACAAGGGGACCAAAGTAAAGTGTCCAAAAACAGAGGTTTAAATAAATCGACTGACAGGTTTTTTGAAGTTTAAATACCGCCAGTAATTAACATTCCGGATTTAGCCTTTTGCCTGGAAAAAATATTTCCAATCAAAAGTATTACTTTAAAGGCTAAGACTGGAATGTTGGTTACTGCCAGTTTTAAACTTTAAAATAAAAAAAAAAAACTTTCAGTCCATCTTTTTAAACCCCATTCTCTTAGACACTTTCTAAACTCTAAGAATGCCATAAAATCAATTGCTACGAAAAGGGATTTGTTTTTTTTTTGAAAATACACCCGTAAAATAGCTTAAGTCGGACGTAACCGAATATTTAAGGGTTGTAACGAATGTTCGCATTCGCACAAATTGAAAATTCGCCTTCTCATTCACAAAAGCCAATTTTGGCACATTCGCTTTCGAAAAAAAATAATTCAGTATTCACTGCAATAATTTCAAGTATTAATATTTTCGTAAAAAAAATAAATACTTTAGGTCATATTCATAAAAATGTAAAATTGTTCTTTAAGCCTATTGCAAGTTTGTATGAATAAGAGCGTTTATGTTAAATTTAAACTATGAATGAATCTATTATTATTATGAATCTACCCAGCAAACCAATCCTTCAGAATTCGGTCAGAGTTCTGTACGACAATCGGTAAAATGTTCCGATTTTTTACCGAGTTCGTAACGAAAAACATATGAGAGGGTTGACAAAAATTCTGAACTACTTCTCTGAAAAAAAAAATCCTCAGACAAATCGAACAGAATTCGTAACGATTTCGGTAAGAACTCTCGATAGAGTTCAGATATTGTTCATAATTGTCTGATATCAGACATTGTCGGCAAATTTGGTTTACTGGTTACTTAGTAGGGACATCAATACTGTTACACACGTTTTATGCTGTAAAATAAAAAGTACTGAAAGTTTTTTTGGCCAAATATTTTTTAATATATTTATTCATGTATATTGTTTGTATCCAAAAAAGATCTACTTATTCTACACGCCTTCTTGAGTCGCACTGGCCAATCGTCAATAGCTGCACAAACCTCGTCCATTGGAAAATTGGCCACAGCTCGAACCAAAGCTGTCTTAAGAGATCCAATGTTGGTGTATCTTTTGTGACAAACCTTGTCCTCTAAAACCGTCCACAAGTTGTAATCCAATGGGTTCAAATCTGGACTGCCTGAGGGCCATTCTTTAGAGAAAATGAACGCTGGCAAACTGTTTCGAAGTTGGACCTGGGACGTTTTAGCCTTACGGGCCAGCGCAGAGTCCTGCTGGAATGTCCATAGTTGGTTTTGGAACAGGGAATTGTTAAGAGGCTTCACAACAGCTCCCAAAACGGTTCTTGGTAAACTTTGGCCGATGTTTTGACTCATTGTTCGCAGAAATGCAGGTCAGTGACCCCATCGTAAGAGACACCCCACCAAACCATGAATGAAGCCGGGTGACGACCCTTTCCACCCTTGGGATCAGTTCAGATGCTTCCTTAGATGACCTGTATGCACGGTCATCTAAGGAAGCATCTGAATCTATCATTTTGCTTGTTAATTTTTCCCTGAACGGTAAAAATTTTTTCATCGGTGAACAAAATTTTTCTGTGCAAGTTATCAGCGTGCTTCACCAAAAGACGTTTGCATTTTCCAATCATATTTTTTTTTAAAACTGCAGTCAATAAATGTCCGGTTCGTCGTTTGAAAGTCCCAAGTCTTTTTTAATGATTCGACTCATGGACTTTTGCGTGATATTCATCTCACGGGCCATGATTATCTGTTTTCGGAGCGGATTTCTGCGAATTCTTGATTTAACGGCTTTGATTACATGCGGTGTTGGAACAGAGCGTGGGCGGCTCGACCGGTGGCGGTCTTTTACATCTCCAGTCTCCTCAAACAGTTTTATGCATCGGTAGACGACCATGCGGCTAATCACTAGTGGCTGAAGTGTTTTGAAAATATCGCTTTTTTCATTTCACACTTGAAAAGCGCTATTACAGCGATACGGTTCTCATTATCTGACCTCTCCATGATAAAAGTTGAAACAATTTTAAAATCCCGTTACAGACTAAAGCTATTGAGGTTAGCTTTCAAAACCCATATGACATTAACGGTGTATGTTCAGTCAGTTCTATTATTGAAATGGTTGTGTTCAATGTTGTGACAGTGTTTATGACCCTACTAGATAGAGCGAAAGGTATACAATCGGTATACTTCTGGTCTGTAGAAAATTTACCATATTAGTTCATATTCCAGAATAGCGTTCACTCATTACCAATTTGAGGTACTGCAGCTCTAGAAGCTACAAATTTTCTAAGATTCGCAAATTTACGAGGGTTGCTATATATATTTCTGGACTAGGCCAGAGCCTGGATCCATCTGACATTTCCATTGGAAAATTTGATATTTTTAGCATAAACGCACTCAGAACGTTTTGACGTACGACCATCATTTGTGTGGTTTACAGTGCCTTGAAGATATCAATTTGCGAAAAAATGGAATTAGCTCGTGAACATTTTTGTGCGATCATTTTTCACAACTTTCGACGTGGATTATCACGACAAGAGTGCATCGATGAACTTAAATCTTTGTATGGCGATGAAGCACCATCCTACAGCACTGTGAAAAAACTGGTTTAATGAATTCAGTCGTGGCCGACGCTCGCTTACAGACGAAGGTCGTGAAGAAGGTCGTCCAAAAATGGCTGTTGTGCCCGAGAACATTGATGTCTTGCCTGAACTGATAATGCAAGATCGTCATGTGACATACGGTGAGATAGTCATTCTTGGGCATTTCTTTCACCAGCATACATTCGGTATTTCATGAACACCTGGCCGTAAAAAAGGTTTGTTCTCGTTGGATCCCGCACAATTTGACAATCGCTCAAAAAAGGCTCGTGTCGATTGGTGCAAAGAACTTTTGAATAAGTACGATCGCGGTGCTTCAAAAGGCGTTTATAAGATCGTCACAGGTGACGAATCATGGATCTATGCGTATGAGCCCGAAACAAAACAGCAATCGACCGTGTGGGTCTTCGAAGACGAGCCAAATCCAACGAAAGTTGTATGTGGAAGAAGCCCTTCAAAGCAAATGGTCGCCTGTTACTTCGGCAAAACTGGTCATGTGGCGACTGTTCCGCTTGAGCAACGTAGGATAATTCTGAGTGGTACACCACAACTTTTTTGCCTAAAGTCTTCGGAGAAATTTGAAAAACGAACAAGGGAAGACGAATCATAGTGCACCATGAAAATGCGAGCTCGTATTTAGGCATTGTAGCTTTTTAGCGAATTATCAAATAAATTTAAGAAATATGTTTAGACCATTAGAACCCGACAAAACCTCCTTATAAACAATTTTGACCATTTCATCCATCTATTGAATCATCTGGTCAGTTAACTACCCTTTTTTGTGTTAATGTAAAAAAACATATAAATGTGTGCTGTTATTTTGCTTCAAAACAACAAAATGAATTTTAGTCAAATGGTCATAACAGTAGAACCTCTCGGCTTCGTTTAGGTAATTTCGGCAAAATTGCTGAACTTAGCAATTTTGGCTTAGTCCTGTTCGATCCCCAATCCGAAAATTTTTAAACGGCTGCCATTTTGCCCCCTTGCTTTTTCGGGCAAGATTGTAGATGGACATATTTCTATGAAGGAATAGGCTGGTGAAATTTTTCCAGTTGTGAATGAATCACCCTGTACACGTCTTTCACTGTGGCCTATTAATATGCTTAAAATTGAAGATACAATAAAATATTCTATACGATTAATTGATAAGATTAACTAAATTATTTCAACATTTTGTGAAAGTTAAATACTGATTAATACAATTCGTTTCGTTCAAGTCTTTAGAAAAAGGAAACATAACAAGTATCCAATTATAGACTGACTGAGGGATGTGACAACAATTAAATTTCACTTCCACCGCATATTGACCGGTTTCTCTGACACATTCGGTTAATTGGGTTTCAAATAAAATTCTGGTAACACCAGTACAAGTCTTGGCTGGAAGTACATAGCCATTTAATATTTTATTGCTGATATAATTCGGAATGATGGCTACAATTCACTGGTCGACAGCAAAAACAAAGTAATTTTATAAAATTTTTGGAAATTTACTAAAGCCCCTGGCAACGTATCCTGATGTTAACGTTGTAACCCTTGCGGTTCGAAAAACGGGGACCACCTAGAAATCGACTACTAATTTGAGTGGAATATGGTCAATAGGAAATGGCATGGCAAAGTGTGAGTTTTTATTTCTATTTCCATCGAAAGTTTTAACTTTTTTGCCGAGACAATCACATAGCTTGACAACTTTCCGACTAGTGTTATCGGAAATATTTTGGAAAGTTTCGCTTTTAAATTATATTTTATTGATATCGAACAACTTAAAGTTAAGCGAGCCTTTACTACGTTTTGAAGCGGTACTCACGGTCACTTCAATAATGATAACCTTCATCGGTCAATAGACCATTATCGCCACCGGAAAATGGAGGAATGTAGGTAATGGTAGGAAGTTGAGGTTTAACTGGTGGGATGTATGTATTTACGGGAGCAGGAGCAGGAACATGCACTGGATGCTGAACTGGTGGAATGTAGGTTTTAACGGGCGTAGGTGCTGGATGATAAACAGGCGCTGGCTTGTAGGTTGGAGATGGTTTATAAACCGGAGTTGGAGCGGGTTTGTACACTGGCGCTGGTTTGTATACAGGAGCGGGCTTATGGACTGGAGTAGGTGGAATGTATGTTTTCACCGGCTTAGGAGCTGGTTGGGGCTTAGGATGGTGGATTGGTGCAGGAGGAACATAGGTGTTGGTCGGCTTATGAACGGGGATATGTATGGGCTCAGCGGGAGGAGAGAAATCATAACCTGGATGAACAGCTGGAGGAACATAAGTGTTGACTGGATGATGAACGGGAATATGAATAGGTTCAGCGGGTGGTGAATAATCATAGCCGGGATGATGCACAGGAGCTGGAGCTGGATGATGCACCGGAGCTGGGGCCGGATGATATACTGGAGCTGGGGCTGGATGAAACACAGGAGCCGGAGCTGGATGATACACAGGAGCCGGAGTCGGAGCTGGATGATACACAGGAGCCAGAGTCGGAACTGGATGATACACAGGAGCCGGAGTCGGAGCTGGATGATACACAGGAGCCGGAGCTGGATGATGCACCGGCGCTGGTGGAACATATGTGTTTGTTGGCTTATGCACCGGGATGTTGACTACCGGAGCCACTGGTCGGGGATAGTCATAGCCACCATCGGCAGTATGTATAGTTTCTAAAATTGGATAATTATAGCCCAATTCCGAAACATCGGCCATCACACTGGCCACCAGCGCCAAACTCAATATAAGGATTTTCTAAAAACGAAAACGTCAAATTCAACAACCATCGTCGCACAAACCGCCCGCGCCATGCCAAGTAATGCTTACCATTTCGAAAGGTTCTATTATAATCCAAAAAATGCTGTTAACGCAAGAACGTCTTAAAAGATTCTAACCACGAGTATATGTTAATTTGCGTATTTATACCGAACACGAAAAGGAAACAATTGACTAAGTAGCCCAATGGCTGGCTGTCTGCCTGTCTAGAGCAAGAATAAACTTTCGCTCTTAATGCATTTCAATTGATTGCTGCTGCCGTTAAACTTACTTACTACCGGTTATTGTCGAAAAGAAAGACTGGAGATGAAAAAGAAAGAATTTTGGAAAACAAACACAAGTGCATTTTAAATATGATCGGTATTGTTTAAATGACTTTTCGTTTTTGGTTTTACTTAATCATTTCGCACTTTTTAGTCGAGTGCCGAAGACAATCGATTGGCATCGTTAATTATGTGTTTATTATTCCGCAAATAAATGCACAGTGGTTCGAACAGTACGAGTACAATTCTAGGAAAAAATTATAATTTCTCTTAATATTCAGAATTGGTTTATTTAAGGGATTGTAGCAACCTCCACCACCCCTACACTAAGACGTATATGGGCCCTTTCGGCCCAGATGTCCATCCCAAATCTAAGCCAAATCTTCAAAATGAGTTTATTTGGATTCGTATGCTTTAATTTAAGTACAAAAACTAAATTTTTTTCGTTTTTACAATTGTTAATTTTATTTTCTGATATTTAGTACAACGTCTTCAGAGTATCTGTTATAAATTACAACTTTTATCAAATATCATTTGTTTTAATAGTTTCAATAATTTGGAAGTTGGAGCAGAATCTCTTTTTACCGAGCCATTTCGTTACTTTTGGAAATAGGAAAAAGTCACTGAGGGCTAAATCTGGAGAATATGGCAGATGAGGTACCAATTCGTAACCCAATTCATGGAATTTTGCCATTGAGACTGCACCCGTGCAACAGCTTGATGAAATGGTAATCGCGGCACGCATCTTGCATCGATTTTCAAAAACAGTGCGTTAAATGTCGATGGTAGCGTTGGCTTCATGACCCGTCTTGTTGAAACCAAATGTCGTCCATGTCATTCTCTTGAATTTTTGGAAACAATAATTTGTTGAGCTTGGCGCTATGACGCACACCGTTGACTCCTTACTCATTTTCAAAGAAAAATGGTCCAATGATGCCGCAGGCCCAAAATCCGCACTTAACAGTGACTCGTCGTGGATGCATTAGCTTCTCAATAGTCACGAGTGGGTTCTCTGAGCCCCATATGCGTCAATTTTGCTATTGACATAGCCACCTAGATGAAAAGAAGTTTCATCTGAAAACACGATTTTCCGGCAAAATTCTTTATCTCCTGCCAAACAATCTTCAGTCCATTTGGCGAAGCGAAAACACATCGGATGGTGTTCCATTACACTAGTTTACAGCCATTTTGGTCCAGAGTTCCAAATATTTTTTTCCTATTTTGGATTCCTAAACACGAAAATGAATTTTAAAAAAATTTCCTCTGATTAGTTTAGATGGAAATCTCGACTCGAGAAAGTCCAAACTTTGTGCTTAATTTATTAATATATTTTTATTTATCGTAAAAACTAATTACGGGAAAATTTTTTAAAATTAATTTTCCTGTTTAGGAGGCAGAAAATATTATAATATGATAATAATATAAAATGAATCGGAATGTTTATTTTCATGCAAAATAAAGAATCAACAAAAAATTCATCAACGTTTTTTCCAAAGAATTTTGTACATATCTCGAGCAAATTTTTGAAATTCATACCTTCACTTAATTGTGCATAAAAGCCAAACGCGTAAGTCGATTTTCATGATCTATGTCTCATTTTGTTCATAGGTTATGTGACTTTACGTGAAAGTAATAGGACTTGGCACTTTTTACCGTCTTGTATTTTTTATGAATTAAAAAAAAACTTTAATTTTTAGGCAAAAAAATATTTTTTTTCTTCATAAATTTATTTTTAACTGCGAAACAGTTGCTTATGTAGCGAAACGTTGTATGAACAGATTAAAGGAATTGTAATTTTTAATTTTTTTTCTCGAGTTATGACAAACAAAAGAGCCTAAAACGTGACAAATTCCCCTATAAGATACTAGCTAACTTCAAATTAATTAAATTATTATTTGACGTACCTTGACCAAACGAATGATGCAGAAGTTCTCATTTTTGGGGCTACTTTCGCAAACAATTATCAGAATTGAGTTCCGAAATCATGTGTTGTACTGTGTTGTGCGCCCAAAACTTCAACGATTAACAAGTTTAGTTCGCCGTTTTGAGGAACTGGGTTGCAGTTGGCAATACATCAGCATCAGTTACACCAAGCAGATGCACTGTTTGTTGCGGTGTTATGGCCACAAAAATCATCGGCCCATATTTCTTTGAGAATGAGGATGAAACACCAGAAACGGTCTCCGGGGCTTCTTACAGAGAACAATGATCGACAACTTTTTGCGGCCAATAGTGGAGCGACATCCTAATTTGTGGTTTCAACAAGATGGAGCCACTGCACATGCTGCTGGGCAAACTATGCACATGATGCGTGAAATTTTTGGTGAACGCATAATTTCAAAAAATTCAGATTTGCCTTGGCCTCCTCGTTCACCAGATTTAACTGCGTCCATTTTTTTTTATGGGGATATTTGAAAGACAAAGTGTATGTTAACAAACCACAGACAGCTCAAGCAGAATATTCGAGACGAAATACGGCGCCTGCAACCAGAAAAATTACTCCGTGTAATGCAAAATGCGCTAAAAAGAGCCAATGCTTGTATCGAGCAAAATGGTGGTCATTTGTCTGATGTCATATTTTACACATAGTCACGTTAAATTTCCATAAAATGTATTTAACATATAAAAATAAATCATTAAAAAAAAAAAACGTTATTACAAGAGTTATACGTGTTTAACATCACTATGTCTAATTTGGGACACCCTGTACAAGGACATAGTGCATCTTGATTTATTTTACAATTTTGGTCGGCTAAATTTTTGGTCGAAATAGAATTTCCTTATGGCAACACTGATATGGAGATAATGTAGCCAAAAAAGCTTGACATTTTTTTTTTGGAATTCTTATATTTTATTATTAAGCTCGGGCGGACATACACAAATGTCATGACATGGTTTCGCTATACATCTAAAATTGCCTTACGACATGACACAAGCACTTATTGAAAAAAATTTCCTAAAAATGCTTCTCATTAAATTGCTTTACCCAACCATTTAGAGAAACGATCTAAAGATTGTAGCATTACAAATGGACTATTTTGCTAAACCCGTCTAGTACCCCAAACCAGTTTGCCTACTTTTGATACTCTTGTGAAATATTTCGTTTCATTTATGATTTTATTCGCATGATCTTGTTAAAAAACAGTATTTTTCAATAGCATTGTTTGATTGATTTTGGATCTATAAACACGTTTCTTTTGATACCTCCATCGCATATGATCCTGTTCTAGTTTAACAATCAAAATACGCTGTAGTATCATCTGGTAGTTTGAAATTGAAATGTCCACGACTCCGATGTTCTAGGTTATGCACTGCTGCATTGTTATAACCTCAACGGCTTGTTATTAGATGGTCAGTGCAAGTTAGTGTTTCCAATTAACCTAGTTGAATTTTTAAACTAACAGTTAATGAAGTTAGCAAAATGTTAAACTAGTTCCTATGATTTATCACACTTCCTTTTACTAAGAACCACTGTGCAACGTCCCATTTGTTTGGTTTTTTTTCACTACGATTGCGATTGCTTAGCTCTTTGCCGTGTTTGCCACTTCGTCAAGCATATCTTGTTTAAACGGCCGTTGCTCTATGCCTTACGGATGGCTATCGATGTCAAATGGCGATCTGAAGGTTTGTACTGCTGCTTACGTTTGCCTCTAATAGTTGAAATTCTATGTTGGATTAAAAAAAATAAAAATACTATTTACTATGATTTAATGATTTATATTATCTAATTTGAATTCGTCTTCTTTTGTTTTGAGAACAATTTTTTTAAGATCATCAGATATCATTAGACGATGTCTAATTTACACAGCATAGCATCATAGTACAGCGCAGTACACTTTTGGTACCGGTAATTCCCTGATTTAAGCTGTGGTTAGATGTGCGGTATGGCAATAACGTTATTAGCCAGGCTAATGAACGGAAAACAGACGTGGGCGTTAGTGTTGTTTTAATATATCAACCACCTTGGGCGTGTTTGATAGGCAATTTGGTTAAGTGGTCGTCGATTAGCTGATAACCTAATCCCACTATAGTCGGAATCTCAAAAAAAGCTCAAAAGGATACTGGTCCTTTTAGACAAGCTGATTTTGTAGCGAGGACTTTAAAGGAAGAAAACCTATACGTTATCGCCTAAAATCAATAAAAGTGTTATAGAGAATCTGTTTTTCTTTTAATAGAAGAAGCAAGGTAAAACGGAGTGTGGTTAAAGCGTTTTTATACATTTTTCTTAATCTCAAAGCAACTTCAATCTTATGAAAGGGAAACATTTTATTCCATAAAAAAATCTTCAATCGCTTGTCAAAAAGTGATCTCAAAAACGAATTGCTCCCATCATTAACTTTTAAAAGATGTTTTTTTTTGTAAGTCGCAAGCTAATTTTGGCAGTCCCTCTTCTAAATTTTACCAACTCGGTTGCTGCTCTCACAACGTTTTGAATAAACTCTTTCTTTTTTTCTTCAAGCTTAAGGTCAGTTTTTTTTTATTTATTTGTTTTGATAATATTGTATTGTATAGGGTGATCCATCTAGAGGTCTTTTTTTCAGAACGAAAAAAAAATTAAAAACTCAAATCAAGTGTGGAGTCTTTATTGGTAATTTGAAAGGACATTTTATGGCAATTATTTTTACGCCTTCCATTCACTCTTTCCATTCCGACGGTCTAATTTTGGATGACTCGTTCGAGCATTTCGACCGGTATGGTACCGGTATTAATGGCACGCGTAATGTTGGCATCCAAAACCTGAATCGAAGCTGGTTTGTCAGCATAGACTTTACGTAACCCCAAAGAAAAATGTCTGAATGTGTGACATCACTCGATCTAGGCGGCCAACTCACCTGTCCAAAACGTGAAATTAGCTGCTTTTCGACGTGACCTCTCAATAGATCCATTGTTTGTATAGCAAGTGGCACCGTCCTGTTGCTAAGCACCGACCAAGTGTCGTCAAGATTACGGGCTTCAATTTCAGGTAGCATAAAGATCGATATCATGGCGCGATAGCGAGCACCATTCACGGTTACGTTCCGGCCATCTTCATTTTTGAAAAAATATGCACCGATGATTGCACCAGCTAATAAACCGCACCAAACCGTGGTTTTCTCTGGGTATACTGGCACCTCTTGAACCTCTTCTTGTTGCTCTTCAGCCCAAATGCGGCAATTTTGTTTATTGACTTTGCCGTTGAGTCAGCAATGGGCCTCATCACTAAACAAAATTTTGGTCGAAAACAGCGGATCTTCTCGTATCTCACCGAACGCTCATTTCCATAATACAGTTGCCAACATTTGAAGGAAATTATATTCAAAAAATAATAGCCATAAAATGTCATTTCAAATTACCAATAAAGATTCCACACTTGATTTAAATTTTTATTCTTTTGTTTCTGAAAAAATACCTCTAGATGGATCACCCTATATAATAAATGATGTTGATTTATTGTGACGATTGGTTATTGTTACTCCTATTTCCTAAAGATGCTATCCGAATGATAGCGAAATATCGAAATAAATAAACAAAAATAAAAAAAAACTGATCTTAACCTTGAAAAAAACAACAGCAAGAGTTTGTAAATAACATGAAATTTGATTAAAATGTTAACAAACGGTTAACTAAAATAATTATTTGATAAATATTTGAAGATATTTCCTTATCGATCATCTACACACTTAATCAACCAGTTACCAATCAAACACGTCTTATGTCCGCTATGATAGAGATGCGAGTGGAGTCGTGCGTATATACAATGCGTTAGTACTGGTAAATTAAACAAGAAAGCTTTAGACGGTTGATACGACTTACATACACCCTCACCAATATATGTGACGCGCGAAATAAAAAGGGACCTAAGGTTAAAAACCAGTTTTGTTCAGGAGAGCCATTTTAAGGATTAGACCCCTTTCTATTTGCGCTTAGAATCGTCGACTTCACTTTCATAAAACGCGCATATCTCTGGGAGGGAACACTTTTGGGACATGGGATCGGTCTAATTCGATGCTCAGATGTTATCCACATCAAAAAAAGTGAAAATTTATTTTTTTACCCTTAGGTCCCTTTCTCTATGCGCTGACACATATAAATTTAAAATTTTCCGTCTTTTCGCCCTCCATTGCCTAAAGTGTATTGATTTTATTGAAATCACGTAAAATTTTGTATGTTTGGATGGCACTAGAATGGGGCGGGCACCATGCAAATACCAATTGTGGGCGGAATGGTGCAGTTGCATTAGGTGTGACAAAATGGGGCTTGTCCCAACACTCCGCTTTACCCTCACTCATACATAGATTTACAATTTTCCATCGTTCTGTTCTCCATTGCCTGAAGCGTATTGATTTTATTGAAATCTTGTAAAATATCTTTTGTTTGGAAGGTACTAGAATGAGGCGGGCATGCCCATGACAATACCAACAATGGGCGAAATGTGGCAGTTGCACTGGAGGTAACAGACTGGGGCGTATCAGCCACTCCTTTTGTACGCCAATATTAAAAAATATTATTGAATTCGCAAGTTAAGAGAATTTCATGCCCTAGAAAAAATCTTATATGGGTTCTAATCTGCACTGAAAGACGGTCGTTTGTGTGGTAGGTATCAGAAGGGGCGTGGCTAGGCATTAAATTGTTTTCCAACAAGTTAACCTTATAACTCGGTTTGTAAGTTTTGATTTTGAGCTAGATTGTATTAACAAAATTTAAGGTATTTCAAGAATATCAAAAGTGGGCAGAAGGGTGCATTTGCATGGGAGGTACCAGAATGGGGTACCTCCCATGCAAAGCCGATTTTAATATACAAAGTCGGTTTTAAAATATTATGGTATTTACAGTTTAGATCAGTTTTACTTTACGTATGTTACAATCTGTACTAAAACAGGGTCATTTCTGTGGAAGGTACCAGAAAGAACATTGTCTAGGATTCCAGTTTTTTGTCACCAAATTTGCCTTATAACTTCATTTTTAAAGATTGATTTTTTATGAGATCGCGCAATTAGTATTATTGATATTACAAGAATACCAAAAGTGGCCGTATATTTGTTTGGGAGGTAGCAGAAGGGGTGGGCGGAATGATAAATTTTTAATCCCATAGGCAGCTTTGAAAAAATAATATGACATGCTAAATCTTAAACCCATTAGTATCTTCTTTTTAAAGTAGACGGACAGACGCACATGGCTCAAATAACTTAAATTGTTATGAAACTGATTTGGTCAAAACATATGCAGGGTCAAAAATGTTTTTTTGATGCGTTACACTTTTTGTCCGTACCTAATGATATATACCCTTTAACCCAGTAGGGTGAGGGTTAGGGTTTGCATACCTGGATTTTTCCGCGGGAAATCCCGGGCAATTTGTACAGATTTATTTCCCGTGTCTCGGGTATTTGCCATGGGATCCCGTAAATTTTGTTTAAACATTTTTTATCCTAAAAGACGCAATCCTGGGAATTTTGTTTAACCTTTTTTACCCTAAAAGGCTAGTCCAGAACCAAAATTACAAAACAACGCCTTGTAGCTGTTGTAATCTTATTGTTTATAGTGTGTCGACAACTTTCTGTCACGCATTTCTATTATATTTCGCCTTCAGACTGATACAGTAAAGGTAATGCCAGTGTTTAATTATACAATATTTTTTTGTTTAATAACAAGCATTTAGATACAGAAGAATACATACTTTTAATATGAATTACATAATAATTAATTTAAAAAAATATAGTATTTAAAAGCAATGTAAGGTATTATAAATAATTACAACAAAGAAGTTTGTAACATCGGCGATTGCAGTTTACTCCTCTAGAAAATGTACTAGTATAATGAACTCAGTGTTGCTGTATATATAGGGTGATCCATCTAGAGGTATTTTTTCAGAACAAAACAAAAAATATAAAAATTCAAATCAAGTGTGGAATCTTTATTGGTAATTTGAATGGACATTTTATGGCATTTATTTTTTGAAAATAATTACCTTCAAATGTTGGCAACTGTATCATCGAAATGAGCGTTCGCTGAGAAACGGTAAGATCCGCTGTTTTCGACCAAAATTTTGTTCAGTGATGAGGCCCATTTCTGGCTCAACAACAACGTCAATAAACAGAATTGCCGCATTTGGGCTGAAGAGTAACAAGAAGAGGTTCGAGAGAGTTTATAACGATGGCCAAACAAGCAATCTTGTGCCGACGTGGATCGTATAAGCTAATTTTTTTATATTGTCCCTGTACACATTGTCTGGGGGCACAAAAAATGGCTTCCAATATACTATAAAATTTTTGTCTGCAGTTTGACTGAAATTGGATGACGGACTCTTAGTCCGAAAATCTTACGAATTTAAACATTCAAATATGAAGCAATGACATTTTTCGACATATCCAAGTATGGACTATTTTTTTAAATCTGAGTAATTTTATGGGGTTCAAAATATTTGTTTTTATTGGATTCTCTGTACCATCAGAAGCGAAGAATATAATAAAGTCGGCCATGCCAGACTTAAGCTATTGTGCTAGCTTATTTTTTAATAAAACGAACCACTATTTGCATTGTGATTATATTGCATTCTAGAGCCTATAAATAGAGACAATAACATCACTTCGGATCGGGGAAAAACTTTATATTCCTTGGCAAAAGACTAAAACCGGAACGTCGGTTATTTGCAACTTTTTGCGTTTAAAAACCCTACAGTAGATTTTATGAAACACTGTTTTAAAAAAAAACCGAAATGCCGTTTTTTTTTAGACACTTTAGTCAAAAAATACATTCTATAAAAATTCTCGTCCCTTCAGGGGATCACTAATTTGAGCAAAATAATTCCCGTATCCCCAGAAATGAAATTAACGGGGATTTGCAAACCCTTGTGAGGATATACAAAAATAAAACAAGTTGCATTTGCTCTTGAAATTCCCACACTTTGTATGCATCACTGATGATCGATGCCAAATACCAATCCGATCGGTTCATTCAGTGCCATCAGATGACTAATGATGACCGGAAATTCGGTCACGTTTTTTCCTCTTTTCTTTTAGTTTCTTTTTTGGATATCAATTAAAAAACGAAGTCTTTAGTTTTACGATGCTTTAAGTGTTTAAATTTGCATTTTTGTTTTGTTTTAAGATCACCGTTCGACAAGATTTATTGAGATCACCATCGCGGCTACTGTGATGATGTTTAACTTACATGCGACTTTGATTATAATGTGACCGGTTATTCCTAAACTTTAATTACAAATGCAAAATTAAAATGTCAACATGTCAGAGATGATAGTTAAATTATTATTTAATTAAAATATATTAAATTTTGTATAGGATGGGCACAAAGAAAGAATTAAAGTATTTCGAAGTAGCTCTCAGCAAAGTTATCAAAAATTTCGAGCCCTTACCCTGAAAAAGACCTAAGCGCCTCTGGCTTTTTAATTAAATTCCACAAAAAAAAATTGTTCCACACTCTTCAGCTTAAATATAAAAATTCCATAAAAAAATTATTCCACGCTCTTCAGCTTAAATATATAAATGTTAATATTAATTTTTACGAAGATATAGGAAATTCAATTGTACCGGAATCATCCAGATGAATAAGACAAAAAATCAAAAAAAAAACCTTCTGCAGTAAAATTTTCTTTTTGGTGCTTACGTCTTTTTCGCGGTTAGGGCTCAATTTAGTACTGCAAAATAAAACAACTGCAATTTCGTTCAGAAAGTGTATTTTTATATTTGCAATCACTCTCTGAGTCAGTTTTACGACAAATGTTGGTAACTACCTAAAGGTTTGTACGAGGGCTGCTAAATATATTTCTGGCCTAATACTGAAAATGCGAATATTTATCATCAAAAATGGTTTTATTGTTTTTCAAAGTATTCTTTAGCATGATTTATACACTTTTGCATGCGCTCAAATCAATTGTCGAAGCACTTTTTCCACTCCGATTGAGACACATGGTTTTTGAAAGCTTTGGCGACGAAAATCATTGACCACGCATTTTTTTCTTAGTGTGCGGGAATAAAAAGTAAACATGGCTGCACGGCGGATGACCCATCAATACGGCGTTTTGGCCGGTCAAAAAGCCGCTGTTTTGAGCCCATGTGTGAGAGCTCGCATTGTAATGGTGCACAATGATTCGTCTTCTCTTGTTCATTTTTCTCTGAAGACTTCAGGCAAACAAATTGTGGTGTACCACTCAGAATTGACCGCCCTACGTTGCTCAAGCGGAACAGTCGCCACATGACCAGTTTTGCCGAAGAAACAGGCGACCATTTGCTTCGAAGTGCTTCTCCACAACGACTTTCGTTGGATTTGGCTCGTCTTCGAAGACCCACACGGTCGATTGCCGTTTTGTAACGGGCTCATACGCATAGATCCATGATTCGTCACCTGTGACAATCCTATAAACGTCTTTTGAAGCACCGCGATCTTATTTTTTTAAAATTTCTTTGCACCAATCGACACGAGCCTTTTTTTGAGCAATTGTCCAATTGTGCGAGTTCCGACGAGAACAAACCTTTTTTACGGGCAGGTGTTCATGCAATATCGAATGGCATGTTACACGGTATGTTACATGATTATCTGGCATTATCAGTTCACGCACGGCATCAATGTTCACTGGCACAACGGCCGTTTTTGGACGACCTTCTCGGCCTTATTAATAGGATTAAAAAGTGCAAACGTCTTTTGGTGAAGCACGCTGATTACTTGCACAGACAACTTTTGTTCAGCGATGAAAAAAAAATTCCTTTCACGAAAAATTTAACAAGCAAAATGATAGAGTGTATGCGCGGTCATCTAAGGAAGCATCTGAACTGATCCCAAGGGTGGAAAAGGGTCATTACCCAGCTTCAGTCATGGTTTGGTGGGGTGTCTCTTACGAGGGGGTCACTGACCTGCATTTCTGCGAACAAGGAGTCAAAACATCGGCCAAAGTTTACCAAGAAACCGTTTTGGAAGCTGTTGTGAAGCCTCTTAACAATTCCCTGTTCCTTCGCGGCCTTCGTATTTGAGCGAGCGTCAGCCACGATTAAATTCATTAAACCAGTTTTTCACTGATTTGGTGCTGGTGCTTCTTCGCCAAAAAAAGATTTAAGTTCATCGATGCACTCTTGTCGTGATAATCCACGTTCACGAGTTAATTCCATTTGTTTGCCAATTTGTCACTGCACGCAGAGAAAAAACATGGTTACTACATGGTCACGGCAATAATAATATGATCTGCACAGTAAAAGCATGTTCGTCGCAACCATAGCATTGTTAACTGAATTTATTTTTGATAATAGTATAATTGCTGCAATATTAATATTGTTGAAATGTATTTTTGCCAAATATAAAAATGAAAATATGGTTATAGCAACAATATAAATATGGTTGGCGCGACAAAAGTATTGTGTTTTGCGTTTTATGTTAACAATAATATGATTACGGCAATCATACTGTATGATTGTAATTGTTCTTCATTTAAATATGCTTTGAAGAACAAATGCTATTGGTACGGATCTAATGCAATAATAGTACTTTTTATCGAAATTAAAATCTTTTAAACAAGCTGCTTTGGCTTTATTTAACTGAAATATTTTTAATAAAAACGCTTACGTTTTTTAAACGGATTTTTTCTTCTGTTAGATAAATCACTCCTGTTATTTTGAATTTAATGTATTTTTGAATAATTTTCATAATTCAAATCTATTGTTGACAACTTAGACCAATTCTAATAAATAATATTGGGGTTCAAATCTATTGTCGACAAATTAAAGAAATTCTAATAATTTATATTGGGGATCATAGTATAATTGTGTGTGATCATACTATGGTTGTAGGGACCATAACATGGTTGCGTGTGAATCATACTATGGTTGTGAGGATCATACTATGGTTGTATATGAAACATACTATGGTTGTGAGGATCATACTAGGGTTGTGGAGATCATTGTATGGTTGAGTGTGAATTATACTATGGTTGTGGGGATCATAGTATGGTTATGTGTGAATCATACTATTGTTGTGAGGATCATAGTATGGTTGTATTTGAATCATACTATTGTTGTGAGGATCATAATATAGTTGTCGCACAACCATACACCCAACAATAGTATTATCCTCTTCGAATATTGTCAGCACAACCATACTTTTTTCCTGCGTGTGTACACAACACAAATGATGGTCGTACGTCAAAACGTTCTGAGTACGTTTATGCTAAAAAAATTTCAAACTTTTCAATTGAAATGTCAGATTGTACCAGGCAGGCCAGACATATATATAGCAACCCTCGTACAACGCAATGATAGAGTGAAAACCACATACAGACCGCATAATATCTATAAGACTCAGCACTCGCGCTAGAAATATTGCTATAGTCCACTGTTAGGCCTCTTTAGATGTCTTTGAGTACAAACATTAAGAATAATTTTATAGAGGCCTCTCCAACATCATGGCAAGAACTCAATTAAGATGATGCTGTTCTCCTCATCGGGAGAGAACAACAACAAGTTGGCATCAAGAAGGCGGGTCCTGGGAAGGTAATGACTGTTATGGGATTCGGATGTATGACCGAAAATAGCGAATTGTTCGCGGAAGCATGCGAAAGCAATAACATGGTAACACGTGGAACTCTTTTCAAACATAAGAACATCCACAAAGTCACTTGAGTTTTGGCTAATTGATAAACAGAAACCCAAGTCGACCATATAGCGATCAGCTAGAAATGAGAGGGTTATTAATTCGCCGTATGCAACAAACGAGGCGCAGATATTACAATTAAGTGATAACCACCTCATAATTGCATCTATCCGTCTAAAGGTGAAAGCGCCAAATATGGTGCAAAACAGAAATCCACCAAGACGACTAAAAGACACAAGAATTGTTTGCAGATATCGGGTGACCAATCTAGATGTATTTTTTCTAAATAAAAAAGATACAAAAAAATTCAAATCAATTATGAAATCTTTGTTTATTCAAAAGGACATTTTATGCCATTTATTTTTTGAATATAATTTCCTTTATATGTTGGCCGCATCTACGCCTCAGGGTGTCCATTCTGAGGGTCTAATTTTGGATGACTCGTTCGAACATTTGACCGGTATGGCGTTAATGACACGCGTAATGTTGGCTTCCAAAACTTGAATTGTAGCTGGTTTGTCAGCATAGACTTTGGACGTGATAACGCACGATCTAGGCGGCCAACTCATCGGTTCAAAACTTGAAATAAGCTGCTCTTTGAAATGACCTCTCAATAGATTCATTGTTTGAGCAGCTGTATGGCAAGTGGCTCCGTCCTGTTGAAAGCAACTGTCGTCAAGATTACAGGCTTTAATTTCAGGTAGAAAAAAGTCCGAAATCATGGCGCGATAGCGAGCACCATTTACGGTTACGTTCGGGCCATCATCCTTTTTGAAAAAATATGAATCGATTATTCCACCAGCTTATAAACCGCACTAAACCGTGGTTTTCTCTGGGTAAAATGGCACCTGTTGAGCCTCTTTTGGTTGCTCTTCAGCCCAAATGCGGCAACTTTGCTTATTGTCGTTGCCGTTGAGCCAGAATAGGGCCTCATCACTGAACAAAATTTTGTTCGTAAATAGTGGATCACCGAACGCTCATTTCCATAATACAGTTGCACAATTTGGAGACGCTGTTGCGGTGTAACTCGTAGCATGATGAAATAATAAACAATACTATAAAGAAGAAATTGAAGTTTAACACAACTCCGAGTAATCTGTGAAAGATCCGTACTAAAAAAATATCTCTAGATTGATCACCCGTTACGTGGAATCCATTGGAGCCGAGTTTAAACTATGCAGCGATATTAAACTATGCAGGTTGCAACTCATTCGAGATACATACATTATGTATTTTAGCTAGGGGCTCCTTTAAATAAACTCATCGCCTCTTCAGCTAATTCAGGCGTTTGTACTTCTGCAGTCCACATGAAACATGTTATCAAACTGCAAGTCAATATTGTTGTGCAATCTTAGTGAAATTTGATGGAATTGCTTACACATCACCCTGAACACCCTGAAGTTTCTAAAATCTGGTATTTTATCGAAACGTGGACTGATGCCTGCTATTTATAATAGACTAAAACATGGTAAATACATTAGACGTGTTCGATTGGTACCCACTTATTAAACGGGTAGGTGATCGCTTAGCGGACAACTTGCAAGCTTTACAAGAAATTTCTTTTCATACAAGAACTGATTGGATTTTATGCATCATAAACCGTTTGATTTGAAAATTTTTAATTTGAAGATAATAAGTGATTCAAGAAATACTGTAAGCGAATAATATCCGTGCTCTCTTAAATGGTTTTTTTTTTTGAATAAATTTCTTCGCCAAAATTTTAAATATTTAAAACAAAAGGGTTTTTGGGCAAATTATCTATAGTTTTCTGTAAACAAAATTATTTTTATATTTTTGTACATTGGTGTGAAGTTATCGCGTTACCGAACGCCTAAGCGAGTTGCCAATACAACACAGCCAATGTATTTGCAATTTGTTCATATATTAATAAAGGGTATTTTTTCAGACGTGTGGTTTTCAAGAAGAAATAAAACGCATATAACTTAATGTTATGACCAAGAATTAAGCTTTATTAAAAAGATAAGGGGTTTGCCATTATGTTTTAAAAATGATATTGGGCAAGTTGCCGCCGCGGCTGGCTCGAATAAATTCCAGCTAAGAGGCTCAATTTTCGACCACTTTTTGAAGCATTTGGGGCAGTATGTTAGCAATAACGCGCCGAATATTCTCTTACAAGGCGTCAATCGTGTCGGGCTTGTCTGCGTAGAAAAGTTACTTTACATAACTCCATGAAAAATAGTCCAGTGGTGTTACATCGCACGAGATATTACGCTCACCAAAAGTTTCCTTTTAATAAATTGATTGTTTCGTTGGCAATATGGCATGTACGAGTAGTGCCGTCTAATTTGAATCAAAGGTCGTCAACACTAACATCCTCCAATTCAGGGACAAAAAGTCATTAATCAAGCCTCTATAGCCTTCCCCATTGGTTGTAACATTATGGCCGGTTACATTTTTCAAGAAATATGGACCAATAATAATCTCTAACCATAGAGGACACGTAACAGTGACTTTTTACGGATGTGACGGCTTCTCAACAATGGTTTGTGGATTTTCCTTACTCCAAATGCGCCAATTTTGGTTATTAACGTACCCATTCAACCAAAAGTGAGCTTAATCGTTGAACAAAATTTTCTTGTACAAATTAGGATCCGGGGCCATCTCGTTTTGGGCCCATTCACACCACGACTTGCAAACGTTGTTCCGGAGTAGGTATATACGCTATGAAATGGCAAACCAAACTGAGCATTAAACAAGTGACAGATGTCAAAAATACCAACTCCGAAAAAAGTCTGGTCAGATTGAAAAAGGCATTCTAAAAAAACACCCTTTATTACATCTCCATAAGAATCATTGCGTTTGTGTCTTAAGTCTTTTGTTTTCGCCAATTGATTACAAGATTTCAAAGTGTACTTTCCTTGGAAATCGCAAAGCTTTATCTTATACCATACATCGATAGTAATCAAGCCCATCGTTCGAGTTCATATACTGCAATCAAGCAAAACCATTTGCAGATTTGTCGATAATACTAGAGTTTTTTATGGGCACTATATCACTCTACTATACTTTCACAAATTCAAGAAATATACTTTATCTACATCGTGAAGATAACATCTGTTGCTATCGAAGCTCTTAGGCAAACCTACAGCTACAGATATTGTTTCAGGAAATGTTTGTGATTGCCTGATCTTTTCAATTTACCAGAAGTCTAATGAGGCTATCTAATAAAAGACTTTATTAGATACAATATCTACTCTTCCATAATGAATCTTCAGTTTTGGTTAAGATTACGCAAATTTGTGAGTAGAATAGAGCAAATATTGCCACCATATAAAACCGGTCATAAGCTGATGCGTTGGGATTGGCCAAAGCGGCTATAATGAATAGAAACGTTTTCAACAAGAGAATTATTTTAAAAAAATTCCAGTTGTTATAATGACATAAGAATATTTACTGATGCAGGTTTTCTGGAGATGATTGTTGAAAACCAAATAAAAGTTTTGTTTCTTTATATGACCACACTGCGAGGTGATGACTATAAATATGAACGCATCGACGAACTGTCTTTAAGGCCCCTTTAAAGTGTAGAACAAGTCATGTAAACTATATCCGTTTTGTAAATCGTGTCTACTTTATGGGTTTTGCTGTTCGCAGCCGCCTTTAAATAGTGGGTCTCTATCAAGTACTATAAGAATTGCATGGTTCAAAGCCTCCGATTTAAGAAAAGTGTTTCATTTGCTTTTTAATGTAATGTAAGAAAGGCTCCAGTTATTCTAATTGAAAATGATTTAAAATATTTTTAGAAGATTTTTACCACTTGGTATAAGAGAAATATAGCACTGCTTCATTTGATACCTTTCAGATATAGGGGCCTTCGTAATTTCCTTCAACAATGCACCTTAGGAGCTTTCAAAATAACCAATTTTTGTTTTAGGATACGTGCAAGTCTCTTTTATCGACTGACACGTTTTTTCTTTATCTTGTTTTATTGCTCTAAAGTAATTCTTTGGAAGTCATAACAATCAAACGCTGAGAGCAGATTATTGAGTTAGTTATTTAGACACGTTGACGATAGACACGACGACGGACAGTCTTATAACGGTAGCCATCATCACCAAAGTCAGCACTACCGCCGACGGCACCACCACCGATGGCACCACCGAAATCACCACCGCCAACAGAGCCACCGAAATCAGCACCGCCAACAGAGCCACCGAAATCACCACCGCCGAGAGAGCCACCGAAATCACCACCGCCAATAGAGCCACCGAAATCACCACCACCAACGGAACCACCGAAACTGCCGCCGATAGCACCGCCAACAGCACCACCATCGAAACCGCCATTGAAGTCACCTTCTACGGCACCACCACTTGAGGGAGGAATGTAGGTGTTGACTGGAGCAGAGGGTGGAACGTATGTGTTAACGGGAGCTGGAGCTGGGTGGTAGACTGGAGCTGGATGGTGAACTGGAGCTGGGTGATGGACTGGAGCGGGATGATAGACAGGAGCTGGGTGATGGACTGGGGCAGCTGGGGGAATGTAAGAGCTGGAAGGAGCAGCACCGCCGGAACCACCGAAGCTAGCACCGCTGGAACCACCGAAGCTACCACCGAAACTGCCACCGCTGGTACCACCGAAACTGCCACCGCCAACAGAACCGCCGTGTCCACCAACAGCACCACCATGACCGCCAACAGCACCACCATGACCGCCAACAGCACCGAAGTGACCGCCAACAGCACCACCATGACCGCCAACAGCACCACCATGACCGCCAACAGCACCACCATGACCACCAACAGCACCGAAGTGACCGCCAACAGCACCGAAATGACCACCAACAGCTCCACCGTGTCCGCCAACAGCACCACCGTGTCCGCCAACAGCGCCACCATGACCGCCTTGACCGTGTCCACCGGATGGGGCATGGTAGTCATAGCCCAATTCCGAGACATCAGCCATAATGCCGGCTACCAAAGCCAATGATACAATGAAGAATTTCTGAAAAAACAGGATTGTGGATTCTTTACGTTAGTATCGTCCTCACCATAGCTCCTCGCAGCGAAGTCATTTAACACCTACCATTTTTCTGCGCTCACTCGTGTGTTTTGCTTATTGGATAATAGCTGAACAACTAATGATCTTAACTAGCTGATGATATGTAGCTTTTATACCTTTAATTCGTGGCCAAACTGTTCAATTCATTAACACGAAATTAGCGTAAATTATGTTTTCATCTACAGTTTCTTCAATTATTTTGGCATAGCATGGCGCATAGATGATGATTACCTGGTCAGTGCACAGCTGACTTATGATTTTTGCGAGTGTTTGCAGTCTTCTGGCCTTTCTCTTCATTTAATTGTGTTATATTATGATTTAATTAGTTAATTTATGATATCAACCCAGTCGGCACTAATCAATTTGATATACGACAGTGTTCTGCAATTCATCTACTGAAGGAATGCATTTCAAATACTCGGTTTATATAGTAAAGGCGAAAAGTAAGGGACATTTTGAATTGTTTCAAAGCCATAAATGGATTTTGGAAACCCTAGAAGTCGATTGGTCTTCTCATAGCTGGAGCTATAAATTCAAACTGTGTGTCAGTCAGACCGGTCTGGTTGAAAACTTTGCCTTTTCAGAAAACCGGCTTCAGGATTTTTTGTTTTATTGAATATGCCGATTAAGTAAATCACGCAAAATTATAGATTCTAAGACTTATTAATTAAAAAAAATAGATGCAGCACACTTGCTCTGAGCGTTTGGTTTATGTATTTTCAAAAAAAGAACAATAAAAAAATGGTAAAAACAAGTAAAGATCTCAAAAGTTTAGACAGAGTCGAATCGTATGCACGCTCTACTATGGAGTGTGTCTTAAAGAGTCAATTGCCCCAGTGAAGAGGGAGATAAAGAAAGAGAGAGGGGGTACCATCAAGAAAAATCCATAACATGGTGTTGGCCGATCGAGGGGTAAATATGCGTGAGATTGTTGATGCCATACGCATTTCATATGCCAGTGTGCTTTCGATTTTACATGATCAGTTGGGTTTGAGAGAGCTTTCTGCAAAATGGCTGCCGCGTTTGCTCTCAATCGACAATTAACGTAATCGTGTGACAACTTCAAAGGATTGGTTGGAGTTGTAATTTGAATGGGTTTTTGCGGCGTTTTGTAACTGTGGATGAAACATGAATCCATTACAACACTCCGGAGACCAAGCAGCAGTCTAAAAAATGAGTTTCTCCGGTTTAATCGGGTGATGGCAACAGTTTTTTTTGGGATGCACGCTGGATAATCCACATCCATTCCTTCAAAAGGTAAAAACAATAAACTGCGAATATTATGCCAACTTATTGGGCCGATTTAACGAGGATTTAAAAAACGACCCCATCTAGAGGTATTTTTCAGAACAAAAAAATATAAAAACTCAAATCATGTGTGGCATCTTTATTGAAAATTTGAAAGGACATTTTAAGGCATTTATTTTTTGAAAATAATTTTCTTGGCAACTGTATTATGGAAATGAGTTCAGTGATGAGTCCAATTTCTGGCTCAACTGCAAAGTCAATAAACAAAATTGCCGTATTTGGGCTGAAGAGCAACAAGAAGAGGTTAAAGAGGTGATATTATACTAAAAGAAAAAGTCTAAAGGTGTGATATCACTCGACCTAGGCGGCCAACTCACCTGTCCAAAACGTGAAATTAGCTGCTTTTCGAAATGACCTCTCAATACATCCATTGTTTGAGCAGTTGTATGGCAAGTGGCACCTGTTGAAACCAAGTGTCGTCAAGATTACGGGCTTCAATTTCAGGTAGCATAAAGATCGATATCAAGGCGCGATAGCGATAAAAAAAATTAAATTCAATTTTCTATTCAATAATTATTACACTATCGGTGCGCCACCCAGGGCTACTATACTTATATATATTTTTCGCCTAATAATGAAAATGCGAATATTTATCATCAAAAATGGCTTTATTGTTTTTAAAAGTATTCTCCAGCATGATTTATACACTTTTGCATGCGCTCAAACCAATTGTCGAAACACTTTTTCCACTCCGATTGAGACACCTCCAAAGCATGGTTTTTGTTCGTTTTTCAAATTTCTCCGAAGACTTCAGGCAAACATTTTATTTATTTATTTGAAGATATTAATTCATAATTACAAATTATCAATTAACATGTGAGGAGTGAGCAATAGCATCTAGGCCCTAAGCTTAGCAGTTATTTGATTTTTTTAAATATAGTACATTTATGTCTTAAATAATAACTTAATTCAATGTTAGCAACTTATGTTATGTTAAACCACTATGGTGGAATATCAGCGGCTTTATATTAATTTGTAGACATTAGTTTGTTTTAGTAAATCAGTTAGTTGTTGTATTTCCGAAGAGGTTAAAGTTGTTAGAATTTTTAAAGGATCGTTTTGTCCAAACCAGTTGTCGAAGCACTTTTTCCACTTCGATTGAGACACCTCCAAAACATGGTTTTTGAAACATGGTTTTCAACGGCATCTTCTGGTAACGAAAATCGTTGACCACGCATTTTTTTCTTAATGTGCGGGAATAAAAAAAAGTCATTAGGTGCCAAGTCAGGGCTGTACGGCGGATGACCTATCAATTCGACATTTTGGCTAGTCAAAAAGGCGCTGGATTAAACTGATGTGTGTGAGCTCGCATTGTCATGATGCACAATGATTCGTCTTCTCTTGTTCCTTTTTCGAATTTCTCCGAAGACTTAAGGCAAACAAATTGTGGTGTACCACTTAGAATTGACCGTCATACGTTGCTCAAGCGGAATAGTCGCCACATGACCAGTTTTGCCGAAGAAACAGACGACCATTTGCTTCGAAGTGTTCTTTCCACGAACAACTTTCGTTGGATTTAGCTCGTCTTCGAAGACCCACACGGTCGATTGCCAGTTTTTCGGGCTTTTACGCATAGATCCATGATTCGTCACCTGTGATGATGTTATAAACGTCTTTTGAAGCACTGCGATCGTATTTTGTCAAAATTTCTTTGCACCAACCGGCACGAGCCTTTTTTGAGCGTTTGCCAAATTGTGCGGGATCCAACGAGAACAAACCTTTCTTACGGACGGGTGTTTTTTTTATGCAATATTGAATGTAAGCTGGTGGAAGAAATGCCCAAGGATGCCTCTATCTCACGGTATGTCACATGACGATCTTGCATTATCCGTTCACGCACGGCATCAATGTTCTCTGGTACAACGGCCGTTTTTGGACGACCTTCGTCTTTGAGCGAGTGTCGACCACGATTGAATTCATTAAACCAGTTTTTCACAGTGCTATAGGATGGTGCTTCATCGCCATACAAAGATTTCAGTTCATCGATGCACTCTCGTCGTGATAATCCACGTTAAAAGTTGTGAAAAATAATCGCACGAAAATGTTCACGAGTTAATTCCATTTTTTTGCCAAATTGATTTTTCCAAGTCACTGTAAACATTACAAATGATGGTCTGAGTACGTTTATGCTATAAAATGTCAAACTTTTCAATGGAAATGTCAGGCGGCAGGCAACACTAAGTGTCAGCAAATATACTTTATATAGCAGTATTTGTGGGAAGATATCACTGTTTCTGGTTACTTATATGACCCCAAACATTAAGGGCCGGGTTTTGGACCCCAGGGCCGACCACGCTAGCTAATGGGAAATTTACAGCGTCTATGTCTTAAACTTTTAAGAAAAGCTAATTTAAAAGTTACATTATTTACAGCCTTAGCCACGATGTCGAACGAAAGTCAATGCGAAATCTAATGCGAAAACCAGTCACTCACTTTCGTATCTGAACGGTAGTCACTGTCTTTTAACTTATCGTTAGCATAGCCTTGCGTGTTGCGAGTGAGTGAAAATGTAGCCAGAACAATTTTTTTTAACTAAATTTAAATTTGCCTAGATTTGCGCTTTACTTTTACTCAGCTTACAGCAAAAAGTGTCAATTTATCGAGACGTTTATATTTTCTGTTAATTTGGGTTCATATGGGATAAATAACTAAAAAGATTGTTGAAAGACATTACAAGCATAACCTTTTTTTTAAAGCAACAAATTTGAGAGTAAGTATCGTATATGACGCAAAACACTTAATTGATTATTTAATTGTAAGTCAGGGTGTTTTAACGTAATTTTGAGGAAACCCTCATTTTGTGTATATAAACTCGATACAAAAGAGGCAATGAAATATCTTGAAACTCAAATGTATTGACTGAAGCTACTGAAAAAAAAGTTAACAAACAATATTTTTGGGATGATTTTTTCAAAATGGAAATAATGAATTAAAGATGAAAAATGTGATGAAACGGAACAATTTTTTTGAATTTCCTTCAATAAATTTCAGCTTGTGTATGTGCTTTTATCAAACGAAAGGCAAAACACAAGTGAGTGATTATGAAGTTTTTGGGAGAACGAATATAATTCGTGACTACCAATTTTGATATTGAAATGATTACGTCGTTTCTGTCGCACTCACTTTCTTTCGACTTGTTTTTCTGATGGCTACGAAATCAGCTGTTTTTCGCCTAGAAAGCGTGCGAGAGCGAGGCTGTAAAATACTTGGTGTATATGTCAAAAAAATAAAAATTGGGCCAGGACTTTTCTCAGTCACTCAAATGGGAACTTTTCCCCGTTTACCCAATTTGGCGCATTTTCAATACCCACCGAGGATGCATGTATCCTTGGTATTGGAAACTAGTGGAAGCACGTCCAAGACCGAAGAGCTTATTAATCATTTAATCAAAGGACAAGCCTCAAAAACTACAACTCAATAGACTGATGCCCAGTTTCTAGAACAACAAAATATTTCTAGGACAACCATTACTGATATTTGTGTTTTATAGAACTCGTTGAGAGAGAAGCAGCCTGAAGTAGATTGGTTCTAATGTTAAGAAATAATTTTAAGTGAAACCGTACTCATCGCATAGCATATAAAGGGTGTTTTTTTATAACATAATAAGGGTGTTTCACAATAACATAATTACGGCAATCATACCGGCAAAACCTTATTTTTTTTAATTTGACAATGTTATTTTTATAAATATTTTTTGAAAATGATTTTTTTTTACTGTTAAATAAATCACTTCTATTGTTACATAACTTAATAAAATTCTTTATTGTTGAATAACAACGTATTCCAGTCTATACAAACAATTTTGTAGATCATAGTATGGTTGTGCGTAAGTCATACTATGGTTGTGAGGATCATACTATGGTTGTACGTTAAACAAACTATGGTTATGAGAATCATAATATGGTTGTGGGGATCATAGTATGGTTGTTTGTGGATGATTCTATTGTTGTGAGGACCATAATATTGGTATGGGGATCATAGTATGGTTGTGTGTGAACCATACTATTGTTGTGATGATCATAATATTGTTGTGCCACAACCATATAACCAACAATAGTATGGTGTGGTTTTCAATCTAGCCACACTTTGAATGGGCCGATCCTGGTTGAATGGGTACATCAATTACCAAAATTGTCGCTTTTGAAGTAATGAAAATCCACAAGCCATTGTTGAGGCGCCGTTGCATCCTCAAAAAGTCTCTGTTTGGTGTGCTCTAGCAGCAGAGGGAATCATTGATCCATATCTCTACAAAAATGAAGCCGGCCATAATGTTACAGGCAATGGGGAACGCTACAGGGCCATGATTAATGACTTTTTCGTGCCTGAATTAGAGGATGTTGATGTGGACAACCTTTGATTGCAACAATATGGCGCTATATGTCATACAGCCAACAAAGCAATCAATTTATTAAAGGAAACTTTTAGTGAGCGCATTATCTTGCGTCGAGGGCCTGTCGTCTCCAAGATCGTACGATTTAGCACCGCTGGACAATTTTTTTGTGGAAGATGGAATACAACTCCCATATATGGGCAGGTGCTCCAAAATCATCCTTGGAGCTACTTGATGCGATGGTGCTGATAGGAGAAACTAGGGTATCCAACTCTGTCATTTCCCTTGAGTATCGTCGGAATGTGGGTTGAGTGACGCTGTTCTATCGTTACTTTCATGGTGTGTGTTCATCAGACACCCGTCGCCTTATTTCTGACGTGAGGATGTTCGTCAGGGATACGCGACTTTCTTTACTTTCCACTCGCCAACGCAATGCACCGCATGTATATGGGGAATCCACTGAGTGTTGGTCATATAAAAAAAATCTGAAAAGGTGGTCGAATGGGCCTCTCGGCTGAATTTATTCGAGCCAGCCGCTGCGGCCACTTGCCCGAAATCATTTTTTAAACATAATGGCAAACCCTTATCTTTATAATAAAGCTAAATTATTGGCCATAACATTTAATTATATGCGTATTAATTCTTCTTGAAAACCACACGTCTGAAAAAAACACTTTATATTTTAAATACGCTAATATTAGCCGTGTTCTATTGGCAACTTGCTAAGGGAATATCTAATGCAATAACTTTACACTTTTGTACAAGAATTTAATAATGATTTGTTCGCAGAAAACTGTAGACAATTTGAACCCGTAAGCTTTAAATAAGTAAAATTTTTGGAAAGAAAGTTATTCAAGAAAAACTGTCATCGAACTCGGCTATTCATGTCTTGAATAACATGTTATCTACAAATTACAAATTTCAAAAATTTCTCGTGAAGATTTGCGGTTAACGCCTTAGCGACGTTTCTCTCGTTTATTAAGAGAGTAGCAACAGAACACGTCCAAAATGACTCATGTTTAATCCAATAGGATACAATTACAGTATATTCGTCCCTTAGGCCGAAAAGCCGTAACACACTTTTAAATGTTAACATTTAGGATCCTAAAATCAATAGATCTCCTTACGAATCCGAATATCATTTATTACTTTTAAAATTTAGCATAATTAAGGGTACAGTCAAACGGAAAGACATAATTAGAATACCATCATCCTATGATGAAGGGTATAACAACGTTATGAATGTGATTTTCTTATCAGTTTTCTCTTTCTCTCTCTCTCTCTTTGCACTATGAGATATTTTGTCTATTGTCTCGAAACAGGAATAATCAGCCGGCTAACGAGTTCAGAGGCAGGAAGAACCAACATAATAACCTAATACACAAAAGTCAGCTTGAACTCATTATACGCAAAGTTTCATTTGTTAAGATGATATATTCGTACCTATTGTATATTGTTCAATACCACAGCGTCTCGTTTCTTGCCTTTATAGAACAAAGTGTATTGGAAACATCGCAGCGCGTTTGTTTCTTAAGTCTTTTGTTTCGGCACAATTCACACGTGTGGCCTATTGTTTGTGCTTGTTCTAATATTGCTGTATTTTTCGATAGATTAGTGATTAAATATCTGAGCCGATATATTGAAACATATTATTTCGGAAATTATAGATTCGTGATATTAACGGTTTTAGCTTATCTTTATTTTTGTTTGTAGTTAAAAAACTTTAAAACGATTTAAACAGTTTTTTATTCTGGTTCTAGATCATTGTTGTTTATCTTCAACAAGAACATTTAAAATTGTTTAAATATATTCACTATACAGCTGCCTCTGAACCAAGGTTCTTCATCAGCAGTCTTGTGCAGCGATTACTGTGAGCACAAATTAAATGTCTTAAACAGTAGTCTTATACAATTTAATGGCCAATTTTAAATGTTGTTGCCGAAAAGACACAGTAATGGTATTGAACCACAATCTGTTCAAATCTTAATAAAAAAAAAACAAAACATATCATTGTTTTTATATTTTCAATATTTGTCCACATTGATATATCGCAGCCTTAACCATTGTGTGGCAGGAAATGGCTTATAACTGCTCAAAAAATATATTGTACGAATAACTAAAGTACCTTCTTTTACAAAAGGAAGTATTCGGAATACGAGCTCCTAAAATTCGAGAAATGATTGATCGATTAACGCGAAACTTGGATAACATGTCAGCTTTGTCTGTCGTGAGGTTTCTCTTCAGTTCGGTACCGATAGGTGGCTCTGCCATCAATATATTTAAATTTGTTGTATTGACGAGGATTGCTAAATATAGTTCTGACTTAATAATGAAAATGCGAATATTTATCATCAAAAATGGTTTTATTGATTTTCAAAGTATTCTCCAGCATGATTTATAGACTTTTGCATGCGCTCAAACCAATTGTCGAAGCACTTTTTCCACTCCGATTGAGACAACTCCAAAACATGGTTTTTGAACGCTTCGACAGTATCTTATGGCGATGAAAAACGTTGACCACGCATTTTTTCTTGATGTTAGGGAAAAAGAATAAGTCATTGATGCCAAATCAGGGCTGTACGGTGGAGGGCCCATCAATTCGACATAGCTCATCGTTTCAGCTGATGTGTGAGAGCTCGCATTGTCATGGTTCACTATGATTCGTCTTCTCTTGTTCGTTTTTCGAATTTCTCCGAAGACTTCAGGTAAACAAATTGTGATGTACCAGTCAGTATTGACCGTTCTATGTTGCTGAAGCGGAACGGTCACCACATGACCACTTTTGCCGATGAAACAGGCGATCATTTGCTTCGAAGTGCTTCTTCCACGAACAACTTTCGTTGGATTTGGCTCATCTTCGAAGACCCACACGGTCGATTGCTGTCTGTTTCGGGCTCATACGCATAGATCCATGATTCGCCACCTGTGACGATCTTATTAACATCCTTTGAAGCACCGCGAACATATTTTTTCAAAATTTCTTTGCATCAATCGACACGAGCCTTTTTTTGAGCGATTGTCAAATAGTGCGGGATTCAACGAGGACAAACCTTTTCTACGGCCAGGTGTTCATGCAATATCGAATGTATGCTGGTGGAAGAAATGCCCAAGGATGCTTCTATCTCACGGTATGTCACATGACTATCTTGCATTATCAGTTCACGCACGACATCAAAGTTCTCTGGCACAACGGCCGCTTTTGGACGACCTTCACGGGCTTCGTCTTTGATCGAGCGTCGGCCACGATTGAATTCATTAAACCAGTTTTTTGCAGTGCTATTGGATGGTGCTTCATAGCCATATAAAGATTTAAGTTCATCGATGTACCCTTGTCGTGATAATCCACGTCGAAAGTTGTGAAAAATGATCGCACGAAAATGTCCACGAGTTAATTCGATTTTTTTGCCAAATTGATTTTTTCAAGTTACTGTAAACAACACAATTGATCGTACGTCAAAACGTTCTGATTACGTTTATGCTAAAAAAGTCTAACTTTCCAATGGGAATGTCAGGTGGCGCCAGGCAACACTTAGTGCTGCCTAGGCCAGAAATATATATAGCAACCCTCGTATAAATATACGACGAAAGCTTTTTAGTTTTGGTTAGGTGTTGTTCTGAACTTTAATTGGAATGTAGAGGAGTATTTATATAAGTTTCGGGTTTAATGTAAAAACAATGAGACAATTATAAAGGGTGATCCATCTAGAGGTATTTTTTCAGAACAAAAAACATGTAAAAATTTAAATCAAGAGTGGAATCTTTATTGGTAATTTGAATGGACATTTTATGGCATTTATTTGTTGAAAAAAAAATCCTAATGAAAATGAGCGTTCGGTGAGAAACGGAAAGATCCGTTGTTTTCGACCAAAAATTTGTTCAGTCAGGCCCATTTCTGGCTCAACGGCAAAGGCAATTAACAAAATTGCCGCATTTGGGTTTAAGAGCATCAAGAAGAGGTTCAAAAGATATCATTATACCCAGAGAAAACCACGGTTTAGTGCGGTTTATATGCTGGTGGAATCATTGGTGCATATTTTTTCAAAAATGATGATGACCGGAACGTAACCGTGAATGGAGCTCGCTATCGCGCCATGATATCGATCTTTATGCTACCTGAAATTGAAGCCCGTAATCTTGACGACACTTGGTTTTAACAGGACGATGCCACTTGCCATACAGCTTCTCAAAAAATGGATCTATTGTAGTGGTCATTTCGAAAAGCAGCTAATTTCACGATTTGGACAGGTGAGTTGGCCGCCTAGATCGAGTGATGTTACACCTTTAGATATTTTTTTTTGGGATTCATAAAGTCCAAAGTCTATGCTGACAAACCAGCTAGGATTCAGGTCTTGGAAGCTAACATTACGCGTGTCATTAAAGCCATACCGGTCGAAATGCTCGAACGAGTCATCATAAATTAGACACTCAGAATGGAAACCCTGAGGCGTAGTTGCGGCCAACATTTGATGATCAAAAAATAAATGCCATAAAATGTCCTTTCAAATTACCAATAAAGATTCCACACTTGACTTGAATTTTTATATTTTTTTTGTTCTGAAAAAATACCACTAGATGGATCACCCTATATATACAAAAAATCTACCGATTTTGCCTCTTTTACATTTGCGTAGTTCACAATTATAAGAACAGGGCTTTTGGGAAATCAAAAAAGAACATTCTGAACATTTTGGGAAAAATTATGGGATTGCGAAGTGAAAAAATTAAGGTTATTTGAAAGGCTGAGTCCAATCAGTTATTTGAAAGGCTGAGTTCTATCAGCTCGACATTTTGAGATATAATGTTATGTCAAAAATGAAGGAACTTCCTCTACATATATTGGAGTAACTAAAAAACTGACCGAATAAATGTAAACAAAAGAAAAAAACATGTTCATGTTAAAATTAAAAACCTCTAAAAACGCTAACAAAATCATCATTTGGCCGTGTTCACATCGGTTTTAAATTTGCCCAGTAGTTTCAGAGATATCGTTGAAGTTTTAAAAAATCATTTTATCATTCAGTTTTCTAGTAAATTGTAAACAAAAAGAACGTTGAGCACCGATTGCAATGAAATAAAGCTCATTTTATTCGAAGCATATTGAACGAAATGTTTTTATACCAAAACTTCTAAAGAACAAAAAAAAGTTTTTTTTTTTTTTTTTGGAAAATTAGGATTTTTAAACTTCCAACGATGTCTCTGCAACTGCTGGGCAAGTTTTAAACGAATGTAAGCACCGCTTAAAGATCATTTGTAGGCGATCTCAAAAAGTGGAGCTGATAGAGCATTTAACGAGAACTGCTGTCTGTATAGTTTTTTTTCACCGAACAAAGTAAACACAATAAAAGCAATCCCGCGGCTGCCGGTTCTATGTACCGGATTGACCCGAAACTCTTCGGCCAGGGGCAGTCACCTCAACAATATATGTTTTTTGTTCGTCCATTTTTTCGTCGTGGGAGCAGCACTTCCCGGAATGCCTGCTCCGAATACTACTGGTCCGAGCCGGGATCGAACAAAACCCCGGACCTTGGATCTGCTCGGGTTGTCAGAACCGAATACACCATCGTGCTACGTCTGTAAGGTGTAATCGTTGCATGGAGTGGGTGCACTTCAGGAGCTGTTCAGGTCTGAACCACATCAGGGAGTATAGCGAAGCAGACTTTGTTGCCTCATGCTGTATCAACGAAGTTAGCAGTGGGTCTCTGGATTTGGTGTTATCATCGTCGTCTGCATTTTCGTCGTCGTCGTCATCATCATCATCTAACTACGAGACTCCCCCGCAGTCCCCCTCGCAACAGCATCAACACATACAGCATCTTACACCACAGATTGCTGTTGCCATTCCTGACAGTGCATCAATCTTGCAATTTAATTGTAATGGCCTACGCAACAAAATCAGTGAGGTCATAGAATTTATGAATCGGAGAAACATCATGGTCGCCGCGATCCAAGAAACTAAGCTGAATGCCACATGCAGCCTGCACAGTTGTGACGGATACAACGTGCTACGTAAGGATCGCACCAGAAGTGGAGGTGGGGGACTTGCTTTCCTGTTACACCATTCTGTGCAGTACAGACCTATTTCGCCTGAGCTTGACTCTAGAGACCCATACATGGAATGTATGGGGGTAGAAGTCAAGTCTGGAACTGCCGAAATAGAGCTGTACAACGTATACATCCCGCCGGTTGGTAGCTGTGCCCCGCGTTATCTGCCAGACATTAGCAATTTGCTACAAGGCAATAACCGCTTGGTCCTAGGAGACTTTAATGCTCACCACGAACTGTGGCATTCTCTCCTAGACAACGACCAGAGGGGCATAGCTTTGGCAGAGCAAATTGATAGCTCTACGTTCTGCACAGTGAATGAGGACGCCCCCACGCGGATTATGGGCGATTGCCATAGCTCGCCAGACATCACTTTGGCATCGCCTGGCCTGATCAACGACGTCACCTGGCAACCCGTCATCTCACTAGGATCGGACCACCTTCCCATAATTCTCTCCATTAATAGACCACCCGATTTCATAACCTCTGAACGCCGTACGTTTCTCAATCAAAAAAAGGCTGATTGGGAGGCCTTCAGAGAAGCCACCAACCGCAGCTTTAATAATCTAGCTATTCCGTCGGAATAGCGGGACTCGCAGACGAGCGTGATGATATTCGTCGCTCCAACCCTACTGACCCTAGAATTAGGGATCTCAACTCCGAGATCAGTAGGTTGGTCAACGAATATAAGCGGAACAAATGGCTAGACCACTTAAAGCAGTGCAACTTGAGTTCCGGAATTGGTAAGTTGTGGACAACGGTCAAATCACTCTCTAACCCTGTAAGGAAGGATGATCGGACAGCTGTCACGTTCGGTGATAGAACAGTGACAGATCCGAAGCGGTGCGCGTGTTATTTTAACCGGCTTTTTATTGAGCACCCAGAGAGTGATAAGGCGAAAAGGAGAGTATTGCGTCGTATCCGCGCTCTCCGAGTCGAAGAGGCACCACCACAATTTACCGTTGGCGAAGTTGCCCATGTCATCCGCAGCGCAAAGTCATCTAAGGCGCTGGGTCCGGACGGAATCTCAATGCTGATGTTAAAGCACTTGGATACTCCGGGAGTAGAGTACATGACCAAAGTGCTCAATCTGTCGCTAGCCACTCACGAAGTTCCCGATGCCTGCAAAATGGGCAGAGTGGTCCCGCTACTGAAGCCAGGCAAAGACGCAAGTAAAGGAGATTCGTACAGGCCGATCTCCTTGCTTTCTCCAGTAGCAAAGACGCTTTAAGCACTGCTCCTCCCCAGTCTGATCGAACACTTTCTTAGTGCTGATC
The DNA here is from genome assembly GCA_963513945.1 of Hydrotaea diabolus. NCBI lineage: Eukaryota > Metazoa > Arthropoda > Insecta > Diptera > Muscidae > Hydrotaea > Hydrotaea diabolus. Next base: position 133,716,140 of record OY740719.1, read on the forward strand.
ATCAGCATGGATTCCGCAAGCAGCACAGCACAACAACTGCTTTACACGCCATCACCACACGTATAAGTCGCGGCCTTAACCAGAACAAGCCTAACGACAGGACGGTCCTCGTGGCTCTTGACCTCACAAAAGCCTTCGACACGGTCAATCATGCCACTCTGTTCGAGGACATTGAAGAAACGTCCCTTCCACCCAGTTTGAAACGTTGGGTCGTAAACTATATGTGTGGGCGCCAGTCATATGTAGAATTTAGAGACAGAAAGTCGAAGCCCCGTAGAGTTAAACAAGGAGTTCCCTAGGGTGGAGTTTTATCCCCGGCTCTGTTTAACCTCTACCTCTCTAAAATTCCTGCACCACCAGACGGCGTTGAAATTGTGTCGTACGCTGACGATTGCACAATTCTGGCGTCAGGACCTAAAGTGGATGACATTTGCGAGGAAATCAACTATTACCTCACTGACTTAGCACGTTTCTTCACTGCGAGGAATATGAAAATATCCGCCTCCAAATCATCAGCCACACTGTTTACTGCTTGGACCGCAGAGGTGCGGTTGTCACTCAATGTGAAAGTCGATGACGTCAACATCCCGACCACCAACTACCCCAAAATCCTTGGGGTCACATTGGACAGCCTTTTTAGATCCTCTGCACATGCTACAGCTATCTGCGATAAACTCAAAAGTAGGAACAAGGTCCTCAAGTCACTTGCCGGCAGTACTTGGGGAGCCGACAAAGAAACCTTGTTGACCTCTTACAAAGCGATAGGTCGGTCTGTAGCAAACTACGCAGCACCTGTATGGTCGGCGAACGTGAGTACGACGCAGTGGAAGAAAATTCAGACATGCCAGAATGCCGCCCTTAGAACATCAACAGGGTGTCTTCTTATGTCCTCTGAGGACCATCTACATGAGGAGACGAAGGTCCTTACCGTGCGCAGACACAATTTCCTGTTGTCTAAGCAATACCTGCTAGGGTGTTTTCGCAGCAGTCATCCTAACCACCATCTCTTGAACAGGATGCCTCCACCCAGGCAGATCAGGAACGATCTAGAGAGAGAGGTCCAGCGGTATAAGAGAGAACCTTTAGATCATCGAAACTATCAGGCAGGTTTGAACAACATTCACGCCGATGATGTCGCAGCAGCAGTATCCAGCTACCGTGTGAATGTAGTGCTAGGGGAACATCCCCCGGAGATTTCACCTGAGGAGAAGGTACTACCTCGGCAGACGCGCGTGGTTCTGGCGCAGCTGAGATCCGGATGGTGCAGCCGCCTCAATTCTTACTGGGCACGAATTGATGCTAACGTTCCGGACATCTGTCCCGCCTGCCATCAGGGACCACATGATGTACTGCACCTCTTCAATTGTCCGGCCAAGCCCACTCAGCTGACCCCAGGTCTCTGTGGACGCATCCAGTTCAAATGGCGCGTTTCCTTCACCTGGATATCGAAGCAGATCCCCCATAGACGAACAAGACTTCAAAATAAATATATTGTTGTTACAACAACAACAACAACAACACAATAAAAGTCCCTAGCGTGTGTATGTTTTGTTCTAAGTCCTTTGTGTAAAATGCTTATTTACTCTTGCCACATCAAATGAAGTATTGATGTACAACGTGCACGATTAATGTAAAATAAGGCTTCAGCTTCAGTTTGATGAACGCAGAAAAATGCTATACAAACTACGTCTTTCCAATTGAAGAATTTAATCTTCAATTCAATGAATTTTATTAATTTTTTTTATCAATTTGATGTAGATCTTTTGAAAAAAAGGTTGGAAAATGATGTTTAAATTCATCCAATCGATGTAAGAATTCATCAAATTAAAGAACCTTTTTCATTTAGCGTAGGACTAAATTATGATCTGACTGGATTTAGACCAAAAATCAAAGTAGGCTTCAAACAGAATTTCAAAAACTTGAAAATGGTGTTTAACAGAATTTACATTGGGAATGTACAGTCAACAGCTTAGAGCAACAAATGAAAGTTTTTTACTTTCACTGAAAGTAGAAGACATCTCAAATTCGGCCAACCTCCAAAATATTTAACCCCTTGGAAATGCCAAACGGTCAGTTCGGCTCTGCGAAAACATTGTTGCATATTTAAGAGCAGCAAGCACAGACATCAAATTGTTTGTTTGCCAACAATTGATGCTAATTTTATTCTCACAGATAAATAATGAACGCACGGGATAAAAAAGACATGTGTTAAGTGCGTGGAACTATAGATCTTTGCCTTTGAAAGGTTACGACCAATGTGTTTCGCTTGATAAGAATTTTGTATATAAAGTCCGGGTGAATTCTTTTCAAATTAGTGTGAAATAAATACAGGTCAGGAGAATACCTCTTAACTCTTCTCCAAACTCAAGCATAAATAATATGATAAAAGTACTTACCTTTTATGATTAAGATTAGTGTTTAAATTAACAATGATCGAGGTTGAATTGACATTTCCGGGGTGTTCTTCGGCAGTAGCCACTATGGGGCATGATTTCTTCACGTTGCACCAATATCCGTTTGTTTTGCTGGCTTAAGGTTTTAAAGACTTAACTCAAGCTCAAACTTTTCCACGGTCCATAACTGAGCTCTGAGCGCTCTGAGTCCATGAGCATAAAATTCACGTGGGGTAACCGCAGCAGAAACGGAATTTGAGTAATAATGTTTAATTGTTTCCTTATGTTCGGTAGGCGTGAAGTGTTGAATGACAAAACGGCTTAGTGCATATTTTTGCACTTTATTTGAACAGGATAATTTTGATAGCTTCTGAAATGTAATAATTGAAAAGACTATTATTACAATCTTAGTTGAATATTAGAAGTACAACAGGACAGAAGTAAAACAATTACTTAAATTGATTACCCCTGATGATGAACGACGAAGTCAGTTCGAAATATTGGGTTATTAAAAATTAAATAAATTAGAAAAACACCAACATCTGTTTTTTGCTTATGACCTCAAGCCTAACAATAACTGAAAAAAAAAATCTGCCGGCTCTTTATAACAATTAATAGGGTTGTAAAGGTTTCTACCGATTGGCACAAATCGAAATTAATAGGGTTGTAAAGGTTTCTGCCGATTGGAAGGCAAATATTAAATCCGATACGAGTCTTTTGTTTGCCGCAGTTGTGTATTGTATGTACGAGTATAGACCCTTTTTACCTCTTTGAAAATATGTATAAAACAAATGATGATATCTATATTTTTCTTTTAAAATTTTATTTAATTATCCTAGCAAAAGTCTTAAACTCCCTATGTTTAGAAACGTTGACGGTGGACACGACGACGTTGAGTTCTGTAGCGGTAGCCATCATCCCTAAAGTAGCAGACGAATCGTCTGTGGTGGGTGGAATGTAAGTGTTAGAGGGGGCAGCTGGGGGAATGTAGCTGTTGGCGGGAGCAGAAGCTGCTGGTGGAATGTAGCTGTTGGCGGGAGCAGAAGCTGCCGGTGGAATATAACCGCTAGCGGGAACAGGGGCTACAGGAGGAATATAGCTGCTAGCGGGAGCAGAGGCAGCTGGAGGAATGTAGCTGTTGGAAGGAGGAGACGCAGCTGGAGCAATATAGCTGTTAGAAGGAGCAGAGGCTGCAGGAGGAATATAGCTGTTGGAAGGAGCAGAGGCAGCTGGAGGGATATAGCTGTTGGAAGGAACAGAACTGCTGTAGCCACCTTCATCAGCAAAATCGCCACCCTGATTATGGATAGCAGCTGGTACACGATGTTCATAGCCTCCGAGTTCGGAAACATCAGCCATAACACCGGCTACCAAAGCTAGAGACAAAATAAGGAATTTCTGTAAAAGAAGAAAAAAATCATAGATTAACACAAACTATTTTAGATTAAAATTATATTTTTAATAATTCCAAATTTACCATTTTGATCAGTTTTATGTTCGTTGTTAACTAAGCCACAGCTGAACTGCTTATAATATCGTTCTGTGACAATAGTATGCTTATTTATAAGGTAGTTGTGAATTCTTCGAAATTTAGTTTACCATTCTTCGTTTTTGAGTTTCTTAGCAAATTTATGCATATCGGGCTCGACTTTTCAATGCAGTGTTAAACACTAAATGATGAATGTTCTTCTCATGCTTACCTTTAGTTGTCACCTCTTTTATGTGTAGTATCTTTTATTCAGAGTTGGTTAAAGTGCCACTTTTAATTTTAATTCAAAGGGAATTTTAGTTCCAAGAAACTAAAACACTTCAGGGTATTTTTTAAAATATAATTAATTTCTAGCCACAACTACCATCATTCTGTAACTAGCAACTCTTACCTTAATGCTAAGGAAACTTTGTGTTATAACATCGATAATGTCGCCTAACATGATCTGCATATTCTTCATACTAAATTAAGTGAGAAACTACGGCATAAAGAAGAAACATACATATTTATCATTTCAAATTGCATTGAACAGTCATGATGGGCAAGCAATAAATTCGCAATAAAACAAAACCGAAAAATGCTTTACCGAATCCAAGATTATTCAAAATTGAGATATTTATATATATTAGGGCGGGTCGATTTGTAGGGAGGCAAAGTGGAATTTTTCAAAATTTGACTTTACGGGTCAATCAGAATTCGTTTTAGAGTTATGGTTCCTCGGGCAAAGTTTCTTATTTTGATCCCTAGCATACAATAATCCTTGTCACATTGGCGATTTTTAAATCGAACTGCCCTAATATATAAAAAGGCAAATTCACGTAACTAAATCAGAATTAATTTAGCTGTTCTTTAGTTAACAACGAAAATGGTAAATTGCGAATTATTGAATGCATAATTTTAATCTCAAGCTAGTTTGTTTTAATCCATGGTTTATTCTTTTACGATTTTACTACTTATATTTAAATATTCTCCTTTAAGATCAATGCACTTTTGCACGAACCAATTTTCGAAGCACTTTTTCCACACCGATTAAGAGACATGAACGCTTCAACAGCTGCTTCGGGCGATGAAAAACGTTGACCACGCATTTTTTCTTGATGCTAGGGAATAAATAGAAGAAGTCACTGGGTGCCAAATCAGTGCTGTACGGTGGATGGCCCATCAATTTGACATCTTGAGTGGCCAAATATCTAATCGTTTCAGCTGCTGTGTGAGAGCTCGTATTGTCGTGATGTTAAATGATCCGTCTTCTCTTATATTTCCTCATTTCTTCGAACACTGTTGGCCACTCAGAATTGACCGTCCTACGTTCCACAAAAGGCACTGTGGCAACATGGCTGGTTATACCGAAGGAAAACGCAATAATTTGCTTCGATGAACTTTTTCCACGAACAACTTTTGTTGGATTTGGCTCGTCTTGAACGACCCATGCGGTCGATTGCTGTTTTGTTTCGGGTTAATATGTATAGATCCATGATTCGTTACCCGTGACAATGTTATACACTGCCTTTCAGCTACCGCAGTTATACTCTTTGTACCAATGCACATGATCCTTTTTTTTGAGCATCTGTCAAGTTATGTGGGATCCAACGAGAACAAATCTTTTTCACGGCCAAATGAACATGCAATATCTTGCTGATGCTTGTCATACTAATGTCCAAGGATGCCTCAATCTCACGGTATGTCACATGTCGGCCTTGCTTAATCAGTTCACGCACAGCATCGATGGTTTCTGACAAAGTTACCGAAGTTGGACGGCCTTCACGACATTCATCCTGGACCGAACGACGTCCGAGACTGAACACTTGATACCAGCGATTAACAGTGGTTGTTGATGGTGCTTCATCGCCAAAAGTCGAAACAAGTTGATTTAAACACTCTTGTCTCGATAGCCCACGCCGAAAATCGTAAAAAATCATCGCACGAAAATGTTCACGGGATAATTCCATTTTTTGACTGAGATGAATTTTTCAACACACTGTAAACAAAACCATTCGCCCTCAAATGACAAAACGTTCTGAGTGAAGTTATGCTAAAATATGTTAAAGTTGGCACTGGAATTTCCAGTTTGCATCTGGAAACACTAGCATTGCCAGGAACCGAAATGTAAATAGCAACCCTCGTACAGAAGTTTCTTTTATTGTCTTTAGCTGTGGTAGTCGATGTTATGGCTGATGTTTCCGAACTGGGAGGCTATGAACATCATGCTCGAGCTGCCAGTCATAATCAGGGTGGCGATTTTGCTGGTGAAGGTGGCTACAGCTGTTCTGTTCCTTCCAGTAGCTATATCCCCTCCAGCTCCCTCTGCTCCCACCAACAGCTATATCCCTCCAGCTGCCTCTGCTCCTGCCAACAGTTACTTTCCCCTAGCAGTCTCTGCTCCCTCCAGCAGTTATCTTGTCCCTACTAACAGTTACATCTCAGCAGCTGCTTCTGCTCCGTCGAACAGCTACATTCCTTTAGCGGATGCCTCTAACACTTACATTCCACCCACCACCGGAGATTCTTCGGCAGCTTTAGGTGATGATGCTACCGTTACAGAACTTTACGTCGTCGTGTCCACCGTCAACGTTTCTAAACGGAGGGAGACTGAGACATTTATTAGAATAATAAAATAGAATTTTATATTATTTTTTTAAAGGAAAAAAGAAAGGTTCTTGGAAACCTGCAACTGCATCACTGTGTTTTAGAGTGTCAAAAAAGCCAACATTTCGGTTTTTTTTTAAACCGTGTTTTGATAAAAACCATCTTTTTTGAAAAGTAAAAAAACCTGCATTAACCGGTTTTAGCCTTTTGCCTTAGAATAGAAATTTGGCAAACAGCTCTTAAATTATTTAGATTTTAAAAATAAGGTCATATTTGAATTTGTGTTTTTCCATGTTCAAATTGGTCAGATTTTCGGACATTGGGATCATCATCCAAATTTAGCTTAACTGCAAAAATAATTTAATTATTACATTTAATTAACAAAACATTAACACAATATTTGAAAAATAATTACATTAACAAAACAATGTCGTCCGTCTGATTATCGCTGTCAACTTATTTTTGTGTTACTCTCCAGCTTGCGTCTGTGCTTATGCACCACATTTCTATATACGTACGAGTATGTGTGCGATCCCATCTGTGTCCGTTTTGTAATTAATTCTCCTCTCATTAGGTACGTCAATAATGTTAAGCATTTTGAGAGTGTATCTTCTTCTATAATTTCTCTCTTGCGCTACAATTTTTACGCCGGTAAAGTCAGGTCCAGTCAATGTACAGTGGGTCGCAAGTGCGGTCTTTTGTTCTATGGGCCTATTTACGGCTTTTAGGTCAGATTTGTGGGACGAAATTCTTGTCTTAAGTTTAGAAGTGGCGACATATACCTTTTGGCATATGTCGGACTTGTCACCATTGCACTTTATTTGGTATACAACGTCTGATTTATCTTCGTTATTTATTCGAGATTTTGTCCAGCTAAACAAACTGTTTACTGTACTGTGTGTCTTTAGTGCAAGTTGATATTTGTCTTTGTTATAAAGGGTGTCCCAAGAAGAGCGCAATTTTTAAATTTTAAATAAAACACAGATATTTAAGAAAAAATCGTGAAACTTTATTATATCGTAAAGTAGACAGAATGAGGTTATGTATGGAACAATATATCGTGCAGATGGTCGCCGCGGCTTTGCTGGCATGCACGAGATCTTTTAATGAAATTTTCAATGACCGTTTTGCATGAATGCTGCGGTATTTCATTAATGCAGCGTCCAATTTCGTCTTTTAAGGCTTGAGTCGTCGTCGGCTTATTCGCGTAAACCATCGACTTCAAAAAACCCCAAAGAAAAAAATCTAATGGTGTTAAATCGCACGATCTAGACGGCCAATTCTGATCTCCAAAACGCGAAATAACACGACCGGGAAATGACTGATGCAGCAATTGAATTGTTTCTCTGGCTGTATGTCATGTGGCGCCGTCTTGTTGGAACCACATGCCCTCCACATTCATTTCTTCAATTCTAGGCAAGAAAAAACTGGTTATCATTTCACGATACCAAACACCATTGACTGTTTGCGCTTGACCTGCCTCATTTTCATAAAAAAAGGTCCAATGATTCATCCAGCCCAAAAACCACACCACACAGTGACACGTTGAGGATGCATTTGCTTCTCGTGAATCACTCGAGGATTTTCCGCACCCCAAATGCGACAATTCTGCCTATTGACGAAGCCATCAAGATGAAAATGGGCCTCGTCACTGAAGATGATTCTATCGGCAAAATCAGCATTTTCATGTTGTCTCTCCAATACCCAATTAACGAACTCCCTTCGCTGTCCATGGTCAGCTGGGTTCAGTTCCTGAGTCAATTGTATGCATGAAGATGCAAATCTTTCGTCAAAATTCGCTGCAAAGTGGATTTGGAGACACCAATTTGCTGAGCTCGGTGTCGAATTGAGGTGGATGGAGTTTGAGCGACATCATCACGTACAGCTGCGACATTTTCGGTCGATCGATCTGGTCGATGGCGCGTTGTTGTCTTTACATCACTAACAGATCCAGTTTCGGCAAATTTATCCCTTAATCTCTTTACAGTTGACTCTTTTGGAGCATTATTGTGACCCCAAATTGATCGCAATTTGCGAACTGTAGCCGCAAAACTTTCACCATTTTGGTAAAACAATTTCACAATGAGAATGCGTTGTTCATTCGTGTAGCGCTCCATTTTTACTAACCTCGTTAATTCTACTAACAAACAATAACAATTGTTCAAATGTCAAACAATGACACTTCGAATGTTGCCAGATTTAAAAATTGCGTTCTTCTTGGGACACCCTTTATATATTGGAATGGCTAAGCCTTTCTGAAAAACCCGGTATATATGTTGTTGGTTTATATATTTTTGTTGCAGGTTCTGCGATGACAGCTGAGGAATTGGATTTTGATTTCCATTTGTTTAGTAGGTCTGTGATAGTTTTGTGTGGGAAGTCATTTTGCCTTAAAATAGTTCTAATTTTTACTAAATTATGTTTGTGAAACTCTATGTCGCTAATATCTAAAATTCTATTGATGAAGTTTGTCGCTGTATTAATAATTACTCGTCGAGGATGCTTTGAACTAAAGTTAATAAGTCTCCCAGAAGGTGTAGGTTTTTGGTACCAATCTAATTTTAGTAACTGACCTTGTCGACAAACTACGAGTATTGAATCTAAATATGGTAATTTTCCGTCCTGTTCCATCTCCATTGTAAACTGTATTTGTCTGTTAAATGAGTTGAGTACATCCAGAGTGTTCTTAATTTCTTTTTTCTTAAAAATTCCAAAGAGATCGTCCACATATTTCGTTAATAATTTTGGTTTGTATGTCATCGTGTCTAGTGAGGTGTCTAGAAGCTCTTCCATAACTATGTCGGCTATTACTGGGGATGCTGGAGAACCCATTGGCATCCCTTTTCGCTGCTCGTATATCTTTTCATCATATTTAAAAGACTCGTACCTAGTCTCCTTTAGGCAAAATGTCACCAATTCTAAAAAAAGGTCCTTTGTAATATTTGTAAATTCCCTTATACCCAACAAACCAGTCCCTATGCGTAATATAACTAAATTGGAGAATAAACTTACTACTAACAAATTTCTACAACTTTTCTTAAACATACATCATTTGAACCCATAGATTTCGTAACAAAGAAAAATAAACACAAAGTCGCTGCGACGTATATGATGTGCCGTTATTTGTACACGTGCATTTTGTTTTCTTTGTTAAAGTTCTCAGTTGTCTTGTTCATGTTGAATTGTAAAGTTGGAGTAACAAAAAAGTGAAAATTAAAGAGAAGTAAAAAAGTGAAAAAGTGAAGAAATTAAAGAGAAGTAAAAAAGTGAAGAAATAAAGTTTGTAAAAGTAAAATAAAATATATAAAACTATAACAAAAATGCCTTACAAAATTAAACACAGTGTTCGTAAAGCTTATATTTCTAAGCTTGTTCAAAGCTTACATTTGTAAGCTTCTTCAAAGCTTACATTTCTAAGCTTATTGTATATTATAGACTAGCAAGCTTATAACAGGGTTCAATTTTGTTTATTATATAATTGTTACCAAGCGTATTACTATAGTTTTCACTAACGTTTTCTAAGCTTAAGGCTTATGATAGTAAGTTTGTTACAAGTTATTTCTAAAGGGTTTTGGTTTGTTGGGTAGTGTCCCATTTCTGTTCAATTGTCTTAAATGCGAAATTTACTGGAATGCTTGGAAATAAAGAAATAACGTCAAAAGAAACTAAAACTTCATAATCATTAATACATATTTCGTCAATTTTACTTTTGAAATGTTTGGAATCCCTTACGTTGTATTTCGATTCCTTTGTCAAGTTTTTTAAAATCCCACCTAAATATTTACAGAGCCCATATCCAGGGGAGTTTATTGAAGAGCAAATGGACCTTAGAGGAGTACCATCTTTGTGTATCTTTGGGAGTCCGTAAATTCTGGGGGCACTCGTTGTCTTATTTGTCAAGTAGTTTTTGCTGTTCAAGTCTATTATTATTTTTTTGTATGTTGTCAGTGACAAACCCTGAAGATGATTGACGAAGTCAATTGAAATATTGGGATAAATAAAAATTAAACAACACATAGAACAACGAGTTTAAATAAATGACCTCAACCCGAAAAATAATTTTATAAAATAACAACACTTACAACAATTTAATTATTATTTATAACTTTGCATAGTATGCATCGCAAGCTGGTAGTAGCTCGGCTACGAGGTTTGACCGAAGACCAAAGTCTGGTACTACGAGTAGTAGTAGTAGCCCCCAGAACTGGTTTTCTGGCCTGACTAGTAGGTGCGGCCCTTGGGGGAGTATCGTGGTGACTGTGGCTTAGGCCCAAATCGCGGGAGAGTTTCGTGTCGGTGTAGAGTTGCATTGCAACCGGGTGCTGTAATCCATAGATCAGCAGAGGTTTTAGATAGGCCTCGGCCCCAGACCAAGGGGGAATTTTCAAGGAGAAATAAAACGCATATAATTTAATAATTGTTTTAAAAATAATTTTAGACAAGTGCCCGCCGCGGCTGGCTCGAAAAAACTTCAGCCGAGAGGCTTAATTTTCGATCACTTTTTGCAGCATTTGGGTGTCGGGCTTATCTGCGTAGACAAGCCACTTCACATAACCCCACAAAAAACAACAGTACAGCGGTGTTACGATCGCACGATCTTGGAGGCCACGCCATAGGCCCATGACGCGAGATAAAGCTCTCACCAAAAGTTGCCTTCAATAAATTGATTGTTTCGATGGCTTTGTTGCATGTAGCGCCGTCTTGTTGGAACCATATGTCGTCAGGACTACGGGCTTCAATTCCAGGTAGCAAAAAATCCGATATCATGGCGCGATAGCGAGGACCATTCAAGGTAATGTTCCGGCCATCATCATTTTTGAAAAATATGCACCGATGATTCCACCAGGACATAAACCGCACCAAATCGTGGTTTTCTCTGGGGCAATTTTGTTTTATTGCCGTTGCTCCTGAATTGGGCCTTATCACTGAACAAAATTTTGGTCAAAAACAACGTGCCGAACGCTCATTTCCATAATTTTACAAGTTGCCAACATTTGAAGGAAATTATGTTTAAAAAAATTGCATAAAACTTCCTTTCGAATGAACCATAATGATTTCACACTTGATTTGAATTTTTGTATTTTTTATATTGAAAAAATACCTCTACAAATTTTTAGGGGCCCAAAAAATGGACCTTAATAAACTATAAAAATTTCTTACGAAGACAAAAATAAAATTATATTTTCAGTTTGACTAAATTTTGGTAACGGCCACTGGGCCCGAAAATCTTACGATTTTAAACATTTGCTTATGGGTATCAAAACACATGACATTTTCAGACAAATTCAAATATGAACTTTTTTTAAATTTGGCTAATTTCAAGAAGTTTTAAAAAACAGTTTTTATTGGCTTTTCTGCTCATCCAGAAGCGATGCGTATAATAATGTCGACCATGCCAGACTTAAGCTGGACAAAGTTCTCCTCTCGATAACTGTCCTCATCAATACAACTATCAACAATACTTCACACCAATGCCTGTCGGGTCCTTAGATATCCATGTCATATTACAGGTAAAAATTGAGTTTTTTTTCTTTCAACTTTAATGGTCTTTTGGACAAAAATTCCATAAAAATCGTACGAGCCGATCTATGGGTAGGCAGTAACGGATTAAATCACACGATCTTGGAGGCCACTTCACAGGCCCACGACGCAAGGTAATGCGCTCACCAAAAGTTTCCTTCAATAAATTGTAAGTTTCGTTGGCTGTATAGCATGTAGCGCCGTCTTGTTGGAACCAACAAAGGTCGTCTACATCAACATCCCCCTATTCTAGCACGAAAAAGTCATTAATCGTGGCTTTATAGCATTCCCTATTGACTGTAACATTATGGCCGGCTTAATTTTTGAAGAAATATGGACCAATGATTCCCTCTGCCTATAGAGCAAACCAAACACTGACTTTTTTAGGATGTAACGACGTCTCTACAATGGCTTGTGGATTTTCATAACTCCAAATGCGACAATTTTGATTATTAACGTACCTATTTAACCAAAAGTGAGCTGCGTCGCTAAACAAAATGTTTTTGTAAAAATCAGGATCGGTGGCCATCTCCTTTTGGTCCCATTCACCACGATTTGCAAACGTTGGACCGGTGTTAGTCTATTCATTATGAAATGGCAAACCAAACTGAGCATAAAGCAAGTGACAGCTGTCAAAATGACCAACTCCGAAAAAAGAGTGGCCAGATTGAAAACCACACGTCCAAAAAATAACCTTGTATTAGGCGTGTTCAAGTCGTATTCGCTTATAAAACGTTATCGCCAAGGCGATAACTTCAAAACTTTACGAAAAATTTCGTTGTACACAAGAACTGATTGGCTTTATGCATCATACATCGTATGATTTGAATATTTTTAATTTAGTGCCACCCACATTATCATACAGGCGAGTTAAACTAAAAGCCCATATATTGATTTTATGCAAACATTTTTAATCGTTTACTCGTTATACTTATGGCCTGCATAGATTATAAATTATACATTAAAGAAAAAGTGTTATTCAAAAAATACTATAACAATAACCGAGTAATAACCGAGATCGCTTAAACTAGCCTAAGGTTATTCTTGTATAAATTTCTTTCAAACAATTTAATTTTTTTAAAATAAACGGATTTTAAGGAAAAGTGTCTACAGTTTTCAACAAACAAAATCATGTTTTTATTCTTGTAAAATGGTGTGTAGTTATCGCGTTAGCGACTTGCCAATAGAACACGACTATTATTTTTAAACGACCACAATAAGTAGCCTCTCAGAAAAAAACGATTCTACTTTTTGTCAAAGAAACACCTTTTTTATGAACAAAAAACATTGTGAAACAGAATGGCATACATTTGCATTTTTTTTAATTTTTACGGTTTTATATCAAAGCAACCGTGTTATTCATTCAAACAATATATTGCATTAATTATCGCTTAAGGTCTTTATGGCTTGTAGGCTGTCGATTATTCACCTACAGAGACAAGTGGTTGAAACCATTTATAGAGACTTGGTAAATTTGTATAAATTTGTGTTATGATTTGTCTTAGAGCTGTGCTAAATTTGCCCTTCAACTATTTGTGGTTCACACATAAAAAGTCTACAAATATTCGAAAGGGTTAATCTGAAAATCGGCTAGGGCTACTGAAAAACTTTACCATTCGGCTAAAAGTCAATACTAGTTATTGTTCTTTTCTACTAAAACAATGATTTTTTATGAATATTGAAATTCTCTCGGATTTCCTTTTTTTTTCTATTTGCATTTTACTTTGTTGGCTGTTATCAGTTTTTGTTTTTTTTTTTACTTTGTGATATAATCAAATCACCATCAAATGGGTAGTTCTCTGTGTGTGTCAAATGTTAATTTTGAATTTCTTTATCACACCATTTTTGAGTACAAATTTATTTGAATATGTAAATTTCTTTAATGTATAATTTATAATCTATGCAGGTCATAAGTATAACGAGTAAACGATTGAAAATGTTTGCATAAAATCAATATATGTGACAGCGCATAGAGAAAGGGACCTAAGGGTAAAAAAAAAATCAATTTTCATTTTTTTTGATGTGGACAAGATCTGAGCATCGAATGAGACCGATCCCATACCCCAAAAGTGTTCCCTCCCAGAGATATGCGCGTTTTATGAAAGTGATGGTACACCAAAGATACACGTATTTAAATCTTTAAAATGGCTCTCCTGAACAAAACTGGTTTTACCCTTAAGTCCCTTTCTATTTAGCGCGTCACATATTGGCTTTTAGTTTAACTCGCCTGTATGATAATGTGGGTGGCCCTAAAGACAGGGTAGTCAAAGTTCCTATTTTTATTGTCGAATTTACCTAACATCCATCGTCATCTCTGTTGGTTGAATGAAACCTTTTATTTGCAAGTGTGGAATATAAGCAAAGTTTGTCGCTTAAGTCTTTCGTTTTCAATTCATTAATTACTCCAGTTCACACCTTTATTTCTTGGTAATAAGTTTTAAATGTTAAGGAGGACATTCTGTTCCAATTTGTATATACTCCTCTGCGGAATAGAGGATACATACATACGAGGGTTTCTATATATATTTCTGGCGCCATCTCACATTGCAAAGTTTGATATTTTTTAGCATAAACGTACTCAGAACGTTTTGACGTACGACCATCATTTGTGTTGTTTACAGTGACTTGAAAAAATCAATTTGCGAAAAAGTGGAATTAACTCGTGAACATTTTCGTGCGATCATCTTTCACAACTTTCGAAGTGGATTATCACGACAAGAGTGCATCGATGAACTTAAATCTTTGTATGGCGATGAAGCACCATCCTATAGCTCTGTGAAAAACTGGTTTAACGAGTTCAATCGTGGCCGACGCTCGCTCAAAGATGACGGTCGTGAAGGTCGCCTAAAAACGGTCGTTTTGCCAGAAAATATTGATGCCATGCGTGAACGCATAATGCACGATCGTCATGTGACATACCGTGGGATAGAGGCATCCTTGGGCATTTCTTCACCAGCATACATTCGATATTGCATGCACACCTGGCCGTAAAAAAGGTTTGTTGTCGTTGGATCCTGCACAATTTGACAATCGCTCAAAAAAAGGCTCGTGTCGATTGGTGCAAAGAAATTTTGATAAATACGATCCCGGTGACGTCAAAAGACGTTTAAAAGATTACCACAGGTGATGAATTATGGATCTATGCGTATGAGCCCGATACAAAACAGCAATCGACCGTGCGGGTCCAACGAAAGTTGTTCGTGGAAGAAGCACTTTGAAGCAAATGGTCGCCTGTTTCTTCGGCAAAACTGGTCATGTGGCGACTGGACGGTCAATTCTGAGTGGTACACCACAATTTGTTTGACTGAAGTCTTCGGAGAAATTCGAAAAACGAACAAGAGAAGACGAATCATTGTGCACCATGACAATGCGAGCTCTTCGCCGTACAGCCCTGACTTCTTTTTATTGAAGCGCTCAAAAACCATGTTTTGGAGGTGCCTCAATCGGAGTGGAAAAAGTGCTTCAATAATTAGTTTGAGGGCATGCAGAAGTGTATAAATAATGCTGGAAAATACTTTGGAAGACAATAAAACCATTTTTGATGATAAATATTCGCATTTTCCTTATTTGGCCACAAATATATTTAGCAGCTCTCGTATAATGCCTAAATATATGATGACAGTTCAATGCTTCCAATGTCTTTTGCTAATTAAGTATTTTGCAATCTTTAAGAGTTTTTGATTATGTTTGTCCAAACCTAAGCATAAATTCTCATTTTAAAGGTGAACTCGATAACGAAGAAATAAATAACCTGGCATTGCATTGAGCAGTCATTCGTCAATGCAATGATATGCAGACTAATTTAAAAGAAACTAAAGCACAGCATAGCGTCCGTTGAATATTGCTCTAGTAGATTATTGAGATATAAAAAAGCGAATTGCCGGCTCTTAACGACATTAGTATTTGTTGAGCTTATCAAGAGTAGTAACGTCACGTAAAAACAACCAATCGAAATGGTAAGTTGAGAGTCCCCACAATTTAGGAATTTCCAAAAAACTTAAGTTACTTAAAATTGCGATGACGTTTCTTGTTTAGAAATTCTTGATTTTGTCTTTGGCTTTGGTAGCCAGCGTAATGGCTGACGTTTCTGAGTTGTCAGGATATGGCTATGGCGGTCCAGCTCAAGATCAATTCAACTTTATTGGTGGCAGCGATAGTTTTGGTGATGCTATTAGCTCCGTTGTAGCTGCAATTAGCAGTGGATCGGTCTCCTCCGATTTCGACAGTGCTATCAGCTTTGGCTTCAACGCTGTAAACTCCGCTGATGAGGGCGATTTCAATGGTGCTGTCAGCACTGGCTTCGATGGTGTCAACTCCGCTGATGAAGTTGATAACGCTGGTAATGCGGGTTATACCAGTTCTGTTCCTTCTAATTCGTATTTAGCTCCAGCCGTCGCAGCCCCCGCTGCCATTGTCTTCCCCGCTTCCGACCCAACTTTCAAACCAGTACCAAGTGATGGTTCCACTGAGTTTGGTGATGATGGCTACCGCTATAGAACTCATCGGCGTCGCATCTACCGCCACCGTGTCTAAGTGTCACTTGAGACAAAGTTAGTTGTAATAATTAGTTTTTAAGGATTGCTAAAAATTATTTTCTATACAAATTATGTTAATAAAAAAACTTGTGTAAGAAATTAAAAACTCTTTAGTGAACCAGCTGTTTCATTGGCTCTTTAGCGTTGTCAATATGATCGACCGGGCGATCAATCTAGAGGTATTTTTTTCAAAACAAAAAAAATTCAAAAATTCAAATCAAGAGTGGCATCTTTACTGTTCATTCAAAAGGACATTTTATGCCATTTATTTTTAAATATAATTTCCTTCAAACGTTGTTCTGAGGGTTCAATTTTGGATGACTCGTTCGAGCATTTCGACCGGTATGGCGAAATGGTCGAAAACCGTGGTTTTCGCGATGTAAGTCTTTCCACGTTTTATGGTAAATGGCAAACAATACTGAAGAAAAAAAATAAAGTTTAAAACAACTAACGCGTAATCTGTGCAAAAAACCTTATTGAAAAAATACCTCTAGACGGTTGACCCATTATATAAAGTTCTGGTTCCAAAGCGGGTAGAAACATGTGTAGAAATTAAAGCTAAAATTTGCTTGAATCCAAGTTTGGATTTATTTTTAAGATTTTTTTGTGATTGAGGACTTTAAAATTAAATATAATTTGTTTACTTTTTCAAATTATTACTTATAAATATTCATTAATACGATTTCCGAATTTTCTTCCCTTAAACTTCGATCAGTCATCAAGATCGAAATTCGAGGGTTTATATAGGGTGGAGCACCAATTGTGTTGCAAAAAGAAATTCAAATAACTTTTTTTTAATTAATGTATTTATTTTTTTTATTTCAATTTTATATGACTAATTGTGATAGTCCGTAAATGACCTCAATGCTCACCAACGCATATGCGAAAACTGAATGCATTTTTAAAGTATATCGGCTTTGTAGGATTTTTAAAAATTGCGAAACGAAAATTATTGAAATTCGCGGGAAATCCGACAACGTAAAACCCCTAATCAGACCACAAGTAACGAATATGCTTTAACTTTGATCAACGGCAATACTCTTATTTAGATTCACAGTTAACAAGAACTATCGGCAGTAAAGTTTTCCAGGAAACAAAGTAAACACAGTGAAAATCCCTCGCACTATTTTCTGATTTCCCTTAGGCTCGCATTAAAAAACAAGAAGAACAGCATACGGCATGCGATGCAAGCCTACGAGGGTTGCTATTTATATTTCGGGCCCAAAAATAATTTGCACAATAATTTATCATTGGAAATGGTTTTATTGTTTTTCAAAATATTCTCCTTTAAGATCAATACACTTTTGCATGCAACAAACCAATTTTTGAAGCTCTTTTTCCCACTCCGATTGAGACACCTCCAAAAAATGATTTTTGAACGTTTCAACAGCTGCCTCGGGCGATGAAAAACGTTGACCACGCATTTTTTTTATTGATGATAGGGATTAAGAAGAAGTCATTGGGTGCCAAATCAGGGCTGTACGGTGGATGGCCCATCAATTCGACATCTTGAGTGGTCAAATAGCTCTTCGTTTCAGCTGATGTGTGAGAGATCGTCGTGATGCTAAATGATCCGTCTTCTCTTATTATCTTTCCTCATTTTTTCGAACACTGTTGGCAAACAGATGATTGTATACTCGTACCACTCAGAATTGATCGTCCTACGTTTCACTAAAGGCACTGTGGCAACATGGCCGGTTATACCGAAAAAAACGCAATCATTTGTTTTGATGTACTTCTTCCACGAACAAATATTGTTGGATTTGGCTCTTCTTAAAATACCTGTACGGTCGATTGTTGTTTTGTTTCGGGTTCATATGCATAGATTCATGTTTCGTCACCCGTGACAATGTTATACACTGCCATTGAGCTACCGCAGTTATACTTTTTCAACATCTCTTTGCACCAATCCATACGAGCCTTTTTTGAGCATTCGTCAAGTTATGTGGGATCCAACGAGAACAAATTTTTTCACGGCCAAGTGAACATGCAATATCTTATCCAAGGATGCCTCAATCTCACGGTATGTCACATGTCGGTCTTGCTTTATCAGATCACGCACAGCATCGATGGTTTCTGCCAAAGTGACCGAAGATGGGCGTCCTTTACGAAATTCATCCTAAAGCGAACGGCGTCCGAGACTGAACTCTTGGTACCAGCGATTAACAGTGGTTTTTGATGGTGCTTAATCGCCAAAAGTCGAAACGAGTTGATTTAAACAATCTTATCTCGAAAACCCACGCCGAAAATCGTAAAAACTCATCGCACGAAAATGCTCACGGGACAATTCCATTCGCCCTCAAATGACAAAACGTTCTGAGTGAAGTTATGCTAAAAAATGTCAAAGTTTCCAATGTAAGTTCCAGTTTGCAACTGGGAACACTAGTATTGCCAGGACCCGAAATATAAATAGCAACCCTCGAATGCGAAATCATGAAGCAGCGATGTAAACAACCTGCACTATTTTTTACACCCCACACCACACAGTGGTATATGGTATTATGACTTATTGCTGATGTTTGCAATACCTTAAAGGAATGGAAATAGACCATATGTTAAGTATACCGCTCGACTCATAATCACTATCTGATTCCATTGAGCGATGTCCGGCCGTCCGTCTGTCCATCTATCGTTGTTAACATAGAAGTTGTTATATTCTTTAACTTTGGGCCAAGGACAAACCCTATTTAAATTGGTCCACATTGGTCCATATTTTGATATCAAATATGTTTTTTCCGATTTCACAATCTACAGCTCTAAAAGCCACAAATAACACCCGATTCCGACTAAGTTTTGCACAGAGCATTACGTGAATCCAACACATATCTATGCAAAAATTGGACCATATCGATTCAAATTTTTTAAAAGGTCACCACACAAAGGTTCTTTGTGATTTGAGGTCCTGCAGATCTAGAAGTAAAAAAGTACACCCGTACGTTATGAGTGACCACTAATTAAATGTAAAAAAACTGTATCACATAGGTGCACATTTTAATATAGCCCCCACACAAAGGTGCTTCCAGATTTAAGAAGCAATTTAACATCCGATTCCTACCAAATTTCGCATAAATTCGAATAGAAAGGTACCTCCCAATTCCGGGTCCTGCTATTTTAGAAGCCACAAATTTTAACCCAACTATCTTAACTTTTGTATGATACGTTATGAGCGAATACCTTAATAAAGCTCCGGTCAGAGGTGTTTAATTCTCTGAATAGTTGGTTGGTGTAGGGTACACCAAAGTTACCACACTCGACTTTCAACTTTTTTTTACTTGTTAATTGAGAACATATCTAAGTATAAAATCTCAAAGCATGTCGTTATGCAAATAACTAAAAAGCATCCAGAGACGATTGAAGCATGAAATCGAAGTTGCCATGAAAGAGATTCGACCCGAAACAATAGAAAATTTACTGAAAAATTTGGTTGATCGGATGAGGTAATGCCGAGCAAGTTGTGGAAGTCATATGAATGATATTGTGTAAAATTATTAAATGATAAAGACCAGAAATTTTAAAAAATTATCAGTACTTTTTTTTACAGCCAATTAAAATTTAAAATGGTAAATCGCCCACCATGTATATTGGAAGCCTGTTTTTAGGCCGCCAGACAATAAAAAAATTAGCTTTTGTGATCAAAATCGGTCCA
Organism: Hydrotaea diabolus; assembly: GCA_963513945.1. Lineage (NCBI taxonomy): Eukaryota > Metazoa > Arthropoda > Insecta > Diptera > Muscidae > Hydrotaea > Hydrotaea diabolus. The sequence continues at coordinate 133,736,309 of OY740719.1, forward strand.
AGGTTGGTTGTTTGTCCATTGTTATACACTATGCCAAATTTGATCGAAATGGGAAATATTATGTTTGTTTGAGAGTGGTTTTATGTATCTTAGGAATCTTTGTACTGGGGCTATATCAAAACGTGGATCGGTTTGACCCCTTTTGATGAAGATGGATGTAATATGTGGCTTAAAACATAAAATCGGTTAAACAAACATATTTGTGGAAGCTATATCTAAATTTTAAGCGAATTTCTTAAGTCAACTGCCTTCGTTCATTGTTTGAAAAAAATTATTTCTGCCAAATTTTATTATGATAATATATAATATGTGGATTTTAGAGGCTGAAACATCAACTTAGATAAACAAATGAGCGGGAGCTATATCTAAATTTAATCGAAATTTTTTTCAATTTCAATAGCATCTATCCTTGGCCGAAAAAACTGGCTTGTGCCAAATGTTATTACGCACAGAGAACAGATTCGTTGCCATAACCGAACTTTTTTTTGCCAACCGCATGATTGTGGTTACTTACAACTCGAGTTTTCCACCAGTAGAACCGAATGTTAGGTTGTGCTCAGTAATTTGCAGTTATTGAAACAGTATTATCGGTGCAACATACCAAGTATTCATACTTTCAGATGAACATTTTTGGATCTTAAAATCCAGATACCACACTTGCTTCACAAAAAGTGGAAAAGATGATGGTTGATTTTTACTGGAAAAATATGTGGTTAATCGATTGAGTTGAAGTTACAACAACAAAACTTTCGCGATAATATTGGTTGCCACAACCACCAGTTGTGGCAACTAAATACCTTTTGCACGTTTCATTGGTATGACCGATAAATTAGGTGTGAGTTCAGTATGATGATCATATTTATCATCTTGTAGTATTTCGAACCGAATATCCATTACGATTAAAAACATTTGGTGGTTGCAAACGATATTCTTCTTTTGCAACCAAATGTGTTTAGTTCAAACCGATTTCAAACTATTTTTTTCTATGTATGTAAGATTGGATTTTAAATGTGTTTTCTAGAGTTGAAAACATTAAATTAAAAGCCATATGTCTTTGAGAGCTATATCTCAATATGTCCTTCCATGGCCCAAAAAACTTCTGAAAATCGCTCAACAACCTGCAGTTTAATCACAAGCTTTAGATGGATGGACGACGGATAGTCGGGCATCATTAAATCACATCAACGGATAATTCTGAGCCGATCGGCACCCTTAAAGGTGGGCCCAGCTACTCAAGTGAAATTATGTATTTTTTTAGATTTTACATTCAACAACAAAAAACCAAACACTGAAAAATCTTGGACATATACACTGGAATGTCGACACTCTAGTCCAAATAAAAATAAGTATGTTTTTCTTAGACAAAGCCGATGTTTTGCTGGCTTTGCCTAAGGAGATCGGTTTATGTTTGCGAGAGCATTAGTGAACGACATTATCGCTAGATACGGTATAAAAACCACATAATGATTAGAAACTAGTTAACAAATTTATTCAACAAACAACCAAATGACGTTTAGACACGTTGACGGTAGACGCGATGGCGTTGAGTTCTATAGCGGTAGCCATCTTCACCTAATTCAGCAGAACCTCCTGTTGCCGGTGGGATATACGTGTTGGAGGGTTCAGCTGGGGGAATGTAGGTGTTTGAGGGAGCTGCAGGAGGAATATAACTGTTGGAGGGAACAGAACTGCTATAACCACCATCTTGAGCACTATAATCACCACCATCGACGGCTGGACCATGATAGTCATAGCCATCCAATTCGGAAACGTCAGCCATGACGGTGGCTACCAAAGCCAAACATACGACAATAAAGTATTTCTAAAGGAAGCAAGCATTAAACGATAAATAGAATAAGGATGTTTGAGAATGACTGGAATGAAAACAACTCGAAACTTACCATACTGAAGGGTTTAAACTATTGTGGCTTACTAAGGAAGAGCTGAACAAGTTGTGATATCGCTTTGTGTTTATGGTGAGCGTTTTTATAGTATATACGTTTCTCGATAAGCTAAAAGCTAAAAGTCAATATGTCATTTTTCATTGTAGCGTCTTAAATAAATTATGTTTAAATTAGTCATATATCAATGCAGTGCAAGATGGTGTATTTGCTTCCTCATGGTGTTCATGTCCATTTATTTTGTTTGAGGCCAATGAAGGCTAAAAAATGACGGCATAGTCGCACAACTTAATATACCCTGCACTAATAATATGAAACAGGGTAAATAAAATACGTTTGTTTATTTAACTTAGTAGTTCTTTTACGCTTTCTTCTTAATAAGAATTAACTACACACAGAGAACTGATTTGCTGCCACAACCGAATTTTTTGCCAACCGAATGTTATTGGTTGCTCGTACTATCCGTGTATTCCATTGCTGCAACCGAATGTTGATGTACACGGCAATTTTTAGTAGTGGAAACTGACAGTATTGGTTGAAGAAACAAAGTATCGGTACACTGAGAAGAAAAATAACCCTATATAAGGTGAACTTAACCATAAATAAACACGATTTGGAGTCTACGTTATACAAGGTTAATTTGAATATTTTGTTGTTGACTGTTATTTAACAATAGTTAGTTTAACAATTCTGTGGGTGAATTTTTTGACCATAAAAATTGTTAATTTTAAAACAATTATTGTTGTTTTAACAATGCATTGTTGAGTTTTTTAACCATTTAAATTGTTATTTTTAACAATGCATTGTTTTTAACCATGAACATTGCTAATATTAAAATTTCATAGTTAATTTATTGAAACAATACATGTTCAATTTAACAATGAAATTGTTAATATTATTAGATAACTATGAAGATTGTTATGGAAAGAATTTTTATTGTTAAGTTAACTAATTATTGGTTACCTCTTTTAACCAGAAATATAGTTACTTTTACAATTTTTAATATTAAATTAGCCTACTACGAGGGCTGCCATATATATTTCTGGCCTAATAATGAAAATGCGAATATTTATCATCAAAAAATGGTTTTTATTGTTTTTCAAAGTATCCACCAGCATGATTTATACACTTTTGCATGCGCTCAAACCAAATGTCGAAGCAGTTTTTCCACTCCGATTGAGACACCTCCAAAACATGGTTTTTGAACCCTTCAACAGCATCATCTGGCGACGAAAATCGTTGACCACGCATTTTTTTCTTGATGTGCGGGAATAAAAGGAAGGGTGCCAAGTCAGGGCTGTACGGCGGGTGATCCATCAATTCGACGTTTTGGCCGGTCTAAAAGGCGCTGGTTAGAGCCGATGTGTGAGAGCTCGCATTGGCATGGTGCTCAATGATTCGTCTTCTGTTGTTCGTTTTTCGAATTTCTCCGAAGACTTTAGGCAAACAAATTGTGGTGTACCACTCAGAATTGACCGTCCTACGTTGCTCACATGACCATGACCAGTTTTGCCGAAGAAACAGGCGACCATTTGCTTCGAAGTGCTTCTTTCACGAACAACTTTCGTTGGATTTGGCTCGTCTTCGAAAACCCACAGGGTCTTGCTGTTTTGTTTTGGGCTCATACGTATAGATCCATGATTCGTCACCTGTGACGATCTTATAAACGTCTTTTGAAGCACCGCGATCGCATTTTTTCAAAGTTACTTTGCACAACGACACGAGCCTTTTTTTGAGCGATTGTCAAATTGTGCGGGATCCAACGAGAATAAACCTTTTTTACGGCCAGGTGTTCATGCAATATCGAATGTATGCTGGTGGAAGATATGCCCAAGGATGCCTCTATCTCACGGTGTGTCACATGACGATCTTGCATTATAAGTTCACTCACGACATCAATGTTCTCTGGCACAACGGCCGTTTTGGGACAACCTTCATGACCTTTATCTTTGAGCGAGCGTCCGCGATTAAATTCATTAAACCAGTTTTTCACAGTGATATAGGATGGTGCTTGGCTTGGCTTCGAAACAATTTGCCAGCGTGCATTTACGCTGAAGAATGGCCCACAAGCAGTCCAGATTTGAACCCATTGGATTACAAATTGTGGACGGTTTTAGAGGTCAAGGTTTGTCACAAAAGATACCCCAACATCGGATCACAAATCTGCTTTGGTTCGAGCTGTGGCTAATTTTCCACTGGACGAGGTTCGTGCAGCTATTGACGATTGGCGTATGTAAAGGCAAAAGGCGGACATTTCGAATAAGTAGATTTTTTTTGGATACAATATAGGATGGTGCTTCATCGCCATACAAAGATTTAAGTTAATCGATGCACTCTTGTCGTGATAATCCACGTCGAAAGTTGTGAAAAATTATCGCACGAAAATGTTTTCGAGTAAATTCCAGTTTTTTGCCAAATTGATTTTTTTCAAGTCACTGTAAACAACACAAATGAGGGTCGTACGGTACGCCAAAACGTACGTTTATGCTAAACTTTTCAATGGAAATGTCGGGTGGCGCCAGACAACAGTTATTGTTGCCTAGGCCAGAAATATATATAGCAACCCTCGTAACAACTCCAACCTGTGGCAAAGGGTCTAAAAATATTTTCCCATGGAAAAGCTTATTTACTTATATTATCAACAACCAGCATTTGTATTAAATGTTTATCCAATTTTGTGCTAATAGAACAAAGTCACAAATAAAAACTGAATTTAAACGAAGAGAAAGGCATGTGAACGAAGATGAGGAAGAAGCCAATTAATCATTAAAAATTGCATTGAACTCACCGCACTGACAGCAGTCGTGATCTGCTACTGATTAAATTTTTCCTAAGAAACTAAAAAACTCGTCACTCCTAATTAAGCGAGTTTTGAACTTTAAAAAAAATCGAATGATATAAAAAAGCCACCAATTGTCACAAAACGATATCACAATTCATTAAACTATTCTTCACAGGCTAGCAACGACTGTAGAACCTATCAAAATGGTGAGTTTTCTGCTTTATAATTTCTTTAAAAATTAGAAACCTAGTAATGGTTATTTTCTCCTTCTTTAGAAATTCCTTATTTTGTCTTTGGCTTTGGTGGCCGGAGTTATGGCCGACGTTTCCGAATTGGGCGGCTATGACTATCATGGTCCAGCCCATGATCATTCTCTTGGCGTTGGTGGCTTCGATGTGAGCAGTGGTGCTGGCGGTGTCGGACATGGCGCGGTTGCTCCTTCCAACGCATACATTCCTCCAGCAGCCCCCTCCAGCTCATACATTCCTCCAGCTGCACCCTCCAACTCATACATTCCTCCAGCAACTCCCTCCAACTCGTACATTCCTCCTGCCGCTCCCTCTAACTCGTACATTCCCCCTTCAGCTGGAGGCTCTGCCAGTTTCGGTGATGATGGCTACCATTACAGAACCAACCGTCGTCGTACCCACCGCCAACGCCTTTAAATATAAGATGACGTTTTAAATTAACTTCTCTCCACAGAGTCCAAAGAATTTTATTACAATACTAAGAAGAAAAAATAGAGAACTTAAACAATTTTGTTTTAACATCTGCTACTAAAAGAAATATGTGAGATTGAAGGCATTTTGTCGAAAGTAGGATCTGTACGTCTATTCGCATGACTCTGGAATGACGTTTGAATCACCAAAAGGTAACAGACGCCCTAGTTATTTTTTGATCAAGGAACTTCTTGCTCATTAACATTCCAATTAAGGAACAAGGGGGAACTTCTCTCTTTGATCAAGGAACATTGACAAAGTAAGCCTTTTAGGTTTTCAATTAATTGATAAATACTAATAAAATAGATCGCATGTACGATGACTCCATACATATATAGTGCTTAATATGGGACCAGAATGATATATACTACCTCTTCCAAACACTTTTGTCTTGACAGACTAGTCCAGGGGAGCGAAATATTTTTCGTAGAAGTAGTAAAACAAAATCACGTGACAGTTGCTCCCATGGTCCTGTTTATAAATATTCGGTTGGAAAAACAGACTTTCTGTTGCAATCACCAAAATTCTATGGTAGTGATGGTTACATGGTTCTCATAACAAAAATACGGTTGCTACAATAGAATTACGGTACTCACAGCCAAAAAACCGGTTATAGCAACCGAATTCAATTAAACTGCTGGTTGATACTACTGGTGGTTATGGCAACCAACAAATTTAAATGTTCATGAAACTTTGGACCAATAATTGGTTGTGATAACAGATACATTTTTTGTAGCAACCAAATCCTGTTTAGATCACTGTTGTTACATATTATCCGTTATCCCAATCAGAAATTAAAAAAAAACAATTTTAGCTCTGCCTAAATTAACGTCTATTTTACTAGCTATGCTATTTTTTACCGAAGACCGAAACAAAATTGGCAATAGCATAATTTTAAAAAAAAAATTGGCATATTAAATATTTAACAGAATACTCCAATTTCTTGTAATGGAAAATTATAAAGTTAGTTCCATGCGTATGTATGTATTTATTTCCATTTAAGTTTGATTACAATTATTTTTAAGACACTTAGTGAATACTTACTCCTAGCATACAATGTATTTTTCTAGAATTGATCACATTTGTTTTAAAATTATATATTGCCCTGAGGCCAGCCCAATTTTCTATTGAGAAAAAAATTTTGACGTTTGTCACATTTTTATTAGGTTCCCGTAAAAATGGTAAAAAAACGGGGTTGTTTAATTAGTTCCATGCGTAAAAGGTTGTGATAATTTATGAATGAATTCAATACTTGGTTTTTCCGAATCCCTTAAACCATTTAATTACTGCAGATTTTGAAGAGTTAGCTCCAATGAAGCAAAATATTTCTGTTCTGAAAATGTAACTTGCATAAGAAACTTGAAAAACTATTTTACCGATTTTTCTAAACACCCCACATATCTAAAGAAATTAAAGAAAACTCGATTTTGAACAGTTTAACAAAAAATCTGTCCATTTGTACATACAAACATAATAAGATTTATTTTTTCGGTCATATGAACCAAATTCATAATATTTTTTGTTGGTACAGTTAAAAAACGGTCGTGGTTATGAAAACAGAATTCACAGAGTACTTCTAACCAACTATTTGTTACAACAACCAATACATGTAAAAAAACAGTTCCAATAATCACCTTAACTGCTAAGGGTTACCAGTACTTCCAACCACCAACATTCGGTTGTGGCAACAAATTTGTGTGCACATTATGAAAAAATCAGTTGGAAATGGGTCCAAACTATTAACATTCCGTTGCATAAACATTCCTTCTGTTGCAATCACCAACATGTCATGCTATTGATGGTTACATGGTTCGACATATACCATGAAAGCAACAATAATTTTACGATACTTTCAGCCAGTAAGACGGTAATACCAAACGAATTCAGTAAAACTATTGGTTGCAAAAACTGGTGGTTATGACAATCAACCCGTTTCTTTTTAGGCCTTTTTTTCAAAAAGTGACAAAATAATTCTTTAAAAGAATTTGGATTATTTTATGATCTATAAATATATTCTCTACACACCGAGAACAAATTTGTTGGAAGTCGGTTGGAACTACAAAAATGCTAAAGCTAAAGAAGAATTTTGGTTGCAATCACCAAATTTGTATAATCGTAATGTATATTCGGCTGAACATTCGCAAGGTTATGAATATGATCAACGTATAGTACACATAACTAATTGATCGGTCATGTCAATAAAACGCGGAAAAGGTATTTAGTTGTTACAACTGGTAGTTTCGCAAACATATTGTTGTTGCAACCAATTTTTGGTGATGAAAACTAATATTTTATCATAACCAAAACTGGTTGTTTAATAGTACTTTTTTTTCAAAGGCTTTTTGTAAAAATATAGGGTGATCCGCCTAGAGGTATTTTTTCAGAACAAAACAAAAAAATAAAAATTAAAATCAAGTGTGTAATCTTTATTGGTAATTTGAAAGGAAATTTTATGGCATTTATTTTTTGAATATAATTTCCTTTAAATGTTGGCCGCAACTACGCCTCAGGGTTTTTATTCTGATGGTCCAATTATAACTTTAATGACACGCGTAATGTTGGCATCCAAAACCTGAATCGTAGCTGGTTTGTCAGCATAGACTTTGGACTTTACGTAACCACAAAGAAAAATGTCTAAAGGTTTGATATCACTCGATCTAGGCGGCCAACTCACCTGTCCAAAACGTAAAATTAGCTTCTTTTCGAAATGACCTCTCAATACATCCATTGTTTGAGCAGTTGTATGGCAAGTGGCACCGTCCTGTTGAAACCAAGTGACGTCAAGATTACGGGCTTCAATTTCAGCTAGCATAAAGATCTATATAATGGCGCGATAGAGTGCACCATTCACGGTTACCTTCCGGCCATCATCATTTTTGGATGGCCAGCTTATAAACCGCACCAAACCGTGGTTTTCTCTGGGTATAATGACACCTCTTGAACCTCTTCTTGTTGCTCTCCAGCCCAAATGCGGCAATTTTGTTTATTGACTTTGCCGTTGAGCCAGAAATGGGCCTCATCACTGAACAAAATGTTGGTCGAAAACAGCGGATCTTCCCGTTTCTCGCCGAACGCTCATTCCCATAATACAGTTGCCAACATTTGAAGGTAACTATTTTCAAAAAATAAATGCCATAATATGTCCTTTCAAATTACCAATAAAGATTTCACACTTGATTTGAATTTTTATATTTTTTTGTTCTTAAAAAATACCCTGAGGATGGATTACCCTATATTTGATTATAACTGATCTTGAGTCATTGGATTAATCCAATGTTTTTCAGTGAAAATCTTCCATCATCTTTCTCTCTTTTTCCTCAATATGACCCTCCCTATGGTCCACAGTATAAGTACTTTTGGTATTATCAGTTTATTGGCCTCTTTGTATGTTTCACCGATACTTTAGTTTCAATTGCTGAAAATTACAGAGTACCACTTAACATTGGGTTGTATTGATGGAGTACTCGAGGTACATGCAATCAAAATCAAGCAGTTAACAAAAATTTGGTTGTGGCAATGAATCTGTTCTCTGTGTTTAATTAACTTGAATGAAATTGCATACATTTTTTGTAAAAAAATGTCGTTTTTGGTTAAAAATTTTCTACGAAATTACTATTTAGTATTATTTTTAAGAAAAAATATGTTGCCACAACCGATTTTGTTTGCCAATCGAGTGATTGAGGTTACAAGTACTATCAAGTTTCCATTAGTGCAACAGAATGTTAGTACCGAAATGTTCAGCATAGTGAACTGAAACCTAGCGGTGGATGTCACAAAGTATTAACCTATGAATAATACGAGGGTTGCTATTTATACTTCGGGTCCGGCAATAAAAACACTGTAATTTATCATTGGAAATGGTTTTTATTGTTTTTTAAAATATTTGTATTTGTATAGGTGACCTTTTGTTGTTTTAAAATATTCTCTATATGTGACGCGCAAAAGAGAAAGGGACCTAAGGGTAAAACCAGTTTTGTTCAGGAGAGCCATTTTAAAGATTTAAATACGTGAATCTTTGGTGTACCATCACTTTCATAAAACGCGCATATCTCTGGGAGGGAACACTTTTGGGGCATGGGATCGGTCTCATTCGATGCTCAGATGTTGTCCACAAAAAAAAAAGTGAAAATTGATTTTTTTTACCCTTAGGTCCCTTTCTCTATGCGCTGTCACATATGATCAATACACTTTTGCATGCGCACAAACTAATTTTCGAAGCAATTTTTCCACTCGGATTGAGACACCTCCAAAACATGATTTTTGAACGCTTCAACAGCTTCTGTGAAGCGTTCAGAAATCATGTTGACCACTCGTTTTTTTTCTTGATGCTAGGGAATAAGAAGAAGTCGTTGGGTGCCAAATCAGGGCTGTGCGGTGGATGGCCCATCAATTCGGCTTCTTGAGTGTCATTGTTACAGCTGATGTGTGAGAGCTCGCATTGTCGTGATGCAAAATGATCCGTCTTCTCTTATTATCATTCCTCATTTCTTCGAACACTTTTGGTTCAGATGGTTGTATACCACTCAGAATTGACCGTCCTACGTTCCACTAAAGGCACTGTGACAACATGGCCGGCTATACCGAAAAAAATCGCAATCATTCGCTTCGATGTACTTCTTCCACGAACAACTTTTGTTGGATTTGGCTTGTCTTGAAAGACCCATACGGTCGATTGCTGGTTTGTTTCGGGTTTATATGCATAGATCCATGATTCGTTACCTGTGCCAATGTTATACACTGCCTTTGAGCTACCGCAGTAATACTTTTTCAACATCTCTTTGAACCAATCTATACGAGCCTTTTTTGTGTTCGTCAAATTATGTGGGATCCAACGAGAAAAAATTTGTTTCACGGCCAAATGACATGCAATATCTTATTGAAGCTTGTCATACTAGTGCCCAAGGATGCCTTTATCTCACGGTTTGTCACATGTCGGTCTTGATTAATCAGTTCACGTACTGCATCGATGGTTTCTGGCATAGTGACCGAAGTTGGATGTCCCTCACGAAATTCATTATGAGGCGAATGGCGTAGGAGGCTGAACTGTTGTTACCAGCGATTAACAGTGGTTTTTGATGGTGCTTCATCGCCAAAAGTCAAAACAAGTTGATTTAAACACTCTTGTCTCGATAGCCCACGCCGAAAATGTTCACGGGATAATTCCATTTTTTGACTGAGATGAATTTTTCAACACACTGTAAACAAAACATTTCGCCCTCAAATGACAAAACGTTCTGAGTGAAGTTATGCTAAAAAATGTCCAAGTTTCCAATGGAAGTTCCAGTTTGCATCAGGGAACACTAGTATTGTCAGGACCCTTGTAACATAACAAATGTTCCATAACTCCTACTTTGGTTATTCTTGAATATCTCTAATCCAAGCCATGCACCCTCTGGTACCTCCCAGTACAGTGTGGCAATAAAAATTCTGGTTGAAAATCACCTTCAGTAAAGAATCTCTTTTTTTTGCTCGAGCTGTTTTAAGAAGAAACCAACTTTTTTTGGTTTTGGTTGATGATTCGCATGAACTAACCAAATTCTCTCAACCTCCAATTATGAAAAAACAGGAAACTTATCTTAAATCGGCGAGCTGAGCACTTTATAATTCTTATACTTACTAAGCTAGACCTAGTGTTAAATGCCGACTCCTAATGGTACATGCAGTGCAAAGTAGAACTCGTCCATGGCTTAGAAATTAACCTGTTACTCGTGAAGTCGTTGGCATTTACAGTTTTTTAAATGTACATTTCTGGATTTGAATCTAAGTTTATTTGTGAATTGAAAGAAGAATTATTACATGTCCTTGGAAAATGGTATGGGACTACTCGTATGACGACGCACACTTCTATTTTAAGCAATTGAGCAGAAATCCCCTAAACTGTCAAATATTCGTATGCCGATGTTTTGCAGTACCGACAAATGGGCTACTAGATGACTTTAAAAAAAATTGATATTATTTATAATCCCATCAATGTGAGCTAGTCCCCCTAGTCCCGAAGGTTGGATTTGGAATTTAATTTAATTTTTAAATATAATCACCATCATGACGATTGTGGCACTCCCGAATTTGAGCTTGTCGCTTATAAAAAAAATATTCTTTAAATTTTTAGGTTGTTACATATTTATTTTATTATTTTAACAAAATTCTTTGGAAATTGTAACATTTTTAAAAAGAGATAACAATGTGCTACCACGTTTAGACGCGTTGACGGTGGACGCGACGACGGAGAGTCTTGTAACGATAACCATCATCGGCGAGACCGGCAGAGCTGCCGAAACCGCTGAAACCGGCATCACCACCGAAGCTAGCACCACCACCGAAACCAGCACCGCCACCGAAACCAGCATCGCCACCGAAACCAGCATCGCTACCGAAACCGCTACCAGAGGAGGGAGGAATGTAGGTGTTAACTGGAGCTGCAGGGGGAATGTAGGTGTTAGCGGGAGCATGATGGTGGACGGGAGCGGCAGCATGATGATGCACTGGAGCGGGAGCATGATGATGGACTGGAGCGGCAGCATGATGGTGCACTGGAGCGGGAGCATGATGATGGACTGGAGCGGCAGCATGATGGTGGACTGGAGCGGCAGCATGATGGTGGACTGGAGCTGGGGCGTGATGGTGGACGGGAGCGGCAGCATGATGGTGGACTGGTGCAGGAGGAATGTAAGTGTTGGCTGGAGCACCGCCGACGAAACCGCCCTCACCGCCGCCATAGCTAAGTTCAGCGCCGCCGTAGCTGACATCACCGCCGCCGTAGCTAACATCACCGCCGCCGTAGCTAACATCACCACCGCCGAAGCCGCCATCGCTGATGAAACCGCCGGAACCGCCACCGACAGCGAAGCCACCGCTACCACCGTGAGATGGACCATGATAGTCGTAGCCCAACTCCGAAACATCAGCCATAACGCCGGCAATCAAGGCCAAGGACACAATAAAGAATTTCTAAAGAAGTTAAAGAAAAATACCAATTAGTCAATTAATCCGCCTTTCCATGATCCGAGAGATCATTTTGCCAGTCAAACCTACCATTTCGATTACGTTGCTTACTGAGGAACAGTCGAACAAGATATGATATCGTTCACTGGCGATAGTTTGGGTATTTATACCCCCATGCTTAGTTTTCAATAGCACGCACACTGTCGGAAGTTATGTTTCAGTTTTTGAGTGTCGTCGCCAAACAGGCTATGCTTTAGCATAGAATCATTAAATATTCGAGCGTTCTCTCTCGCAGTTATGCTCATGTTTGTGTGTTGCGCATGCTTAGCCAGCCGCTCAGCCTCCTGCATCATCATCATTATCACGATCTTCATCTACATAATTTCCTCTTAGTTTCAACCTATTCTATCGGTAGCGATGCTAGTCACTTTAATTGATCATAAAATCCAGCACTGCCTCCAACTGGTTTGGCGTGCAATTCTTTTGACTATTATTTTAACGTGCCCCCTGAATAGTTTCACTTTTTAACCGACAACTGGAAAATGTTTAAAAATCCAATAAATCGTAATGCAAACGTTCTTAAGAAATCCTAGTACTCGTAGTTCTCGCTGTCGTAAATTTGCACACACTTTTCTCCTTTGAAAATTTGCACACACTTATCAATTAATTTGTTATTCAAAACTGAACCTACACTACGTACAATTCGGTTTGCCTTTATTTATTCAAATCACAAAGTTATGTGACAAGTTTTCAATAAAACAGGTTCAAAATTCCGCAGGCAAATAAATATTTTTTTTGGGGGGCATCACTAATGAGTTTGAAAATTTAAATAAAAGCTAAAAATGGGTTTCGGAAATTCTAATTTTTCTGCGGTTTGATTTGCTTCCTTTCTCCCAGATAGGCCGGACGTGGTGTTGTTGTTGGTAGCAAGTTTAAACTCGTTTATCAATGGTTACACCTCGTAAGTGTATGTGACTTTAAGAGCTCGAGAATAGCTCTATTAAATAACATTAGACTGTGGGTCCCGGTAGATGCACTGTGTATGAAAGTGAAGTCGAAAGTAGTTGTTTATTCGACCGATATGCCGTAGCCACTGATATTACTGTGCTTTGATGAGACAACTACGAAAGGCAACCGTTGGCCCAACTGTGTTTATGGTGGTGAATGAACAAGGAAGATTTGTTGCCACAACCAAATTTTTTGCCAACGGAATGATTGAGTACGCCAAAAGTAAACTGAATGTTAGTGGGTGCTCTGTACCGTTCATTAGTTGTAACTGAAGTATCGGTGGAAAATATGATGAATTTTTGGATCTAGAAGTCCACCGCGCTTGTTTAACGAAAAAAAGACAAACAAAACCGGTTTCCTTTTATTCTTAAAGTACTCTTAAGATTAAGGAGGGACATATTAAGGGAAAAGAGCAAAAGAAAATGGAGATTTTTACTGAGTGAATAAGATTAAACTATGCTTAAAGTAGTAATAATAGGATTTTTTATTTTGTTTATAATAAAAGTTTAGATATCATCACCAAAATTCGGTAACAACAACAAAATGTTTGTAAAACTATTGGTTGCCACAACTTATGATTTTCACGTTTCATTGTGATTACAGTAGAATGATCAAATTTATCATCTTGTTGTATTTCGAACCCATCCATTACGATTAGAAATATTTGCTAAATGCAACTACAATTCTTCTTTGGCAAACGAATCATAGTAGTTCCAACCGATTTTCAATTTTTTCTGTATCTGTGGTTAAGCACCAAAAAGGATAACATCAATATCACATTCCGAAGAACTGGGGAAATGTTGGAAATACAAATAAAAATGCAAATTTAGCCAGGAAATCAGTATTGGTAAAAGTGTTTTCCCTGTTTTCATTTGATGAACAGGTTTAGCCATTTGGGAAACTAAGTACAGTAAAAGCATTCATCGTGTTTTTAGCAGCCTTCTTGAGGATCTTTATGCCAATGCCACTATAATGCCACATTCGCAGCAAACTGTAACTCTCTTAGGCTACTTATTCGCAGATCCGATGGCTTTGCTCGTCAACAATCGCGTCAAAATGAAAATGTGGTTCGTGAAAAAAGGAAGTAAAAGCAGCCTAATGTAGGGTTCGTTACATGAACCATTTTGAAATATCCGAATTCACAAAAAATATTTTTTTGTTAAGTGAAGGGTGGTCCAAGTTAAACGCACGATGTTAATTGTAACTAAAACAAAAAGTTTTTAGAAAAGTTTCTTAAAATATTTTGTTAGTATAGAAGGATCTGACAATTATGCGTGCAACAAAATATCGGCCAAATGCTAGCCACGGCTTCGTTGGCATACCTACTTGGTAGGGGCATAAATACTGTTACAACATTGAACACACCCAATAGTCAATAGTAGAACTGAACATACCCCGTTAATGTCATATCGGTTTTGAAAGTTTACCTCAATAGCGGATTTTAAAATTGTTTCAACTTCCAGCATGGAGTGGTCAGATAATGAGAGCCGTAGAGCTGTAATAGCGCTTTTCAAGTGTGAAATGAAAAAAGCGACATTTTCAAAACGCTCCGGCCACTAGGGATTAGCCGCATGTTCGTCTACCGATGCATAAAACTGTTTGATGAGACTGGATGTAAAAGACCGCCACCGGAGATGTAACAGACCGCCCACGCTCTGTTCGAACACCGCATGGCATCAAAGCCGTTAAATCAAGAATTCACATAAATCCGCTCCAAAAACAGAAAATCATGGCCCGTGAGATGAATATCACGCAAAAGTCCATGAGTCGAATAATTAAAAAAGACTTGGGGCTTGGGGAGATGAATATCACGCAAAAGTCCATGAGTCGAATCATTAAAAAAGACTTGTGACTTGGGGCTTTCAAACGACGTACCGGGCATTTATTGACTACAGCTTTAAAAAACAATAGGATTGAAAAATGCAAACGTCTTTTGGTGAAGCACGCTGATAACTTGCACAGAAAAATGTTGTTCACCGATGAAAAATTATTTACCGTTCAGAAAAACTTTAACAAGCAAAATGATAGAGTGTATGCACTCTATCATCTAAGGAAGCATCTGAACTGATCCCAAGGGTGGAAAAGGGCCATCACCCAGCTTCAGTCATGGTTTGGTGGGGTGTCTCTTACGATGAGGTCACTGACCTGCATTTCTGCGAACAAGGACCCAAAACATCGGCCAAAGTTTACTAAGAAACCGTTTTGGAAGCTGTTGTGAAGCCACTTAACAATTCCCTGTTCCAAAACCAGCCATGGACTTTCCAGCAGGATTCTGCACCGGCCCATAAGGCTAAAACGTCCCAGGCTTGGCTTCGAAACAATTTGCCAGCGTTCATTTCCTCTGAAGAATGGCCCTCAGGCAGCTGAGATTTGAACCCATTGGATTACAAATTCTGGACGGTTTAAGAGGACAAGGTTTGGCACAAAAGATACCACAACATTGGATCTCCTAAGACTGCTTTGGTTCGAGCTGTGGCCAATTTTCCAATGGACGATGTTCGTGCAGCTATTGACGATTGGCCAGAGCAACTTAAGGCGTGTGTAAAGGCAAAAGGCGGACATTTCGAATAAGTAGATTCTACAATATACATCAATATATATATTAAAAAATATTTGGTCCAAAAACATTCAATACTTTTTATTTTACAGCATAAAACGTTCACACTCAACCATACTAATAACTTTACAACCATATTATGATCCTCACAACCATAGTATGTGTCTCATACAACCATAGTATGATCTTTACAACTGTAGTATGATTCACAGGCAACCGTGCTATTAACTCTTAAACCATAGTATGATTCACTCTCCAAAATTAGTTATTTGGATTGGGTAATGTTGTTATTCAAAAATAGAGAATTGTATCAATCAAGTTAGTATATTAAATTGCATTACAAGAAGATAATAGCCAGAATTAAAGCCATGTTTTTATTAGACATTTCATTCAAGAAACAAAAATATATTCTAACGGCAGTTGAAAATACTTTTAGTTCCCAGCTGGGGTGAGTGCTACTTCACCATCCGTAGACCCCAAGAAAAGAATGTGATTAAACCATGATCAATGGCTATACTCGTATACATAAGTGCAGGCAGATTTGAAATAAACGAGAACCAGTAGATATTAGAGTATTTCACCGAACAAAGTAAACACAACAAAAATCCCTCTAACTACCTTCCGATTGTTGTTGTTTGTTTTAATGGTCAACAACCATTTACTGTATCGTGTGTATGTGCTTTTTTGTATATCAAAAAAACATACGCACACACATACATGTATGCTTTATAAAACCTGTTTTGTTATGTTCATTGTCGCAACCATACTGTATGATTGCCGTAATCATATTATTGTTACCGTAAATTTTAAACAACAATCACCCTTATTCTGATTGTCGTCGTCAAGACAAAACAACGACATCTTGCGACGACTGTTGATACTTGGTATTCGCGTAGTCGTTTTTCGATAACTATTGACAACTATTGACACAACTCGGTATTCTCTAAATGATATTGACGTTGTTATTGAATTGATACGACTCTGTTTTTGTCGTCGCAGTTTTTGGTATCGAATAAGAAGTTTGCTGTTAAAATAAAAAAACCAAAAGTCAAAGTGCAAATATGAAAATTACAAATAATGAACAGTTCCAAAAACTTGTTGAAGAGTTGGAGAAAAATCCATCCTTAGCAAAAGGTTTCAAAAGAGGAACAGTGCCAACAAATTTTAACCAGCAATGGGAGAACATTGCAAGTGTTTTGAATGCTTCCGGACCACCGAGTAGAGATGGTGATGGCCGGCAGAAGGTTACTAACTTATATTCCTGGTTTTTTGTAGATTAATAAAATTAAATATTTTCGTTAAGGTTTGGAGAGACTTAAAGTTCAAAGTCAAAAGGAAAATGTTTGAAAACAAATCGGAGATGAGAGCAACAGGTGGCGGTGTAAATAAATATTTCTTGCCTTTGCATGCTTTGTGTTAAATATAGCCTCTGCGTTTAGAATACTGTCGTATTTTTTAATACGACAGTATTCTGCAAACAACCGGCTGCGATAGTCCGAGGTTAAAATCGTTACCAACACTTAGCTGATAGGATCCTTGTCCCAAAAATAATAAGGTGGCAGCTAACTTTATTCTGTTGGATACACAATTTGACCTGGCTCCAATTTCCATCTCAGGAGCAATTTCCTCCAACACATAATTAAACGCATTTTTGTTTAAACGAAAGTATTTCTGAAATCTTGAATGAAAGAAAACTTTGTGATTGCCAATGGAAATTAATAAAACCTTAAACTTACTTGTTGTCTGGTAGTTTCATGACATCAGACCTATATCGCAGTGTCTTTCTCTGTAAAATAAGTTTCTTTTTATTTTCTTCATCACTTGAATCAGAGTTTGAATCAGAAACAAAAAACATTTTTCAACAATTGGATGAATAGATACAAAATCTGATGCAAAAATGTTAGGTATGTGATTTTTTTTATTGAAGTTATCGATAAACAGTCAACGTCAAGACAATAATGATACGGAATACCAAAAATGCGTTAATGTGATATTATATTGAAACGAAGTGATATTGATATTAAATTGACGACGACGTTGATGACGACAATCAGAATAAGGGTGAATACTTTTGTAGCACCAAACATGTTTATATGGTTGCTACAACCATATTTTCATTTCTAAATGTGGCAATAATACTATTGTTACATTTCAACAATAGTAATATTGTCGCAATAATACTGTTGTCAAAATGAATTTCATAAAACAATACTATGGTTGCGACGAAGATGCTTTTATTGTAGAGAACATACTATTGTTGCGGTGATCATATCTTTTCTCTGCGTGTGTGTAACAGTATTTTTGTCCCTACCAAGTATAATTAGAAGTTGTTCTATCGTAATTTAAATCCACCGAAACTGCGCAACGAAACAAAAGATTTTGTTAAAAAGTTATCGCCAAATTTTATCAAAGCCACACACGTCATCGGAAAATGTAAAGGAAATACACTTTCAACGATTTCCACCAATTTACCGTTCGATTTTAAGGGCTATTTCCTGTGCATCTAGCTTTCGCCATAAATAACCACAAGACCAGCAATTCCTGTATTTAGAAAGGCCATATGTGACAGCGCATAGAGAAAGGGACCTAAGGGTAAACAAATCAATTTTCACTTTTTGATGTGGACAACATCTGAGCATCGAATGAGACCGATTCCATGCCCCAAAAGTGTTCCCTCCCACAGATATGCGCGTTTTATGAAAGTGATGGTACACCAAAGATGCACGGCTTTTCTGAACAAAACTGGTTTTTACCCTTAGGTCCCTTTCTATTTTGTCACATATACATGTTGTTTGCTCCAGACATGGAACGCTAAAAAATAGTTATGTTTACACACCTGCTGAAAAAACTCGAAATAATGTTTATCTGATAGAATTATTATAAACATGTTGTAGGCGTAGTGGGACACGCTGGCAATCCAATAGTATAGTAATAAACTTTTTGTGCTTTAATCCATGATCGTGGTATCCATTGTGGGAAACACAAATGTAGCTCACTAAAATCGTTTACATATTCGATATCAATACAGTTTTTGCCATCATTATCTGATAACAAAAGAGTTGACCTGAAATAGGGTAGAGCAAAAAATACTGCTCTTCTCATGTATGTTAATATTCACATCATCAAAAGATCAAATCGGCGATAAAAGCTTCGCTCATTCAGTAGCTACGATATTTGTCTTTTCGAGTTTCAGCGAAGTGTTTCTCCATCAATCTACGAGTAGTAGACATAAATCAGTAATACTATCTTTAAACTTGACAGTTATCTTCGTTTTACTGATGGAAACATCAAATTCTAAATTATGTGTTTTAGACGTGTTTTTTTGTTTGGTGATTCAGTTTTGACTGATATAACAGGGGTGGAACATTGAGTCAGTCAACCTTCAAAAGTACGAATTCGTGTATCTCTGTCATTAAAATGATAACATGATAATATTGCCATCATCAATGTTTTCCTTATTTTGTTTTTGTTCTCTTTTGCTAAATTTAATTATTATTGCGGGTTATAATTATGAGAACCGCACAGTGCATTTCATTTTTGAATTTTAATTTTAAAGTATATTGCAATTTTTCTTTGCTTGTGATTTTTTACGTTTACATTTTTCCTCCTACGACAAATGTTTTACAACATTAAATAACTGAAAAAAATTAGCTAAATGATGGATTAACTGGGATCGATCACTTGTTTTCATCACTTCTTAGTCGTGCTTTGTCAAAATTTGAATTTAAAGAAAGTTTTATATGTAGAATAAAAAAGAAAATTGCTTAGCAGTAAATACAGTAAGACGAAATAGTACCGTCTCTTCAAAAGTTGTACGTACCGTCACTGAATTCAGTATAAGTGCAGTTTAACTACAACTTTGTTTAGTCCTTTTGCCTAATTTGGTCCTCTTACAATACCAACTTATCTACAACTATAAGACATATATCTGGTAAAGTAGCGGTAGAGACGAAACTATTACTGTACAAGACAAGTATACGCCCGGACATTTTATATGCGTTTCCAATATGGTTTAATGCATCCCCGACAGTTATAAAGGAATTTGAGATATTTGAGAGAAAGATATTAAGATATTGTTTTGGTAAAAATTTTGAGTCGTTCTCCAAGCGATATTCGAATAAGTATATATATATAAGGAGTCAGATGTTACTCCTATTGGTCTGTATATTTGTGACGTAATTGATAAATTTATTACAAGGATTTCCCTTTACGAGAATTCCATTATAACCGATATTTACAATGCGCAGAAGGACATTCGCTGGTCAGATGTTTGCTATTTATCTCCGATTGGATTTTTTAATGAAAGTCGGGCAGATTTTGATACCTCGGTTTCCTTTCGTCCCGAGTTCTACAAAAAAATGGTTCCGGGTGTACATTAGGGCGTACCTCAAAAAAAAAGTTCGCCGTACACCTTCGAATATGAAGTATTATTGAAAGGTAGTTTCAAAAATTTTTTTTTTATTTTTTTATGCCGAACGTAGGGGTCGCGCTTTTACATTTTTCTATATAACTTCTGCATTTATAAACGGATTTTAAAGTGTGATACATCGATGTTTTTGTCTCGACGAGGCCGATTTTTTTTGTCTTTGAAGTCATTGAGCTCAAGCACCCCCTTCTGGTACTTACCCATCATATCTCAGTTGCTACTACCCTAATGTACCACTCTAATATCAGAAAATTAAAGCTCGCGCGGGGTGCTTGAGCTCAATGACTTCAAAGACAAAAAAATCGGCCTCGTCGGATTTTAAAGTGTGATACATCGATGTATCACACTTTAAAATCCGTTTATAAATGCAAAAGTTATATAGCAAAATGTAAAAGCGCGACCCCTACGTTCGGCATAAAAAAATAAAATTTTTTTTTTGAAACTACCTTTCAATATTACTTCATATTCGAAGGTGTACGGCGAACTTTTTTTTTTACTTGTAACCTGGTACGCTCTAGTGTACATAGAGGATAGCATCTTTATGATTGGAATATTGTTAAGGCTCTTGAACAGCATTTGTTAAAATCTCTTATTTTTTCTACTTACTTTTTTGGTTCTCCCTATCCTCTCCTTTTTTGTAATCAACCCCTCCCCTTCACCCCTAATTATAGGCTAGTTATAAGTATACTTTTAAGCTAAATTCTAGGACATTTCACTCCTAAGACCATTTTAGCCTCGGGAGCAAGGGCGAACACACTTATCAGAGCTACATACAAATTAAAAATATTTCTACACACAGAAAAGGCTTGGTGCCGTTAGCTGCACGTTATTGGTAATTTAGACAATACATTATAGTCATAAGCAATTTCTTGTTAATAGATCTAGTAAGGGGTGTTTTTTATTGAGGTATAGAACTTTAAGTTGGCATCACTTTTTTAACTGGCGGCCATTTTGTCAGCTGTCAAGTGATTAATATTTAGTTTGGTTTACCATTTCATCATGAACAGGTTGACAAAAGAACAACGCTTGCAAATCGTGCAAATTTATTTCGAAAGTAATGGTTCAGTTCGCGAAGTTCACCGCAAACTCCGTCCATTTTATGGTCGACATAATCGTCCATCAGAGCAATTAATTCGGTTAACCATGGATCGGTTAACATGGACCATTGGATTATTTTCTTTGGGGATATGTGAAGTCGCTCGTCTACGCCAACAAACCAGAAACACGTTAGGGGACTTGGAAGCCAACATTCGTGGCGTTATTGCCAACATACGGCCCCATATGCTCGAAAAAGTGGTTGAAAATTTAACCTGTAGAATTGGCTTTATTCGAGCCAGCCGCGGCGGCCACATGCCCGAAATCATATTTAAACATTAATGGCATAAAATTATCCTTCCAATAAAGCCAAATTGATGGACATTAAAACGATTTTCTTGTGTTTTATTTCAATTCGAAGTTCTATACCTCAATAAAAAACACCCTTTATATGTCTGTCATTGTTTTTGAAAAAAGGCTCAATAAAATAAACTAAACTAAACTGGTAAAGTAGAAGATTCTTGCTCCTTTCGTATGAACCGACAGTACGAGTAACTTTAAAAGACCGACAGCTATGACTAGATCGGCATAGAATTTTACGATGAACTCTAGAAGCCACAAATTAAGCTCTATCGTGCTCAATTTTCGAATGGTAACTGTGGTGAAACTGGACTAAATCCACACAAAAAATTTCATTAAAAATTGTATTACTTAGTAGGGGCATAAATACTGTTACACACGATTTATGCTGTAAAATAAAAAGTACTGAATGTTTTTGGACCAAATATTTTTTAATATATTTATTGATGTATATTGTATACAAAAAGAATCTACTTAGTCGAAATGTCCGCCTTTTGCCTTTATACACGCCTTAAGTCGCACTGGCCAATCGTCAATAGCTGCACGAACCTCGTCCATTGGAAAGTTGGCCACAGCTCGAACCAAAGCAGTCTTAAGAGATCCAATGATGGGATATCTTTTGCGACAAACCTTGTCCTCTATAACCGTCCACAATTTGTAAACCAATGGGTTCAAATCTGGACTGCCTGAGGGCCATTCTTCAGAGGAAATGAACGCTGGCAAATTGTTTCGAAGCCAGGCCTGGGACGTTTTAGCCTTATGGGCCGGCGCAGAATCCTGCTGGAAAGTCCATGGCTGGTTTTGGAACAGAGAATTGTTAAGAGGTCTCACAACAACTTCCAAAACGGTTTCTTGGCAAGCTTTGGCCGATGATTTGACTCCTTGTTCGCAGAAATGCAGATCAGTGACCCCATCGTAAGAGACACCCCACCAAACCATGACTGAAGCTTTGTGATGACCCTTTTCCACCCTTTGGATCAGTTCAGATGCTTCCTTAGATGACCGCGCATACACTCTATCTTTTTGCTTGTTAATTTTTTCCTCAACGGTAAAAAAATTTTCATCGGTGAACAAAATTTTTCTAAGCAAGTTATCAGCGTGCTTCACCAAAAGACGTTTGCATTTTTCAATCCTTTTTTTTTAAGCTGCAGGCAATAAATGTCCGGTACGTCGCTGAAAGCCCAAAGTCTTCTTTAATGATTCGACTCATGGACTTTTGCGTGATATTCCACTCACGGGCCATGATTTTCTGTTTTCGGAGCGGATTTATGTGAATTCTTGATTTAACGGCTTTGATGACATGCGGTGTTCAAACAGAGCGTGAGCGGCCCGACCGGTGGCGGTCTTTTACATCTTCAGTCTTCTCAAACATTTTTATGCATCGGTTGACGAACATGCGGCTAATCCCTAGTGGCCGGAGCGTTTTGAAAATATTGCTTTTTTCATTTCACACTTGAAAAGCGCTGTCTTTCATTTCATCGTTTTTTTTTTTTCATTTCACACTTGTAAAGCGCTATTACAGCGATACGGTTCTCATTATCTGACCACTAGTGACACATGATGAAAGTTGAAACAATATTAAAATCCCGTTACAGTCTAACGCTATTGAGGTTAGCTTGCAAAGCTCATATGACATTAACGGGGTATGTTCAGTGCTACTATTGAAATGGATGTGTTCAATGTTGTAACAGTATTTATGACCCTACTAAGTAATTACTTAGATTTAATTTACTTTTAGTTGTAAGAAATAGTCTGTAGACTTAAATCAACAAATAAATAAATGAATATAAAACTAAAATGTCCCTCCCGATTTGAGGTCCTGTCGCTCTAAAAGCCACAAATTACACCAGATTTTTACCAAATTTAGTAAGATGTGTTGTGAGGGAACAATATCCAACCCCGGTTAACCAATTTTCGAAGCACTTTTTCCACTACGATTGAGACACCTCCAAATCATGATTTTTGAACGCTTCAGCAGCTGCTTCGTGCGATGAAAAACATTGACCACGCATTTTCTTCCTGATGCTACGGAATAAGAAGAAGTCGTTGGATGCCAAATCAGGGCTTCGACATCTTGAGAGGTCCAATAGCTCAACGTTTCAGCTGATGTGTGAGAGCTCGCATTGTCGTGATGCAAAATGATCAGTCTTCTCATATTATCTTTCCTCATTTCTTCGAACACTGTTGGCAAACAGATGGTTGTATACCTCTATCACTCAGAATTGGCCGTCCCACGTTCCACTAGAAGCACTGTGGCAACATGACCGGATATACCGAAAAAACGCAATCTTTTGCGGTCGATGTACTTCATCCACAAACAACTTTTGTTGGATTTGGCTCGTCTTGAAAGACCCATACGGTCGATTGCTGTTTTGTTTCGGGTTCATATGCATAGATCCATGATTCGTCACCTGTGACAATGTTATACTCGTACACAGCCTTTGAGCTACCGCAGTTATACATTTTCAACATCTCGTTGCACCAACCCATACGAGTCTTTTTTTGAGCATTCGTCAAATTATGTGGGATCCAATGAGAACAAATTTTTTTCACAGCCAAATGAACATACAATATCTTATTGATGCTTGTCATACTAATGCCCAAGGTTGCCTCAATCTCACGGTATGTCACATGTCGGTCTTGCTAAATCAGTTCACGTACAGCATCGATGGTTTCTGGCAAAGTGACCGATGTTGGACGTCCTTCACGGACGTCCTCGCATTTGCGAGGCTAACAGAGTCGGACATTTATCTAATATTGTATTCCATACATAATTTCCGATATTAAATAAAACATTTATCAAAATAAGATCAATTCTATTTCATTTAATCAAAAATTATAAACAAAGTAGTATACCTTCCCGACGGACACCCTGTATATAATTCTAGACTTAAAAGGCTCATAGTTTATGTGGAACAGAAAATATGAAGTCTTCAATAAGACAATGTGATTTATTTGATCGCCATGAAAAACTGAATAATTTCGATTTATGTTGGCATTGTTGCTCTTTGTGTTCATTTAATAAGCTAACATTTTACAGAGTTCCTGTTAGGTTTGTTAGTGCTTTCGGTCGATTCAGGTTGAAAATTTCGGTGGAGCACAAAAATGATATGTGATATCGTTTATGTGTTATAAGCGGACATCTGGGACATCTCTGCAGCAATTTTGATAACATTTACGTTTTATTGACAGCCGCTCTAACACACCATCGTGTGGTCATTTCAAAGCAACGTTTGGACATGATTCTCTGCTCTCCAAAGTCCCTTAACATCTCATTACGAAACAAGGGGGAACTTCTCTTTAATCAGTAAGCTGTACAAAATATAAATCTTATACTAACTGATCGAGTCTGTTTACCACTGGCTCCGAACGGCTTATGCATTTGATAGCTTAGAGAGCTTTTATAGCTTACCTGTAAAGTCGCAAAACGGTTGCCCGTTTTGACCATGCGGGACGTTTTTTGGGCCACATGAGCCAAAACGTCCAGCATCTACGCTCTGAGGTATGTGCGTATCAACTAACAGCACCCATTTAAAACCAAAGTCCCTCCTCAAAAAAGTGTACTTTTTATACCCGCACCACATAGTGGTATGGGGTATAATGGCTTAGTGCTTGCGTTTGTAACACATCGAAGGAATCGAGTTAGAATACCGGGACCAGAGAGAAAGTTGCTCAGAATTACATTTTGAGTCGATCTAGCCATGTCTGTCTGGCTGGCTGGGCGGCTGGCTGGCTGGCTGGTCGGCTGGCTGGTCGGCTGGCTGGCTGGCTGGATGTAAAGATGTCCATCTATTCTTGTAATCAAAGTACAGGTCGCATTTATGCATCTTGATGAAACTTGGCATGTGGTAATATATTGGGACAAGGACGGACGCTATTGAATTTGGTCCAAATCGGAGCACTTTCTGATAGACCCCCCATACAAAGGAACTCCCGGATTTGGTCCAAATCCAGTTGATGTCGCGTGTATTGGTCAACAAATTAAAAAAATATGCCATTCGATGTAGAACTGACCACAAAATGTAAAAAAAATAGTTGGACCCGCCTCTCGGACCTACGGGGCCTTCAGAACCCAAAAAATGGACCCATGATTTTAAATATAAGTGTGACCCCTTAAATGAAAGGAAATTATCTTACAATTTTAAATACAGAAAAAAATTCGACCTGTTTGGGCCCCAGGGTCCATTAGGAGGGTTCAAAAGTTTCGGTTTACCCGGATTTTAGTGTGACCCCTCAAATGACAGGGAATTGCCTCAGGACTTTAAATATGTCAAGCCAAATGATTTATCTCGTCCGTGGGAGGGCACAGGGTCCGAAAACAAGGTATGAAAATGTGGACCAACTATAATTGTTATACCCTCACCACATAGTGGTATGGGGTATAAAGGCTTAGTGCTTGCGTGATAGATACAGATAGAAATAGCGACGAGTGCTTTCGATTAACAGGAGACTTAATCACATTTATAGTGGTGCGGGTATCATAGAGTCGGCCACGCCCGACTATAGCACTTACTTACTTGTTTTAAATTATCTTGAGTCCGTCAAAGGGAAATTTGGGTTTCCAGAGATTTTAGTTCTTGACAGACTTTTCAGACCGACACAACTACGAGTATTAGTTTTGGTGTTTGGTTTGCCCATATAAAAAAATTAGAGTTGCCAACCATTTGTCAAATTTGTAAGGAAAAATCACCAGAAAAACTTCTAGATTTCGTCTGTCTAAATAGGCCCTATGCTAGTAGACATTTTCGTTCGTGGCGCTGGGGAATTTTACAGCGCGTTTTTGAAATAATTGCCAGTGTTTATTTGAGAAACAATGATTTTAAAACCCTTTCAAAATATACAAGGATTTTGGTTGAAAATTTAGGCAGGGTCTCGTGAGAGATCTGCAAGCTCAGCGATATAAAGAACAATATCTGGTCATTATTCAACGTAAAAACCAAAAACTCGGCACAATATTCCTTATAAAGGGTATACCAATAGGGACATAACAAAATTTTCACTTTTTAATATTGCGGCGCCAAAGAGACGCCGTACCGCTCGAAGCGACGAAAATATCGCAGCCGTAAGTGCATCCGTTCAAATGAACCAAATCAGTCGATTCCAAGGAATTGGGCATCTCTTAAACCACACTGTGGTGTATTTTACGTAAAGATCTTGGCATTTGTCCTTATAAGATCAAACTGACTGAAGAACTAAAGCCCCTTGACCATTTGAAACGCCGAAACGTATCCGATTGAGCTCTGGCAAAGTTTTACGAAAAGCCAGAATTTCATCAAAAAATCGTTTTTAGCGATGAAGCTCATTTCCGGCCGAGTGGTTTTGTCAATAAACCAAAAATGCGTTATTGGACAGCAACAAACCCACATGTGCTTCAAAAGACACAATTGCATCCGTAAAAAAATACTATGTGGAGTTTTGATTGGGCCTTATTTTTTCGTCGATGAAAACAATCATCATGGTACCGTCAATGGAGAGCGCTATCGTGCCATGTTAGAAAATTATTTTTGGCCAGAATTGGATGAGCTTGACACCGCCGATATGCGGTTTCAATAAGACGGTGCTAATAGCTACACAGCACGCGTTACAATCGATTAACTGAAAGGCAAATTCGGTGAATGTGTTAGCTCGAGAAATAGTCCGGCCGAATGGCCAACTTAGTTCATAAGATTCAACGCCATTGGATTTCTTTTTATGGGGTCACATCAAGTCATTGGTCTATGCAAACAAGCCAACAACTTTAGACGAGCTCAGAGACAACGTACACAAATTTCGCGTTGTATGTTGTCAACTGTATGCTGTATGTTTCCAACGTTCCGGACGACATGTGTGCAAGAGTAGTGGAAAATTGAGTCCAAAGAATAGATCGCTGTACACGGGCTCGTGGTGGTCTTATGAACGAAATCGAATTTTATTCTTAAAATGTAACATTTGCACTACACTTAGAAAAAATTTGAAATCTCTATTTTAAATATTCTGTGCTTAAGTAATATATTAAATTGTTATGTCCTTAATGGAAAACCCTGTATTAAGCATTTGGGTAAATTAAGAGCTTGTTCAAGGGCACACTTACTTAACTTCTAATTCGGAAAATATTTTCCACTCTTAAGAAAAGGCAAAACCAAAATGTCGATTAATGCATGTTTTTTACTTTTAAAAAACCTCAACAGTCGGTTTTTTTTAAATCACTGTTTAAAAAAATAAACAATATGAGACAGCGCATAAAGAAAGGGACCTAAAGGTAAAAAATCAATTTTCTTTTTTTGATGTGGACAACATCTGAGCATCGAATGAGACCGATCCCATGCCCAAAAGTGTTCCCTCCCAGAGATATGCGCGTTTTATGAAAGTGAAGTCGACGATTCTAAGCGCAAATAGAAAGGGACCTAATCTTTTAAATGGCTCTCCTGAACAAATCTGGTTTTTAACCTTAGGTCCCTTTCTATTTTGAGCGTCACATATGCCGATTTTCTAAAAAGACTGGTTTTGTAGGCTCTTTAGTCTTGATATAATTGCATTGGTTCAAGTTTATGAGTCTTAAATTTGGGTTTAATAACAATTTTGTCCATAAAGCACTGTTTTAAGTGATTTTCATTGTTACCAGCCTTTTCGGACTGACACAACTATTAGTTTGTCAGCACGCATAAATGGTATTGAAAAGTCGCCCACACCAACGACGAAACGGCGCGTCTACCAGGCGCTGATGTGTTTGCTTTACTTCGCTGGCTTACTTAATTGTCTGCCCTCTATGACAAACAACAACACACCTGATCGGATTAGCTTGAGGAGTAAATCCTTCTTCAAAAAGTATTAGTTTTCGTGTTTGATTTTTCCATATAAAATAAGAAGAGTTGCCAATTATTTGTCAAATTTGTATAGGAAAATTACGTGTAAAAACCCGGCTTAAATATTAGGATTAAGTTTGAACCAAATGAAGAAATGCGATATAGCTGACATCGTAGACAACTCAGTAAGCATTTTGGATACTATTTGGTATGAAAATTCGTGGTGTTTGACAACCGATCAAGGACAATATTTGGTCATGATTCAACGATCAAACATGAACAGCAAGACTCCTTATATAGGATGGGTGATTTAAGATTTTAAATTTGAATCGGTTGTAAAAAGAGTACCGATAATTTGTTGAAATTTCTGGTTTTATTGGAAAGGTTGAACTTTGTCATTTAATACGAGGGTTGCTTTATATATTTCTGGCCTAGGCAACACTAAGTGTTGCCTGGCGCCGTCTGAAATTTCCATTGAAAATTTGACGTTTTTTACATTAACGTACTCAGAACGTTTTGACGTACGACCATTATTTGTGACTTAAAAAAATCAATTTGGCAAAAAAAAATGGAATTAACTCGTGAACATTTAAGTGCATTAATTTTTCACAACTTTCGACGTGGATTATCACGACAAGAGTGCATCGATGAACTGAAATCTTTGTATGGCGATGAAGCACCATCCTATAGCACTGTGAAAAACTGGTTTAATGAATTCAATTGTGGCCGACGCTCGCTCAAAGACGAAGGTCGTCCAAAAACAGCCGTTGTGCCAGAGAACATTGATGCCGTGCGTGAACTGATAATGCAAGATCGTCACGTAACGTACCGTAAGATCGAGGCATCCTTGGGTATTTCTTCCTCCAGCATACATTCGATATTGCATAAACACCTGGCCGTAAAAAAGGTTTGTTCTTGTTGGATCCCGCACAATTTGACAATCGCTCAAAAAAAGGTTCGTTTCGATTGGTGCAAAAAAATTTTGAAGACGTTTATAAGATTAAAAGACGTTTATAAGATCGTTACAGGTGACGAATCATGGATCTATGCGTATAAGCCCGAAACAAAACAGCAATCGACCGTGTGGGTCTTCGAAGACGAGCCAAATCCAACGAAAGTTGTTCGTGGAAGAAGCACTTCGAAGCAAACGGTCGCCTGTTTCTTCGGCAAAAGTGGTCATGTGGCGACTGTTCCGATTGAGCAACGTAGGACGGTCAATTGTGAGTGGTACACCACAATTTGTTTGCCTGAAGTCTTCGGAGAAATTCGAAAAACGAATAACAAAATCATTTTGCACCATGACAATGCGAGCTCTCACACATCGACTTAAACCAGCGCCATTTTGACTGGCCAAAACTTCGAATTGATGGGTCATCCGCAGTACAGCCCTTACTTGGCTTCTTTTTGCACCCGCACATTAAGAAAAAAGGCGTGGTCAACGATTTTCGTCGCCAAAAGATGCTTTTGAAACGTGCAAAAACATGTTTTTGAGGTGTCTCAATCGGAGTGGTAAAAGTGCTTCGACAATTGGTTTGAGCGCATGCAAAAGTGTATAAATCATGCTGTAGAATACTTGAAAAAACAATAAAACCATTTTTGATGAAAATTATTCGCATTTGCATTATTAGGCCAGAAATAAATACTTAGTAGGGACATAAATACTGTTACAACATTGAACACACCCATTTCAATAGTAGAACTGAACATACCCTGAACATTAGTCTGTAACGGGATTTTAAATTTTTTTCATTTTTCATCTTGGAGTGGTCAGATAATGAGAACCGTAGCGCTGTAATAGCGCTTTTCAAGTGTGAAATGAAAAAAGCGATATTTTCAAAACGCCCCGGCCACTAGGGATTAGCCACATGTTCGTCTACCGATGCATAAAACTGTTTGAGGAAACTGGAGATGTAAAAGACCGCCACTGGTCGGGCCGCCCACGCTCTATTCGAACGCCACATGCATCAAAGCCGTTAAATCAAGAACTCACAAAAATCCGCTCCCGTGAGATGAATATCACGCAAAAGTCCATGAGTCGAATCATTGAAAAGACTTGGGACTTGGGGCTTTCAAACGACGTACCGGGCATTTATTGACTGAAGCTTTAGAAAAAATAGGATTGAAAAATGCAAACGTCTTTTGGTGAAGCACCTTGATAAGTTGCACAGAAAAATTTTATTCACCGATGAAAAAATGTTTACCGTTCAGGAAAAATTTAACAAGCAAAATGGTAGAGTGTATGCGCGGTCATCTAAGGAAGCATCTGAACAGATCCCAAGGGTGGAAAAGGGTCATCACCCAGCTTCAGTCATGGTTTGGTGGGGTGTCTCTTACGATGGGGTCACTGACCTGCATTTCTGCGAACAAGAAATCAAAACATCGGCCAAAGTTTACCAAGAAACCTTTTAGGAAGCTGTTATGAAGCCTCTTAACAATTCCCTGTTCCAAAACCCGCCATGGACTTTCCAGCAGGATTCTGCGCCGGCCCATAAGGCTAAAACGTCCAAGGCTTGGCTTCGAAACAATTTTCCAGCGTCCATTTCCTCTGAAGAATGGCCCTCAGGCAGTCCAGATTTGAACCCATCGGATTACAAATTGTGGACGGTTTTAGAGGACAAGGTATGTCTCAAAAGATACCCCAACATTGAATCACTTAAAACTGCTTTGGTTCGAGCTGTGGCCAATTTTCCAATGGACGAGGTTCGTGCAGCTATTGACGATTGGCCAGTGCGACTTAAGGCGTGTAGAACAAGTAGATCTTTTTTGGATACAACATACTCGTACATCAATAAATATATTAAAAAATATTTTGTCAGACAGTATTTATGTCCCTACTAAATATAGCAGCCTTCGCAGTGGATGAAGAATTTTAACGATAAATAAAGCTCAATTTTATCTCCATTTCTTTGACATAGCCACGATAAGCAAAATTACTGGATATGGAGTTCAGAGAACCCGCATTGACTCAATTCTGCGAAGCACAATAGAAAATTCACAGGACGTATTTTTAAGGCACTATTGGACTCATTGAACGTTTAAAGTCGTATTTTTTCGAACTAGTCGAAACAATAAATGTCCAAAAATGTATTTCCTCCTACAGAGCTTCTTTGCCCCCTAGGATTTTATTAGCAAAACGATTTTTATGCAAAAAAGTGTAACAACATAAAAACGTTAATATGTTTGTTCTAGTGCTATTTAACCACACTTTGGTTGATTTCTGCCCTTCTTAGGAAGCTGTCAGTGGTTTTTGTCATTTAATTTATGGCGACACTGTTAATGAAATTATCGTCCTAAGATTACTCGAGACGTTTATCCTTTTTTTTTTGGCAAAGATTTGATTTTATTCACAACTATTATTTTGTACTGCCTGATAGCAACTAATGTGTTCGTAGATAAATCTTCACAAAATCCAACACGCTTATGTTGTGAGATGGCATTCGATGGTATCTGGCCTTTATACGAGAACTCCACAACTATTTAACATAGCTTCCGGCGATTATTGAAGGCAAGCTGCTGTTGCAACAATTAAAGTTTGATATTGTCTTACTCAAATGGCTTAAAGTTTTCAAATAACATCAATAATGAAGAGCTCAATTAATATGAATAAAATATAATAGAACAGCATTTTTATGTTATTCCTTTAGAAATCACAAATGTGTGTACAAACCGGTACATACTCGTATTTGCAATGCGTACCTCCGCAATTTCTTTTGTACGAGTATTCCCCCCTTCGGCGCATCGAGTCAGTCCTAAGAAAGCTTAGCAACATAACTAAAAAGCAGATAGCATAACCAGATAGTTAGGGGTACTACCAATAAAGAAGCACCGTGTCATTTAAACAGCCAGAAGCTTGCTGCAGACGTAGGTGGGAACGAGTGAAATGAAGTTTGGCAAGTGCATAAATTACCAGTTTTGGTATCGTTTTTTTTTGCATTGGCCATTTTGGCCAATATCGCGCAGACAATCGCTTAAATTGTTAGTGGGTATAGTTGCATGTGAATGCCAAATTGGACAGATTCGTTTAGGTAACAGCTAACTTTCTATGCGTATGTTGGCTAGAATAGTTAGTACGACACTCACTCATTGATTTGAGAAATGCATGCATAAGATCTTAGTATAAATAAGGAAACTATCGCGAGCAAATGGTATTACTTGTTATTGAACTCTCAGAGTGTTAGCAACGAGACGAATCCATCAATATGGTAAGTGTGGTGTCCATATCGCCATCCTCTGGTTTATCCTGCAGATTGTTCCAACAATAATTGCTGATTTTATTGTTCCTCTTCCGCAGAAATTCTTTATTATCGCTTTAGCGTTGGTAGCCGGTGTTATGGCTGATGTGTCAGAATTGGGATATGACTACTCGCCACCGGCTTCTGTGCATGCTCCTCAAAGCACTTATTTGCCTCCTGCTTCAGTCCCCGAATATCATCCCGCCCCAGTTCCCGAATATCATCCAGCTCCAGCTCCCGTATATCATCCAGCTCCAGCTCCCGTATATCACCCAGCTCCCATCCATCACCCAGCACCAGCTCCCATCCATCACCCAGCTCCAGTTCCGGAATATCATCCAGCTCCAGTTCCAGAATATCACCCAGCTCCCGCTCCCGCTAACACTTATATTCCTCCAGCACCAGTACATCATCCAGCTCCAGCACCAATCCATCACCCAGCTCCAGCTCCAATCCATCACCCTGCTCCAGCTCCAATCCATCATCCAGCTCCAGCTCCCATCCATCACCCAGCTCCAGTTCCTGACTATCAACCAGAATACCACCCAGCTCCTGCTCCCGCTAACACATACATTCCTCCCGCACCAGTGCACCACCCAGCTCCAGTCCATCACCCCGCCCCAGCTCCAGTCTTCCATCCCGCTCCAGCTCCAGTCTTCCACCCCGCTCCAGCTCCAGTCTTCCACCCCGCCCCAGCTCCAATCTTCCATCCCGCTCCAGCTCCAGTCTTCCACCCCGCCCCAGCTCCAGTCTTCCACCCCGCTCCAGTCAGCACTTATCTGCCTCCTGCCTCGTCTGGTTCTGTTGAGCTTGGTGATAATGGCTACCAATACAGATCTGTCCGCCGTCGCGTCCACCGTCGCCGTTTCTAAACGCTGAGAGGACATATTAAATTTAATAATGTTAAGAAAAGTTGTTAATACGCCATAGAATAATAAAAAAAAATATAAAAATTTTAAATACGTTTTGAATTTTGGCCACATCTTCATATGACACATTTCGGGGGTCCGTCCATTACCCGTTTGGCTTTAAATGGGTTTATCCTCTAATCCATAATTATCCAAAATGTCAAACTATTATTTCAAATGTGTCTATTATTTCACCTCAAAAGTTTTAAAAAAGTAAAAACGTAGTTAAGTTCGACCAGGCCGAACCGTAAATACCCTCAAAAGCGCAAAAAAGTTAAATTTGTTGGGCTTATTTTGCCCTGCGTCCGTCCCTTATCTTAGCCAAAACTTCAAAATGATTCTATATTTAAATTGGTAGCAAAATAAGCTTAAATTTGATTATCCATTCGTCCATATTGACTTTAAGTCGCACCTTATCGACCATAAGCTCCTTTTTTTGGGACACTTGAGCAAAAAGGTCCAGCATCTTTGCCCTTTTTTGCGGTATGCAGTGCGCGTCCCAATTAACAGTAGCCATTTTAACCAAATTCCGTCCACATAAAAATATTGTTAAGCAATTACTCAAAAAACTGTACCTTTAGTTCATTAAAGGGATTTTTTTTCCCTGGGTCGAGGCCGCTTATTTAACTGGTTTTCCAATAGGGACATCACAATTTCGTATCTTTATGTCAACGCACCCTCCAAAATTTTTAATGATCTTTGAGTGTCAAAACGTTAGTCGAAGTCAACTTTTTCATCATGGTAAAGTTCACAACGTTAGGAAATCATTAAATATTATTACCGAAATTCTGAGTCGGTGGTCGCAACATTAAGAGCTCCTACTCCAATTTTCGGGTGGAATAATCGTCCCATCCGACAGGCTGTGCGTGCTATAGTGGATAAATTTGGTTTCAAATTTTCACTTTTGCATGTTCCGGCGCCAAAGAGACGCAGTACCGCTCGAAGCTACGAAAATAATGCAGCCGTAAGTACATCCCTTACAAATGAGCCAAATCGGTCGATTTCAAGTCATTCGTAGGAATTAGGCTAACTCAAACTACACTGTTGGCCTGTATCCTCATAAGATCAAACGTACTCAAGAACTAAAACTACTTGATTATTTGAAACGCCGAAACTTCTCCGATTGGGCTCTGGCAAAGTTTCACGAAAATCTAGAATTTCAGAAGCTCATTTCTGGCTGAGAGGTTTTTTTAATAAACCAAATATGCGTTATTGGACAGCAACAAACCCACATGTGCTTCAAGAGACACAATTTCATTGACAAAAAATTACTGTGTGGTGTGGTTTTCATGCCGCAGTTGAGATTGTGCCGAATGTTTTCGTCGATGAAAACAATCATCAAGTAACCGTCAATGGACGTGCCATGTAAGAAAATTATTTTGGCCAGAATTGGATGAGCTTGACATCGCCGATATGTAAGTAGTCTCAACAAGACGGTGCCTGTAGCGATTTATTAAAAGGCATATTCGGTGTAGGTGTTATCCTAAGAAATAGTCCGATCGAACGGCCACCTCGTTCATGCAATTGAACGTCATTGGATTTTTTTTGATGGGGCCACATAAAGTCATTGGCCTATGCCAATAAGCCAACAACTTTAGACGAGCTCAGAGACAATATCCAATGCGAAATTGTCCACGTTCCGGTCGAAATGTGTGCAAGAGTGGTGGAAAATTGGACCCAAAGAATAGATCGCAGTACACGGACTCGTGGTGGTCGAAATCGAATTTCATTCTTAAAATGTAATATTTGCACTACACCTGGAATACTTAGTAGGGACATAAATTCTGGAACACACGTTTTATGCTGTTAAATAAAAAGTACTGAATGTTTTTGGACCAAATATTCTTTAATATACGAGGGCGACCACAAAAGTAACTGGCCTAACATAAAAAGAACCGTTTTTTTGGAATTATTATTATTTATTTTTCAACATAATCTCCTTCCAACTCAATACACTTCATCAAACGTTTTTCAAGTTTTTTTAATTCCATCCGAAAAATAAGATTTTTCAAGACCTTCAAAATATGCCTCAGTTTCAGAAATAACCTCGCTATTGGACGAACATTTTTTGCCACCGAGAATTTTTTTTTCAATTTGGAAACAAGAAATAATCAGAAGGAGCTAAATCTGGACTATATGGTGGATGCGGAGCAATTTCAAATCGTAATTCGGGAAGTTTTT
This sequence comes from Hydrotaea diabolus, assembly GCA_963513945.1. Classification (NCBI taxonomy): domain Eukaryota; kingdom Metazoa; phylum Arthropoda; class Insecta; order Diptera; family Muscidae; genus Hydrotaea; species Hydrotaea diabolus. The sequence continues at coordinate 133,772,142 of OY740719.1, forward strand.
ATTGAGTTAAAAATACAGTGTGTGAAGGAGCATTATCTTAATGAAAAATAACTTTTTTTTCTAAATTCGGTCGTTTTATCGTGATTTCTTCACTCAACCGATCCAATAATGCACAATAATATTCACTATTTATAGTTTTTCCTTTCTCAAGATAATCAATAAATATTATACCCCTTGCATCCCAAAATACTGTGGCCATTACTTTCGCTTTCTTGGGATCACTTATATCACGCCTTCTTGGGACCACTTATACCAGCTTCTATCCATTGTTTTGACTGTTCTTTGCATTCTGGGATGTAGTGATGGATCCATGTTTCATCAACAGTTATGAATCGGCGCAAGAACTCTATTGGATTACGCTGATAAATCGCTAAAAGCTCCTCGGAATTGGTCCAACGGACGATTTTTTTGGGCAAAGTCAACTAACGCGGCATCCATCTTGCGTATAGCTTTTTTGTGGAGTTCATCATGTAAAATACTCCAAACTTGTTTTTCGTGTATTTTAACAATATCAGCAAGTTCTCTGAGCTTTATTCGTCTACCTTTAGTCGCTTCATTAAATATTTTTCTAATGTTTTCAATAGTAGTAGCAGTTTTTGGTCTTCCAGAGCGTTGTTCATCTTCCGTACTTGAACGCCCCATTTTAAATTGTTGAACCCAGGATTTCACGGTGGAGTATGATGGTGCATTATCACCATGAACAGAATCCAATTCATCTTTGATTAATTGTGGCGTATAACCTTTCATATAAAAGTGTTTAATTACCGCTGGAAACTCTTTATTTTCCATTTTTCAAAAATTAAAAAACTTGTTTACTTTAATCAGCTGTAACAAGAAAATAATCATTAAATATTTCGGAAATTTTGACAGATGGCTTATAGAAGATTGCTTTTAAAAAACAAAATCAAAAAAAGTTGCCAGGCCAGTTAGTTTTGCGGTGGCTCTCGTATTTATCGATGTATATTGTATCCACAAATAATCTACTTATTATAAATGTCCGCCTTTTGCCTTTACACACGCGTTAAGTCGCACTGGTCAATCGCCAATAGCTGCACGAACCTCGTCGTTACGTCGTTTGAAAGCCCCAAGTCTTTTTTAATGATTCGACTCATGGACTTTTGCGTGATATTCATCTCACGGGCCATGATTTTCTGTTTTCGGAGCGGATTTCTGTGAATTCTTGAGCGTGGGCGGCCCGACCGGTGGCAGTCTTTTACATCTCCAGTCTCCTCAAACAGTTGTATGCATCGGTAGACGAACATGCGGCTAATCCCTAGTGGCCGGAGCGTTTTGAAAATATCGCTTTTTTCATTTCACACTCGAAAAGCGCTATTACAGCGATACGGTTCTCATTATCTGACCACTCCATGATGAAAGTTTAAACAATTTTAAAATTCCGTTACAGACCAACGCTATTGAGGTTAGCTTTCAAAACCCATATGACATTAACGGGGTATGTTCAGTTCTACTATTGAAATGGGTGTGTTCAATGTTGTAACAGTATTTATGTTCCTACTAAGTAAATGTGAACTCTATATTTTAAATATTCTGTGTTTTATTAATATATAAAATTGTTATGTCCTTAATGGAAAATCCCTTAATTTGCAACTCTATACTGTACTCGTATGAAATAAGTTGAAAAGAAGTAAAAATTCCTTCGTTTTCTCGAATTTTCGTAATTAGCTGCCTTTAGCGAAATCGTATGGAGCTTATTTTCGTAAAACATATGAACATTCCATTTCTAAGATTGGAGTTTCCTTTTGGTCCTTTTGTCGAAAAAGTGAAAAAGTGATTCTTTAACCGAAGTTTGAGTTGGCTTTAGCGAAATCGTATGGAATTTATTTTCGTAGAACTTTTTAACATCCCATCTCTTATAATGGATTCCTTTTGGCCGTTCTTTCGAAAAAGGGAAAAAATTATTCTTTATTTCAAGTTTGAATATTTTTATGTTCTACAAAAATACTTTATAAATTTCAGTTGGGGTGTGTGTTAATGAACTTGTATAAATGTTTATAAAAAAGATCGCGTTTAGGTTAAAATGTTCTACCAAATTTCTGCTATCGTTTTAGTACAGATCGTTTAAAACTTGAGTATTTTCAACATAAAATAAACCTTTTCGTCTTTTTTCCAAAAAAATATTTTAAAATATTTAACGAATAAATTATGCTCAGAATAAAAATCAAAATCGACACAGAGGAGTGATTTGAATAAAATAATTTTTCTACACATTATTTTTTAAATAACCTAGAAACTATGACCGATATGAAAGCATATGTGACGCGCAAAATAGAAAGGGACCTAAGGTTAAAAATCAGTTTTGATCAGGAGAGCCATTTTAAAGATTAGGTCCCTTTCTATTTGCGCTTAGAATCGTCGACTTCACTTTCGTAAAACGCGCATATCTCTGGGAGGGAACACTTTTGGGGCATTGGATCGGTCTCATTCGATGCTCAGATGTCCACATTAAAAAAAAAAGTGAAAAGTTGATGAAAAGTTGATTTTGTCCACATCAAAAAAAAGAAAAAAAAAGAAAATTGATTTTTTTTACCCTTACGTCCCTTTCTCTATGCGCTGTCACATATAATTTTTATCACATCTGTAGCCAAGACTTCAAGTATCCATTTGTGGTATTTTGTGTTAAAGTAACCATTAAGTAGCCGGACATATTTGGCAATAAATTTGTTCTCTTTATAATTTTATCATAATTAGCTTAATCTTTAAATTAAGTGACACTTTAAATCCAAAATTGAAAATTTTTGACCCACTTTACCTATTTGATGGATTACATCGTTCCACTTGAGCATACAAACTTTATTAGATTCGAAAGTAAAAACCAAGTTTTACAAAACCTTGCCCGTAATTTAAATTATAAAGAAAATATGATTAAATCATTAAATGTAAAAATAAAAAATAAAACATTTTTATTTCGGTTAAATAAACGAATACATAAAAACAAACCATCAGTTGTTTCAGTTTACCAATGATCGTGGTAACGACACAGAGTACTTAAAGCCAATAATCTAAAACAACAACCAATATATGAACAAATTCAGTTAAAAAAATCATTTTACTTAGTTATGGTTACCGATACTATGTCTCCTCAACCTTTACTGTCAGGTCCCACTACTAATCAAAGTTCGGATGTAGCGATGGAATACACACGCAGAAAAAATGTATGGTTGGGGTAACAATACGATATTCGAAGAATTATTCACACACAACCATACTATGATCCCCACAACCATATTATGATCCTTATAACCATAGTATGTTTAACGTACAACCATAGTATGATCCTCGCAACCATAGTATGACTTACACACAATCATACTATGATCCCCAACATTTTTTGTAAAGATTGGGCTAAGTTGTTATTTAACAATAGAGAATTTTATTAAGTAAGTTATGTAATAATAGGAGAGATTTGTTAAACAATAAAAAATATTATTTATTAAAAATATTTCAGCTATACTAATTCGTAGTTTGTTTCGAAAAAAAATTAATTATTTTTTCTATTATTGCGTAAGATTCGTAAAAATAACATTGGCAAATTAAAAAACATACAATTTTGCCGGTATGATTTCCGTAATCATGTTATTGTTGACATAAAACCCATGGAAACAATACTTTTGTTCCAGCAACCATATTTATAATGTTGCTACAAGCATATTTTAATTTTTAAGCTTGACAACAATACTATTGTTGCATTTCAACAATATTAATATTGTCGCAATCAGTCAAAATACAATTCAAAAAGCAATACTATGGTTGCGACAACCATACTTTTATTGCAGAGAACATAATATTGTTGCCGTGACCATATATTTTCTCTGCGTGCATGTATAGTAAGTGCAACCACCTACATTCGGTTGGCAAAAAATTCGGTTGTGGCACCAAATATGTTCTCTGTGTGTGCTCTCCGTAAATAATGGGAATGATAGCTCTTTCGAATTAAACCAGGGTTTAGACCTCCCTACGTTAAGCCACAATAATGAATTAAAACAACGTAAAGGGCAGCTAAAGGCAATGAAAGTGCATGCCTCCTACACCAATTGAAATTGAAAAATTTAGAGAAAAAAAATTGAGAAACTCATATTGAAATTGAGATAATACAAATTGATATTGGGAAAATACAAATTAAAATTTAAGAAAGTATTATTGAAGAACTAATAAAACTGTTGTATTTAATCAGTAAGTTGTTCACGATAATTCTAATGCATTTATAGAGACGATGAGGCTAATGCATTTTATGGATACGTTTTAACATGGCATGGCTTACTTGTAGTCGCCGGCTCTTACGAGGAGGAAACCCACTGCCGAAAAATGTTTCATTGTTCTTACTAGGAGTTGAACCTGGTTTCACATGTATGATAGTCGTAGACACTAACCTTCACACTACGGCAGACCGAATAACATAATCTCGCGGGCCAATGCACCGAAACGAAAGAGTGTATGATCAGGAAATGTCTTTAGAGCATGCTCGGTTCATAATTAACAGCCACAACTTGACCAGCCTCTTTGCCAAAGAAGTAGTTTATTGGCAATTATCTAAGAATTCCATCACCAAAAATACTACATTATTAAAAATTTTAAATTATGTGTGATCGAAGATTCTGCATACGAAATATTATCTCCGTTCGCATCTCATGATCGATGGTGTTGAAAATCTATTATATCCATATACAAAACTATTCAGTCACATAGTTTGTATTTTTATATTTCTGAAGAAGAAGCTTATTCATACCTTTTATTGCTTTTTAAAATCGTATCTGAAATATCTAACAAGCAATTCTTTTTAAAAATTCTTACAAGCTCATGTTTATTGCTGCGATTTTTGTATGTTGTCACACGCTATATTGGAACCTAGATTATGCCACGACAACGCAACCAATAAAATGTTAATATCGTCTTTGCACAGTGGTTTCGTGATATTTTGTTTTTTCACATAAGGGTTGAATAGAGCTTAACCCATTTGATATTGTATCGTTGGGTTGAGAAATAAAGAACTAAGTAGAACTGGTGTTTTTGCTAAGCCTCGAAACCTAAGACTGAATGGCAAAACTGCAATAGTTAAGTCATTTGTTAATGTCACGCACGCAGAGAAAAAATATGGTCACGGCAACTAGAAAAACGTTAGCTTATTTAGTAAATAATATTCGTTCTGAAACTCTTAGGTTTATATTAAGTCAGATCGGTAAAAATACAAGTACGGCTATAAAAAAAACTAGCAGTCAGATCGAAGTTATTCTTGATGATTTGAATGTACCAATAAGTACTAAATTTTAAAAATACTACCGCATTGCATAAAGAGTATGTGGACAAGATGACTTTTTTCCACGGAATTCCAAGTGTGCGGTGGCCTACTTACTTTAAAGATTTGTCTCACTTTAACGACTCTAAGAGCTACCTAGGGCCTCCTCAGCACTGTGCACATGGTTTCTCCAAATCAATAAATTTCACAAATCTGTTCAGAACAAAGGTTTACAGTACCCTAAAAATGCAGTACTGTCAAGCATAGGCCACTAACAGCCATATTCCCCAACAGAGTCAATGTCATATCTCAACACAATCCATGGTGAAGAGTACACGCAAAAAAAGTATGGTTGCGGGGACAATATTCGAAGAGGATAATACTATTGTTGGTTGTATGGTTGTGAAGCAACAATACTATGATCCCCACAACCATAGTATGATTCACACTCAACCATACTATGATCTCCACAACCATATTATGATCCTCACAACCATAGTATGTTTCACACACAACCAAAGTATGATCCTCACAACCATAGTATGATTCACATGTAACCATGTTATGATCCCTACAACCATAGTATGATCACCACAAATATACTATGATCACCAATATTATTTATTAGAATTGGGTTAAGTTGTCAACAATAGATTTGAATTATGAAAATAATTTAAAAATACATTATATTCAAAATAATAGAAGTGAATTATTTAACAGTAGAAAAAATCAATTTAAAAAAACGTAAGCGTTTTTATTAAAAATTTTCTGTTAAACAAAGCCAAAGCAGTTTATTTGAAAAATTTAAATTTCCTTATAAAAAGTACTATTATATCATTCGATCCGTAACAATAACATTGATCTAAAAAGCATATTCAAATAAAGAAGAATTACAATCATACAGTATGATTGCCGTAATCATATTATTGTTTACATAAAATCCAAAAAACAATACTTTTGTCCCACCAAACATATTTATATTGTTGCTACAACCATATTTTCATTTTTCAATTTGAAAATAATACTATTGTTATATTTCAACAATATAAATATTGCAACAATCATACTATTCTCAAAAATAAATTTAGTAAACAATACTATGGTTGCGACAAACATACTGTTATTGCGGAGAACATATTATTATTGCCGTGACCATATAGTAACCATGTTTTTTCTATGCGTGTAGAAAAGCTTTAGCCCAGCCGAACCTACAAATTGTAACCTTTTTTGATCTTTCATTTGAAACGAACACCAAAAATAGTAAAAAATACAAATTTTTAATTTTGTTTGCTTTTTATTTGTTATTGTTTGTTGTAGCTCATGGACTAGGAAAAATTATAATAAGAAACTCACCATACCCAAAACTTTAAAACTATGTATGTTTTCTATTTAAAACATAGCCTGAAATTCTGTATCAAACATTCACAATTATCTTCAAACATTCACTAAATATATTTTTGGCATTCTCTTTTAAGGGACTTTGACAATCAAGCACAATTTTTTTTTGATATTGGGCTAGTGCCTATACCATGTTTATTGTACTATGGCCATACTATGGCCATGAAAGGGAAACTTTTTTCTATCTAATGGGTGATCCAAGTAGATATACTTTTTTCAATAGCCTTTTTTTGGCAGATCACGTGTGAGTCGTGTCATGTTATTTTTGTTGAGTATTGTTTGACATTTCATCATGCAAAGACTTGCGCCTGAACAACGTTTACAAATTGTTCAACTTTATTACGAAAATTCACGTTCTATGAGAAATGTGTTTCGTTCACTTCGTTCAACTTATGATCAACATAATCGGCCTACTGAGCGTACAATTCGCTACACCATCACCCATCTTGAGACGCAGCATTCATTATTGGATAATATTCGACCGAATAGACCACACCCAGCACGCAGTGAAGAAAATGTAGTAGCCGTAGCTGAGAGTGTTTACCAAGACCGCGGAGAGTCGATTCGGCCGGCGCCGTTCGCAGCAACTAGGACTGACGTATGGAACGACTTGGCGCATTTTACGTCGAGATCTTAAATTGAAAGCGTACAAAACACAGCTTGTGCAAGAACTGAAGCCGCCTGACGTTTCCAAGCGACATCGCTTCGCTCTATGGGCTCTTGAAAAGTTCCAAGAAAATCCGACATTTTCGAGCCAAATTTTGTTCAGCGATGGGACCCATTTCTGGCTCAATGGGTATGTAAACAAGCAAAATTGCCGCATTTGGGACAAATACTTATAGCAACCAGAAGAGGTTCAAGAGCTGCCACTTCATGCAGAAAAAACAACGGTTTGGTGTGATTTGTGGGCCGGTGGAATTATCGGTCCATATTTCTTCAAAAATGATGCTAGTGAAAGCGTAACTGTCAATGGCGACCCTTATCGTGCCATGATAACCGTGTAATTTGATGCCAGAAATTGAAGCTCGTGATCTCGGCGACATTTGGTTTCAACAAGACGGCGCCACTTCCCACACATCGCATCAATCAGTGGATTTATTGAGAGAACACTTTGGTGAGCAGATAATATCACGTTTTAGGCCGGTCGATTGGCCACCAAGATCGTGTGATATCACACCGTTAGACTTTTTCCTGTGGGGGTAATGAAAGTCTAAAGTTTATGCGGACAAACCCGCTTCGATTCAGGCCTTGGAGCAAAACATCACGCGTGTCATTCGCCAATTACCAGTCGAAATGCTCGAACGAGTCATGGAAAATTAGACTCAACGGATGGACCATCTGAGACGTAGCCGCGGCCAACATTTGATAGACATAATCTTCAAAAAATAATTGCCAAAGCATTTTCTTTCATATGTGTCAGCGCATAGAGAAAGGGGCCTAAGGGTTAAAAATCAATTTTAATTTTTTTTTCTTTTTTTCTTGTTTTGATGTGGACAACATCTGAGCATCGATCGAGCATGAGACCGATCCCATGCCCCAAAAGTGTTCCCTCCCAGAGATATGCGCGTTTTATGAAAGTGAAGTCGACGATTCTAAGCGCAAATAGAAAGGGACCTAATCTTAAAAATGGCTCTCCTGAACAAAAATGGTTTGTAACCTTAGGTTCCTTTCTATTTTGCGCGTCACATATGATAATAAACATTCCCCATTCAATATGAATTTTCTCTGTTTTTTTCTTTAAAAAAGTAGGGAATTTCAAATTAATCACCCTATACAAGTTCTGAAATTGTTTTTATTCTTCTAATTACAAATATCGTTTATCTGTCATTGTTTGTGCAGCTTAAAGGCAAGGGGATATTATGACAATAAAACTCACCACACTCAAAACTTTAAAATTTTGTGTGGTGTAAAAAAAGGTTTCATTTCAATATTGGATAAATTCTGTACATTTCAATTCGAGATGGTTCAATATTGAGGTTACCTCAGATATTGGGGCAAGTATCAATATATTTAAGACACTACAGATTGCTTCCCAAAAAGTATCAAACAACAAGAGGTATTATCGGCGAATTAACATTGGGTGCTTGTGTACTAAATTACATTTTACATATTTTTTAAAGCAAGAGCATAGCAATTATTAAATTTTACACCTTTTTTGCTTATTTAAACGAAAAGCCTAAGCCACAAAATATCGTTACAATAAATTGTAATACATCATTTAGAAAAGAGGTCTAAAGCCTCTTTAGATATGTCACTTTAACATGGACTATTTATATTTTTACTTCTGCTGCATCGACAACCTGAGGTTTATTTTTGGTTTCTGAAAAATTCTTCAAGCACTTATCACATGCTCCTTTCAGTTCATATGCTAATATTAAGGCTTTCCATAACTACTTCAACATTACTTTTCCACAGCAATGGGTCTCCCCCATTCTTTCCCAACCTTATCCTGCTATAAAGTATTAAAAACATGTCGCAGGATCGCTTCGCTTTAGATCGAAATTTACCTTGTAAAAAGCTAACGCACAATATTATCTGTTCTCTCCAACCCACTGTGCAACGTTTAGAACGAAACCACATTAGCAGCGCATAACACGGCTGCGAATGCTCAAAATCTACACAAGCTCACTATCTTTTCTATGAATATTTATAATATTTTGATCATATTTGAAATACGGCCAAACTTGTTTGTTTCAATTCGTTTCGATTTCTATGCATCTTCTTCTAAAGGAGATGATGATGATCGAGAATAAAATCAACGTTACCATTTCGCCTGCAACACGCGTCTAAACACGAACAACGCCGAGCATTGGCGTCTTAGTCACATTCACATGAAAACTTGTCTAATTTCAAATAGCCCAATAACGCCAACGAGGCACAAAAACCGCAAAATCATTTCAATTGGATGCATATACCCTCCTCCTATCCGGTTTAAGGGGATAGCGTTTTAGCGAAATACTTATGTTGGGCAGTGGAAGTGGACGCTGCTGCTGCGTCCAAAACCAGTATCCGCGTTGAATACTGCAAATGTTAATGTAGTTTGTTTGTTTTTTTTGTTCTTTCTTTTTTGTAGTATTCTATTTAAATTATTAGCATAATTCCATAAATTTCTTTTTTATTTTTTGCTTAAATAATTCCGAAATAGATAAGCGTAAGAGAAGCTAAAGCAAATGAGGGTAAAAAAATGCAAATTAAATGTGACGCTTATCAATAAAGCTATTGTTCAGAGATTGAGCGAGACACGTTGGCGAAATAATTGCAACTGTAATGCAGTTTTGATGATGTATAAGAACCAGCCTTCCCGACGTTGGATACTGCAACCAGCGGGAAATTGTAGCTAGGGGGCTATAACCTCTCTTAAATTGGTAAAATGTCCGGGTTGATGAATTTTTCTGTAAAATCGATAGGTTTCGTAGGTCTCTAGAGTTCAATTAATCATAGGTCTTATCTTTTTCTGTATAATCTGAGAATGTGGCACCCATATAACAGGTGAGCCATTAAAAATTTTAAATTTGAATCGGCATTAAAAAAAGGATTGATAATTTGTTTAAATTTCAGGATTTATTGGATAGGTTGAACTTTGCCAATTAATAATGGAACACATTATCATTCATATGACTACCACAACTGGCTCGGCAGTACTTCATTCGATCATCCCAATTTTTCAGTACATTTTCGATTGTTTCGGGTCGAATCTCTTCAATGGCAACTTTGATTTCAAAATAATCCAAAGGGTTCAAATCACAGCTACGAGGCGGCCAATTGACAACACAATTTTGGCTGATTACACTAGTCAACAGTCAAAATGTACTCGGGATGCGATAATTTTTTCTGTGTAGATAACCTTGACATGAGCTCGAAAAACGCAATAAATTTTTTTTTTTTGTTTGGTTTTTGTTTTATTTTTTTTTTTTTAAATTTTTCAAAATTTTTTTTTGGTTAATTTGTTTCGTCCGGCATAACTCGGGAACCACTAGCCCGATTTAATTGAATTAAATTTTAAAAAATTTAATAATTTTACAATTCCCTTAATCTGTTCATATATTGTTTTCCTATACAAGCAACAGTTTCCAAGTTAAAAATGAATATATAAAGGAAAAAACTTATTTTTTGCCTAAAGATTTAAATTTTTTTTTTTTTAAAAATCCATAAAAAATCCAAAATGAAAAAAAATGTCAAATCTTATTACTTTTACGTAAAGTCCTATGAGCAAAATGAGACAAAGATCATGAAAATCGATTAACGCGTTCTGCTTTTATTTACAATTATGTGAAGGTATCCCATTTTCATTTTCATATATTTTTGTCACCCAACAAATTTTAATTTTTTTTGTAATAAAAAAGAAAAAACCTCACCATAGACAAAGTTGTGCATATGTCGAGCAAATTTTTGAAATTCATACCTTTACTCAATTGCGAATAAAAGCGAAACGCGTGCATCGATTTTTTTTCATTTTGGATTTTTTATGGATTTTTTAAAAAAAAAAAATTTAAATCTTTAGGCAAAAAATAAGTTTTTTCCTTTATATATTCATTTTTAACTTGGAAACTGTTGCTTGTATAGGAAAACAATATATAAACAGATTAAGGGAATTGTAATTTTAAATTTTTTAAAATTTAATTCAATTAAATCGGGCTAGTGGTTCCCGAGTTATGCCGGACGAAACAAATTAACCAAAAAAAAATTTTTAAAATTTAAAAAAAAAAAAAATAAAACAAAAACCAAACGAATAAAAAAATTTTTATTGCGTTTTTCGAGCTCATGTCAAGGTTATCTACACAGAAAAAATTATCGCATCCGGAGTACATGAAATTTTTTTCATTTTGTTGAGTAGTGTTATTCGATTTTCAAAAACAGTGCGTAAAATATCGATGGTTGCGTTAGCTGTTTGACATGTGGTCCCGTCTTGTTGGAACTAAATGTCGTCCATGTCATTCTCTTGAATTATTGGAAACAAAAATTCGTTAAGCATGGCGCGGTAACGCTCACGGAAAAAGAGTTTAGAATCGAAATGGATATTCGGTTCGACTAACCACAAGATGAGAAATATGATCATAGTATTGTACACACAAGTAATTGATTGGACATGCTAATGAAGCGCAGAAATGTTTTTAAGCTAATGATTGTGGCAACTAATGGTTTGGCAAAAATTTTGTTGTAACCAATTATTGGTAATGATAACTAAATTTATATCATAACCAAAAAGGGGTAGGAGGTTAATGGTAATTTGGTTTTTTTTTACATTATGCCAATGTTTAAGCAATTTTTGTCAGTACAAATATTCCAACATCTTTTTCACTTTTTCCTTGACATGACCCCCACCCTATGTCGTATTTTCCCTCTGAAGAAAATTTGGTTTAGACTTATAAATTCTACCGACATTGTGCAGGCAACCGATAGATCGGTCATACCGATAAAATGCAAAAAAATATTTAGTTGCCACAACTGGTAGTTGATGATACTCCTAGTCGATATTAATATAGGGTGATCCATTTAGAGGTATTTTTTCCATAGGCGTTTTTTTCAGAGTTTACGCGTGAGTTGCGTCAAACTTTATTTGTTTTCCTTTTCAGTATTGTTTGCCATTTTATCATAGAAAGACTAACACCCCAAAAACGTCTCCAAATTGTGAAACTGAATTATGGAAATGAGAAACGAGACGATCCGCTGTTTTCGAACAACGGCTTATTAAGTGATCACCTTTGGGCTGAAGAGCAACCAGAAGAGGTTCAAAAGCTGTCATTATACCCATACATATTTTTTCAAAAATGATAATGGCCGGACCGTAACCGTGAATGGTGCTCGCTACATATCGGACTTTTTGCTACCTGAATTTGAATCCCGTAATCTTGACGGTATTTGGTTTCAACAGAACGGTGTCACTTGCCATATAGCTGCTCCAACAACAGATCAATTGAGAGGTCATCTCGAAGAGCAGCTAATGTTACGTTTTGAACCAGTGAGTTGGCTGCCTAGATCGTGTGATATCACACCTTGAGACTTCTTTCTTTGGGGCTACGTAAAAATTAAAGTCTATGCTGACAAACCACCTACGAATTAGGTTATGGTAGCCAACATTACGAGTGTCATGAACGCCATACCGGTCGAAATGCTCGAACGAGTCATTTAAAATTGGACCTTCCGAATGGACACGCTGAAACATTGTCGCGGTTAGCATTTGAAGGAAATTATATTTAAAAAATAAATGGCATAAAATGTCCTTTCGAATGAACACCAAAGATTCCTCACTTGATTTGAATTTTTGTTTTTTTTTTGTTTTGAAAAAAATACCTCTACACTGATCACCCGATAGTTCTGCAGGATATAGATTGTAGGAACCAATTGTTGTTGATGATAAAAATGATTTTTGTTTCGTATTTGAAAGAAAAATATTCATAACTTCAGCCAAGCAGTACGAAATATAGAGGGTGTTTTTTTAGACGTGTGGTCTTTTTGACAGCTGCCACTTGATTTATTCTCAGTTTGGTTTGCCATTTCATAGTGAATATTCTTACTCCGGAACAACATTAGCAAATCGTGGTGAATGGCCACCGATCCTGATTTTTACCAGAAAATTTTGTTCAGCGATGAAGCTGACATTTTAGTTGAATAGGAACGTTTATAACTGTCGCATGTGGAGTAATGCAAATCCACAAGCCATTGTTGAGACGCCGTTACATCCTCAAAAAGATCACTGTTTGGTGTGCTCTATGGGCAGAGGGAGAAGCCGGTCATAATGTTACAGTCACTGGGGAACGCTATAGAGCCATAATTAATGACTTTTTCGTGCTAGAATTGGAGGATGTTGAAGTGAACGACCTTTGGTTTCAAAAATACGGCACTACAGCCATACAGCCAACGAAAGAATCAAATTATTGAAGGAAACTTTTGGTGAGCGCATTACCTCGTATCGTGGGCCTGTGGCGTAGGCCCCAAGATCGTGAGATTTAACACCGCTGGACTATTTTTTGTGGGGTTATGTGAAGTCGCTTGTCTACGCAGATAAGCCCGACACGATTGACGCTTTGGAAGATAATATTCAGCGCGTTATTGCTGACATACAGCCCCAAATGATGCAAAAAGTGGTCGAAAATTGGGTCTCTTGGAACTTAATCGAGCCAGCCGTGGCGGCGAATTGCCCGAAATCATTTTTAAAACATTTTAAAATTATTATAAATTATATGCGTTTTATTTTTCATCTTGAAAACAACACGTCTGAAAAAACTAAAATGGTGATTTTTCAGACGTGTTGTTTTCAAGAATTTTTTCATATAGTCCCTAAATTTTCTGGGGACGTAAAAAATGGTTTCCAATATTTATGAACATATGGCTTTAAATAACTATAAAATTTTCTCACGATGATTAAAATAAAACTATATTTCCAGTTTGACATAATTTGGATGACGGACCCTAAGCCCGAAAATCTTACCTATTAAAACATGGAAATATGTGAACCATAAAAACGGAAATTTTCCGACAAATTTAAATATGAACTTTTTTTTTTAAATTCATGGGTTCAAATACCTGTTTTTTATTGGCTTTTCTGCACATCCAGAAATAAAGGATATAATAACGTCGGCCATGCAAGCAATTTTTTCAGTTTTTTTTAAATCTTCTTGTATTGCTGTGAAATATTTTCCATTCCTTGGCAAAAGGCTGGAACCGGCTGATACCGGAATGTCGATTACGAAGGCTGCTAAATATATTTCTGGCCTAATAATGAAAATGCGAGTTGTTATCATCAAAAATGGTCTTATAGATATTCAAAGTATTCTACAGCATGATTTATACACTGTTGCATGCGTTCAAACGTATTGTCGAAACACTTTTTCCACTCCGATTGAGACACCTCCAAAACATGGTTTTTGAATGCTTCAACAGCATCTTCTGGCGACGAAAATCGTTGACCAAGCATTTTTTTTTTCTTGATGCTAGGGAATAAAAAAAGTCATTGGGTGCCAAATCAGGGCTGTACGGTGGATGGCCAACAATTCGACATCTTGAGATGTCAAATAGCTCTTCGTTTCAGCTCGCATTGTCGTGATGCAACTGATCCGTCTTCTCTTATTATCTTTGCTCATTTCTTCGAACACTGTTGGCAAACAGATGGTTGTATACCACTCAGAATTGACCGTCCTACGTTCCACTAAAAGCACTGTGGCAACATGGCCGGTTATACCGAAAACAAACGCAATCATTTGCTTTGATGTACTTCTTTCACGAACAACTTTTGTTGGATTTGGCTCGTCTTGAATTCGTCGATTGCTGTTTCATTTCGGGTTCATATGCATAGATCCATGAATCGTCACCTGTGACAATGTCATACACTGCCTTTGAGCTACCGCAGTTATACATTTTCAACATCTCTTTGCACCAATCCATACGAGCCTTTTTCTGAGCATTCGTAAAATTATGTGGGATCCAATGAGAACAAATTTTTTTCACTGCCAAATGCACATGCAATATCTTATTGATGCTTGTCATACTAGTGCCCAAGGATGCCTCAATCTCACAGTTCACGCACAGCATCGATGGTTTCTGGCAAAAAGACCGAAGTTGGAAGTCCTTCACGAAATTCATCATGGAGCGGACGGCGTCCGAGATTTGAACTCTTGGTACCAGCGATTAAGAGTGGTTTTTGATGGTGCTTCATCGCCAAAAGTCGAAACCAGTTGATTTAAACACTGTTGTCTCGATAACCCAAGCCGAAAATTGTAAAAAAAAAACTTCGCACGAAAATGTTCACGGAATAACTCCATTTTTTGACTGAGATGAATTTTTTAAGACACTGTAAACAAAACAATTCGCCCTTAAATGACAAAACGTTCTGAGTGAAGTTATGCTAAAAAAGTTCAAAGTTTCCAATGCAAGTTCCAGTTTGCATCTGGGAACACTAGTACTGTCAGGACCCGAAATATAAATAGCAACCTTTGTACTGCATTTCTAATCGGGGAAATATTTTCTATTTCTGGGCAAAAGGCTGGAACCGGCTGAAACCGAAATGTCGATTAGTGTCGGTTTTTTGCTTTAAAAACTCGGGGTTTTTAAACACGGCTTTGAAAAAAAAACCGAAAACCCTGGTTTCTGAATTTTGTACTGCACCCATATTTTGTATTTTGTTTTTTAATTTGATTAAAATTAACATTCTAAAGGATTTATAAAGAACCACGGTTGCACAAATATTGTGATAATACTTGTAGATATCTTAGGTCTACATGAAATAAACGCCATCAGTAAATATGCATCGATAGGTCTTCAATATCATTTTAAGTTTATTTTTGACAATTATTGCCTTAAGGTAGTTTTATCTAAGTTTCTGCAAATATATAATTTTTTTTAACCGCTTATTTAACAACAAAAAACAATTATTTCTCTTCCACAGTTTCCGCGTCAATGGACCAAAAATTCATCGCAAAACGAATTTGGCGCAATATCCTCCTGGTCCCATAGGCAGTGCAGATGATCCACTAGCCGATCCATTCGACGATCCTTCGTACGATTTTAGCTTTCGTACATCAGATCAATCTCGGTCGGAGAACAATGATGCCACGGGCAGGGTAAGAGGTAAATATTCAGAGTAAACTTAAAAAAAAGAAACAAATGTAGCTACAATTTCCTTAATTCTGTTTGCAGGTCTCTACTCCTTTTTGGACGATGAGGGTGAGCGACACAGTGTACGTTATGCTGCTGGAGCTGGCACAGGCTTTGAAGTATCCAATTCGGTGCCTGATAATCCCGCTAGTGTTGGCTATGCCAGCCCCTTGTATAAAGCACCGCCTGGAACGCGAGGCAAAATGTCCGTACAGAGGGGGCCAGATGGCACATATAAATTAATTGCCGCCGGTCCAGATCATCGAAGAGCCGAAAGTAGATCGCCGGATGGTGTGGTTCGCGGCACCTATTCTTTTCTAGATGACAAAGGAGTTCAACGGACCGTGGAGTATATTGCCGGTGCAGGCATTGGGTATCGAGTAGTGCAGAATCGCGTGGGCCCTAGTACTCATATCAATCCATCGGTAGCCGATTTCCGTTTGGGCGATACAAACTTCAAGTTGGCCAATGATTTTGGCAGTGGAGCCGGAGATGCTGGAGTGTTAGGCGGCAGTGGTGATGGAGGTGGTCCGCGCATCAGAGGTGGAGGCAATAGGGTTAGAGGTGGCAGTGGAGGAGGCAATGAATATGCCACTTCTGATAATCGTCGAGTTACCTCGAAATCTAAAGATGCGGATCACGATAATGGAGAAAATGAAATAGAACATGGGAATGATTTCGATGAGGGAGCAGAGCCTAAGGGCAATGATGGCCGTTCAAATACCAAAATCATATCCGATCGCATGGGTATGGGCGGCTTTAATGTAAATCGCCACAGAGGTGGTATGCGATATAATGGAGGAGCCACTACTGGTGAAGATGATCGGCTCGACCGGGAGCCTATGTCTGAAAGAGATTCACCGAAAATAGGCGGTCGACCTGGCGACAATAGGCCCAACATCAACCGGAATTCCCTTAATGGGGGTGTCAATCGTAATCGTGGATCATCTTCTAATAGAGATCGTGGAGGCAATAGCGGTTCAGGCGGAGGCGGAGGCGGAGGGGGAGTAGGAGCCGGTGGCGGTGGTGGCTACAGCTATGAACCTCCTTCGAAGGCATCGCCATCCAAAAGTAATTACAATCCCAATGACGACGACATCGGCACTTCATTGCCACCTCTTATAACGGCCAATCGCAAGATTTTGGAAATCGATCGTGAACGTGATTGGGTGGAACGTCATCGCGATTCGACCGTCATCAAAAATGTAGGCCAATGGTATATTGGCCTGCCTCCGGGTCACAGTGTACGAGCCCATGTGCAAAATATCGACATTTTACCCTTGGGTGGTCGTCGTGTGCCATCGCCGTCCGAAGCTTTGAGGCAAGATGAACTGGCCGACATGGCTGCAACGTTTGAGAGTGAAAAGTCACCCTACAATAGTTAGTTTTAGGCAGCCGCATGGCCACTACGGACACTCTTATTTATGGTTTTAAGTTAAACAGAAAAGAATAAAATCAACTTGTAACGTATTCTTACTGTGGTAAGATTTGAATTCATTTAGAATCTAGCGAAATAGAATATTTTGACATTACCTTCAATCGATATTTAAATAAAGATACACACACACATACAAATAAACAGACAGACAAACGCATTTTTTATGAAATTGAATATGACCGAAGAAGATGCCGTCGGTATTTCAGTGGTAAGTAGTATTGAATTAAAGAATGCACCTTGAGTGTTGACATTTCATCGGTTAATATGAGTTTAAGTGTAACCGGGTGTCATTGCGACCGCAGCTGAAGATGAATTCCAAAAAAAAAGATGTAACCTTGTGAAACTCTTCATTTTAGTTAAAATTCGGTATTTATCGTACATAAAGCCTGTTTTTTCAGAGGCATAATTTTTGGATAATGAGTAAACAGCCGCAAATTGGTCAGATCTGGAAACGCTTTTAGAGAGGTATTTTTCAATAAGGTCTGTTTTCACAGTTCTGTCAAACTTTATTTTTTTAGTATTGTTTGCCATTTCATCATAGAAGGACTTAACCACGGTTTAGTGCGGTTTAAAGGCTGATGAAATCATTGGTCTCATTTTTTTTAAAAATTATGATGCCGGAGCGTTACAGTGAATGGTGCTCGCTATTGCGTCATGAGATTGGACTTTTTCAACAGGACGGTGCAACTTGCCGTACAGCTGCTCAAACAACGGATCAATTGAAAGGCCATTTCGAAGAGCAGCTAATTTTGTGTGTTAGAACGAACCAGTGAGTTGGCTGCCTAGATCGTGAGATATCACACCTTTAGACTTCTTTCTTTGGGGCTACGTAAAGTTTAAAGTCTATGCCGACAAACCAACTACGAATAAGGTTATGGTAGCCAAAATTACGCTTGTCATGAACGCCATACCGATCGAAATGCTTGAAAGAATCATCTAAAATTGGAACCTTAGAACGGACACCCTGTGGCGTAGTTGCGACTAACATTTCAACGAAATTATATGAAAAAAAATCATCTTGATTGATCATCCTATATTAATTGTGCTAAGTTTGATTTAAGCCAGAACAACGTTCACAATTTGTGCAAATTCACCGTGAAAATTGCACACTGAGCCGAAAATACAATGATACAAGATCATTCGGCTTTGTAGTAGTAGTATCGATGTTTTTGATCTGCTTTGTGTTATACAAAGTTCAGAATTAAGTTACACGAAGTTACAACGATTGCGACTGTCTTATCTGCCCCACTCTTTTTTCCTCTGCTCTGAACGTTTGTAATTGTGAGAAAGATCATAAGAAAATGTATCTTGCTCCTTTAAAAAGCCACCACCAAATGCAATTGCTAGCTGTACATGCTAGCATTTCATTGCGATATCATTGCGCTATGAAGATTGTTTTTCACACAGTTCGAAGACTATACGCAAAGGGTAATTCTCATTAATCATAATGGGACTCCCGTATAAGTCATTTGATTTGTAGCCGAAATAAGCATTGCCAAAGACTGCTGAAGAAAAACCTTGACGGGTTTAGAAACACCTGTACAGTCTGCCCGGAAACCGAAGCCAATACATTTCATCAATTTTTTAGTTGATTCGGAAAAAGAAACAACAAAAAGGTCAAAGGTTTGAAACGTTGGGTCGTAAACTATATGTGTGGGCGCCAGTCATATGTAGAATTTAGAGACAGAAAGTCGAAGCCTCGTAGAGTTAAACTAGGAGTTCCCCAGGGTGGAGTTATATCCCCGGCTCTGTTTAGCCTCTACCTCTCTAAACTTCCTACACCACCAGACGGCGTTGAAATTGTGTCGTACGCTGACGATTGTACAATTCTGGCGTCAGGACCTAAAGTGGATGACATTTGCGAGAAAATTAACTGTTACCTCACTGACTTAGCACGTTTTTTCACTGCGAGGAATATGAAAATATCCGCCCCAAATCATCAGCCACACTGTTTACTGCATGGACCGCAGAGGTGCGGTTGTCGCTCAATGTGAAAGTCGATGACGTCAACATCCCGACTACAAACTACCCCAAAATCCTTGGGGTCACATTGGACAGCCTTTTAAGATCCTCTGCACATGCTACAGCTATCTGCGATTAACTCAAAAGTAGGAAAAAGGTCCTCAAGTCACTTGCCGGCAGTACTTGGGGAGCCGACAAAGAAACCTTGATGACCTCTTACAAAGGGATAGGTCGGTCTGTAGCAAACTACGCAGCACCTGTATGGTCGGCGAACGTGAGTACGACGCAGTGGAAGAAAATTCAGACTTGCCAGAATGCCGCCCTCAGAACATCAACAGGGTGTCTTCTTATGTCTTCTGAGGACCATCTACATGAGGAGACGAAGGTCCTTACCGTGCGCAGACACAATTTCCTGTTGTCTAAGCAATACCTGATAGAGAGTTTTCGCAGCAGTCATCCTAACCACCATCTCTTGAACAGGATGCCTTCACCCAGGCAGATCAAGTACGATCTTCATGATCGAGAGAGAGAGAGAGAGAGCCAGCGGTATGAGAGAGAACCTTTAGACCATCGAAACTATCAGGCAGGTCTGAACAACATTTACGCCGAAGATGTCGCAGCAGCAGTATCCAGCTACCGTGTGTTTGTAGTGCTAGGGGAACACCCCCCGGAGATTTCACCAGAGGAGAAGGTACTAACTCGGCAGACGCGCGTAGTTTTGGCGCAGCTGAGATCTGGATGGTGCAGCCGCCTCAATTCTTACTGGGCACGAATTGATGCTAACGTTCCGGACATCTGTCCCGCCTGCCATCAGGGACTACACGATGTGCTGCACCTCTTCAATTGCCCGGCCAAACCCACTCAGCTGAGCCCCAGGTCTCTGTGGACGCATCCAGTTCAAATGGCGCGTTTCCTCCACCTGGATATTGAAACAGAACCCCCATAGACGAACAAGACTTCAAAATAAATATATTGTTGTTACAACAACAACAAAACGGTATCGAACCAAAATAAAAACTGGTCAAGTCATAATAATTAAAAAATACCGAGTAAACAAAACAAAAAGATAATTAGTAGGTTAATTTAATATTAAAAATTGTAACAGTAACTATACGAGGGCCGCTATATATATTTCTGGCCTAATAATGAAAATGAGAATATTTATCATCAAAAGCAGTAGGTTATTTTAATATTAAAAATTATAACAGTAACTATACGAGGGCGGCTATATATATTTTTGGTTTAATAGTGAAAATGTGAATATTTATCATCAAAAATGGTTTTATTGTTTTTCAAAGTATTCTCCAGCATGATTTATACACTTTTGCATGCGCTCAAACCAATTGTCGAGGCACTTTTTCCAACTCCGATTGAGACACCTCCAAAACATGGTTTTTGAATGCTTCAACAGCATCTTCTGGCGATGAAAATCGTTGACCAATCATTTTTTACTTGATGTGCGGGAATAAAAAGAAGTCATTGGGTGCCAAGTCAGGGCTGTATGGCGGATGACCCATCAATTCGACGTTTTGGCCGGTCAGAAAGGCGCTGGTTTGAGCCGATGTGTGAGAGCTCGCATTGTCATGGTGCTCAATGATTCGTCTTCTCTTGTTCGTTTTTCGAATTTCTCCGAAGACTTCAGTCAAACAAATTGTGGTGTACCACGCAGAATTGACCGCCCTACGTTGCTCAAGCGGAACAGTCGCACCACATGACCAGTTTTGCCGAAGAAACAGTCGACCATTTGCTTTAAAGTGCTTCTTCCACGAACAACTTTCGTTGGGTTTGGCTCGTCACACACACGGTCGATTGCAGTTTTGTTTCAGGCTGATAGGCATAGATCCATGATTCATCACCTGTGGCGATCTTATGAACGTTTTTTTTAAAGCACCGCGATCGTATTTTTTCAAAAATTTCTTTGCACCAATCGACACGAGCCATTTTTTGAGCAATAGTCAAATTGTGCGGGATCCAACGAGAACAAACCTTTTTTACGGCCAGGTGTTCATTCAATTTCGAATGAATGCTGGTGGAAGAAATGTCCAAGGATGCCTCTTTCTCACGGTATGTCACATGACGAACTTGCATTATCAGTTCACGCACGGTATCATTGTTCTCTGGCACATGGGCCGTTTTTGGACGACCTTCACGACCATCGTCTTCGAACGAGCGTCTGCCACGATTAAATTCATTAAACCAATTTTTCACAGTGCTTTAGGGTGGTGCTTCATCGCCATACAAAGATTTCAGTTCATCGATGCACTCTTGTCGTGATAATCCACGTCGAAGGTGTGAAAAATGATCGCACGAAAATGTTCACGAGTTAATTCCATTTTTTTGCCAAATTGATTTTTTCAGGTCACTGTAAACAACTCGTACGTCAAAACGTTCTGAGTACGTTTATGCTAAAAAATGTCAAACTTTCCAATGGCGCCAGGCAACACTAAGTGTCCAGAAATTTATATAGCAACCCTCGTATATATGCTTCATAGCGTGATATCTTAGAAAAAGCATCGATTGACACAGGTGTTTTTTTGGTCGGTTATTAAGCGAGTAATTGGTCGCTCAGGCAATAACATTAAAACTTAAAAAATAATTATAAGTTTCTGTGTGTAAAAGAAAACTTTTTGATATGAAAGCTAGGATTTTATAGAAATAAAGTTATTCAAAAAGTACTACTGGCTTCGAAACAATATGCCAGCGTTCATTTCTCCTGAAGAATGGCCCTCAGGCAGTCCAGATTTGAACCCATTGGATTCCAAATTGTGGACGGTTTTAGAGGACAAGGTTCGTCACAAAAGATACCCCAACGTAGGATCTCTTAAGACTGCTTTGGTGCGAGCTGTTGCCAATGTTCCAATGGACGAGGTTCGTGCAGCTATGGACGATTGGCCAGTGCGACTTAAGGCGTGTGTAAAGGCAAAAGGCGGACATTTCGAATTAGTAGATTCTTTTTGGATATAGTATACATCAATAAATATATTAAAAAAATTTGGTCCAAAAACATTGAGTACTTTTTATTTTATAGCATAAAACGTGTGTAACAGCATTTATGTCCCTACTAAGTATAAGCAAGTAATAATCAAGCTCGCCAAAGGCCATTCTTATATAACTTTTTTTTTCAAAAAAAAACTTCAAATTTTTAAAACAAACTGTTTATGATGAAAATTATACAAAAATTTTCAATTTTTGAGCAATGCACTATAGGAAATTGTACTATTAAGAGGGAGGGGGGATCCAGAAAGTTGATCATACACTCAAAAACCAAAAGGGTTGTTAGGGTTGTTCTCGCAACCAAAATGTTTTATAGCTTTGATAGATAATCTGGTGAGATCGGTTATTGGTTGTGTGCACAGTACTTATATCATATTTGTCATGGAGTGGTAAGTGGAACAGAATATTCATTATGATTGAAAAAATTAGGTGATGCCAACGGAAGTTCTTCTTTTGCAATAGAGTTTCTGTAGTTCAAACTAATTTTTTTTCTGTGTGTACATTACGATTCTACCCAACTCTTTCTACTGCCCCGTTTGCTGTGGACTATATTCACCATTTTTTTGATTTTATCATTTTTAAAAAAATACTTTGTTGCCTCTACCTATTTTTCATACTAAGATCGCCTTTCCCATGCCGGATTGTTTTATGAATTTTGCTCAAGAATTCTTTACCACAAGCTATACACTCGAACAGTCAATTTCATGCCACAGCTATGGCTTACCTGACTGCCTCCGAATAAGATCTAGCGTTTCTTAACAACTGAATTCTATCTGTCACCGCTGTAAGCATTGGTTTTATCGGCGGTTCTTACAAAATAGTTCACTACACTTGCAACCTTATTTCTAAAGTATTTCAAAAGCGAACAGCGACAAATCCGCCAGCAACTACACCCGCTCGCCCAATTACTTCCACCCAGTGGCAGTTGCAGTGGCAATTACCCAAACTGTCTCAAATAACCCTTTGAGCTCTTCTCACACGCAGATTATGTATGGCAATCTCATGATCAATACTAACTGAGCGAGCAGCAAACAAATGTGGCATAAACAATTAAACCAATGTTTGCGGTTGACACCAAATCGATACGGACGGACCGAACGAACTCTCGCGCAGCATAAAAACCAAGTCGCTCTGGCTATACCTTAAATAGTCGACGACGTTAGCTTAGCCAGTGCATCACAACGCAGCTCAGAGGAAACGCGCAACAACTTCTACGTGTGCAACATGAATTTTGGCTACATTGTAACCTTATGGTGCCTCTTTGCCTTTATATCCGTTCGCTATTGCCAAGTGTTGGCGAAGACCCAACCCAGTTCCTACTATTACCTAAAGCAGAACGGTGGCTATGAGTATGCCTTCAACACGGATACGGGCTTGCAAAGCTCTCAAACGGCCGATCAGTCGAATGAGGTGACGGGTCACTATATGTACTACGAAAAGGGAGTGCCGTTTATGGTGAAATATCGGGCTGGTGTGCATGGCTTTCAACCGGAGATTATACCCGCCGATAAGCTGTTGGGTGGCAAGCTGCCGGCCTACAATAGTCAGGATAACTCCTTGAATACCAGAGATATACGAACCACCGCCCTGGTAGAACCCATACAAAACAATTATCGCCTTACACAAACCCAGCAGTTGGCTTCACCCAAGGTGTCCTCATTCAGCATAGGTGGCGATACCACACTGAAGTTTGTCCAAGATGCCCTGCAGACCATGCAAACGCAACCCATGCATTTATCCTTTTCCGATTTGGGCCAAATTCAACATCCAGCGGGACCATTTGGCACAACCACGCCGCGACCGCCCACTGGTCCGCTAATACAGCCCGTGACACGTAGCGATGTGCAGGACATTAACAATTTGGAGCCTCTGGTTACAACATCTACGGAGCGTAAACAACCCTACAGCTTCAACTACAATGGCGATCAGTCGTCACGCACCGAGTCCGCCGATCAATCAGGTAATGTTATAGGCAGTTATTCGTACTATGACGAGGCCGGCTTCCATGATGTCTCCTACAAGGCCGGCGATGATACGGGCTTCGTCATTCTGGGACGCAACTCTCAAACACAAGCGCAAGCTCAACCGCCTGCACGAGCGTCCAGTCGACAGTTTTTCCGTCCCAACAGTTTGGAGTCGTTCAATTTAAATAATTATCGTTTGTCCTCGAACTCCTTGGATGAACGTAATTTGGGAAAACGTTCGCTGCGTTCCAGTGGAGTGGATGAGCGTTATGTGGGCAAACGTTCGCTGCGGAAATTTAGACGTTATTCAAAGTGGTAGAAGGTGGAGGGGACGGCAGGAGGAATATCTGTTAAGAACATGCTTTAATAGTTTGCAAATGTATTGGTCGTTTACACACACACATACATACGTGCGAGTATGTCTAGTTTTTAGTATTATTTAAATGTATAAGGTAGTTTCGTTAGAATATATCTTGAATAAAGCAAAATCGCCAAGAAGTTGATTCAAAAACAAAATCTTTTCGCTGTTTGATCTGAGAAGTTAATATAACTTTTATTGAGCTGCCTAGAAGTATGCAATATATTAGTTTGAACGACGGAGGCATATCGTGTGTACAGTACTTGAATTTATCTCGTTTGTTTTGTTGTATTGGCTGTTTGGGACTGCGAATTAAGTGACTTTTAAATACATATTTTATCATATTAAAATTATCAATCGGTTCTTTGCCTATTTAATAATTTTTAAAATATCCATGCAACCTCTTTTCCTAGGCGTAAAAACAAAAAAAACTTAAGACACAAACATGAATAATTAATAAAACAGTTCTACAACAAATTCCTCCTTGAGACAAAACTAAGTGATCCTTATGTAGAATGATCTCCTGAATCCGAATTGAGCACCACGTACAGTTTTCGAGATATTAATCGGACTAAAACTTCAGCAATTCGTATCCGATTTACTTACTAATTGGTAGGAAATGCATCTATCATGTAAATTATAATTTTTAAAAACGAATTAAAATTGAGAAAGTTACGGCCAAACGAAATCAAAATTTTGTTTCTTATGTTGAAACACTTTGTTTTCAACTGACAATTGTACCCCAATTCTGGAACTCTCCCACTAGCACAATTAAATTTCGTACTAACAGTGAGAAAAAATCCTATGATTTTTTACAAAAACTCCTAAACCTCAGTTAATTTCCGTCGGATTATCAAAAATATTACCACGTTGGAATCATTACAGTGTGTTCTTAATAATTTATGAAAAGGTCCGAAAAATGTCATTTTCACGATATCTCGAAAACTATTCGAGGTGGGAAAACGGACATTCAATTCGGATTCAGTAGATCATTTTTCATAAGGATTAGTTAGTTTTGTCTAAAGGAGGGCTCAAAAGTTAAATTTTGCAGGGAAGTGCAATCATTCGAATGAATTATAATTTTAAGAGAAATTTCTATTCCATAAGTCTTTAATGGTTAAAAGCACATTGCACAGTGGGGAATTGGACTCCTTAAATAGAGATTAATTAAAAAACGAAAAATGCATATGTGGCGCCCAAAATAGAAAGGGACCTAAGGTTAAAAACCAGTTTTGTTCAGAAGAGCCATTTTAAAGATTAGGTCCCTTTCTATTTGCGCTTAGAATCGTCGAATTCACTTTCAAAAAACGCGCATATCTATGGGAGGGAACACTTTTGGGGAATGGGATCGGTCTCATTCGATGCTCAGATGTTGTCCACATCAAAAAAAGAAAATAAAATGAAAATTGATTATTTACCCTTAGTTCCCTTTCTCTATGCGCTGTCACATATTCTAAATAATTTTTTGATATTTCTACATTAGTAATTAAAGAAATCTGTAACATTTGTTTTTTTACTTCATCTTCTGTAATCTCTTATCGAACTCGCAACGACTTCTGAACTATTTGTCTGAGGTAGTCTATTCGTTTAAAATTTTTGTTATTTGCTTTATATTTTACAGTAGTTGTTCTTGTGTTCAGACATGTCGGAACTAATTCTGAACGAGTTCTTAACTGTTTGTCTGAGGTATTTTTATATTTCAAATTCAAATTCTGAACGTTTGGTTAGCTTAGCTGTGCGAGGGATTTTTATTGTGTTCGGAGGAAAACTCTACTGCCGGCAGTTTTCGTAAACTGGTTGCCCTTAAGTGTATAGCCACTTAACATAGTTACAGCCCAATTATTGCTTGCGAAACAGCAGACATCCCTGCTTGTAACTAAAAGTCTTTCCGAACGCTTTTTGAAAATGTTTTACAACATTGAACAATGTAGAACAAAAATATTTTCTTCTTTTTGATTGTTTACATTTAGAATTTACCATGACATAAGCTCGGAATTCGTTCCGAATTCGGTTCGAAATGTCGGTAAAAACATCAGAATTTAATAAGACTTAATGTCAGAATTCTGACCAAAGTCGTTCAGAATTAGTTCAGAATTCAATACGACAAATCGAAATTTCCTTTCGAATTTCCAAAGACAACAGTTCAGAATTCGTTCAGAAATCGGTTCGAAATGTCGGCAAAAACATCAGAATTCCCTCAGAGAAGTAGTTCAGGATTCGTGTCAACCCTCTCATATGTTTTTCGTTACGAACTCGATAAGAATTCTGATCCGAAATCGGAACATTTTGCCGATTGTCGTACAGAATTCTGACCGAATTCTGATGGTTTGGTTTGCTGGGCTGTGACCTAAAACATGTTGCACTGTGTTATGGTAAAGGGATGTTTTTCGTACAATGGACGTGCCCTAAGATTATTCACCCGTTAGATCAATCAATCTCTAGGTCAATCACCCGCTAGATCAATCTAGAAGTATTTTTTTTCGAAAGGGTTTTTTTCACTGATTACGCAAGTTATGTTAAAATGTATTCTTTTTTGTCATTTCCAGAATGGAAGCGGTTTGGGCTCTACAAAACTGCTGTTTTCGACCAAAATTTTGTTCAGTGATGAGGGATATTTCTGGCTCAACGGCAACGCCAATAAACAAAATTCAAGAGGTGCTATTATACCCAAAGAAAACCATGGTTTGGTGCGGTTTATGGGCTGGTGGAATCATCGGTCCATGTTTTTTCAAAAAATTTGATGGCCGGAACGTTACTGTGAATGGTGCTCCCTATAGCGCCGTGATATCGGACTTTTTGCTACCTGAAATTAAAGCCCATTATCTTAACGACATTCGGTTTCAACAGGACGGTGGCACTTGCCACAGCTGCTCAAACAATGGATCTATTGAGAAGTATTTTCGAAGAGCAGCTGATTATACGTTTTGGACCGGTAAATTGGCCCCCTAGGCAACACTAAGTGTTGCCTGGCGCCATCTGACATTTCCATTGGAAAGATTGACATTTTTTAAAATAAACGTACTCAGAACGTTTTGGCGTATGACCATCATTTGTGTTGTTTACAGTGACTTGAAAAAATCAATTTGGCAAAAAAAAATTGAATTAACTCGTGAACATTTTCGTGCGATACTTTTTCACAACTTTTGACGTGGATTATCACGACAAGAGTGCATCACTGAACTTAAATCTTTGTATGGCGATGAAACACCATCCTTTAGCACTGTGAAAAACAGGTTTTATAAATTCAATCGTGGCCGAGCGTCTCGAGCGGCTCGAATGCCAAAAACATTGACGCCGTTCGTGAACTGATAATGCAAGATCGTCTTGTGATATATCGTGGGATAGAGGTATCCTTGCGCATATATTTCACCAGCATACTTTCGATATTGCATGAACACATGGCCGCAAAAAAGTTTTGTTCTCGTTTGATCAAGCTCAGTTTGACAATCGCTCAAAAAAAGGCTTGTCTCGATTGGTTCAAAGAAATTTTGAAAAAATACGACGCGGTGCTTCAAAAGACTTTTATAAGATCGTCACAGGTGACGAATTATGGATCTATGCATATGAGCCCGAAACAAAATAGCAATCGACCGTGTGGGTCTTCGAAGACGAGCCATATCCAACGAAAGTTTTTCGTGGAAGAAACCCTTCGAACCAAATGGTCGCCTGTTTCTTCGGCAAAACTGGTCATGTTGCGACTGTTCCGCTTGAGCAACGTAGGACGGTCAATTCTGAGTGGTACACCACAATTGGTTTGTCTGAAGTCTTCGGAGAAATTCGAAAAACGAACAATGCGAGCTCTCACACATCGACTCATACCAGCGCCTTTTTGACCGGCCAAAGCGTCGAATTGATGGGTCATCCGCCATACAGCCCTGACTTGGCACCCAATGACTTCTTTTTATGCCCGCACGTCAAGAAAAAAATGCGTGGTCAACGATTTTCGTAGCTAGAAGATGCTGTTGAAGCCATTCATCGCATGAAAAACCATGTTTCGGAGGTGTCTCAATCGTAGTGGAAAAAGTGCTTCGACTATTGGTTTGAGCGCATGTAAAAGAGTATAAATTAAGCAGGAGAATACTTTGAAAAACAATAAAACCATTTTTGATGATAAATATTCACATTCTCATTATTAGGCCAAAATATATATAACAACCCTCGTATCCAGAAATTCCACTTTCTACTGACCCCCAGGTCACCGAACCAGACTTTTGTTTATTGGGTTATGTCTAGCAAGAGGTGTACAAAACGAAACCAAGGAATTTGACTGAATTGAAGCGGTTCATTAAAACAATAACACTGTTCTGCAGCTTCTTGGATGATCCCGGCAGAACAGATTCGTGCACAATGTCAAATCTCTTTGGCTGTTGTACCAATTAAAATTGATGTTACATCGGCAGAAGGCGTTCAAACAAATCAAACTTGCATCGTATATGTAGACAACCGATGGACTTCCAAACTGCAACAGAGTTTTGGCTTAAAAGTATAAGTATTAAAATCGATCTTAAGATGGACGATTTGCGCAATAACCAAAACATCAACGATAACGTAAAATGTCGAGGATATTCAAATTGACTAATCGTTTTAAATCAAGCAAGCCAAGTCTCTAGTTCAACGTGTGTTTGCATTAACGATAAAAGAATCGTTAAACACATGCGCGGATATCACTTAATATCATGAGTCGTTCAACAAAGTCGTACTAAGGACCAGCAGTGCGGCAGGAAACAGCTAGTAATATTATAATAAACCTAGCTGAAAGGCACTAGCATTAGAGGTTTTCCGAGACATACTGTTTATTTCCTGCTCCGAACGGCTAATACATTTTTTAGCTTCTCTATGATTAGAGATAAATGCCTTTTTCGTACAGTCGCAGGCGTTAACAAGGCGTAGCGTTCTTACCCGGCTTTAAACCTAAGTTTACTTGGACGATATTTGGGCATACTACCCATAACACTACAACAAAGTTACTTTTTGTTTTCGTTTAAAATGAACGACTTTACTGGCCTACAAATCACATTAAGTCACATTCTGTTCATAATACTCGTAAATATTTAAAGGGGCCTAAAACAATACGCCGTCTTTTATTTCACATTATTGCCCACAACATAATCTAATTGTCGTTAAAGTGTGGCAATTGTAACAAATATTGTCAACATGCAAATTCAGACAGTGGCGGTGTGCTGATGACGTTGGCCTATAAATCTACATTTTGTTGTTTTATGCGATTTTATGAAGACAACGTGCTTTTCCGCAGACATTAAGACCAGCGTCAAAGCCGTCTAACGAAATTTTATTGTTTATAAAACAATTGCGCGGATCATGTTTTATTAACTTAAGAAAAAAAAGCAACAACAATAAATTTGTGGTTAAAAAAACCAAGCTCAATAAAAAAAGGCAGATGATCAATCCAAATTGAAGTTTGCCTGGGTTAAGCCAAAGACACTATCGACCTACAGACAAATGGGGTGGTGGCGTAGTGTGCGAATGATTAAAATTCCAGACATATAAAATGAAGCCCGTGTACATTCATGCATACATAAATTGTGGAAATGTAAATTAAATATCATTTCAGTTGGACGGTGTTTTTTATATTGGGATTTTTTCCACTGTAACTGGTATTGTTTACCTTTTGGTAGATCGTTTAGGAGGAAAGAGGGAGGGAAGGACGTTGCACTGTGGCTAACAACCAAGAAGAAGAAGTTACAAGTATGCCCCCAAAAAAATTTTTTTTATCATAAAGCTTTAAAGTACGTGTCTTAAGTCTTTCGTTATAATAAAGGTAGGTATCAGTAGGTACGGCCGAATTTGTAGTGCTTTATTGCTCCGATATTTTTTTTATATCAAAACGGTTTGAGTGTTAAACGAAAAGTCAACGCAAAAAGACAAAATAATGTTGTTGTTGTAGCGGCACACTTAGTGCCTGCATTTGTGGTGACCACAAGTCAGAAGCGGTTCTTTAGGAACAATTGTAGCGACCAAATCGCGAAAAGAAATTGCTCTCGGTGTGATCAGACCCATAGATCTGCCTGGGTTTTAGAGTGTCCGCGACCCCTCACTAAGGGAAAAGTTATCATCACATAGCTTGCTTTGAAAAGGTAACGGCGCTATTGGGTCAGGGCTGTTTTAAATATAGCGCAAGCCGTCGCACTGGGGTTGGAAAAATATGTTTCGGAAAGAAGACTTAAATTTACTCGTATGTTTTGTTTGTCGTACATCCATGAATTCACCACAGCTTTAGGCCAGGTGCATTCGAGTTTGTAGGAACATTTTAGTCCCTCTGGCCAGAATAAGTGAAGACTAGAACGGTTCCAAAGTTGGTGCATTCGAGTTTGTAGGAACATTTTAGTCCCTCTAGCCAGAATAAGTGAAGACTTAAACGGTTCCAAAGTTGGTGCATTCGAGTTTGTAGGAACATTTTTGTTCCTCTAGGCGGAATAAGTGAAGACTAGAACGGTTCCAAAGTTGGCAACAACTGGTGTAAAAACATATGTGACGCGCAAAATAGAAAGGGACCTAAGGTTAAAAACCAGTTTTGTTCAGGAGAGCCATTTTAAAGATTAGGTCCCTTTCTATTTGCGCTTAGAATCGTCGACCTCACTTTTATAAAACGCGCATATCTCTGGGAGGGAACACTTTTGGGGCATGGGATCGGTCTCATTCGATGCTCAGATGTTGTCCACATCAAAAAAAGAAAAAAAAATGAAAATTGATTTGTTTACCCTTAGGTTCCTTTCTTTTTTGCGCGTCACATATACTGTTCGCAAATCTGCGTCAAATGTCATCCAATCCGATTCGAATGACATTTGACTTTTTGGACAGCAATAGGGACAACCTACATTTATGTATCGTCTTAGCTTACACCCAACATAGTGTCCAAAAATACCGAGATGGAGGGTATCAAGATGTGCCTTGACATTTTGAAGTTAAGATTTAAAAGTTTCGTTTTAAGAATTAAAGTTACCATTTTACAATAAAGATTGGCTAGCACGAATCTTGTGGCGGTACGAACTAAGTCCCCAAAACGAAAATGAACTAACCCCCCAAAATTGGGGATTTATTTCATAATGAAATAAATCCCCAATTTAGAAAATGAAATAAACCCCCAATGAAATGAAATAAATCCCCAAAATAAAAATGAACTAACTCCCCATTTTCTGGGGAGTTAGTTCATAATGAATTTATTCCGCATTTTTAAAATGAAATAAGTCCCCATTTTTTTGATATATTTTATTAATATATTATAACTGAACAACAGACACATATTCGATAATAACAAATTAAAAAAAAACAGTTCATATTAATATCTATCTAATTACGAGAAAAAAAAAACTTAAACATATACTTGCATGGTGTCTTCCACTATTTGGCGGCAATATGGGCAACAATAATTTTGCAAACCTTTTGAAATTGAATCTGCCTGTAGTTTGAGAATGCAGTCATCGCAAATCTTTAGATGTTTGCAAGGAAGAAGGACAATGTTTGCAGTCTTAGCTTGACAAATAATGCATTCGGTGTCATTGTTGCGAGTTGGTTGTTCTTCAAGTTCTTCTGGCATTTCATCTTCGGATGACTCTTCTTCAAAAATATTCAGCTTTGGGACCATATCCACACATATTTCATTTTTTTCATAAACCATTCGTGAAAGAAATGTGGCCACTGTTATTTTTCCTTCATCCAGAAGTAAAGTTGCCTCCCTAATTTTATTGTTCTTTTCCACACTGTCCATTCGTTTTCGCTAGGGATCCTCCACTTTCGCATAATATGGAAAAACGTCTGCTTTTGAAAAATTCTTCTTCTTGAATTATGCGCACGAATTTAAAGAAGTGCCAATTTTTCCAGCTGACCGACCAAGAATGCCATTATAAGCCTCGACGGCAGAGGTCGTTCTAGTAACCTGTTTATGCACTGAGAAATTTTTGCAGCCAATCTAATAAATGAAATGCATGCATTTTAAGATTATTAAAAAAAAAATGTATACTATATATTACTACCTTGTTAATCCATTGGCTTTCAAAATACTTTAAAAATGGGAAAAATAAGCCATCGCTATCCATCAAAAATATTTGCGATTTTATTTCATTAAATGAACACCGTATTAAGTCTGCTGGTAATAACGGAAGGGCCAGAATTTTATGGTAAAGCAGGGACGCACCCTTTGATGATCTTATGTACTCCAATAACGTTTTATGCTTACACATATTCCGTCTAACAGCCTGGCAAAAATGGAACCTGAAAAAAATTAATATATAGTAAATTTAGTTGCCAATACTTTTAATACTTTTGTTTAACGAATTTAATTTATCATAACGTATTACACTCAAACGGAATAGCTATTTATGCACCAGCATTTTATAGTTAATAAATTAATAGTTTTGGAGTCGGAAAAACAATTTTTTGGGTGTAAATCGGTTGGAAATAAAAAATTTGCGCGAATACACCCAAAAATTTTTTTTCCGACTCCAAAACTATTAATTTATTAACTATAAAATGCTGGTGCATAAATAGCTATTCCGTTTGAGTGTAATACGTTATGATAAATTAAATTCGTTAACCAAAAGTATTAAAAGTATTGGCAATTTAAATTCTCGGAAAAAACTTAAAATAATTTCACATTTTTAATATATACATACGTACCAGCATCCAACTATCTTTGCTCGAGGAAAAACCAAGTTAACAGCTTTTCGTAATCCTTGTTCATAATCGGTTATGAATGTTGATGGATCTGAATCAAATATATTTTCTTTAATATATATTAGCAATTTATTATAAATTTCATTGGTTTTTTTATCCATCAATACAAAAAAGACAGGAAAAATCTGAAAAATAAAAAAGTGTGAATACTACAGTTATGGATAATATAATAGCAATTTTATTACCTCTTCAAAATACTCTATATAAATAACTAAAAGCTGTTTAAAGCATCCGTGCGGAACAATTTTAAATGTTGCGTCCACTAGGTAAGTTCTTCTTGCGGGTGGAATATTTTCCTTTATCAATTCAATTGTTTTCAATGATGAAAACAAACAGAAGGAAAAATTGTCTTCTATAATGCACGCAGTAAAGAAGTGCCTTGGGTTTGAGTCATCTTTTGTTAATCCAAAATCTGACCAAACATTTTCCAGGTTAAAGGCTTCTATCACTTTGAGCGCATTTGTTGGGGATGTTACCAAATTTTTGCTAACTATTTTTTGCAATCCCCTTTGTATTTTTGCAAAATCAATGTTTTTCGTTTCATCCTGATTGCTGAATTAAAATGTTAGTAAAAATTTAAAATTTTATCACTTTTTTACTTACCTTTCACAAGTCCTGCGAAATGCTCTTCTAATAGAACTTAAATTTGTCTTACTGCCTCCTAGAATCCCTGACATGTCCACACAATCCTTCTTAATTGTAGTTAAAGCCTTTAACTCTTTGTAGGCTTCCTCCTCATTTTCATGGTTATGCTCCACAAATTTTTTTGCTGGAACCAAATTTCCATCAGGAAGTAGATTCATCCTAGCTTTGCAAGTTTTTTTTCGGCATTCATATTTAATTACATTTTTATACGTAGACTTTTTCATATATATCATTTTTTGATCGAAATGGTACAAAAGCTCACTATTAGGGTGGAGTGAAAACATGCTTTTTTATAATTTGAAAAAGTTAACCTCGGAAAGAGATGTAGTCTGGGGTCCTAAAGAGGGGAAAAAGTAAAGAAAAAAATTTAAAAAAATTTTTAGGGGTCGCGCCACTCCCTAGAAATTTGGAAATTATCGCTATTTTGGCGTTGATTTTAGAAAAATCCTAAAAATTAACGACTTAACTTATTCGAAATTTAAAAGTTTGAGCTTGTTCAGTGCCCAAACAAAAGTATTTGAGGCAAATATGAGGATAATCGAATAATATTTGTAGCTTTGGTGGCGATTTCATTGTTCAGTCAATTTTCTGAAGAAGGGACGATTTGACTTATTTTACTTTTTGAAATTTTTGAACAATGAGAAAATTTTTTTTAAATTTTTTCATGCCCTTATTTCATTGTTTACGATATTGCAAACATTTATTGACATAAAACTTTTTAGGATTTTTCTAAAATCAACGCCAAAATAGCGATAATTTCCAAATTTCTAGGGAGTGGCGCGACCCCTAAAAATTTTTTTCTTTATTTTTCCCCTCAGTAGGACCCCAGACTACATCTCTTTCCGAGGTAAACTTTTTTTTTTTGAATTTCACTCCACCCTACTCACTATTTCTGCGATTTCCAGAGATAATTTCAAAACTCATCTTGTTTTTTTTTACTTTTAATGTTCACTCCACGACGTAATAGCACAAACTAATTATTTTTTTTAATAAATACACTATGTTCACAATCAAAGAAGAGAATGCGTACAGAAATTGTAACGGTTCTTATAATGGAATTTTTAATAATTTTGGTATTTAGTGAAAATGAACTAACTCCCCAAAAATAATTTTGGGGATTTATTTCGTTCCTTGGAATTGGGGAGTTGGTTCATTATGAACTAACTCCCTAAATTTGAAACTGAAATAAATCCCCAAATAATGAACTAAGTCCCCAAAAATCGTTGTTGTTTCCTCCTGTATAAAATTTTGGGGGGTTAGTTCATTTTCGTTTTGGGGACTTAGTTCATTGGGGACTTAGTTCGTACCGCCGAATCTTGTATACCCTCCAATGTATCTACGCTACTAAGGCGCAAAAAAAGTAAATTTTACTACAGACAAAAGTTTACTTTTTACCGAGGTAACTTTAGTGCCTTTAAGGAAAACTTTATCCCACCTAGGTCGATTTTGCCCTTTATAATCTCAAAAAGCTTATGACCATAAGCTGTCTCAGGCAATATTTTAGGGTTCCAGCTTAATTCGTTTGACTGCAACCGTGGTTTCAACGCATGCACAGTTAAAATCGTCTTATAACAACCTTCGGTGGAGGGTATAATAATAGCGCTTGACTTTTTTTAAGTTAAAATTGAAAATTTCGTGTCTTAAGTATTTCGTTCTACGTAAATGCGACGAACATATTTAGTCTGAACGGATTATTTCTCTGCCGTGCTAATTTTTTTAACATTTAAGTTCTGTTATACGTACTATTTTACGATCGTGCTCTACACCAATCAACAGTATGCCCAGATTGTTGAAACTTCTAAAAAAAATTGTAATCTGTTCGCCTAAACTTTTTGTGTGCTACGAAACATTTTTATAACAGAAAGTACCTATTGCTTTTTGGAAAAACTGTTTGATTGTTTAATGAATGAATCCCTATATGTGACAGCGCATAGAGAAAGGGACCTAAGGGTAAAAAAAATCAATTTTCACTTTTTTTTTGATGTGGACAACATCTGAGCATAGAATGAGACCGATCCCATGCCCCAAAAGTGTTTCCTCCCACAGATATGCGCCAACACGCTCAGTGATGGTACACCAAAGATACACGTATCCTGAACAAATCTGGTTTTTACCCTTAGGCCCCTTTCTATTTTGCGCCCCACATATAGTGACAAAATAATCGGAAATATTTCTGTAATGGCTAATCAGTGCAACATTAGATCCAAACCTCACGACTACTCGTCGATCAGAATGTGTTGGATTATTGGGGTCTTTAACTTTTCATAGTTAGCAAAAGTTGGACTTGCAACTGCTTAAGACCCAATAGACATAAAATCTAAAACTTCAAAATCACTTAGCTTTTAGAACGTTTGTTGATAGTCTGGGAAGGATTAAAGGGGTGTCATCTGGGTTTTCACCATACAGCCAGATTTAAATGCCTTCCAAATAGTCTTATTTATACTTTGTCTAGATGACTGCAGCCAATATTTGGCGTAGACAATTACCACTAAGAGTGTATTTCACTCAACCTGGAAGTAGTGTGACTGATAGGAGTCAGTAGGCTGGATTTGCGGGTGATCAGGAGTATATACAGCAAATTTTCTAGCCTTCATACGCTGATATGTCAATACTTTTTTATTGATTCTGAAACTTTTCGAGTAAATCACTCGAACATATCATTTTTTAATGTTTTTGCCAACAGTTTGAGATAACTTTAAAAACCCCAGATGTAATGGTGTATAACGTTCTCAATGTCTTAAGAAATTATTAAAAATTGCCCTTGCACACTATTGATGTTTTAGATCTAATCGAATAGTCATATAAACAAGGCTTTAGATTATGTGTGGCATTTTTCCCTTTGAAGAATATTTAATACAGATTTTTGCTTGACGTTAGACGACTCCTGCTATGAGGGGCTATAAAATGCTAGTCGGTCACATGTGACCGAAACAGAAAGTGACTTTTTCGGGTTTTTGCGAAGGTTTTCAGGTACCACGGGTGTTTGGAAATAATGTAGGAGGTTTCTCAAGACCTCATCCTGTTATTATACACCAAAGAGTCTCATTGGGGGCTTGGTTGAGCTAAGCATTAATACATGGTTGCCGCTCAACGACGTCGAACGGAGGAAAGATATATTAAACAATCTGCTTTAAATCATAAAATCTATATACGAGGGCTGCTATATATATTTATGGCCTAATAATGAAAATGCAAATATTTATCATCAAAAATGGTTTTATGGTTTTTCAAAGTATTCTCCAGCATGATTTATACACTTCTGCATGCGCTCAATTGTCGAAG
The DNA here is from genome assembly GCA_963513945.1 of Hydrotaea diabolus. Lineage (NCBI taxonomy): Eukaryota > Metazoa > Arthropoda > Insecta > Diptera > Muscidae > Hydrotaea > Hydrotaea diabolus. The sequence goes on from OY740719.1 coordinate 133,809,716, forward strand.
CACTTTTTCCACTCCGATTGAGACACCTCCAAAACATGCATCTTCTGGCTACGAAAATCGTTGAACACGCATTTTTTTCTTGATGAGCGGGAATTAAAAAAGGCATTGGGTGCCAAGTCAGGGCCGTACAGCGGATGACCTATCAATTCGACGTTTTGGCCGGTCAAAAAGGCGCTGGTTTTAGCTCTCATTGTCATGGTGCACAATGATTCGTCTTCTCTTGTTCGTTTTTCGAATTTCTCCGAAGACTTCAGGCAAACAAATTGTGGTGTACCACTCAAAAGTGATCGTTCTACGTTGCTCAAGCTGAACAGTCGCCACATGACCAGTTTTACCGAAGAAACAGGCGACCATTTGCTTCGAAATGCTTCTTCCACGAACAACTTTCGTTGGATTTGGCTCGTCTTCGAAGACCCACACGGTCGATTGCTGTTTTTTTCGGGCTCATACGCATAGATTTATGATTCGTCACCTGTGACGATCTTAAAAACGTCGTGTGAAGCACCGAGATCGTATTTTTTTCAAAATTTCTTTGCACCAATCGACACGAGCCCCTTTTGAGCGATTGTCAAATTGAGCGGGATCCAACTAGAACAAACTTTTTTTATGGCCTGGTGTTCATGCAATATCGAATGTATGCTGGTGAAGGAAATTCCCAAGGATGCCTCTATCTCACGGTATGCCATAGGACGATCTTGCATTATAAGTTCACGCACGGCATCAATGTTCTCTGGCACAACGGCCGTTTTTGGACGACCTTCTTCACGACCTTCGTCTTTGAGCGAGCGTCGGCTACGATTGAATTCATTAAACCAATTTTTCACAGTGCTATAGGATGGTGCTTCATCGCCATACAAAGATTTAAGTTCATCGATGTACTCTTGTCGTGATTAATCCACGTCGAAAGTTGTGAAAAATGTTCGCACGAAAATGTTCACAAGTTAATTATTCCATTTTTTTGCCAAGTCACTGCAAACAACACAAATGATGGTCGTACGTCAAAACCTTCTGAGTACGTTTATGCTAAAAGATGTCAAAGTTTCTAATGGAAACGTCAGATGACACTAAGTCAGGCAACACTTAGTGTCAGAAATATATATAGCAACCCTCGTAAAATAATCCGACTTTTAAAACAGTGGCTTACATAGAACGAGATTTGCCGACGAATCTCCGAGACCATTTGGTTGATATCTATTTAAAAACTTTTTTCACTAAACCGCAATTAGGGATGCTCCAATTTTACCGAGTTGGGCCACTGGTTTTTTGCTACAAAGTCTGCTTATCTTGAAAAGGGACGAAATCAATGTAAAGGTTCTGGAGTGGTAGGACCTTAAATAGGAAAAAATGCATTTGTTTAGATGCACTACATGAGGTAGATAAAGTTGATGCCTTTGTTTCTTTTTTCGCTTGTATGACGTTTGATTAATATTTCCAATTTAAAACTTTCTAAAAAAAACGATTAAATAAAATTTCCAAAAAAAAAATTCTGCAAAAATTAAAGAAATTGCAAATCTTGGTATTCATCAAAATCGATGCCAAGACGTATTTAGCTGTGATTTGTTAACTTGAAAAAGTTTCGATAACTACTTCGTACCGTGCTAGTTTGTGTTGCCCATGATGAACTTTAGCTCCAATAATTTAAAGATTACAAACTGTGTTTTGATCTCCATACCAATTACTGTCATGTATGCCAATGTATTTAAACAATTTGTCTTTTAAAAATATGCCATTAATCCCCCTCTTTTCGTCTTGAAAACACTGTGCGTTGATGATATTAAGGTGGTGTGGCTCAGAGGGTCTTCATATGTCGAAAACCTTTAGTAGCTTTTGGTCACTTTTCTTGGTGTCTTACGTCCAGTCTCTTATCAATGTTAACATACTGCAATTTACAACAAAACCTAAACCTAAGTTTGCAAAACTGATCGCCTGAATTTCAATAGAAGCCTTGAAATGGAGTGGCGTTTATAATAAAATGTTAAAGAAAAACCATCAATATTTATAGCGTTTTTTTATGATTTATTACAATGACATTCATAATTCTTGGCCAAAAAAAACAACACTTAAAAGTAAAACTAATTTCACTTTTTTCGTTTACGTGCCTATGCCAGTTACCAGCAATGAAAGGTCATACTTTTTATGAACCTGTCTTCAAGTCGGCTTTCTTTTCTCTTGCTACTATGAGCTGAAATGAATTAACAAATTCTTAAAAATTACCAAAAAGCAAAAATGCAATTAAAATGGACAAAGTCGGGAAAAAAAACATCTGTTCATGACAAAATTGGCCATAATTGTGGTGGATGTCGTTTATGTTGGCGTTATGTTTCTCTGTGGCTGCGTTTTTTTTGTTTCACTTCTTTTGAAAGTCTAAACACGTCTTGTCTAGAGATCAACATTTGTCAGCCTAAAAAGTGCAAACAATGTTGGATATGTTAATCCATTTAATGTTGGTAAAGTTGTTTTAGTCGTTAAAGCCATAAACAAGTTCACTGCCAAGAAAGAAATTGTTATTCAAATCGTAGGATGTTTGTCAAATGACAGAAGCTGTTTATTTTTTGGGTAAAACTAATCTAAGAACATTTACCAAACCAATAAACATCCAATTGAAAGCTGACAATCAATCTTTTTTTAATTATCAAAATGCTGATGTTAGTCGAACAATGACATCTTTGAAGTCACCCATTAAATATTCACTTTAAATAGTTCGAAATCTGAAGACAATAAATTATTAAATAAAAACGTATTACTCAGCGATTTTGGAAACTATGCGAAAAACGATCAGCGAAAACATTAGAAAAAAATCTTTTCGTCACAAAAAGGTTTTATTAAAGCAATAAAATATTCGTTCAATATTTTACAAAATCACTGGACATATCGATTTTGACACTTGTGTGTACATTTCGAGTGGGGAAAACATTTAGATTGGACAATAGGGTGGAGTGAAAACATGCTTTTTTTATAATTTGAAAAAGTTAACCTCGGAAAGAGATGTAGTCTGGGGTCCTAAACAGGGGAAAAATAAAGAAAAAAATTTAAAAAAAATTTTAGGGGTCGCGCCACTCCCTAGAAATTTGGAAATTATCGCTATTTTGGCGTTGATTTTAGAAAAATCCTAAAAATTAACGACTTAACTTATTCGAAATTTAAAAGTTTGAGCTTGTTCAGTGCCCAAACAAAAGTATTTGAGGCAAATATGAGGATAATCGACTAATATTTGGAGCTTTGGTGGCGATTTCATTGTTCAGTCAATTTTCTGAAGAAGGGACGATTTGACTTATTTTACTTTTTGAAATTTTTGAACAATGAGAAAATTTTTTTTAAATTTTTTCATGCCCTTATTTCATTGTTTACGCTATTGCAAACATTTATTGACATAAAACTTTTTAGGATTTTTCTAAAATCAACGCCAAAATAGCGATAATTTGCAAATTTCGAGGGAGTGGCGCGACCCCTAAAAATTTTTTTAAATTTTTTTCTTTATTTTTCCCCTCTTTAGGACCCCAGACTACATCTCTTTCCGAGGTTAACTTTTTTTTTTGAATTTCACTCCACCCTATTGGACAATGTTTTGCTGCTATTCCCTTTTTCCATTAATCGACTTAATCTCCGTTTAATTATTAATTTTCATAAAAGTCGTGAATTTAAATTATTATGCGAAAGTAGGCGGAGTGGTTGTTGTTGTAACAACAATATAAAGGGTGGAGCAACCCACGATGTCTTAAAGTATTGTTGAGTCACACCTTAACGTCAAGTTTTTTGCCTAACTTTATTTGACATTTCATTGTTTCAATGTTTAACAATTTCAACCATGGAGAGGTACAGAATTGAGCAGCGCATTAGGGTTGTAGAGGCATTTTACGAAAATGGGCGTTCAAATCAAAATGCATTTCGTGCACATCGTGATACGAGGGCGACCGCAAAACTAACTGGCCTGGCACATTTTCTGTTTTACTAGCAACTATTTTTTTGTTTTTTAAAAGCAATCTTTTATAAGCCATCTGTCAAACTTTCCGAAATATTTAATGATTATTTTCTTTGTTACAGGTGATTGAAGTAAACAAGTTTTATAATTTTAGAAAAATGGAAAATAAAGAGTTTCGTGCGGTAATTAATCACTTTTATATGAAAGGTTATACGCCACAATTAATCAAAGATGAATTGGATTCTGTTCATGCTGATAATGCACCATCATACTCTACCGTGAAATCCTGGGTTCAACAATTTAAAATGGGTCGTTCAAGTACGGAAGATGAACAACGCTCTGAAAGACCGAAAACTGCTACTACTATTGAAAACATTAGAAAAATATTTAATGAAGTCACTAAAGATAAACGAATAAAGCTCAGAGAACTTGCTGATATTGTTAAAATACACGAAAAACAAGTTTGGAGTATTTTACATGATGAACTCCACATGAAAAAGTTATCCGCAAGTAGGGTGCCGCGTTTGTTGACTTTTCCCGAACAGCTTTTAGCGATTTATCAGCGTAATCCAATAGAGTTCTTGGCCGATTAATAACTGTCGATGAAACATGGATCCATCACTACATCTCAGAATGCAAAGAACAGTCAAAACAATGGATAGAAGCTGGTAAAAATGGTCCAAGAAGGCGAAAACTGTTAAGTCAGCAGGAAAAGTAAAGGCCACAGTATTTTGGGATGCAAGGGGTATAATATTTATTGATTATCTTGAGAAAGGAAAAACTATAAATAGTAAATATTATTGTGCATTATTGGATCGGTTGAGTGAAGAAATCAAGATAAAACAACCGCATTTAGAAAAAAAGTTCTTTTTCATCAAGATAATGCTCCTTCACACACTGCATTTTTAACTCAACAAAAACTGGCCGAATTACGATTTGAAATTGCTCCGCATCCACCATACGAGGGCGGTTCGGAAACTTCTTAGCCTAGCACAAAAAGCGCGGTATAAACAGAAAAAAGTTAAGTGTTTTGGAAACTTCCATCTGTGCTATGAACACATGTTAAATTTTGTTTCATCTGGCAACTCCTTCATATAGAAACAGGTGTTCACAAAAGACACATCCGCGATTTTTTACAATGGAAAAATTAGAAATGCGTGGTGTCATTAAATATTTACATAAAAAAGGTTTGTCGGGACAAGAAATTCATAATGATATGGTGAATGTGTTAGGTGAAAGTGCTCCTTCATATGCAACAGTAAAAAATTGGGTTGCTGAATTTAAACGTGGTCGTACAAGCATTGAAGATGAACCACGTGGTGGACGTCCAAAAACAGAAACAACAACATAAATTGTAGCCAAAGTGCATGAAGTGGTATTAAATGATCGACGAATAAAAGTGCGTGAAATAGCTAATATCATGGGCATCTCAAATGATCGAGTCCATTTAATTTTGCATGAAGAACTACAGATGAAAAAGCTTTCTGCAAGATGGGTGCCGCACTTGTTAACAGTCGACCAAAAATGCATAAGAATGAACGTTTCTCAAGCTTGTTTGGATCGTTTTAAGCGAAATAAAATGGATTTTAAGCGTCGTTTCATAACTGTTGATGACACATGGATCCACCACTGTACTCCAGAGACAAAAGAACAATCCAAACAATGGACTGAAGCTGGAGGAAGTGCCCCAAAGAAGGCAAAAACAATTCAATAGGCTGGTACGGTTATGGCAACGGTTTTTTGGGACTTCAAAGGTATTTTATTGATTGACTATCTGCAAAAGGGTAAAACAATAAATTCAGAGTACTATTGCAACCTTTTAGATCAATTAAATGTACAAATTCGAGAAAAACGTCCTGGCTTACACCACAAAAAAATAATTTTTCATCAAGACAACGCACCAGCGCACAAGAGTGTTTTAACAATGGCTAAAATCAACGAATTAAAGTACGAGTTGCTTGACCACCCTGAACTGATTTAGCTCCCAGTGAATTTTTCCTGTTCCCAAATCTAATTTGAAGACCCCAAAAATATTTAGTGTGGCCCTAAAATATATCGAAATGAAATTGGACCCCAAAATGCGAACAAAGGGGTCTATTATGATACATACTTATACATTTGGGGTCTTATTGCATAATGAAAATATAACCCAAACAATTTTGAGATTAGTTCCCAAAAAACCATAAAATTTCGTGTTGCTGTTTTCCATAAAATTTTTTGGGGCCTTATTTAATTTCCACTTTGGGATGTATTTTCGTGGGGCCTAATGACATACCGCCACCTACCGTACCTACCGCACCAACGTCTCCAAATTGTTCAACTGTATTATGAAAATGAGAAGATCCGCTTATTTTGACCAAAATTTTGTTCAGTGATGAGCCCTTTTTGTATTTTTTTTCATTTTGAAAAAAATACCTCTAGATTGATCACCCGATATATAGGTATACAACGCTGATCAAGCGGCAAAAACATAGGAAATGAAAAACCTGGTATAAGTAAAGTACATTCCCTTACTGTTGGGCTTTCAACTTGGAAAAGACTGAAACCCAACAGCGACTTCCTTAATTTCTACAAAACAAAATCGCTATCAAATCGAGAATATGCAGCGCAGATGCTATCGTTTCTATTCGACAGTACATTGAAAATAAAAATACTCCGACAGAAAATGATCTCCTGGAATACTGACTTAATAATTTTTATTATTTAAATAATCCATTACATGTTATTTGTAGTATAATGCCAATGAGATGACTACGCTCGAAACCAGCGGGACGCGATACTTATGCAAAGCTGGCTCTATCACTCAGCAGAGCACCTTCAATATTTCATTATGGTGCCAGTCTCTTAATTTCATTTATATTTGATGGGATTGTAAGTAATTATTTCGCATTAATACCCGATAGATGCTGTCGTGTTTTCTTTGGAATTTCTTCTAAAAAATAAGTCATTTATGGCAAAGTTTTAACACGAAATTGTTGGATCTCAGACTAATGCCGGAAAAGTCTCGGAGTTTCGAGTTACTAGAATAAGTGAAATTACCTTTTTATGAGTTACTCAAAATCAAAATACAATTAGTGAAGAAGTAAATGGTTTGAACTACTGTGTGCTGCTTTATACATTTTACTACCTAATTTCAATATAATCAAAGCATCAAAAACTTAAATTTACTAACAAAAGATCAATCATCTTTTTTTAAATCAACCATAAAAATCCCTAATGAAGTGCAATCCAATAAAAAAAAACTGCGATGCATTCTTGGCCCTCGACAAAGTGATAATATAAAACTCGAAGAGACTGTCAGTAGTTCTAGGTTAATAACCTCACAGCCATAAAAATAGGTAATAAAATTAAAAGCATTAAATAAGCATGCACAACGTCTGTATATGGTCTAAAGACTCAAGCATGGAAAACGCACAAAACCAAAGACTTAAGACACAAACCTGCATTGCTGCTGCGCTGACTTAAAGCACAACAACCCCTACCTACTCTTCAGCAATGTTGTACGACTTAAATTCTAAAATATTTTAAAAAAAAAATACAACAAAACATGGCATATTTTATGTATTCCTTTGACATACAAAAATGCTTTAAAACAAATTAACCGTTTCCCTACGAGACACACCGCAGAAGTAGAGTAGAAGACGGAAACACAATACGAAGTATGAAGACAAAGCCTCCATTTGCGTTTTGTCACAAATAGAGCACCACCTTTTTTTAAATGCGCTCGGTGCTCGGTAAAGTTTTCGACTACATACCAAAGTGCTGACTTAACTTTACCCACTTCTTCAATGAGAAAACCTTGCATTCGATAAATGCCTATTGGTTAAATTGATTTCATTTGCTGGCTATCGGTTTATAGGCGACTGTAGTACGCCATGCTATACATATCGTATTATAGGTTGGGTAAAAACAATATCAGTTGACTGAATAACTGAAATGTCGACACTGCGTAGCACCGACTGCAGCAGCGTAGCAACGGCTGTCGCCTCTACCTAGTGGTCGATGACAGAGATATGAAATCAACACCACACTAGACCAATCGAACGTCCGACCATAAACATGACCTTCATGTATAAAATACAAAAAAACTAAAACATTAATTAAACGATACATGTCTTTAGATAAACGTAGCGCAAAAGCCATTGAATCCTCTGCAATTTTAAAATCAAGTTGATAATATATGAAGTGGTAAAATAACACAACAGCGGTTGGTGAGCAAACACCAATCATATGCGATTTGACATCCTAGACTTTTTGTCCAGCACCAGGCTTCCGACGACCGAGAGTGCAGACTAGCCATACGAGACCTGCTCTATAATCTGCACCTCAGATATGCGAAACTGTGTAAGACGAGATTCTAAATTAAGAACGAAACGAGAGGTATTTTTTTGCTTTTGTGGTGCTGCTGATTTAAAAATAGTTCAGCAATGGCAGCAGCAACAACTTTCGAATAAAATTAAGAGTTTTTTTTTGCATCTACCCAAGGGGGCGAAAACGTTAACAACAGATATCTTCTGTTTGGTTCCTACGATGCCACTTGATTGGGCATGTTTTAGTGTCTAAATTAACAATTTGTAGGGGATTTGAGTAAGACGATTGTATCAGTAAAATTGTGAATACCTGGAAAATCCATTGGTCATAGCAGACATTCAAATGAGCAGCTCTTAATATACGTCCCATGGTTTCGTCTGGTTGAATGAGGACAAAATATGCGATCTACATGTATCTGTCTGCCAAACTACATGTGTCTGTCTGCAAATGATCTGAAACGAGAGAAGCGTGTTTAGTAAGTTTGGCAGAATACAAATCAGAAACTGAAAGTTATAGAAAGCATCATATTTGTTAAAGTGCAGGGTGGAGCGTGGTAATTTGCTTATTTGAACCTTAGAAAAATGTATTTTATATTTTAATTATAGGGAGTTTTTTATATATAGGGAGGGTTTAAATTACATAGTTTTAAATAGTGTATCTGGCAGATGCCGACCTTCGCCATTCACACACTGATGCGTTTTCTGAAGTTTTCATGAACTCTAACAAGCATGTCGACTGGTATTCTGCCAATTTCAGCCTCAATATGGTTAATTAGGTCTTTCAAGGTGTTGGGATGGTTTATATAACCCTTCGACTTCAGCTAACCCCAATGGAAAAAATCGCATGGGGCTAATCTGGTGAGCGTATCGGCCATTTCACACCTCAAAGAGATAAGCCGTCCAGGAAACATTTGCCTTAAACAATTCATGGTAATCCTCGCTGTGTGTGCAGTGGCACCATTATTAGGCCAGAAATTCATGGTAATCCTCGCTGTGTAAGCAGTGGCACCATTCTATTGGAACCATGTACGAGGGTGGCTATATGTATTTCTGGCCTAATAATGAAAATGCGAATATTATCATCAAAAATGGTTTTATTGTTTTTCAAAGAATTCTCCAGCATGATTTATACACTTTTGCATGCGCTCAAACCAATTGTCGAAGTACTTTTTCCACTTCGATTGAGACACCATCAAAACATGGTTTTTGAACGCTTCAGCAGCATCTTCTGGCGACGAAAATCGTTGACCACGCATTTTTTTTGATGTGCGGAAATAACAAGAAGTAATTGGGTGCCAAGTCAGAGATGTACGGCGAATGACCCATCAATTCGATTTTTTGGCTGGTCAAAAAGGCGCTGGTTTAAGCCGATGTGTGAGAGCTCTCATTGTCATGGTGCACAATGATTCGTCTTCTCTTGTTCGTTCTTCGAATTTCTCCGAAAACTCCAGGTAAACTAATTGTGGTGTACCACTCAGAAGTAACCGTCCTACATTGCTCAAGCGGAGCAGTCGCCACATGAACAGTTTTGCCGAAGAAACAGGCGACCATTTGCTTCGAAGTGCTTCTTCCACGAACAACTTTTGTTAGATTTGGCTCCTCTTCGAAGACCCACATTGATGTTTGTCACCTGTGACGATCTTTTAAACGTCGTTTGAAGCTCCGCGATCGTATTTTTTCAAAATTTCTTTACACGAGCGTTTTTTTTTTGAAAGATCAATGCTCTCTGGCACAACGGCCGTTTTTGGACGACCTTCACGACCATCATCTTTGAGCGAGCGTCGGCCCCGATTGAATTCATTAAACCAGTTGTTCACACTGCTATAGGATAGTGCTTCATCGCCCTACAAAGATTGAAGTTCATCGATGCACTCTTGTCGTGATAATCCACGCCGAAAGTTTTGAAAAATTATCGCACGAAAATGTTCGCGAGTTAATTCCATTTGTTTGCCAAATTGATTTTTCAAGTCAATGTAAACAACTCAAATGATGGTCGTACGTCAAAACGTTCTGAGTACGTTTGTGATAAAAATGTCAAACTTTGCAATGGAAATGTTAGATGGCGAAGGCAACGCTTAGTGTTGCCTAGGCCAGACATATATTAGTATATCACAACCCTCATTGGCATTTGAAAAGGTCGGATTCAAAATGCAACTTTTAAAGCGAGAGTTTATGAAATTTATAAGGGATGATCAATCTAGAGAGGTGATCAATCTATTTTTACTATTGGATACTACTCGACCTAATAGACCACATCCAGTACGAAGTATTGAAAAGGTAGTGGCAGTGGGCGTGAAAACCCAAAGACAATGATTCGACACCGTTCTGAACAACTGGGCTTGGCGTATGGAACAACTTGGAGCATTTTACGAAAGGATCAATTTTTTCAATTCATTTTTATTAGTTAGATAATATTTACAATATACTTTACATAATTTTAGCAATAGATCAAAGAGCTTAAGGTTTAACCTTTTTCTACTTAGATATAAAATCAAATGCAGTAGGCACGGATGGTCTCAATCCAAAATTTCTAAAAATTATTCTTCCTAAGTTGCTGCCCTACATCACTTTTTTGTTTAATACTGTCCTCACTAAGTCTATTTTCCCCCACGCATGGAAAATGGCTAAAATAATTCCTCTTCGGAAACAAAACAATGAATATCGTCCTATTGCTATACTATATTCGCTTTCCAAGGCCCTGGAACACATCATAACTGAACAAATTAGTACTTTCCTGGATCAACACAAATTACTGTCTGAGATACAATCCGGTTTCAGGAAGAAAAGAAGCTGCATTACTGCTCTAATCGAAGTAGTTGAAGATTTACGGCTTAATCTAGATGATAAAATGGTTTCTCTTCTTGTCCTGTTAGATCACAGCAAAGCCTTCGACACTGTGGACCATAACATACTTATCTCCAAACTGAAAAATCTTTTCTTTTTTTCCAACACTGCTTGCAATCTTTTGTCCTCGTACTTATCTTATCGATCACAAACTGTTATTGTTGGTAATCTACGCTCGAATGCTCTAAGTGTCACTCGGGGCGTCCCCCAAGGATCCATTCTCGGCCCACTTCTCTTTTCAATCTACATAAACGACCTCCCTGGTGTCCCTTAAACATGTAATATGCAAATGTATGCCGACGATGTGCAGCTCTACACATGCGCTAAATCAACCGATGTTCATTCACGCATTTCGCTCATAAACAAAGATTTAGATTTAATTTATAAATAGGCTAATAATAACGGATTGCGCCTCAATCCCTCCAAAACAAAATTAATTGCTATAAGCAGAAGAGCTGTTCCTATACATTACAACGCACTATGGTTTTTTTACGTTTATTTTGGCATAAACTCTAATTTTAAAGCTATTGAATTGAAATTTGGTTTGTATACATTTTTTATGCTCCCAAGATGACCTACCAATTTTCATATGATTTGGGGCACTATTTCATATAGCTGCCATATAGCCGATCTGGCCGATTTGACCCAACTTTTTTGTTTATGAAGCTATTGAAGTGAAATTTGGTTTGTATACATTTTTTATTCTCCCAAGATGACCTACCTAGTTTCATAAGAATAAAATATTAGTACAATATAAAGTACATACAAATTATATCATTATTAATTCATATTACGTATGTAGATTGAGTTTGTATGTTGGAGATTTATTTTGATTCTGGGAACAAAACAAAATTCATTAGCTATGTCAAAAAAGTGGGTATACTTCTCACCATTCCACGTTGTTCAAATTAGTTCTCTTCATATTCTTCTTCTAATACTATATCATCAAGTTCAAAAATGTCCTGATCATCATCTTCTTCATCTGAAGAGCACTGAGAGGGTTCGCCACCTTCAGCTACATCTATAAGTTCCATGCTTGGTGTTTGTAAAAGACCGATGACTTCTGATGGTAAGCTTTTCTTATTGTTTCGATTTTTACGTTCCTTCCAACACAGGCTAGACAATAAGGGATCAGAAGAATCCATGGCTCTGTTGAAAACATCTGTAATATTATCTAGGCGACTGCATTTTCTGGCATGGCATCTTCTGTCGCTCTTATATAGCTTGTTCCTTGCCTCCGATGCACTTTCCCCTAGGCAACCAACTGGGAGTACGCAGCAATCCATTATTTGATATCCATGTACTAATACCTTGTAAACAGTAGGGGACATTGGATACCAGAAATATTTTCCATGTACATTGTGAATGTGTCAGCGCAAAAGTCTTTAAACTTGTCTGAATTCAAGGCATACTCGCAAGATATCGCAATTAAAATTATGTGAAAACGGCGAATTATTTCGTAATCAATTCCTGATATAGATGATAGTACTATTGAATTCGAAAATGCTCTTCTGGCCGTATTTCCATCATTAGTATTGCCACTGCCATTTGCATTAGGTTTATCTACATTAAGGCCCATTTCTTGTCAAAATTTTTCTTGTAGAAGCTGTTTACGTGAAGCCATTTGGCCTTTATCATTACCTTTAGCATGCCACTTTTTGAAATCAAGCCTATAGGAGACTCTTAATATAAACTCGAAGAAGCGGATCCATGCATGAAGAGGACTTATTCCGTATTGAAGACTGCTTGTTCTAATACTGAAAATCTTCGAGTTAAAGTCCTTTGTTTTTAGTAACTGTGTCGGTTTTGCCCCACAGATTGGACAACATTGGCAGGAGTTTGTTCCAGTTAAAATATTCAGTACTTTGCCATCTATAAGTGTCATATATCCTTCAAACTTCACAATTATTTTTTTCGTTTTGTGCGTATATAAATAATCTTGTAGGTGTAATATTTGATTATCCAAATTATCTTTTTCGTTTAATATGAGGGATGTACTTTCCTTAACGAATTCGATTTTCAAAGGACGACAAAATCTAACAGACTGTGGAGTCTTATTCAGCCAAATAACTCGATGAAGTTCATCTATAACTTTCAGTGGGATAACCGTAGTTACGAAAGTGAATTATCAAGACCAGAATTGTGATTGGATTGAAACCGCTGTTTGTATAAACTGTGGCCTGAGGAGCCATCAAATCCGTAACTAAAAATAAGTTTACAATTTGTTGCATCTGAAAGTAGTTCAAAAACTTCATCTTGCATTGTAAGAATTCGGTGAGTAGTATGGTGTAGTGTAATAAGTTTTGTAATGTAACTTGTACCTTGGTTTCAGAATAAAGGATTCCGACAGGTCTACATTTTAATTTCGATTCAACGACTTCAGAATAAGGAGGATAAATATCACATCCCTGTTTCTTGGTGTGTTGCTTCATGTTTATGTACTGTTGTTTTGTTAATCTATTGTCTATTAAAAATGCTAATGCGTTATCCGCAGAAACAGGTGTTGGATTAACAGCAAAAAGTTTGTTCCTTACTTCGGCTATATTTCCATTACTGCCTGCTTTATTCAAAACAAAGGCCATGTCTCTGTCGTTGGATTTTTTGGCTGAAACCGTAGCAGCATGACCTAGCAACGGCGTTGCATGTTTATTTTGTGAAGCAACTTCGGAGGCTAATTTCCTTTTTAGCCTAGGTCCAGCATCTTCATAATTTAATTTTGGGCGACCTATTTTGTTTGGGGAAACATACTGCTCATCCATTACTATAATTATACTTTTGCTAAGCCATTTTGAATGTTTAGTTTTAAATCGCTCTAATTTACGGTTGCACTTTGGCAAATGCTTTTTTATATAATTAACAAAATCTTTAACTTGTTTTGATATCAAACGCATTTGGTCTTCATTTAAACTGATATTATTGATATTCTGTAACACATATTTCACAAGTGCATCTTCTGAGCGATTGTTGCTGCTCCAAATTTCAATAAGCGCTGCATGGACATGTTTATCTGCAAAAACACGTGTTGGCACAAAATAGAACAAAAAAGGCTAGTTACTCATTAATTAACACACTTTTGTTAATAACTTGGCATTTACACCTTTTTGCAATGCTTTGCCATTCACAAGTTACACTCCACGGAACACAACTACAATTTATAGATTTTATATAAAGTTATACATAAACAAAACATTTCACAGTATTACAACAACAGACAATTATGACAAAAAGGGCATCTCGTCTTAATTTTACATACCTGCACTAACGTTTTCCATAATTATACATTTTAATTTTTTTCAATTTGGTCAAATCACAAGCACTCGAACTTAGCTGATCTTTACCGCCAGTTGTACCAAAACAAAGTGACTTTCAAACAGCTGACTTTAAAAGCTCGCCAGCAAAAAAGGGTTGCCACCCGCATTGATATTAAATGTTTTTTTTCTAATATGGGTATCTACATTTAGGAAATCAGTTAAATTTCAAAATATGAAACCAAAAAAAATGACTTTATGCCAAAAAATCATACTTTTTACCCATAGTGCAACGTTATGCTTGACAATACTATGATAGATTGTATTCAGACATCATCAAATCTGGGAATAACCTTTAACTCAAAACTTACATGGACAAATCACATTAATGGAACTGTCGGTAAGGTGCGAGGAATGCTGAGAAATTTATGGGCAGTTCGAACTTCTACTCCGTTTTAAATTAGAATGTTGTTAGCAAAATCATATCTAATCCCAACACTTCTCTATGGGTCAGAAATATTCGCCAATTGCGACTCAGAAGACAGTCGGAAACTAAATGTGGCTTACAATGATATTGCAAGATATATTTTTAACAGAAAGCGATACGACCGAATTTCTGAGTTTTCATATCAAATATTTAACATATGTTTTGAGAATTTACTCAAAGTCAAATGTCTTTTACTACTCCATAAAATCATTAATAACAAAGAGCCTGAGTATCTTTTAACCCGCTTAAAATCCGCTCGATCCAATCGGGGAATGAAACTTTTATATCCGAGAATTAAGAGTCTAACATCTGAACGACAATTCTTTGTGTATAGTACACGTCTCTGGAACAATCTCCCGTCAAGCCTTCAAGTCATAAGCAATGTAACAGCTTTTAAAAAGGAGCTACTTAATTTCTATAAATAGTAAATTTGTATATTATTAGTTTTAGTACAACCTAATTTAAACTATGTAATTGTAATTTGATTGTAATATTGTTAAAATTTCCCAAAATGTTAATCTTACAAACCACTAAGCCCGCACTAGAATATATAGGATGTTACATCCTGTAGTGCGTGGTTAAACAAAATAAAATAAATAAAATATTTTTTATTTTTTTTTATCATATTTTATTTACTGGTAATGAATGGAATTTATGGAATTATGAAATTTTTATTATTTTTTATAAAAATGCTTAGCCTAACTTAGATCTAATTATAAAGAGACCAGCTCAGATATGTGATTATATTCTGAATATTCAATTGGTCAATTTTCACAGCCACCACGTCGACATTGGCATCTTGGTGTAGTACTATAGTCGAAAATAATCGGGGACGATTATTGATTAGTTTAAGCAATTTATTTTGTAATACTTGTAGCTTTTTTAAATGGCACTTGGCACTTTGAGCCCATACAGGAGATGCACAAAATATTACTGCTTGAAATATACATCTAAATATCAACATCTTGGTTTCTATGTTCAGCGCCGATGCTCGGTTTATAAAGGGGTATAAAATTCTCATAAGTATATTGGATTTATTTACAATGTATGCAATATGATCTTTGAATGTTAATTTTTTATCTAACATTACTCCTAAGTATTTAACAGTATTTACCCATTCGACTTCATTGTTATCAATAACTATATTGTTTTGAGGAATAAAACATTCCTTTCTTTTCCTTGTAAAATATATCGCCAGACATTTGTCAGAATTTACAACTATTTTCCATTGTGAACAATAATCTAATAATTTATTCAGTGCCATTTGAAGGTTGGACAGTATATCTGATGAGAGCTTACCGGAGCATAATATTGCTGTGTCGTCAGCAAATATAGACGAAAGGATCAACGTGGAGCATTTTACGAAAGCTCTAAAAGCGTTCAAAATTCAGAGCATTGTTTTGTTTGCAGTGTGTTGAAAAATTCATGTTCATGTTTTTTACAGTTTTCGGCTTGGGTTATCGAGACAAGAGTGTTTAAATTAACTGGTTTCGGCTTTTGGCGATAAAGCACCATCAAAAACTACTACCAAGAGTTCAGTCTCGGGCGCCGTTCGCCCCAATGTGAATTTCGTGAAGGAAGTGACTTCCGTCACTGCGCCAGTAACCACCGATGCTGTGCGTGAACTGATTAAGCAAGACCGACATGTGACATACCGCGAGATTGAGGCATCCTCCTCATGCATCTATTCCTATGAACCCGAAAAAACAGCAATCGACCGTATGGGTCTTTCAAGACGAGCCAAATCTAACAAAAGTTGTTCGTGGAAGAAGTACATACATCGAAGCAAATAATTGCCTTTTGTTCGGTATAACTGCGCCAGAAACCATCGATACTGTGCGTGAACTGATTAAGCAAGACCGACAATGGGCATTCCGTGAGATTGAGGCATCCTTAAGCATTAGTATGACAATCATCAATAAGATATTGCATATTCATTTGGCAGTGAAAAAAATATGTTCTCGTTGGATCCCACATAATTTGACGCATGTTCAAAAAAAGGCTCGTATGGATTGGTGCAAAGAGATGTTGAAAAGTATAACTTCTGTAGCTCAAAGGCAGTGTATAACATTGTCACAGGTGACGAATCATGCATCTATTCCTATGAAAAACAGCAATCGACCGTATGGGTCATTCATGACGTGCCAAATCCAACAAAAGTTGTTCGTGTAAGAAGTACATCGAAGCAAATGATTGCATTTTGTTTGGTATAACTGGCCATGTTGCCACAGTGCCTTAAGTGAAACGTAGGACGGCCAATTCTGAGTGGTACAACCATCTCTTTGCCAACAGTGTTCGAAAAAATGAGGCATGATAATAAGAGAAGACGGATCATTTTGCATCACGACAATTCGAGCTCTCACACATCAACTGAAACGATGAGCTATTTGACCACTTTAGATGTCGAATTGATGGGCTATCCAACGTACAGCCCTGATGACTTGGCACCCAATGACTTATATTTATTACCGCACATCAAGAAAAAAATGCGTGGTCAAGGTTTTTCATCGCCCGAAGCAGCTGTAGAAGCGTTCAAAAATCATGTTTTGGAGGTGTCTCAATCGGAGTGGAAAAAGTGTTTCGAAAATTGGTTTGTGCGCATGCAAAAGTGTATTGATCTTAAAGGAGAATATTTTGAAAAACAATAAAACCATTTTCAATGATAAATTATTGCGGTTTTATTGCCGGACCCGAAATATAAATAGCAACCCTCGTATATGAGGGGTCCTCAAAAAATCACTCAGTTGTTCTAGTATTATGCGTCTCTGCGTTATGAAGGCCCAATCATTGAAAACAAAAGACTTAGGAAACGAACAGTTTTTGCGAGAAATGTGGACAAAATTTAACTATAAACTTGTTAATATTATTTTATAATCATTTTCTTTTAACTATGGCATTAGAAGCTTTTATAAGATCAAGACCAAATAGGTGATAACAATCATTATTGAAATTGAGACAAGAAAATTCTTGGGAATCTTAGAAAAAGAAACTCCAGAGAATATACTTATATAAAAACAACAGTACACGGCCGGAAGCGTAGCAAAAAAACAATAGTTATAGTAAAGTAAAATAATAAAAAATAGATTAAGTAACATAAATAGAGTAAAAACCAAAAGGTCATTAACTTTAACAAAAACAGAGAATCCAATTTCATACACTCTTACGTAAACAAAGCAAAATCGACTGCAAATCAATACGATTTTTTCACTTTCAGGTTCTCTTATTTTTTTTTTGGTTTACAGACTGATCAGTTTGCTATATTTTTCTCACTTGCTTATATGATGTTTCTCTGGTTTGCTGATGTTCTTCTTCTTCTTCAGTTAGTTCAGTTAATCAATCAACTTTAATCGATCATCCCGCTTTTTTCCATGTCATTCTTTGTGGTACGTGGTTCGATTCTGAACAGCACATGGCAAGTTATCATGGATGCCGCGATGAACAGGTACGGGTACATTCTTTCATATTCTAGTTTGTGTAATACGTTTCATTTATGTCTTCATTTGTGTTGATGGATTTTTTGAGCGAAACTTGTTTCGGTGTTTGTGCAAAAAACAAAGTAGTCATGATCAGTGCCATCGTTAATGAGACTTCAGATTATTCTTTAGGATGACATTTCCTTGGGCGACCTCACAAAATGCAAGAAGTGGAGAGGAATACCCTTGCTAGGTTAGCTCTATAATGTAATCGGAAACATTCCTTAATCAAGACTTTAGCGCTCAACGCCCCAGAAGATCCTTTGTTGACCACGCTAACAGCCTTTGGATACTCGTCGAGCAATCCGTTGATTGGCGATTGTGTGACTACCTACTGTTAGTCGATTTTGGGAAAGCTTTTGATGCCCTCTCAAATAAAACTGTTTGATCTGCGCTACGCAGCAAAGAAGTCCCTAAGTAAATTACTTCTCTAAAAGCCAAATGATACTATGATGCCAATTTCTGTGCACTGCACGTTGATCGAAAATTGCAGTGAGGAGAGCTGTACGAGGGCGGTTCGTAAAGATCTTAGCCTATCAATGAAAGAGAATAGTTAGTTTTTCAAAAATATTTTTATTTTTCAATATGATCTCCTGAAACTTCAATACACTTAGTCCAACGCTTATCTAGCAATTCTATCCCTTGATTAAAATAGTTTTCCTCAAGGTCTTCAATATAGTGGTTTACAACTGTAATTGCATCTTCATTTGAGGTAAAACGCTTGCCAGCAAAGAATTTTTTTAGATTTGGGAACAGGTAAGTCACTGGGAGCTAAATCAGGAGAATAAGGTGGGTGGTCAAGCAACTGTACTATAATTCGTTGATTTTAGCCATTGTTAAAACACTCTTGTGCGCTGGTGCATTATCTTGATGAAAAATTATTTTTTTGTGTTGTAAGCCAGGACGTTTTTCTCGAATTTGTACATTTAATTTATCTAAAAGGTTGCAATAGTACTCTGAATTTATTGCTTTACCCTTTTGCAGATAGTCAATCAATAAAATACCTTTGAAGTCCCAAAACACCGTTGCCATAACCTTACCAGCCGATTGAATTGTTTTTGCCTTCTTTGGGGCACATCCTCCAGCTTCAATCCATTGTTTGGATTGTTCTTTTGTCTCTGGAGTATAGTGGTGGATCCATGTCTCATCAACAGTTATAAAACGACGCTTAAAATCCATTTTATTTCGCTGAAAACGATCCAAACAACCTTGAGAAATGTTCATTCTTATGCGGTATTGGTAGACTGTTAACACGTGCGGCACCACATCTTGCAGAGGCTTTTTCATCTGTAGTTCTTCATGCAAAATTAAATGGACTCGATCATTTGAGATGCCCATGATATAAGCTATTTCACGCACTTTTATTCGTGGATCATTTAATACCATATCATGCACTTTGACTACAATTTCTGTTGTTGTTGCTGTTTTTGGACGTCCACTACGTGGTTCATGCTTGTACGACCACGTTTAAATTCAGCAACCCAATTTTTTACTGTTGCATATGAAGGAGCACTTTCACCTAACACATTCACCATATCATTATGAATTTCTTGTTCCGATAAACCCTTTTTATGTAAATATTTAATGACACCACGCATTTCTAATTTTCCATTGTAAAAAAATCGCGGATGCGTCTTTTGTAAACACCTGTTTCTATACGAAGGAGTTGCCAGATCGAAACAAAATTTAATATGTGTTCATAGCAGAGATGGAAGTTTCCAAAACACTTAACTTTTTTCTGTTTATACCGCGCTTTTTGTGCTAGGCTAAGAAGTTTCCGAGCCGCCCTCGTAAGACAGGGATGTGTTTTATCGTCTCTCTTATTCAATATTGTCCTCGACACTATAATTATGAATGCCACACGCGCCTGTAGAGGCATAAGCTGGCTATTGCAGGGACGTCTGGAAGACCTCGTCAATGCGGATGATATCTGCCAAAGATATGCAGGAAAAACCACAAATGGTCAAAGAAATGTCGGCTAGAGTGGAACTTAAAATTAATGCAGCAAAGACCAAAAGCATGTAAACCAACACACCAGCCCATGAAAGACGTAAAATCCTTGTCGAGGACACTAACCATAGAATATTTTACTTCAGCCTGCAGTTTATCCTGCTGAATGGCAGCGAATCTTGAAATGCCGAAACCAGAGGCATCAACAGCATCCAAGTAGTGGCTGGTGAATATTGCTACATTAAGAAACTCAAATGAATTAGATGTATGGAATTCATGTTAAAGCTCATTTAATTTTATTAAATTTAGCATAATTAGTTTTAAAAATAATGGAATTTAAGTGCCAAAGAACATTAAACATTTATTAAGAAGCGGATGCTAAACAAATTTTTGTTTCTAAAAATTTAAGAGAATCCCATTTGGTTTCTACATGACGGGGCTACTGTCACGCAGCCATCGCAACCCTCGATATTTTACGCACTGTTTTTGAAAATCGAATAATCAGCCGAAATTGTAATGTCAATTGGCCGCCTGGGAGCTGTGATTGAGCCCTTTGGTTTTTTTTCTGTGGGGAGCCATTAAGGATGTTATACAAAGGATGTTATACAAGCATATGTTATACAAAGCATTCAGAGAAAATTGTAGCGTTAAAACATGAAAATCGATTAATAGAAGAGATTCGACCCGATACAATCAAAAATTTACTCAAAATTGGGTTGATCGGATAAGATATTACTCGTATGTTCCATTATTAAATTACAAAGTTCAATCTTTCCCATAAAACCAGAAATTTGAAAAAAATTATCAGTACTTTTTTACAGCCGATTCAAATTTAAAATTGTATATGGCCCACCCCACAATCCTAATCAGCCTAAAACCATGTACAATTTTATTTGGTCTTAGCTTTGGCCCCTACTTTGCTTTTAACAAACACACGTATGGACAGACCTAGGTATTTTTTCAGAACAAAAAAAATATAAAAATTCAAATCAAGTGTGGAATCTTTATTGGTAATTTGAAAGGACATTTTATGGCATTTATTTTTTGAAAATAATAACATTCAAATGTTGGCAACTGTATTTTCGACCAAAATTTTGTTCAGTGCTGAGGCCCATTTCTGGCTCAACGGCAAAGTCAATAAACAAAATTGCCGCATTTGGGCTGAAGAGCAGCAAAAAGAGGTTCAAGAGGTGCCATTATAGCCAGAGAAAACCACGGTTTGGTGCGGTTTACGAGGGCGACCGCAAAAGTAACTGGCCTAACATAAAAATAACCGTTTTTTTTTGGAATTATTATTATTTATTTTTCAACATAATCTCCTTCCAACTCAATACACTTCATCAAACGTTTTTCAAGTTTTTTAATTCCATCCGAAAAATAAGATTTTTCAAGACCTTCAAAATATGCCTCAGTTTCAGCAATAACCTCGCTATTGGACGAACATTTTTTGCCACCGAGAAAATTTTTTAAATTTGGAAACAAGATATAATCAGTAGGAGCTAAATCTGGACTATAAGGTGGATGCGGAGCAATTTCAAATCGTAATTCGGCCAGTTTTTGTTGAGTTAAAAATGCAGTGTGTGAAGGACGATACATTTTTGCCACCGAGAAATTTTTTTAAATTTGGATCTGATCTGTCTGTAAACAAAAAATAATCAGAAGGAGCTAAATCTGGACTATAAGGTGGATGCGGAGCAATTTCAAATCGTAATTGGGCCAGTTTTTGTTGAGTTAAAAATGTAGTGTGTGAAGGATTATTTTGATTGAAAATTATCTTGATGAAAAATAACTTTTTTTTCTAAATGCGGTCGTTTTATCTTGATTTCTTCACTCAACCGATCCAATAATGCACAGTAATATTCACTATTTATAGTTTTTCCTTTCTCAAGATAATCAATAAATGCATCCCAAAATACTGTGGCCATTACTTTTCGTGCTGACTTAACAGTTTTTGCCTTCTTGGGACCACTTTTACCAGCTTCTATCCATTGTTTTGACTGTTCTTTGCATTCTGGGATGTAGTGATGGATCCGTGTTTCATCAACACTTATGAATCGGCGCAAGAACTCTATTGGATTACGCTGATAAATCGCTAAAAGCGCCTCGGAATTGGTCCAACGAACGATTTTTTGGGGCAAAGTCAACAAACGCGGCACCCATCTTGCGGATAGCTTTTTCATGTGGAGTTCATCATCATTTAAAATACTCCAAACTTGTTTTTCGTGTATTTTAACAATATCAGCAAGTTCTCTGAGCTTTATTCGTCTATCTTTAGTCACTTCATTAAATATTTTTCTAATGTTTTCAATAGTAGGAGCAGTTTTCGGTCTTTCAGAGCGTTTTTCATCTTCCGTACTTGAACGACCCATTTTAAATTGTTGAACCCAGGATTTCACGGAGGAGTATGATGGTGCATTATCACCATGAACAGAATCCAATTCATCTTTGATTAATTGTGGCGTATAACCTTTCATATAAAAGTGTTTAATTAACGCACGAAACTCTTTATTTTCCATTTTTCAAAAATTATAAAACTTGTTTCATTCAATCACCTGTAACAAAGAAAATAATCATTAAATATTTCGGAAATTTTGACAGATGCCTTATAAAAGATTGCTTTTAAAAAAACAAAAAAAAAGTTGCTAGTAAAACAGAAAATGTGCCTGGCCAGTTAGTTTTGCGGTCGCCCTCCTATAAGCTGGTGGAATCATCGGAGTCTATTTTTTCAAAAATGATGATGGCCGGAACGTAACCGTGAATGGTGCTCGCTATCGAGCCATGATATAGATCTTTATGCTACCTGAAATTGAAGCCCGTAATCTTGACGACACTTGGTTTCAACAGGACGGTGCCACTTGCCATACAGCTGCTCAAACAATGGAGAAATTATATTTAAAAAATCAAAATAAATAAAATGTCCTTTCAAATTACCAATAAAGAGGTCACACTTGATTTGAATTTTTATATTTTTTTGTTCTGAAAAAATACCTCTAGATGGATCACCCTATATATCATCAGTTGTGGGTTTTTTTCATCACCATTAATACGTATTTAAAATCGTCACGTTTTTAAATTTCTACCGATTCGTAATGGCAGCGATAAATCATTTTTAAATAAGGAATCTATTTTATTTATAATTATTTTTGTAAATAAGTTCCAAAAATTAAGCTAAATTTTTGAGCAAAAGAATAATAGCATTACTATAAGCGATTGACTCAATGTTTCTTCGTACATTATATTCTCGTTGCTTCTACAAAACATGCCAGCATGATGACAAACGAATAAACAGAATCGCATTTTCGCTCGGTGCCTTAACGCCATAAGAAGTAACTGATATTTCCAACTACTTGGAATAAGAATTTTGTATACCCTAAACGTGTACTTGTATTAATATTAAAATTTCATTAGTATCACCTGCACAATTCTAAAAGTGAAGTTAATAAACTTTAAACAAAATTTCCTGTTATTTGTAGGAAATATAAGTACAAAACTCGTACATTTAAACGTTTGTGTGTGAAGATAATTGGGCTATTACCTATTACAATGTTCAACTTTTTCAGGCCTACCCTTAATAATTCTTTATTAAAAGAAAACAAAGACAGCGATTTGCTTGAAAAATGAATTATTCACTTAAATCAAGTAATGTGATATTAACATTGTAAAGACTTTGCTTTAAACACAAAAATGTATATTCCATTACTATGAGTGTTAGCGCATGAGGTTCTAATAAGATAATAAAATGATTACCCTGAAATTAGACACCATGAGTACATAAAAGGTGATCCAACCATAATGCACGATGTTAATTGTGAGTCACATCTTAACGTCAAGTTTTTTAGCCAACTTAATTTGACATTTCCTTGTTGCAGTGTTTGACCCATTCAACCATGGAGAGGTACACAATTGAGCAGCGCGTAAAGATTTTTAAAGTCTTCTGTAAGACTCAAAAAACCAAAACTAACCTAAACCTTTACAAAAATGGGCGTTCAAATCAAGAAATGAGTGGTGACTTTACAATGAAAACAATCATCAGCGACGAGGCACATTTCACCTCAGTGATTTGAGCGCATGGGAATCCACGAGCGATTGTTGAAAAATTGGACGGCAATGTCATGTAATTTAACACCGTTGGACTTAATGTCAGTTAGTCAAGAACAATTCAAGAGCTAAAAGATAAGATAATTATTCGACACATTAACGACATTAAAACTCCACAATATGAACCATCGGATAGAGGCATGCCATCGTAGCCGTGGCCATTATTTGGCCGATATTATTCACACACAATTGTCATAGATCCTCCTATCATAATAATATTAAATATTAAGATAATTCTCTGAAAACTTTATATTTTATTTGCAATTAAAATCGTGCGTTTTAGTTAGGCCATTCTTTATTTATTTTCTTAGGCTGGCTCCACAACCTCCGCTTTCTTCAGTTTCTAATCCCAAGGATCTTCGCATCTTTCTCTACTTGGTCACTCCACCGAGGTCTCGGTCTGCGTTTTACGTAGTAATTAATAATCGTCTAACGCCTTCCTAGGTGAAGCGTTTGTTTCCATTTTACCCACATGTCCTAGCCAGCGCAATCGTTGTACAGGGTGTCCGCCGGGAAGGTATACTACTTTGTTTTGCAGCTATTTTCGTTCAGTTCATATTTGTCGCAGTCGTGAAGAAGAGCCGTGGGAAATTTATTATAGAAAAATATTCGATAAAACAACGTGTTTTATCATTAAAACATTTTGTTAAAATCAATCATCGATTACTGTGACGATGAGAAAGTTACGTGAAATTTTTGGCAGAAACAACGTGCCAACAAAACGAAGTATTTATCGTACATTGAATGATTTCGAAGAAAGAAGGTATGTAGCTGATAGGCCCAAGCATGGATCCGAACGTACTGCAAGATCGGCTAAAAATATTAATGCTGCTTAAGAAAGTGTTTAAAACAATTCATCAACCTCAATTCGACGCCAAACTCAGGAGCTTGGTCTTCAAAAAACAACTTTGGCCACAATTTTGCACAAGGATTTGCATTTGTTTCCATTTAAGATTCAGTTGTCACAAGAGCTTCTTCCACAAGACCATTAACGCCGCCGTACAAATGCCAAAAGGATGTTACTGCTTGCCCATGACAATCCCGATTTTCATGAAAAAATCATAATCAGTGACGAGGCACATTTTCATTTGAATGGGAATGAACACAACAGTTCTGGGCAATGGAAACCCTTAACTTATTCATCAGTGACCTTGGCATCCATTAAAAGCGACAGTCTGGTGTGCAATTTGGTCAGGAAGAATCATTGGGCATTACTTCTATGAAAATCAAAACGGCGTAACGGTAACTGTCAATGGGGAGCGATATCGTGATATGATTGAAAACTTCTTAACGCCAGAACTGCATGCTTTGGGCTTGATTAAAATGTGGTATCAACAAGAAGGTGCCACATTTCATACAGCCAGGATTGCAATGGAATCACAGCGAGACAACAACTTATTTCAAGACACCACGGTCTCCTGATCTGACTATTCCGGACTTTTTTCTGTGTGGATATCTGCAAAGAAACCAGAAGCTCTTGAGCAACTCAAACAAAATATTCGTGATGAAATAAATAAAAAAACCGCGTGACATGTGTAAGAATGTAATGAACAATGTGCCCAAAAGGGTTCGCATTTGTGAGGCTACATAATTGCCGACATTAAATAAAACATTTATCAATATAATTATCCATTTCTTTTCCAAAATTATAAATAAACAAAGTAGTGTACCTTCCCGATGATGCGCTGTATGTAGTCATTTATGTAGGGAAGCATCTGAAACAGCTCTCTCTTTGTCTGAGGTATATACTCCCCGCCCACGCTGCAGGTGCCGTAGATTTTACGAAGGATTGCCAAGACTACTAATAAACTTTCATCAGCACCCATGTTCCGGCAGGCGCCCTTAAGAAGCGCAGATAGCGTAAAGTGTAATTAATCTTCGTTTTATTAAAAAGGTCTCTGTTCTTAAGCTGTTTGCCGATACCACGATTTAAATCTTACGTTGGGACTAGAGTGTCCAAACCCGAACCGACAATCCGGTTTTTATGTCTAAACCCGCCAGTCGATTTCTCAAAAATAGCTAAAACCTCGAATATCGCCAGTAACTTCATTTAGTGCAGTGGTGCAGCTACGACCGGCACGTAATTCCGATTTGCAGTCAGAAAATAACTTATGTACTCGTACTAGAATAATTTTTTTGATCTGGGCAAACATTATATTTTCAAGGGCCTTTGACATGAAAGAACGAAAAACACTAGGCCCAAATTCATTACTTGTTTTTGGTATAGGAGTTATTTTAGCTTTTTTCCTATTAGAGGAAAAGGTAAATAATTGAATAATTGAAGCCCGTAATCTCGACGACACTTGGTTTCAACAGGACGGTGCCACTTGCCATACAGCTGCTTACACAAAGGATCTATTGAGAGGTCATTTCGAAAAGCAGATAATTTCACGTTTTAGATAGGTGAGTTGGCCGCCTAGATCGAGTGATATCACACCTTTAGACATTTTTCTTGGGGGTTACATAAAGTCCAAAGTCTATGCTGACAAACCAGCTACGATTCAGGTTTTGGAAGCCAACATTACTCGTGTCATTCGCCACACGCAGAAAAAAAGTATGGTTGGGGTAACAATATTCGAAAAGCATCATACTATTGTTGGTTATATGGTTGTGGCACAACAATATTATAATCATCACAACAATAGTATGGTTCACACACAACCATACAATGATCCCCATAACAATATTATGGTCCTCACAACAATAGAATTATTCACACATAACCATAGTATGATTCACATTCAAACATACTATGATCTACATAACCATATTATGATCCTCACAACCATAGTATGTTGCACATACAACTATAGTATGATCCTTAGAACCATAGTATGACTTACAATTTGTAAAGATTGGGTTAAGTTGTTATTCAACAATAGAGATTTTTATTAAATAAGTTATGTAAAAATACATTAAACTCTTTACAAAGGGAGTGATTTATTTAACAGTAGAAACAATTCATTTCTTAAAAATATTTCAGTTATACTAATCCGTAGTTTGTTTTGAAATCAATTAATTTTTATATAGAAACTACTATTATTGCGTATGAATAATGTTATTGTTAACATAAAACCCATGAAACAATACTTTTGTCCCACCAACCATATTTATATTGTTGCTACAACCATATTTTCATTATCTAATTTGGCAACAATGCTTTTGTTACATTTCAACAATATTAATATTGCCGCAATCATACTTATGTCAATATAAAATTAAGAAAACAATACTAAGGTTGCGACAACCATACTTTTATTGCAGAGAACATACGAGGGCGACCGCAAAAGTAATTGGCCTAACATAAAAAGAACCGTTTTTTGGAATTATTATTATTTATTTTTCAACATAATCTTCTTCCAACTCAATACACTTCATCAAACGTTTTTCAAGTTTTTTAATTCCATACGAAAAATAAGATTTTTCAAGACCTTCAAAATATGCCTCAGTTTCAGCAATAACCTCGCTATTGGACGAACATTTTTTGTCACCGAGAAATTTTTTCAAATTTGGAAACAAGAAATATTCAGGATGAGCTAAATCTGGACTATATGGTGGATGCGGAGCAATTTCAAATCGTAATTCGGCCAGTTTTTGTTGAGTTAAAAATGCAGTGTGTGAAGGAGCATTATCTTGATGAAAAAGAACTTTTTTTTCTCTAAATGCGGTCGTTTTATCTTGATTTCTTCACTCAACCGATCCAATAATGCACAATAATATTCACTATTTATAGTTTTTCCTTTCTCAAGATAATCAATAAGTATTATACCCCTAGCATCCCAAAATACTGTGGCCATTACTTTTCCTGCTGACTTAACAGTTTTCGCCTTCTTGGGACCACTTTTACCAGCTTCTATCAATTGTTTTGACTGTTCTTTGCATTCTGGGATGAAGTGATGGATCCATGTTTCATCAACAGTTATGAATCGGCGCAAGAACTCTTTCGGATTACGCTGATAAATCGCTAAAAGCTCCTCGGAATTGGTCCAATGGACGATTTTTTGGGGCAAAGTCAACAAACGCGGCACCATCTTGCGGATAGCTTTTTCATGTGGAGTTCATCATGTAAAATACTCCAAACTTGTTTTTCGTGTATTTTAACTATATCAGCAAGTTCTCTGAGCTTTATTCGTCTATCTTTAGTCACTTCATTAAATATTTTTCTAATGTTTTCAATAGTAGTAACAGTTTTCGGTCTTCCAGAGCGTTGTTCATCTTCCGTACTTGAACGACCCATTTTAAATTGTTGAACCCAGGATTTCACGGTGGAGTATGATGGTGCATTATCACCATGAACACAATCCAATTCATCTTTGATTAATTGTGGCGTATAACCTTTCATATAAAAGTGTTTAATTACCGCACGAAACTCTTTATTTTCCATTTTTCAAAAATTATAAAACTTGTTTACCGCAATCACCTGTAACAAAGAAAATAATCATTAAATATTTCGGAAATTTTGACAGATAGCTTATAAAGGATTGCTTTTAAAAAACAAAACAAAAAGTTGCAAGTAAAACAGAAAATGAGCCAGGCCAGTTAGTTTTGCGGTCGCCCTCGTACTTTTGTTGCCGTGACCATATAGTAAACAAATTTTTTCTCTGCGTGCACTTACCAGTCGAAATGCTCGAACGAGTCATCGAAAATTGGACTAAACGGATGGACCATTGGAGACGTAGCCGCGGCCAACATTTGATAGGCATAACCTTCAAAAAATAAATGCCAAAGAATGTTCTTTTAAATGATAATAAACATTGCCCATTCAGTTTGAATTTTCTGTGTTTTTTTTTCTTTAAAAAAGTTGGGAACCTCGAAATGGATCAAGCGTTATATACCTATAAGTTCCAAACAATAGTTCAAGGTATTTTAAACTGAATGACAAATTTGGTATAAACTCCATCCTTCGATGGAAAGTATAAAAACTACCCATAAAGTTTGTTTCCTAAGTCTTTTGTTTAACACCAGAAGAAGATAATAATTCAACACCATGGCTCTACTCAAACTAACGCGAGCTCTACCAACAATTTCCTTTCTCTTATACGAGTACAATAACGATTCTGTTCTGTTCTGTTTTGTTCAGAGAAAATGAAACGTGCTCTTAATTTTTTCGAACGCAACGGCGTTTCTGGAGACACAAGCGTCCATTAAACTCGCATGTACGCACATAGCGAAGACACAGTTAAGACAGACAGACACACACATGATGTAGCTGTTATTGCCGTTGCTGCCGCTGCCGTTCGGGCTGCTTCTGCCATGGTGTATTACCCTAGCCATGTTAAACGGAAAGAAATGTTAGTTATAAACCTAAGCTAACGGCGCCACACGGCGCAGTTTGTCTTTGTACGTTGTCAAGTTAAGTTCTTTTGCTACCATATAAAGAAAAAAAGGACTGGTTACTTTAAAACAAAAAGAACAAGTGAAATAAAGCAAAAGTGGTTAAACAGAAATTTTATGGAAAAAAGGACTCTATAGCCAAAAAATAAAAAAAGAACTTAGCTGAAAGAAAAATCAAAATCAAAGTGAACGAAAGAAAAATAAACGAAAAGCAAACATAAAAACAAGATGAAAATAATTATAGTAAGTGTTTAAACCGAAAATTTACAACAACAAAAATAAAAAACAGCATAATAAAAATAATTTGTTAAACAAACACTCGTATGTGAATTTCTATTTGGATGGTTATATTCAATTAATCAAAATTACTTGATAATGTTGAACCACAGTCTTAAGACCTCTTTACGTATACAAGAACTAACGAGTTCGTGTCTTAGGTCTTTTGTACTGGATTTCCTCTTCCTCTCTCTTGTTGGTGTTTTGAACATGACAAATTGTTGAAAGTGTTAAATGTCGCTGAGATAAATTTGTGTGTGATTGTGCATAGTGCCGCTTTGCCAGTGGTCATCAGTTGGTGGGTCTTTCTCCTCCACCATCAAGGCATCAGTATCTTAATTATGGCCCAGTGCCGTTAGTATCTTAATCATGCCGATATTATAGCACTGCCGCCATGCCGCAGAATATTTGTTTAAGAAATTTCGCCAACTATTTATCTATTTCAAAGACAAATACCGTGAACTTTCTACGATTTCATTGGAATTAAGATTTTGTTTTTTCTTCTTATTTTTAAATTAACGTACCGTATCGTTTCATACTAACGATGAGGAAAATCTATGGAACGATCAGATCATCCAATTTTTTTTGACGTTATGTACCTTGTTGAACAATCGCTTTGTTGGTTAATTTAATAGTCATTGCCCCTAGCTTTTTTGGCAGTTCATCATTTTATTAATGCCTATTTAAGCGTTTCATAACCGCATAAAATTAATTCTCGAACATGTTGTTATGAGATGGGCGATCGTCATATGCTTGTGTTCTGGTTTACGGTCAGACGGGTTAAATCGCGTAAGGAGGTTTGTGCTATCAAGCGGCCATAGTATTCTAAGCATGCCAGTTCGTTGGCATTGCGCCGAGCTTGTTAAGAGAAATCTTTGTATAAACAAATCGCTAGCAGTGCGGCAACACTCTTTCAAAAAAAGAAAAAAAGAAGAAAGTGTCATTCTTTCTTGTTATACATGGATGTTTTATGGAAATTTTTGTATGGCCCACTTAGATAGGAGACATACTACGAGTATGCCTCTAGCTTAGTAAAATTGAATTTCCATTCGAAATGTGTCAAACTTTGGCAGCAGGTAGAACTTTTACACCCCATACCACTCTGTGGGAAGGAGTTGGTTATATGGTAAATCTTTGTATAATTTGAGCTCTACTTATGTTTAAGTTAAACGACAGAGTCAATTAAAACAATAATTGTCTACACTTTCATAAAGTTTATTACTAAATGACTAAAAACTATTCAATTTCTTATTGATCTCCGATGGTTCATTGCATCTGCTGATGGATGTCTTATAATTCCAAAAGTCTTAAGGTTCGATTACCCAGTTTTCATGAAGTTCAGCTGGCAGGCATATTTATAACATGAAACTTCTACTTTTAAGTTGCATTCAACAGACCTTTATTTTTTATAAGGGCCTATACTAAAGTTTCCTCAGGATTAAAGTATTGTTGCCCTAAAATTTTATTAAACCAGGCCATTAATAAAAATTGAACATAACGGTAACCATTTTATACCCTCCATCATAGAATGGAGGGTATAATCAGTTTGTCATTCCGTTCCGTGAACGTTTTGATGATATAAGTTGGTATCGTAGTAGGGGCATAAATACTGTTACTCAAGTTTTATGCTATAAAATAAAAAGTACTGAATGTTTTTGGACCAAATATTTTTAAATATATTTATTGATGTATATTCTATCCAAAAAGAATCTACTTATTCGAAATGTCCGCGTTTTGCCTTTACACACACACGCCTTAAGTCACACTGGCCAATCGTCAATAGCTGAACGAACCTCGTCCATTGGAAAATTGGCCACAGCTCGAACCAAAGCAGTCTTAAGAGATCCAATGCTGGAGTATCTTTTGTGACAAACCTTGTCCTCTAAAACCGTCCACAATTTGTAATCCAATGGGTTCAAATCTGGACTGCCTGAGGACCATTCTTCGGAGGAAATAAACGCTGCCAAATTGTTTCGAAGCCAGGCCTGGGACCGGCGCAGAATCCTGCTGGAAAGTCCATGGCTGGTTTTGCAACAGGCAATTGTTAAGAGGCTTCACATCTGCTTCCAAAACGGATTCTTTGTAAACTTTGGCCGATGTTTTGACTCCTTGGGCGCAGAAATGCAGGTCAGTGACCCCCATCGTAAGAGACACATAAAAAACTAAAGCTGTGTGATGACCCTTTTCCACCCTTGGGATCAGTTTAGATGCTTCCTTAGATGACCGCCCATACACTCTATCATTTTGCTTGTTAAATTTTTCCTACACGGCAAAAAAAAATTTCATCAGTGAACAAAATTTTTCTGTGCAAGTTATCAGCGTGCTTCACGAAAAGACGTTTGCATTTTTCAATCCTATTTTTTTTAAAGCTGCAGTCAATAAGTGTCCGGTACTTCGTTTGAAAGCCCAAAGTCCCATGTCTTTTTTAATGATTCGACTCATGGTCTTTTGCGTGATATTCATCTCACGGGCCAAGATTTCTGTTTTCGGAGCGGATTTCTGTGAATTCTTGATTTAACGGCTTTAATGGCATGCGGTGTTCGAGCGTGGGCGTCCTGACCGATGTCGGTCTTTTACATCTCCAGTATCTTTAAACAGTTTTTTGCATCGGTAGACGAACATGCTGCTAATCCGGAGTGGAGTTTTGAAAATATCAGTTTTTTTCATTTCACACTTGAAAAGCGCTATTACTGCGATACGGTTCTCATTATCTGACCACTCCATGATGAAAGTTGAAACAATTTTGAAATCCCGTTACAGACTAACGCTATTGAGGTTAGCTTTTAAAACCCATATGACATTATCGGGATACGTTCAGTTCTACTAATGAAATGGGTGTGTTCAATGTTGTAACAGTATTTATGTCCCTACTAAGTAGCATGTAGCGCCATCTTGTTGGAACCAAATGTCGTCAAGATTACCGGCTTTGATTAGCACAGGTAGCACAAAGTCAGATATCATGGAACAATAGCGAGCACCATTCCCGGTAACGTTCCCGCCATCATCATTTTTGGAAAAAAATATGGACCGATCCTCCAGCCTATAAACAGAAGCAAACCGTGGTTTTCTCTGGGCATAATGGCACCTCTTGAACCTCTTCTGGTGGATCTTTAGCCCAAATGCGGCAATTTTGTTTATTGACGTTGCCGTTGCGCCAGAAATGGACCTCATCACTGAACAAAACAAAATTTTGATCGGAACGCTCATTTCCATAAAACAGTTGCCAACCTTTGAAGCAGATTTTATTCAAAAAATAAATGGCATAAAATGACCTTTCGAATTAACAATAAAGATTCCACATTTTATTTGGATTTTTGTATATTTTATTTTGCAAAAAATCTCCCTATATTGATCACCCGATATAATAAATGTCGACAATATCGACTGGCTCGCATTTTCATCAACATCTTATTGATTCCTTTAAGTCAATCGACTGATTGGCATCTCCACGTCAAGTCAAGGCTGTTCATAGCTAAACAGGCTCTAACGACTATCATGCCAGTAAACACAGGTTTAAGCACGGGTCAAAACATTTGACAATTTTACAACGGCGTGTTTCCACCTCGCAAATGTTGGCGACTTTTCGAGAAAGAGTTTTATCCCTAAGCCATGTAAAAACTTCTCTATGAAATGCATTAGCCTTTTGTATTCGGTATTAAAAAATATGCCCCGGCTAGTAAGTATAACAGTTTAATACTCGTATTGCACAGCTCTCTGATTTGAGAGAACTTGTCACTTGTTCGTTAATTGGATGCTGTGGGACTTAGGTAAGTAAGTCATACTACTTTCACCTTGAGCGTCACACTCACCCACTTCGGCTAAACCAAATATTCTTTCAATGTCCCCATCTAGATACGAGGGATGAGAATTACTATTTGAGATTTATTGTGGAGCCTCCATGGTTTTAACCTTGGGTATGAACAGCTAAACACCTTTTTAGCGATAGGATCAAACCTGGTTAATGTAAGAGATTGATTTCTAAGCCATGTAAAAAGCCACTTTATAAAATACATTAGCTGTTCGGAGCAAGCATTTAACATAAAGAAACAGTCAGTCATTGTAAGGATTATGTCGGAAATGCTCGCCCCGGCTTCAGTGGCATACATTTATCTGATAGTCGTCGATATTTTCAATGGTTCGCCGTCTTTAATGTGCCGATTTATCTCATCCTTTGGCTCTTGAATTGTTCTTGGCTTATTGACGTACACTCTTTCTTTTAAATATCCCCAAAGAAAAAAGTCCAACGGTGTGGCGGCCAATTAACATCGCCACGACGTGCGATAACACGACTATTGAATTTCTCGCGCAAAAGAGCCTTTGTTTCGTTGGCTGTGTAGCAAGTGCCACCATTATGTTGGAACACACATATCGTCCAGGTCCATATCTTCAATTTCTATCCACAAAAAGTACGTTATCATCTCTCGACAGCGAACACCATTCACGGTAACTGCTTGGCCGACCTAATTTTCGAAGAAGTAAGGCCGCCAGCCCATAAATGATACCGCCAACCCATTAACCGCGCCAAACAGCAACTCTTTGTGGATGCATCGGCTTTTTAACAATCACTCCCGGAATCTCATTTGCTGAATACGGCAATTTTGCTTG
Source organism: Hydrotaea diabolus (assembly GCA_963513945.1). Lineage (NCBI taxonomy): Eukaryota > Metazoa > Arthropoda > Insecta > Diptera > Muscidae > Hydrotaea > Hydrotaea diabolus. The sequence continues at coordinate 133,844,260 of OY740719.1, forward strand.
TTAACGAATCCACTTCGGACACATTTGGTCGATTGTGCTGACCAAAAAAAAACACGAAGTGCATTTAAAGGATTTCTTAAAGGATTCTAACAATCTTAACGCGGCTCAACTGTGTTGAATTTGTCAAACACTCAAACGAAGAAATGGCAAATTATGGTAGGACCACCCTTTAATTCACACACTCTAATATAAGTATTTGAAAATATCCGCAACAATTTCCGTATGACTTGAACAGATTTTATTCTGGTTCGAGACCTTTTAGTTGTTTCTTTTTCAGAATCAACTAAAAAACTGGTGAAAGGTATGCCTTTTGTTAAAAATTAATACCAAATAAACAAAATCCGCAAACAAGTACATGGGCATCACTGTAATGTAAAGATTTTTCCCCTGAAAAAACGGCCTATCTCTATGAAAAACAATTGAACAAATAGCAAATACAGCAAAACACACCGCAAAGTTTATTAACCCCCATCAGGTTGGTAAAACAAACGTGTTTCAATATTAACTCCTCACGCTGTCGTATGACATATCAATAGTTCATTATGTTATAAAAAAGAAATCACAGAACGGCTGATAGAAAATATATTAAATTTATCACATAATAAAATAAAAACGTGGAAAGAAAGAAAGAAATGGTGGAAAAAGTGATTATGAATGAACTGTTTGAACATTTTAAACGTGAACAGCGTGAAAAAACAATGGCAACACATAACAACACATCATAAGCCATTGTCAGTGTCATGCTTCCAAAGAGATATAAATCGTTGTCGTTGACACTTCTGTTCTATTCAAACGACAATGTCCACTACCCGCGGCACCTACATCAACTCATAAATTTATGCAAACGGACAGACCAAGACATTTAAAGACAAATGACAACATTGCAGACGAAAGGCTCGCGAGTTTGTGGCTTAAGTCTTTTGTATTTTTTACTTTTTCGAAGAAAATGTTTGCTCCCATTGAGTTGCGCTTAAGGGGCATCAATATATCTTTCACCACCTCCACCTTCGTATGAACATTGTCATTGAAATAAAACTGAATACGAGAATATGAAATGGCTTTCATTTCAATTAATTATGATACGGAACACCAAAGTATGGGATTACAGGTCTACTTTTAGCCAAAGTCTTATTTGGGTTATGCCCTTAGGTTATAAAAAAAAAACACTGGCATGGTATAGGTTATCCAAAAACTTGTAAGATTTATTAACACCTACAAGCGCAAATGAAAATTCTTTCAACTTTCTGAATTTGTAGTGAATTCAAGCACGAGCGATATGATATCTTAGATTCCCTTTTTACGAGCCAAATTAACACCCAAACAGGAAATTCTCATGTATCATGGAACTTTCGCTGATCATAGAACTTTTAGTGTCTAAAAATGTATCATTGTAGCCACATGGCGAATACTAGTTCGTGATTAAGCGTATTCAGAATAGTTTTCGCTTTGTAAAGGGTGGTCCAACTTAAATATAGAAGCAAGAGGTCTTGAGCCGGTTTTATCCCTGTTCAATGTGTAAAAGCAAAAGACCGAAATAAAACAAACGAGCTAAATAAAACGCATGATGTTAACTGTAAATAAAAGTTTTTAGAGAATTAACATATTTTTTATTATGATAGCCGAATCTACGAAAATTATGTGTAAAGCAAAATATTGGCCGAATGCTCGCTACGGCTTTAATAGCATACCTCTATCCTATGGTCCATATTTTTATAATACAGGTTCAATGTCGTTAATATGCAGAATTATCTTATCCTTAAGCTCATGAGTTGTTCTCGGCTTATTGAAGTACACATTTTCTTTTAAATATCCCCAAAGAAAGCAAAATATCGGCCAAATGCTCGCGACGGTTTTAATGGAATAACTCTATCCTATGGTTCACATTTTCAATGACTGAGACATAATGGATGTTCAATGTCGTTAATGTGCCGAGTTAGCTCAACCTTTAGCTCTTGAATTGTTCTTGGCTTATTGACGTACAGGTTTTCTTTTAAATATCCCTAAAGAAAGAAGTCCAATGGTGTGAGAAAAGAGCCATTGTTTCATTGGCTGTGTGGCAAGTGGCACCATCCTGTTAAAAACACATATCATCCTGGTTCATATCCTCAATTTCTGGCCACAAGAAGTCCGTTATTATCTCGCCATAGCGAACACCATTCAAGGTAATTGCTTGACCGACCAGATCATAAAGCACCAAAATTTTGTGAATAACATCAATGTTTTTCTGTTGAACAAACTGGGGGAGCATGCAGATGTGTTTTTAAATTTCCTTTACACACAGTTTTCTGAAATGTGTGGACAATTCTTCCGATTGTGGACTCATTTAGTCGATTATGTTGACCAAACAAAATCACGAAGTGCTCGAAATACATTTTGATTTGAACGCTTGTTTTCGTAGAAGGCTTAAACAATCATAACGCGCTGTTCAAATGTGTACTTCTCCACGGTTGAATTTGTCAAACACTGAAACATAGAAATGCCAAATTAAGTTGGGCATATAGTTTGACGTTAAGGTGTGACCCACAATTAACATCATGCATTATTGTTGAACCACCCTTAATTGATCGGATAAAATATGCGATGCTTGTGTGTCACTTAAGGGTTTGCTCAATGCCCACCATGACCTTTTGGGTAATCTACGACGCATATTAAAATTGTTAGATATGAATTTGTTCGGATATTATCTTATTTTTGATTTCTGGAACAGTTTCGGATTTATTGGCACACTCCAAAGAAAGAAGCCCAATTGTAACAACTCATCAAATCTCGTCGCCCGTGTGACTACCTTGTTTCGTGCAATAATAACTCTTGGGAACTTTGTTTGCAATAGAGGCATTATTTTATGAGTTCCGTGGCAACGTCTTGTTGAAACCACATACTGTCTAGGTTAATGTCATCTTAATCGGGCCGTAACAAGTGAAAGTTTGCTTTGCTATATGACTTGAGTAGTTTTTATTCTGGTTCGAGACAGATTAATGTCAGTTTTACGTGATTATCACCATTATGGCCTGAACTACGGTGCTCCATATCACTGGGGTAAGCTATAATGCGATAATAGATAAGTAATCTATCATCTGCTACTCTTTAAGTAGTGGCTCCCGGTTGATACGAGCTTTAAACATAACTCAAAAACAATTACTAAATCAAAAGTTATAATATTTTGGCCGATGGAAAATTCACGAGACCTTATTGACATTTGATTTATGTCATTTGTTATATGCGACAGTACTGTTCTAAATATACACACAGAGAACAGATGCGTTGCCACAAACGAATTTTTGAGCTTAGGTTGGTCTAATAAAACATTCCTTTATTCTGATAGGCTTGAATATTTATGATTATTTAAATCCTTTTTTTAATAAATTCTTCATTCGCACCCAAAACCCATTAGTCTGTTATTATTGCAACAAAAATTGGGTTGCAATAAATAATTTTCTGCAAAACTTTTGGTTGCCAGAACCACCAGCTTTGTCAACCAAATATCTTTCCGCATTTCATTGATATGACCGATCTATTGGTTGTGTGCAGAATACTTCGATCATATTTATCATCTAATATTCAAAAACTTTTATCAATAAAGTTTGCAATCGAACCAAAAACCCATTATTTCTTTATTATTCCAACCAATAATTGGTTGTAACAATTAATTTTCTGCAAAACAGTTGGTTACCATAGCCACTAGTTGTGTCAACTAAATTTTTTTTACGCATTTCATTGGTATTACCGATCTATTGCCTGTGTGTACAATACTTTAATCATATTTATTATCTATTGGTATATGGAACCGAATATGCATTACGGTTGAAAACATACGGTGATGGTTGTTCCCGATTTTAAATTCTGCAGCTTCAGAAGCCGCATTTTACATTCGATTTCTACCAAATCTTATGTGGAGCGTTACGAGCGACCATCCCCCTTGTTTCGCAGCATTGCACCATATCGGTCCATGTTTTCGAATATTCCCCACACAAAGGGGCCTTCCGATATAAGTTTCTGCAACTCTAGAAGCCACAAATGGTACGTAACTGTGTGGTACGTAATCAGTGACCATTAATTAAATATTATAGGTCCATATTATCGTATAGCCCCTACACAAATCTCCTTCCTGACTTTTGAATCTGTGCGAATTCGTATCATATAAATGGCTATAATACAGTATTTCCCGCTTAATTGCCTTTTACACTTATTTGCTTCAATTTCATTAACGTCCTTGGGACTCTTTCGAAAAGGTATCACTGCACTGATACTCAACATTTTAAGAATTTCAAAATCTTTAATCTTACATCTTCTGCGAATTTTAATCATTAAAAAAAAATTCTAATATGTGACAGCGCAAGAGAAAGGGACCTAAGTGTAAAAAAATCAATTATCATTTTTTTTTTCTTTTTTTGATGTGGACAACATCTGAGCATCGAATGAGACCGACCGCATGCCCCAAAAGTGTTCCCTCCCAGAGATATGCGCGTTATATGAAAGTGAAGTCGACGATTCTAAGCGCAAGTAGAAAGAAACCTAATCTTTAAAATGGCTCTCCTGAACAAAACTGGTTTTTAACCTTAGGTCCCTTTCTATTTTGCGCGTCACATATACAGTATTCCCCGCTATTACCCCTACGCTTAATTGATTTTTACGCATATTTGCCCCATTTTTATTTAAGTGCTAGGGACCCTTTGGAAAAAGCATTCTCAATTTCTGCGAATTCGTAACATAAGTGTCTAATATACAGTATTTCCCGCTGTATTAACTCCACGCTAAATTGTCGTTTACCCTTATTTGCCTTAATTTAATTAAAGCCCTTGGTATCCTTTGAAAAAAGCTTTCCAAGTTCATTAATTTCACATTTTCTGCGGATTCGTATCATAAAAGTGTCTAATATACAGTATTCCCTGTCTATTTACCAACACGCTTAATTGCCTTTAACGTCTATTTGCCTCAATTTCATCAAAGTCCTTGGGACCCTGCACTAATGCTCAACATGTTCGGTAATTCCAAATTCTTTAAATAAACATTTTCTGGCAATACGTCTTAAATAAATGTCTAATCATAAAAATGTCTAATACACAGTATTCCCCGCTTAATTGCCTTCTATGCTTATTTGCTCAATTTCATAAAAGTTTATGGGCCCTTTCAAAAAAGCATTCCAAATTCTTTAATTTCCATTTTTAGCGAATTCGTATTGTTAAAATGCCCAATATACAGTATTCCCTACTTAATTACCTATATTGCTGGAGCGTTACGAGCGACCAACACCCATGTCCCGTAACATTGAACCATATCGGTCCATATTTTCGTATAACCCCTACAAAAAGCTCCCTCCCGATTTAAGTTTCTGCAGCTCTAGAAGCGATAAATTACACCCGATTACGCCTAAATTTTGTTTGGTACATAATTAGTGACCATTAATTAAATATGGTAAACTAGGCCACATAGGTCCATTATAATGGTCCTTCCCGATTTTAAATTCTGCAGATTAAGAAGCAGCATTTCATTCCTACCAAACTTTGCTCAAGCGTTACGAGCGACCAACCCCTATGTTCAGTAATATTGAACCATATCGGTGCATATTATCGTATAGGACCCACACAAAAGTCTCTTCCGATTTAAAGTCCTGAAGCTCTATACAAGCCACAAATTAAACTCGTTGATTCTGAAAAAGAAACAACAAAAAGGTCTAGAACCAGTTTAAAAACTGTTCAAGTTAAATACCCGTTCATGCTCAAATTTTAAAGATGACAAATGATTAACTCTAACATTTTGTGTCCGACCTTGCTCAAGCTCGAGACAGAAGTGCTTTATCCTCTGAATAGCAGAGTGGTCTAGGGTATCGCATAGTCGGCCACGCCCGACTTTAACGTTTTTCACTTGTTTTAGTTTCCGTTTGTTTATACTCGTAAACACATTCGTATGCTTGTTATGTCGATATCATCTTTGTTTTTCAATTTAAAATTATGGGTTCACTAACTTGTACTAATGCAATGTAAACATGAAATATTTTTCGCCAGACTATTTGTTTCATTTGTTGGTTTGTTTGTGAAATGAAAAGTGTTTAAACAAATCGTTGTGAGCATCTTTTTGAGACACGGTCTATGGGGTATAATTAAAGTGTGGTACTTAACAATTTCGGTGTTTAAACAAAAATTGGCTAGAGTTTCTACACATGCCAAAAACTTTCAAACCGCCAGTGAGCACATAAAAAGTGAAAGAAAACTTTCAAATGGAACTTGTCCATGAACGATTTTCTTCAAATGCCAAATCGATCATTACAAATCCGGCTTTGGTTTTTCAATGTTTTTGTAACGAAAAACTTATAATTATCCAATAAATTATTTCGAGTAACTGAAAATACCTTTGCGTAATTAGAATTTCACAAAAAAAATCTGGAAGCCTTTGTTAAAACCTCTTGCCAAAGAGTCTACAATACGAGTACTGTTTTAATATTTTTTATCTTCGCACGTGCTACAAATATTTAAGTTATATCAACGTTTATATGTGGATGATTAATTGCTTTTGATTATAGTACTGTTTTTTTTTCATTTTGAAATAATCGTTTTTACATCCCCATAAGGTACGCACTTTTTCGCCCATTATGTTCTTACGCATTGTTTAACCTTTTTTTGCGAGGTGTTATGTTAATTTTCGGAACCCTTGTGGAATTTTAAATATTGAATTTTTTTAGTTTAATATCAGCGACTTATTTGAGGTTTTATGCTGATGTATGAGCTTAACGAATTTTTCGTTTTACGCACTTTTGGGGAATTTTATTGTGTAATAAATAATTTTAACTATTTAGAGAATTTTCAAAAAATTTGCGAAAAAAATATTTCCGCATTCCTAGAGAGTGAGGATTTTTGCATAACTTTTGATATTAAACTAAAATCAAAAATTTGAGACATTCACCCCTATTTCGAAATAGGGGTTCCCTGAATTTTTCCACTTCACTGGAAGTGGGTCATGCTATCGTAAAAATTTCAATGAGTTTTATTTGAATATAACCGAAATCAGTAGAGAGCGATATGATAAACAATGTTTTTCGATTTATTTTCCGGCGCAAAAACGAACAAGAAAGACGGTTTCCCAACAGGCGAAAAACAGGGAAATTCCCACAAACTTCCAACGATTGGCCTTGCGATGATTGTCATCGCAAATGCCAATCGCCGGAGAACTGAAGCCGCTTGAATTGGAATGGAAGATCAGTTGGAATAATCGAAATTCGTGGGATAAGGACTTACTCTCCTTTGAATTTGCCCTTGATGATCGTCGCTGGAATTACCTGTTCATCGGTTTCTTGACCAAAAACAGCGTACCGTCGCACAATTTCGAATGATTCAGATTCTGCAACATGATTATATGATCGATCCCACCTTTAGCTGTAATTTATGCGGCGGAGTTCGTTGGCACATCAAGCGAATTTAAAAATTCCGTCACATAGTTTGTGGCTTCAGCCTCGTAGGTCACGCTGTAAACGGATTTGTACGAATAAATTTCTCCAGCAATTTTATTTTGCATAATCAAATTCAATCTACCGACGTCCCTATATATTCGCTGGTAGTATTGCCTGTTCACTAATCCAATCGAGATTTTTATAACTTTGTGCAATGCGGGGGAACACTTTGGTGATGAGTTTCTCTTTTGACGATGTGAACTCACAAAAATTTGCCGGTAACGATAGAAATCCAGTGGAAACATCAACAGGAATTTGGCCATTTCAAAGCGCCAGCAGTTGTCTCGTAAATTAAAGAGCCGATGAGACGTTCTGCAATGCGACTTTCATGTTCGTGGTGAATTTTAACTTCTTGACATGCCGGCACAAAGACGAAGATTTTATGCAGGCATTTAGTTCATCGGCAGCAGTAGATTTCGGAATGACGTTAAGCGTTTGACGAAAACCTCCGGAGAGCATATCATAGCCCCACAAAATTGTCTCGAATCACCTAGTAAATCCGTCGGTCAACTGCCTCCAAAGCTCGTTTATGTGCCATCGTGCATGCATCCCAAATGATGATTTTGCATTCTCTCATCATTGTGCACGTTGGCTTGTCTACCGTGAGAAGATTCATCGGCTGCTTAGAAGCGGACTGTGTTCCTATAGTTCGACCGAAAGCCATTCCGAAACAATTGCGCACAAAGTTCCATACTAAAATCAATTTTCAATTTTTCCAATTTCCCGCCTTTTCCGAAGAGTTTCCCAAAACCTTCATTCGTAGAAACCTTCACCTGGCTATTGCGAACAATTGAAAAAACATTTGAACCTAATCTGCCCAGCCTTTCTCAATTGATGAATTACTATACATTTTTTGCACTCTTTTTACATATAGGGTGATCCATCTAGAAGTATTTTTTTATAACAATGAAAAAATATAAAAATTCAAATCAAGTGGGAAATCTTTTTTTGTTTATTTGAAAAGACACTTTTTGGCATTTATTTTTTGAATATAATTTCTTTCAAATGTCCGCCGCAACTACGCCACAAGTTTTCCATTGTGAGGGTCCGATTTTGGATGACTCGTTCGAGCATTTCGACCGGTATGGCTTTAATGACACGCGTAATGTTGGCTTCCAAGACCTGAAGCGTAGCTGGTTTGTCAGCATAGACTTCGGACTTTACGTAATCCCAAAGAAAAATGTCTAAAGGTGTGATATCACTCGATCTAGATCTAGGCCAACTCACCTGTCCAAAACGTGAAATTAGATGCTTTTCTAAATGACCTCACGATAGATCCATTGTTTGAGCAGCTGTACGGCAAGTGGCACCGTCCAGTTGAACCTAAGTGTCGTCAAGATTACGGGCTTCAATTTCAGGTAGCATAAAGATCGATATTATGGCCCGATAGCGAGCACCATTCACGGTTACGTTCCGGCCATCATCATTTTTGAAAAAATATGCACCGATAATTCCACCAGCTTATAAACCGCACCAAACCGTGGTTTTCTCTGGGTATAATGGCACCTCTTCTTGATGCTGTTGCGGATCTTACCGTTTGTCACCGAACGCTCATTTCCATAATAGAGTTGCCAACATTTTAAGGTTATTATTTTCAAAAAATAAATGCCATAAAATGCCCTTTAGATTCCACACTTGATTTGAATTTTTATATTTTGCTTTTGTTCTAAAAAAAAATATATCTAGCTAGATCACCCTATATATAGATTTCAGCAGTTTGTTCTGAGAAATCTGCAAACGTTTATTATGACAATCAGAAGACAACCAGACAAGAGTCCTGTAGTATAATATAGAATGGAAAATAAGTTTGAATATTAATAATTTGTTAATTATGGAAAGCTCTGATTTTCTGTTAATAAACGGATATAGAATCCTGGTTGTACGAGGGTTGCTATTTATATTTCAGGTGCAATATAAACATAATAATTTATCATTGGAAATGGTTTTATTGTTTTTGAAAATATTCTCCTTTAAGATCGATACACTTTTGCATGCGCACAAACCAATTTTTGAAGCACTACTACTATACTCCGATTGAGACACCTCCAAAATATAAATTTTGAACGCTTCAACAGCTGCTTCGGGCGATAAAAAACTTTGACCACGCATTTTTTTCTTAATGCTAGGGAATAAGAAGAAGGGTGCCAAATCATGGCTTTACGGTTGATGGCCCCTCAGTTCGACATCTTGAGTGGTCAAATAGCTCATCGTTTCAACTGATGTGTGAGTGCTCGCATTGTTGTGATGCAAAATGACCTTTCCTCATTTCTTCGAACACTGTTACAAACAGATGGTAGTATACCACTCAGAATTGAATCATACGCTCCACTAAAGACACTGTGGCAACGCGGCCGGATATACCGATAAAAAACGCAATCATGCTTCGATGTACTTCTTCCACGAACAACTTTTGTTGAATTTGGCTCGTCTTGAAAGACCCATACGGTCGATGGCAGTTTTGTTTCGGGTTCACTCGCATAGATTCATGATTCGTCACCTCTGACAATGTTATACACTGTCATTGAGCTATCGCTGTTATACTTTATCAACATCTCTGTGCACCAATCCATACGAGCCTTTTTTGAGCATTCGTAAATTATATGTGATCCAACGAGAACAAGTATTTTTCACGGACAAATAAACAGGCAATATCTAATTGATGCCTCAATCTCACGGTATGTCACATGTCGGGCTTGCTTAATCTGTTCTCGCAAAGCATCGATGGTGTCTGGCAAAGTGACCAAAGTTAGACGTCCTTTACGAAATTCATCCTGGAGCGAACGGCGTCCGAGACTGAACTCTTGGTCCAGCGATTAAAAGTGGTTTTTGATGGTGCTTCATTGCCAAAAGTCGAAACAATTTGATTTAAATACTTTTGTCTCGATAACCCAAGCCGAAAATTGTAAAAAAAAAATCATCGCTCGAAAATGTTCACGGGATAATTCCATTTTTTGACTGAGATGAATTTTTCAACACACTGTAAACAAAACAATACGCCCTCAAATGACAAAACGTTCTGAGTGAAGTTATGCTAAAAAATGTCAACGTTTCCAATGGAATTTCTAGTTGCATCTGGGAACACTAGTACTGTCAGGACCTCCAACACATACGTATGTTTACCCGATTTTATGTTTTTGGCTCTAGAAGCCAAATCGTACATCCAATCTTAATGACATTTAGCACGAATAAGTTAGTTGGGCTAAGGACGGAAGTAGTTTAAATTGGAAAAAATCGGTTCTGTTTAAGATAAAGCTTCCACATATGTATATGTTCAACCGATTGTACCAAAAACAAATTAAGTTTTCAAAAAAAACGTTATGTTTAAAATCTGTTTCCTTACAAGGGAATCCAAAAATTTATTTTCGGTTGGCTTTTCTGAACATCCATACAGGGTATACAATAGTCGCCAACGCCCGTCTTGTAGCTTTTTATACTAGCTTGGTTTATAAAGAGAAAATTAAAAGTTTTCCCATATATATATACTCGTATATCTAGCAAATTGATAACCATTTTCAATCCAACACATAAATAGCCTCAACAGAGCTACAGTTCCTAACGAAATTTCAACTCTGAAAAATTCATGGAAATTTACAAATCTGTAAAAATAACATCAACACCTCATTCAATTCCAAAATTTTATCTCTTAATAAAATTTCCAAAAACAATCATCAATCGAAGATTAACAGAATTAAAAAGTTTCTATAGACATTTGCATGTCTATGATCAGCAGACATTTAAATATTACAACAACAACAATGCACACACATTTACTACTCCACAGTCAGCATGCGGCAGTTTTACTACTTTAAATAATACCAACAAACAAAAAAGACACAGCATAATAAGATAAAACGAAATGACAGAAGACAAAGCAATGAGAAATACTTGACCGCATTTCTAGAAAGCTGCGTCAGAGTCGAAAAATCAAACAAGCGCTGACAACAGCCGGGCACGTTACCAGTCGAACGAGCAAAAGACGATATAAATAAAAAAAAAAACGTGTTGCCTCTGAAATTCTGAAGAAATGCTTTTTCAAAAAGTCATACATTCGATTACATGCACTGAGGCTGAAGTAAAATTAAAATTAGTTCTGGTGGAGCACGGTGTTACGACTCACGGAAAATTATGCGATTAAATAGTAGTAATTGATATAGAGCGATTTTGGAGGTAGATTTAAACAATGCAATTTGTACTAACAAATTTCAAGAAAACAATTTATTTCAAACTAACTCTGTGTATGTATTGTAATATTCTGTGACGAATTCGCATTGGTCAGTCCAGTTTCAGAAATATTTATAAAACAAGCTTTAATTCACAGTTCGTAATGTTCGTATTTTACAATATGGAACAAGCTGAACTTTATCGCTTAAAGTTTTAAAGCATTTTTAGTGAGTGTTCCGAAGTATTTAATTTTTAAGACATACATAAACTTCTCTATTTTATTAATTAGTCATCCTGAAGCGGATTTGCAATTTCTTATACGAGGGCGACCGCAAAAGTAACTGGCCTAACATAAAAAGAACCGTTTTTTGGAATTATTATTATTAATTTTTCAACATAATCTCCTTCCAACTCAATACACTTCATCAAACGTTTTTCAAGTTTTTTAATTCCATCCGAAAAAAAAGTTTTTTTAAGACCTTCAAAATATGCATCAGTTTCAGCAATAACCTCGCTATTGGACGAAATTTTTGCCACCGAGAATTTTTTTTTTAATTTGGAAACAAGAAATAATCAGAAGGCGCTAAATCTGGACTATTTGGTGGATGCTGAGCAATTTCAAATCGTAATTCGGCCAGTTTTTGTTGAGTTAAAAATGCAGTGTGTGAAGGATGAAAAATAACTTTTTTTTCTAAATGCGGTCGTTTTATCTGAATTTCTTCACCTAACCGATCCAATAATGCACAATAATATTCACTATTTATAGTTTTTTTATTTCTCAAGATAATCAATAAATATTATACCCCTTGCATCCTAAAATACTGTGGCCATTACTTTTCCTGCTGACTTAACAGTTTTCGCCTTCTTGGGACCACTTTTACCAGCTTCTATCCATTGTTTTGACTGTTCTTTGCATTCTGGGATGTAGTGATGAATCGGCGCAAGAACTCTTTTCGGCGCAAGAACTCTTTTGGATTACGCTGATAAATCGCTAAAAGCTCCTCGGAATTGGTCCAACGGACGATTTTTTGGGGCAAAGTCAACAAACGCGGCACCCATCTTGCGGATAGCTTTTTCATGTGGAGTTCATCATGTAAAATACTCCAAACTTGTTTTTCGTGTATTTTAACAATATCAGCAAGTTCTCTGAGCTTTATTCGTCTATCTTTAGTCACTTCATTAAATATTTTTCTAATGTTTTCAATAGTAGTAGCAGTTTTCGGTCTTCCAGAGCGTTGTTCATCTTCCGTACTTGAACGACCCATTTTAAATTGTTGAACCCAGGATTTCACGGTGGAGTATGATGGTGCATTATCACCATGAACCGAATCCAATTCATCTTTGATTAATTGCGGCGTATAACCTTTCATATAAAAGTGTTTAATTACCGCACGAAAATCTTTATTTTCCATTTTTCAAAAATTATAAAACTTGTTTACTTCAATCACCTGTAACAAAGAAAATAATCATTAAATATTTCGGAAATTTTGACAGATGGCATATAAAAGATTGCTTTTTAAAAACAAAACAAACAAAAGTTGCTAGTAAAACAGAAAATGTGCCAGGCCAGTTAGTTTTGCGGTCGCCCTCGTAGTCTAAGAAAAAGATCATGTGCAGCTCACTGATTTGAGAAATGTAACTCGTATTTATACCCTTCAGCACTCTGTTTAGCCGGGTATTATAATTAGTTTAATACCAAATGTTCAACAAAATATTCGGGCAAGACCCACCTTCGTATAATCAGCTGCTAATTTCATTTTCAACAAATATATTTGAGCAAGACCCACCTTCGTATGATCAGCTGCTAACTTCGTTTAACGATGTCTGTCTGTCTGTCCGTCTGTCTGTCCATCAGCTTATTCAAAATTAGGTCGTAATCAAACTACAGGTCACAATTGTTGTCCTATTTCAATGAAATATTGCAGAAGTAAGTTTTTGAACCAAGAACGGACGTTATAATTATTGAAGAAAGTCAGTTCAGATTTAGATATAGCTCCCAAATTCATACGTTCAACCGATTAAGTGTTTTTAGCTCTATAAGCCAATTTTGATGAAATTTAGCACCAGTTAGTTTTGTGGACAAAGTAAGGATAATATTTATACTAAAGAAAATCGGTTCAGATCTAGATAAAGCTTCCACACATATGTTCACCCGATTTTTATGTATTTAGCTTTAGAAGCCTCATACGAGTATAACATCCAATCTTGATAAAATTTGGCACAGGTAATTTTTTTTATGCCAAGGACGGAAGCTGTTAATTTTGGCCACATGTGTTTTGAGCCGATTGTAGGATACACAATGACACTTTCTCAAAAATTCAAATATGACATTAGTTTTAAATTCTAGGAAAATTTAGAGCCCGTCCAAAAGTGGCCAAATATATGTTTTCAGTTGGCTTTTCTGAACAGGTTATAATATAGTCGGCCACGTCCGAATTGAGCTTTTCTGAATCGTTTTTTATAGCACCACTGCTAACTTTTTTTCTATTTGAGGTTCTGTTACTGCAACCCTGATAAAATTGTATCATATTTGTCCATCGTTTTATAGAGGACCTGAACGATTTGAGGTCCAGCCGGTCTGGAAGCTATGCTTTAAATTCGAAAATGCTCGATTCAAGAGAATCAACTACCGCAAAACAATGCTCATACACAAAAGACATTTTCACTGTCACTCACTCCTTAATGTAATTTTACACTTTTTGTATTTGTTTTTCAACCACTTTGAAATAGTTTCTATTTAAAGGCGATTTAAGAAGTATGGTTGGGGTGACAATATTCGAAAAGCATCATATTATTATTAGGTATGTGGTTGTCGACAACAATATTATGGTTGTGGGGATCATAGTACATTTCTCGGGATCATAATTTTGTTGGGCCACAACCATATAGTATGATGCTCTTTGAATATCCAACCGTACTTCTGCCTGCTCTTTAAATTAAATCTCGGTTATATTTCGTATTGAAGTGACGTGTCTGCTGAATACTAGGGTTGCCATATATATTTCTGGCGCCAGGCAACACATAGTGTCTGACATTTCCATTGGAAAGTTTGCCATTTTTTTAGCATAAACGTATTGAGAACGTTTTGACGTACGACCATCATTTGTGTTGTTTACAGTGACTTGCAAAAATCAATTTGGCAAAAATTGGAATTAACTCGTGAACATTTTTATGCGATCATTTTTCGCAACTTTCAACGTGGATTATCACGGCAAGAGTGCATCGATGAACTTAAATCTTTGTATGGCGATGAAGCACCATCCTATAGCAATGTAAAAAACTGGTTTAATGAATTTAATCGTGGCCGACGCTCGCTCAAAGACGAAGGTCGTGAAGGTCGTCCAAAAACGGCCGTTGTGCCAGAGAACATTGATGCCGTGCGTGAGCTGATAATGCAAGATCGTCATGTGACATACCGTGAGATAGAAGCATTGTTGGGCATTTCTTCCACCAGCATACATTCGATATTGCATAAACACCTGACCGTAAAAAAGGTTTGTTCTCGATGGATCCCGCACAATTTGACAATCGCTCTTAAAAAGGCTCGCGTCGATTGGTGCAAAGAAATTTTGTAAAAATACGATCGCTGTGCTTCAAAAGACGTTTAAAAGATCGTCACAGGTGACGAATCGTGGATCTATGCGTATGAGCCCGAAACAAAACAGTAATCGACCGTGTGGGTCTTCGAAGACGAGCCAAATCAAACAAAAGTTATTCATGGAAGAAGTACTTCGAAGCAAATGGTCGCCTGTTTCTTCGGCAAAACTGGTCATGTGGCGACTGTTCCGCTTGAGCAACGTAGGACGGTCAATTCTAAGGGGTACACAGGAATTTGATTTCCTGATCTTCGAAGAAATTCGAAAAACGAACAAGAGAAGACGAATCATTGTGCACCATGGCAATGCGAGCTCTCACACATCGGCTCAAACCAGCCCCTTTGTGACCGGCCAAAACGTCGAATTGATGGGTCATCCGCCGTACAGCCCCGACTTGGCACCCAATGACTACTTTTTATTCCTTAGCATCAAGAAAAAATGTGTGGTCAACGATTTTCGTCGCCAGAAGATGTTGTTGAAGCACTTAAAAACCATGTTTTGGAGGTGTCTCAACCGGAGTGGAAAAAGTGCTTCGACACTTTTGCATGCGTAAAAGTATATAAATCATGCTGAAGATAAAGAATACTTTGAACAACAATAAAACCATTTTTAATAATAAATATTCGCATTTTCCTTATTAGACCAGAAATATATATAGCAGCCCTTGTATAGGGGGCATATGAGTAATAATTGTTATTATTTCTTTTTTAAGGCGAACTCATTGTGCGGAATTTTAAGATATTGCCCGGCTAAACTTAATTAGAAAGAAAGTGCATTCCAATTTGTTCACACACTTCAGTTATGCAATTGAATTTATTCCCTAATTTAAGAAGTAAGCTTCAAGCGAAAAAATTTCCACCCAAAAATATTTTGGTTGGCACTTCGTTACGCAAATACACTCCACTAAAATTATGAAAAATTTCCGCAAAAAATGAAAAACTGTCCTAAAATTAATAGTTGTGTCTTTAAAGGGCTCAATATTATTTAAAATTTGAAAGTTCTATTGTTTGTAACCTATCTGTACCCCCCATTTAATTAGCTAAACTAATTAATGGCTTAAATATTTTCAAAGATTTCCCATTAGAATCACGTTTTACTGAATGGTGCAGGGTATACAACTCCGATTGGGATGTAATGATCAAATTCGGCACACTGTGCGTAGTGACAATGCTCTGCCAACGACCATGAAAGTGCGTTTCATTTTGTTGACCACAAAATCTGTTACAGAATATTAATTAAGCTGAAATACAAGAAGTTGAACTTTCATTTTGACGATACCACATATTTGTTTGCTTCTTTCTTTGTGAATGTGAATGATTTCGTTCGTTCGTTGGTTTTTATACCCTACACGACACTGTGGTACTGTGGGTATTATGACTTAGTGTTGATGTCTGCAACACCTTAAAGAAATGGAGATAGATCCTATGGAGATAGATCCTAGGCATACTGAGCGATTCAGAATCACTATTTGATTTCATTGTGTGATGTCCGTCCGTCCGTCTGCCTATCTATCGTTGTAACCAAAATACAGGTCGCAACTGTCAACTGATTTTGATGAAACTTGGTACATTTATCAATTTTGAACCAAGACGTCCGTCCCTGCGTCCGTCTGTCTATCTATCGTTGTAACCAAAGTACAGGTCGCAAATGTGAACTGATTTCGATGAAGCTTGGAACATTTTTCAATTTCGAACCAAGATGGCCGTCCCTGAGTCCAGGTACAGGTCGCAATTGTGAACTGATTTTGATCAAATTTATTTTTTAAATTTGTCCAAATGGGTCCATATTTTGATATCATACAAAGGGGTTTCCTGAATTTAGAACCTGCACCTCTTAAAGCCACATATTACATTCGTTTCCGACCAAATTTAGCACAGAGCCTTTCGAGTGGCCGGCAGCCATCTTTGGTGATGTTTGTTCATATCGGCCCGTTTTTTCGCATAGCTCCCACACAAAGGTCCCACCCGATTTGAGGTGCCTTAGCTCTAGAAACCACAAATTAAAACCGATTAATTAACTATGTTGAAACTGCACCACATAAGTCCAATTTTCGTTTAGACCTATACGACTTCAGAATCAATATTCAATTCCGACCAAATTTCGCACAAAGCATTTCGAGTGACCAGCACTTATCTATGATGAAGATTGTTCATATCGGTTAATTAAACCCCATTCGAGTGACCAACTTATCTTCGATGAAAATTGTTCATATCGGTTTATTAAACCCAAATTAAATCCCATCACGCCCACAACAGGCATAGTCCTCATACAAAAGTTATGTTTGATGTCACAACCTATAAAACCCACATACGAGTATTACATCCGATTCCGACCATATTACGCCTTCTGTGAGACTTGCACCCATCTGTGATGAAATTTGTTCATATCGGTCGATTTTTTCGCATAGCTCCCCAACAAAGGTTCCAATCGATTTTAGGTCCCGCTGGTTTAGAAGCCACAATTTAAACCCTATCACGCCCAAATTGATAATGGCTCGTTATAAGCGACCATAAATAATCTGTGGTGAAGCTGGACCACAAAGGTCTATTGTCGTAGAGCCCCCATACAAAAGTTTTGTTCGATTTCACAACCACAGCTCTAAAAGCCACATATTACTTCCGATTCCTACTAAATTACGCACAGAGCCTTTCGAGTGACTAGCACCCATCTGTGTTGAAATTTGTTTATATCAGTCGATTCTTTTGCATAGCTCCCCCAAAAAGCTTCCAATCGATTTCACGTCACGCTGATTTAGAAGCCATAATTTAAACCCCATCAAGCCCTAATTGTTGTTGTTGTTGTTGTTACAACAATATATTTATTTTGAAGTCTTGTTCGTCTATGGGGGATCTGCTTCGATATCCAGGTGAAGGAAACGCGCCATTTGAACTGGATGCGTCCACAGAGACCTGGGGGTCAGCTGAGTGGGCTTGGCCGGACAATTGAAGAGGTGCAGTACATCATGTGGTCCCTGATGGCAGGCGGGACAGATGTCCGGAACGTTAGCATCAATTCGTGCCCAGTAAGAATTGAGGCGGCTGCACCATCCGGATCTCAGCTGCGCCAGAACCACAGGTGAAATCTCCGGGGGATGTTCCCCTAGCACTGCATTCACACGGTAGCTGGATACTGCTGCGACATCATCGGCGTGAATGTTGTTCAAACCTGCCTGATAGTTTCGATGATTTAAAGGTTCTCTCTTATACCGCTGGACCTCTCTCTCTAGATCATGAAGATCGTTCCTGATCTGCCTGGGTGGAGGCATCCTGTTCAAGAGATGGTGGTCAGGATGACTGCTGCGAAAACACCCCAGCAGGTATTGCTTAGACAACAGGAAATTGTGTCTGCGCACGGTAAGGACCTTCGTCTCCTCATGTAGATGGTCCTCAGAGGACATAAGAAGACACCCTGTTGATGTTCTAAGGGCGGCATTCTGGCATGTCTGAATTTTCTTCCACTGCGTCGTACTCACGTTCGCCGACCATACAGGTGCTGCGTAGTAATTGTTAATAATCTATGGTGAAGGCGGACCATATAGGTCCATAGTTTCGTATAGCCCCTATACAAAGGTTCTATCCGTTTTCAGGACCTAAAAGCCAAATCTTACAACCGATTCCGATTAAATTTCGCACTGAGTATTTTGAGTGACTAGCACTGTGATTAAATTTGTTTATATAGGTCGATTTTTTGGCATAGCTCCCAACTATAGGTCCCACCCGATTTCAGGTCCTGCACTTCTAGAAGCCACAAAATAAAACTATCATGCCCAAATTATGGTTGGTACGTTTTGGAAGACAATTTATTAACTGTGTTGAGAATAGGCCCTATGGGTCCATATTTTCGTATATCCCCCATACAAAAGTTCTGTTCGATTCACAACCTACAGCTCTAAAAGCCACATATTACATTCGATTCCGATCAGTTGGGCACTGAGCATAACGAGTGGCAAACACAAATCTCAAGTAAAAAGGACCATATTGGTCCATGTTTTCGAATAGCTCCCACGCAAAGGTCCCTCTTGATTTGAGGTCCCTAGAAGAATACAAATTATACCCGATCACACTTAAATTTGGTATGGTATATAGATGGTCTTTTATCGTTATTATGCCAGTTTTTATTCTGGTTCGAGACATTTGTTGTTTATTTTTCAGAATCGACCAAAAAATTGGCGAAATTCATTGGCTACGGTTGCCAGGCAGACTGTACAGCTGTTTCTTAACCCGCCAAGGCTTTTCATCAGCATTTACTTCGGCTACAAATCACATGTTTTATAGGGAAGTCTCTTTTGAATTACTGAGAATTACCCTTTGCATATAATATTCAACCTGTGCGTAGAACAATCTTCATAGTGCAATATCATTTCCAGCAATTCATTTTAAATTCCACCTTGCACAAGCTCCGGAAAGAGGTGCCTAATTCTCTTAATAGTGGTGTAGGGTATCCCATAGTCGGCAACGCCCTACTAACGACTTCCTTACAGTTTTTTATATCTTTCTTTGAGTAGAAACAAGACGTCTACGCATAAACGTGCCCCGAAGAAACTAACACGTTCTATTCGAAGTGTTTCATGTTATGGAGCAGAGATAATAGCTTGTCAGATTATGGCTGGAGGAGATCGTAAGACACTAGTCCACATACGTCGACCGGCTGATGTTCGTACACTTGTTGAGTGTTAATGAATGACCGATTTTTACTTTCGTTAACAAAAGTAAATTGAGAATATTTCGTTTTTGTTTTGTATTTTTGGCCCGTGATTGTTGTGTTTGATTTTACTCTAGGGCTGTTGAAGCCAAAGAAAGTTTGTTAATTTCAATTTCATTTCCGTTTTGTTTATTTAATTCTTTTCTTCTTTCTTTTCTAGCTTACGCTAATGTTCGGTCTACTAGGCCATCGTGCTGCCGGCAAGCCTTATGAGATCCAATCCAATGATGCTACCGATGTTTTGGTCGAGTGAGTATAAACGATAACTGGGCTCATGTGTCATTATCTCTGTAGACGTACATATCTGTTTGAAATAAAAGCTTTTAACTAATTTTCTTTACTAAGATCTTTTTCTACATTTCTAATACTATTTCGTATTGAATTAATTTTTGGAAAATATTCTTTCTGTGTGTTTTAGTTTTGTTTTTTTCCTTTTTGTTTTATCAAAAGCATGTGTGTCGTCTGTGTCTTTGTGTTTTTATCTTAAAGAGAAATTCATGATTCATCCCAAGCATGCATTCATAATTAGTTTAAACATTATTTATTTAAAAGAAATATGTAGTTGAAAGGCACAAACAGATCGACATTAATATTTTCGTATTGAAAATGTGCTTGAGATCAACTTTATTGTTTACTATTTGAGGGAACGCTTTCGAGCTTTACATGGTTTGACTGAGAGCTTTTAAAATATGAAATTAACTACCCTAAGCGAAATGAAGAGTCAATTATACTGAATGTACCGAACCGAGGACGGGTGAAAACAGAACCTATCACAGAACAGGTTCGGTATGGAGAGAATGGGGTCAATTACTTGAAATATTCAAAGTCGTCAAATTTGCGGTATAACTTCGCAAATAAAACCGCATACAACGAGGATTTTCATTTTAATAATCATTGATAAAGACGCTTAAAATAATTTTCGCTTTAACTTATGTTTTTCATAATTAGAATTATCAAGAAGTATTTCTCAGTTTAAGTTTTATTTTCTATTCACGAGGGTTGCTATTTATATGTTGGGTCCGGCAATAAAAACACAATAATTTATCATTGGAAATGGTTTTTTTGTTTTTCAAATTATTCTCCTTTAAGATCAATAAACTTTAGCATGCGCACAAACCAATTTTCGAAGCACTTTTTCCACTCCGATTGAGACACCGCCAAAACATGATTTTGAAAGCTTCAACAGCTGCTTCGGGCGATGAAAAACGCTGACCACGCATTTCCTTTTCTAGGGAAAATGAAGAATTCATTGGGTGCCAAATCAGGGCTGTACAGTGGATGGCCCATCAATTAGACATCTTGAGTGGTCAAATTGCTCATCGTTTCAGCTTATGTGTGAGAGCTCGCATTGTAGTGATGCAAAATGATCCGTCTTCTCTTATTATCCTTCCACATTTCTTTGAACACTGTTGGCAAATAAATGGTTGTATACTCGTACCACTCATAATTGACCGACCTACGTGCCACTAAATGCACTGTAGCAACATGGCCGGTTATACCGAAAAAAATCGCAATCCTTTGCTTCGATGTACTTCCTCCACGAACAACTTTTGTTGGATTTGGCTAGTCTTGAAAGACCCATACGGTCGATTGTTGTTCTGTTTCGGGTTCATATGCATAGATCCATGATTCGTCACCTGTGACAATGTTATACACTGCCTTTGAGCTACCGCAGTTATACTTTTTCAACATCTCTTTGCACCAATCCATACGAGCCTTTTTTAAGCATTCGTCAAATTATGTGGCATCCAACAAGAACACATTTCTTTCACGGCCAAACCAAAAATATTGATACTTGTCATACTAATGCCCAAGGATGTCTCAATCTTACGGTATATCACACCTCGGTCTTGCTAAATCAGTTCACTCACAGCATTGATGGTTTCTGGCCAAGTAAGTAACCGAAGTTGGACGTCCTTCACGAAATTCATCCTGTAGCGATTAACAGTGGTTTTTAATGGCGCTTCATCGCAAAAAGTCGAAACAAGTTGATTTAAACACTCTTGTCTCGATAACCCAAGCCGAAAATCGTAAAAAGTCATCGCACGAACATGTTCACGGGATAATTCCATTTTTTGACTGAGATGAATTTTTCAACACACTGTAAACAAAACAATTCGCCCTCAAATGACAAAACGTTCTGAGTGAAGTTATGCTAAAAAATGTCAAAGTTTCCAATGGAAGTTCCAGTTTGCAGCTGGGAACACTTGTATTGTCAGGACCCGAAATATAAATAGCAACCCTCGTATAAATGCTGATATCTTCATTTAAAATTAAAAATATTTCCTCCTACCGTATACTTTTATTCCTTCATTGAATTTTAATGATTTGTACGATTTACAAAATTTGGACCTGTTGTGTGACTGGTACAATTTGTACAAGTTTTTTAATCAATCAATTGGGACAAGTTCTATGACTGGTTCAGTTGGGTTGAGTTCTGGCATGGGTACAATTAAGAGGCATTTTATGATGGGTACTAACGCATGATCAATTTCCCTACTTTTTTAAAGAAAAAAACACAGAAAATTCAAATTGAATGGGGAATGTTTATTATCATTTGATAGAACATTCTTTGGCATTTATTTTTTGAAAATTATGTCTATCCAATGTTGGCCGCGGTTACGTCTCAGATGGTCCATCAGTTGAGTCCAATTTTCGATGACTCGTTCGAGCATTTCGACTGGTAACTGGTGAATGACACGAGTGATGTTTTGCTCCGGGGCCTGAATCGAAGCAGGTTTGTCCGCATAAACTTTAGACTTTACATATCCCCACAGGAAAAAGTCACACGATCTTGGTGGGCAATCGACCGGCCTAAAACGTGAAATTATCTGCTCACCAAAGTGTTCTCTCAATAAATCCATTGATTAATGCGATGTGTGGGAAGTGGCGCCGTCTTGTTGAAACCAAATGTCGCCGAGATCACGAGCTTCAATTTCAGGCATCAAATAGTCGGTTATCATGGCCATTGACGGTTACGTTCTTACCGGCATCATTTTTGAAGACATATTGACCGATGATTCCACCGGCCCACAAACCACACCAAACCGTTGTTTTTTCTGGATGAAGTGGCAGCTCTTGAACAAGAGGAGGTTGGTTACTCTTCGTCCCAAATGCGGCAATTTTGCTTGTTTAAAGTACGCACCCATTGAGCCAGAAATGGGCCTCATGGGATCTTCTTGGAACTTTTCAAGAGCCCATAGAGCAAAGCGGTGTCGCTTGGGAACGTCGGGCGGCTTCAGTTCTTGCACAAGCTGTATTTTGTACGTTTTCAATTTATGATCTCGACGTAAAATGCGCCAAGTCGTTCCATACCTCAGTTCGAGTTGCTGCGAACGTCGCCGAATCGACTCTCCACGATCTTGGTGTACACTCTCAGCTACGGCCGCTACATTTTCTTCACTGCATGCTGGACGTGGTCTATTCGGTCGAATATTATGAAATAATGAATGCATGGGTCTCAAGATGGGTGATGGTGTTGCGAATAGTACGCTCAGTAGGCCGATTATTTTGACCATAACTTCAAAGAAGTGTACGAAACACATTCCTCACAGAACGTGAATTTTCTTAATAAAGTTGAACGATTTGTAAACGCTGTTCAGGCGCAAGTCTTTACATAATGAAATGCCAAACAATCAGGGCTGTCATAGAAACCAATGTTGTCACTATTGGTTTGGAAAACGATAAGAAACAAGTAAAAAATGTTAAGTTTGGCTGTGCCGAACTTTGGATACCCTCCACCAGGTTCCCAAATAAAGTGTGTTCTATATAAAAATCTTTATTTAGAAAATTTCATCTCGATAGGTCAAGTTTGTAGTGAGTTATTGTCATATTATTTCTCAAAGCCCATGAGACGGTTTGTGTGGGAGGTACCAGTAGGACTTTTCCGATCTCAACAGAATTTGGCGCAGAGGTGTGTTCTATATACAAATCTTTATGTAGAAAATTTCATCTCGATAGGTCAAGTTTGCAGTGAGTTATTGTCATATTATTTTTCAAGGCCCATGAGACCGTTTGTGTGGGATGTACCAGTAGGGCCTTTCCGATCGTAGCTAAATTTAGCGCAAAAGTCTTGTCTATATATTAATCTTTATGCCGAAAATTTCGTCTCGATAGGTCAAGTGTGTGGTGAGTTATTGTCATATTATTTTTCAAGGCCCATGAGGCCGTAGTGTGGGAGGTACCAGTAGGACTTTTTCGATCTCAGCCGAATTCAGCGTAGAAGTGTGTTGTATATAGAAATCTTGATGTGTAAAATTTCATTTCGATAGGTCAAGTTTGTGGTGAGTTATAGTCATATTATTTCTCAAGGCCCATAAGGCCGTTTGTATGGGAGGTACAAGAAATGGTGGCCCAATCTAAACTATTTTTACATAGATGATTGCGCCTATATAGAGATTATTATTTGCAAAATTTCAGTGGTTTTGCTCAAGAAACTGGACGGATATTTCCAAATAAAAAACTAATTTTTATGAGGTAGTGTCGGTTGAGGGTCTCCAACACCAACTTCCCGTAGAGCTATATAGCACATTTTCAATACCAACCATGCTAGGTTAACTACACATGTTTGTGCCAAATTTCAGCTCCCTAGCTGTTTTCATGCAGACTTTATCTTGTTTTCAACAGACGGACAGCCGGACAACATGGCTAGATCGTCTTAGAATTTTACGAGAACAAGAATATATATACTTTTTTGGGTCTCCGATGATTATTTCAAGGTGTTACAGACAGAATGACAAACTAATATACCCTCCATTGTATGGTGGAGGGTACAAAAATGCTTTGGTGTCATGAAAACCAATGTTATCGGTTTTATCAGCAAGCTGATTCGAACCTTTATTTTTATTTAACAAAACCAACTTGGTTTCATGACACCAAATTAAACCAATATTGGTTTGCAAAAACGACAATTAGCAAAACCGAGATGGTTGTTATGACAGCCCTAAATACTAAACAAAAATAACATGACAGCATGACACGACTCACCCGTGATCTGTCAAAAAAAAGCTAATGAAAAAAGAATCTCTACTTGGATCACCCATTATAATTACACGTACTATACCTTCCTATCCTTTTTATCAGTCCCATGGTATGTCACATGGTACTCGTATCTGAGCAGTGTCAATTGACTCCCTTCAATGACAAAGCCACTAAAAAGTTACCGTTTCTTTTCATATATTTTGGTCGGTACTACTTGAGGCCCCTATTACGTGACTGGTTTTGTACCGGTCCAATTTCCCTTAGGGTTATCAAAGGCGGTTCGAGTGCTTATTAGACAACTCGCATCACTGGTCGACGAGACGTATATCAAAAAAAATTAATTTAAGATTCGAACCGTAATTGGTTGGTTTTAAACATTTCGATTAAAAACGATCATGAACATATTAAACGAATTTTAGCGATCTGTCTTGTAAATTCTTCAAGTTGTTTCTAAAGAACTCTTTCATTTATACAAAATCAGTTAATAGGACATCCTCAAT
Source organism: Hydrotaea diabolus (assembly GCA_963513945.1). NCBI lineage: Eukaryota > Metazoa > Arthropoda > Insecta > Diptera > Muscidae > Hydrotaea > Hydrotaea diabolus. The sequence goes on from OY740719.1 coordinate 133,869,639, forward strand.
ATAAGATTCTTTCAGAATAGTCAAGGGAGCAGTAAAATAGTGGTATTGAAAAAGATTGCGGGGCCCACTAACGTAGAGAATATGGTTCTCCCAGAGAACCGATTTGTTGCCATAACTGAATTTTTCGCCATCCAAATATTCGTGATTGTACTTACTATCCATGTATTTTATCGCTACAACCGAATGTTGATTGGATACACGGCAGTTTTCAGTAGAGGGAATTGTCACTATCGGTTGAAGAGACAAAGTATCGATAACCCTAAATAACTAATGACTTCTGGAACTGAATTGTTTATGTATGGATTGTTGGTTATAAATACTCTGAAAATTCGGTTGTCATTGCCACGAACATTTCTTAACTGGACCAACTAATGATTATATTTTATGTGTTCGGAGTTGTTTCGGAAAAAAACGTTTTTTTATTAAATTTTTATATTTAATGATTTTAAAACTTTTTTTTTTGAAATTGAAATTATGAGAAGTAATTTTAAGAACTTGGTTTTTACTTTCGAATATAATTAAGTTTGTATGTACAAGTGGAATGATTTTGTACGCCAAATTACTATAGTGGGTCATAAAATTTAATTTTGATTTTAAAGTATCAGAAGCAATTTAAAGGGAAGTTGATTTGTAAAAAAAAAACCAAAGAAAGTAAGAATTGTAAACCTCAATACTTACGGCTAATAAAGGATTAGTGTGATATAAAATACCCCACATGAAGGCTTTAAGTCCTGGCTAAGGATATGTGATAAGAAATATGTTTCTCCATATCGGTCACATTGGATTTTTTTCGAAAAAGGTGTTATTAAGTAATGAGTAATGTCGCTAAAATACAGTTTAGCCTGTTAGAATAATTGCAAAAATATGAAATGGCAAAAAGATTAACATTAAACAGAGCCGAAGTTATTACCCTCCTTGGGGCTCTCCCTACTTGACACTACAGGGCTTCGAATCACCACCTGACGGATCGACATCCCCACATTCGACCAGTCCAGACCATTATTAACTATAGAGTGAGAGATACGGTTCCACAGGTACAAGCGCTAAACTACGGATCACAGGACCTATCAGGCAGTACATACTGCGGCATAATCGTTGAAACTTTCAACAACTTCAGAGTGTATGCCGTACAGGGAGGTTATCCTCCAGATGTAGTAAAAGAGGTGTAAAGGCTTCCTCGACAAACTAGAGTGCTATTGACTCAATTGAACAACGGCTGGTGCAGTCGCCTCATTTGGCACGGGGCCCGAATTGACAGCAGTGTGTCGAACACTTGTCCTGCATGACAGTGGGGACCAAATGACAAATTACATGCGGTCAGATGCTCAGCAATAGGTCCAGGACTTCATTTGGAGCACCACACTGTGCAAATAAATGACCAGTTATTTTTTAGGAACAAATTTGAGCAAGACCCACCTTTAACCCTCGAGGACTATCGTCTATTTCACTTACGTCAGAACTATCGTTGGGTGTAATCCACCCATACTCTGTCAGTAACTGCGTTTCTCATATGTCAGATGAAACTATAAAAATAATTAATTTGTTTTTAAGAATGAATACCCAACTACTGAAAAACAACAATATTTTACATGTAAGTAATTTTATTTTTTTTATATAATGGTTTGCTTAGAAACATTTCGATTAGAGAAGAAAATAAAAAAATTAAAAATTCATTCTGCAAAATCAATTGTAACTTTTTTAGTTTTAACGCCATGGTCCTTTGGTTGACTGATTTGGAAAGCTGAAAATATATATAAGAAAAAGTTATATAATAATTTTTTTTGGCACAAAGGAAAATATTTGTTCAAAAGGGAGCTAAATACTTACAAACTTTAGTTACTCATTACAGCTAGTAAACATGTCATCATAAACTGAGTTCGTATCTGGTAAAGTTGGTTCATAGCAGTACGTACAGAGGGGGTAGGTGTAGCTTTTGCAAATAAAAATTTCACATTTGCAGCATGTTGTCTTCGTTTTTCGGTCCTTTGCATTACCACATACCTGGCAGCGGGACTGTTTTATTCTTTTAGCTGGTGGAGGTATGTTCTGCTGCTCGTCTATGTTACCACATAACTGTTTGACAAATTTTTGACAGCTTATTTTGAGGTTATTTGACAATGTTGTAATTTTGCTACGCTTTTCCATCTGTGGTGCTAGAAGACTGAACGCAAGATCTTTTATAAAAAGCGATCGCTTTTTATATTTCAGTGGTGGATTTTGAGTGCATAACAAAACTGTACGTGCATTTATAGCAGCCAGGTTCATCAGTGAATAAAATACCACCAAAGGCCAGCGATTAGAAGTTCTGGCGACATTATACGTAGCACATAACTGGTCAGTCGTATCGACTCCTCCTTTAGTTTTATTGTAAAAGTCAACTATTTCTGGTAAACACTTTGGTCCATCCAGTATTTTACCATCTCTATTTCGTTATATTTCGACCCGAACCTTGAAGAGTCATGATTGCTCATCATTTCATCATCACCGCTTTCACCACTGCTTTCACTACCAATATTTTCTTCCTCGTCCAAATTAACATCTGATAAAAGCGCCATCAGTCGCTCTTGATTTCTTTCGTAGGCACACATTTTTACTTTAACACTGCACTTATGATGATCAATTTTATACTGATACAATAATGAATTTATTGTACTGTCGTTTTCTAGCCACACAGCGTAACGGTAAACTTATTTCAATGCAAAAAGTGGCAACAGTTCTTTCAGCCAGTATTTTCTGAGAGATGGGTGAGCGCAAACTTTCTTACGCTCTTTAGTGTATAACTTCTTCAATTGTTATCTGCCACTGCTCTACACTCTTGTGTGTGCCAATTCAAAAAAACGGAATATGATTTTATATCAGCGATCACATAAAATATTTCATTACTGATTACTATCGTGGGTGCAAAACACCCAAAATTTTGAAACGCCATGACTATCGAGGATGTAAACCACCCAAGCCTTTTTTTAAATTGGCTTTATGTAAATATCACCTTAGTTTAAACTAGTAAATAATGCTTCTTAACATCACTGAACATTCAAATGAGGATTACATTATAATTTAGTGATTATTTTCATGAAAAATTATATACTTCTCTAAGAAATTCAACCTTATGGGTGGATTCCACCCAGGCGATAGTCCTCGAGGGTTAAGAGTTCTGATTGGCATACAGGGTGGGCCAAAAGTAACCATGGGTTAACTTTTATATCTTTTTTGTTTATAAATTCCTTTTTTTAATTTTTTTCTCAAATTATGTAATATACAAAATGGATATTTTTTACACTAAGTATGAAAAATAATGTCACTAAAATGATCCCGTGTTCAGCTTTGCAATGATGGGCTCGTTTCCATGAGCATTTGCCATAACATCTTTCAAAATGCAACAATGTTGGCCTTGAGTTGAAGGATTGTCTCGGGCTTGTTTACATAACCTGACAAATCTGGCTAGCGCGCTGGCCAAGTAATTTCTGGAAATGATTCGCTTTCCAAAAATTTGACTTTAGAGTGCCATTGTGACTTCGGCAGTGTGGACAGTGGCACCGTCCTGTTGAAACCACATCTCAGGTCTGTTTTCAAGAGCAGGACGTAAATTATTTTCTATCACAAACCGATAGCGATCTCCATTTACGGTTATTTCACTTCGATCTCCATTCTCGAAGAAGTAAGGCCCAATGATATTTGCAGATGTGATCCCACACCATACTGTACACCTAATGGGGTGCAATTGACGTTGATGAATAGCTCTTGGATTTTCAGAACCCCTGAAACTACAGTTCTGCTTATTAACAAAGCCATTCAAATGAAAATGAGCTTCATCACCTTGCGTTAAAATAATGATCGCTGATTTAAATAGTAAAATTCTATTATTTTGGTTCTTTGTTCAGTTGTGAATCTCCCCATTGTTTATTCTCCAAGTGATATTTATATAATCTGAAAAAAATATATATAAACGGTAACTTTTGGTCCACCCTGTATAATCACCAGCGTATAATCAAAAATGCCCAGCATTTAATCAAAATTGCCTGCGGGATACGATCTAATCCAAAATTAATACTTAAGAACACAATTATAGTTATTTTATGGTGACAAATAATTGGAATCCTAGCCACGACCTTTCTGGTACCTCCCAAACAAACGGCTCTGTTTCCGCGTAGATTAGAACCCACATAACTTGTCACCCAGTACGTAAAACTCGCTTAAATTGTGAACTTCATTATATTTTTGCAATGGCTTTATATACACGTGTACGGAAAGAGTAGAGGACACGCCTTCTGGTACTTCCAGTGCAAATGCGCCATTACGCCCACTTTTGATATTCGCAGAATAATTTTAATACTATTCATAGGACAATTAGTAATTAAAAAATAAAATATAATTTAGACTAGCTGACATAGGCACGCCCCTTCTTGCACCTTCCACCCACACAATACTATACAAGCGTAGATTGAAACCCACATTACATTTTTCCTAATGCATGAATTTCCCTTGGATTACCCTTCCATCGACCCTGTACGAGATTCCGAAAAAATCGGTAATTTTCAGGCAATGAAGAACGGAAGGGAGGATAATTTAAATTCCATATGTGACAGCGCATAGAGAAAGGGACCTAAGTGTAAAAAAATCAATTTTCATTTTTTCCACTTTTTTTGATGTGGACAACATCTGAGCATCGAATGAGACCGATCCAATGCCCCAAAAGTGTTCCCTCCCAGAGATATGCGCGTTTTATGAAAGTAAAGTCGACGATTCTAAGCGCAAATAGAAAGGGAGGGACCTAATCTTCAAAATGGCTCTCCTGAACAAAACTTTTCATCAACTTTTTACTTATTTTTTTGTTTTGATGTGGACAACATCTGAGCATCGAATGGACCGATCCCATGCCCCAAAAGTGTTCCCTCCCAGAGATATGCGCGTTTTATGAAAGTGAAGTCGACGATTCTAAGTGCAAATAGAAAGGGGCCTAATCTTTATAATGGCTCTCCTGAACAAAACTAGTTTTTAACCTTAGGTCCCTTTTTATTTTGCGCGTCACATATATGAGTTTGGCTGAGGGTGTATGTAAGGCGGGTTCAAACGATAGAAACAGTTTTATAGGTTTTGAAAAAATATATATATTTTTTTACAAAAACAATATATTTTTTTTAAACAGGCTTAAAATTTTTTAAAAAAAAGTATAGTTTTTAAAAAATTATATTTTAAAAAAATTATTTTTTTAAAAAATATATTTTTTTTTAAACAAAATGTAAAATATTTGATATTTTATTAAAACAAATTGTATTTTTTTAAAAAAAATTATATTTTTTTTAAAAAAAATTATATTTTTTTAAAATTTTATATTTTTTGAAGCTTAAAATTTACAAGCTTAAAATTTTTTAAAAAAAAATTATAGTTATTAAAAAAAAGTATATTTCGAAAACAATATTTTTTTTAAAAAAAAAAACATTTATAATTTAAAAATTCATCGTTTTTTTAAAAAAAATTGTAAAATATTTGATATTTTATTAAAAATAATTATATCTTATTTATATTTTTTAAAAAATTTATATTTTTTTTTTAAAAAAATTATATTTTTTAAAATATTCTATTTTTTTAAAAAAACTTTATCTTTTTTTAAAAAATTTTGTTTTGTATTTACACAGTTTTGGATTTTTTTTTTTACTTTTTTTTAATAAACTTTAATGTTTAAAAGTGTTTGTGTTTGGCGAAAGCAAATTCAAAACAGAAATTATATTTTCAGGATCGCCATATTTGTAAGTTATAGGCAAAACTCGGACGTATATCAATATACGCACATCTACTCGAACATTTCAACATTTACCGATCTACGCCAGTGTTTTATCTATAACTGCAAGTATTATAACGATCCCAATAATTTAATTACCTTTTTTGGTACAGTTAAAAAGTTAAACTTTATAAAAAAAATATAGAATATAAAAGAATGCTGATATACCCCCTTTTTGTTTGCCCATACCTTGAACCATAATGGCGTTCTTATTACTGTGTTGTAAAGTATCTGTAAATCTTATGCGCAAGTTAAAAATATTTAAAAAAAAATCAATTTTTAAAAAAAATTAAATTTAAAAAAAAAATATAAAAGTTTTAAGAAAAAATATAAATAATTTTAAAAAAAATATAAATAATTTTAAAAAAAATATAAATAATTTTAAAAAAAATATAAATAATTTAAAAAAAAATATAAATAATTTTAAAAAAAATATAAAAATTTTTAAAAATAAAATAAAGAAGTTTTTAAAGAATAACTATAGATTGAAAACTTGACTATATAGTATAGATCAAAGTGTTCCCTCTCATAGTTATGACTAAAATTTCGTACAAATCGGTTAGATCGTATAAATAGGATTAAATATACTTGTATTTTAAGAATATATAAGTAAAAGTAAGCGTAGTGGTGTATTTATATGGGAGGTACCAGAATAGGGCGTGTCCACCACATTCTTAATATGCAAGTATAAAGCAGATATAAAAACGTTTACACAATTTAAAAATTTTATGTTTTCTTTTTAAAAAAATCTCTGGATTTTTTTAAAAATTATAGTCTAAAAAATCTTTTCTTTCTCTATTTTTGAAAAATTATAGGCTAATCCCTTCCTATACCTATACGTTATTGAATTGTTCAGTTTATTTTATGCAAATCTTTAAAAGCTCTCATCGACCATTTCTCAGTTATTACTCATTCAACTTTTAGTCTAAGTCCATGTCATACATTAAGCTCATTGATAACCCAGCATGGCCACATTTAACAGGCACATAAATTTAAGTCTTGGCTATAGGCCACCATACAAATTTATAAAACTTTTAGAAAGCTTCAGAGCTTTACATAAAACCAATACAACAACAAACTATCGATCCAATTAAAAATACACACACAATTTTAAATTTAAATCAAATGCCCCCCTTTCCAAAAAACAAAAAAGAAAAGTAAAAGTCTAAAACAAAATTACTTCAACATTTCGTTTGCAGAATTGAAAAACAAAGACTTATTAAATTTCCCGAAGAATTGAATGAACTTCGTGCCGATGGCCAAAACCCCAATAAAACCGATGAAGCCAAACGTATTTTGGAAGAAATCGAAAAAATCAATCAGGCTCTGGGCTATGTCAAAAAATCCGAATCCGCTCGCATGCCAGCCATACTCGATTCGTCGCAGTACTTATTTCCCAATACAGGCTATCAGCCCTTTCATGTCCAAAATCCCCAAGTAATGGGTAGCAACGGGGAAACTTTACTCTTGCCCTCCATAAGATCGATCAAAATGGATCAGGTGTATCAGCATAAGGCGAGTGAATTTAATCAGCCGCCCCTGAAGAAGGCGCAAAAACAGAAGGTTGTCAAGAAACCAGCAAACAATCCCATGTACTTCCATCCTCACCGCGTGGAGGTGCCCGCACCCCAGACGCCCGAGGAAAAGAAACTCTTGCCCACGCATTTTGTGATACCGGTGCGTTTGTACAAAAACAATAAGCAACAGTTTGTGGAGAAGCATACACCGCAAGAGTACAAGGTCAAGGGCTATAAGATCGTGGGAGACATCGATCATTTCTATGGCAAAACTAAGAGCAACAATAAGACAACGTCGTCGAGCAAAGTGAAATCGACGCCCAAGTACCATCTGTTGTTTTTGCCCCAAGAAGTGATTGCCAAGAATGCACAGACCGAGATCGAGGCCATGAACATTACAAATTCCGGTGAAAACTCGTCAAGGGAAGAGAAACTGGCCAATCGTCCGCTGAAATTGCAGACCAATACGCAAACGATCGCTCACGGCAATACAGTGAATGCCAGCAGTTCGGCGACAATTGTAAGGAAACGTGTGAAGCCACTTAAAGGTGAAGCCACCTCGGTGTTGGCAGTAACATCGGGTTCAGTGATAAAGGTAACACCAGCACCGGCAACAGGGGGACATCAGCAGCAGCAGCAGTCACAACTGCAGCATCAGCCGCAGCAGCAGTCACAACTGCAACATCAGCAGCAGCACTACCAGAAGCCATCCAATCCTCGTCCCAACAATCATCCCCTGCCGGTGGGCACACCTTCCTACTTAAACAACCAACAACAACAGCCTCCTACAGCCCTGGCAGCCAATGTCAACAACAACAACAATAATGACAACAACAATATTTACACTGACAATAACAACAGCAACAAAAATCGCAATCCTTTGCTAAATCCCCTGCTGGGTCTACAGTCCAACCTCCAGAACAACATTAATAACATCAACAACGCCACCTCGAATGCCATAAAGACCGCCTTCCAAAATATTTTCCGCCTGCCCTTTAGACCGGACATCAACAACAACAACAATAAGCCTCAGACAGTAGCAGTGGCGGCCACCGAATATCCCTTCATTCAAGCCCCAGTCCTGCAGTTACCCCTAAAGCAGCAACAGCAACTTCTAGACCAACAACAATACTACTACACCCTGGTAACCGCACCGACCGCGGGCAAACCACCACTTTACGTGGCGGATAACTATCAAAATGATCACTTAGATTCCGACTACAAGTGGGATGATGAAAACTCTAGCACAGACTCGGGCAGCAGCGAAGTTAAGGATGTCATCGCCTCCGATGAGTCCCAGGAGCCGGCACAAGAGAAAATTTTCGGTCATCCCATCAAAGAGATTCAACAAACACAAAAAGAGGCCCTGAAGCAAGGAGGCATTATTATACAGAAACTTAAAGTTCGCCGTGGAGGTATTGCCATAGCCGGCCCTGGTGGTGTGGCCACAGCCGGCAGTGGTGGCACTGCCATTGTTGGACCCGGCGGTTATGCTCTCACTCATCCGCGCAGCCTGACCATTGCCGGGCCGGGAGCCAAAGTGATTGCTATACCCTCTAATGTCGACCTTAAGGATGCACTGTCACGTACAAATTTAAAGACAAAAATGATACCACGCGAGGGACGCATAGTGGCCACTGGTCCGACGGTTTATTATGCGCCCGGCACGGCAGATGGTGTAGAGATCGTAGAGTAGTAATTTTTAGCCGATTTTTATTTTGTAATGTATTCTTAGTTGTAGGCCAGTTTCCATGTAGTATTACTTAAGTTATTTTTTAATGTCTAACGATAATTTGGGTTAGTTTAATAATGAGGGGAAAATAGTTTGGTTTTGGTTCATTGTGTACAACTGATGTGTTTGAAGGTGACCCAAAGTGCCTTTTGTCTGTTGGGTAAAGAAAATTTTAAATGTTTATTGGTACGGACCATAGCGTTAAATTGTTATTAAATTTACATTCAAAAAAACTCGAGCTTTGGCATTTCTTTTAGGAGAAGGTGATAGATAAAGAAAATTTTAAAGCTCTTCGGCTTTTTAAATATGACTTAAAATTTAAGCAGAAAATACTTAAAGAAAATCCCTCTTGCTTTTTAGAGGAGGCTCTAAATAAATGCCAGGTTAGTTATAGGGAGCTTTCAAATCATTTAATATGGATAAGCTTTTATATTTTATATTTTTTAACCAAAGCTTAAAGCTCTGCAAGAAAAGTAATAATATGAAAAAGGTGTTACTAAAAAGCTCTGGTATCACATTTAAAGCTCGTGATATTTTCTGCACAAATTCTTGTTGTAATAAATAACTGCGAGTTTTTCTTGTGGTTTGTAAAATAAAGGGTTTACCAGTGGAATATAATAAGATTCGCTAAATAAAGAGCTTTTCAGCAAGCTTTTAATGCATGATTATGTGTTTAATTATGCGGAATACGATGTCGAACTTTTGTAAACTTCTTTATCAGTAATTGTTGGTGTTACAAAATAGCATTCATATGAATAACGTTAGCTTGCGTATAGATTTTTAAGGAAAATACCCGAAGAAAGTAAAGAAATTCAAACTTTGTTAAATCATTGTTTAATCATTGTTTAAATAGAAAAGCTTCTATTAATATGTTTAGGTTTAATAAACTATATTTTTGCGGTCCTTTTTTAAAACCACCTTTAAACACGTCGCTTATCATGCAATAACAAATTACCGACTATTTTAAAAGGGTTTTTGTATGCTAGTAAAGCTTTAAAGCTCTCTGAAAGTGTTATAAATTATATATATACATATTTTAAATCATTTTAAACATATTTTATTGTGCATTTCATAATGAAAAAAAGTAAATTTTAAGAATAAATTAAAAAAACTAAGACTTTTATTTTAACAACAAAATAAAAACTAAAAATGTACATATGTGTATGTAAATAACTCTAAACAAATGTTTTTAAGAAATCTTACTAATATTCGTAAAATAAATATACTAAAAACAAAACTATGCTGACAAAAGATAGAAACAAGCTGTAAATACAAACTAATGCTTTGAAATCCCTTTTCCCTCTCCCCGAAAAAAACCTTTTTAAACCTCAAACGCCTCATCGTCGCACAGTTGGCAAGCATCCGCATTTACCACATGGCCCCTACAACCGGCACCGCTAACAGCTTATACCACTCACGGCTTAAATCTTTTAACACCGGGTCAGATCGAACCTATACGGACCGCATCAGGAACTAAACCAAGCGAAACTGCCCAGATCGAAAACACACCACAACTAAGATCGTCTGTTGCCACCAACTTCCCGCAATTCTTAACACCGCAGCCATATTTTGTTTTAAACAATCCTTACTATGCCACGCCCTTTACACAATATGCCTATGCGACGACCAGTAATCAATTTTTGCCACAATTCGTTCAGACCGTGCCAGACACCACACAAACTGTGGCCCAAAGTAGCGCAACAACCACGAGAAAACCGAAAGTGAAAGACGCCGAACCCACCACGAAAAGGCCACAAGGTACTCCAAAATCCACACCACCAAAGCTGCAATTGAAACCTAAAATAAGTAAAAACACTGCCGGAGATTTTCGTAATGATGCTCCATTGCTTCAAGCGGTAAGACAAATTAATTCTGAGTTTATCATCGAAGAGATAATGCCAGTTCCCGGTCATCACATATTCTCGTCCGTTAATACGGAAAAAGTCTCGACCGCAAGCAAAGCTCAACAAAAATCAGCGGGTCCCAAATCTCAAGCCAAGAAACAAACCTCTAAATTATCCAGTAAGAAAACCTCAAATCAACCTAAGAATTCTCAAGTAAAAGTGGAATCTACTGGTCGCACCGCTACATCAGGCAATATACCCCAGATACCATTTGGTACATATTTTTTGCCCTACTTCTCCCAGGGACAGCAGCAGCAACAGGAACAGGGCATAAAAACGGCAGCCTTAATATTGGAACCCCATTCAAAGGCAATTGTTGGCAATGGTGGCACTGCCATCTCGACACCCATCTCAAGGGCTTATCTGAAGCGCGGTGTGCCCACTAATGTTTACTTTAATCCCGAATCAGTGGCCATTGCCGGTGTGGGTGGCAAAGCTCATGCCCAGGCTGATCTAGAGTTGGATTTAATAAATTGATTTATGGCCTGTATAGAGAGACTGAAACTTTTTTTCCTATAAATTATAAAACGACAACATGTGTGTATTATGCGATTCCTGATGAATTCACAAAGTATTTGTAAATAAATGTAAAGAAAATATTCAAAAAAGAAACGGGGCTTTGGTAAAGCTTTTTGTAAAATATTGTTAAGAAATTTTATGTAGAGTTTTTTAAGGTAATGTACAGTTTTTTTGTTTAATAACACTAAAGACGAAAGGGTTTTGAAAAAACGTTACTCTAGTATTCAGTAAAAAAAAGGTCGGCGTATGTTTTTATATCGGTTATTGTTGTTGCAAATACATTTTTCATAAAAAATAATCTTTGATCTTTGAATACAGATATGGACGAAAGTAAAATATCAGTACCTCATCCTTCTATAAAAGTCAAAACAAAAACTCTGATTTTTTTAATTTTTTCAATTTTAAAAATGCTAAAGCCAAGAATAGAATTGAAAACGAAAAAGTGTTTAAAATCATCGGTGCTATTGTTTAGAAAATATGATGGGTTATAAACTGAAATATTCTTACCCAAATGGGGTCATGAGAAAGCTCTGGCTTGGTGTAAAGGAAAGCTTTCGTCAAAAATCTCAGTGAAACATAGAACTATACACTTTTTTAAAGTTTATTAAAGGTTTTATTTCCTAAAAATTCTCGAAAAAGCTTTTATTAACGACTTCCATGTTTTGGAAAATGTTCCTCCAAAGCTTTGCTGTGGCTTTCTAAAAATGACTGCAAAAGCTTTAATTAATGCCTTGCATGTTTTGAAAAATTGCCTACACAAGCTTTGGTGTGGCTCTCCAAAATGTTTTTTAAATCACATTAATTTCATTGGAATATTGCCCGCGCTACTGGGTTGTAGCTTATATGTAGAAGATAGAGGCTCTGATTTTAAAGTTTCAATAAAAAAGCTTCTGTTTCTTACATTCATTTGAAAGCTCTGGCTAGGTTTAAAGGAAATTACTCTTGTCAAAAATTTCAGTGAAGCATAGAACTATACATTTTGAAAGGTTTTATTTTCTAAAAATTTTCAAAAAAGATTTTATTAATGACTTCCTAATGACTGTTTAGGAAAACGTTCCTCGAAAGCTTTGTTGTGGATTTCTAAAAATACTCTTAAAAGCTTTAATTAATGAATTTCATGTTTTTGAATACATGCTTCAAAAGCTTTTATGTGGCTCTCCAAAATATTATTAAAACCACATGCATTTCAGTCGAATATTGGCCGCGCTTTTGTGTTGTAATTTATAGAAAATAGAGGCTTTGATTTAAAAGTATCAAAATAAAGCTTTAGTTTCTTCTTTCTTACATTAAAGTCATTAAGTGAAATATTCTTATCCAAGTGGGGCCATAAAAAAGTTCTGGCTACTCTTCACGGAAATTACTCTTGTAATCACAACAGCTTTTGTCTAAAAACTCAGTGAAGCATAAAACAATAAATTTGTAAAAGTTTATAAAAGGCTTAATTTTCTAAAAATTCTCACAAAAGCTTTTATTAATGACTTCCATGTTTTGGAAAACGTTCCTTTAAAAGCGTTGATGTGGCTCTCTAAAAATGCCCTCAAAAGCTTTAACATATGACTTCCATGTTTTGGAAAATTGCCTTTAAAAGCTTAAGTGCAGCTCTCCAAAATGTTTTTGAAGCCACAAAAATTTCTGTAGAAAATTGGCCGCGCTATTGTTTTGAAGATTATATGAAGAAAATCGAGGCTTTGATTTTAAAGTATCAACAATAAAGCTTGAGTTTCTTACATTCAAGTCATCAAGTAAAATATTCTAACCCAAGTGGGGCCATGAGAAAGCTATGGCTACTCTGCAAGGAAATTACTTTTGTAATCACAACAACTTTCGTTAAAAATATCAGTAAAGCACGTGTTTTAAAGTTTATTAAACGCTTAATTTTCTACAAATTCTCACAAAACCTTTTATTAATGACTTCCATGTTTTGAAAAACGTCCGTCAAAAGCTTTGGAGTGGATCTCTTAAAATTCCCTCAAAAGCTTTAATTAATGACTTCCATGTTTTGAAAACCGTTCCTCAAAAGCATTGGTGCGAATATTGCCTGCGCTTTCGTGTTGTAATTTATAGAATATAGAGGCTTAGGTTTTAAAGTATCAATAATAAAGCTTTAGTTCTTACATTTAAGTCAGCGAATCACATAAATTTCTATTCGTGCTGTAGCTAGAGTATTTGAAATCTGCATAGTTTGTATTTTATAAAAGACTATATAATAAAAAACCTTAGGTTCTCTCCATCAACGTCAGGTGAAAGCTTTTGCAACTTTCACGAATGCATCAAATATTACATCCACAGTTTTCTTTGTTTTAAAATGCAACTTTTAAGTTTACTACGAAAAAAGCTTTTACTGATGCTGTTTGAAATTTCAGAGAAAGTAAGTTTTACAAAAATCCCAAAATGAAAGCTAGCGTCGTTTTATCCGTAAACTAATTTGTAACGACACTTACATCATTTTTACAAAAAAACGCAACACAAAAGCTTATGTTACTTTAAATGTAAATTGCTAAAAGCTTTAGTTATATATCGAGTTAGTAAAAGCAAAAGCGGAAAAAACGATAGATTTTAGTTATAGAAAGATTTATGCTTTTGTAATACAAAGCCATGTCATTAAATGTAGTAAAGCTTTTTTGTATGTGTATAGCAAAAGACAGAGATTTTAAATTGTATTCATGAGATGCGAAATTTAAAAGCTTTAGTTAAATGGCGTGTAAGTAAAAGCAAAAGTTAAAAAAAACTATACACTTAGTATAGATAGATTTAAGCTAATTCTAAGCCACGCAAATAAACTTAGAAAAGTTTTTTCTTAAATTAAAATACATTTCGGTGCGTGTTTAAGAGCTTTATTTCTTAATAAAAGTCTAAAAGTAGACTTTGAAAAAAAATGCACTTCGGAGTAAGACCATAGATTTGGACATTTATTGAGCTTTAGTTTAATGATTGTACTAAGTTTTAATTAGCTTTTTATAACAATCTAAGGTTATTCTTTTTGGAAGGAGAACTTAGATTTGTTTAATAAATGGGTAATAGCTCAAAAATTCATAATTTCACTACAGAGAATAACTGTCGGCTTATACACTTAAAGTACTCCTCTTGCGAAAGCTTATAGTAACCAATAGAAAACTTTTGTAGTGGGTAGAAAAAAAACTGTATGTCATTTTCTTAAAAAATATAAATCTTTAAAATTTTGAGGTAGTTATTAAAGGGCGCTATGTTGTTAAATTGTAAACATTGTCTAAGAGTTTTTTCATTATTTGTAAATATTTACTACCTCCCATTTTCAACGTTTCCTTTAGATTTAAACTTCCTTCCTTCCTTGCTTCTATTCTAGCTTTTACTCCGTCCTTTCCTAGCAGTAGTTAAAAGTGTACAATATATTTAGCTTTTTCTTTTGCAAAATTGCTTTAAACATTCTTTATTTGTTTTAAACCTAACCCATATAATACAACCACACATATTATAACCTTGCACCCTGCCTTCCCCCCGCAACACCAACCGGTCATTGTGGTACCCGTAGACATAGATCCTTGGATGACCATACACTTCCCTATTACGGTGGCTTGAAGGGGCAATATGTCCATGTCAAAGATGGAAAGGTACAAAAGTTTTTCGTAAATGACAAGGCACAAACCTCAATATCGGCGGCCATCTCACGACAGGGGCCAACAGCCGCTCTGTCGAGCAGTATAGCGCTAACCGCGCATGAGGAACGTGAGAAGACAAGATTCGAGGAGGACTTCAACAGGATACAACTGGCGGCAGCACGTCTAGTGGCCATACAAGAGAAGGCCAAACAAAAGGGCACTTTTAGTTCCGACGACAACCGTGTCTATGCGGCCAGTCTTTTGGAGCTGGGTCAAGCCGCCCAAAGTTTAGCCCAGCTACAGCAGACTGGGCAAATAAATGACTTCAGTGTGCTTTTGCAGCCATATCAAGGTGCAGACAAGCCACAGAAAACTCCAAGTGTAACACTGACAGAAACAAATTCGGACGATGCGGTGACTATTGAAGCCCCCGTGGAAGAAGAGAAAGTAGAAGAGGTTACCGAACAGCAGTTCAGTGAAATGGATCTTTTGCCCGTTACTCCCGAAGATCCCTACGAAGATGTCCACGATAGTGTGGCGGTAATTCCACCCAAAAAGGATGCCTCAGTGGCTGAAGCTAAACCAGTGGGTGAGTTCGTGTTTGAACAAAAAAAAATGTCTCTTGTCTAAACGTTTTTTTTTTTTTTTTAATTTCCTCTCATGCATTTATTAGGTTTGTCCATTGCCGGTGTAGGTGGAGTGGCCTCCTCTAAGCCCAATGCGGTAGCCCTCTCCGGCCGCAATGGTTTGGCTGTTTCCGCACCAAAAGCCACAGCCATAGCTGGCGTCACGGCCCAAGAAGCTGCCGCCTTCAGTATCTCCTTGCCGGGCCGCAATCAGTTGGTCATTAAATCGGCCTCAACACGCCTAGCAGCACCGGCCACGTCAGCCTCCTACGATGACTACGACTATATTGAAGCCTCACCTCTACAGGCCCATACCCGCAATGTGCCCCTATTGAAATCATCTGGTCTGTTGCGCACCAACTCGAACAGTAAAGCTAAGCCTATGATGGAGACCGCCTCAGCCGCCGATGATATTGTGAAAATGTGGCGCACCGCCATTGCCGAAGATTATGCCGCGCCATCTGGTGACATGGACCGTCTGGATGATTATGATATTGAACAATTGTATAAGATCTCAAAAAAGTTGAGCCAACGCCATAGAGTTTAAGTTTGATAGTATTGAATTGCATCGAAGTGATGGCATTTTGAGCATTAATTGCATTTAAGAAATTCAATTTAATAATTTATCATAAAGTATTTTAATTGGAACATTTGACTATTTATCTTTAAATGTATTTAATACGGAAATAAATAATAAGAAATGATATTGAGAATACTTACTCAGATTGGCACTACAGCCTATTGTTGGTACTGACCTGTAAAAGAAAAGATTTCCAAGAAAATTAAAATGGGAACGACTGTACAATTTAAAATAAAAGCAGAGACAGAATTTCAAAAATAAATTACTGTGTAATAAATAATAGAGGGCAGTAATTTCGTGACTTTCCCAACTTTCCTAGTAGTAATATGAAATGCAACACTGCTCCTATCAAGTACCATCTGTTAATAGACAACTGTCAAATTTTTAGAGAGTTCCGTCATTTAGTTTGTGTTCAACAGCTGTTCAAAATATACAACCTAGTAAGTTTTGTTACAAATGGAAAAATTGAATTTCGAGTACTCATTAAAAATTATTTTTGGAGAAGAAACCCGTCAATCAAACCCAGGAAAAGTTTCGTAAATACCATAGGGCTCTGCACCATCGATATCACTGGTAAAAAAGTGATTTACTGACATTCGTTGTGGTCCCACAAGTACAAATGACGCTGAACGTTCTGGACGGCAAATTGAGGTCAATGTGGAAAAATCCATGATATTCAGCCTTATTACGGTTGTCGAAGACGTAGTCGAATGTCGATTTTTTTGGAAAACGGTACTACGGTTGTCGAAAATGCACAATCTGTTACAATTTTCGTAACACGGAAGACGAAAACGACTGTCAAAGTTGGCTAAAACAGTCGATCAATTTTTTCCATACGACTAGAGACGTCGCCGCATTCAATTGACAACAATTGTTAGCCGTTGGTTTCATCCGCTAACACGCCGTTAACTAATTTGAAATTTAACACATTTTTTGACATTTTATATTCGACAATAAATAAATATAACAAAATTGTATAAAATAAATTATTTATCTATTTTCAACATTGGGTAAATTTGCGGTATTTTACCAAAAAACTTTTATCTGATGTCGACCGCTGACATAAAGTTTATGTCGCCGTCACTTGTTTTGTGTCAGTTGTCGCCGTAAAAATGAACAAGCAGGCGTCGTTTTCTGAATATATTCACATTTGTTTACAAAGATGAGCTGCAAAATGTAAGTATTTGTTTTTTGTGAGAAAATTCAATTAATTAATTATTTATTTAGTCCAGGAATAAAATAACCACGCAACAACAGTTTTCAAAAATGGTGGAATTGTTGGAGGCAAATCCAAATCTTGAGCGTACGTACCACAGCGGCCTACATAAAGTAAATACCAAGGAGGAATGGGTGAAAATTGCCATTGAATTAAATTCCATTGGGCCTCCCATGCGCCAAGGTACGGAATGGATGAAGGTGTGGGCAGACTTCAAATGTGATTTGAAAAAGAAGCTGCTGCACAACAAGGCAGAATGCCGTGCAACGGGAGGAGGGCCACACAAACAGTTTGTACTGACGCCAGTGGAGGAAGCAGCCTCAAGTTTGCTGCAGCTAGACTCCATAGTATATCCGGAGGGAGTCGAATTTGGAGTCTCAAATACTCCACTTAAGTCCAGCTATTGCCGTATGGACACCACAAATGAAAATATTTTTTTTATTATATTTATTTTATTTTATCTTGAGAAAATTTCAATGTTGCCTTTGGCGGACAATTATGTAAAAAGTAAACATTGTTTTGACAGTAAAGCACATCTTTTACTTTTCAATCTATTACAAAATCACAAGAGTCGAAAAAGTTACGTAATACCAAAAATAATCGAAATCGACAACGACTTCGACTGCTCTCGATTTTCGTCTTCGACAACCGTAATAAGGCTGATTGTGTTAGCCGGTCGAAAAAGTAAAAGTGCGTGATGCCATACGCATTTCATATGGCAGTGTGCTTTCGATATTACATGATCAGTTGAGTTTAAGAAAGCTGTCTGCAAGATTGGTGCCGCGTTTGTTCTCAATTGATTATAAACGAAATCGTGTGACAACTTCAAAGGGTTGTTTGGAGTTGTGTTACCGCAATTCGAATAAGTTTTTGCGGCGTTTTGTAGCTGTGAATAAAACATAGATCCATTACAAAACTCCGGAGACCAAGCACCAGTCTAAACAATCAGCCTTATTACGGTTGTCGAAGACGAAAATCGAGAGCAGTCGAAGTCGTTGTCGATTTCGATTATTTTTGGTATTACGTAACTTTTTCGACTCTTGTGATTTTGTAATAGATTGAAAAGTAAAATATGTGCTATACTGTCAAAACAATGTTTATTTTTTACATAATTGTCCGCCAAAGGCAACAATGAATGCCTCCAACAATTCCACCATTTTTGAAAACTGTTGTTGCGTGGTTATTTTATTCCTGGAATAAATAAATAATTAATTAAATGAATTTTCTCACAAAAAACAAATACTTACATTTTGCATTTTGCATCTTTGTAAACAAATGTGAATATATTCAGAAAACGACGCCTGCTTGTTCATTTTTACGGCGACAACTGACACAAAACAAGTGACGGCGACATAAACTTTATATCAGCGGTCGACATCAGATAAAAGTTTTTTGGTAAAATACCGCAAATTTACCCAATGTTGAAAATAGATAAATAATTTATTTTATACAATTTTGTTATATTTATTTATTGTCGAATATAAAATGTCAAAAAAATGTGTTAAATTTCAAATTAGTTAACGGCGTGTTAGCGGATGAAACCAACGGCTAACAATTGTTGTCAATTGAATGCGGCGACGTCTCTAGTCGTATGGAAAAAATTGATCGACTGTTTTAGCCAACTTTGACAGTCGTTTTCGTCTTCCGTGTTACGAAAATTGTAACAGATTGTGCATTTTCGACAACCGTAGTACCGTTTTCCAAAAAAATCGACATTCGACTACGTCTTCGACAACCGTAATAAGGCTGAATGTCTTTCTCCGGGTAAACCGGCTCCGTCGGTCATTAAGTTGATAACAACAGAATTTTTGGATGCTCGCGGGATAATCCACATCGAATACCTTCAAAAAGGAAAAACAATAAACGGCGAATATTATGCCAACTTATTGGACAAATTTAACTAGGATTAAAAAAACGACCCCATATGGCTAATACATAGTTCTTTTCCATCAAGACTATGCACGGGAGCACACGTCAATGGCAAAATTTCATGAATTGGGTTTTGAATTGGTACCTCATCCGCCATATTCTCCGGATTTAGCCCCAGTGACTATTTCCAAACCTGAAGAAAGGGCTCGGTAGAAAGAGATTTAGATCGAACGATGAAATTATTAATCAAGAAAATGGCTATTTTATGGACCTCGAAAATCCTATATTACAATAATTGAAGAAACATTGTACGATGTTTGCTATATATATATTTCCTAATAATATAAATGCGAATATTTCTCATCATAAATGGATTTATTGTTTTTCAAAGTATTCTCCAGCATTATTAATACACGTTTACATGCGCTCAAACCAATTGTCGAAGCACTTTTGCCACTCCGATTGAGTCACCTCCAAAACATGGTTTTTATAGGCTTCAACAGCTTCTTCTGGCGAAGAAAATCGTCGATAACGCATTTTTTTCTTGATGTGCGGGAAAAAAGAAGTCATTGGGTGCCAATTTAGCGCTGTACGGCGGATGACCCATCAATTCGACGTTTTGACCGGTCTAAAAGGCGCTTGTTTGAGCCGATGTGTGAGAGCTCGCATTGTTATTGTCTTCTCTTGACCCACACGGTCGATTGCTGTTTTGTTTCAGGCTCATGCGCATAGATCCATGATTCGTCACCTGTGACGATATTATAAATGGCTTTTGAAGCACAGCGATCGTATTTTTTCAAAATTTCTTTGCACCAATCGACACGAGGCTTTTTTTTAGCGATTGTCAATTGTGCGGGATCCAACGAGAACAAACCTTTTTTACGGCCAGGTGTTCATGCAATATCGAATGTATGTATGCTGGTAGAAGAAATGCCCAAGGATGCCTCTATCTCACGGTATGTCACATGACGATTTTGCATTAGCAGTTCACGCTCGGCATCAATGTTCTCTGGCACAACGGTCGTTTTTGAACCATTTTCACGACCTTCGTCTTGAGCGAGCGTCGGCCACGATTGAATTCATTAAACCAGTTTTTCACAGTGCTATAGGATTGTGATTCATCGCATTCAAAGATTTAAGTTCATCGAAGCACTTTTGTCGTGTTAATCCACGTCGAAAGTTGTGAAAAATGATCGCACGAAAATGTTCACGAGTTAATTCCATTTTTTTGCCAAATTGATTTTTTCAAGTCAACACAAATGATGTACGTCCAAACGAGTACTAAAAAATGTCAAACTTTCTAATGGAATTGTCAGAAGGCGCCACGCAACACTTAGTGTTGCCTAGACCAGATATATATATATATATATATATAGCTACCCTCATACTAAGTATATTGAGCTAAAAGGAGATTATGTTGAAAAAAAATTTTTTGGCAAAAAACTGAGTTTTATCCGAAAAGTCACGAAAATATTGATATGCTCTCGTACGTATGTTCTCGTAGTGTAAAGTATTTGTAAATAAGAAAGAGCCCAAGCACAGTGAAAACCTACTCATATATTTGGTTGGCAGGATGGGCAGGTTTCAAGCTAGCCGTGACTGTCTAAACAAACTTGTCAAAAAATTGGTCACACTGTAGTAAAGGGTAGCTTATTAAGTATAGGAGATAGACCTACCATCGAGTATATCGTATCTTTTCGTCAAGCGATATCCGTCTGTCCGGCCGATGTCGATCTTGCGCTGTAATTTGCAGCGTATTTCGATTAAACGATGCACAATGAAGTTATCCATATATGCCACTGGTTTGAAATCATACTAAGGGCTTTTTTGATTGTGAAACCTTCAGCTCCAGAGGCCAAATAAAGGGTGGGTAAATTTAAAGGGCCGATGTTAATTTTAAATTTTATTTAGGAAATTATTGTCATTTCTTTTGAATATGATAATATTGGTATGGTTCAACTATGTGTAGAACAACATATCGGCCAAATGGCCGCCGCAACCTCGGCGGCACACCTCCATCCGACGGTCCAAATTTTCGATGACGCTGAGGCATAATTGAGGTTCTTTGCCGTTAATGTGCCGAATTATCTCATCCTTCAGCTCTTGAATTGTAGCTGGCTTATCGACGTACACCTTTTCTTTCAAATAGTCCAACGGTGTCAAATCACATGATCTTGGCGGCCAATTAACATCGCCACGACGTGAGATAACACGGCCATTGAATTTGTCGCGCAAAAAAGCCATTGTTTCGTTAGCTGTGTGGCAAGTGGCAGCACCCTGTTGAAACCACATACCGTCCATTTCCATATCTTCCAATTCGGGCAATAAAAAGTTCGTTATCATCTCACGATAGCGAACACCATTCACAGTAACTGCCTGACCGGCCTCATTTAGAAAAAAGTACGGCCCGATGATGCCGCCAGCCCATAAACCGCACGAAACAGTCACTCTTTGTGAGTACATTGTTTTTTCGACAATCACTCTTGGATTATCGTTCCGAAATGCTGAAATTCTGCATATTGATGAATGCACTGAGGTGAAAATGTGCCTTATCACTGAAGATGATTTTCTTCAAAAATTGATCATCCACTGGTGCCATTTCTTGCCACCATGCTGAACATTGATGACGTTTGAAAAGGTCAAGACGCTTTAGTTCTTGAGTCAATTGCACCTTGTAAGCGTGTAAATGCAAGTCTTTATGCATAATCTTCATCAACGACGAGTGTGAGAGGTGCAATTGTTGGGCACGATGACGAGTTGAGGTGGACGGCGTGTCAGCCACACTATCCCGAACTGCAGTAATATTTTCGGCAGTACGAGCTCTCACATCTCCTACAGACCCGGTTTTCTCAAATTTTTGCACGATTTTGCCGATTGTACGAGCATTTGGACGATTAAATTGACCGAAAAAATCACGAAGTGCACGATATGCATTTTTATAATAATCCTGAATAACTTTAACGCGTTGGTCGCTTGTGTATCTTTCCATGGTTTAAATTGAGTTAGTCTGAAATTGAGAAAAATCAAATGGAGTGCAGAATAAAACTTGACGTTTAGAGGTGGTTCACATACAACATCGACCCTTATAATTTAACCACCCATTAAATTCGAATTTTACCAAATATTGCGCAGAACGTTACGTGCAATCAATAACCTTATCGCTCCATATTATCGAAAAGCCCCCATGCAAGGGATGAATATCCACAATACAAACGTCCCACTCAATTTGAGGTCCGGCCGTTCTAGAAGACACAAATTCGATCCAAACGTGCTCCAGTTTCGCAGGGTACTTTAAGGTGACCAATAATAACTCTGGTCAAATTTTAAAGTGTCGGTCCATGTTTTTCCGTAGCCCTATGTGCAAGCCACATTTGCTATAGGCTTTTGCCAAATTCCTATAAGGGGTAATTTAAGTTTTGGAAGCCAAACCTGAATCGTAGAATAAAATCCCTGAGGTGTAGTTGCGGCCAACATTTAATGGAAATTATATTCAAGAAATACTTATAAATGGCGTAAAATGTCCTTTCGAATGAATAATAAAGATTCCACGCTGGATTTGAATTATTGTATTTCTTTTTATTGCGAAAAAATGTATCTAGAATTATTACCCGTTATAAAATCAACAGGATGACAATTAAAATAGAAATTGGTATTATAAGGGGTTAACAAGGTCCAAAAGGGACCAAAAATCAAAACATGGGAAAAATAACATCAAATCAAGAGGATTGCGAACAAAATAGAAATGGGAATAAAAAGGGGATCAAAAAGGGCAAAAAATCTAAATGGGAGAAAAACACCATTACAAAATAGAAAAAATTAAGGAAAACAAAATCAAAACATCAGCATTGATTTGACCCATACAAATGGGTCAAATTATATGAACTTGATTGCCTAGAAAATAGAAATTGGGACAAAATGGGCTAAATACCATCAAAATAGAAACGAAACTGACAAAACGGAGAAATGTGAGAAAAGCAATAACAAATCCACAGGTTCGTGTAGAAAATATAAAAGGTCCAACCGGGCAATAACCGGCGAATATCAACATGGCAGAAAACACTTTTAACAACAGGATGGCTAAGAAATGGAAATGAGAATGAAAAGGGATAAAAAAGGACCAAAAAAGCAAAAGAGTAGATCAAATCAATAAGATTGCGTATAAAATAAAAACGGTGATAAAAAGGTTTACGAAATAGGAATAAAGTGATTAAACCAATATAAAATCAACAGGATGACATACAAAATATAAATGGGGATCAAAAAGGGCTAAAACGGGCGAAACAGAAATACAGTGAGAAAAACAAAAGCAAATCAACAGGATGGCATCAAAAAGATCTTAAACGGGCGAAAAAGGACTAAAGTGATGAAAACAATATCAAATCAACATAGAAATTGGGATCAAAATGGACTGAATCGGGCTAAATAGAAATAGAGTGAGAAAAACAATATCAAATTAACAGGATGGCTTAGAACATATAAATAGGGTGAAAATGAGACAAAAATTGGCTATTGGCTGGAATGGGCTTAATAAAAAAGGGGCCAAAAGGAGAAAAATATCAAAAAATGGTCAAAACAATATTAAAAAAACAGGATGGCTAAAAAATAGAAATCAAAAAGGGAATGGGCTTAATAAAAAAGGAACCAAAAGGAGAACAATAAAAAAATGGTCAAAACAATATTAAAAAAACAGGATGGCTAAAAAATAAAAATCAAAAAGGGCGAAAACGTTCGAAATAGAAATACAGTGAGAAAAATAATATCAAATCAACAGTATGACATGAAAAATAGAAATTGGGATCAAAAATAGCTAAAACGGGCGAAAAACGGATAGTGTTAAAAAAATTATCAAATCAACATAGAAATGGCAATCAAAATGGGCTAAAACGAGCGAAATTAAAATAAACAATATCAAATCAGCAGGATGGCTTAGAAAATATTAACAGTGTACAAATGAGACAAAAATGGGCTAAAAAGGGAGGAAAACGCTATTAAATCAGCAGAATGGAATAGAAATGAAATAAAAAGGGCCAATAAAGGCGAAATATCTAAATATCAGAAAAATATCAATGTAACAGGATGACTCTGAAAATACAAATGCGTATTAAAAAGGGCCATAATGCTCGAACTATCGAAATGGAATAAAACAGTTTTAAATATTAAACAGAATGGCATAGAAAGTAAGAATGTGGGAAAATGTGATTTACAGGGATTCAAACTATAGAATAGTATAGAAAATAAAAATGGGAATATATAGGGCTAAATACCAAAATAAAAACAGGATTAAACCACTACACTAGTATGTCGTAGAAAAATATAAAAGGGAACAAAAAGGGTAAAACATAGGCGAAATTAAACCACTAGACTATGATGTGAAGAATATAAAAGGGAACAGAGGGTAAAACATAGGCCCGAAAAAGGCGAAATAAAAATGGTCAGAAAAACAATATCAAATCAAACAAATGTCATTAAAAACTAAATGGGTAATAACAAATTTTGAAAGAGTGAGAAATATCGAAAATGAGAGAAAAACATTATTAAACCATTAGAATAGCATAGAAAATAGAAATGCGTATACAAAGGGCCAAAAGGGTGAGATTTAAAAAATTGAGACAAATAAAATCAAATAAAACGCATGACATAGACAATGAATGGAAAATAAATTTCACAAATCGAAAAAATAAAAAAGTAGGTAAAAATATTAAACAGCATGTATAGAAAGCAAGAAATCAATTGGAGCAAAAACGGGTGAAATAAGAAAAAAAGCGAGAAAAACATAACGTCGTTATAATAGAAATTCGGTAAACATGAGCTTAAACGGGAAATGCATCAAAAGGTAAGAAAAACAATATTAATTCAACAGATAACATAGAAAATAAAGATAATCAATAAAGGTATAAAAATGACCAAAAACGGGTCAGGTACAAGGCAAATTACACATTTTTACAAGATCCCGTACCAGGCCTTAGAGATTAAAATGATAAAAATCTAATAGAATAAATTGATATTTTGGAATGCACATCTGTAGCCGAAACTTGATACATATGCAAACACAAACTTACTCGTATGTAAACAGAGAAAAACAATCATCATTCCAAAACCGAATGTATTCATGCTGAAAATATGAACACCTCACTGACATTAGTAGGACATTTTAAAACCGGTGTCTGCAGGTTCACACTCAAAGCTGAAATTGAGTTCGGTTTTCCTTCCGGTTTTTTAACAGCAGTATCCATTAGTGCAACTGCACAAGCAATTTCTTCTCCGCCAGAAGACGGTCCCACATCAATCGGCATATCGTTAACCTGTTCCGTTACAGGTACCGCGGATGTTCTTTCCGTCAGCTTGGGAGAATTTTTCTTCGACGATTTCTTTCGTTTTGGTGTCGGTGTCGTCGTCTGTGGTACGACAAACTTATCCAAATCCGGATATTTATCAAACATTTCAGAGAATTTAGAAAATTTCTCCTGAATGCTTAATAACTCCAATCCCATCTTAAATACTTCCGCAAGTGTATCCTTGAAGAATTTATAAAACTGTATATCAATTCTTCTACACCGCGGACAACACCATCTGATGCCATTATTTTGACCTATGGCATCAGCGGCACGATCAGAAACGTCGGCACATTTGGTATGACCAAACATACCACATATCCAGCAACCAATCATTCTCTCGTTGGATGTTAAATTGCAACCTATGAGAGTGCAAGTCATGTTCTAGAGGTATTTTTTCAGAACAAAAAAAATATAAAAATTCAAACCAAGTGTTGAATTTTTATTAGTAATTTAAAAGGACATTTTATGGCATTTATTTTTTGAATATAATTTCCTTCAATTGTTGGTCGCAACTACGCCTTAGGGTTTCCATTCTGAGGGTCCAATTTTGGATGACTCGTTCGAGCATTATGACCGGTATGGATTTAATGACTCGCGTAATGTTGGCTTCCCAAACCTGAATCTTAGGTTTGACAGCATAGATCTTTCTTACGTAATCCCAAAGAAAAATGTCATAACTCGATGTAGGCGGCCAACTCACCTGTCCAAAACGTGAAATTAGCTGCTTTTCGAAATGACCTCCATTGTTTGAGCAGCTGTATGGTGGCAAGTGGCACCGTCCTGTTGAAACCAAGTGTCGTCAAGATTACGGACTTCAATTTCAGGTAGCATAAAGATCGTTATCATGGCGCGATAGCGAGCACCATTCACGGTTAAGTTCCGGTCATCATCATTTTTAAAAAAATATGCACCGATGATTCCACCAGATTATAAACCACACCACACCGTGGTTTTCTGTGTACATAATGGCACCTCTTGAACCTCTTCTTGTTGCTCTTCGGCCCAAATGCGGCAATTTTGTTTATTGACTTTGCCGTTGAGCCAGAAATGGGTCTCATCACTAAACAAAATTTTGGTCAAAAACAGAGGATCTTCCCGTGTCTCACTGAACGCTTATTTCCATAAAACAGTTGCCAACATTTGAAGGAAATTATTTTAAAAAAATAAATGCTATAAAATGGCACTTCAAATTACCAATAAAGATTCCACACTTGATTTGAATTATTATATTTTTTTTGTTCTGATAAAATACCTTTAGATGGATCACCCTATACTATTAATTTAGCAAATCATTCATTTTATTATAGGGGAATTAGAATTTATATTTTTTTTTGTTCTGAAAAAATACCTTTAGATGGATCACCCTATACTATTAATTTAGCAAATCATGTATGGAATTCATTTTATTATAGTGGAATTAGAATTTGCCATGACAGACGAAGAATTGGGTATTTGTGTGTAAATCCATAGTTGAATTCGTACACACAGATAACAGACTCGTTGTCATAACCTATTTTTTGTCTTCCGAATAATTGAAGTTGCATACACTTTGAGTAATCCCTCAGTACAACCAAATGTTAGTTTGTGCTCTGTAATTTGCAGTAATTGAAACTGAGTTATCAGTGGAACGTACGCTGTATCCTCCAGAAAAGAACTATTGGATCAAAAAGTCCATATGTCAGACTTTAGCAACGAAGAAAATTTAAAATGTTGGTCAGAGAAAAAATACTGTTTTCTTATACAATTGCAGTACTTGAAGGGTCAAGACGATGAAAAGTGGAAAAGATGATGGATGATTTTTACCGAAAAATATATGTGGAGAATTTATTGGCTTAAAGTTAGTAAAAATCGAACTATTTTATTTTTATAAAAAAAATCCATTAAACAATCCGTTTTTGGTTATGGCCATCACTTGTTATTGCTTACAACAACAAAATGTTTGCAATTAGTTGTGGCAACTAAATACCTTTTTCGCGTTTTATTGGTATGACCGATCAATAAGTTGTGAATACAGTACAATGATATTAATCACCATGTGGTATTTCGAACCGAATACCCATGACGATAACAAACATTTGGTGATTGCAACCGAAATCAGTTTTTTGCCATTGAATCATTGTAGTTCTAACCGATTTTCAAATATCTTTTTCTTTATGTGTAGTGAAACCAGGTTTAACATAAGACTGTTTCATGGGCTCCTTTAGACCATGCAACCGACCCTTAACTCATCTCGTAGCAATTTTTGCTTTAATTAGAGAACACATTATCAATATTGACTACCAAAACGTCCGTCAACTAACAGTCCCCATTTTAACCATTGTTCGTCCACAAAAATATAGGTTTTTTAAGCAAATACTCAAAAAAAGTGTACTCTATCCCGAGGAACTGTTTTTCCTCAAATTCTAGGGGGCCGATTTCGCAGATTAACAATCCCAAACAGCTTATGGCCATAACCCACCATCATGGAAAATTTAAGGATCCTACAGTAATTCGTGAAACTGCCATCGCGCTTTCAATGGACGGACGGACGGACATACATCGTCTTAGAATTTAACGACGATCAATATTATAAATACCTTGTGGGGTTTTCGATCGATAAGTGGTTGCAAACGAAATGACAAATTCCGAAACTCTACATACTTTGGTGGAGAGTTTAACAGCTAAACGCACTTTAACCAAATGTAATTATGACCACACCGCCTGCTGGACTAACATCATCAACTAACAAATCCCATCTCTGTGAATTTAAATGCAGTACAATATCTAGCATACATTTAGGCGTTTCTAAAAACAGAATTTTTAGCCAACAAGTCTCTCAATAATAAAGAAATTAAGCATTAATAGAAGCCATTAAAAAACATGCTCATTGAAGAAACTAGCCACAATATTAAGGGGCAACCATCATGGACAAACCACAGGGAAAACTGCCAGCAACCGCAAATTGTATGATGCTACTCCACACTGAATACGTATCAGGTTAACATCCACCGGTAAGTACACATTCTTGAAAGAGCTTATTTATAACAAATGTCTTTCTCGTATCTTTTGGCCACAAATAAAATAAATTGAAGAAAAAAACACAAAATTCTGAAAGAAATTGTAACCAGTTTGGAATGAGTTTGTCAGCCAAACAAGTACTTATGGACAAGTTTTCACTCACTTACTCGCAAACAATTACCATGATCATCACCATCAGATGTCATTCGTTACACTGGCTACAGGCTAGATTTTAAATGCTCGTTGTGGATGTACATATGTATGTAAGTATGTGCTATGACTTGGACAAAGACGATAAGATTTCTATGGAATGGACGATGGATGAAGCACCACAAACTTGAACTGTTACTATTGTATGGAAACATAAACAACGACAATGGATGGCTACGATCGACGATCCTGTTTCGGTTGTGATTGTGGAAAATCTGCCTCATCGCCTGTTGTGTAAAGTGAGAAAGTGTTGCCAGATGGAGCATAAATACGTTGTACTTCTGATTTAAATATATAAGTATTGTAATAAATAAATTAAATGCAGCTGCAATACTAACCGCCTCATTCATAAAAACTTACAATAGTTTTAAAGAACATTTTTTAAATTTAAATTTAAACTTACTGAATTAAAGTCTCAGACTTTAATGTGAGAAGATTGAATTTGAGCGATTTTTTGCACGATTTTAGAGGCTTACGTCGGTATATGGTGCTGGAGATAGTTTTCAAATTGTCATAACTTTGGAGAGAGTTAAGATATTTTAATGCGTAAAGATGCATTTAAAAGGTATTTACATGGAAATTAATAACATACGTATTCAAAAAAAATATTTCCAAAACAAAATGTTTAAAAATATATTATCGTCTGCAAAAATATGTAAAAATTGTGTTTATTTTCAATTTTTAAAATATTGTCCCTTTCCTGCACTGTAAGAGGGCTGCCATATATATTTCTGGCCTAATAATAAAAATGCGAATATTTATTATATATAATTTATTGTTGTATATTTTATATTATAAGTATATATTGTATATTTAATATTGTTTTTCAAAGTATTCTCCAGCATGATTTATACACTTTTGTATGCGCCCAAATCAAATGTAGAACCACTTTTTCCACTCCGATTGATAAACCTTCAAAACCTTGGCTCGTCTTCGAAGACCCACATGACCGATTGCTGTTTTGTTGCGGGCTCATACGCATAGATCCATGATTCGTCACCTGTGACGATCCTTAAACGTCTTTTGAAGCACCGCGATCGTATTTTTCAAAATTTCTTTGCACCAATCGACAAGAGCCTTTTTTGATCAATTGTCAAATTGTGCGGGATTCATGCAATATCGAATGTATGCTGGGAGAAGAAATGCCCAAGGATACCTCTATCTTACGGTATGTCACATGACGATCTTGCATTTTCAGTTCACGCACGACATCAATGTTCTCTGGTACAACGTCCGTTTTTGGACGACCTTCACGAATTTCGTCTTTGAGCGAGCGTCGGCCACGATTGAATTCATTAAACCAGTTTTTCACAGTTCTATGGGATGGTGATTCATCGCCATACAAAGATTTAAGTTCATCGATGCACTCTTTTCGTGATAGTCCCCGTCGAAAGTTGTGAAAAACGATCGCACAAAAATGTTCACGAGTTAATTCCATTTTTTTGTCAACTTGATTTTTTCAAGTCACTGTAAACAACACAAATGGTGGTCGTACGTCAAAACGTTCTGAGTACGTTTATGCTAAAAAATGTCAAACTTTCCAATACTTTCCAATACTTAGTGTTGCCTAGGCCAGAAATATATATAGCCACCCTCGTATTATGGGTCTTTACTCTGAGTCAACGAATATAAGCGGAACAAATGGCTAGATCGCTTAAAGTAGTGTCACTTTAGTTCAGAAACTGGAAAATTGTGGACAACGGTGAAATCGCTCTCTAACCCTGGAAGAAAGGATGATGGGACAGCCGTCACGTTCGGTGACGGAGAACAGTCACAGATCCGAAGCGGTGAGCGAGTTATTTTAACTGCCTTTTATTGAGCACCCACAGAGTGATAAGGTGAAAAGGAGAGTATTGCGTCGTATTATCCGCGCTTCCCGAGTCGAAGAGGCACCACCACAAATCACCGTTGGCGAAGTTGCCCTTGTCATCCACAGGGCTAAGTCATTTAAGGGTCCGGAAGGAATATCAGTGCTGATGTTGAAGTACTTGGATACACCTGGAGTAGAGTACCTGACCAACGTGCCCAATCTGTCGCTAGCCACTCACTTAGTTCGCGATGCCTTGAAAATGGTCAGAGTGGTACTGCTACTGAAGCCAGGCAAAAACGCAATCAAAGGAGAATCGTACAGGCCGATCTCCTTGCTTTCGCCAGTAGCAAAGACGCTTTAAGTATTGCTCCTCCCCAGCCTGATCGAAAACTTTTATATGCTAATCATCAGCATAGGTTCCACAAGCAGCACAGTATAAAAGCTGCCTTAACCAGAACAAACCCAACGACAGGACGGTCCTCGCATATCTTAACCTTACAGAAACGCCCCTTCCACCTAGTTTGAAACGTTAGGTCGTACACTTTATGTGAGGGCGCCAATCATTTAGCTATTTCGAAGAAACCGACTGTCAGGATTGGTCATAAAAACCGGACTATCGGTTTTCGATTTCAGATTTGGACACTCCAGTGTACTAGACACACATTACACATAAGGTTAAAAATGCAGCCTGTTGTACCCATTTTGGGTACACCCACTGATCTCCATTCCAAGCATTCGAATATTTTTTTATTGCACCTAGTAAACCTGGGAACACCTTTAACTCTACCTCTCTAAAATTCCTGCACCACCAGACGAAGTTGAAATTGTATCGTACGCTGGTGGCGGGACAATTCTGGCGTCAGAACCTTAAGTAGATAACATATGCGAGAAAATCAACTGTAACCTCACTGACTACGCACGCTAATTCACTGCGCGTAATATGAAAAAATTCGCCTCCAAATCATCCGCCATACTCGGCCTTTCACAATGTTAAAGTCGATGACGTCAACATACCGACTACCAACTACCCCAAAATCTTTGGGGTCACATTTGGGCAGCCTTTTTCGATCCTCTGCACTATTTCAATCCTCTGATATCTGCGATAAGCTTAAAAGTAGGAACAAGGACTACAACTCACTAGCCGGCTGTATTTGGGGAGATGACAAAGAAACCTTAATGACATCTTATAAAGCGAAAGGTTGGTCTATGGCGAACTATGCAGCGCTGGTGTGGCCGTCGAATGCCGTCCTGAGAACTTTAACAGGCTGTCTCCTTAAGTATTTTGAGGACCATCTACATGAGAAGAAGAAGGTCCTTACCGCGCGCAGACACTACTTCTTATTGTGTCAAGATGGACAGGAAACCTCCGCCCAGGCAGGTCAGGTACGATCTTCATGATTTAGAGAGAGAGGTTTACCATTACAAGAGAGAGCGTTTAGAGAATCAAAACTACCAGGCATGTCTAAACGACATTCACGCCGATGAAGTCACAGCAGCACTATCCAGCTATGGCGTGAATGTATTGCCTGGGGAATATCCCCCGAAGATTTCACCAGAGGAGAAGACGCTACCTCAGCAGACGTGCGTGGTTCTGGCTTAGCAAAGATCTGGATGGTGCTGCAGCCTTTATTCGTATTAGGCCCGAATTGGTGCTAACGTTACGGAAGTTTGTACCGTCTGCCATCAGGGAGGGACCACATGACGAACTGCACTAACAACAGATATCGTTAATCGAATCAAGTGGTCAGTCAGTCGTAACACGTGCAAATTATAGCTGAAATACGTGCAAATTATGAGTTTTTTTTTTGATTTTTTTATACAACAACCAAAAAACCAAAAACGGAAGAGCCCGACAACACACAACCGGGTAAACCGAGATGTCGATTTTTAGCTTTTTCGAAGAAACCGACTGTCAGGTTTGGTCATAAAAACCGGAATGTCGGTTTTCGGTTTTGGACACCCCAGTGTAGACACACATTAAACACCCATAATAGGGTTAAAAATTCACCCTTTTGGCCATTTTGGGTACACTCACTGATCTTTATTTCTGGAATTCAAATATCTTTATTATTGCACCTAGAAAATCTGGGAACACCTTTAACTCAGTAGGGTAGTAAACTCTTAACATTACGAAGCTCGTACAATGTCCGCCAAGATACCAACTACGTAGTGTCGATATCAAATTCTTGTTTATTTTTCCTTTCTATGAGAGGTTATTGCTTCATTTGTCGTTTTTTCTCTTTTTTCTTCCCATTCTTGTTTTGTATTTCGCTGCCAAGAACTTAAGGCCATAGCAAGCAATTGCCTGCAATTGATGGCCGGCTGTTATTGTGCTGCTGCAAAAGGTGCATCTTTCTTTTCTGTGGTCTAAAGGCAGGTTCGAGCACTGAATGTAGTGTGGCATTAGCTAGCTTAGATTACATGTGGTGCTTGGTTTATTCGGTTTCTTGTTTTGTTCTAGGTATTCTATTATAACTATTTTGTGTGTCTTCTTGTAATTGGATGATTCTGTATGTTGTGATGCCGCTGTTGCAAGCTTTTGCTGCTTGCTGCCGATGGGTATAAAAAGGTCGGTGTGCCGAGCCTAAGACCAGCAGTTTCCTTTAACTGTCCACCAAGTGAAGAGATCTTCTGTTTTGGAACGAAAAAATCAAGTTAATACAAGAGTGATAACTAGTTTAGCATAGAAGTGTGTGAAAGAAAGTACAACTTAAAAAAAGACTGATACGCGAGTACAATTTTTAAATTTAAGTGTTTAAGGTAAGTGCAGAAGCTTTTGCAAGAGATGTGCGAAATATTTCGAGGTCTGATTGATATTTGGTGTGAGAGTTTTAAGATATTTGGCATGAAGTTGGTGTCTTAAGTCTTTTGTTTTGTTAACTACGATTAAGCTTTAGTTCTGTGGTGCTTAAGTTTTGAAATGTTTTTTAAAAGATTTTAAATACAAATTTCAATGCAAGCTTGTGTCTTAAGACTTGTTTGAAATAAAACTGCGTTCGAGTTTTATGTATTAGGCAACGAGTAAATAAATGCTTTTTTGTAAATATTGTAAATTGCGAATGTAATTGTTTAAGAAAAAATATTAATTATGCCATTTAAATCCGGCTGACCAATGGGAAGATCGTAGCTCTTTCAGGGACCTTAGCGACCAGGAGGGACGTTATGGAATATGTGGGATTTTAGATCAAAACTAAAATAACAGGAATATGTTAGAAATTATGCCAAATGTATGGCGGCAATGACACTACGAAAGTTACCTTCGCGCTCGTCCGAAGTTTTAAATATAATTTCTATCAACATTAGAAGCATTTCTTTAATTGCAAAGTTCAACAGGTTAAAATCTTTGATTTTTAGTATGCCCAGGCTGCCGGATATTATTTGTGTGCGGGAAACATAGTTTAAAGCGAATTTAGTACGGCTTTATGAAATTACAGGCTATACCGCTGTTGCTGCCGGAAGGATGGGTATGGGGGTACGTCCATTTCTATTGCCAGTAAGTTGAAGTATTCTGCTCAAATTTTTTTTTTAATTAGCCAACACAATACATGCAATGCATTGCGTTGGTCGTTGGAAAGCAAGGGATCGAAGGGGGAAAGAGGGAGTAATGTTTATTGACATTCGCCTTGAATTTCTGGATGTCGTAATTTGTGGGAAATACATTTGCCGGAAGTCGATTCCACATACGGACAGTACGGGCGAAAAACGAATTCGATCTGTAGTGTATAGTGCTGTCAACCGGCCAATCGATAACAAATGGGTTGTGCATTTTTGGAAAGTCGTGTATCCGTCAGGAATAAGGCCACGAATGTCTGAAGAACACACACCATGGAAGTAGCGATAGAACGGCGACGATGCTCCAGGGAAACAATAGAGTTGGATACCCTACTGTTTCCTATCAGCACCATCGCTCTCCTTTGAACACGGTCCAGAAGCTCCAAGGATGATTTTGGAGCACCTGCCCGTATATGGGAGTTGTATTCCATCTTTGGCCTGATGTATGTTGTATAGATATTGAAAAGATCAGAAGGAGTGAAATATTTTTTGCACCGCTTTAGGAAGCCTATACACTTGAGTGCTTCTTTCGACACTTCGAATACATGTCTCCCCCAACGAGCGTCACATTGTATTTTCATGCCCAGAACATCAAGAGCATCTGATTGTTCGACATCCATACCATCGATAGATAATGACACTGTTGGGTCAGCGAATTGCTTGTGAGACAACAAGCAGCATTGTGTCTTACGCGCATTAAAATCTACTCTATTCACTCGACCCCAGTCGGAAATGGCCAGTAAATCCCGGCCAAATGTCTCTTCCATTATTCGCCTTTTGTCTTCAATATCTTGAAGACTCGGCCTACGGTCGAATGAATATGAATGACATAGGTTGCTGCCATCCGCGAAAGAGTAGATTGGATTCAAGGTCTTACCCAAAAGATCATCAATGATAATGAGAAATAATGAGGGAGAAAGGACAGAGCCTTGTGGCACACCTGCGGTCAGCCTATGTTTATCGGATGAGAACCCATCTACAACAACTCGTATAGTGCGATCTCTAAGAAAGCTCAATATAAATCGAGCAAATGTATTACCGACACCAAAAGCGATCAGCTTTGATAAGAATGCCTTGGATATATCCAGAGCCACGACCTTACTCTCACCAAACTGGTGGATAGACCGACTCCAGCTTTCCGATAGGAAAGCCATCAGGTCACCCGTAGAGCGATTTCTACGGAAGCCGTACTGTCTGTCGCTAAGCAGGTCGTTGGACTCTAGATACCCTACAAGATGGTGGTTAACCATGCTCTCCATTACCTTGGAGAGCGCAGAGTAGATCGCGATTGGCCGATAATTCGCAGGATTATTGGCTTCACCCTTTTTAGGGATCGGCTGGACGTTCGCAACCTTCCAACACGCTGGGAAGACTCCTGCACGATAAGCAAGGTTAAAAAGGTTGCGCAGTGGACGGGCTAGCGTCGAGGAGCACTTACATAGGACTAGTGCCGAGATACCATCCGGGCCCGGGGACTTACTAACATCGAGATTCGCAAGAACCCTTTTAACTCCACGAGTTCGAAAAAATATCTTAGGCATGGAACTAGATACGTTTTCGATCTCGGGGAGTGGTTGATTGCTTTCCGGCAAGGAAGAATTTCCTGCAAACATTTCAGCCAAAAGGTTGGCTTTATCAACCGGGTCAGTGAATGCCCGGTCGTTTTTAACAAGAGTTGGGATAGATGAAGAACTATCCTTTACTCTTCTTACAAACGACCAAAAGCTCTTACTTCCCCTGGGAGAATTAAGAACCCTTGTACGTAGACGTTGCTCGTAAAGAAACTTTTCACGCCTAAGCACTCTGGTTTTGCCTGTTTACGCAGCAGTTCAATATTGACGTTTTTGTTTGAACGCCAATTTCTGAACGCCTCCTCTTTTGATCTGACAGCATCCCTGCATGCCTAGTTAAACCAACTATTTTTGGCATGCTTAACCGACATAATTTTAGTTGGAATAAACGTCTTCATTCCAAATAAAATTATATTTTCGATCATTTCAGCCGCAGCATTAATGTTGTTATCGAGAAAGCATAGCATCCAATTGAAATGCTGGAAAAAGTGGTTGAGCTCAGCCCAACGTGCATTTTCGTATATAAAAATTGTCCGCTTTGGGGCTGGTATCGAAGCGACACGAAGGGCGGAATACGAAAAAGATGCTGAAACAATGAAGTGATCGGAATTACCAAGAGGTGCAAGGACATTAACTTCATACTTTTCAGGGTGTGAAGTTAAGAAAAGGTCAAAAATATTGTGTTGGTGTCCTTCGACACACGGAGTATGTGTCGGTTCATTCACGAATTGCTTTAAGTCGTTTTGCGCGGCGAAGAGCTCGGCGTATTGGCCCTCCGGAGTTGTTTGGCTCGAATGGGAAAACCAGGTAGAATTATGGACATTAAAATCTCCAGCAACGTCAATTTCACTGTCCGGATAAATCTCCAAAACTTTCGTTATTGAATCAGAAAGGGCGTCAAAGCCGTTGAGGGAAGCCTCCATTTCCGCTATTAGAAAAGCACAGTCTCTGAGTTCCTTGGGAGAATGGAGGTACATATGAAGTGTTTGTTTAATAGGTCTGTGGTTCTGCTAGGCGATTCCAATATTCCTGAGTAATGATTGTTACAGCTGTCATGATCTTGTGACAAGGCCTGCGAGTTCTACTTTCATTGATCAACTTTTCAGCAGCGTCTGTAATAAAATATGTGTGGATTCTGCTTGGATTGTCACTTGTCAGACCACAATAATATTTGTTGTAAAGTTATTACCGATTATAGACCTACCGAATGCATAACAAGGGTTAGAACATATCGTGATAGGGATAAGGTTAGACAGTTTTAAAAGCTGATCATGGCATCAGCCATTTCTTTTTATGATTGTGGTGATTACGCTAAGAACTAGACGTAGATAGACGTAATACGGACGGCTATATCAATGACATCTAAGGAGGAAAGCTATAGAGGCTTGTTGCGATTCGAGATTACTCTTTGGATTAATAGGCATTTGCAGTCTTATTTTGTATAAACAGAAATTACTTAGGAGAAGGAGGAAGGCAAGGAATAGAAGATATGATAACGTGTTAAAGCAATTAAGTAAAGTACTGAGAAAGGCTTCGAGAGTATCGAGGGACAGCTATTTTAACGATAGCATAAGAAGGACTAAAGGCGATCTGAAATAATGTTGGAAATGTATTAAAGATGTATTAGGACGTAATTCAAGAAATGATTTAATAGTTGATTCATCGCTTGGATCAACTATTTTTTAATAAAATTTTATTTATCCAATGAGACGCTTCAAAAACTCTTCTCAGATGGAAACACGGCAATTGACAAGCTCAGAGTAAGCCAAGTTGTATACGAAATTACTTGCAAAGGAAAGGAGAAAGAAAAGTGCAACCAAGTATACGTGCAACAAATTATTCAAAAAGAACGCTTGGAGTTAGACTTGCAGAACATGAAAATGACATACGAAAGGGAAAGGAGTCCACAGCACTCGCTCAACACATAAAAGACAGTGGACTTCGTGGACAACTTTCAATGTGTAAAAATACTCGACAGAGGAAATAAAGAGAACAAGCGATACACTTTAGAGAGTCCGAGAATACAACAAAGAATTCAGAACTCAATAAACACAAAAGAAGACAAAGACAATACAAAGCTACAATACTACGCTGCAATACTTTGACGAGAAAAGTTCCTTTTAATACTACGAGGGCGACCGCAAAACTAGCTGGCCTGGCACATTTTCTGTTTTACTAACAACTTTTTTTTTGTTTTTTAAAAGCAATCTTTTATAAGCCATCTGTCAAAATTTCCGAAATATTTACTGATTATTTTCTTTGTTACAGGTGATTGAAGTAAACAAGTTCAATAATTTTTGAAAAATGGAAAATAAAGAGTTTCGTGCGGTAATTAAACACTTTTATATGAAAGGTAATACGCCACAATTAATCAAAGATGAATTGGATTCTGTTCATGGTGATAATGCACCATCATACTCCACCGTGAAATCCTGGGTTCAACAATTTAAAATGGGTCGTTCAAGTACGGAAGATGAACAACGCTCTGGAAGACCGAAAACTGTTACTACTATTGAAAACATTAGAAAAATATTTAATAAAGTGACTAAAGATAGACGAATAAAGCTCAGAGAACTTGCTGATGGTGTTAAAATACACGAAAAACAAGTTTGGAGTATTTTACATGATTAACTCCACATGAAAAAGCTATACGCAAGATGGGTGCCGCATTTCTTGACTTTGTCCCAAAAAATCGTCCGTTGGACCAATTCCGAGGAGCTTTTAGCAATTTATCAGCGTAATCCAATAGAGTTCTTGCGCCGATTCATAACTGTTGATGAAACATGGATCCATCACTACATCCCAGAATGAAAAGAACAGTCAAAACAATGGATAGAAGCTGGTAAAAGTGGTCCCAAGAAGGCGAAAACTGTTAAGTCAGCAGAAAAAGTAATGGCCACAGTATTTTGGGATGCAAGGGGTATAATATTTACTGATTACACTGTGCGACAGCCACAATCGGTTTGGGATGAAACCACCGGGAAAAGTTATATCGGTCAAAAAAAAGTTCATACGTGTCCCAGCGTTTCGTTGGGTCTCATCTAGGAATCGAGATATATCGATTTGAAGTTAGTAAGTATCGTATAGGGGAATTTGTCACGTTTTTGGCTCTTTTGTTTGACATAACTTGAGAACCACTCGTCCGATTTAGCTGAAATAAATTTTAAAAAACCAAACCTTTACAAGTAATAGTTTCCAAGTTAAAAATAAGCGCATGAAGAAAAAATTTTTTTTTTAAATACATTTATTTTCGTTAGTTTGCTCCCTTTTCTTTCTTGCGTGGTGGTTCGCCTACTTGTTCAGAGTCTGTATCGGATGAGGATCTGTCTTCATCCTCGAGTGGTTCTCGAGTTATGTCAAACAAAAGAGCCTAAAACGTGACAAATTCCCCTATACGATACTTACTAACTTCAAATCGATATATCTCGATTCCTAGATGAGACCCAGCGAAACGCTGGAACACGTATGACTTTTTTTTTACCAATATAACTTTCCCCGGTGGTTTCATTCCAAACCGATCACTGACCCTTACCATTTGTCGCAGAGTGTAATCGTAAGGGACATTTGTATGAGGGCTGTATAAAATCATAGATCGATATGATTTCAATTGTAAACAATGAATGTTCACGCCATGAAAGTACATTGTGCAAATTTCTTCGAGATTGAACTATAAATCCAATTTCTAGAGCGCCGGTACCTGAACTCAGGAAGGTTCTTCGTATGGAGAAAGTTTCATACCTAGTTTCAGCAGACTATGTCACTCCCATGGTACCGAGTTTAATACAAAATGCCCCCGAAAGGTATGATGTACTTTGAGCCCATTTTCTCCTCTGAATGGATTTGGTCCATCATAAATCCCAAACAGCTTGCAACAACAATACATTTCTCTGCAAAGTTTAGACTTTCTAGGTTGAATATTGTGACCGCTTCGTGCTTTCAACAGACACAATGAAGGACGAACGGTCAAACATTGCTAGAGCGTCCTTGAATTGTACGCTGATCAAAAACATATAAACTTTATAGGGTAACAGAACAATACTTTTAGGTGTACCAAACGAAATGCCAAATTTAGCACCCCGATACTATGGTAGAGGATGTGGCGAAGGTCAAGGCCAATGTGGAAAATAATCAATTTGTTTTTTATTTTAATACAGGCCTATGTGACATTTTTGTATATGTGACTAGGGCTACGAAAAGGTGGTCTATGGCTCAAAAAAAAAATTCCACTTTTTTTTTGGTTTCGATGGTTTTTGAGACGCTCTTTCACGTGGTGAAAACTAGAAAGTCCGAACTTGCTTAGAAGTGTACTAAAAATGTAGAGAAAGATGAAAGAAAAACAGAATTTTATTGAAAATTCAGAATCAAGATAAAAAAAATGAAATTGAAAAATTTAAAAACAGGATTGAACGCTGCCACCTTTTCATAGGCCGGGTCACATATATTGTTGTGTCGCACAAAATCGAGCCTTAAACTCAATTTTCGGAAATTCCACGAAATGAATAAATGCAACAGTTTCTGTACCCTCCTGAAAAGTATCAAACAAACACATAGGAATTCTTCTGGGAACACCGACGATTTTTGAAAGATATATAAGTGTTCGTTATGCAGTAAAATAGTAGACACTTTTGACAAACTGCCAGTCATTAGTCTTTTA
This sequence comes from Hydrotaea diabolus, assembly GCA_963513945.1. Taxonomy (NCBI): domain Eukaryota; kingdom Metazoa; phylum Arthropoda; class Insecta; order Diptera; family Muscidae; genus Hydrotaea; species Hydrotaea diabolus. The sequence goes on from OY740719.1 coordinate 133,910,085, forward strand.
AATATAAGAAAAAATAGGAATTTTAAATGTTTCTCAAACATTTTTTGGATCCACATTAATTACTATACCACAGCAATTTGTGCACCATTTTCCTTTAAAAAAAATACATGTCTTTCACAAAATTGCTATGCATTGGAGCTTTAGGCCCTAAACTTTGTATGCTATTTACTGCAACCAGTTTAGAAAAGAAACCACATACAACACCAGAGGTCACAAACAAAAGACTTAAGAACCAAACCTGAATCTTTTACATGTACATTTTACATGTTTACCCCCCTCTCTACACACACACACACCCATATACTCATGCGGATTTCTATTTTTAGATGCTCAAATATTTTCTACTCAGCGCTTTGATAGCCGTCCATGCGGCATGGGCAAAACCGGTGGTACATCACCATGGCGACTTATCGCCACACGTTGTGATTGTCACTCCACAGGCCCAACTGCAGCTGGAATCGTTTGCCCATGGCTCTCCCATTATACAGCATTTGTCGCCCTTCACCCGTTTCGTATCACCACATGAAGAAACAATTGTCTATGTGCCGACAAGTGCGCTGGGCAGTCGTTCTGTTGCTTCGGTTGTTCCGGCCTATCAGTACGAGGCCAGGTCGGTGTCGGACAGCAGCGTCCGACAAGGCATATCTCCCAGCGATATATACGATGCCGTTACCAGTGGCCTGCAAAATCCGGTTAGCGCCATAACGGGTGGAATTGATGCCGTCTCCGGCGGAGCTCTGAACAGCCCCTGTGATGCCCTCAATAGTGTTGCCACCAACTCACCACAAGGTTGGGCCCAAAGTATTGGCAGTGCAATTGGCGTTCCAGGACTTAATTCCCCTGGAAGCGCTGACAAAACGGATGCTGTGGCAAAGTCACAGGATGCCCTCAAAGCATCAGCACAACAGGTACCCTTGACAAAGACCGCGGGAGCGACACAGATTCAGCATATCGAATATGAGATTCCCATTACACCGATATTGGCCAACGAGCCCAGGCATCAGCATCAACATTATGCGGGAATTATTGCACCGACCCTGCCCCATGTAGTGGATTTCATACAGACGCCCATATTCCTATCGCCATCTATACCGACGATAAAAGGTCGCAGTCTGGAGGCTGACAGAGAAAAACCCATTATAGCCATACCTTTGCCGGAGGCCCTTAAACCGGAAGCTTTGCCGCTAAAATCGGACATAAAACCAGAACCACTTCCCGCCATTGTTGAAGAAGAAAAACCAAAACTTGCGGAAATCGGACGTTTTCTAGAAGCAAATGCCTTAAAGGAGGAAATAAACAGCGAAACGAATATTCTTGATCAGATTAAAGCACAACCAGAAACCTTGCCAAGTATTCAGCCGGGTAAGTGAAATTGGGTATATTTTTTAACGCTCGTATTTAGCCCCCCTATACACGAGGCAACTTTACTTGCCGCAACAGGGAAAAAACTTGCCCGAACTGTCGATTCCTTATGTGTTTTTCGTAGTGTGAAGTTGGCTGCAGATTACTTAGTAGGGGCATAAATACTGTTACAACATTTAACACACCCATTTCAATAGAACTAAACGTACCCCGTTAATGTCATAAAAGTTTTGAAAGCTAACCTCAATAGCGTTAGTCTGTAACGAGATTTTAAATTTGTTTCAACTTCCATCATGGAGTGGTCAGTTAATGAGAACCGTACCGTTGTAATAGCGCTTTTCAAGTGTGAAATGAAAAAAAACGATATTTTCAAAACGCTCCGGCCACTAGGGATAAGCCGCATGTTCTGTTTGAGGAGACTGGAGATGTAAAAGACCGCCACCGGTCGGGTCGCCCACGCTCTGTTCGAACACCGCATGTCACCAAAGCCGTTAAATCAAGAATTCACAGAAATCCGCTCCGAAAACAGAAAACCATGGCAAAAGTCCATGAGTCGAATCATTAAAAAAGACTTTGGACTTGGGGCTTTCAAACGACGTACCGGACATTTATTGACTGCAGCTTTAAAAAAAAATAGAATTGAAAAATGCAAACGTCTTTTGGTGAAGCACGCCGATAAATTGCACAGAAAAATTTTGTTCACCGTTGAAAAAATTTTTACCGTTCAGGAAAAATTTAACAAGCAAAATTCGCGGTCATCTAAGGAACCTTCTGAACTGATCCCAAGGTTGGAAAAGGTTGCCGTAACCGAATTGCCTGCAGTTAATATAAAAGGCACAAGGGGATCATAGAAATTAATGCAAGTCAAGTTGTCTCTTGTAAATGGCAACTAAGATAAAGATAAGAATTCTAGGCAATCAAATACGCGTTTTTACCGCTTCGCTATGCTCAAGTATAAGTACAATCTCAAAGGTCTCTTCTGATTTGAAGTCCATCCAAATGTAGAATAACGCATTATCATAAAAAAGGGCCTATCTGATTAAACGTCACATATTAAATTCAAATCTGGTAAAATTCCGGATGACTGTGTAATGGAGAAAATATTGCACTAAACATACCAAATTATTTCCGGAAAAGTGTGCTTAGTCAAAATATTCCATTTTTTGCAAAAACAAAAAGGAGTACAATGGCTATACCTACCCACTGTTAGAAAATGCAGTCTATCTCTCCCTCACTCTTCTCTTTCGCCAATAAAAAAAAACAGAACAATCTTTGCAGTTCTTTTAGCGGCACATTGTGCCAAGGTGACTAGCCGACCCCTAGCCGAAGAATTGCAGGTGCATGGAATCGTCTATTATGGGATCGTATTACAATATCTCGGTGATACAACGACTGCCGGTTCTTTGTACCGGATTGACCCGAAACAAACCCTCTTCGAACATGGACAATCACCTCAACAATATGTGTTTTTTTTTGTCTGTGCATTTTACCACCGGTCGCACAAAACTCCATGCCATGGATGTACTCGGTTTGTCAGAACCGTATATTGCCCTCCTAAGAAAGAAAGTCACATCTCCATTTTAGTAGTTTTGAGATTTTTAGCTTTTTTGACTACGATACACGCTTGAAGTGGTTGGTGTGTCCATTTTGCTTAACTTTTTTCTGTTATTTACAGGTGAAAATGGGTCTTTTATTTTTAATACAAAAATCAAAAACTCATTTACGGTTGCGAATCTGCCCTTATCTCAGTTTTGGAGTTTTGGCGCTTGTGACTTTCTTTCTTAGGACGGCAGTATACAGCATCGTGCAACGTCTGTAAGGTGTAATCGTTGCATGGACTGGGTGCTCCTGAACATCTTAGGTCCGAACTACATTAGGGAGTATAGCGAAACGGACTTTGTTGCATTATGCTGTATTAACGTAGTTCGCTGTGGGTATCTCTGTCTACACTTTCGTTATTATCCAACAATGGGACTCCCCTGCGGCCTGCCTTGCAACAGCATCAACATATGTGACAGCGCATAGAGAAAGGGACCGAAGGCTAAAAACCAGTTTTGTTCAGGAGCCATTTTAAAGATTAGGTCCCTTTCTTTTTGCGCTTAGAATCTTCGACTTCACTTTCATAAAACGCGCATATCTCTGGGAGGGAATACTTTTGGAGCATGGGTCTCATTCGATGCTCAGACGTTGTCCACATCAAAAAAAAGAAAAAAAAAGAAAATTGATTTTTTACCCTTAGGTCCCTTTCTCTATGCGCTGTCACATATACATCATTTTACACCACAGATTGCCAGTACATCAATCGTGCAATTCAATTGCAGAGGCCCAAAGTCAGTGAGGTGGGGGACTTGCTTTCCATTAACACCATTCTCTGCAGTACATACCTATATCGCTTGAGCATGACTCTAGAGACCCATACATTGAATGTATGGGGTAAGCAGTAAAGTATGGGACTGCCAAGATAGAGCTGACAAACGTATACATCCCGCCGGTTGGTTGATGTGCCCGCATTATTAGCCTGACATAAGAAATCTGCTACAAAACATGAGCTAGGTCCTAGGAGTCTTTACTGCCCGTGATGAGCTTAGGCATTCTCTCCTAGACAACGACCTGAAGAGCATAGCTGACAGGGCATAAACAGAGCAAATTAATAGCTCTACGTTCTGCACAGTGAATGAGGAGGCTCCCATGACCCCCGTGAACGCATCCAGTTCAAATGGCGCTTTTTCTCCACCTGGAGATCAAAGCAGATCCCCCGAACAGAACTTCAAAATAAAATATATTGTTGTGAAAACAACAAGGATGCTCCCACAAATATTATGAGCGAGTGGCATAGCTCTCTAGATATAACTATGACATCGCCTGGCCTAATGAACGACTCAACTAGCAACCGGTCATTTCTTTAGGATCGGACCACCTTCCCATATCATCTCCACCAGCAGACCATCCGACTTTTCTATTATCTCTGAACGCCGTACGTATCTCAATCTCAATCAAAAAAATGCTGATTGAGATCTCAATCAAAAAATGCTGATTGAGATGCCTTGAGAGGAGCTTTAGTAATTTACCATTCCCTTGGATGTTCGGGTAGCCGAGTAGAAGTTCCGGACCTCCATTACCACAGCTGCCGCTCGGCATATTTCTGCTGGTCGAATGCCGGAGATACGAGCAAATTTACCAGCAGAGGCAGTGGAATTGCAGATGAGCGTGATGACATTTTTGTCGCTCCAACTCGGCTGACCCTCGAACTATAGATCTCAATTCTGACTTCAGCAGGTCTAAGTCATTTAAGACACTAAAGGGTCCGGAAGGAATCTTAATGCTGATGTTGAAGCACTTGGATACCCCGGGAGTACTTATAGAGTACATGACCCAAGTGCTCAATCTGTCGTTAGCCCCCCTTTTAGTTGTCGATGCTTGGAGATTGGTCAGAGTGCTATCGCTACTAAAGCCCCCTGAAAACTTTTTGTTTTATTTCTAAACGGTGTTTTTTACAGAGATGTGGTTTTCAAGAATAAATAAAACACACATAATTTAATGTTATGACCAAGAATTTAGATTTATTATAAAGATTAGGGTTTGCCATTATGTTTTAAAAATGATTTCGGGCAAGTGGCAGCCGCGGCTGGCTCGAATAAATTCAAGCCGCGAGGCCCAATTTTCGATCACTTTTTGCAGCAATTGGGACCGTATGTCAGCAATAACGTGCCGAATATTCTCTTTCAAGGCGTCAATCGTGTGGAGCTTATCTGCGTAGACAAGCGACCTCACATAACCCTACAAAAAAAGTCCAGCGGTGTTAGATCTCACGATCTTGAAGGTCACGCCACAGGCCCACTACGTGAGATAATGCGCTCACCAAAAGTTTCCTTCAATAAATTGATTGTTTCGTTAACTGTATGGCATCTAGCGCCGTCTTGTTGGAACCCAAGGTCGTCAACATCTACATCCTACAATTCAGGCACTAAAAAGTCATTAATCGTGGCTCTATAGTGTTCCTCATTGACTGTAACAGTATGGCCGGCTTCAATTTTGAATAAATATACACCAATGATTCCCTCTGCCCATGAGCACACCAAACAGTGACTTTTAAAGGATGTAACGGCGTCTCAACAATGTCTTGTGGATTTTCCTTACTCCATTACTGCGACAATTTTGTTTATTAACGTACCCATTTAACCAAAATTGAGTTTCATCGCTAAACAAAATTTCCTTGTACAAATCAGGATCGGTGGCTATCATCTCGTTTTGGGCTCATTCACACGATTTGCAAACATTGTTCCGAAGTAAGTCTATTCACTATCAAATGGCAAACTAAACTGAGCATAAGTCAAGTGGCAGCTTGGCCAATTCCGAAAAGGTATGGCCAGATTGAAAACCACACACACATCATGCGTTTTATTTGGACGATCCTTAAGATTACAATTTTGTACGATTTTTTTAATGTCAAATTTTTACCACTGCTCCTAATTTGGTGCACGATCAATATATATCCCAAAATATTGTGTGGCCCCACAACAACAAAAAAATAATACAAATAGTGTTGTTAACTGTGCGTTTTATTTGCACAGATCTTAATTGTTGAATCGTGTTGCTATCTAATTCCGGGTCCGGCAATAAAAACACAATAATTTATCATTGGAAATGGTTTTATTGTTTTTCAAAATATTCTCCTTCAAGATCAATAAACTTTTGCATGCGCACAAACCAATTTTCGAATCATTTTTTCCACTCCGATTGAGACACCTTCAAAACATAATTTTTGAACGCTTCAACAGCTGCTTCGGGCGATGCAAAACGTTGACCACGCATTTTTTTCTTGATGCTAGGGAATAAGAAGAAGTATTTGGGTGCCAAATCAGGGCTGTACGGTAGATGGCCCATCAATTCGACATCTTGAGTGGTCAAATAGGTCAACGTTTCAGCTGATGTGTGAGAGCTCGCATTGTCGTGATGCAAACTGATCCGTCCTTCTCTTATAATCTTTCCTCATTTCTTCGAACACTGTTGGCAAACAGACGGTTGTATACCACTCAGAATTGACCGTCCTACGTTCCACTAAAGGCTCTGTGACATGGCCGGTTATACCTAAAAACACGCAATCATTTGCTTCAATGTACTTCTTCCACAAACAACTTTTATTGGATTTGGCTCATCTTGAAAGACCCATACGGTCGATTGCTGTTTTGTTTCGGGTTCAAATGCATAGATCCATGATTCGTCACCTGTGACAATGTTAAACACTGCCTTTGAGCTATCGCAGTAATATTTTTTTAACATCTCTTTGCACCACTCCATACGAGCCTTTTTTTGAGCATTCGTCAAATTATGTGGGATCCAACGAGAACAAATTGTTTTCACGGGCAACAGACCATGCAATATCTTATTGATAATTGTCACATTAGTGCCCAAGGATGCCTCAATCTCACGGTATGTCACATGTCGGCCTTGCTTAATCAGTTCACGCACAGCATCGATGGTTTCTGGCAAAGTGATCAAAGTTGGACGTCCTTGACGAAATTCATCCTGGAACGAACGGTGTCCGAGGCTGAAATCTTGGTACCAGCGATTAACAGTAGTTTTTGATGGTGCTTCATCGCCAAAAGTCGAAACAAGTTGATTTAAACACTCTTGTCTCGATAACACACGCCAAAAATCGTAAAAAAAATCATCGCACGAAAATGTTCACGGGATAATTCCATTTTGACTGAGATGAATTTTTCAACACACTGTAAACAAAACAATTCGCCCTCAAATGACAAAACTAAGTGAAGCTATGCTAAAAAATGTCAATGTTTCCAATTGAAGTTCCAGTTTGCCTCTGGGAACACTAGTATTGTTAGGACCCGAAATATAGGGTGATCCATCTAGAGGTATTTTTACAGAACAGAAAAAATATAAAAATTCAAGTGTTGAATCTTTATTGGTAATTTGAAAGGATATTTTATGGCATTTATTTTTTGAAAATAATTATCTTTAAATGTTGGCAACTATAATATGGAAATGAGCGTTCGGTGAGAAACGGCAAGATCCGCTGTTTTCGACCAAAATTTTGTTCAGTGATGAGGCCCATTTCTGGCTCAACGGCAAAAATAAACAAAATTGCCGCATTTGGGCTGAAGAGCAACAAGAAGAGGTTCAAGAGGTGCCATTATGCCTAGACAAAACCGCAGTATAGTGCGGTTTATAAGCTGGTGGAATCATCGGTGCATATTTTTTCAAAAATGATGATGGCCGGAACGTAACCGTGAATGGTGCTCGCTATCGCGCCATGATATCGGACTTTTGGTACCTGCAATTGAAGCCCGTAATCTTGACGTCATTTGGTTTCAACAGGACGGTGCCACTTGTCATACAGCTGCTCATACAATGGATCTATTGAGAGGCCATTTCGAAGACGTTTTGGACAGGTGAGTTGGTCGCCTAGATCGAGTGATATCACACCTTTAGACATTTTTCTTTGGTGTTACGTAAAGTCCAAAGTCTATGCAGACAAACCAGCTACGATTCAGGTTTTAGAAGCCAACATTAAGCGTGTCATTAAAGCTATACCGGTCGAAATGCTCGAACGAGTCATCCAAAATTGGACCCTCAGAAGGGAAACCCTGAGGCGAAGTTGCGGCCAACATTTGAAAGAAATTATATTAAAAAAAATGCCATAAAATGTCCTTTCAAATTACCAATAAAGATTCCACACTTGATTTGAAATTTTATATTTTTTTTTGTTCTGAAAAATTACCTTTAGATGGATTACCCTATACTTCTTCCACGAACAACTTTTGTTGGATTTGGCTCGTCTTGAAAGACCCATACGGCCGATTGCTGTTTTCTTTCGGGTTCATATGCATAGATCCATGATTCGTCACCTGTGACACTGTTATACACTGCCTTTGAGCTATCGCAGTAATAGTTTTTTAACATCTCTTTGCACCAATCCATACGAGCCTTATTTTGAGCATTCGTCAAATTATGTGGGATCCAACCGGAAAATTTTTTTTTCACGGCCAAATGAACATGCAATTTCTTATTGATGATTGTCATACTAATGCCCAAGGATGCCTCAATCTCACGGTATGTCACATGTCGGTCTTGCTTAATCAGTTCACGCACAGCATCAAAGGTTTCAGGCAAAGTGACCGAAGTTGGACGTCCTTCTTAAAATTCATCCTGGAGCGAACGGCCTTCGAGTCTGAACTCTTGAAACCAGCGATTAACAGTGGTTTTTGACGGTGCTTCATCGCCAAAAGTCGAAACAAGTTGATTTAAACACTCTTGTCTCGATAACCCATGCCGAAAATCGTAAAAAATCATCGCACGAAAATGTTCAAGGTATAATTGAATTTTTGAACGGAAAGGATTTTTCAACACACTGTAAGCAAAACAATTCGCCCTCAAATTTCAATTTAAATTTTCAATTTGGAAATTCATCTTTATTCATAGTAAATTATTTATTATTTATATGTAAATATTGAGATTTTATCAAAGGATATTACAGCAAATAAAATTTATAATATTAGATCTTAAAACGTATGTGAAAATTATTGATAGTTTTGAAGGGAAAATAGGAAAAGCCTTCATTTGACGAAAAAAAATCAAATATTATTAGAAAAATTGTGTGCTAACACGAGTAAACCTTCATGTGGGCGCAGTTTTCAGTTTGATGATTTTTATTTTTAATAATAAATAAATATTATTGCAATTCTATACATTCTCGTGTCAGTGGATAGGAAGAATTTTCAATGATGCTAATATAGTTATCTGTTATTCTTTTTATAAATTGGTGAATTTTTCGTAACCGCTTTCATAATGGAGTAGGAAAGTTGGGTACCCCCAAGGCTTTTTATAAATAATTTTGAGACACTTGTTTTGTATTATTTGCTGCTTCTTAATGTGTGTTTTAGCAGCTTTATACCAAATGGTACATGCGTATGTTAGCGTTGGTCTTATTATACTTTTATAGATAAGGTTTTTTATTTTGTACACAAAACAGTTCGCTGAAAAATGTCAAAGTTTCCAATGGAAGTTCCAGTTTACCTCTGGGAACACTAGTATTGTCAGGACCCGAAATACAAATAGCAACCCGTACTGTTTCTAATAAGCTGTTTTAATGAACCTATATATTTTTTATTTTTTTAGCTAAAAATCTAGAGTCTTCGGAGCCAGAACTAAAGGCGACTCCCATCGCCAATGAACAGCCACTAGCTCAGGTGGCCTAATGTCGACCAATGCAGAGCATTTAATGCTTTCAAATGGACATAAAAGGGCATTCAACATCAATGTTCTTTATAATTACACTATGGGTCTACAAAAAAATGCCACAAATACACATCATCACCGCATTTACGTCTAAGATAAGTTTTAGTTTTACTGTAATTTTATATAGTAACCTTCATATAAATTTTATATACGATGGAAAACAACAACAGCAACACTAGGCATAGTAAGACGTTCTCAATATATTTATGTGGTAGTAATAAAACATTCATTCATACATACATACGTACTCATTACCATCACCAACCACAGCACACCATACCATCCATCACAAATCATTTGAAAAATCACAACAAACATTTACATAAATCATAAATAAAAACAACAACAAAAATATGAACTTTAATAAAATTACAAATGTAAAACATACTCGTTGCTGTTACTTCATTTCGAAATGCTAATTTTCCACGTACGACAACTGTTCCGATCATATTTTCGGAATAACCCACCAGTTCCGAAAATTTACTTATGCAGAGCAGACCTCCACCAACCAAAATTAAGTCGCATCTCTTGAATTTTAATGGTGGGCAAATATTGAGTGATTTCAAAACCACTCGTTATTGCAGCCTATGCCTAAGCAAATATTTGGACATTATAACCTAATCGAATTGTAAGTACATACATCAGTGCGGAAGCTGTAACCTAAAGTACAGTTGGCGTGTTTTATTTAACAACCGGAAAAAATCCGCTAATTACACAGTGATACAAAATCGAACTTTCCGAATGTGAATAGGATGAGATCAATTGCAAATGAAAGTTGACATTAACCATAACAAAACTTTCAAGGGGTTTCTTTACGAGGGCGACCGCGACATTTGGCCTGGCACATTTTCTGTTTTACTAGCAACTTTTGTTTTTTTTTTTTGTTTTTTAAAAGCAATCTTTTATAAGCCATCTGTCAAAATTTCCGAAATATTTAATGATTATTTTCTTTGTTACAGGTGATTGAAGTAAACAAGTTTTATAATTTTTGAAAAATGGAAAACAAAGAGTTTCGTGCGGTAATTAAACACTTTTATATGAAAGGTTATACGCCACAATTAATCAAAGATGAATGGTATTCTGTTCATGGTGATAATGCACCATCATACTCCACCGCGAAATCCTGGTTTAACAATTTAAAATGGGTCGTTCAAGTACGGAAGATGAACAACGCTCTGGAAGACCGAAAACTGTTACTACTATTGAAAACATTAGAAAAATATTTAATGAAGTGACTAAAGAGAGACGAATGAAGCTCAGAGAACTTGCTGATATTGTTAAAATACACGAAAAACAAGTTTGGAGCATTTTACATGATGAACTCCACATGAAAAAGCTATCCGCAAGATGGGTGCCGCGTTTGTTGACTTTGCCCCAAAAAATGGTCCGTTGGACCAATTCCGAGGAGCTTTTAGCGATTTATCAGCGTAATCCAATTGAGTTCTTGCGCCGTTTCATAACTGTTGATGAAACATGGATCCATCACTACATCCCAGAATGCAAATAACAGTCAAAACAATGGATAGAAGCTGGTAAAAGTGGTCCCAAGAAGGCGAAAACTGTTAAGTCAGCAGGAAAAGTAATGGCCACAGTATTTTGGGATGCAAGGGGTATAATACTTATTGATTATCTTGAGAAAGGAAAAACTATAAATAGTGAATATTATTGTGCATTATTGGATCGGTTGAGTGAAGAAATCAAGATAAAACGACCGCATTTAGAGAAAAAAAAGTTCTTTTTCATCAAGGTAATGATCATTCACACACTGCATTTTTAACTCAACAAAAACTGGCCGAATTACGAAAAAGTAATGGCCACAGTATTTTGGGATGCAAGGGGTATAATACTTATTGATTATCTTGAGAATGGAAAAACTATAAAAAGTGAATATTATTTTGCATTATTGGATCGGTTGAGTGAAGAAATCAAGATAAAACGACCGCATTTAGAGAAACAAAAAGTTCTTTTTCATCAAGGTAATGCTCCTTCACACACTGCATTTTTAACTCAACAAAAACTGGCCGAATTACGATTTGAAATTGCTCCGCATCCTCCATATAGTCCAGATTAGCTCCTTCTGCTAATTTTTTGTTTCCAAATTTAAAAAAAATTCTCGGTGGCAAAAAATGTTCGTCCAATAGCGAGGTTATTGCTGAAACTGAGGCATATTTTGAAGGTCTTGAAAAATCTTATTTTTCAGATGGAATTAAAAAACTTGAAAAACGTTTGATGAAGTGTATAGAGTTGGAAGGAGATTATGTTGAAAAATAAATAATAATAATTCCAAAAAAAAACGGTTCTTTTTATGTTAGGCCAGTTACTTTTGCGGTCGCCCTCGTAGTTCCGAGATTTTTTTACACGCATTTGAAGTTGGTGATTTTGGATCGCTGTCTAACAAGAAAAGATCATTGAAAATGTACTTATTTTTTCCTGGAACGTTGTGGTATCTTACCGTTTTTGTGGCCGAGGAATTCTTTTTGGTAATTATTTGTACCTAAAACTCACGCTCGGTGGCGCTGTCGTACAAATAGTGTCATTTCTTGTAGATTTTCATAGAAAAACCCGTGTATTTACTTTTTTAGGCGGAAAAATCAATTTTTTTTTATTGCAAAACATATTTCTTATGATGTTATGATTAACACATAACTATACAATGATCCCCACAACCTCATTATAATCTTCACAACCATAGTATGATTGACATGCAACCATGTTATGATCTCCACAGCAATAGTATGATCATTCTCAACTACACTATGATCCCAAAAATTAATGATTAGTAAATAATTTAAAAATACGAGGGTTGCTATATAATGGGTGATCCAAGTAGAGATACTTTTTTCGATAGATAGTGTAAGTCGTGTCATATTGTTATGTAATGTTTGTTTAGTATTGTTTGGCATTTCATCATGGAAAGACTTACGCCTGAACAACGTTTACAAATCGTTAACTTTATTACGAATATTCCCGTTCTGTGTGTAATGTGTTTCGTGCACTACGTTCAACTTATGGTCAACATAATCGGCCTACTGAGCGTACTATTCGCAACACCATCACCCATCGTGAGACTCAGCATTCATTATTGGATAATATTCGACCATATAGACCACGTCCAGCACGCAGTGAAGAAAATGTAGCGGCCGTAGCTGAGAATGTACACCAATACCGTGAAGAGTCGATTCGGCGCCGTTCGCAGTAACTCGGACTGGCGTATGGAACGACTTGACGCATTCTACGTCGAGATCTACACAAAATACAGCTTGCGCAAGAACTGAAGCCGCCCGACGCTCCCAAGCGACATCGCTTCGCTCTATGGGCTCTTAAAAAGTTCTAAGAAGATCCGACGTTTTCGAGCCAAATTTTGTTCAGCGATGAGGCCCATTTCTGGCTCAATAGGTAAGTAAACAAGCAAAATTGCCGCCTTTGGGACGAAGAGCAACCAGCAGAGGTTCAAGAGCTGCTACTTCATCCAGAAAAACAACGGTTTGGTGTGGTTTGTGGGTCGGTGGAATCGGTGAAATCGTCAATGGCGACCGTTATTGTGCCATGATAACCGTCTATTTGATGCCTGAAATTGAAGCTCGTGATCTCGGTGACTTTTGGTTTCAACAAGACGGCACCACTTTCCAAAGCTTGTACTCTCCTCCACTGATTGGGTTCAATATAACATCGAAATGCAGCAAATATTAGGATTCGAGACGATATTTCAATTTTGTTCAGTGTCAATGTTTTTTGTAATCTTCGAAGTGATTTCACATTCAGACACTTCATTTTGTGTACGAACAGGATCCGTTGATCCAGGACGAAAGCTTAAACATACATGGACGTGACATGGATACGTGACATCAATTGTTGTCTGAAAATGTTGGCATTAACAACCACGATGACGCACTAATACATAATCCCTTTATTGCATTGGTAAAAATCAAAAATAAGATAATTTTGCTTTCCAATGCACGAGATATACTCGTAGATCCGCCTTCATTTTTCAGGCTCCCTAATGACTCAAAGGTAAAATATTTGTCAACGATAAAGAGGAAAACGTGCAGTTGATTGATATTTTAAGGAGCTCGAAGTTTTTTGAGAATTTTAAATATTTATTATTTCTGGAAAATGTCTTCCCCAAAGTTCGTTAGGAGTTCCTTTCTGGATCTGTCCTCGTTGATGAACCATTTCCAGTCGTACCTCGTATTTATAGCGCACGTAAATGTAATCCGCTAAATACTTCAGATAATGTGTTTGCGACAAGTTCAAGTAATAAGAGACAAATTGTTTGGTCTCATACGCCTCATGTGCTTTAACAGAGGTCTACTCTATGCTCGAAGAAATATCCAAAAAAAAAAGACTGCAAATAAGAAATGTAAACAATCAATTGGAACAGCAAAGGCAAACACATATGAATAACAGTTGGTTAATGCACAAAATTTAAATGGCCAAATGCGCATGCGTAACACATTTTATGCGCTGTTGTACAAATTAAAGAGAGTCTTGCTGAACAGTAATGCCAATTTGGCGGAATTTTAAACAGATTTGCGTATTCGAAATGACTGGGCGGAAAGAAGTGTTTGGTGTTAAGTTTCTTTGAACACCGAATAAAACTGTGATTCACCTAGCTTAAAGTCTGCTATCAAATTTCGCATGTTTCGTAAGGATTCTCTAGGTGATATTCAAGTTGTAAATAGATACTTAATATGCAGAAAACGCTTAGTATATATTCACATAATTATTAAATAAATATTAATTTTCATCGGACTTGACCAAAAATGAAGACGTACGCCCACGCCTAAAACTGATTCATTAAAAATACTATACGCGTGTGCTAGTATGCCATTAACGCCAATCAACCTATCGTTGAGTTTTTTGGTTGTTTTGCTTTTCAAGTGTTTCGAACACGCTTTTTAAATGGCCCATTAAAATGTTTAAATTTGTTTAACTAAGTTTATTGCCATATAGAAACCACTCTATAAAAATCGCTGCAAATTTTATAGGTGCTAATGTCATCCATTAAGTGGTTTCCAAAATCGTAGTTCTGTCATCACACAACGATTTGATGATATCTGTCATCCCATGCTTTACTTTACTTTTAGTACATCCGTGTACTTCTAGATAAGCTATCAATAACACGAGTTTAAAGCTTTTTTATTTCTATAGATAAAGGCCCCCTAAACACGAAAATGAATTTTAAAAAAATTTCCTTTATTAGTTTTCAATATAGATTTTTTTTGGATTTTTTTATGATTTTTTTATGAGATGTCTTAGCTTTTTAGACCATAACTCCGAAACGCTATTACCAATTGATGAATAGTGGTCTAAAATAAATGGCAATTAGCTTTTCTAAAACTTTTTCATACAAGGTATTAAAATCAGTTCAAAATTTTTGATGTTGGAGACATTTAAAACTTTTACGATTTTTAATTGAAAAAAAATATAAACAATAATATAACAATATAAAAATAAATTGAGCATAAAGATCGGACTTGATCAAAACAACCCATGTTTTGATGAAATTTGGTGGGAAATTCCGTTTCCTTTGAGACCACTCTTGATCAAGTCGGTAATAGAGTTTGGGAGTTATGGTTCAAAAGGCTAGGACATCTCATAAAAAGCTATTTATATTTCTGACCTAGGCAACACTTAGTGTTGTCTGGCGCCATCTGACATTTCCATTGGAAAGTTTGACATTTTTTAGCATAGCGTACTTAGAACGTTTTAACGTACGACCATCATTTGTGTTGTTTACAGTGACTTGAAAAAATCAATTTGGCAAAAAAATTGAATTAACACGTGAACATTTTCGTGCGATCATTTTTCACAACTTTCAACGTGGATTATCACGACAAGAGTGTATCGATGAATCTTTGTATGGCGATGAAGCACCATCCTATTGCACTGTGAAAACTGGTTTAATGAATTCAATCGTGGCCGTCCAAAAACGGCCGTTGTGCCAGAGAACATTGATGCCGTGCGTGAACTGATAATACATGATCGTCATGTGACATACCTACCGTGAGATAGAGGCACCCTTGGGCATTTCTTCCACCAGCATACATTCGATATTGCATGAACACCTGGCCGTAAAAAAGGTTTGTTCTCGTTGGATCCCGCACAATTTGTCAATCGCTCAAAAAAAAGGCTCGTGTCGATAGGTGCAAAGAAATAGGATCGCGGTGCTTCAAAAGACGTATATAAGATTGTCACAGGTGACGAATCATGGATCTATGCGTATGAGCCCGAAACAAAACAGCAATCGACCGTGTGTTTCTTCTAGGACGAGCCAAATCCAACGAAAGTTGTTCGTAGAAGAAGCACTTCGAAGCAAATGGTCGCCTGTTTCTTTATCAAAAGTGGTCATGTGGCGACTGTTCCGCTTGAGCATCGTAGGACGGTCAATTTCGAGTGGTACACCACAATTTGTTTGCCTGAAGTCTACGGAGAAATTCAAAAAACGAACAAGATAAGATGAATCATTGTGCACCATGACAATGCGAGCTCTCACACATCGGCTCAAACCAGCGCCTTTTTGACCGGCCAAAACGTCGAATTGATGGGTCATCCGCCGTACAGCCCTGACTTGGCACCCAATGACTTCTTTTTGTTCCCGCACATCAAAAATAAAATTCGTGGTCAACGATTTTCATCGCCAGAAGATGCTGTTGAAGCGTTCAAAAGCCATGTTTTGAAGGTGTCTCAATCGGAGTGGAAAAAGTGCTTCGACAATTGGTTTGAGCGCATGCAAAAGTGTATAAATCATGCTGGAGAATACTTTGAAAAACACTAAAACCATTTTTGATGATATATATTCGCA
This sequence comes from Hydrotaea diabolus, assembly GCA_963513945.1. Lineage (NCBI taxonomy): Eukaryota > Metazoa > Arthropoda > Insecta > Diptera > Muscidae > Hydrotaea > Hydrotaea diabolus. The sequence continues at coordinate 133,926,508 of OY740719.1, forward strand.
TTTTAATTATTAGGCCAGAAATATATATAGCAGCTCTCGTAACAGCCCACAGGTTGTACTGCAATTCATTCACAAACACAAATTGACATTGTATTGATTTTCTTATACCTAAATATGAATTAAATTAACATCAATTGCCATAAAATTCGCAAACATGTGTTTGGTGGATTTGAGTTCTTGGCGCTTTATCTGCTTTAAGATTTTTTGGTGTGGTTTGACTCTTTGAACCTAACAAATCAATTTTCATAAAAATAGATTTCGTCCATTATACCTGAACGCAGTGGAAATGAATACAAAATCAGTTTTTTTTTCATTATTTAAGTAAATAAGGAATCGATCGGTTATAAAGAATTGGCGAAAGCATATACGATGAAGCAGAAAGAAGACGACATTTTAAATATAAAATTCAGCATCATTCTTTTTTTTAAGTTTTTTGCGTTTTTTAAAGTGAGTAATTCGGGTTTCGGTACTAAACAATTTGACCAAGGTCATATTTATTTTACAAACCGACCGATTTAAAATAGTTACTACAACCAATAAATATTTGCTACAAACAAAATGTTGACGCCATATTAAATTAACCACACTTGATAGTTAAAAAAATAATGCAATAGCTCCTAAAATGTTCGACAAAAGCGAAAAATAAAATCTCACTTTTTTAAATCCTGAAAAAACTGCGTACCTCCCTAATCTCAGGCACAACTTAAAATTACTCTTTATTTGGTTTGGTAGCAAATTTTGTTTTTATTTTGGGTATCCATATGTCTATACTTATTATCGCCCGTTTGGGCATGAGGGACGTATTTTTGGGCCTCATGAGCAAGAAGTCCATCAACGATGCCCTTTCTTGAGGTATTCAGTGCGTCCCAATAAACAGTACCCATTTTATTCATTTTCCGTTATTAAAAATTTTGATTTTATAAGTTAATATTAAAAAAAGTACTTTTTACCCAGGTAGCTTAAGTCCCTTAAAGGGAAACTTTCCTCAATTTACAATTACTTACTTAAATCATGCAAAGCAGCAACCTAGGTTGATTCTTTTGACCGCTACAGAGCTTTCAAAAGAAACACGAGTGGACGGACGGACATGGCTAAATCGTGTTAGAATTTAACGACTATCAAGAATATACACTATGACTGGGTTGGTCAATTTAGCAATACTTATAGATACTTACGAGGGCGACCGCAAAACTAACTGGTCTGGCACATTTTCTGTTTTACTAGCAACTTTTGTTTTGTTTTTTTAAAGCAATCTTTTATAAGACATCTGTCAAAATTTCCAAAATATTTAATGATTATTTTCTTTGTTACAGGTGATTGAAGAAAACAAGTTTTATAATTTTTGAAAAATGGAAAATAAAGAGTTTCGTGCGGTAATTAAACACTTTTATATGAAAGGTTATACGCCACAATTAATCAAAGATGAATTGCATTCTGTTCATGGTGATAATGCACCATCATACGCCACCGTGAAATCCTGGGTTCAACAATTTAAAATGGGTCGTTCAAGTACGGAAGATGAACAACGCTCTGGAAGACCGAAAACGGCTACTACTATTGAAAACATTAGAAAAATATTTAATGAAGTGACTAAAGATAGACGAATAAAGCTCAGAGAACTTGCTGATATTGTTAAAATACACGAGAAACAAGTTTGGAGTATTTTACATGATGAACTCCACATGAAAAAGCTATCCGCAAGATGGGTGCCGCGTTTGTTGACTTTGCCCCAAAAAATCGTCCGTTGGACCAATTCCGAGGCGCTTTTAGCGATTTATCAGCGTAAGCCAATAGAGTTCTTGCGCCGATTCATAAGTGTTGATGAAACATGGATCCATCACTACATCCCAGAATGCAAAGAACAGTCAAAACAATGGATAGAAGCTGGTAAAAGTGGTCCCAAAAAGGCGAAAACTGTTGAGTCAGCAGGAAAAGTAATGGCCACAGTATTTTGGGATGCAAGGGGTATAATATTTATTGATTATCTTGAGAAATAAAAAAAACTATAAATAGTGAATATTATTGTGCATTATTGGATCGGTTGAGTGAAGTAAAAAAAGTTCTTTTTCATCAAGATAATGCTCCTTCACACACTGCATTTTTAACTCAACAAAAACTGGCCGAATTACGATTTGAAATTGCTCCGCATCCACCATATAGTCCAGATTTAGCTCCTTCTGATTATTTCTTGTTTCCAAATTTGAAAAAAAATTCTCGGTTGCAAAAACATTTTCGTCCAATAGCGAGGTTATTGCTGAAACTGAGGCATATTTTGAAGGTCTTGAAAAATCTTATTTTTCGGATGGAATTAAAAAACTTGAAAATCGTTTGATGAAGTGTATTGAGTTGAGTTCGTAGTAAAGTTCTACTACGACATATCAAAAAAATCATTTTCGCGGCGCCGAAAATTATTTTTTTTTTACCTTTTCTTACCTTTTTTTAAGGTTTTTTTAGTAGGTAATAAAAAAATATTTTTTTGTATATTACCTATGCCAGTTACAAATACGAGTACTTAGTATGGACATAAATACTGTTACTCACGTTTTATGCTGTAAAATAAAAACTACTGAATGTTTTTGGACCAAATATTTTTAAATATATTTATTGATGTATATTATATCCAAAAAGAATCTACTTATTCGAAATGTCCGCCTTTGCCTTTAGACACGCCTTAAGTCGCACTGGCCAATCGTCAGTAGCTGCACGAACCTCGTCCATTGGAAAATGGACGAGGTTCGTGCAGCCAAAGCACGCAGTCTTAAGAGATCCAATGTTGGGGTATCTTTTGTGAGAAACCTTGTCCTCTAAAACCGTCCACAATTTGTAGTCCGATGGGTTACTGAGGGCCATTCTTCAGAGGAAATGAACGCTGGCAAATTGTTGCGAAGCCAGGCCTGGCGCAGAATCCTGCTGGAAAGTCCACGGGTGGTTTTGGAACAGGGAATTGTTAAGAGGCTTCACAAGAGCTTCCAAAACGGTTTCTTGGTAAACTTTGGCCGATGTTTTGACTTCCTATTCGCAAAAATGCAGGTCAGTGACCCCATCGTAAGAGACACCCCACCAAACCATGACTGATGACCCTTTTCCGCCCTTGGGATCAGTTCAGATGCTTCCGTATCATTTTGCTTGTTATATTTTTCCTAAACGGTAAAAAAATTTTCATCGGTGAACAAAATTTTTCTGTGCACGTTAGCAGCGTGCTTCACCAAAAGACGTTTGCATTTTTCAATTTTATTTTTTTTTAAAGCTGCAGTCAATAAATGTCCGGTACGTCGTTTAAAAGCCCCAAGTCCCAAGTCTTTTTTAATGATTCGACTTTTGCGTGATATTCATCTCACGGGCCATGATCTTCTGTTTTCGGAGCGGACTTCTGTAAATGGTTGATTTAACGGCTTTGATGACATGCGGTGTTCAAACAGAGCGTAGGCGGCCCGACCGCTGGCGGTCTTTTACTTCTCCAGTCTTCTCAAACAGTTTTATGCATCGGTAGACGAACATGCGGCAAATCCCTAGTGGCCGAAGCGTTTTGAAAATATCGTTTTTTTCATTTCACACTTGAAAAGCGCTATTACAGCGATACGGTTCTCATTATCTGACCACTCCATGATGAAAGTTGAAACAAATTTAAAATCTCGTTACAGACTAACGCTATTGAGGTTAGCTTTTAAAACCCATATGACATTAACGGGGTATGTTGAGTTCAACTATTGAAATGGGTGTGTTCAATATTGTAACAGTATTTATGTCCCTACTGAGAACAGAAATACGACTGAGTGATTCTCTACGAATCGATTTTTTTATATATTTTTTTCTCATGGCAGAACCTATCGCAAAATCAATGGCACAATATCGAAAAATGTTTGTCCTTAAAAATCGGCCCATCTTAGTACATCCTTCGAGTTGGAAGTCAAATAGTCTACTTAATTTAATCTACATTTTAAGCGATTTTTCTTTTTACACTCGAGATGACAACACTTCCAGCCAGAGATTATGCGGAGTATATTGCAATGGAGGAGTACACAAATTGTATTTATTCCACTAAAGTTACAACAGCCAAACGACGAAGACACGCCAAAGAAATACGCGTGGCCTCCTAATAAGCCATGCAAGTCACACTTAAAAGCCAACATCAACTCATTACCAATTTGGCATTTGCGGCAATAAGGTGACGCTAAAAAACATAACGACCAACCAACTAAACTCATGTGAACCGAACTAAAGTGAACCAAACTTAAGTGAACTAAACTAACGTGCAACAAATCAAAATGATATTGAACTTAAAAATCGACGCCATGAAAAATCGCTTAGTGTTCATATGCGTAATTACGGGCATTTTAACGACACTCATCGAAGGTGCCATAATACCGAATCCCAAATTGAACAACATTGCCAAGGGCGAGGAAGGTTTCCTAGAACTACGGCCCAATGGTTCATTGATCTTACGCAGTACTCTGGAGAATTCCTCCAATGCTCTACAGCAGGCTTTGCTATTTAAGAGTATCTTGAATGCCATACGTCTGATGCCCTCCAGCCCGGCGGGCAACACTCTCAACGAGCTAAGCGTTAAGATATATGGCGACGGAGTGGAGCATAAGTTTCCGCCATTTTTGGAAAGTATCATCCAGCGCATACAGACGTACTTCTCCGTTTACAAATACACCGATACCAGTGAACCGTTGCGCGATAAATTCAAACCGCTTGCTGTCGTCAATGATTCGCTATACAGCGAAATCGATGTGGATTTGCACAGCAATAACGATGTGAATAACAGCCAAACATCTAAGCCCAGTGGGTTGACAACGACAGCGACCAGCTCCACAGCGGCTGCCATCACCACCATCGCTCCATTAGCAGTGACGGAGCAGAGCTCCGAAGAAAACAAATTTATCGAAATTAAAAAGCTCGAAACAAAAGGAAAATCTTTAAAGTAGAAAACAACGTGGTGTCCAGTACCCGTTTCTGTTTTCTTGGTAGCGATTTAAGTCAAATTAGCATTTAAGTTACTTTATTTATGTGTTTCACATTTAAAATCCGTTAATTATTGCCAATAAATATTTCCAAAAAGAAAAAAATACAATCAGGTTATAAAATGGTTTTTGGACTTATTCACTTATGAGCAATTGGTACGGAGTTTGATATACATATATATGTATTTCTACCTTGACCTTGGAGTGCTAGTTGCACAAGACATTTGTGGGAAACGAGGTTGGACGACTTCTAAATACTAGACGAACAACTAATGTGGCCATAAATCATTAAAAAAGACTTCTTTACTTTCTTTTATTATGGACTACACCTCACTGTGGCACAATTCATTTCAAATTAGTGCTAAACTTTGAATTGTACGAGGTCTGTTCAATAACTACACGGCCAACTCCTTAGTAAGCTTTTTGGAATAAATTTGTGGTGTTTAGTTCGAGACCAGCATACGAGGGCGGTTCGGAAAGTTCTTAGCCTATCTATGAAAGAGAATAGTTAGTTTTTCAAAAATATATTTATTTTTCAATACAATCTCCTGAAACTTCAATACACTTAGTCCAACGCTTATCTAGCAATTCTATCCCTTGATTAGTTTTCCTCAAGGTCTTCAAAATAGTGGTTTACAACTGTAATTGCATCTTCATTTGAGGTAAAAAGCTTGTCAGCAAGGATTTTTTTTAGATTTGGGAACAGGGAAAAGTCACTGGGAGCTAAATCAGGAGAATAAGGTGGATGGTCAAGCAACTCGTACTTTAATTCGTTGATTAGCCATTGTTAAAACACTCTTGTGCGCTGGTGCGTTGTCTTGATGAAAAATTATTTTTTTGTGTTGTAAGCCAGGACGTTTTTTTCGAATTTGTACATTTAATTGATCTAAAAGGTTGCAATAGTACTCTGAATTTATTGTTTTACTCTTTTGCAGATAGTCAATCAATAAAATACCTTTAAAGTCCCAAAAAACCGTTGCCATAACCTTACCAGCCGATTGAATGGTTTTTGCCTTCTTTGGGGCACTTCCTCCAGCTTCAGTGCATTGTTTGGATTGTTTTTTTTTGTCTCTGGAGTATAGTGATGGATCCATGTCTCATCAACAGTTATGAAACGACGCTTAAAACCCATTTTATTTCGCTGAAAACGATCCAAACAAGCTTGAGAAATGTTCATTCTTATGCGTTTTCTGGTGCCGACTGTTAACAAGTCCGGCACCCATCTTGCAGAATGCTTTTTCATCTGTAGTTCTTCATGCAAAATTAACTGGACTCGATCATTTGAGATGCCCATGATATTAGCTATTTCACGCACTTTTATCCGTCGATCATTTAATACCATATCATGCACTTTGGCTACAATTTCTGTTGTTGTTTGCTGTTTTTGGACGTCCACTACGAGGTTCATCTTCAATGCTTGTACGACCACGTTTAAATTCAGCAACCCAATTTTTTACTGTTGCATATGAAGGAGCACTTTCACCTAACACATTCACCATATCATTATGAATTTCTTGTCCCGATAAACCTTTTTTATGTAACTATTTAATGACACCACGCATTTCTAATAATTCCATTGTAAAAAATCGCGGATGCGTCTTTTGTGAACACCTGTTTCTTTATGAAGGAGTTGCCAGATCGAAACAAAATTTAACATGTGTTCATAGCAGAGATGGAAGTTTCCAAAACACTTAACTTTTTTCTGTTTATACCGCTTTTTGTGCTAGGCTAGGAAGTTTCCGAACCGCCCTCGTATTTACCATAACCTGTTCTTTTCAAGGCGTGCGGTTTTCAATCTGGCCACACTTTTTGATCTAGTTGACAGCTGTCACTTGATTTATGTTCAGTTTGGTTTGCCATTTCATAATTAATGGACTTGCAAATCGTGGTAAATAGGCCCAAAACGAGATGGCCACCGATGCTGATTTTTAAAAGAACAATTTTGTTCAGTGATAAAGCTCACTTTTGGTTAAATGGGTACGTTAATAACCAAAATTGTCGCACTTGGAGTAAAGAAAATCCACAAGCCATTATTGGGATGCCGTTACATCTTCAAAAAGTCACTGTTTTGTGTGCCTTATTGGCAGAGGGAATCATTGGTCCATATTTCTTCAAAAATAAAGCCGGCCATAATGTTACGGTCAATGGGGATCGCATAGCCATAGGATGTTGATGTGGACGAATTTTGTTGGTTCCAACCAGACGGCGCTACATGCCATACAACCAACGAAACAATCAATTTATTGAAGGAAACTTTTGGTAAGCGCATTATCTCGCATCGTGGCCCTGCGAAGTGGCCTCCAAGATCGTGCGATTTAACACCGCTGGACTATTTTTTGTGGGCTTATGTGATGTCGCTTTTCTACGCAGATAAGTCGGCGCATTATTGCTGACATACGGCCACAAATGTTGCAAAAACTGTTCGAAAATTGGGCCCCTTGGCTAAAATTTATTTGAGACAGCCGCGGCGGCCCGAAATCATTTTTAATCCATAATGGCAAACCCTTATCTTTATAAAAAAAAAGCTCAATTCTTGGCCATAACATTAAATTATATGCATTTTATTTTTTCCTGAAAACCACACGTCTAAAAGAAAAACCCTTTATTAAGCCAAAAATATAATTATATTTGCTTTGGAGATAGCAGGGTGGCCAACTCTGTTATTTCACTCGAGCATCGGCGGAGTCTTGGTTGCTTATCACTCTTTTACAGGTACTTTAACGGGATGTGCTCTTCTGAGATAGGTGATCTCATCCCGGAGGTCAGAGTTTTCGCCCGTAACACCCGTTTGTCTAGAAGTTCGCATCCATTTGTTATTGATTGGCCTACTGATCGCACGACGCATGACAGGAAGAATTCGTTCTTCAGCCGCGTTGTCCGTATGTGGAACAGACTTCCCGCAAAGGTGTTTCCTGCCACGTACGATATGAACAGGTTCAAATAAAATGTCCATAAACATTACTCCCTTTTTCCTTCAATACCCTAACCTATCGTCCCTTGACCGATGCAATGCACTGCATATATAGGGGACACCCCCTGAGTGTTGGTCTTAAAAAAAAATTATATTTGCTATTTGGCTAAATTTTGGAGACGAGTTTGTTTTTACATACGGGGGGTGCTTTATATATTTTTGGCCTAATAATGAAAATGCGACTATTTATTATAAAAAATGGTTTTATTGGTTTTCAAAGTATTCTCCAGCATGATTTGAGCATACACTCAACCTATTCTCGAAGCACTTATTCCACTCCTATTGAGCCACCCTAAAAACATGGTTTTTGAGCGCTTCAATAAAAAGAAATCATTGGGTGCCAAGTCAGCGCTGTACGGCGGATGACCCATCAATTCGACGTTTTGGCCGGTCAAAAAAGCGCTGGTTTGAGCCGATGTGTGAGAGCTTGCATTGTCATGGCGCACAATGATTCGTCTTCTCTTGTTCGTTTTTCGAATTTCTCCGAAGACTTCAGACAAACAAATGGTGGTGTACCACTCAGAATTGACCGTCCTACGTTGCTCAAGCGCAACAGTCGCCACATGACGAGTTTTTCCGAAGAAACAGGCGACCATTTGCTTCGAAGTGCTTCTTCCGCGAACAACTTTTGTTGGATTTGGCTCGTTTTCGAAGAGCCACACGGTCGATTGCTGTTATGTTTCGGGCTCATACGCATAGATCCATGATTCGTCTCCTGTGCCGATCTTATAAACGTCTTTTGAAGCACCGCGATCGTATTTTTTCAAAATTTCTTTGCACCAATTGACACGAGCCTTTTTTTTAGCGAATTTCAAATTGTGCGAGATCTAACGAGAACAAACATTTTTTAAGGCCAGGTGTTCATGCAATATCGAATGTATGCTGGTGGATGAAATGCCAAAGGATTCCTCTATCTCACGGTAGGTATGTCACATGGCGATCTTGCATTATCAGTTCACGCACGGCATCAATGCTCTCTGGCACAACAGACGTTTTTGAATGACCTTCACGACCTTCGTCTTTGAGCGAGCGTCCGCCACGATTAAATTCATTAAACCACTTTTTCACAGTACTATAGGATGGTGCTTCATCGCCATACAAGGATTAAAGTTCCTCGATGCACTCTTATCGTGATAATCCACGTCGAACGTTGTGAAAAATGATCGCACAAAAATATTCACGAGTTAATTCCATTTTTTTGCCAAATTGATTTGTTCAAGTCACTGTAAACAAAACAAATGATGGTCTACGTGAAAACGTTCTGAGTACGTTAATGCTTAAAAATGTCAAACTTTCCAATGGAATTGTCAGATGGCGCCAGGCAACACTTAGTATTGCCTACACCAGAAATATATATAGCAACCCTCGTATAGTATTACGTTTTTGAACCAGATATGTATAAGTATATTATTTTAGGACAGTCTGTCTGTTTTGTTGAAAATTGGTTTTCAATCAACAAAGGCACATTTCGGCTTTCTTTTATTAGCAGGAGTATTTCGTTAGCATGTAAACTCATTGGAGAGCTTGTGGGATGACATGAATGGCAGGTCAATTTTCAAAGCAACAATGAGCTTCGAAGAGTTCAAAACGTCTTACGAGGTCTGCGATTCGAAAAAAGGTCAGACAGCAACAACAGACATGCACGAGACATACGAGGGTTGCTAAATATATTTCGGGTCCGGCAATAAAACACTATAATCTATTATTGGAAATAGTTTTAGTGTTTTTCAAAATATTCCCCTTTAAGATCAATACAATTTTGGGTGCATACAAACCAATTTTCGAAGCACTTTTTCCACTTCGATTGAGACACCTTAAAAACATGATTTTTGAAAGCTTCGACAGCTGTTTTGGGTCATGAAAAACGTTGACCACGCATTTTTGTCTTGATGCTAGGCTATAAGAAGAACTCATTGGTGGCCAAATCAGGGCTGTACGGTAGATGGCCCCTCAATTCGACATCTTGAGTGGTCAAATAGCTCATCGCTTCAGCTCGCATTGTCGTGATGCAAACGGATCCGTCTTCTCTTATTATCTTTGCTCATTTCTTCGAACACTGTTGGCAAACAGATGGTTGTATACCACTCAGAATTGACCGTCCTACGTTCCACTGAAAACATAGTGGCAACATGGCTGGTTATACCGAAAAAAAACGCAATCATTTGCTTAGATGTATTTTTTCACGAACAACTTTAACTGGATCTGGCTCGTCTTGAGAGACCCATACGGTCGATTGCTGTTTTGTATCGGGTTCATATGCATAGATCCATGATAAGTCACCTGTGATAATGTTATACACTGCCTTTGAGCTACCGCAGTTATACTTTTTCAACATCTCTTTGCACCAATCCATACGAGTTTTTATTTTGAGCATTCGTCAAACTATGTGGGATCCACCGAGAACAATTTTTTTCACGGCTAAATGAACATGCATTATCTTATTGATGATTGTCATACTAATGCCCAAGGATGCCTCAATCTCACGGTATGTCACATGTCGGTCTTGCTTAATCAGTTCACGCACAGCATCGATGGCTTCTGTCAAAGTGACCAAAGTTGGACGTCCTTTACGAAATTCATCCTGGAGCTAACGGCGTCCGAGACTGAACTCTTGGTGCTAGCGATTAACAGTGGTTTTTGATGGTGCTTCGTCGCCAAAAGTCGAAACAAGTTGATTTAAACACTCTTGCAAAAAATCATCGCACGAAAATGTTCACTGGATAATTCCATTTTTTGACTGAGATGAATTTTTCAACACACTGTAAACAAAACAATTCGCCCTCAAATGACAAAATGTTCCGAGTGAAGTTATGCTAAAAAATGTCAAAGTTTCCAATGGAAGTTCCAGTTTGCATCTGGGAACACTAGTATTGTCAGGACCCGAATTTGAATAGCAACCCTCGTAAGTGTTGAAGTGATGCCCCTATCGGAAAAGAATTATTAAAAGTATATAAGTGGCCGTAACTTGGGAAAAATGGGTCGCCACCAAAAACAAAATTAGTTGTTGTTTTGAATAATAAGGAGGGTTGCTATGGAGGTATATCTGATTAAGTCTGCGTTATGTCACTAAATTACATTTATGGCTGTTTGTCTATTCTAAAAATATTTTTTAATTAAAGTTCGTTTATTTATAGTTCGTATTTTTTATAATCAGTATCGCTTGGAAGCATTCACCGTCTAACCCAAGAAACTTAAACTGTCTGATAATTTTTTTTGTTTTTACAAATTTTTGCGGACTTCGAAATATGTTTTCGTCGTAAACAATGGTTTCGTTATGACTAAACCCGATAAAATATCATATGTGACGCGCAAAAAAGAAAGGGACCTAAGGTTAAAAACCAGTTTTGTTCAGGAGAACCATTTTAAAGATTAGGCCCCTCCCTTTCTATTTGCGCTTAGAATCGTCGACTTCACTTTCATAAAACGCGCATATCTCTGGGAGGGAACACTTTTGGGACATGGGATCGGTCTCATTCGATGCTCAGATGTTGTCCACATCAAAAAAAGAAAACAAATAAAAATTGATTTTATTTACCCTTAGGTCCCTTTCTCTATGCGCTGTCACATATATTTTTATATTTTTTTGTTGATGTTGGAACTATGTTACAAAAGCTACCTAAACGGGGTTCAGTTACTACAAGAAACTTATCTGCTGTCAGCACCAATTATTAGTACGAAATTAACATGAACATCACAATCGGTTGGTTGCCATAACCGCCAGTTGTCGCAACCAAAAGTTAAACTGAATTTGGTTTGTATAACTGTGTTATTGGCTGTGAATACCGTGATATAGTTGTAGCAACTATCATATGATAGATCGAACCACGTTACCTTCAATGCTATGGAATTGTGGTTAATGCAACCGAAATTCGGTTTGTCCAACCAAATTTTTGTAGTTAGGAACGATTTCCAACTGATTTTTACTGTGTGTACCAAAAAGTATTTGAGCCACCCACCCTCACTTTTAAGTGTACCGATCGACTCTGAATTCCCAGCTGATTTGATTCAACGATGTCTGTCCGTCTGTCCCACCAACTAAACTAATGGTCGCTAGTGTTCTCCGATCTTTGTGAAATTTTGCAGAAGTAAGTTGTTTTTGATCAAGGAGGGACGTTATTGAAATTTAGGTAAATTGGTGCAGATTTAGATATAGCTCCCACACATTTATGTTCATCCAGTTTTTAGTCTTTTGCTCTAGAAGCCTCTTAGTACAACCAATCTTGATGAAATTTGACACACATTAATTTTTTGATAAAATCAAAGAAAATCAGTTCAGATTTAGATTTAGCTTTCAAGTATGTTTCAAGTATGTTCATCCTACTTTTCTGTTTTTAGCTATAGGATCCACACCCAATCTTGTTTAAATTTGGCATCAGTATGTGTTTGAGCCAACCTAGGACGTAATTAAAATTGAAGAAAATCGGATCAGATTAATATATAGCTCCCACATATATGTTTATCCCATTTTTTTGTTTTTAGCTCTAGAAGCCACTTCAACACCTTTTCTTTATCACGAGTAAATTGTTTAGGCCAAGAAAAAACGTTACTTAAATCGAAGAAAATCGGTTTAGATGAAGATTAAGCTTCCACATATATGTTCATCAGATTTTTCTGTTTTTAGCAATAGGATCCACATCTAACATCCAATCTTGGTGAAATTTGACATCAGTCAGTTTTTGAGCCAACCTTTATGTTCATTCGATTATATGTCTTAAGTTCTAGAAGCCACTTAGTCAATCTTGATTATTTGAATTGAATGCTTTCCTTTATTTATTCAAATTTAATTTTAACATTCGATCTCTTAAATTTAAGTACATATAAAGAAAAGGTAATTATGACTATGTTTCATAGCGAAACGTCTGTCAAACTTATAACTTTAAAATAAAAGAAACTAAATTGCATAATTTTTCAGAATTCATTGATTAAAAAAGAGGCTCTATAACTTAAAGCGTTTTTCAAACTTGATTAAATTTAACAAGGAATGACGCTAGTAAAATCAAAGAAAATCGCTTCTGATTTAGATATAGCTCCCACATATGTGACAGCGCATAGATAAAGGGACCTAAGGGTAAAAAAAATCAATTTTCATTTTTTTTTGATGTGGACAACTGAGCATCGAATGAGACCGATCCCATGCCCCAAATGTGTTCCCTTCCAGAGATATGCGCGTTTTATGAAAGTGAAGTCGACGATTCTAATAGAAAGGGATCTAATCTTTAAAATGGCTCTCCTGAACAAAACTGGTTTTTAACCTTAGGTCCTTTTCTATTTTGCGCGTCACATATATGTTTATCCGATTTTTCTGGTTTTAGCTCTTCTTATAGAAGCTACATATTTCCATCAATTATGATGAAATTTGGCCCAGTTCGTAACGGTCGATCAGTAAGCAGCTCAGACAAAGATGGGTCATTTTGGCTTACTTTTTATATAGCCACTGTACCACTCTAGAGCACACACATTCAGAACACACATATTAATTTTGATTTCAGTCAAACACAATCTTTTGTAATAGTCCCCATACAAATGATATGGAGGCCAAAATAATGGCTTCTTTCGGGATATTGGATATCAAGTAACTAAAAGGTGTTTTTTTAGACGAGTGGTTTTCAATATGGCCACACTTTTTTCGGAGTTGGTCTTTTTGACAGCTGCCGCTTTATTTATGCTCAGTTTGGTTTGCCATTTCATAATAAATAGACTTACCCCGAAACAACATTTGCAAATTGTGGTGAATGGGCCCCAAACGAAACGCCCACCGATCCTGATTTTTACAAGAAAATGTTGTTCAGTGATGAAGCTCACTTTTGGTTGAATGGGTACGTTAATAAACAAAATTGAAGTAATAAAGATCCACAAGCCGTTACATCCTGCAACAGACACTGTTTGGTGTGCTTTATGGGCTGAGGGAAACATTGGTCTATATTTATTCAAAATTGAAGCCGTCCTTAATGTTACAGTCAATGGGGAACACTATAGAGCGATGATTAATGACATTTTTAGTGCCCGAATTGGAGGATGTAGATGTGGACGACCTTTGGTTCCAACAAGACGGCACTACATGCCATACAGCCAACGAAACAATCAATTTATTGAAGGAAACTTTTGGTGCGCATCGTGGGCCTGTGGTGTGGCATCAAGATCGTGCGCAGGACTATATTTTGTGGGGTTATGTGAAGTCGCTTGTATACGCAGATAAGCCTTTATACCTGCTAAAAAAAAACATTAAAAATAAAAGTTGAGAAAGTCAAAAATTCAAATTTGGGCTCCTCGAAAAATAATTTTTACGATATGCCATAGTGGAAGTTCTTTCCCCCATGCCAAAAGCTATCGAAAAATCCTTGGCACAATATTGATGGCTAAATCGAACTACCCTAAGGTAGATCCAATTGCGCGGATGTTCTCGAAGAACACAAGGCTTACATTAATACCATCCACGACAAAGTTTAAAAAGTTTCTGGGTACAAGCGAAATCTGAGATAAACTGCAAAACATAATCGCATTGGATTTTCTTATTACGTTCTAAGTATCACTTCAGTCATTTTAAGGTGGGGTCAAATACATGAGTATCCCTTGCCCCCTTTACAGCAAACATCGAAAGCATTGTTTAATTTTCACGATTTGCCAGTCTCAATTTCATGGATCATTTGACTTTTTAATGTTTCTAATGCTGTCATGTCAATTCCGGGATTTTTCTCCCCACAAATTTCACATGATGAAGTGTGGCGAAGCACCATCAGCCAGCTTATTATAAAATGTTTCGTGAGTATTTTCAAGTTATATCATTAGGCGTTAATTGAAATCAAATACAAATGATTAAAATAATGTGGCACGAACTATCTGCCACTGAAATCTGAAATGTTCTTCCCAAAAAAAAACTAAAAATAATTAATCATTTCTTGCCTTTCGAAAAACAAACAACTCTAACTAACAATTCTATAAAAAAAAACAAAACTATTGACGTAACAAAAACTAATGATCGATTAACGAAAACAAACAAAAATCATCATCAATTTCTGTGTTTGTTCTTTTGATTTGCCTGATCTTTTGAAACAAATGAAGCGCGCAAAAGGCTAGCAGACACAATCGAAAAGAAAAAAACCTAAATAAAATGTTAACTTAAAAAAAAACTTATATAAAATTTAGAATACTAATTATCATTGATTTTTTTATGATGATTAGCAATGAAATGTTAAATTCACTTTTAGATGGGCATCATAAATTTCTTGGTGAAGCCAAAACGAAACAATAACAGCAGAATAGGAATCAGTTTAAGAGTCCGCAACAACTTTTATTACGTTTCACTGCATGCATTTCATCATAGATGAATTTTGTCCAGACATTAAAGCGTCATTAAAATGTTTTTTGGATTTTTTGTTTTTATTCTCAAGAGCCAGAAGAAAACATAACAAATTTTGGAACACGTTTCACAATAGCTTCTCAATGGAAATCATAAGTTCTTTAAATATGTTTTTAATACTTTGAACCAAAGAATGATTCCAGAGGTTAGGGTGTTGGAAGCATGAATCATTCTCTTCATTTGCTGTGATTTTTTCTGTGTATTCGTTCTTCATAAATAATCTAAAGACCATCATGACGGTGTCATTTGAACATACAAAAACTTGCTTTACAATAATTGCTTTAACGCAATAAATAATGCAAATTATTCGAAATGAACAGGGTATGCTCCTTTGGGATGATGAAAAGCAATACAAGATGAAAAAGCTGTATCGAAATCTTTGACCTCCGTTTATATCAGGTTATACACGTTTTTCGGTCACATTCTTTACTATCGAAAATATTTTAATCGTAAACAAAACAAAAGACTTAAGAAGCAAACACGCAAACAAGACAAGGGATAATACTCGAATGTAGAAGAAAACTAGTTTGAGGTGAAAAACGCTTAGTTCCTAAACGTAAGGAGATATATTCTAAATCACTATCGTATTGACCGTCCGACTGTCCATTTGTCCATAATCAATGTACTGTACGATTTTGAAGAAACTTTGCGCTTTGTTTGGGATGGAACAAGAAACGAGCCTTAATTTAGCTCTAGTATTCACAAATCCGTTGCAGGACATTTTAAGACATTTGGAAAAGAGTTTTCAATCACCTGAAAATGTCGAAGAAGTCCACGACATGGCGTTGGCCGATCGAAAAGTAAAAGTGCGTGAATTTGTTGACGACATACGCATTTCATATAGCAGTTTGGTTTTGATATTACATGATCAGATGGGTTTAAGAAAGCTGTTTTCAAGATTGGTGCCGTGTTTGCTCTCAATTGACCATAAACGTAATCGTGTGACAACTTTAAAGCATTGTTTGGAGTTGTTTAACCGCAATTCGAGTTTTTGTGGGGTTTTGTTACTGTGGATGAAACATGGGTCCATTACAACAATCCGGAGACCAAGCAGCAATCTAAGCAATGGGTTTCTCCGGATGAAACGGCTCCGAAGAAGGCCAAGGTGACATTGTCGGCCAATAAGGTGATGACAACAGTTTTGTGGGATGCATGCGGAATAATACCCACCGATAACCTTCAAAAGGAAAAAAACAATTAACGGCGTATAGTATGCCAACTTATTGGACCGATTTAACGAGGATTTAAAAACGACCCGATATGGCTAAGTAAAAAGTTTTTTTTCATCAAGATAATGCACGGGTGCACACGGGTGTACACATGTGCAGTCTCAATGGCGAAATTGCATGAATTGGGTAACGAATTGGTACCTTATCCGTCATATTCTACGGATTTAGCCCCAGTGACTATTTCCTATTTCCAAACCTAAAGATGTGGCTCGGTGGAAAGAGATGAAATTATTGATAAAATAAATGCCTATTTTATGGACCTCGAAAAATCCTATTTTTTTGAAAGGGTACAAAAATTGGAGATATTTTGGACTAAATGTATTGAGCTAAAGGAAGATTATAATTAAAATTTTTTTTTTGCAAAAAAAACTGTGTTTTAATCGAAAAGTCACGCAACTAGTGCTATGCCCTTGTAACTAATGTATAGCCTTTTCAAAAATTATGCATATTGCTATATGTCTATTTAATATTTGTGTAGGCTTCCTATGATTTCATTTAAATCTATTAAAGGTCTACATTTTTTGAAAGGTTTAAATTTCTCACGAATATATTTATTAAAGTATATGGATTACAAACCATTTAAAAATTATAAAGGTTGGTCCAACCATAATGCACGATGTCTATTGTGACTCACATTTCGACGTCAAGGTTTTTGCCCAACTTAATGTGACATTTCTTTGTTTCAGTGTTTGGCATATTTAGCCACTTCGTGGCACTTCGTGATTTTTTTGTTCAAGAATTGTGTACAAATTTCAGCAAACCTGATTTGAAGGATATCTGAAAGCAACTGTGTATACTTGATGTTGGTCGCGATGGTGTGGCAAAGGAGCCTTTAACCTCGACTCGTCGTCGTGCCCAACAATTGAACATAACTAATCAAATTTTAAGATTTGAATATACACGATTACAAGGTTTAATTGACTCAAGAGCTGAAGTTGAACAGACAGAAGCGAATGGTGACTTTACAAACAAAATCAACTTCAGCGACGAGACACACTTTCACCTCAGTGGATTCGTTCACAAGCAGAAATGCCGCATTAAGGCAAATGAAAATCCACGAGTAATTGCTGAAGAACTCATGCATCCATAAGGAGTGCGCGTTTGATGCGGTTTATGGGCTGGTAGCATCATCGGGTCGTACTTCTTCGAAGTTTTCTTTCAAGGCGTCAATCGTGTTGGGCTTATCTGCGTAGACAAGCGACTTCACATAACCCCAACGCCACGTTACAGTCCCACGATGCGAGACAATGCCCTCAACAAAAGATTCCTTCAATAAATTGACTGTTTCGTTGGCTGTATGGCATGTAGGGCCGTCTTGTTGGAACCAAAGGTCTTGCACATCAACATTCTCCAATTCAGGCACGAATAAGTCATTATTTCAATAGTAGAACTGAACATACCCCGTTAATATCAAATGGGTTTTGAAAGCTAACCTCAATAGCGTTAGTCTGTAACAGGATTTTAAAATGTTTCAACTTTCATCATGGAGTGGTCAGATAATGAGAACCGTATTGCTGTAATAGCGCTTTTCAAGTGTGAAATGAAAACAAGCGATCAAAACGCTCCGGCCACTAGGGAGTAGCAGCATGATCGTCTACCGATGCATAAAACTGTTTGAGGAGACTGGCGATGTAAAAGACCGCCACCGGTTGGGCCGCCCACCATTTGTCATCAAAGACGTTAAATCATGCATTCACAGAAATCCGCTTCGGAAACAGAAAATCATGACCCCTGAGATGAATATTACGCAAATCCAAAAAAAAAAATCCATGAGTCGAATCATTAAAAAAGACTTGGGGCTTTCAAAGTACGTACCGGACATTTATTGACTGCAGCTTTAAATAAAATAGGATTGAAAAATGCAAACATCTCTTGGTAAAGCACGCTGATAACTTGCACAGAAAAATTTTGTTCACCGATGAAAACATTTTTACCGTTCAGGAAAAATTTAACAAGCAAAATGATAGAGTGTATGTGCGGTCATCTAAGGAAGCATCTTAACTGATCCTGAGGGTGAAAAAGGGTCATCACCCAGCTTCAGTCATGATTTGGTGGGGTGTCTCTTACGATGGGGTCACTGACCTGCATTTCTGCGAACAAGGAGTCAAAACAAGAAAGTTTACCAAGAAACCGTTGTGGAAGCTGTTGTGAAGCCTCTTAACAATTCCCTGTTCCAAAACCAGCCATGGACTTTCCAGCAGGATTCTGCGCCGGCCCATAAGGCTAAAACGACCCAGACCTGGTTTCGAAACAATTTGCCTGCGTTCATTTCCTCTGAAGAATGGCCCTCAGGCAGTCCAGATTTGAACCCATTGGATTACAAATTGTGGACGGTTTTAGAGGACAAGGTTTGTCACAAAAGATACCCCAACATTGACTGCTTAAGACTGCTTTGGTTCGAGCTGTGGCCAATTTTCCAATGGACGAGGTTCGTGCAGCTATTGACGATGGACCAGTGCGACTTAAGGCGTGTGTAAAGGCAAAAGGCGGACATTTCGAATAAGTAGATTAATTTTGGATACAATATACATCAATAAATACATATATTTAAAAATATTTGGTCCAAAAACATTCAGTACTTTTTATTTTACAGCATAAAACGTGTGTAACAGTATTAATGTCCCTACTAAGTAAATAGAGATTGGAGAATAAATAATGGAGAGATTCACAACTGAACAAAGAAGCAGAATTTTATTATTTTAATCAGCGATCAATTATTTTAACGCAAAGTGGTACGAGGGTTGCTATTTATATTTCGGGTACGGCAATAAAAACACAATAATTTATCATTGGAAATGGTTTTATTGTTTTTCAAAATATTCTCCTTTAAGATCAATACACTTTTGCATGCGCACAAACCAATTTTCGAAGCACTTTTTCCACTCCGATTGAGACACCTCCAAAACATGATTTTTGAACGCTTCAACAGCTGCTTCGAAGCGATGAAAAACGTTGACCACGCAATTTTTTCTTGATTCTAGGGAATAAGAAGAAGTCTTTGGGTGCCAAATCAAGGCTGTTCGGTGGATGGCGTTCCACTAAAGACACTGTGGCAACATGGCCGGTTACATCGAAAAAAACGCAATCATTTGCTTCGAAGTGCTTCTTCCACGAACAACTTTCGTTGGATTTGGCTCGTCTTCGAAGACCCACACTGTCGATTGCTGTTTTGTTTCGGGCTCATACGCATAGATCCATGATTCGTCACCTGTGACGATCTTATTAACGTCTTTTGAAGCACCGCGATCGTATTTTTATAAAATTTCTTTGCACCACTCGACACGAGCCCTTTTTTGAGCGATTGTAAATTGTGCGGGATCCAACGAAAACAAACCTTTTTTACCGCCAGTTGTTCATGCAATATCGAATGTATGCTGGTGGAAGTAATGCCCAACAATGCCTCTATCTCTCGGTATGTCACAGGACGATCTTGCATTATCAGTTCACGCACGGTATCAATGTTCTCTGGTACAACGGCTATTTTTGGACGACCTTCGTCTTTGAGCGAGCTTCGGCCACGATTGAATTCCTTAAACCACTTAGTGTGCCTAGGTCAGATATATAAGTATATATAGCAACGCTCGTTTATTCAGTTCGGATTACGAGCTGTCACTGTACATTAATTCCGATTTCGATAAAACTATACTAAGGGTTCAAACCCCTGTTTTCAATTGTTCAAACCAATTTTCTGCACATGTAGAAATGAAGGATATAATAATGTCGGCCATTAAAGCCTTTGCTTTTTTACTAGCTTATTTTGAAATAAAAAACAAGCCTGTATATGCAGCAAGTGATTTTATTACATGCTGGAGTCTATAAATGGAGAAAATTACTTCGTTTTAATTGGGAAAATATGTTCTATTCCTTGGTAAAAGGCTAAAACCGGAGTGTCAGCCAATGACGGTTTCTACTTTAAGAAAAAAATCACAATCGGTTTTTTAAAACTCTGTTTTGAAAGACCCAAAATGACGGTTTTCTGAAGTCCTGGATCCTCTAGTCCGGTCTCGGTCATATTAAGCAGAAAACTTGATATATGACAACCCTTATGACTTGAGGTCTACAAAAAAATTCAGCATCCATTCAAATCTAATCAAACCAAAAAAAAAAATCCTCTTTTTGAATCAGAATTTCATCTAGTTATTCTTTTGTCTCCGAATATGAATACTGGTAGTAATAACAATTATAATAATTCAAAAATCTGGGAATTCTTCTCGAATATGCCGCATTCGTACATATTCGAACAAACACATCACAGTTTATAAAGAAAAACAATTATTATTTCAAAAATTTGTATATCAAGTCCTCGGGTTATATTTTAGATAAATAACTGATTCCATCACAAAAAAATCAGAATAATTTGCATAAATAAATCTTTGAAAACAGGTTTTCATTTTTTTTTTGAAATGAGATGATGATGATACGATTCTTTAGCACAGTGACGATGATGTAAATTCTAAATTAATTTAAAGACCTAATTCGTATACGAGTATATATGTGTGATCCATTCATTCACACTTCTCTTAAATGTCATAAAATGTTTAATTGACTGCATTGATTGTTTGATTGTGTATTGATCTTTGTCAACACGTTTACTTTGCTATTGACTTTGGACTTTTTAGTCAAATTTTTAACTTTAGGATCTGACATGATCTTTTTTGGATAAAATAAATAATTTGATCTTTTTTTTGGCAATTATATTTGATTTGTAGTGTTTTTGTTTTTTTTGGTTGAGTATTTGTTTAAATTGTTTATAAGAATTTGTTATTTGCTTTTAACTCCTTTTTGAACGTTTTTCAAGCACTTCTAAAAAATGTTTTCGTATTGATAAGGACTCAAATGAGTCATTTCGCAATTTGGCACCACAATTTTGCTGCCAAATAATTTGACTTTCAGAATGCGCCACATCTGAGGCAGTGGCATACAAATGACACAAAATCTTCTTTTTCTATAGATGGCCCTGAATAAGGAGTCTCTGTAGAGGTGGAAAAGATGAATTGTATTTTCGTCGGATATTGTTTAAAGAAAACTTGAAAAGTGAGAGTTACAACAATAGTTCTCATACGTTTGGCAAGAACTTGGTCTTACGAGGGTTGCTATATACATTTCTGGCCTAAGCAACACTAAGTGTTGCCATGCGCCATCTGACATTTCCATTGGAAAGTTTGACATTTTTAAGCATAAACGTACTCAGAACGTTTTGACGTACGACCATTTGTGCTGTTTACAGTAACTTGAAAAAATTAATTTGGCAAAAAATGGAATTAACTCGTGAACATTTTCGTGTGATCATTTTTCACAACTTTTGACGTGGATTATGACGACAAGAGTGCATCGATGATCTTAAATCTTTGTATTGCGATGAAGCACCATCCTATAGCACTGTGAAAAACTGGTTTAATGAATTCAATCGTGGCCGACGCTCGCTCAAAGACGAAGGTCGTCCAAAAACAGCCGTTGTGCCAGAGAACATTGATGCCGTGCTTGAATCGATAAAACAAGATCGCCATCCTTGAGCATTTCTTCCACCAGATTTGTTCTTTTTGGATCCCACACAATATGACAATCGATCAAAAAAAGGCTCGTGTCGATTGGTGCAAAGAAATTTTGAAAAAATACGATCGCGGTGCTCTAAGAGGCGTTTATAGGATCGTCACAGGTGACGAATCATGGATCTATGCGTATGAGCCCAAAACAATACAGCAATCGACCGCGTGGGTCTTCGAAGACGAACCAAATCCAACGAAAGTTGTTCGTGGAAAATGCACTTCGAAGCAAATGGCCGCCTGTTTGTTCGGCAAAACTGATCATGTGGCGACTGCTGCGCTTGAGCAACATAGAACGGTCAATTCTGAGTGGTACACCACAATTTGTTTGCCTGAAGTCTTCGGAGAAATTCGAAAAACGAACAAGAGAAGATGAATCATGGTGCACCATGACAATGCGAGCTCTCACACATCGGCTCAAACCAGCGCCTTCTTGACCGGCCAAAACGTCGAATTGATGGGTCATCCGCCGTACAGCCCTAACCTGGCACCCAATGACTTCTTTTTATTCCCGCACATCAAAAATAAAATTCGTACTCAATGATTTTCGTCGCCAGAAGATGCTGTTGAAGCGTTCAAAACCATGTTTTGGAGGTGTCTCAATCGGAGTGGAAAACGTGCTTCGACGCGACAATTGGTTTGGGCGCATGCAAAAGTGCGTAAATCATGCTGGAGAATACTTTGAAAAACAATAAAACCATTTTTAATGATAAATATTCACATTTTTATTATTAGGCCAGAAATAAATATAGCAGCCCTCCGACATGAATCTCCCATGGCGGTCACCGATGAGCAACGCATGGACCATATTTTTTCTAAAGTTGGGAACCGCCATCGATGCAGCCAAGTTCACGCAGAAAAAAAGTATGGTTGTGGTGACAATACTCGATGAGGATAATACTTTTGTTGGGTATATGGTTGTGGTACAACAATATTATGATCCTCACAACAATAGTATGATTTAAATACAACCATACTATGATCCTCACAACAATATTATGATTCACGCATAATCATACTATGATCCCCACAACCATAGTATGATTCACACTCAACCATACTTTAATCTCCACAACCATAGTATGATCCTCACAACCATAGAATGTTTCACATACAACCATACTATGATCTTCACATCCATAGTATGATTCACACGCAACCATGCTATGATCCCTACAACTATAGTATGATCACACACAATTAGAAGACATAAGAAGATACCCTGTTGATGTTCTAAGGGCGGCATTCTGGCAAGTCTGAATTTTCTTCCACTGCGTCGTACTCACGTTCGCCGACCATAAAGGCGCTGCGTAGTTTGCTACAAACCGACCTATCGCTTTGTAAGAGGTCAACAAGGTTTCTTTGTCGGCCTCCCGGCAAGTAACTTGAGGACCTTGTTCCTACTTTTGAGTTTATCGCAGATAGCTGTAGCATGTGCAGAGGATCTAAAAAGGCTGTCCAATGTGACCCCAAGGATTTTGGGGTAGTTGGTGGTCGGGATGTTGACGTCATCGACTTTCACATTGAGTGACAACCGCACCTCTGCGGGCCAAGCAGTAAACAGTGTGGCTGATGATTTGGAGGCGGATATTTTCATATTCTTCGCAGTGAAGAAACGTGCTAAGTCAGTGAGGTAACAGTTGATTTTCTAGCAAATGTCATCCACTTTAGGTCCTGACGCCAGAATTGTGCAATCGTCAGCGTACGACACAATTTCAATGGTGCAGACAGTTTAGAGAGGTATACGTCAAATAGAGCCAGGGATATCACTCCACCCTGGGGAACTCCTTGTTTATCTCTACGGGGCTTCGACTTTCTGTCTCTAAATTCTACATATGACTGGCGCCCATACATATAGTTTACGACCCAATGTTTCAAACTGGGCGGAAGGGACGTTTCTTCAATGTCCTCGAACAGAGTGGCATGATTGACCGTGTCGAAGACTTCTGTAAGGTCAAGAGCCACGAGGACCGTCCTGTCGTTAGGCTTGTTCTGGTTAAGGCCGCGACTTATACGTGTGGTGATGGCGTGTAAGCAGTTGTTGTGCTGTGCTGCTTGCGGAATCCATGCTGATGATCAGCACTAGGAAAGTGTTCGATCAGGCTGGGGAGCAGTGCTTCAAGCGTCTTTGCTACTGGAGAAAGCAAGGAGATCGGCCTGTACGAATCTCCTTTACTTGCGTCTTTGCCTGGCTTCAGTAGCGGGACCACTCTGCCCATATTCCAGGCATCGGGAACTTCGTGAGTGGCTTTCCGTCCGGACCCAGCGCCTTTGATGACTTTGCGCTGCGGATGACATAGGCAACTTCTTTGTCATTTATTTTGCCACACCTCGAAATAATGACCGGACACCCTAGCCTTGGACTAAAACGGTTGGTATTGAAAATGGGCCAGATCGTTGAAGTGGTAAAATTTTTCCCTCACACAAGGACTGAGTCAACATCGGAAAAATGCAATATCCTTGAGCTTAAAAAGACATACAACTATTCTATTTGGAATAAATAATGTTTTGATAGAACAAAAAACAGTATGTAAGAAAAGTGGGCGGTAACACGCCACCTTTAAAAAATCGCATTTATTGCCAGAGTAATGGACCGACCGACAGTAACCCATAATGAGGTTATAATTATAAGCTTTGGTCCGGCCGAACTTAATGTGTCCATTAGTTTTTGGATATTACATTGTAAAGTATAACTTTGACCTCTAAGGTCGGAGCCATGTTCTTATCGATTCTTCTTTCTTATCGGCTTAATGTGTCCATTAGTTTTTGGATATTACATTGTAAAGTATAACTTTGACCTCTAAGGTCGGAGCCATGTTCTTATCGATTCTTCTCTCTAATCGGGTTCTTCCTCGACCTCCGGTCGAGGCATCCGCGTCGTTTTATATACCATTCTCGACACCTCAGCCAGCATATTTATTAGGATAGGGTCTGCTATAACATTTGAGGCATCTTTAGATACCGTAGAAGCCGCAGTTCCTAAATTCTATCAGCCTTTATACCGCTGTTATATTCTTTCTTGTGTGTTGCACCTCTAGGCCTATTGACCGAGGCAGTTGCTGCATATATCAGCGTTAATGCCACAAGTCTGGCAATAATCCTTTTCTTGCTTTGCCTTGATCTTCATGCGTTTTGTCATCGTGCGGGCAAGTGCGGTATCTACAAACGATTCTTTGTTCGATGTGTTGCTTGTACGGGGCCAAAAGTTCAATTTATCATCTATTATTACCCACGATTCATAAGCAATCTCTGGGATACAATTTCGGGCCGCCCTACACGAATCTTGATGGCCTCGTGTTTGTGCCTGAGCTATGCTGCAGTCCAGAATCTTCTAGCCTCTCATTGATTCTGTATATTGCTTCGTTTATATACAGAGTCTGTATCCACATTAGATGAGGGAAGACCAAAGTAAGAACCGGTCTTTTTCAGGCTTGGTACCCTACCTTACAGTCTCAGAAAAGGTTTAATCAAAGGTATAATTTTCGTTTGTCATATTCCCTTTTTTATCGCAGTGCCAACATCGTATTTTGTGTTATGTCAAATCCAACATGCACAAATTCCTTTACTATCTCGACTTTGCAACTGCCGGTCGAAACCATCTTGCCTTTCATTCAAAGCGATCCTATCAATAGCAAAAGGTTTGGCCAAAAAAGACGACGCATATTCGGGCTTTGCTACGTAATTTACTTGTCATTTCCGGTGGATTATATACCAGAAAACTCTCTCAATTTGCTTGATTATGTGGGTATTAATTCAAAGCTTTTGGTCAACATCAATATTTATTACTGGATGCTTGGGAATTTCCCAACTACTAAAAGATCATATCGACAATATCCTCTTAAGATAACGTCTTGTTGACGTCCCGCAGCAAATATTACTCACTCAGAAATCATGCAAATTTTTAAAATTTCACTGATTAATATCCCATTTAACTAGTTGGTAGTGTATTCTTCTAAAGAAATCGGCGAGAATCCGAATTTCGAAAAAAAACTTGATTTGTTATTTTGTTAGTAAAACAAAAAAGGCGAACAAAAACAACGACTAATTCTACGATCTCTGCATAAATTATTCACAAAAACTTCTTGGAACTTTCTTAAAAACAACACACAAAAATATGAGAATTTCTAAAAAGTGTCATTTGACGTTGGCACTGAACTCATCTGACGTTCGCCTTTCGCTTCTAAACGCTACTAAGTTTAAAGAAAAATATACAACCATTAATAATAATATTCGCAAAAGCAAATTAATATTAAGTCTGTTTTTCATAATTTGAAGTTTCCTGGAATTGATTACGGGTTGTGTCAAAAGCCTACATTGAGAAGCAACAACAACTGAAACACTATTGTATTGTATTTTACTCGATAAAATATTTGAACGAAACATCTATTCCGATATTTATAGGAAATAATGCAAATATGTTAACATTAAAATAAATTAATGACTTTTTCTCTTCTTCCAACAACATCATAATAGTAATAATAATCAATCTAAAAACAAATTACTAACAATGTGCAGAGGTTACCCACTGTGGGCACGAAATTGAGATTGAAAGGAGAAACAATGGACCATTTTCAAAATGTTATAAACTTTTTTCTTTTTATTTAAAAAATCATCCCTACCATTTTGAATCTAATGAATTTTTAAACAATTTATTGTTGAATAAACGAATCCTAATAAATAATTTTTGGGATAGAACGGTTGTGTAGGATCATACTATGGTTGTAGGGAAAATTTGGAATTTGTGTCGGGTGTAAACCATACTAAGGTTGAATCATACTATGGTTGTATGTGAAACATACTATCGTTTTCAGGATCATAATCTGGTTGGGGGGATTATATTATGGTAGAGTGTGAATCATACTATGGTAGAGTGTGAATCATACTATAGTTGTTGGGGATCAAAACATGGTTGTGGGGATCATATTATGGCGACTGTGAATCACAATGGTTGTATGTAAGGATTATAATATGATTGCGGAAATCATAGTATGGTTGTGTGTAAATCATACTATTGATGTAAGCATCAGACTATTGTTGTGCCACAACCAAATACGCAACAATAGTAAGATTCTTTTCAAATATTTTTCCGCCAACCAAACTTTTTTTTCTACTTGCAGTAGGAAACGCTTCATTTGAACTGGATGCGTCCAAACAAAAACTTGGAGGGTGAGCTGAGTGAAATAAGCTGGACTACTTAGTAGGGACATAAATACTGTTACACACGTTTTATGCTGTAAAATTAAAAGTACTGAATGTTTTTGGACCAAATATTTTTTAATATATTTATTGATGTTTATTGTATCCAAAAAGAATCTACTTTTTCGAAATGTCCCCCTTTTGCCTTTACACACGCCTTAAGTAGCACTGGTCAATCGTCAATAGCTGTACGAACCTCGTCCATTGGAAAATTGGCCACAGCTCGAACCAAAGCAGTCTTAAGAGATCCAATGTTGGGGTATCTTTTGTGACAAACCTTGTCCTCTAAAACCGTCCACAATTTGTAATCCAATGGGTTCAAATCTGGACTGTCTCAGGGCCATTCTTCAGAGGAAATGAACGTTGGCAAATTGTTTCGAAGCCAGGCCGGGGACGTTTTAGCCTTATGGGACGGCGCAGAATCCTGCTTCACAACAGCTTCCAAAACGGTTTCTTGGTAAACTTTGGCCGATGTTTTGACTCCTTGTTCGCAGAAATGCAGGTCAGTAATCCCATCGTAAGAGACACCCCACCAAACCATGACTGAAGCTGGGCGATTACCCTTTTCCACCCCTGGGATCAGTTTATATGCTTCCTTAGATGACCGCGCATACACTCTATCATTTTTCTTGTTTAATTTTTCCTGAACGGTAAAAAATTTTTCATCGGTGAACAAAAAAAATTTTTCTGTGCAAGTTATCAGCGTGCTTCACCAAAAGACGTTTGCATTTTTCAATCCTATTTTTTTAAAAGCTGCAGTCAATAAATGTCCGGTACGTCGTTTGAAAGCCCCAAGTCCCAAGTCTTTTTTAATGATTCGACTCATGGACTTTTGCGTGATATTCATCTCACGGGCCATGATTTTCTGTTTTCGGAGCGGATTTCTGTGAATTCTTGATTTAACGACTTTGATGACACGCGGTGTTCGAACAGAGCGTGGGCGGCCCGGCCCGACCGGTGGCGGTCTTTTACATCTCTAGTCTCATCAAACAGTTTTATGCATCGGTAGCGTTTTGAAAATATCGTTTTTTTCATTTCACACTTGAAAAGCGCTATTACAGCGATACGGTTCTCATTATCTGACCACTCCATGATAAAAGTTGAAACAATTTTAAAATCCCGTTACAGCCTAATGCTATTGAGGTAAGTTTTCAAAACCCTTTTGACATTAACGGGGTATATTAAGTTCTACTATTGAAATGGGTGTGTTCAATGTTGTAACAGTATTTATGTCCCTACTAAGTTTTGACGAGATGCAGCACGTCATGTGGTCCGTGATGGCAGGCGTGACATATTTTCGAAACGCTGCCATCGATTCGCGCCCAATACGAATTGAGACAGCTGCACCATTTAGATCTCAGCTAAGCTATAACCCTGACTTCATCAGCGTGAATGTCGTTCAGACCTACCTGATAGTTTGGATGATCTAATGGCAAAAAATGTTTTGAGGACGCATTAACTCACGAAACAACAGGGTCAAATGGTCTGGAGGATCTTGCGATTTAACTTTATTAGGTTTTTTACTCTGCGTGACAAGTGTGTTCAATAAGCTCGAGAGGATTCCAGAGCTGGCGAACGAAATCAAGCGCTTTATAATTGATAGAATTGGGACCCAACTAAAACAAGATCTAATGGCAAATTTTGATAGAAAAAAGTATGGTTGTGGTGACAATATTCGAAGAGGATAATACTATTGTTGTGTGTATGGTTGTGGTACAACAATATTATGATCCTTACAATAATAGTATGATTCAAATACAACCATACTTTTTCTACACAACCATACTATGATCCTTATAACCATAGTATGTTTCACATACAACCATAGTATGATCGTCACAAACATAGTATGATCCTTACTTAACCATATTATGATCCCTACAACCATAGTATGATCACACACAAATATACTTATACTATATGATCCCCAATATTATTTATTAAAAATGGGTTAAGCTGTCAGTATGATTGCCGTAATCATATTATTATTGACATAAAACCCAAAAAAAAACAATACTTTTGTCGCACCAACCATTTTTTCTTTATTAAATTTGCCAATAATACTATTGTTACATTTCAAGAATATTAATATTGTGGCAATCATACTATTGTCAAAATTTAGTTCAGTAAACAATACTATGGTTGCGACGAACATACTTTTATTGCGGAGAACATATTACTATTTCCGTGACCATATAGTAACCATGTTTTTCTCTGTGTGCAGAGAAATTGTGCAGAACATTAAATGCTGCCATGTTTGACAGTTAGTGTGCATGACTATCACACGAGTACAGTTTGGTTTAAAGCTGGGTAAGATCGTTTATAAATTATGTATATAATATATCGAAAATTTTCGGGGTATTTTATGAAAAAAAAAGAAATGTGATGCTATTAAATTACCCTTTATAGTATACAGTACGAGGGCTGCTATATATATTTCTGGCCTAATAATGAAAATGCGAATATCTATTATCAAAAATGGTTTTATCGTTTTTCAAAGTATTCTCCAGCATGATTTATACAGTTTTGCATGCGCTAAAACCCATTGTCGCAGCACTTTTTCCACTACGATTGGTTGTTGAACTCTTCAGCAGCATCTTCTGGCGATGAAAATCGTTGACCACGCATTTTTTTCTTGATGTGCGGGAATAAAAAGAAATCATTGGGTGCCAAGTCAGGGTTGTACGGCAAATGAGCCATCAATTCGATGTTTTGGCCGGTCAAAAAGCCGCTGGTTTGAGCCGATGTGTGAGAGGTCGCATTGTCCTGGTGCTCAATGTTTCGTCTTCTCTTGTTCGTTTTTCGAATTTCTCTGAAGACTTCAGACAAACAAGTTGTGGTGTACCACTCAGAATTGACCATTCTACGATGCTCAAGCGGAACAGTCGCATGTTTTGCCAACAGGAGCCCATTTGCTTCGAAGAGCTTCTTTCACGAACAACTTTCGTTGAATTTAGCTCTTCTTCGAAGACCCACACGGTCGATTGCTGTTTTGTATCGGGCTCATACGTATAGATCCATGATTCGTCACCTGTGACGATCTTACAAACGTCTTTTGAAGCACCGCGATCGTATTTTTTCAAAATTTCTTTGCACCAATCGACACGAGACTTTTTTTGAGCGATTGTCAAATTGTGCGGGATCCAACGCGAACAAACCCTTTTTACGGCCAGGTGTTCATGCAATATAGAATGTATGCTGGTAGAAGAAATGACCAAGGATGCCTCTATCTCACGGTATGTCAAATGACGATCTTGCATTATCAGTTCGCGCACGGCATCAATGTTCTCTGGCACAACGGCCGGTTTTGGACTATCTTTATGTTTGTGCGAGCGTCGGCCACGATTGAATTCATTAAACCAGTTTTTCACAGTGCTATAGGATGGTGCTTCATCGCCATACAAACATTTAAGTTCATCGATGCTCTCTTGTCGTGGTAATCCACGTCGAAAGTTTTAAAAAGTGATCGCACAAAAATGTTCAACAGTTAATTCCACTTTTTTACCAAATTGTTTTTTAAGTCACTGTAAACAACACAAATGATGGTCGTACGTCAAAACGTTCTGAGTGTGTTTATGTCAAAGTCAAACTTTCTAATGGAAATGTCAGATAGTGCCAGGCAACACTTAGTGTTGCCTAGGCTAGAAATATATACATAGCAACCCTCGTATTTATTATTATTATCCTGGAAAGTTGTGATATCTAACTGTTTTTGTGGTCGAGAAATTAATTTTTGATATTTTTTTTACCTAAAACTCACGCCAGATGGCGTGATGTTATACGAATTTTTTTAGAGGACTTCAAGTGTGTAAGAAAGTTTTAAGTTCCACTGCGGCATGTGGATTTTTTAATACAAAAACTATTTTCTGTAGGTTTTGATACATTGCTTGTTCCACCGATACTTCAGTTCCACTTACTGAAATTTAAAGAGTAATCATGGAATACTCGATGTGCATGCAACCTCAATAATTTGGTTGGCAACAAAAAAAATCGGTTTTGCCAACGATTCGGTTTTTTGTGTGTAGGAAAATCCTATGTGTGACAGAGCATAGAGAAAGGGACCTAAGGGTAAAAAAAACAATTTTCATTTTCTTTTTTTGATGTGGACAACATCTGAGCATTGAATGAGACCGATCCCATGCCCCAAAAGTGTTCCCTCCCAGAGATATGCGCGTTTAATGAAAGTGAATTCAACGATTCTTAGCGCAACTAAAAAGGGACCTAATCTTTGTAATGGCTCTCCTGAACAAAACCTTTCATCAACTTTTCACTTTTTTTTTGATGTGGACAACATCTGAGCATCGAATGAGACCGCCGATCCCATGCCCCAAAAGTGTTCCCTCCCAGAGATATGCGCGCTTTATGAAAGTGAAGTCGACGATTATAAATGCAAATAGAAAGGGACCTAATCTTTAAAATGGCTCTCCTGTACAAAACTTTTCATGAACTTTTTACTTTTTTTTTGATGTGGACAACATCTGAGCATCGAATGAGACCGATCCCATGCACCAAAAGTGTTCCCTCCCAGAGATATGCGCGCTTTATGAAAGTGAAGTCGACGATTCTAAGCGCAAATAGAAAGGAACCTAATCTTTAAAATGGCTCTCCTGAACAAAACTGGGTTTTAACCTTAGGTCCCTTTCTAGTTTGCGCGTCACATATGCAAACATAAATTAATATGGTCCAAGTTGCCGAGGTTGGTTATACTTGAAGGTATATCTCAGTGCTATCTTATATTATCGACACAGTAATGTGGTTTTATTCTGTTTAAAGTTATTCCAATCGAAAGAAGTTCCTATAATATTTCAGATGATTCCATTTAGAAGTACATCGGGATCACAACATGAGATCACCAGTGATGCCCTTTTTTGCCGTTGTAGTTATGAATTAATTTCAAAACTCTTAATGAAATGCGTACCTCAGGTCGTATAACTCAGAACTGTAAGATGCTAACAAAAAAAAACATCGGACATCAAGACGTAACAACTGCTAACTGAATACAAACACACTTTTATTGGAGACAATTAAATGATGAGGGTGCTAATGAATGATTACACAAAGTAACTACAAAATTATATACTGCTCGTTTTTTTGTTGTTGTTTATTTAAGGAAGCAACAACAAAAATAATAAAACACAAAAACCAACAACATTAAATAAGTATTTGAATATTCGAAACTGACGAAATGACTTGACAACATAGCATCACATAACAAGAGGCCGCGTTCTAGACATGCTGTGATGGCCGAAGTTTTTATTTTTTTGTTATCAAAAATATTGATTGAATCGAAAAAAATCGCAAGAAAGATTGAAAAAAAAACAAACAATTTCAAGATGAGTAATAAACCGGCCACATAAACAGTGGCCGAGAACGGCGATCTTTCAAATGACGCTGCTTCGTTCTCAGCTCCCCGCCTAAATCACGGCAATAGAGCCGAGCTGAGGCTGATGATAATAACGATGCTAATGATCGTCAACGCTGTGAGAGTAGCATCTTCTGCGGCCTCTTCTTCTTGACTTAAATCGTATTCAGCAGCACGCTTAATTTATTATTTTTATTTGTTTTGTTTCAATTTGCTGTTTTTTTTTTGCTTTGCTGCTTCTTGCTACTTATATTCAGCGCAGCGTATTTTTCGGTTTAAGCAAAATGTCTATATAAATAGAAAGATTTTTAGTATTTCCAAGTTATTAACATTTCGCTAGTAGGTGGAGAGAGTTAAAGCAACAACACTACAGAGTGTGTGAATTTCAAACAAACAAACAAAAAATCTAAATTGCAATCTTCAAGCAAGTTCGTGTCATAAGTCTTTCGTTTTCTTGTATCCGGTGTGTGTGAAAAATGAAGTGTATTCTTTTAAGTGTGTTTTTGGTGGTTAGTATCTGCTCGTTCTTCAATCTTTAAACAGTATCTTATGTGTTAACATGATTAATGAAAGCGTCTACGAATCAACTATAAATAAAGCGCAACTAATTAAGTTATTATACAGTGGTGAAGAGTTTTTTTTTTGAAAATAATATACGAGTTTATTGAAAAAGTTGTCAGGAACGTTTTTTCATAATTAAATTTAAAGCAAAATGTAAAGAGTTTAAATAATTTACTAGTGGTTGGATAATGCGACATTTGATCTAGAGGAATTTAAAAAATAAACTAAACATGCATAGACATGGGAAATCTTACTTAAGTCCCTGAACATTCTATTAAGGAACGAGAGGAAAATTATCCTAAATCAGTGATCTGTGCACTTATAATAATCATTAAACGGGAACTACTGTTTTATGCCGGCTCCGAACAACTTGTGTACTTAATGGAGAAGCTTTTATGTGGCTTAAAACTAAATTTCTTACAAGTTGCCGGCATTTATGAGTTGGAAACCCAGCTGCTAAAATGTTAAATGTTCTACCCAGATTTTAAAACAATTCTTTTGTAATTTTCCCATACGCCAAATTTAAAATACGTCCGGTACAGCGGCAGGACCTCAAAGAGAAAAGCTTCTTTGAACGACCAATATTGTCAAGCTTGTTGTAAGGTTGGTTATACAAGGGTTGCTATTTATATTTCGGGTCCGGCAATAAAAACACAATAATTTATCATTGGAAATGATTTTATTGTTTTTCAAAATACTCTCCTTTAAGATCAATACACTTTTGCATGCGCACAAACCCATTTTCGAAGCACTTTTTCCACTCCGATTGAGACACCTCTAAATCATGATTTTTGAAAGCTTCAACAGCTGCTTCGGGCGATGAAAAACGTTGACCACGCATTTTTTTCTTGATGCTTGGGTATAAGAAGAAGTCATTGGGTGCCAAATCAGGAATGTACGGTGTATGGCCCATTAATTCGACATCTTGAGTGTTCTAATAGCTCATCGTTTCAGCTTATGTGTGAGAACTCGCATTGTCGTGATGCCAACTGATTCGTTTTCTCTTATTATCTTTCCTTATTTCTTCGAACACTGTTGGCAAACTAATGGTTGTATACCACTTAGAATTGACCGTCCTACATTCCACTAAAGGCACTGTGGCCGGTTATACCGAAAAAAAACGCATCATTTGCTTCGAAGTGCTTCTTCCACGAACAACTTTCGTTGGATTTGACTCGTCTTCGAAGACCCACACGGTCGATTGTTGTTCTGTTTCGGGTTCATATGCATAGATCCATGATTCGTCACAGTGTATAACACCTCAGTGTTATACACTGCCTTTGGGCTACCCCAGTTATACTTTTTCAACATTTCTTTGCACCAATCCATACGAGGAGCCTTTTTTAAGTATTCGTCAAATTATGTGGGATCCAACGAGAACAATTTTTTTTCACGGCTAATTGAACATGCAATATCTTATTGATGCTTGTCATACAAATGCCCAAGGAATCCTCAATCTCACGGTATGTCATCGATGGTTTCTGGCAAAGGGACCGAAGTTGGACGTCCTTCACGAACGGCGTCCGAGACTGAACTCTTGGTGCTAGCGATTAACAGTGGTTTTTGTTGGTGCCTTCATAGCCAAAAGTCGAAACAAGTTGATTTTAACACACTTGTCTCTATGACAAGACGGCATAATTCCATTTTTTGACTGAGATGAATTTTTCAACACACTGTAAAAAAAACAATTTGCCCTCAAATGAAATGAGCCCTCGAATAGATCGTAGTGTTCTTTTTATATCTCCCAAATTCCATACAAATCTAACAGCCGGTTCTAGAACAGCAAGCAAGCCAAAAAATATAAAATTTTAAAACCCCCCAAAAAAATATAGCAGCATTATATACAATAAAGAAGCAGTTTATAAATATTTCGAAA
Source organism: Hydrotaea diabolus (assembly GCA_963513945.1). Classification (NCBI taxonomy): domain Eukaryota; kingdom Metazoa; phylum Arthropoda; class Insecta; order Diptera; family Muscidae; genus Hydrotaea; species Hydrotaea diabolus. The sequence goes on from OY740719.1 coordinate 133,961,570, forward strand.
ATATTTTTTTACTCCAACCCTATTGTAAGTTTTAACGAATAAAATTGTTTGCGAAAGCCCTTCTTCAATCGAATCATAACTTAATTTGGATTAGGCTTTAAGTATGTAATGCCTAATCCTATCATATTTTTCTGACACAGAAATGTGCTCTTATTCTTGGTACTTGGTAGTATGCAGCACAATATTTTCAAATTTGATTTCGAGAAAAGTTATTCGGAGCAAAAACAGTTCATAAAACATTTCACATGTTTAAAAGTTGCCAAAAATCGTCATTGGCTTCCTAACTTAAGCGCTTTTGCTGCAATATCAATATTAAGTCTCAAACTGAATGCGATAGTAGCGATTGCTTGAGCCCGATTATTGCTCTATTGTGATTGAATTATACTAGCTACTGTCAGACGGAATGAGATTATTATATAATTTTGACACAGATTGTGAAATTTACAAACGTTTTCCCGGAACATGCTATTAAGGAGCAGATGGTCAACAATTCTTAAATTATTGAGTTGTAGGCCATGTTGTTCGTAGAAATAATGTCCCGATTGTGATTATATTATTGTGAATGAAATAATTACAGAAATACACTAACATCTGTCAAGTTTGCTGCAATAGCATTTTTAAATTTAAACATAGCCTATACGAAACCAGAGAGAGAGAGCAGCGGGCGGAGCTGGAATGAAATAAAAAAACTAGCTAATGATAGAGTAGCTTGGAGAAACTTTGAAGAGACCCTATGCTCCACAGGCAGTTAAGCGGAAACAAAGAAGATGATACGAAACCTACACTTGTAGCCGGCACCGAAAGCGTTGAGCTTTTAAGAAGATTAGAGAAATTGATCTAAGGATAGAAAACACAAATTTTTTACTCGAAACTTAGCCGTCATTTTTATGTGCAGTTCTGAGAAGATTAAAGTTTGGTTTTAAGCATGACACTCTCGTTTATATGTTTTTTCGACAACCAAACGTTTAAAACTACAACGAAAAACTCTCCTTGTCTTAATGAATTGCATTTGCAAAATTCTGTTTAATTCTAAAACGCTCATTTTAGCACTTTTCAGATTTGTTTACTATGAAATTTCCTACTACTGCGCATTTCGTTCTATAAATTCATTAGGTAATAATAATAATAGTGTTGATATACCAGCTATCCCACTTTAAAGCCTAACCCCTGCCTCTGCTGCTAAAAAATATATTTAACTATCTAACTAAATACAAAAACTAAGCACATCTTCGTAGGAGACAAGTTGAAATCACCTCACCTCATTTCTCACATGGTGTACGTTTTTCAATATTATTCATTTTTTAGATTTTTCCTTTGTTGCGCATTTCTAGGTTATAAATTTCCATTATGATTATAGAGTGTCAATAATACTCGTATCTAAAACGGTCGTTAGCAAAATCAACGGACAGACGTTCGTTTGAGCCGAAAACACTGGCAGCATCTTCCACTTTGTGTGCTGCTTCTTCAAAGAAGTTACTAGAACTTAACTGGTTTCAATCAATTCGGTTTCCTAAAGCAGAAATTAGCAAAGGCTAATACAATCAACAAAAGTAATAAAATTTGCATTGAATAAGCTCTGCCATTGAAATATCAGACAACCCGGATTTCTGTTTTGGAATTCCCAACAAGAGTTGTTGTTTGAAAAGCATTAAATCTGCACAGATTTGATTTTTTTTTTTCGTACTCATATAGAACAATATCGAAGATTATTTTAGTGTACTTTCTAGCTAGCTAGTTTTTGATCTACATATCGTTTAAAATGCTTATGACTTTCTCTTCTGGATGGTTAAAAACACAATTAATCAAAAATATAAGTATTTTAAAATGTGTTTAAATTAAACAAGTGCTTAAGCAGCGAATATATTGAATTGATAGTCTACATTTAAATTAAACAATTGTTTAATTAGTACAGAAAATGCTGTTTACTTTTAAAATTAAAGGTTTGGTAAAAGCTATGTTAGCTTTTGCCTTTGTATTTGAATAACAATAAATCGCCAATCGAAATGTTTTTTTTTTCCTAGCAAGCGGTAAGATGGGCATGTCATCTCATAAATAATTATTTAACTTCCCATGGCGGTTTAATGTTCTTATGGAAACACTGCTTTAAGGAAGAAACTGTCAATTTCTCTAAATTTAGTAAGCTGTGGACGGCATAATTCTTTACTGACAGTTAGAAATAGTGCTCTTTTATCGAAATCATTTAAAAAAAACCAAAAATATTTTTTGGTAATGGATGATAATTATTGTTATTGTAAAAAAATTTAATTTCTACGAAAATAAAATTATAAATCAGTCTACGTAACTGCTTAACTCTACCGTTTTAATTGTATCATGGAACTATCTGAGATTTAAATATTTACATTTCCCCATCTCGTGCACATGAATCTCGAAAACAGAATAATTAGAACCTCTTTATGAAATTGAATCTTTAAGCTACAACAATTACCTTAGGCACATTTCAAACTTAAAAATTTAAATCAGGTTGTGCTTGAAATGGACACTTTTTATGCACCTTACAAAAGTTTTAGGCGTGGTGAGTTTCCTGTCATAAATTTCCCTAGCCCACGAGCATGGTACAATTACCGATGTACAGTCGTCACTAGCCCAATAATAAACAAACAGTTCGTTAAACTGTCAGAGTCATTTGTCAAAAATTACATTATTGTGAATGCTTGATGATTATTGTGAATGTTTGAGACAGAAATTTAATCTTACAAACTCCAAGAATTGACTTTGTCAAATTTCACATTTGACAGTTTAAATTGCTTCGAGAAAAAAATTGTAAATCAGCTGATAGCATAACTGTACCTTGTTTATTGTATCATGTCCACGAGCTACAAAAAAATAATGACAAATGAAATAATATTCATTAATGTGAACAAGAAAATAAGTTCTGTATTTGTATTTGTTAATACTTTTGTTTCCATTTCAAACAGCAGAGCAAAAATAAATTAATTTACCACACACAAATTTTTTCAAAATTTTGTTATGGCTAGTAAAATGTTTTCATTTCACTTCAGCTAATAGTTGACACTACTTGGATTATTGGGCCACCTTCACTTCCAATTTATTATTTGTGCCCTGAGTCAACTATACTCAAATCTCTTTGGGAACCGCCCAAACATGACAAAAAACCAAAAACTGCAATAAAATTGTACCTCATTTATTATCAATTAGTCTAATTTGTCTTTTTGTATCTTTCCAGGTTCTACCCACCGCCCTCTTGGCTGAAAATATTTTCAAAATCAACATTTCCCCCGAAGAGGCTCAACAATATCTGTCACAAGTCGGTTCACGTGGCCTCAACACCATCGAATATGCCCCCAAGACCGGTGAGAACGAACTGCCCGAAGCCCGCAACGAAAAGGGTGAATTCGTGTACATGGGTCGTGTAATTGAAAATCCCAGCGAGTTTGTCGAGGAGCACTACGATGCCCATCAATATCACGGTCAGGATGGTTTGGGTCAATACGTTTACGGTTACAAGGATTGGAATCAGGGCAAAAACGAAAAGAAAGATGCCGACGGCACTGTCACCGGTACCTACAAGTACGTGCAACCCCATGGCCGTGACTTCGTTGCCAACTATTATGCCGACAGGACCGGCTTCCATGTAGAAGACAACCGTCCCGCACATTTGAAGAATCCTCCCACCAAGACTCCAGCCGTCCGTAAGGCCGAAGAGGAACACTTCAAGCTCTGGGGTGAATTCGCTGCTGCTGCCGGTCACAGTCCTGATCCTTATGCTGCCGAATATCAGACCGGCGAAGGCCGTTATGAACCCCAAGCCACCCAACAGGAGTATGTCCATCATGAGCCCGAATATGTTCCCGGTCCCGAGGGAGACTGGTGAACCTAAAGGTTTCTTCTATGCCTTCGATTATAATGTTCCTTTGTTGCGCAACAAAAAGGAACGCGAGGAATTGGAGCAATTGCGTGCCGTTAACAACAAAGATTAAACGGAATGGCGGCCCCCATTGTTTTAGTAGGATGAAATGTTAATTTATAAATTATTATTTATTATTTTTTTTCTAATTAATTAAAGTAATTTAATCATTTTTCTTTTCGAAATACACTACAAATGTACCTCATAGTGTTGTAAATATACGAACATATAATAAAAATCGATATTGAAAACATAAATATGCAGTCTTGGTGTTTTAATTAAAAGTTAGAATAAGACTTGACGGACCGAACTGGTTTAGTTTTTTTTTTGTAGATCGCTTGACTTTGTGTCTAAGTTAAACTTTATATTTGGTATTCAAAATTGCAATGCGTTCAACAATTTTCTGTCGATTTCATTAAAAGGCGAAAGGACGCTCACGTCTTTTTCGCGGTAAGAGCCCGATATCATTTGGTACGGACAAAAAGTGTTACACTTCGAAAAAAGCATTCTAGTCTTTACATATGTTTTGGCTAAACATGTTACATCACTTTTTCAGTCATTTCAGCCATGTCCGTCTGTGCGGCTAATTCGCACGATAACTCACGAAAGAAGCTAGAAATCGTTATTAAACTTTGCACGCCATAATATTTTTCAAAACTGCCTATGGGATTGAAAATGGGTAATGTGGCTCAGCCCTTCTAGTACCAGCCCAACAAATGACTTTTGTTCCGTGGAGATTAAAACCCACATAACTTGTCACCCAGTGCGTGAAATTCACTTCATTTTCGAACTCCATTATATTTTTATAACGGCTTTATACACGTTTAAGAAAAAAATGAATGGAATGGCCCATTCTGGTACCTCCAGTACAAATGCAGCAGTCCGCCCACTTTTGGCATTCGCATAATAATTTGTACACTACTTAGTAGGGACATGCATACTGTTACAACATTGAACACACCCATTTCAATAGCAGAACTGAACAAACCCCGTTAATGTCATATGGGTTTTGAGAGCTAACCTCAATAGCGTTAGTCTGTAAAGGAATTTTTAAATTGTTTCAACTTTCATCATGGAGTGGTCAGATAATGAGAACCGTATCGCTGTAATAACGCTTTTTAGGTGTGAAATGAAAAAAGCGATATTTTCAAAACGCTCCGGCCAGTAGGGAGTAGCCGCATGTTCGTCTACCGATGCATAAAACTGTTTGAGGAGACTGGAGATGTAAAAGACCGCCACCGGTCGGGCCGCCCGCCCACGCTCTTTTCGAACACCGCACGCCATCAAAGACGTTAAATCAATTATTCACAGAAATTCGCTCCGAAAACAGAAAATTATGGCCCGTGAGTGTATATCACGCAAATCCATGAGTCGAATCATTAAAAAAGACTTGGAACTTGGGGCTTTCAAACGACGTACCGGAAATTTATTGACTGAAGCTTTAAAAAAAATATGAGTGAAAAATGCTAATGTCTTTTGGTGTCTTTTGTTCACCGATGAAATTTTGTTATGATTTATGAAAAATTTAACAAGCTAAATGATAGAGTGTATGCGCGTTCATCTAAGGAAGCATCTGAACTGATCCCAAGGGTGGAAAAGGCTCATTACCCAGATTCAGTCATAGTTTGGTGGGGTGGGGTGTCACTGACCTGCATTTCTGCGAACAAGGGTTCAAAACATCGGCCAAAGTTTACCAAGAAACCGTTTTGGCAGCTCTTGTGAACCCTCTTAACAATTCCCTGTTCCAAAATCAGCCATGGACTTTTCAGCAGGATTCTGCGCTGGCCCATAAGGCTAAAATGTCCCAGGCCTGGCTTCGAAACAATTTGTCAGCGTTCATTTCCTCTGAAGAATGGCCCTCAGGCTGTCCAGATTTGAACCCATTGGATTACAAATTGTATGGTTTAAGAGGACAAGGTTTGTCACAAAAGATACACCAACATTGGATCTCTTAAGACTGCTTTGGTTTGAGCTGTGGCTAATTTTCCAATGGACGAGGTTCGTGCAGCTATTGACGATTGGCCAGTGCGACTTAAGGCGTGTGTAAAGGCAATAGGCGGACATTTCGAATAAGTAGATTCTTTTTCAATAAATATATTAAAAAATATTTGGTCCAAAAATATTCAGTACTTTTTATATTACAGCATAAAACGTATGTAACAGTATTTATGCTACTAAAGGTGTCGATTCTGAAATCGGAAAGGACCTTAATGTGGGGGATATACGAAAATATCAAGCTATGTGGTGCAGATTAACCAGACTTATATGTTGATCGCTTATGGCGTATCATACAAACTTTGGACAAAATCAAGTGAAATTTGTGGCTTTTAGAGATGCAGGACAGGACCTTTAATCGGGAGGGTCCTTTAAATGGGGCCTTTTCAAAAACATGGGCCTATGTGGCGCAATGCGACAAGACAAGTGTGTTGGTCGCTCGTTGCGCTCCATGCGATTTTTTAGGAATCTAATGTATCTGTTTGTGTGGCATCTAAAGGTGTCGATTTTGAAATCGGAAAGGACCTTTTTATGAGGCTATACGAAAATATGAAAATATGTGGTGCAGGTTTACCATGGTTTTTTATTAATCACTTATCAACTACCATGGTCGTGATCGAATAAAATTTGTGGCATTTAGAACTGCAGGACCTCATACCATCAAAAAGACATTTGTGTGTGAGCTATTCGAAAACATGGACCGATATGGTGCAATGTTACTATAGATGAATGTTGGTCGCTCGTAATCGTTTGTGCAAAATTTGGCCGAAATCGGATGTAACATGTGGCTTCAAAGTCTGCAGATCCTGAGGTCGGAAAGGACGTTTGCATGGGGGACATACGAAAATATGGATCTATTGTTTCATATTCAATGAAAAATCCAATAAAACATGAACTTGAATAAAGAAGAAAAAATTGGCGTGACCTGGTAAAATTTGTGGCTTTTAGAGCAAATCGGGAGGGTTCTTTGAGTGGGAGCTATTCAACAAGGACCGAGGTGGCCCTTTTTTAAAAGGGCTCGTCCTTGGCCCTCGTTTTAAGAACTTACCAAGTTTCATCGAAGAAGATAGACATCGCTCAATGGATCAGATGGTGATCCTAAATTTATCGCTATACGTAACATAAGGTATAATTCCATTTCCTTAATGTGTTGCAAACCCCAGCACAAAATACCTTGTACAACAGTGAGGGCGTAAGGTATAAAAATATTTCCCTTATTTTTTCATTTCAGAAAGTGGACAGCTTCACGCATTTTTGCAGTGTAATCGATCCACATTCATTCTGCATGATTGCAATTCTTGCATAATTTTGTATTAATTACTTGGGTGGTTGTTTTTGAGGTCCTGAGAGCCTTACGATCCTCTATGTTAGTTCTTGAGAGACGCCCACGAGTCATTCCTATTTATCATTTTTTTGCATCTTTGAGCAACTACTCTTTGTTCAAGTGCCCACACTTACTTATATGTATATATAAGCAATTGTGCGCTACAGTTTTCAATCCGCTGAGGGCTTTCTGGACCCAAGCGCCCGTAATCAACCTTTTTCAGATAAACAGAAGCCAATCGGAAGTAGACGGAATATATTTTTTTTTAATTTCCGTCAAGCCCCATAAACTGCACTCTATCCCAAAAGGGTATACTTATACATTAGAATCATTTTAAAAGAAATAATGACTTACCTTCAAAGAATCGCCCATGTGCCGATACTTTTGCGATCGTCAAGACACAAATGTTAATTCGTTCTCATCCTTTTCTACTAGTCACGACATACAAATATTACATTTTCGAGTAGGTGCCAAAAAGTGATAGCCCAAGTTTTATATGCCAAAGACGGGTTTTTCCTAATGAGAAGAAAATTCCTAATGTCACAGGTTTACACGCCTATATACATATATATTTTTTCTAAGCTCATAATACTTACAGTTTACCAACATTGCTAAAAAGGAATTACTTGAAATTTGCAATAAAATAAAACCGATGCAATAAATTATGCGGAAAATTTGCCGGCAAAAGGTTTATTTTATTAGAGATGTTAAAGTTAGTTGACTTTCATGTACCGATTAGTTTCAATGTAGGTAGTCAGTACTCTATAAAGTTTTCATTGCTGTTGATTTGTACATAGCTGCGATTACTTAGACGGAACAGAAACACAAAAAGTGAATCATTTATTAAAGTATAGAATCAATTTAGTTTATGTATATAGGATGCGTTCCACTGTACTTGACTCGCCCAAGAACAAATGTACCCAACTACTCGGTACATGAACTCAACTTTAAGTAGCACCACTGTCGCACTTTTGCGATCAGCTGTAATAAAAGAAATTGTCAATAGATAGAAAAAGAAGAAAAACTCACACATAACTTGGGGCAGAATTTAAAGTCGAATGGGCTCGAACTAGCGTTGATATTTTGTTCAGGCAAGCCGCCGCCGATTTAAACGGCTTTAATCAGCTTCGGGAACAAAGATCGCAACTTGGTGGTTTTTTTTACTACTTATATGTGACGCGCAAAATAGGAAGGGACCTAAGGTTAAAAACCAGTTTTGTTCAGGAGAGCCATTTTAAAGATTATGTCCCTTTCTATTTTCGTTTAGAATCGTCGACTTCACTTTCATAAAACGCGCATATCTCTGGGATGGAACACTTTTGGGGCATGGGATCTGTCTCATTCAATGCTCAGATGTTGTCCACATCAAAACAAAAGTGAAAAGTTGATGAAAAGTTTTGTTCAGGAAAGCCATTTTAAACATTAGGCCCCTTTCTATTTGCGCTTAGAATCGTCGACTTCACTTTCATAAAACGCGCATATCTCTGGGAGGGAACACTTTCGGGGCATGGGATCGGTGTCATTCGATGCTCAGATGTTGTCCACATCAAAAAAGAAAAAAATTGAAAATTGATTTTTTTACCCTTAGTTCCCTTTCTCTATGCGCTGTCACATATGGCGTTTACTCAGCAGTTAATTTTCGTGCTCGTACGAGGGTTGCAATTTATATGTCGGGTCCTGACAATACTAGTGTTCCCATAAGTAAACTGGAAGTTCCATTGCAAACTTAGACATTTGTTAGCATAACTTCACACAGAACGTTTTGTCATTTGATTGATTTTTTACGATTTTCGGCTTGGGTTATCGATACAAGAGTGTTTAAATAAACTTGTTTTGACTTTTGGCGAGGAAGCACCATCTAAAACCACTGTTAATCGCTGGGACCAAGAGTTCAGTCTCGGACGCCGTTCTCTCCAGGGGCAAATCACCGCATTCGAAACGAGTACTTCGTCAGCGAAATGTAGTTGACGTGGATCACGGCAATCGTTATCGAAACGCATCTACTCGAAGTATGTAGTAAGCGATTAGTAATTTGCTATCGTAAACAAAGCAAAACACTAGCTTTTCCCTTTTGGTGCGAAAGAAAACAAATAAAAATCCGCTAAAGATTTAAGAAAGCGCTTGGAACCCGAAGTGTGTGCCGTCTACGCATCCAACCACTAAAAGTAGATTATATATTTTAGGTAGTTTATCTATGTATGTAGTCACATAACCTCCTCCAGGGATTTTGAACTTGTCCATGAAATATTCCATACACTTTTCGGATTGATCTGGCAAAAATGTTATCATTTTGGAGCACAAATTTTTTTGTATTTCATTTGTAATGTATTTCACAAGTTTGCACATAGTACTTTGTGCTAATCCAATTAAAAAATCATTTCCGGCATTATGCTGAAAACTGCTACTGGCCAAAAGGTTCAATGTAGCGGCAAGCTGCAATATGGGTGGTACGGACGTCGACATATGTCCAGAAATATTTATTTCGGAGAGAGCATATGGTACGGACGTCGACATATGTCCAGAAAAATTTACTTCGGAGAGAACATATTTAAGAGCATCTTTTGACAGTCGCCGTTTAAATCAATGGATATTAAAACATCTTGTTAAAAAATCATTTAGTTTTATCGGCACAACATACTCAACATTTTGGCAATGAAAAAGGACTGCTTTTATCACGAGTACTTCTGTTAATGGTGGCAATATTGGACTCATCTTTAGATTCCGAAGTTGAGACATATAAAAAACATTTGGATCCATTTCAATTTAAATTTTTATGTAGTCCGTCAACAATTAATCACAATTTTATTTATTTTCTTTTCGTTTTGTTTGCATTGCCATATGTTTCAGCATTGTAAAAAATAGTAGTAGACAATGCGTATTACGATCGACTACCATGATCCAAAAAATATTAGCAGTCGAAAATTTTACCTACACGAATGTGCACCCGACGTCAAGAGCGGAGATTTGCCCCCCAGGATAAATTACGTGATGGAAGTCCAACTTCTGTCACTTTGTCGGTAACCATCGATGCTGTGAGAGAACTGATTAAGCAAAACCGACCTGTCACGGTATGACACATATTGAGATTGAGGCATCCTCGGGCATTAGTATGACAAGCATCAATAAGATATTGCATGTTCATTTGGCCGTGATAAAAAGTTGTTCTCGTTGGATCCCACATTATTTTTCAAATGTTCAAAAAGAGGCTCGTTTGGATGGGTGCAAAGAGATGTTGAACAAGTATAAATGCGGTAGCTCAAAGGCAGTGTATAGCATTGCCACAGGTAACGAATCATGGATCTATGCATATGAACCCGAAACAAAACAGCAATCGACCGTATGGGTCTATCAAGACGAGCCAAATCCAACAAAAGATGTTCGTGGAAGAAGTACATCGAAGCAAATGATTGCGTTTCGTCGGTATAACCGGCCATGTTGCCACAGTGCTATTAGTGGAACGTAGGACGGTCAATTCTGAGTGGTATACAACCATCTGTTTGCCAACAGTGTTCGAAGAAACGAGGAAAGACAATAAGAGAAGACGGGTCTTTTTGTATCACGACAATGCGAGCTCTCACACATCAGCTGAAATGATGAGCTATTTGACCACTCAAGATGTCGAATTAATGGACCATCCACCGTACAGCCCTGATTTGGCACCCAATGACTTCTTCTTATTCCCTAGCATTAAAGAAAAAATGGGTGGTCAACGTTTGAATCGCCCGAAGCAGCTGTTGAAGCGTTAAAAATTCATACTTTGGAGATGTCTCAATCGGAGTGGTAAAAGTGCTTCTAAAATTGGTTTGTGCGCATGCAAAAGTGTATTGATCTTAAAGGAGAATATTTCGATAAACAATAAAACCAATTTCAATGATAAACTATTGTGTTTTTATTGCCGAAACCGAAATATGAATAGTATTCGTAATTCAACCCCCAATTAAATTGCGAATTTCGTAATTCCCCCTACAAAGTTCTGAGAGCGAATGACGTTGTTTGGTGGTAATTCATTATGAATCACCTTCTGAATTGCGAGGAAATCACTGCCTTCTCTAATTTTTATCAAAAAATATCGAAACTACTGTCAAAATAAAAATGTAAAAATACAGTTCTGCTCCCATTAACTCGCTCTTTTTATATTCACCTTATTAAAAATAACCAAAAGAAATGTATAGATTAATGATATATTGATAAATTATGGACTTACCTTTAGAGCTCATAGCCGAATAAAAAAAGGAATTCAGTTCTATCGATTGAATAAAAAAGAGGAATTTAAATGTAAACAAACCCATTTTTTTCTTTACAATACCGAAGCAACTGTCAAACCAAATTATGTACGTGTTGTGTAAACAGGGTAATTCGCGTTATTAGTTCAGAGAGCGAATTAGGTAACTCGCGATGTAGTGTGGACATGGCATAAGATAGAACTTTGCAAAAGAGAGAGAATTGCGATTATTCTCAATCAAACAGCTGATTTAGCTAACAATTTGCAAATTATTTTTATATAGTGACAAACGTACAATAGTAATATAACAAAAAAAAACTTTAAAACAACCATATAAAATTGTTCAGTGTTGCGTTTGTGATGATAGCAGAAAACTTCTGCTCCATTTTGGGGCCCCACCAAATCCTCTGTCGTACGTACTTCTTTTGATTACCCTAAAAGGTTTTCCATCTTCGTCATTTGTGCATTGTAAAGGATAGTCCAACCATAATGCATGATGTAAATTGTGAGTCACACTTAACGTCAATTTTTTTTGCGCAACTTAATTTAACATTTCTTTGTTTCAGCGTTTGTCAAATTCAACCATGAAGAGGTACACAATTAAGCAGCGCGTTAAGTTTGTTGGAAGACTTTTTACCAAAATGGGATTTCAATTCAACATGCATTTACTTTTTTTTTGGTCAGCATAATCTACCAAATGTGTCCACTGTGGATTCGTTAACAAGCCGAATTGCCGCATTTAGGCAAATGAGAATCCAACAGTGATTGTTGATAAGCTGATGCATCTACTTATACACAGAGTGACTGTTTGGTTTATGTACATGCGGAGTCATTGGACCGACCAGGCCAAGCAGTTACCTTGAAAGGTGTTCTCTATCGCGAGATGATAGCGGAATTCTTATGGCCAGAAATTGAGGATATGGACCTGGACGATATGTGGTTCCAACCGGATGGTGCCACGCAGCCAAGGAAACAATGGCGATGATAATTTTCCGCCATGATCATGTGATTTGACACCGTTGAACTTCTTTCTTTGTAGATATTTAAAAGAAAGTGTGCGTTATTGACGCCAAGAATAATTCAGGAGCTAAAGGATGTCTCAGTCATTGAAAATATGGACCATATGCCACCAAAGCTGTGGCAACGATCCTTCTATTATAATAACAAAATATTAAGATAATTCTCTAAAAACTTTTTTTTTTATTTACAAACTACATCGTGCGTTTTAGTTGGTGAACGAAAACAATGAAAAATATTAAATACTAGGTGGAGCGCGGTAATTTGCTTTTTTGTACTGCAGGCTGTGGCAGCACTGTTGGACGAAGGGAGTGGAGTGTGCGTGGCTGACGGGAGATTTGTATTCGCCTGCCTTTTAGTTGCCATCTTGCATTGGACACGTGAGGAGAGGTCATTTTGTGTTGTAGCGTATTTTTCAAATGCGCGCTCCATCATTGCAGTGCAGCGTGCTTTTCTTTTACGATTCGCTGTTCCCCCACGAGGACGTGTTTCTGGACGGCAATCAGTTATAAATTGGGTAACTTCATTGAGAACAGCAGCGAATGTGTCATGTGTACGAAGGGGAACAGCGAGAAGGATTACAACACCACAAAACATCGATAGAGTTAGAGCAGCAGTACTGCAATCTACGAAACGCTCTGCTCGGAAGCAATCACTTGCTCTTGGCATTTCCAGACTTTTTCAGTCGGCTCTTGAGGCAATGCAATTAGAGGATACATGGTTCCAACAGGATGGTGTCACTGCACAGACAGCGAGGGTTACCATGGATTGTTTGAGGCGAATATTTCAACCGTCCCAATACCTTGGAAGATCTAATTAACAATATTGTGGCTGAAATTGGCAGAATAGCAGTAGACATGCTTGTTAGAGCTAAACATACGTACATGCACGGCACGGCACACAAGTTGACATACAACACACACACGTTGTAAAAGAAATCTATTGATGGCTCTCGATGTGGAGTCACTTTAGAGATGGCAAGAGTGAGTTGTACTTTCGTGGGCAATTGTGTGGAGAAAACTTGAAAAGTAAGGTTTACAACAGTAGTTCTCATTCGTTTGGGGGGAGCCTGGCCTTATAGAGTTCGGTTTTACTTTCAACAATTGCAGCAAGGCTTTCTGAAGAGGGTTGTCACGGACCCGAAATCATGATAAAAGTAGTGTGCAGCCACGAAAATCAATGTCACTTTGCCATTTTTGTTAAAAACTTGTCTACTATTTAAATATAGAAGCAAGAGGTCATGAGCCGGTTTAATTCCTGTTCAATGAGTTCATGAAAAATTCAGAAAATGTATGCAGCAGTGTGTGGATAGCGAAAGTCGACATTTGCCAGATACACTATTTAACACCATGTAATTTAATTCCAATACTGTTCAATATACTTAGTAGGGACATAAATACTGTTACAACATTGAACACACCCATTTCAATAGTAGAACTGAACATACCCCGGTAATGTCATATGGGTTTTGAAATCTAACCTCAATAGCGTTAGTCTGTAACGGGATTTTAAAATTGTTTCAACTTTCATCATGGAGTGGTTAGCGTAATAGCGCTTTTCAAGTGTGAAATGAAAAAAGCGATATTTTCAAAACGCTCCGGCCACTAGGGATTAGCCGCATGTTCGTCTACCGATGCATAAAACTGTTTGAGGAGACTGGAGATGTAAAAGGCCGCCACCGGTCGGGCCGCCCACGCTCTGTTCGAACACCGAATGTCATCAAAGCCGTTAAGTCAAGAATTCACAGAAATCCGCTCCGAAAACAGAAAATCATGGCCCGTGAGATGAATATCACGCAAAAGTCCATGAGTCGAATCATTAAACAAGACTTGGGACTTTCAAACGACGGACCGGACATTTATTGACTGTAGCTTTAAAAAAAATAGGATTGAAAAATGCAAACGTCTTTTGGTGAAGCACGCTGATAACTTGCACAGAAAAAATTTGTTCAACGATGAAAAAAATTTTACCGTTCAGGAAAAATTTAACAAGCAAAATGATAGAGTGTATGCGCGGTCATCTAAGGAAGCATCTGAACTGATCCCAAGGGTAGAAAAGGGTCATCACCCAGCTTCAGTCATGGTTTGGTGGGGTGTCTCTTACGATGGGGTCATTGACCTGCATTTCTGCGAACAAGGAGTCAAAACATTGGCCAAAGTTTACCAAAAACCCGTTTTGGAAGCTGTTGTGAAGCCTCTTAACAATTCCCTGTTCCAAAACCAGCCATGGACTTTCCAGCAGGATTCTGCGCCGGCCCATAAGGCTAAAACGTGGACGGTTTTAGAGGACAAGGCTTGTCAGAAAAGATACCCCAACATTGGATCTGGCTTCGAAACAATTCCTCTGAAGAATGGCCCTCAGGCAGTCCAGATTTGAACCCATTGGATTACAAATTGTGGAGGGTTTTAGAGGACAATGCTTGTCAGAAAAGATACCCCTACATTGGATCTGTTAAGACTGCTTTGGTTCGAGCTGTGGCCAATTTTTCAATGGACAATGTTCGTGCAGCTATTGACGATTGGCCAGTGCGACTCAAGACGTGTGTAAAGGCCAAAGGCGGACATTTCGAATAAGTACTCTTTTTGGATAAAATATACATCAACAAATATATTAAAAAATATTTGGTCCAAAAACATTCAGTACTGTCAATTTTACAGCATAAAACGTGTGTAACGGTATTTATGTCCCTGCTAACTAATTAAAATATAGTAAAATCAAAAGCAAATTACCGCGCTCCACCCTGTACTAACATATTTTGGCACAACTGCCTTGCATTTTTTTGGCAGAATTTTTCCCAAAACTTTTGGACCTACGTACCTACTTTTTTCCCTTTTTCGAAGTTCGTTTAGAATAAGGGAAAGCATTGCCGGGGAAATACTTTTCAAAATTGGTAAACAGGAATGGGGAACAAATTCCCGGGGAATAGTCTTTCAAAATAGGGCTGATACTGCATAATTAAATGGTAAAAAATATTCTTTTGTGTGACAGTAAATATTACCCGTTAAAGGCCAACATTTGTTTTGTACTGGAACATTCTGGTATGTAATGAAAGTCGATCAAAAATTGTTTGAATATGACAAACTTTATTTTACACATCCGTATTAATTTTTTGAATATCAATTGAAATCCAACATATTAGGATTTATTGAATTGATCGGTTTTCATCACATATTGTTAGGTATGCCTGTATTGAAAAAACCTTGCAATAAAAGACTGAATTTATTTAATTTTTTGTGTATATATCAATTTGTTTATTACATTCTTGAAATTCATTCACAATCATATAAAAAGATTAATATATAATATATATATATATATATATGTATATTTTTTTTTTGTTGTAAGAAAATTAACACAATTTGTATTCGGGTTTGTTTGATTATTTCTTTTTTTCGTACTTACACATTATTTATTATGCAATAATAAAAATGTTCTCAAGTTTATAATAAACATTGTTTGCTTTTCTTCTTTATGTTTAATTAATTATCTTTTAACATAGAGTATTGAAATTTTGATTCTTAACTTTCGGCCATCATTGCTAATGGGATTGGTTTTTGTAATTGTATACATACATATTATAATTAATAACTGATAAATAAAGTACAACATTATATAAACTAAATAAATTAAAAACAATATAACTAATTAGTAGTGTTTTGTTGTTTGTTGTAAAGATCTCTCCTTATAAATCTTTAGTTTAAAAAAATTATATAGGTATTAGTATATTTCCGTTTTGAATGAATCATGAAGAAATGATTTTAATGATACCTTTTATGAGAGAGAAGGGCGAAGAAATGATTGACAAACTTTACTTTTTATCGTAATAAAAATATATTGAGTAGGGATTTGAGCTTAATTATATTCCTACTTTTGCCATTAAACAGTTCCACCTTGCATTTACAACAAAACTTACAGTCTGGATTTGGACTCTGGAAAATTTTATTCTTTGTGAAGGCGTTAAAAGGCCGTTTGACATTGGCATAAATCAACGAAATCTACTGGATTTCCGTTGCCAGTTTCCATAGATTTCGCGACTTTACCATTTATTTATTTAATTGCATCATTCTTTTAACACAGTTTGTTTAGCGCTACGAACTTTGCCAACAAAGCCGCAATTTTATAGTTTTAAAACGAAGAAGAGCTGTTTTATTAATTATTTTAAAAGGCACCTCTACAAGTTTAGTTATTTTCGAAATAAACTGTGATGATTTTCTGTTTAAATGATAGAACTATTTGGTCAATACTATCTTGTGACGCAATGTTGTACAAAAGTTTTGACTTTAGTTCATATTGAAGTCATGTTATAAAAATATATTGAAAATTTAAATTAATGCGCTGTTTTTATAACTTGAACGTTTCATTGGGTTTCGTTCAAAAAACGTAAAACAATTGGGGTTTTTTTAAACGAATTTTCAAAACTCATTTGGAATTCGTGTGATTTACCAAAACCCAAATTGTTTTCCTTTCGTCAAAGACGAAACGAAAGTTTTATAAAACAGGCTAAGTGTCTAGTATTAACCGCTTATATGCACTAATTTAAGTGCTTATAAGCGGAAAAAGCTTTTATTAAAACTCTGAAACTATATTTAAATTGTTCAAGTTAGGCAGCTGCATATAAGCGATAAATGCTTATAATCAAGCATGTAGTAATCGTTTTCTCCTTACTCAATTTTCAATGGGATTTGAAAGCGTTCATGTTAAACAAAATGCGCTTAATTTTTTTTAAATATATATCAAAATTTCCGTTGCCGTTGCAGGAAGAGTAAGTGTGGCGCGGTACAGAACGAGAGAATTGAAAGCGTTCATGTTAAAAAAATTGCATACTTTTTTTTAAAATATTTGCATTTACAACAAAAGTTACAGTCTGGATTTGGACTCTGGAAAATTTTATTCTTTGTGAAGGCGTTAAAACGCCGTTTGACATTGGCATAAATCAACGAAATCTACTGGATTTCCGTTGCCAGTTTCCATAGATTTCGCGACTTTACCATTTATTTATTTAATTGCATCATTCTTTTAACACAGTTTGTTTAGCGCTACGAACTTTGCCAACAAAGCCGCAATTTTATAGTTTTAAAACGAAGAAGAGCTGTTTTATTAATTATTTTAAAAGGCACCTCTACAAGTTTAGTTATTTTCGAAATAAACTGTGATGATTTTCTGTTTAAATGATAGAACTATTTGGTCAATACTATCTTGTGACGCAATGTTGTACAAAAGTTTTGACTTTAGTTCATATTGAAGTCATGTTATAAAAATATATTGAAAATTTAAATTAATGCGCTGTTTTTATAACTTGAACGTTTCATTGGGTTTCGTTCAAAAAACGTAAAACAATTGGGGTTTTTTTAAACGAATTTTCAAAACTCATTGTGAATTCGTGTGATTTACCAAAACCCAAATTGTTTTCCTTTCGTCAAAGACGAAACGAAAGTTTTATAAAACAGGCTATGTGTCTAGTATTAACCGCTTATATGCACAAATTTAAGTGCTTATAAGCGGAAAAAGCTTTTATTAAAACTCTAAAACCAAATTTAAATTGTTCAAGTAAGGCAGCTGCATATAAGCGATAAATGCTCATAATCAACAAGCATTATCGTTTTCTCCTTACTCATTTGATTTGATTTGAAAGCGTTCATGTTAAACAAAATGCGCTTAATTTTTTTTTAAATATTTATCAAAATTCCCGTTGCAGAAAGAGTAAGTGTGGCGCGATACAGAACGAAAGAATTAAAATCGTTCATGTTAAAAAATCGCATACTTTTTTTTTTTTTAAATATTTGTTCAAAAAATACCTTTGCAGTGGCTGGAAAGTGACGCGTTCAAGACCGATACCCTAAATAGGCTTTACATACAAGAATCGTGCCCATTACAAAATTCTTCACATAATAAAAGATCTCCATTAGTTCAAAATCTTTTATTACATAAGTACATAGACATTCTGCCTTTATTGAATAAAGTGGAGTGCAGATTTACAAATAAGTACCAGACGACTGCTTTTTATTTCTATAAACTAAGAAAACTCTACTAAAGAAAGTGTTTATTTAAAAACTGACTTATTTTGTTGTCTTTTAATGAAGAGATTTTATAATTTTCGGAGCACGCCCGACTCATTGACATTTTTAAGGGAAATTTCCTCATTGCAGTAAGTAACCAATATAATAGTATCTGTTATCCGCATATAAGAAACTTTTGCAAAGCAATAAAAACATTTTTTATAATTGCTTATAAGAAAAAACGCTTATAAGAAACTTGTGGTATTTTATGGCTTTCTTATATCCGATATCAAATATATCTAGATTGTTTTTGGACTAAACAAGTTATTTATTAACTTCCTGACTTCAATGGCGAAAACAATTTGTTGTGCCCCTTTTAGTGGGGGACACTTGTAACGCCTCAGCGTATACAGCAACAAGTGTTTTATTTAAAAGCGCGTTCTATGCGCTCTCTACTGAATACTTAAGTGAAAATAATAGCAATAAATGGTAGAAAATTGGCATCCTGTATAATTTTCCAACAGTTATGCCGGGCATACACTACACAAATTAACTGCGCAAATCTAGCATTGCGCAGTTCATTTGTGTAATGTATGGCGCTGGTTGTGCTATTTGTGCAGTTAACTGAGCAAAATTCAAAATGATTTAGATATTTGCTCAAGCCTGCGAACTTGTGCAGTTAATTTGTGTAGTGTATGGTCAAAACTTTCAGTTTTGTGGTAATTGTTGAACTGTGAACATGAGCGGAGACAAAACATTTTGGACTGAGTTCCTAGATTTATATAAAGAATCGCCTGCATTATGGCGCATAAAAAGTACGGAATATAGTAATAGAATAATGAAAGTAGCGTGCTACGAAAAATTAATAAACAAATTAAAGGAAAAGTACGAGGATGCAAACCGGGAAATGGTTGTAAAAAAAATAAATACATTCAGGACAACCTACAGAAAGGAGCTGAAAAAAGTTGAAGTCAGCGAAAAATCAGGAGCTGGAGCTGAGGACGTGTATGAGCCGACCTTATGGTATTTCCATCTACTTTCCTTTTTGAAGGATCAAGAGGAGAGTGCACCAAGCACATGCACAATGAGGGATGCGTCTCAAGAACAGGTTGGTTTGGCTAAAGTGTACGAGGGAGGACGGTGGTTCGGAAAAAAACAAAAATAGGGGATAGTTACAGAAAATTGTTTTGCTTTTTTTCGTCTCGTAAACTTTTGCCGTTTGTTTTTATAATTTTTCTGTATGTAATGCTCCTTTTCTGGAATTGTAGGCATCAACAGAAATGTCGTCAACTCCACATAAGCCAAAGAAAAGGAAACTTTCAGGCGAAGACAATTTAATTAAAATGGCGTGTGAACACCTGAAAATGCAAAATACGTATTCCAGCGAACGCAATAATGATCCGGACGATGTTGTTTGCAGAGGTTGGGCAGCACAGCTCAAAGAAATGAAAACTGACCAAAAGGTTTTGGCGCGCAACCTAATTGCTGATGTTTTATTTCAAGGGTGTGTTGGGAATTTGGGTAGATTACACGTCAAAAATTTCCCAAATTTTTTTCAGTCCAGACCGACTTCAACCATTTCTTAGATATCAACTCCATCGCCAGTAGAATTTACAAATGCTCCAATTTTCACAATTTCAACACCGGAATCACAAGATTCAATTCAGGAAGTGGATAATTTTGGAAAAGTTATGAATGTGCATACACCTGTGGTTTTGTTTGAAAAATGATCGATAACGATATTCTTGATTTGATAATCGAAAACAGTGTCTTGTACTCCAAAATGGCCCAATTCACACGGGGTTAATTGTTCTGGTCTAACATGGCAGCTTGTAGGCATTTTCGGTGAGGAGAGTCGTTTTTGGTTGGATTAATTTTTCATCCAGCTACAACCCCGCATTACCAGAACAAAACTAATACATGCACACTTATGAAAACACAGGTTCTGTGTTTTATTTTTGCGGAGCGACTTTTAGTCTTTCTTCGACCATCGTCGTGTAAGCATGAATTTTAAAGCAGAAGGTGGTTGGTCGCGCCAACAAACATTAAAACTAATAAACGAGTTCAAACAACGCGTGTTTTTATATAAAGTGACACATCCAGATTATTTAAAAAATTATAAAAAACAAGAAGCATTAGAGGAAATTGCTGTTGCTTTACAAGATATAAAACCAAATGTTATTGCTGCAGATGTAAAGAAAAAAATTAAGATATTGCAGCAGCAAATTTCCGCAGAAAAAAAAAAATGAGAGCAGCAACTAGGAGTGGAATGTCGGCTGATGACGTTTATATATCCAAGCTATGGTGCTTTAATGAGCTACATTTTTTATTGAATGCAAACGATGAAATTCGTGGCCAATCCAATTTGGAATTAAATACGGTGAGTAAAATTTGTGTTTGTTTTTATTTTATTATTCGTAGCAAAACAAAATGCTTGTACAAGTTAACACACAATATGTTATAAACTCAAAAGATATTTGGCACATGTAAATACAGTTCACACGAAAATATTTCATCAACTCAAAGTTGCACATCCGGTGGTTAACCTGTTAAACCCAAGAGATACTTGGCGCGTGCAGACATAATTATCACGAATTTCTTTCATTTCATTTCAAACACATTTTCGTTCTATATTAAAAGTGGAATGTCTGGCTTGAATTGCAAAAACGTTAACAGCAACGTTTTCGCTACGTTCAATGGAAATTTGATAAATGAAAATAAATGAAAATGAATTAAGTATCGTAAGCAAATAATGTAAGCATGTATTGGTATTGCAATAAGTCTCTTCCAAATAACAAACAGACAACGAAATCACTCTGTTTGTGAACTTCGTTGAATAAACGTAAAGTCGCGGTTTTCGACAAACGTTTCAATTTAGACAGTGTCCGTGATACTTTGGACAAGTATCGCGTTTTTTTGAGACCTTAACTTAGAAAGGTCTAACTTACATAAGGGTGATAATTTTTGGATATATCAAATCTGTCCATTAGGGCCGATTTTCGTCAGCAACATGAAACATGGCCCGTACCAACCCTTGGGAGAATGATGTCCCAAAAAAAAAATGCTACCCTGATGTGAATATTTAAAAAGTCATAACTAAAAATTTTTTTTTCTGTTTTTAGTTAGACGATACATTTAGTGAAAATGTATGCAGTCCCAGCTCAGAAAAGGTTAGTTGTTATTTACATATTTAAAAAATTTATTTATTGTAAAAAAAACACTCTCAGGCTAAGCGATCGAGATTAGACGAGGCAGCTGCATTGCGGCAATCCGCCAACAAATCAATGGAGCTTGCAACCAGCTTGATTCAAAAACGATCTGCACAAGAACAATCAAAAGAAGATATTTTTTGCAAAATGTTGAGTACTGAACTGAAACAGCTGAAGTTGACAGAGACCTACGACAACGTCACTACAGAAATGCTACTGATGGTTCGTAGAGCAAAAGCTGCCGAGCGAGAAGGATTACTTTGGCAGGTTCCACGTGAAGCAACATTATATTCTGGCCCTTGCACTTCTGACCAATCTTCGCTGCAATCATCGAGTCTGCAATCATCAGTGTCATCTCTAGATGAATACAACGATGACTCGTTACACAATTCAACGTTGGTGTTGGAAACATCGGGCATTGAGTCATTGGACAATGTGACATTTGTGGAAGAGGGAGAAGACTGCATTCAAAACCATGAAGGCAACAACAATAATATTGGTAAAAGGGTTGAAGTCCAATCTGTGCAAATATTGAAACAAAAAGACATCTTACAGCAGGCATTTGAAGGCATTTTCGATAAATAATGATGAACAATTTTATAATTTTACAATTAATTCAATTTTATTTCTAAATAAATCTAATCTTTCTAAATAATCTAAATAAATTACACGATTGATATTTTATTATTATTGAATTTATTAATTGAAATCAATTTACAAGTTTCCCTCATTGTTGAAATATTTTGTGAATTCGCCTCTTATATTTTCACATTTTCTGTTCTGTAGTGCGTTTATGTAACTCTTCTCTATCGGTTTTTTTCTCTACTAGTTGAGAATGTGACGTCATTCTCAACTAAAGTGTTTATGTAAGGTTTGTCAACTGTGGGGAATTGAGAAAATCATTCTCAACTGGTAGATAAATTGGCAACTATCAGTGAGAAATGGAAACGGTAAGCAATATAAACCATAAAAAATTCATAAATATGTAACAAAAACAAATTTCTTTATAAAATATGATTTTTTTACATATTTTTGGCTTCTTTATGTTTATTATTTGTAGAACATAGAATTTATTTACTTTTTTTCTTTTAGAAAAAAGTTTTGGCGGGAAGAGTGACGAAGGCTCAAAAGCAATCGTTGCTCCAATGTATGCAGGCAAACCGTGCATTAGGTTGCGGTCAATTTTCTGGACCGGATAGTGCTCGTAAGCAGAAAGAGGATTGGATGGCTATAGCGCAGGAGCTAAATAGCAAAGGTGGAGCCTCAAAGAATGGGGATCAGTGGAAAAGAGTAAGTCAAATTTGGTTGAATTGAACAGAAGTTTACATATATAAAGTTGTATTATTTCAGTGTTGGATTGATTGGAAGGCTTCCGTCAAACGACACTTCGGCGCATTAAAGCGATTCCAAGCTTAAACTGGAAACCTGCCGAGCACATCCGGTCCAAAAGAAATGGATGAGCTCGACGAGCAAATGGTTCAGTTTTTTGCCAAGGACGTTTTTGAGGGTGATGGTTCAACTAAGGAACTAGGTTTAATGGCACCTCCAACACAAGCAAAAGACGTTGAAGACGAAGAAATTTTGTTTGAAGAATATCTGGAGGATGAATTCAATATCAGTTTTCATGAAGACATCGAAACCCCAGTAAAAAAGGCCAAAACCGCAAATCGTCCAACAAATATAATGTCCACTTTTGAGCGTGCACTGGACATTTCATCTGCGCAGAATGCAGAACAAATAGCAACGCTTAAAGATACATTGGCTGAACAAAAAAAAAACAAATATGATATTAACAATGCTTGTAGAAAAATTAAGCAAAAATTAAATAATTGTTATTATAAATTTTATTGAGTTTATTCAATATTATTATTATTATTTGAGGTAAGGGGGGGGGGGGTGCAGTGGAGAAGGCCTACTAGCTCCCATGTACTGCGGCCGCAAGGGCCTTTATACAATATTACATGCATTTATATCTTTATATCAAAATTAAAAATAGTTCCTTACTATATTCTCGCGAACTCTTCGTGCTTGATTCAACACAGATTGATTAGAAATTGTTTGTTGAATTTCGTTTTCACTTTCACTTAGGTCTACATTCACGTCAGGCATAGGTTGATTTTTTTTAATCTTATATTATGTAGAGTGCAGCAGACATTTATAATTGTTCCCGTATAACTAGGGCTCATAAGCAGACCTCTATCACCAGAAAGACAGCCAAAAACTTTTTTTAAAACTCCATTCAATCGTTCAACACAATTACGTGCCCTTATGTGATGGTAATTATAGTTTTGCTCACTTTGATTTTCGGGATTACGAATTGGCGTCAATAACCAGGGTTGCAGTGGATATCCGGAGTCACCAATTAACCAGCGAGTTGCACCTGTTTGGTTATACTGATTTTCCAAAAAGTCTTTAACTCCGCAATTTTCCCATATGTGAGCATCGTGGGTAGCACCACCATAACGTGCATAAGTAGCCAATATTTGAAGATCGAAGTCGCAAATTAGCTGCACATTTTTTGAAAAATATCCCTTCCGATTTTTGTAGCAATATTCAACGTCCATTGAAGGTTTCTTTATTTTAACATGGGTGCAGTCAATAGCACCAATAACTCCAGGAAAACCAGTGGCATCATAAAAACTTAAACATACAATGCATTATTATTGAGAAATAGGTATGAAATATGTATATTGTTTACCGTCGCTTGATTTTCTCTTGATCTTCAAGAGTACACGGAAAACGCACATATTTTGGAGAAAGATTGACCGCAATCGCAGTTGAGACTTCCTTTACAATAATGCAAATCATTGATTTGCTCATTGCGCACATGAAATCCTGACCAATGTCTCTTAAATAGGAGCCAGTAGCATAATAATGTAGACCTGCCAACAACCTTATGCTCTTTGGTATAAAAGTATTCCAGTTTTCATGAAAGGGGATATTTTCTCTAAAAGCTCGTGCGCTGCATCTCTACTAAATCTGAATAATTCCTTAAAACGTGCCTCTGGAATTTGGAATGGATCAGTTGCATCCCTTAATGATCGTCGGTGTATGCGCAACATGTTCCTCCTATCGTGTGCATCACCCAACACTAATATTACGAAGTTCATTGTAACTCTAGGATTATAACAAATAGTTCAAAAGTTTTTCCACAGCGTCTGTTGTTATTTAACAACTTTGTTTACAATTTCTTATGTCAAAATATCAATTCAACACGAACTTCTCAATTGGTGAGTTTCTAGACTTACATAAACACTACGTTCTCAACGATTGAGTTTAGCTAGTAGAGTTGATGTGACGTCACACTCAATAGAGAAGTTCTCAACCAAGTTACATAAACGCACTACTGGTTAGTTGTTGATGTCGTATTTTGGGATCCGGTGTCAGTGTCCGGATCAATTAAAACTGCGTTGTCCATATAAGTTTGGCTATAGTGCAGCAAAAATTGTGAAGTACACAACATGCCTTCACAATAATAGTTGTGTTGACTTCGTCATGCAGTATTTTTGTTTGTAATACACCAAACCGATTTGCCAAAATACCAAAAGCTCTTTCAATATTTTGTCTGGCATTTTGTCTTTCAATATTTAGTCTGGAATTATAAACAATTTCGTCTCTTGTCAAACTTTGCTTGCTATAGGGCGTCAAAATACGTTTTCCATTTGGAAACGCATTATCTGCCACTATTACATAAGGGAGTTTCCGGTTGTTTCCAATTACTTTAGGATCTGGGAAATTGTCATCGTTGTCCAAGAAATGCATTAAATCCGAACGATCTAAGACTCCGCCGTCGGAAATTCGGCCATTACACCCCACATCAACAAACAAAAACTTACAATTCGCGTCTGCCAAAGCCAACAAAACAATACTTGTGAAGCCTTTGTAATTGTAAAATAAATTGGCTGACTTCTTTTTTGGCTGGAATGCAATATGCTTTCCGTCAAGGGCACCTAGGCATAAGGGGAATTGCCATCTCATATCGAATTCGTTCGCCACTTGCAACCAGTTCTCTTTCGAGTCGGGGAACTTTGAAATTAAACAAAAGAAAATATCAGTAACCAGTAAAAGTCTTTTCGGTTATTTCAGTAACATATAAAAGTTTTTGCAGTAATATTACGAACTAGTTTTACTGAAATTTCTTAAATAACTTTTACTGGTCACATGAATTAGTAAAAACTGTTACTGGTTTCTGAACGGCCTTTTCAATTTTGTGTGACGACATAAATTCATATGCATGTACCTTTAAAAATTCACCTTTCATGTTTGTGTAAATTGCACTACATACTTCTATCACAGCTGGGCTTAAATACGCTGCAGACAATTTACTATTTTCGGCAATTTCCTTAAAAGTTTCCCCTGTCGCTAAAAATCTTTAAGTGGCAGCCAATTTTTCTTCAACCGGAATACATTTTCGCATAGGTGTATCAGTTCGCTCAATATCTGATTTGACGTAGCTCAATATTAATGAAAAACACAACACCTCTGGTCCATCCGCAAGAACGAAGTATATGATTCATCATCAAAAAACAAGTTGTATTCCTTGAGGAGGAACTGGATATTTCCACTAGAATCACGAGACTCTCTCCATGGCTTGACCCAGCAAGATCTGCTTTTCGTTGCCTTCTCAGCTTCTAGAAGTAATGATGCTGCTTCAAAGTTACAGGCACTAGAGATTCCTAATAAAATTATTGCCAATTCATCATCACTTATTCCAGCCATATTTCCGCTAAGTATGTTCCGCAATTTATGTGTATAACGAACGAAAAACAAACGTGAAATAAATAAAGAAAATACTAACACACACAAAGCTGTGTATACGTATACAATTTTAGTCAGATTAATTAGTCTCGTGTGTTTTGGAAAAAACAAAAGTTGTTCGGACTAAAAATTATTCCCGCGTGAATTGGGCCAATGGTGCGAGAATTTCCACGCACATTTCGTGCCGATAATACGGTTTTATATTGTTTATTTTGTGAATCGAAAATTAACGCCACTCAGAGGTTTCAAGTCAAACAGCATATTGCCACGCAGAAGCACACTGACGCTGCATTAAGAAAAGAAAACAAAGACAATCAACAACCAGGAACGTACGTCTCAGACACTGTTATCTCAATTTCAGTCGCCATCAGCAACGGGACCAAAACTGAGCCATTTTAATATGCAGTTGACGAAAACATTTCTCCGCGCCGGTATACCATTGCACAAAACTGTACACCCAGCTGTGCAGGAATTCATCGCCGAATTCACTTCGTTCACTGCGCCTTCAGACACAGCACTCCGCAAAACATACATACGTGCCAATTCTTTATGAAGAATGTTTGAAGAAAATGCGTCAGAAAGCAGCAGATAACTTCATATGGGTAACGTTAGACGAATCAACAGATTCTGAGCAGAGATTCGTGGTAAATTTCGTGTTTGGTGTTTTGGGTATAGAGGAGGAAAAAGGTCGCAGCTATTTGTTCACGATGCAAATTGTAGATGCGGTAAATAGCAATACAATAGCTTCTTTTTTTAATGACGCTCTGATTCTGCTTTGGCCAGATGGTAAGTGTAATATTGTTGGGTATGTATTCTGTTCATTGATATTCAACGGAGTTTTTGTACTTATAGGTATAAAGTATAACAAAGTTCTGCTGGTGGTTGGTTACCGACGCAGCGCCGTATATGTGCAAAGCAATTAATTCATTGAAAGTTCTATATCCAAAGATGGTACATATAACATGCTTAGCCCATGCCCTACATCGAGTAGTAGCTGAATATATTTTCTCTGAATTCTCTGACGTAAATTTGTTAATTTCAAATGCCAAAGCTATTTTTTCCAAAGTGAGTTTCAATAGTCTAACTTTTAACATTTATTCCGTCATGTCTTCATGGTTATATAATTTTCTCAGGCACCGATGCGACGTCAAAAGTTTATCCAAGTATGTCCGGGTATACCATTTCCCCCTAATCCATTGTTCGATGGGGAACATGGCTTGAGGCCGCGGTGTATTACACCGACAATTTCGAAGCAGTTCAATCGGTCGTCGACTCATTTGACCCAGAAAGTGCCCAATCCATCCAAGAAGCACAAAAGTTAATGAATTTGCCGACTCTTAAGCGGGAACTAGCATTTATAAAGACTAACTATTCGTGTATCACTGCTGCGCTTACCTCTTTGCAAGGGCAGGGCATTCCGTTGGCAGTTTCAATTGATAAGTTTATGAGGGTCCGATCACAATTTGATGGAACTACATTTGTCGGCGTTCGAGAAAAATTTGAAGGCGTTATGCGCACGGCTGCCAGATTTGACGATTTATCGTCATTTTGACGATTTTTTGATCAAAAATTGATAAATGACGATTTGACGATTTTTACCCAAAAAATGACGATTTTTTGTTATTTTACTAACATGGCAATCTTTATGTTATTTTGTTATGGCAACATCGAAAATATACAAAGCGAAAGAAAAAGTAAAAAGAAGATGAATATTTGACAATAATACACACATGTGTGTGTGTGAGGTATTCTTTGTAGTACTACAAAGAGTACTTATACCAAGTGACATCAAGAGACGTTGTTGTAGATAAAGGTAACAACAATAGGCCTTTTGCTTTTGTTTCGCCCAGATAGATGAAAAAAAACAAATCTGCTGTTCTGCTGGGGTCACTTGCTATGAGTACACTCTGTAGTAATCCATTAGAAAATAACATTTTTTTTTCATGTATACGTCAGATAAAAAAGTTAACGGTTGTTCATTTTTTGGCACAGACAAATGGAAGAAAATTGCTGAATCAGAGAGTCGGTTTATTGAATTTAACTTCGTGCACAAAGTTATAGATATTTCTAGTATTTGCTACTCGTAGATTTGACGTTTTTTATTTTATTTATCTTCATTTTGACGATTTTTCATAAAAATAATCTGGCAGCCCTGGTTATGCGACGAAATACCGGGTTTGATATTCTTCGTAGGATATCAATGTTCCTACAGAACTCCAATACACCCCAACATGAAGCGTGCGAATTTATACGCAACCTATCACCGAGTGAGTTAAGTGGATATGCCTTTGCTCCAGTAACATCCTGCGACGTGGAACGATCATTCTCATCGTATAAAAGTATTTTAGAGGAAAAGCGGCGAAGTTTTCTTTTCGAAAATCTAAAACAACACGTCATACTTTACTGCAATCAAATTTAAAAAGCATTAAAAGTATATTGAAATAAATTTTTTAATCCATATTTTTGTCCATATTTTGCCGTTTTTTGATCCATAAATCCATACATATTTTGCCAGTTTATAGTACATAATTATTCGAGCCCTGGTTATAACCATCTACCTACAGAGCGAGCATATTGGAGTTTGGATGAAGACCTTGGGGTCCCTTTGGTCGCAAGCACTATGAGACGGAATAGATTTATAGAAATAAAGAAAAACTTGCACTTCGCCTTCGATAACAGCAAAATCATAAGTTCGACTGACAAAATGTTGAAAATGAGACCTCTTTGCAATCTAATTGAAAGAAATTCATGTCAATGGGGTGTTCTCCACAAAAGCTTGTCAGCAGGTGAATTCATGATAAAATATTTTGGGCGCCATTATGCGAAGCAGTTTGTTATGGGAAAGCCAGTGCGGTTTGGTTAAAAGAACTGGGCAGCAACAAGTTCAGATGGATACTGCTACGATTTTGATGTTTATTGTGGCAAAACTGCACAAAAACACTTTGTGTTGAACATAGCTGCTTTGGGCAATTTCATAATTAATCTGCTCATTGTCCCCATGTAGGGACACCCATTTTTCTCAAAATTGAGCAATGAATTGTAAGTTTTTTTTATGGAATCACTTTTATTTAGTTGGTAATAAATTAATAAAAAAATTAATTAAAGTAATTTTTGACCGACAGTTTTCTTTTTGGGCGTTAATGGGTTAAAGCACTCTCGCTCGATAAGTAGCGAAAGTGATACTCTTGAAAGAACAAAAATGCTCTCTCAAGGACTTCATCTAGAGTCCACAAAATATTGTCATTAAATTGTTCCCTCTGAACAATATATAAAGGTTTTTTTGACTTGATTTACAGACTTGTGGTCACAAAATGCACAAGCCATTAATTGTAAAACTTTGCAAAAAAAAAAAGGTAATAAATCACAAAAAACGACGACCCTGTTTGACGACTTCAGCCCTTTAGAGTTGAGGGGCTGAAATCAAACAAACAACAGGGCGCATAATTTTTTCAAACTTCAAAATCTGGAACATGACTACGAGTGAAATTCCAAATATTTGCGTAATACTAAATCCTGAGATGGTAGCAATACTTTCTCATCTCACTTTAGTTATAAGCGTAACAATAGTTTGTAACTTTTTTAAAAAAGAAAAATTACATAATGAATAGAAGGAAGCGGAGGTACGCCCCCGCCGCAAGGGAGAATGGGATGGGCGGGCTTACCCCAAACCCACTGGGGCTGCAAGTTAGCATCACACCAAACATAAAGGTGTTTGAAATTTCCATTTAAGCTAGGGTAGTTTTTACTTTCTTTGCTTTTGTATTCTGAATCTCAATTGATAAAGACGTTCATCATTTTTTTAAATACAAATTAATTTAATGAAATTTATTTAACAAACAAGTTGAAAATCCCTTATAATTTAGTATCATGATAAAGATTTCCATTTAGTAAGTGACAGATATAAATTCAAATATAATGCGAATAATAAACTATACTAACATGTATAGAGAGTATAGCGTAATAAGACTTCGGTATTTTAGTTTTGAAAAGCCGATAAGAGAATCTTTGATTCCTTATTGATGAGCAAAAAGTTGGTGCTAAGATTGAAACTTTGGGAAAAGTTTTGTGTGTGTGGCCATTCTTTTTCGTTAGTCAACAGTCAACTAGGGGCTAGTTTGGGCTGCAAAGCTGCGGAAAATGCAGCCAAAACAGAGCAAACTTGCTGAAAGGTCAATTAGCAAAATGCTTTTTCAAGGTGAGTTGGAAATACTGACACACAAGAAGCTCCACATCCAATGACCATTTTGCAAATAGGAATTTCCAAACAATTAGTCAACTGTTGTCCCATGCTAAAAAAAATCAACGCATGTTGCTTGATTTCCTTCCCTAATTGTTTTTTTGTTAAATGGGGGGCAACTTAATTTTCTGTAGCCCATGGGTTCTTTAAGAGGTGAATGGAAAAGCAGCGCTTTCTCTGGGCTGCTTATCACTCTTGTTGTTTCGCCAGCCTAATAGAATGGTGTTTTCTTTAGGAGGTGTTTAAATGTTGTTTTTTTGTGAGGAAAAAAGATTTGGAAGTCTACAAAAAAATGGGCAATAATATTTTATGATTTACCATAGCAATTTCAATACAATTGGTAGTTTTTGAAGGTTAATTAAGCATTTGTAGTTTGTTTCTCTTTCTCAAGGTGTTTAAAAATGTACTGTAAAAGGGACTAGATTTATATAATATACCTGAACCCGGGGTACCTATAGATGTTGTGGTTTCACTAATTTGAGAGAGGTTATACATTTTGAGCTTATCCCACACATAACTGAGGACAGCAATTATATTTATTTGTCAAATCTTTTGCCAACATATATGTGATTTCAAAAATAAACTTTTCGCAAAAAAAAAACGGCATTCCCCCAAAACCTTAAGAGCTACTCTGTTTGTTTGGCTAAGACTTCAAACTGCCAAACAGGTTTTATAGTTTCTTACTCTGACTTAAGGCAGCGCAAGTTTTGCGAAAAGTTGTTGGTGTTTTTAGTTCCGAAATCCAATTTATAGAACTAGTTATATACTACTCTAATATGCGATTCGAGATCGATGGGCAGATGATAATATACTACCTGAACAGATCGAAAGGTAATATCAATAAACACTAACGGTAATAATATTTTGAAATCATAGGGGAAGTTTGAATAAAACAATCATTAGGGGTATATTGAAATCTCATTTTAACTTCTTCTAAACATTTATAATTAGGGTATTAAGAGTTTTTATTTTCAACTCACTTTTGTTCAAGCTTAAATTTAAACATTGGCGAATATTGCTGTATTAATTACGAAAATAAATTTTCATTTCAGCTTCTTCTTCTTTAATACTTCACGCTACAGAAGCCATATTCTCTTCGGTATGCATAATGGTGCCAACTGTACTGGATTTTCAAGTATTATACTTGATTTGAGCTCAAGATACTGCGAAGATACTGCATGCAAAACGATACTGCATTTTCGAAAATTGCGGGTGAATACATGAATTTTATTTTTCAAGCAGTTTTTTCGTTTATTTGTATGTGCTGCGCAGAGGTCCAAGCCGATTCAGACTCTGGAGTAAATGAACTATTAAAGAAAACAATAAAATTTGTGTAAGAAAAATCTTCGGCTCAAGCCGGCTTAGAGCCGCCGCCGACCATTTTTTGCCCAGCCGCCGCCGCCGACTTGGACCTCTTTTCAACACTTTTCAACACGAACGAGGCACATTGACAGCTGTCAGAAAAAGATTTCATTTGTTCGCGCTTCGCTTATGATTAAGTTCAATTTCTTTCAATCTCCGATTTTATTTTTGATTGTTATTTTTGTTTTTAATCGATTGAAATGGCCCCAAAGGCACGTGGAAAGTGTGTTTTCAATGATGATCTCGCAAAAAAGTATACGTTTTTGGAAAGAGCAAAAGAGAAAACGTCCAGTGATGTGTATTGTTTAAAGTGCAAATCTGAATTCAGCATTGCTTTTGCTGGCAAATCGGACATCGAACGACATATTACATCAGCAAAACACAAAAAAGCATTACAAGCAACATCAAATTCTCGGCCATTGGACACATTTTTCTCATCTTCTGTCGATACTACATTGGCTGCATGTGAAGGTGTTTGGGCGTATCACAGTGTAAAAGCCAATCATAGTTTTTTGTCATCAAGTTGCGCATCGAAATTGTTGCGCACATGTTTTCAAATAAAAAACTTTCATTGTGCTAGAACTAAATGTAGTTCTATTGCCATCAACGTGTTCGCACCCTTTGCACAAAATAACTTGAAGCATGATTTGGCGAAGCGGTGTTATGTTTGTTTGTCAACAGATGCATCCAATCGCGGCAATATAAAAATGATGCCAGTAGTCGTGCGTTATTTTGTGCCAACAGAAGGTGTGAAAGTAAAGCTGCTAGAATTTTCTAATCAAAAAGGTGAAACATCGATAATAATTTCCACGATGATAAAGGAAGCAGCTGAAAAAAATGAGCTGAATAATAAAATTGTCGGCTTTTGCGGCGATAACTGTCCAACTAATTTTGGAAATGCTGCGCGAGGTGGTCAAAATAATGTGTTTTATCGGTTGAAGCAGAAGTGGCCAAAACTAATTGGAATGGGTTGCGGTGCGCACATTTCACACAATGCACTCAAAAATGCAGTTGATAGCATGCCGTTTTTTGATGTCGAGTGTGTTGTTGTGAAAATTTATTCTTATTTTTACATCCACACCGTCCGCGTTGAAGCCTTGAAAGATATTTGTGATTCATCAGACATTGAATACAAACAATTACTTGGATACTCAAAAACGCGGTTTTTAGCGCTTGGTCCAGCCATTGGATCAATTCTCAAGTTGTGGGAACCACTTAAGCAATTCTTTTCGAAAGAAAAGAATTGTCCAACTGCACTTCGTCAATTATTTGGAAATGATTTGTCTAAGCTATTATTGCTATTTATCAAAGAACAGGTGGGAAGAATGAGAAATAAAATGATAATTATTATTAGTTCAGCTACTAATCGGTTTTTTTCTTTTTTTTCAGTGCGACTATTTCCACAGCACAGTTTTGAAAATTGAAGGTGATGATGTTTCAGCCATCGATGTGGCTCATCAATTGGATGTTTTACGTGGCAATCTTTTGCTTCGGAAAGCCGAAAAATATTTGGATCCATACACAGAAGCTGAATTGATGGAGCTAACGAGTACGACTGGAAATTTTGATAGAGAAATAATTGAAGAATATTTCAGCGAATTTTTCGGTAATTTTGTAATTCTGGTTATTGACCAACAATCGGTTGAATAAATTAATTTATTTTATCGTTTTCTCAGATAATGCAATTGACTATATTGCCACGTGGACGGAACATTTCGAATTTTCTCTTGGGTTGTTCTGGAACATTTTCCAAATTGGCCAACAGTTAAGAAATCAATGGACAAAGTCGGAGAGCTAGGATCGTTCGATGTGGTCGTTAAATCCTCAGCAGTATTCGAACAATTCGGTTATATTAAGAATTACTGCTCGGTTGCCAAACTGGAAGAATGGCGTTCCAGCAAACTGCCCACTGACAAACGATGGGCCGAGATTTTTTCGCATATGGAAAATAATCATGTTGCCTTTGCTGAATTTGCACAAATAATTGAATTTGTTCTATGTTTGGCTGGCACGTCGTCTCCCGTCGAACGAGTTTTCGCAAAAGGAAAAAAAATTTGGAAACAAGAATCTTCCAATCTCCAAGTTGGTTCTCTTGGTGCTCTTTTGCAAGTCAAATGCAACATGGATTGGGCTTGTATCGATTTCTTCAAATTTTTGAAAACTCGTCCAGATTTGCTGCGAAAAATCTCCTCAGAAGACAAATATGATTTCAAAAAACCGAAGCAAGTTCATGATAGTCCCATGTCGGTTCAATTTGATGATTCGGAATCGGAATAATTCAATTTTTGTTATTTTCACTTTTTCGAAAAGCATTAAATTTTACTCAAATAAATATACTGCATTTTATACTGCATTTTTGTGTGTAGATACTGCATTCTACTTGATTTTTAGGGTTTCTAATACAAAATATACTGCATTTCACTCAGGTACAGTTGGCAACATTATGTATGCATGTACACCAGTGGTCGGCAGACTCACACAAGCATACTTTTTGTCTTCTTCATTTGCAATGCCAAAACAGCAACAACATGAAGCGACGCGACGGCCGGACGCTGAACATCGTGATTTTTCGTTTGTTTCTACACAAATTACAAAAACAACGCAAGCCTATCCCATGGGATAGCAATGCTAAATGTGCCGATCACTGATGTACACGGATGAGCTGTTATTTTTTCATTCTTCTGCGCATAACAATGCTTATGTTTAATTACATAAATTTATATTTACTTTTGCTATTTTTGCAGTGTTTTTTTTTTCAAAAACAATGTCTAACATTTTTGACGACGATCCGGATGACTTCAGTTCATTCCAAGCAAGTAATTTCGAAACGTTGGAGTTATTTCGAATGTGGGAGTTAGGCGAAGGTATTATTTCTATTTTACATCAACATGGCATCGACACATTTGGTGTGCTTAAAGCTATGGAAATCGCTGATATAAATACTTTAACCAATAAACTTGACCATAAATATTTTGGTGAACTTATAAAATTTAAAGCGGGTCTCAGGATTTGGCGGAATGGAATGGTAAGATAAGATAAGATCGATAATTAATTTTAAATTTTTAGAACAAAAACAAACAACGATTATTTAAATTATTATTTTATATCAACATTTAACAGCACTGAAGAAGCTTATATAATAATCAAATTTCTTTTGTTAGGATATTCCATTAATTTCTGATGAGGATACATTGTCCACAAATAGCCGCATTTTGGAGTGGCTGGAAAAAATTTCCGAGGATTTACAGTCCGTCAAATCAATAGATTCCCAATCTGCCTGTGCTACAAAAAATTCAGTAGATCTTTTGAGTCTCCTAAAAGCAAAAGTTAGGGGTCAACTAATATTATCGTTTCACGCGTGCAGAAATTGTACCCAAGCGACCAGCATTAACGTCGCATTTGAAAATTGCCAAAGATGAGCATTTTTAACCAGCTCATTTCTGGGCAAAAGGTATACTACCGGAACAGATCGAAAGGTAATATCAATAAACACTAACGGTAACAATATTTTGAAATGTTATGGAAACTTTTCGAGCAAAAAAAAAACATAAACTTCGACTAAAACACAAGAAAGATAAACAAAATAAGGTAAGGAAAGGATGGACAGATTACAATCATAGTTAAAAGGGTTATCCATCTAGAGGTATTTTTTCAGAACAAAAAAATATAAAAATTCAAATCAAGTGTGAAATCTTTATTGGTAATTTGAAAGGATATTTTATGGCATTTTTTTTTTTTTTTTTTTTTTAAATAATTACTTTCAAATGTTGGCAACTGTATTGTGGAAATGATCGTTCGGTGAGAAAGGGGAAGATCCGCTGTTTTCGACCAAAATTTTGTTTAGTGATGGGACCATTTCCGTCTCAACGGCAATGTCAGTAAACAAAATTGCCGCGTTTGGGCTGAAAAGCAACAAGAAGAGGTTCAAGAGGTGCCATTTTACCCAGAGAAAACCACGGTTAGGTGCGGTTTGTAAGCTGGTGGAATCATCGGTGCATATTTTTTCAAAAATGATGATGGCCGGAACGTAACCGTGAATGGTGTTCCCTATCGCGCCATAATATCGGTCTTTATGCTACATACCTAAAATTGAATCCCATAATCTTGACGACACTTGGTTTCCACAGGACGGTGCCACTTGCCATACAGCTGCTCAAACAATGGATCTATTGAGAGGTCATTTCGAAAAGCAGCTAATTTCACATTTTGGACAGGTGAGTTGGCCGCCTAGATCGAGTGATATCACACCTTTAGACATTTTTCTTTCGGGTTACGTAAAATTCAAAGTCTATGCTGACAAACCAGCTACGATTTAGGTTTTGGAAGCCAACATTACGCGTGTCATTAAAGCCATACCGATCTAAATGCTCCAACGAGTCATCCAAAATTGTACCCTCAGAATGGAAACCCTGAGGCGCAGTTGCGGCCAACATTTGAAGGAAAGAAATATATTCAAAAAATAAATGCCATAAAATGTCCTTTAAAAGTACCAATAAATTCCAGACTTGATTTGAATTATTATATTTTTGTTTGTTCTGTAAAAATACCTCTAGATGGATCACCCATTATTTAAATCTCTTTCAAATACCTTAAATCTATACCCAGAATAAATTAGGGCAAATACATAAGGGAGAGTTTTTTTACAATTCACTTTCGTTAAAGCTAAAAAATCAAATATTAATTGAAGTGTTTTATTTCACTATTGAAAAAAATGCATTTAACCACGCTAATGCGATAATTCCAATTGATGGCAAAAGTTTGAGGAAAATAAAAAATTTTAATGAAGAAAAAGAGTTGTTTTTTTTTTGGAAAATTTAAAACCAATTTTCAATGCACATTTTAATTTAATAAAAGAAACACGTCCGTCCAGGTTTCCAAACGTTTCGAAGCAATCGCTTTAAGCTAGGTTTTAATCAACACGAGTTATGTAAGCTTTACTTTTTTGAACTATCCAACGGTTAAAAATTATCGCTCTTGCCAGGGGGTTAAAGCATTTTTTTCGCTTGTTAAATAAAACACGACAAATATAATTTTTTTTAATGTCTAGCTATGGCTTAGTGAATTTTCTGATCTCCCCTATATGGTAAATGCCTTAATTGGGTATGGGGGCCACAAAGCCATAATCATATTGTGGATATTGTTTTGGGTTAGATAAGCAACCCAAAGGTGCAGACAATGCAATAATATAATCCCTTAAGCATTATCACACTTAAATAATCATTGAGTGGTTACCAAAGCATCCAAACGATTTAACGTAATAGTACTTTAAGATTTACACCTCAAAAAGCCCATATTCATAAAAACTTACAAAAGGTGGTTTAATATAAAATGTTTTTTAAACCCAATGCAAGCTCTTATGAATATGGGGGGATATGGGAAGTTACAAAAGTTCTTTCGTTCTTCAAATTGTCCAGTGAGTACTGAAACTTTCTTTATATGCAAATTGGTCCTTCGATGATTAACGAGTGGTTACTGAGATATTAAAAAAAATTAGCGTAGTAAGATTTTGAAATTCAATTATCTATCAAGTTAAATGGAAAATCCTTTTAAGATTCTTATGGTACTCTTTAACAACAAAGTACAACTAGGGGCGAAGACACGCATACATTTTGAGCAATCGATAAGGCAATCGAATTATATATATGAAAAGGTTTTGTTTTAATTTTTTACTTTAATTTGAATTATTTTCTAATTAAATTTTTTGTTTTTCTTTTCTAATCAGTTCACACGTTAATTAAATTAAAAATTATATTAACATTTAGTCTAATGAAAATAGTAATATACGAGCATACTTCATTCAATTCAAAGTTACGGTACCCTCTTTTGCCATACAAATGGGGTCTGGCCAGGCATATGTGTTTGTTCGAAGGTTTCAGAATGTGTGTTTGACGGGGGTTTAAAGGGGTTGATGATAAACTCTCATGTCATTAGGATTTTGGCTATGACGAAACTAAGACTTGTTAGATTTGTTCATACAAAATTCTGAACGCAAAGTTTTCAAAGTCAACTAAAGTTTTATATCAGAAATTTCACAACTTTATATTATTCTCATAACACGAGCGAAAAACTAAATCGACATAGTACTTCGGGTTGGTTTCAAAAAAGCGTAGGTTTGGAGGAGCACGACCGCCGTGCGTAGGATCCTCCCACCCACTGCTCGTTTAACGTACTTAAAAGAACAGCTGTCGTTTAAATGCAAGTATACACTTAGTTGCTTATATTAATGATATATCTAGTACGGATATTTGTTCTATTTTGACTGCTCGCAATTGATATAGATTGCATTTCAATTAGCGTCGGTGTGCTGTGCTTTTAGTATAATGCAATATTGACTAAGGCGTTTTTTATGTTTGAGTCTCTCGAATTTAGTAATCAATAAAGAATTTTTGCATTCCAATCAACAGATACAAGATTTTTTTTTTTATTTTAAATTAGGAAACACTTGTCTCAAAATTTATTTCAGTTTTGGAAGCGGACATCTTAATTTAAATTACAACTTATTCGAACAAATAATGTTGTTATAGATTGTCATTCTAATTTTCACATGTGAGTTTTAAAAAACGATTTGTATTTACATATTTGTTTTTCTTTGTCCTGTTTGAAAAGGGATATAGAGTATTTGCATTACGATCCAACATCTTTAGTTACAGCAGCGCCAACTTAACTTTGAACGCCGAACATTGTTTTGTCGATCTCGACACCACAGACCGCTGGACAATCGCTTAAGCGATTTTGTCCTTTTCTTGTTTGTACTCAGATGCGCAAACTTCGAAATAGCAAATATTTTTCAAAAGGCTTAATTAGTAATCAACCGTAAGATTAGGATATAATCATTTAATTACAAACGACTTTAAAAAGTATATTCGCAGTAGAGAAATTTTGTGGTAGGTAATTTTTCCCACAAAAAAAACAAATCGCTTGTTTAAGTTTAATTTGCAAATGTATATAAGTAACATTGCCTGATAAAGGATAAATCTACTATTTGTTTAAGGGAATAATTTATAGATCGTACATAAAAAATAATTCTGTAAGCACCTTTGACCTCGATGAGCTGTCATTTACCCCGAACCCACCTCTCCCTTTTTTGGCCCATGCATTTTTATTCCAAACCCCACAAAATAAGGGGGTGAGCCGTATCAAAATCGAAAACTCGTGCACTATCCCACCCACAGTGCTCACGGATTGATAAAAGATTTACAGGTATTAAAAAGAGTTTCCAGTTGTCGGATTTTTTTCTTAACTAAACCAATTAGAATAATTCGCACTCTGTAACAGTGCATGACATGAAATGCGTGATATGCGAATGCCATATGTGTCGCTTATTGTAAAAGTGGTGTAACTCCATATTTTTGATAAATGCATATTTTTGTAGAATAGTATCACATTTAGTCATATCTTTCGTAGCAACAGTGAAGAAACTGCAATATTTGCACCAAAACCCCATAGATGGCGTTACTAGTTTACTTGCGGAAGTAAAACTGCAAAATATTCACAATAAGAGTGAAGTAAGTCGCATGTCTGTTTAATAGTGAAGTAAGTCCGTAGTTGATTCACTTTTATTGTGACTAATGTTTGACAGGTGGTCATCTATTGTGCAGTAATATTTATAAAAAATATCCTAAATAAGTGTTGAAAAGCTTGTTTCCATAAATATGGAGGATTTTAGTGATTCCGGATCGGAATATGAGCCGTCTTCCGAAGAAAACTGTTCTGAATCAGATTCTGGTAAGTTTGTATGAATTTGTTGTTTTTCTAACCTCAAAATGTAGCATGAGGTTTTTTGTTTTTTACATTTTTTTTGTATTATCGTATATTCATTTTTAACAGATAAAGACAATGATGAAATTATTAATGTAGATAATAACCAGCCAAATCTTCAAATTGAACCTGGACCGTCTACATCTAAAAAACGTTCCCTTCACATGGAAAATTGGGTAATTAATAAAAGGAAGTTGTTGCGTAACAGTGGAAAAGAATATTTTACTAAAACGGGAGTGAGGAAAGCTGGCAAAAAAATTGAAAATTTTGACTGTGGATGTCCTAAAAAATGTGGTACTTTATTTACAGAAAATGAAAGAAGAAAAATATTTGAGTCATTCTGGAATTTAAAAGACTTTAATTTGCAAAATTCTTATCTGTTTGCATTAGTGCAAAAAACAAGAGTTAGTCGGAAACGCCCTAAAGATGGGTCTCGTGTGGAAAAAAAGGTGTCGTTTAAATATTTCATCAAGTCTAGTATCAAGACAGAATCAGTATGTAAGAAATATTTTCTGAAAACATTTCAAATAAGTGATGGAAGATTATATCGGTGCCTCTCAAAAAATGATGTCTCTCAATTTATGGATAAACGAGGCACAACTAGCTCCCGAAAACTTGATGATTCGGACATTATTAGACATATCCAAAGTTTTCCTGCATATCAAAGCCATTATACTCGAAAGAGTAATCCTAATAGAAAATATTTAAATCCTGGGCTTACCATTCGTAAGATGTACGACCTTTATAAAGAAAAATGTGAAATTGAAATGACTGAACCTAAGAAATT
This sequence comes from Hydrotaea diabolus, assembly GCA_963513945.1. Classification (NCBI taxonomy): domain Eukaryota; kingdom Metazoa; phylum Arthropoda; class Insecta; order Diptera; family Muscidae; genus Hydrotaea; species Hydrotaea diabolus. Next base: position 134,002,121 of record OY740719.1, read on the forward strand.
AAAGTATTATTACAAAATATTCAACACTAAATTTAATCTCCATTTTAAGGCACCACGGCAAGACACATGCAAGACTTGTGATGATTTGAATTTAAAAATACAAGGAGCCGATGATGAAAATGCCAAGAAAGATTATGAGTTCCAAAGAGAACTTCACCAACAAAAAGCAGATTCAGCAAGAGAAATGCTACAGACTGATTCGAAAAAAACTGGTGAAGCATACATACTAACTTTTGATTTGCAGAAAGCTTTAGCTTTCCCAAAATTAACAACGTCTGTGGCATATTATAAAAGAAATCTTTATTTGTATAATCTAGGTATACATTGCTTCAATAATAATACAGGCTACATGAATGTCTGGGACGAAACTGAAGGTGGAAGAGGTTCTCAAGACATAGCAGCATGTCTTGTTAAGCATTTAAAAACGTATGCGGCATTGCAGAAGCATGTCATTTTATATTCCGATTCTTGCACTGGACAAAATCGTAATATAAAGACAACCCTTTCTCTTTTGAAGCTTGTACAAGATCCTGAGACTCGTATTGACACCATAGATCACAAGTTCCTGGTATCGGGACATTCTTATCTTCCCAATGACGGGGAATTCGGAATAATTGAGAGTGCTAGTCGCCGTCATCATCAAATTTACAACAAAGACCAATGGGTTGAAATTATAAAAACAGCCAAACGCAAAGAACCTTTTTTTGTTGTTAATGAAATGAAAACTGCCGAATTTTTAAGTACAGCGGCCTTGGAAACTTCTATTACAAATAGAAAAAAAACCACTTGCGGTTACGACTTCAACTGGTTGAATATTAGATGGCTTAGATTTGAAAGAAATCGTTCAATTTAAAGAAACATTAAATCCAGACACATCCTTTTACATAGTAGATTTATGTAAAAGAAAACAGGGACGACCTGCTCACTTCTACAATATTCAACAAGACCCACTCTATTCGTCAAGGAGACCAGTCACTAACGCAAAAAAGAAAGATATGATTGACCTTCTACCCTACATCCCACCGGTTTACCACCATTATTACAAAAATCTTCCCATAGATATACCAACTCGTTCAAGTACACGTAATGCCGAAGAACGTTCATCTGATGACGAAATTACATATGACTGAAAAGCAACTTATCACTTTAACAGTGAAGTACATAACTCCAGAAAAAAAACTTTAAGTTCGTTTATTAAATTTGTTTAAGTTGATTACTATCAGTTACTACAAATTATTATAACTTTGATTTGTATTAAACAAGAAATAATAAAGAAACACTGAAAAAAAATATTGGTTTTTTTCCTACACAATGCTTTTTAAAAGGCTCATTTTCTCGAAATTTAATAACAAGGAGATAATTCACTATTACAATGAACGACACATATATGGAAAAAACTACAACGAAATGAGTTTAACCCATTTCCGCCGACGGGTGCGAAAACGCACCAAAAATAGAGGTGTTTTTGAACATTCATAGGAAAGGTTTCGTATTTAATATCGCTTTTCTGTCTTTTGGAATGGATAACAGATGGATGGGTCTACATATTTGACCTGTACTGTTTTTTCATAAGACGCCACCTACATGGTGATAAAAGCATCGCCAGGTGCAGGATTTCTGACATGCAAAAAAAACCCTATTATATAGAGAAAACGCATAGAAAAAAAAAATTAAAAAATATGTATTATCATAGATCGGTAGCCCTCTTCCCTATACTTAACTCATAATGATTTCAAATTTGTGCATATAAACGTCTTTGCACAGGTACATTTTGTGCGTTTTCGCACCCGTCGGCGCTAATGGGTACATTTTTAGTAAGAAAAATATTTTCGGTTATACATATGTGCAAACGCTAACGTGCATAATGTAAACAAACAAGTGGATGACGTCATCAGTGAGCTTGAAAGAATAATTCAACAGTCAGTTGTAATTGAGATTTCGATTGTGCTTCTTCGAGAGTTCAGTTTTAATTATGGCAACGTGTTCAAGTGTTACTTCGAAAAGGAAAGGATTATCAGTTCGCGAACTGGAAGAGATAATTGTGATGGAATGGTCTGATGATGAAATCGAGCCACAAAAACAATTGTCGAACGCTTTGGCCATTGACATAGCCGTTTTGCCGCCGAATGATGTGGACACCATGACAGATACCGAAGATGTCCCGGACGACCAAATGTTCTGTGATGATGCTGAACCTAGCAAATCTGATGGTGGCTTGGCAAGTGTGCCCGAAATTTGTGGTTTCGTCGAAATGCACGTTGAGCACCCGGACGCTGACAGTGCCGACGACGACGATTTACCATTGGGCTCGGGCAAACAACAGCAGACGCATGCAGTAGAAATCAAGCCACCGAAGTGGCGCAAACGTATTTTGCAAACATTTGAGCAGCCCATCGACATGTCGGATATTGCAATGAAAAATTTAGCAGAGAAATATGGTAAGTACTCAAGCGCTTTTGATATTGTTTGTGTACGACTTTCCATTCCAGGCTCGTATTCGCCAATTGAATTGTGGCAGCTGTTCGTGGATGATGAAGTGATCGATCATATGGTGGAAAACACAAACTTATATGCTGGACAAATGAACAGTTCTTTTCAAACGTGTGCCGCAGAAATGCGAACTTTCATTGCTGTTTTGTATGTCACAGGAACCATTAGATTGCCATCAGTGAGAAATTATTGGTCCCAGTCAGTAACTGGCCTTCCTTTTGTGAAGGCCGCAATTACTCGCGATCGCTTCCTGAAGGTGAAACAATACATCCATGTATGCAACAACAATGAATTGAATAGAAATGATAAGTTTTCCAAGATAACTCCATTCAATTCCATACTCAACCGGAAATTCATGCAATTTGGCGTGTTTGCACACCACCTGAGTATTGACGAGCAAATGATAGCGTATTTCGGCAAACACAGCTGCAAAATGTTTATACGCGGCAAACCGATACGTTTCGGATTTAAGTACTGGGACCTTTGTTCATCGGAAGGTTATTGTTTTCAATTTGTACCATATGCGGGCGCCAGTCAATCCTACAACAATGATTTGGGCCTCGGAGAGAATGTTGTAATGCAGCTGATGGGATTTTGTGCTGAGCCGAATCACCACACAGTTGCATTTGACAATTTCTTCACCTCCCACAAATTGATGGTCCGCCTAAATGCAGAGGGATACTTTGCCGTTGGCACCGTACGTGAGAACAGAACTGGCAAGGCCCCACTAATTAAACCAAAAGATATGAAGAAAGCAGACAGAGGTCACTCAGATGCAGTCTACGATCACAACAATAAGATTGCTGCAATTCGTTGGAACGATAATGCTGTATGTATTGAAATACATTCTTTAGTAATTCTTATTGATTGTTTTATTTATTCAATTGCAGCCCGTTACTGTGCTGTCCAACTACCTGCAAGTCGAGCCGAAGCATAGTGTTCGTCGTTATGAAAGAAAACAACGTAAGATGGTAATGGTAGAGCAACCAGACATTATTCAGCAATATAACAAACGAATGGGAGGCGTTGACCTTTTCGACAACGCAATGAACAATTACAGAATTTCTCTTCGTGGTAAAAAATGGTATTGGCCATTACTCACAAACGGTCTCGATGCTGCAATGGTCAATGCTTGGAAGCTCTTTTGTGCCATTCGTAGTTACCAGCGCCAATACGCAACTACAAATAAGGATGGCTCCAAAAAGGAATTCAAGAAGATGGGGCAATTCCAATTCCGCAACATTGTGACTGATTCGTTGCTGCAAAGTGAAACAGTGGCATATCATCGTGGTCCCAAAACTCAAGACACACCAACTCAAAAACGATTAAAACTGGATAATGTTGGCCACATCATTGAGAAGAGAGAAAAACGCATTCGATGTCGCCACTGTGCCTCGCATACCATTTACTACTGTTCCAAGTGCAAAGTGGCAGTGCATCCGAAATGTTTCTCAGAATACCATGCCGGAAACCATAAATAACGTCCAAACTTTTAAAAATGCAGAACTTTACTATTGTTTAATATTATTATCTAATTTTTAAATAAATTGATTTAAACTTCAACTTAATTAATGTATTTTCATTTACTATGCAATTATTTCATAAAAAACTTATTCCAGTACTAAAATTGTACTCACTAACGCCGACGGGTGCGAAAACGCACCACCCCCTGCACGGGCAATGGGTTGAGATAGGGTGCTGAATTTTTGTGCGCGGAATATGAGTGACATTATGCCATCCTCCACTAAGTTTCAACCTTTTTCTCCCACTAATAAAGGAGCCGGCGGTAATGGGTTAAGCAAAGCTGGCTAGGGCCTGATTGCGTTCAGGTATGGCCAAATCTTATACAGTCTTCATTAGCAAAACAAAATTATCGTTTAAAATAAATTGCTGCCTTTAAATGGCAAAAATATGTTTCGAGATTAAACTATTCTCAAAATCTCCCCAAAGTTTGTATAATTGAGGGGGTTGGGGCGTTGTAATAAGCACACAAAAATGTGCCTCTTAGGGACTTAAATGTGTGAAATTAGTAAACAAATTTTAAATGTCTAGACATAAATTTCGTACACTCGTTATCTCAAGGTTGGGAGGATATTGAGTAATTAAAATATAGCAAAATTGCGCAGTACATGCGTTATCTGGAAATGTTAATATTTGGGTATGCGTAATCGTTTAAAAGACTACTACAATAGACTTTGAATTCTATCGTTTAAATCACAATAAAGAAATTTTATACATACGAATTTAATTTTGTCGAAAAAAAACATATCAAAAAGTTCGGCCTGTTAACGATCGACCATGTTCAGAGGAAATCAGTCAAATGATTTATTAAGAAATTCCGGCGTAGTCTATGAATGTTTTTTTTTAGTGAAGGAATTGTAAATTTTGAATAGAAATCGTGTGTAATTAACAAAACTAAAATAGGTATTCAGGGCTGTCGTACAAACCAATGATGTCATTGGTTTGTACGACAATAATGCTTTTGTGTCATAAAAGCCAATGTTATCGGTTTTATCAGCAACAACTGATTCGAACATTGGTTTTATTTACATTCGAAATAGACAAAATCAACTTGGTTTCATGACACTAAATGAAACCAACATTGGTTTTCAAAAACTACAATTAACAAAATCAACATGGTTCCTTTGACTGCCCTGATTAACTTTTGTTACATTTGTCATATAGACAAAATAAAGTGCCTATACGTTTTCTTTTTTATATTCGGTCATCCGTTAAAGCTATCCTGACACTTGTGTTTAAGAAATAACATATGTACATACATATGCAGGGATAATTGATCTGAGGTATTTAAATGTATTCGTATAATTGCCTCTGATGAGCTTCTTAAACACATTCGTCTAATTGCATCTTCGGAGGAATTAAACGTGTTCGCTTAAATGCTTTCCCAGTTTAAGGCTTGTAAATTATAGCCGGGGATTACTGTATATACAATTTTGTGTACAAAATGAAATAAAAAACAATTTACTGATTTTTTATTTAATTGTACTGTTTATTTTCTATTGATGTAATGTTTCGAAAATGTCACCCCAAGTTCAAAACGAGTTGTGTTTTTCATCCAATTCAATTTCCATTTGAAGAGAAGTCTAGATCTACAGCAGCTTGTGGGCTGCTCTTAGATCTTTAATAAATGAATTATAAAAACAACCAGAGTTGTTTTATTCTGCAGAGTATTTGTAGAAAAATGTTTGTGCAAATGGATTTCTATCCTGTGAAATGATAAAAACAATCAATTTTTGATCTCAATAAAGAAAATTTGTAAAAGGTTTCCAAAAAAAAAGGAAAAGATTTTCCAATAAAAAAAGTACAAGGGATAAAAACACAACTCCACAAAAATACTTTAAAAAAGTTTATCTGAATTAAGATTTCAAAATACAATAACAATAAAACATTTCGACAAGTGGCTTAAGATATAAAAAAAACACTCACAGATGTTCTTGTCTATTCTACATAAAGTATTCAAAACCTTCGGTAGAGACTTAAATTTAGATTTAAATTTGAGGATAATGCAGTATAAGCTTTTAAAATCCCTGCATTATAATTTTAACGTGTTTTTTTAAAAGCGCTTAAACCAATGCTGCTACCATAGCTCAAAGATACTTTGCGTGGAAAACAAAAACCTCTGTAGTTTCAACCGTGAAATGTTGATTTTTTGTAAATAATTTGTGAAAAATTAAATGCAATTGTTGGAGTAGTTCTTAGTGACCCAATTTAAAAAAACCTCCGCGTTCCAGATAAATCTGAGAATGGGATAAAAGAAAAAATAATAAAAAAAAAAAACGACATATTTTAAACAAACCAACGATCCGATAGAAACCAGTGTTAGAAAAGACATATTCCCACGAAAGGATCCGATTTTTATAATCTTAACCCTCTCTTAAGAATGTCACTTTTACTCGTACACTTGGGTGTCCATAGAAAGTTGGTGGTACTTAAAATAAATAATACTAAGAAATACTGAACAATCATATCATGGCTAATAAAGTTGAGCAATACGATATAACTTATTCAGTGAATTTATCAAGAAAGAGTTTTCTAGTATAATTGCAGTTTTTTGTTGCTGTAAATATAATAGAAGTGTTCTTTTAATTGTTTGATTATCTCAATAAATTAGTTAAAAATAACTATGGGTGATACACAATACGTTTTTATACTACTCGTTGTTAAAACGAATCAATTTTTGATCTCAATAAAGAATTTTTGTATACAGATGAGGGGGTTACATGAAGAAAATATAGCAATAATATCTCTCGCGATGAAGATGCATCGATATCCAAGGGAATTTTGGTTTAATTTTAAGATTATCATAGAATGTAGAGGCTATTTTTAAGAGCTTTTACTGATACTGGTTGCAGCTATTTAAAATACTAGACGTATATAACTAAAATAAACAGCATTTCCTCTATCGAATGAGTTCTCTAGTTTTTCTTCAGAGTTTTCAATTAAAATCTGTATCAGCAAAACTAAAGATTTTAATTTTAGTTTGTGAAATATTTTAAATAAAATTGTAGAATTATATTTGTTACATTATTTAATTAGAAATCTAATTAAATATGATTAATGTTTTAATCAAATTTTGTTAATGATAATGCTGCATATTAAAATTGTTTGAGGATTTTAGTTTAAAATTGTTAGCAAATTTAAATAAAATTTGTAATACCTTTTTCATTAAAATTTATTACAGTTAGAAGATTTTTTTAATACAATTCTTTTTTAAAGATTTAAATTAAATATTTTAAAATATTTTAATTAAAATTTGTTAGAATTTGTATTAAACTTTGTTTACGATTTCAATTAAATTTGTAAATTTTTAATTGAAATATCAATTAACAAATTTTAATTGAGGTATTAGTTTTTAATTAAAATTAAACAAAAAAAAAACTTTTAAATCAAAATCTTCTCAAGGCTTTCATTTGAACTTCGTAATTTCTAACAGAATGGGACATTTTTGTTTGTTTAAAAAACTTAAAAAAAACCTGTTAACAATTCTAATTAAGTTGTTGAATAAAATTAACATAAATTACTATAGTTGTTGGATGTTTTGTTTTGTTCACAAACTTTGATACAAATATTAAAAAAAAATTAGTTGAAAAAAAATTTAGTTGTTAAAATTTGTAAAACGTTTTTATCAAAAATGTGTCTATACTCAGGGAAAATGTAGATTTCTGTAATGGCCCCTTTAGACAAGGTGTATTTAAAACAAGGCTGTAAAAATTGTAATGCGCATTGAAAATGTGTAAAAGTTGACACTTTTGATAAAAAAAAATTGAAAATCTTGTTAGAAAAAAACAAAATGCGCAAATTGTACATAAGAAAACAATTTCGTTTTTCATCGTGAATGCTTCTGACATAGTTTAACACTAAATTGCAGCGACTTTGAATGTGATATCTTCATCTTGCATTCATGTTACAAAACCCCCCTTGTCTTGAAGGGACAAAAGGGGTTACACCGTTTCAGCTCGCCTCCTACTACAGCGAAAAATTGTTATTGATTTTTTTTCTTGCAGTTTTCTTTAAAACTTCGGCGAATGTTAGTGATAGTAAAGTCGTAAACACTAATAATCTGAATATTTCTATCATACAAATTCTAAAAGCTAATGTTAATTATTCAGTAGAGAGATTTTGCATGACAAAGTCAACATAATTTCTTTACACTTTATTAGGATTATAAAACCAAAGGTCCTAATTAAGTTGTCCTAATAAAATTGTAGACTTCAAATAGGGTTCTTTTAAGGGTTTTACGTAATTTGTATGTTTAAATGTCCACCACTGATATCACATTATAATCATAACAAAATCATTAAGATTTTATAGTTTGTTTATAAGTGGAAGTAAGTATAAAACTGCGGGTTTCTTTTTTATTTTCGGTTAATATAACATAATTATGTTTGGATTATAGTTTATTTATGATTTTAAATGTAATTCTGATTATTTTGTTATTTATCGAAGTTATAAAGCAGATAAAATCGAAAATATAGAAAGTCTCAGAAAAAAAATAACAGATTATTTCAATTAAAAATCGACTTTTTTTGTCATAGTATGTATGTAGAAACTTATGTTTATAGTAAATAATAAAAATAACGTGCATACAGATGTACAGATTTATATTCTCTTAAACTTTTTTATTACTGCAAACATATTACCTCCTTAATGATTTTGTTTGTTGAGTTGCGTTTCTATTCTTGTTTAATTTTTATGTGAAATGAATTATTATTCAATGAAGATGATGCTGAAGCCATCAGAGTAGCTAAAAATGTATTAAAATCTGCAAATTTAAAAGCTGAGCTGAGCTACATAAAAAGCAATTTTTATGTAATAGTTCAAGCCATCACAAAGTTGGAAACACCCGGGCTAGAACTTAAGGAGAGCATAGGCGTTTTTGAAAATGTACGCAAAACATTGGCCTCTTTGAATAAGTCGGATTATCGTATCAAGTTTGAGAACGTCATTGCCCGAAACAACGGTTACAGTGCAATTTTTGATATCCATCGAACCCTTAACGAATGTGTTGGTTCAGAGAGTGCCTTTATAAAACAGTATTCGCCTAGCGAGGTGGCACTCTTCAAATACTGTCCCGTTACTTCATCGGACGTAGAACGTTCGTTCTCAAAATATAGTGCAATACTATCTGAGAAGCGTCGAAATTTTTTGTTTGAAAACTTAAAACAGCATTTGATAGTTTATGCAAACATAAATGTGGAAAACGTAAACGAATAAAGAAACTGTTGTTAATTTCGTACGTAAGTTTGCTGCTGTAAAATAAAAAATAAACTAAATATGCATTGCATTAAATAAACCAACATCTATTTAATCTTGTTTTGGTCATTGCGGAGGTTTTAATAGATTTTGAAGTTGGTTTTTCGTGCATATTTAAATGCATATTTAAGGGTTTTTTTAAGCATATCGTATGCGCTTAAAACGAGTTCTATGGTGCATATTTTTGTCCTCTCTGCTAATAACATACACATATGCAGGGATAAAGGATTTTTTTAAGGAATTTTAACGTATTCGTCTAATTGCCTCTTCTAAGGTATTTAAATGTATTCGTATAATTGCCTTCATTGAGGTATTTCAACGTATTCGTCTATAATTGCATCTTCTGGGGTAATTAAACGTGTCCGCTTAATGCTTTCCCCGCACAATTACCCAAAAGTCATGTAAGTTTTGATGAGGTAATTAACCGGAGATTACCGTATATAAAAGTTTGTGTACAAAATGGAATAAAAAAATGTTCTGATGTTTCTTTTAATTTTCGACATTTCGAAAATGTCGCCCCAAGTTTAAAACGAGTTGTGTTTTTCATCCAATTGAACTTCCATTTAAAAAAAGGGTCTAGATCTAGAGCAGCATCTGGGCTGCTCTTAGATCTTTAATAAATTAATTAATTAAACAACCAGAGTTGTTTTATTCCGCAGAGTATTTGCAGAGAAATGTTTGTGCAAATGGATTGTTATCCTGTGAAATGATAAAAACAATCAATTTTTGCTCTCAATAAAGAAAATTTGTCAAAGGTTTCTAAAAAAAAAAATTATCCCATAAAAAAAGTACAGGATAAAAAAACTCCGCAAAAATACTTTAAAAAAGTTTATCAGAATTAAAATTTTGAAATACAATAAGAACAAAACATTTCGACAAGTGGCTTAGATAAAAAAAAAAACACTCACAGATGCTCTTGTTCATTCTTCATTAAGTATTCAAAACCTTCGGTAGCCTTAAATTTATATTAAAATTTGAAGATAATGCAGCATTAGCTTTTAAAATCCTGCGTTGTGATTTCTACGTGTTTGTTAAAAGCGCTTAAACCAATGCTGCTACCGAAGCTCAAAAATACTCCGCGTAGGGCACACAAAAACCCCTGCAGGTTCAATCGTGAAATGTTGAGTTTTTAAATAAACCGTGAAAAATTAAAATTTTAAATTTTACTAAAAATAATTCGTGAAAAATTAAAATTTTGAAAATTAAATGCAATTGTTTGAGTAGTTCTTAGTGACCCAATTTAAAAAAAAACCTCCGCGTTCCAGATAAATCTGAGAATGGGATAAAAGAAAAAAAAATAAATAAAAAATAACATATTTTGATAGAAACCAACGATCCGATAGAAACCAGTGTTAGAAAAGACATATTCCCACGAAAGGATCCGATTTTTATAATCTTAACCCTCTCTTAAGAATGTCATTTTTACACTTGGGTGTCCATAGAACGTTGGTGTACTATTGCAGTTTTGTTGTTGTTGTAGATATAATAGAAGTGTTCTTAAATCGTTTGATTATCTCAATAAATTAGTTAAAAATAACTATGGGTGATACACAATACGTTTTTATACTACTCGTCGTTAAAACGAATCAATTTTTGATCTCAATAAAGAATTTTTGCATTTAGGCGAGTGACGAGTCCCATTTTCATCTTGATGGCTTCGTCAATAGGCAGAATTGTCGCATTTGGGGTGCGGAAAATCCTCGAGTGATTCACGAGAAGCAAATGCATCCTCAACGTGTCACTGTGTGGTGTGGTTTTTGGGCTGGAGGAATCATTGGACCTTTTTTTTATGAAAATGAGGCAGGTCAAGCGCAAACAGTCAGTGGTGTTTGGTATCGTGAAATGATAACCAGTTTTTTCTTGCCTAGAATTGAAGAAATGAATGTGGAGGGCATGTGGTTCCAACAAGACGGCGCCACATGTCATACAGCCAGAGAAACAATTCAATTGCTGCATCAGTCAGTTAAAAATTGCGCTCTTCTTAGGACACCCTTTATAAAGAATATATAGCAATATCTCTCGCGATGAAGATGCATCGATATCGAAGGGAATTTTGGTTTTATTTTAAGATTACACTGTGGAACAAATTCAGGTTAGCAAAAGTTAGGTCGATCGATTCTGAGAGTGAGTGGTGAAAATTTAGGCTAAATTAGAAGATCCGTATCGCGGCGTTTGTTTATGTTAGTTGGAATTTTTTTTTAATCGACCTTCGAACTTTGCAGTCAAAATATGCTGAAAATCGACATTTGACTGCAAAGTTCGAAGGTCGATTAAAAATAATTCGAACTAACATAAACGCCGCGATACGGGGGGTCTTTCTAATTTAGCCCACAATTTCACCGCTCACTCTCAGAATCGACCTAACTTTTGCTTACCTGAATTTGTTCCACAGTGTTATCATAGAATGTAGAGGCTATTTGTAAGGGCTTCTACCGATATTGGTTGCAGCTATTTTAAATACTAGCCACTCGAGTAGGAAACAACAAATTGAGTGAATAGCTTTGTGTACAAATTTGGATATATATAAGTATGTACTGCATATACATACATATGGACATTATGTATTATTATATACATATTTCGAATATTATATATTTCAACAAACACGGTAACGTGAACAGCTAGGCTTGGTTTTATTTCGTTCAGGTTAGTGCGAGTTAACTGTAGTAAGCAGAGAGGCTTATATACATAAGTCACGACGACAATATTTCTTACCACCAGACAGAATCCGACTGAGAATATCGCAGAAGCTCGGGGTCTTGCCTGGTGGTTATTATTTAACTTTCAATTTGTAGCGATACTTAGTTCCTAAATAATTGTTGACATTATAATTTGGTTTCAAAACATCTGTTATATGAATTGATGGTACGGAGCATTTAATAAAAACACTTTAATTTGTCACGTAAATGGTCGATCAGAGTGATCTGCGTTTCTCCTGATGTGTGATTAGCTGAAACTATTTATTGTGTACACGTTTAACTAGTGCATACGACAGTATGGGTAAGTCATAATTTGGTCTGGTTTCGAAATAACATTACATTTTAATTTGGATTCTCAAATAAGAAATTTTGTAGTAGGTTGGGGGGGTTGGCTGCTGACAGCGACTGGACGCCCATTAAAAAAAAACCAGGACCGAAAACCTTTTTTAAGGTTTTCACATAGTAAATTCCTCGCTTTGGCAAAAAATTGTGAATTTATCACGTATATTACTTGTATAATAACTTCGTTATCTCAATCGAGAAATTTCATTTAGGGATATGAAAAAAGGCATTAAAACCCTTTCGTGTTAATCACAAAGGTTAAGTTGGTAAAAAATTGTGAATTTATCACGTATATTACTCGTACAATTTAATTAATATCTCAATCAAGAAATTTCATAAAGGTTGGCAAGTGAGTGGGCGGCTATATTTTAGCGACATAGTGTGTAGTTTATGAATCAAAGTGATTAAATTTTGTTTGCATTGAAAATATAATACGTTTTCAATATACAGTAGACTCGTGGTAACAAAAACACCGCCTTACGTGAACACCGGCTAACATGGACAATGTTGCTGGCGAAGACATCAGCATAATCGTCCAGAAATATTTGAACAATAGCATGACAACGAAAGCAGTGATGTTGCTTTCGTTGCCAAAGCAAAATCAATATTTCGAAACAGTAAATACTGAATCGATCAGATCATCAGCCTTATTACGGTTGTCGAAGGAAATTTTTCAATATTTTTTTACAATCAATATGGTTGAATCGATTGCTAAACATACGAATCGATCAGCACGTGTTGAAAATATCAATACAAGATTCAATGTTTCTTCTGATGATATATACAAGTATAATGGTATCCTCATTTATATGAGCGTTTATAGATACCCAAACTTGGAAAGTTATTGGTCTACTCGAAATTCATTTGCACCAATAGCAAACTAAATGTCATCCAAAAATTTCATGCAAATAAAGAAACATCTATCATTACGTGATGAAAGTGAACGCAAAAAGAAAGGTGAACAAGGCTTCGACCCACTGTTTCGAGTTCGAGTTTTTGCAAACAACTTGAATGATCGTTTTGACTCCATTCCAAAAACAGCACGTTTATGTATTGATGAGCAAATGTGTTCAACGAAAATGAAACATCATTTGAGACAATACATGCTCAACAAACCCCACAAATGGGGTATCAAACTATTTGTGTTGTGTGATTCTTATGGATATGCATATCGATTCGAAGTATATAATGGTGCAGGAGATAACGTTGTTTTACCAGGTAATATGCATAAGAAAATTGAAACATTTTACAAATTTCTTTATAATAAACATCTATTTTATTTCCAGGTGCACCTGATCTTGGTAGTACTTCAAATGTCGTGGTTCGTTTGTCACAAAGCATTCCAAATTTTGTTCACCACGTTATGTATTTTGACCACTTCTATACTTCACTTCCATTGCTGGTGTATTTACGTGCTCGAGGAATCTATAGCTTGGGAACTGTTCGCGTAAATAGAATTCCAAATTGCAAACTTCCTGCTGACAACGAAATTAAAAACGAAGCTCGTGGTTATTCGATTGAATATAATGCTACAGCATATGGAATCGATATCGCCAATGTATTATGGAAGGACAACAAGGGCGTTAGATTAGTGTCAACATATCGCGACGTGAGAACCAGAGGGTTCTATCTGGCATTTTTTCACTTTTGCGTTTTTTGATTGGATTTTTTTTTTGTAATGGTTTTTATCTTTTAATGAAACCCTCTTGTATTTTCACTTATAATTGTAGTAATAATAACAGAGCCATTTAGTTCTATATCACGAATTCCACGAAAACGTCAGCCGCATAGGTCAAAAATCAAATTGTAAAGAGAGAAGAAAAATTATATTGAAAATATTCTTTGGAATGTTGACAACATATTTTGAGTTGAATTTTGCAGGATAACGGTATTTTTTCTTTGCTTTGTCTTACTTTCGCGTGGTGAGTAAGTTGAGCGAATATATTTTAGTTTTCTATTGCTATTTACCGTGAGTGCGTGCGCTGCTAGCTAAAATAATTTCAATAAATAATATTGAATTCGAATAAAGTAACCTCTTGCTAAGAATTACATATATATATATCTACATATATAGCAACGAGATACCGTGGTAAGTACAGTTAAATAAAGTAAGAAAATATGTAACACGTGCGTGACAAAATTAATATATGTTTTAATACGTACTCTAATATAAAAAATTTTACCCGGAAAATGCTGTTATGTGTGGATCTTGAGATGGCAAAGTCGAATGGAACAAAGTTTGTTTACTATCTCCATCGAAGAGAATTTCACGCGTTACGCACATGTTACACTTTTTCGTAGTAAAATATGATGATATGAAGGTTTTTTTACTTACGCACATTTCTGATTTTGATATAGAAAATGGATGGAAAACAACGTATGAAACGTTTTCGTGAGAAAATAAAGCAAAGCGAAATGAAGTGGGAAGAAGAGAAAGAGAAGAATCGAGAACGAATGAGGGATTACCGAGCTAAATTGAAAAATGAAAAAAAGAAGCAGTCGAAGAAGCAGTTGAAGATAGCTATAAGTAGAGAGGACAAAATGAAAAATGCTGAAAGAATGCGTCAGTATCGCGCTAAAAAAAAGTTTTTGGCTGAGCATCCAGAGTGTATTGATATACCTTACCGGACGAAACAATCCCTTTTTAAAGCAGTTAGTCGGGTGCGCAAACATTTACCTCAAAGCTTGCCCCGAAAACAAATGATAATTAGACAGCTTTGTGATGAATTTTATCCTGAACTGTCGTCTCAATTAAGCAAAGTAGAAAATCAAAAGAAAAAAAACCACGCGGCAATTCAAGCAAAGCTGGCAAAGCAAAGCAAAGCTGACAAAGTTGTCAAATTTTATAATGAAGATTATATTACGTACCAAGCACCTGGGAAATCTGATGCAGTTGCGGTAAAAGTAAACAATACCAAAATTTTCATGCAAAAAAAATACATGATTATGTCAATAAATGAAGCGTATGCAATATATTGCGATGAAATTGATTTTGCTGACCAAGTTGGGCGCTCAAAGTTCTTTGATTTGCGCCCCCAAAATGTCATCGTTGTGAGAGATACACCACACAATGTTTGTGTGTGCCAAATCCACGCAAATTTTATACATTTATGTCAAGCCCTAAAAAAAATTAACGGGTTTCCATTGACGTATAAGGAGCTTTTAAGCGAAATTTGCTGTGATGTGGACAACGAAAATTGTATGTTGGAAAGATGCCGCGATTGCGAGAATAATATCAGCGATGTATTACCATTACTGTTCGATTACGATACAAACATATTTTGGAAAAAATAGGAGAAAAATAATGAAACTGGCCGAGTTCAAGAAATTGAATTGAAATCGTCTGTAGCTAGAGCAATAGAAGAACTACAAGCACAACTGCCGAAATTCATGATGCACAGTTATGTGAACAATGTTCAGTCAAAACACTTCAAAGATATAAAAGAAACAATTAATCAAGACGAGGCTATAATTCAAGTTGATTTCGCGGAGAATTTTGCTATTTTTTCGCAGGATGAAGTGCAGGCCGCTCATTTTTCTTATGACCAAGTAACAGTGTTCACTTGTTGCGTCTGGTGGAAAAATAAGAGTCAATCAATTGCTATTATAAGCAATGATTTGACTCATGACAAATATTCGGTATTCACCTTCTTACGAACAATTTTAGATTTCCTGACTATGAAAACTCCTGAATTAAAGAAATTTTACATTTTTTCTGATGGCTGCGCTTCTCAGTTCAAAAATAAATTTGTTCTATCAAGTTTAATAATGCTTCAATCAATTTACAGTGCCAAAATTACTTGGTCATTTTTCGCCACATCACATGGCAAGGGTGCTGTTGATGGCATTGGAGCTACCGTAAACAGATGTGTTTGGACGCAAATAAAGTCGCGACAAACAACAATTCATTCTGCCGAAGATTTTGCTAATTGTGCAACCGACAAACTACAAAATATTAAAATATTTTATAAAAATAAAGAATCCATAACGGTTACTCGCACACAACTCAACCCAATATGGGAGCATTCGTATTTGCCCGGAATTCCAAAGCTCCAATTAAAGCACTTTGTGGAAGCTTCACACAACTGCCTTTACTCTCGCTTAACTAACAAATCTACACAATATTTAAAAACCGATTAATTGAATTATATTAATAATTGAAATAATACATAAATTGAATGAAAGAGTTTCATTATTAAGTTCAATGTTTTTTTTTATCTTTGTTTACAGAAGTGTTTTTTTTTTCGTTTTCAATAAAATAAATTAAAAAAAATAAGCATATTTCAATCAATCTGTTTTGCATTTAAGTTTTTAGTAAATATGGTGGAAGGTAAGTAATGTGAATGTATGGTGTAATTGTGCGTTACGGCGTGTAACATGTGCGTGACGGAGTTAAAGGTAAAAAAAAATATGTTCCAATTATTTTTCTCAAAAAAAATATGTTCCAATTATTTTTCTCAAAAAAAATAACTGCCAATATAATCTTATATAACCTCTTAACTCTGTAAAAAAATATTACAATTCCATCTCAAGTCAATTCGCAGATATTTCAGATCGAATCTGACATCAAATTTTCCAAGGGAAAATTTTGTAGCACGTGCGTACGCTACATTTTGATTAATATCTCCGAAATTCACAAACGGATTGATAAAAGCTTTACAGGTATTATAAAGAGTGAAAAACTAATTAATAAAAATTGCAAACCAGTTTTCAGAAAAATTGTTTTATTAACTAAACCAATGAATATAATTCGCACGCTGTAACAGTGCGTGACATGGAATTCGTGATATGCAAAAAAAGTGGACGCACTTAGTTCCAAAAGGTTCTATGTGCAATAAATTTCAATGGTGTTCCAAAAATATAATAAATTGATTGATTTAGTTTTTCTAAAAATTGAAAAATGTTAAATAACAACTAAATAACTATAAAATAACTAAAATAACTATAAAACTAAATGATTACTACAATACAAAAAATACCCTAATTGTAAAGAAATTGGAAAATGAAATTGGATATATTGAAAAGGTGGCAGCACAGATGACTAGGTTCTAACTGCAGCCAACTTCAATGTTGTTAAAGTGTTTGTGCTGATAATTTAATTTTTGAGTGACTAAGCTTAAAATATCTTATAATATAAACAAAATGGAAATACCTAGTGACAGTGGATCTGATATTCAGCCTTTGAAAGAAAAACTCAACTCTAAATAATCAAAACGCAAGTAAGTTTATCATAAAAAAGAATTTATTTTAAAAACTGATGACTGAAGCGAATTTTCTAAACACCTGTTTCTGCATTTCTCAGCGAAATTTGTTGGAAGCCAATAGACATTTTTTTTAAATTAATTTTCGTATGCAATGTTCATTTGTAGATTATTTGTTTATGATGACACATCAACTTCCAATTTTTCCGAAAATGTTTTAACCTATGATGAAACAACTGATGACAAACTGCAGAGCTCGAATGTGTGCTTTGCCGTTGATGGAGTTCGCCAATTAAATAATGATGAAATGTATCCAAGAGCGCGAAGCCTCGTTCCATATAATAGCAATACCGAAAGCGTAAACACAAAAGAACGGAGTCCTATGAAATCACGTAAGCTTACAAGGAAAAGGAAAGGTGAAGCATATATCAATACTTCGGGTAAACTCGTTGCAGAAAAGGAGCTCTTTCATGTTGATTGTGAGTGTAAGTGGAAATGTATCGGCAAAATAAGCAAAGATGACAGAGAATCTCTAAAGAAATCATTTTATTCTTTGGATGAAAATGGCAAAAAACATTTTATTCTACGAAATACGAATTGCAATTTATGTAAAACAGGCGATGTGAACTTTTCTAGGAAAAAAAAATCTTTTACATATTCTTTCCAAGTCAACGATGAACTTGTAAGAGTGTGTAAACAATATTTCCTTAAAACTCTTTTAATAAGTCAAAAAACGGCGTACCTAAAAGCGATGAACGAGGTAAAAAAAACCAGAGAACGCATTGACAAAAATGAAAAGGACATCGTTAGAAAACATATAGAATCATTTCCTAAAGCTGAGTCCCACTATTGTCGAGCTAAGACAAATAAAGAGTATCTATGCAGTAGTCTTAACTTAGCAATGATGTACGATCTATATGTTGCGAAATGTGAAGAGCAAAGTATTGCTCCTCTTAAGCAATCAATGTACAGATGGATTTTTAATACAGAATATAATATTGACTTTTTGGCTCCTAAATCTGATAGATGCGATTTGTGCGAGGAATATAATATGGCTGTGGAGGAAAGCATATCGAGCCCTATCCGCGAAAATAGTGTAAGCGACACTGTTATCGATTTTCGTTTTTTGATGAAAATCGATTATTTACTATTATTTGCATCATCTCTAAAAATTTCATAACTTTGATTTTATGTTGTGATTCTAATGTTGATATGATTGGATCTAAGAATATTTGTACTAATAATGAGACTTGTGCTAAACAATTCATAATTGATATGTACTTTGATACCATTGGAGTTACAAAATGTTTTATTGACAATCATCAAGTTAGATACTCAATTAAATTATTGGATATTGAGCAGCCAAAGCAATTTTAAGGTAAGTGAACATTCTTAGTTTGTTTACATTTTTGTGACTGCGAAGTGGCGCTTACATTAAAATTTTCTGCAACAAAGTTGGTGATAAATTACAATATATTCGCGATTTGACTATTTTTTTTGTAATGTCGTTCAATCAACTTGAGGTAATTGTGTGTTTTTTAATTTATACACAATATTTAAAATAAAATATAAGTAGTATTATATTTTTTTGGTTGTTATAAAGAAATTTCTGTTTCAGTTTTCAACAAAAAAATCGCTTGATCCATACAGCGACAGCGATTCTGATTCTGTGGAAATAATAAATTCAGAAACAAGTTTTTCTTCGAAGACTACTGAATTAGTATCTGAAGATCCATCAGAAGATATTGAAGAAGAAACGTGTGTGGGTAAAAGAGCTTACAAAAAACCAAAATCATTACCTAAAAGGCTACAAAATATGAAAAAACCGGATACAAGTGTTCAGCCGAATCCATGTGCAAATAAAAAGTGTGGGAACGCATGTGGCGTTAAGTTTGCCGAATCCGATCGTTTAGCAATAAATGAACATTTTTGGGGTATTGGGAATAAAATTCGACAAAAAGACTGGTTGGTTTCCTGTATGATACGTCAAAGCATTCGCAGGCGAAGAGGAGATGGCAACAAAAGGCAGTTTAGCTACAATTATGTTATTAATTATAATAATGCTACTCACAAAGTGTGTCAACAGTTTTTAATGAAAACGCTCCACATATCACAACAAATGTTAGTATCCGCAAGGAATAATTCAAATTGTTTAAAAACTTTTACCACGAAGAAAAAGAGTTCCACGCCTCATAATAAGTCTGACGAAGCCAAAGTGACACTTTTAAAATCTTTTATTGAATTGTTACCAGCAGTTCCATCGCATTACTGTCGCAATAAGAGTAACAAGCTGTATCTACCGCAAGAATTGCGCAACATTAAAGGAGTGTATGATCGGTACACTGAACATTTGAAAAGTATCAATAAGGAATCGGATCTGTTATCCTTGAGAGTTTTTCGAGATATTTTTAAAAATTGTTTTCATATCGGTTTTCACTTGCCTAAAAAAGACAAATGCGTCACGTGTGAAAATTATAATAACTTGGACAGCGAAGCCCAGACGATTTTGGAGCAAACAGAAGTATACCAAACACACATAAGAGACAAAGACAAGTCTAAAGAAATATTTTTGGAGGAACAGAGACAAAGCAAAGAAAATTCCTCATTATTATGTGCTAGTTTTGATCTTCAAAAAGTTTTAAATACACCACACGGTAAAAGCGTAACATTATTTTATTCGCGAAAATATGCATACTATAATGAAAGCGTATATGAAAATGGCACAAGAAATGGTTACTGTTTTTTGTGGGGAGAAATTGACGGAAAACGAGGTTGTAATGAAATTGCCACAGTTGTTTTTCAATATTTAAAGCTTGTGGATGATAAGAGAACTCACTTTCAATAAGTCTCTACTGTGACAGCTGTCCTGGTCAAAATCGGAACAGAGCTATGCTTGCCACAATAATATTTTTTATTCAAAATTCAAGCTATATCAATGATATTAAAATCACGTTTTTGTTACCTGGACATACCATGATGCCTGTGGACTCAATTCATAGTACTATTGAATCATTTATTCGGGACAGAACAGTTTGGGCTCCAAGTGAATGGTTTACTATGATTTCTAACGCGAGAACTAATCCAAATGCTTATAAATGTATTGTAATGAATCATCTCGATTTAAAAGATTGGAAAACATTTTCTCAAGCAATGCTTCCCAATTCAACAAATATTTCTTTTCCAACTTTACGTTCTGCATCATTTGAAAAAAATAATTCTATTATAAAACTTAAATATGGATATTTTGATCACTCCGAAATCAAAGAAATTGATCTCAACTCAATTGCGCGATCAAGACGCAATTCAGCCATCATAACCAATGGACCTCTTTCTTTATATGACGATTTTTTAAAAATTTCTTTAAGAAAATACAAGGATTTAAGAACACTTTGCGATAAAAATACAATACCTAAAAAGTTTCACAACGAGTTTTTAAATTTAAAACACGATGAGTGCGTTAAAGATTCACTACCTGAAACAGACCAAGAAGACGAAATTTAATCTGAAGTCAGTTTTCAGGTTTATTTTATATTTTTATCTTAACCATTGAATTTAAGGTTTAATGCTTTAATTTTTATTTATGTATATAAGAATAATTCGTACTAAAATTAAAATTTTAGTTTAGTTTCTCTGAAGTAATTTTTCTAACTTTTTTTTTATATTATTTTTGTAACAACCATTGAATTTAAGGTTAAAAACTTTAATATTTATTTGTGTACACAAACAAATAATTAAAATAAAAAAATTTTAAAACAGAAAACTAGTTTTTTTTTTAAATTGTTTTAACGTAGCCGACACAACATTAGCCCGTAGCTTGCCAGCATGACAGCGAAAATAATGTAAACGACAAAAATACTGAATTTATAGCTTGCCAGCATGACAGCAAAAATAATGTAAACGACAAAAATACCCGTTATGTTGTGGATATGTAAATAAAACCAATTTTATCATAAATATTGGACAAAATAATGCTTATATATCAAATTTCACGGTAATACTTAGACCAAAAGCAGACATAATTAGAAAAAACCTTCTCCTGTAAAATTTTGTTTTTGTCGCTTACACTATTTTCGCGGATAGGGCTCGATATTATCAGAGAAATTGAATGAAAAATATGAACGCCATGTGGTTGAAAAATCGTTTATGAGAACAGAAAGAAAATCAGATAGAGAAAGCAAGACTTTGACTATATGCTTTGATCTCCAAAACATAATATCATTACCAAGAGGAAATGTAAGTTGTTTTTACTATAAACGTAAATTAAACGTTTACAACCTAACTGCCCATGCTTCAGACGGAAATGTTAAAAATGGTTACTGTGCAGTTTGGCATCAGGGATTGAGTGGTCGAACAGGAAACGATATAGCCAGTGCTTTAGTAAAGATTCTCTCTAAAATATGTTTGGACTACTCAAATGCGAATGATTTAATTTTATGGAGTGACAGCTGCGTGCCGCAAAATAGAAATTCTGTAATTTCCTTTGCCATTTCATCCTTTCTTGAAAACAACTCATTTGTTCAGACTATAACTTTAAAATATTCTACCCCTGGCCATTCATGCATTCAGGAAGTCGACAATATTCATTCAAAAATTGAAAAAAAAAACTTAAATTGACAGAAGTTTGGTCACCTGTGTCTTTGTTACGAGTTTTACTGGTAGCCAACAGAAAACAACCTTACCGTATTATACAGATGAGCTCCAGTGACTTTTTTGATTTTCAATCGCCAGCAAAAACATTAAGCTACAGTAATGTACCATTTACCAAAGTTTCTCAGCTTACTTTAAAGAGATCTGATATATTCGATGTAGGTTATAAGCTCAGCCATGGTTCCAAAGAATGGGAAAATGTTTCAATACAAAAAAAAGGCACACGCCACACTTCGAATACTACATTTCCAGCTGTAAACAAATCAAAATGTGTGCCAAAACTTACTAAAGACAAAGAAAATGATTTAAAGAGTATGTTTAAGTGGATGCCTTCCATAGACGTAGATTTTTATAACACACTTTTTAATTAGATAAACTCATTTGAAAAAAAAAATTTTGAATTTTTAAGAACCAGAAGGTTCTATGTGCAGGGTCACATTAAAAAATATTAATTTTTGGTTTTTTTTTAAACTTTTTTAAACATGTTCTTTTATGTTGCATTAAGGAACTGAATAATTCTTATGTAACATATTTATTTTAAAATTTTTTAATCGCATAAACAAAAAATATATATATGTAAAATTATTGCCAAAGTTTTTAGTTTGAGTTCCGAAAGGTTCTATCTGAAATCTGTAATTAAAAAAGTTAATTTTTCTTGTGTTTTATTTTAACTTTTGATGAAACAAATTTTATATTCCAATAAATAACTGCACTAGTTTGTGATTTCTTGTGTTCTCTTTTTCATATTTAATATTTAAATAGTATAGAAATAACTCCGAACTTTAAAAATGCTCTCCTGAACATTTTTGAAAAAGCCAGATAGAACCCTCTGGTTCTCACGTCGCGATATGTTGGTGTTGAGCCATTTGCAAAAGCTAATGGAGATCAACAGAAGGCTAAAGCTTCACGTTTTGATCGCAAAAATAAACAATATGTTGAAGTTGACTGTCCGACAATAATTCGCGAATATAATAATCAAATGGGAGGTGTTGATCTCATGGACGGTCTTATGGGTAGATACCACATTCGAGCAAAAACGCGAGATGCTATGACACGACTGTTCTATCATTTTATCGACATGGCTATAACGAATACATATGTTTTATATCGTCGCATTCACACTGAAAGATTGCATGATTCAAATGATATTTCAGCTGAAGACATAAAATTATTGCAGTTGCCTCAAATTCGAGAAGAAATCGCCGCTGCACTTGTTGCATGCAATGAAATTCGCTCTGTTGGTCGACCAGGCGAACCACAAGCCACGGTATCAGGTATTGGTAAGAGAGCAGTTCACCCTGTTGACGACATTCGGTACGACAAGTATGAGCATTTTTCATTGTGGTTGGACCGAAGTGGAAAAAAGAAATGTAAGCTGTGTAAAAAATCGAACACACAATGTAAGTGTTCCAAATGTTCAATACATCTATGTTGTGGACCAGGCAAAGACTGCTTTAATGAATATGTGGCATCACTGTTTTCATACCAACTACAACTTATGTACCAAATACTTGGTACCTGATACAAAAGTCCCACTTGGTGAACAAACAACCTTTTATCTCCCCTTTTTTACATCGATCGCCGGCGCTGACAACACGTAATTAACATCACAACATATAAGACACAAACTTAGACATACAAAACTTAAATTGTAAAATAAATTAATTTTAAATAAACATAATTTCTATTGGAAATAAAAATTAGCCAAAAATACCACCACAGAAAATAGTTACTTTATAGTTTACATACTTTAATTTTTGAATAAAAATCCTATTTTTGATGTATTTTTGAATAAAAATTACAATTTTGTTGTTTTTCTACATTTTCCTACTTCGTTTCAATGAAATAATAAAGACAAAAGGTAAATAACGATGCATATACTGAACACAAAAGGTAAAAAAAAAATATTAGAATTTTACATGTAAACAGGCAAGACCACCTTGAGGCGGTCTTCATTTAACCGTTACCTGTGATTTACCTGTGCGATATTACCTTGGAATCAACACATTTCTGAGCTCTATGAACCAATATTAGTCTACAAAAAAATTCCCACCTTTCTTACTCAAGTATTTTAAAATGGCCGGTTAGAGGGTTAAGTGTAGGAATCAAATCAATTTGAAATTCAAATTTAAAAATAACAAATCAATTTTAATTTTACAGAGACCGTCAAAAACTTGACTAAAACAGTCGAGAATCAAAACGAGACCGTCAAAAACTTGACTAAAACAGTCGAGAATCAAAACGAGGCAATTATGTCGGCGTTAGCCGAAATAAAAGTTGTCATTACTAAATTAGTTCGACAGGAGACATCAGTTACTGCAGCGACAACTGGTTTCCCTATTGCAACAGCTGAGATGTTTCAAGAAATTGAACAAAATATAAATGACGATAATATTGTTATATACGTGAGTAATAAAAATAAATTTCATTTTTTAAAACATACTTCATTTTAAACTTCTTATTATTAGGCCAATACAATGAATAAACTTTGGCGCAACAATATTTCCAAAAACTTGGAATTAATTTTACACCCCAATATTGTCATGGACTACAATGTTGACGGTACGCACGGAAAGCAACGTTTAAAGGACTTTAAGAAATTGTATGGTGTTTTAATTGGTAACTATAGTTTAAAACTACTAATTGTGTCGTCCTTAACAATACCTTTAAAACTTTTTACAGATTCCATTGCATCTTTACCATCTGCATCCAATAAAGATCCCGAGCAGCTATTGCGTCAAGCGATGCAATTAAATAAGAAAAAACATTTTAGGCAACAGGCGATTCAAAAAAAATCAACCGCACCAATGGAATTATAATGAGTTTCCTATAATTTGAGTTTCTAATTTTTATTTTTATTTTTAACTTTCATGAACTAAATTTTTTTTTTATAATAATTGTAATAAATATACATATGTATTAAATAAATACCAACGTTTTACTGGGAACTACTAGTGTGTGTGCCAACTAGTATTAATATGGTATAAAAATGACTAGTATGAAACAATAAACTAGCAAACTAGTATACAAATGGTATAAAATGGACTAGTATGAAGCAAGAAACCAGCAAGGATGGCGGGTTTGCTTTTCATGAAAGTTCTTGAAAACATCCAAAGACATACAAGATGCTCAAAGAATGACATGATCTTACTTTTGATGGACAATCATAAAAGTCATTGTACAATAGAAGCTATAAGTTTTTGCCGAGAACATGGTATCGTTCTTGTAACATTTCCTCCCCATTATACCCATCGTCTTCAGCCTCTCGATGTCGCAGTTTTGGGACCATTTCAAGCAGAAATTTTCCATGGCGCAAAATGATTGGCTAATGAATCATCACGCCATTGCCAACGAAGTAAAAATAAACAATGACTTTTGATTAAACTCGATGTGCTTGTTCATTGGTGCTTGGATTTTCCCTAAGCCTTTTACGACCATCATTTTGAGCAAATCTGAATCTTGCTTTGACAACATTTAATAAATAATGAGCGCTGCTCAGGCGGCAGTAAAATTGGTAGAAATATTGAAAATTGCAGAACGAAAATTCAAACTTCAAACTAAATTAAAAAAATGTATATACATTTTATATACAAATTATAGCAATTAATTAAACTAATTTATGCCAAACAAGTAGAATTAAGCTTAAAAGCGCTTTAAATAATTGCTGTTCAACGAATAATTTTCCACTTTTCAAAACATTCCACGACTGTAATGGTCTAAAATGATTTGTTGTATTAAAGAGGAATTTAGACTATTTACTAAGAGTTTAAAAAAAACATTGCGTGACTCAAAGTAAATAGAAAAATGCACAAGAAATCATAAAAAAAACATGCGAAATCCGTCAATTTCAAACTTAATTAATACTAAAAGGTGGAACTGTTTAAACATGTCGTAGATAGCTGAAATAGAATATGATAGGAAATATTGATTGAATAAATATATAATTTTTAAAATTAAATTCCTGTTAAACCTTCTCTACATCTAAACCTCATTCTCATTATTATTTCTATTGCCGAATTTCGTTTGCTAATTTGTGTTTTTTTTTCTAAACTTTTCAGTTTTCTCTTTTTGCTTTTTTTTAATGGCACATTTTGTTGTGTGATATTTTGTGATAATACTGTTTCTAAATACGAGTGTATATGATGTTGTTGTGTTTTGAATCGTGATTCTGGAGTTTTTTTTTGTTTCAAACATTGCAACCTAATTAATGTAATTGGGAATCCAAAAGCGCTTTGAACAAAATTTTTGTTTGTAAAAGGCAATCAATGTCTATCATCCAATGAATTAAATTAAAACATTTTAATTGCGACTCTGCGGCGACAAAACTTTGCGCTTGAAATTACAAAATTTTGAACTCACCACTTTTCCAGTGGTACCTTAATAGGCACTCAGAGCTTTCGATATCGATACTTTTATTTATCGTTACTGTTTAATTGATACTGATACTTCGTAATCGATACTTTACTACCCTGTATTTTTCAGTGTGGCGTACCACGGACAAAGTATCGAGACCGCAGCAACACAAATGCAAAAAGACTTAAAGGTATGTACAGAAAATCGATCGATTTAATATCTGAATTTCGATAAGATCTCTTAATTGATTTGACGTCAACTGAATTTTTCCATATCTTATTTCACAAACTAATGGAAAAATAACGCAGTGTAATGTACCACGAACTTGGTATCACATATTCAATATTCCATATCTTCTTTCGCAAACTAGTATCGATACCGCACAGCACATATTCAATATTCCATATCTTCTTTCGCAAACTAATGGAAAAATAACGCAGTGTAAAGTACCACGAACTTAGTATCGATACCGCACAGCACATATTTAATAGAATATCAGATATGCGATGCAAATCCATCGATTTTGTATCTTTAATTCGACGAGTTGAATTATATTAAATTTTTTTTAAAATATTTTTTGTTTTTATTTTTGTTCATTTACGTGAATTATAAGATTGAAATCTCTAATCGAATGCCAAAGCGATATTAATCGATTTCTCTCACATAGTTTGTGTTTATTATCTACTTCAACCTGTTTATCGAATTTTTGATAATCTGATTTACTTCAACCTATTTATCGAATTTTTGATAATCTGATCCATTTCTGCACAATCTGATTAAGTTCTTAATAACACTTTAAAGTGCTGATGAATTTTCTTACAGGCTCGATTCGATATTTCTGGTATCGAACAATTAAGTCTCGATACTTTTCGTTAAGTATCTGTATGCGTAACGTAACCAAAAAATAATACGATTCTTCGAGTTAATACCAAATAAAGCGTCGTATAAACGAGGTTCTAGTGCGTACAATATTACCACTAAAAAGTGTCTGGTCTGTTCAAAGGACTGACATTTATTTCCCTTTTGTTTTACAAAAGCTTAAATTCGTTCAAAACGTTTTCAGAATCCATAAACGGTGCTTTTGAATGGACATTGTATTCTATTTTTGTTTTATTGAGTTGTGATGCTTTTTAATTACTATTGTATTTTCCTAGTCATTCGTACATACTATATCAAAAAAATTTAGGAAATATACATACGAGGGTTGCTATTTACATTTTGCAGCAAATAATTCATTTTTGCAAATGTCATTTTTCTTTGGAATTAGTTTTAATGCTTTCCAAAATATTCTACGTAATTGCGCCATTTTTCGAAGCACCTTTTTAAAGGTGCCTCCGATTGAGACACCTTTACACAAAATGGGGTTTGAACGATTCAACAGCCGATTGAACATTTTCGTGCGATACGATTTTGTCAAATTGTTTCGACTTTTGAAGATGAACCATCAAAAACCACTGTAAATCGTGGCCGTTCTCTACAGGATGAATTTTGTTAAGGTCGCCCAACAACTTTGTTCGTTTTGCCATGAACCTTCGAAATTGTGCGTGAACTGATAAAGCACGCACAGAGTGACACCCTTGGACAATTGTATGACAAGCATCAATAAACAAGATATTGCATGTTCAATTGGGTGGGAAAAATATTTGTTCTCGTTGGATCCCGCATAATTTGACGAATGCTCCAAAAAAAAGAGGCTCGTGTCGATTAGAGCAAAGAATAGTTGAAAAAATACAACCGGCATAGCTCAAATGCAGTGTTTCTATACAGGTGACGAATCGTGTATCTATGCCGTTTAAGGTCTTTCAAAATGAGCCAAATCCACCAAAGTTGTGTGTTGGAAAAAAACACATCGAAGCAGATGATCGCGTTTTTCTCGGTATTACCGGTCATGTGGCCACGGTGTCTTTAGTGGACTGTAGGTCGGTCAGTTCTGAGTGGTACACAAATATCAGTTGGAACCAAATGTGTTCCAAGAAACAAGGAAAAGCCAGAAAAGAATACGGATCATTTTGGCATTACATCGGCAAACATCATATAGGCTATTTTAGCACTTAAGATGACAACTTGATGGGTCATCCGCTGTACAGTCCTGATATGGCAAAGTGATTTATTTTCAGGGAGACTATTTTTGAAAACAAAAAAAACCATGTCTAATGATAAATAACACAGTGGAACGCAACAACCAAAATGCGAATGGGATGACAAGCAACTGCAAATGGAAGTTGACACTATCCATAACAAAACCATGAAGGTATTTTTTTTGTTTAGTGCGAGATTTTTTTACACGCATTTGAAGTTGGTGATTTGGAATAAGAGCTATTGCAAATGAAAGTTGACATTATCCATAACAAACCAGCCTTCAAGGTTTTTCTGTAGTTCAGTGCAAGATTTTTGTTTACACGCATTTGAAGTTAGTGATTTTGGAACGCTGTCTAACAAGAAAAGATTATTGAAAATTTGATAAAATAAAGCTTATATATTTTTATTATCCTGGAAAGTTGTTGTATCTTACTGTTTTTGGGGCCGAGGAATTTATTTTTGATACTTCTTTTTACTTAATACTCAAGCAAGATGGCGCTGTCATTCAAATGGTGCTATTTCTTGTAGATTTTTATAAAAAAGATTTACTTTTTCAAGGCTGAAAAATCAGTTTTTGATGTTGGCTTCGTGGTAAAATATATTTCAATGATATAGCGAATATACATTTTATTATTCTCAGTACGTTACTATTACAAAAATGCAAATTTTAAAGATACAAATTGTGTTTTTTATTGGAAAAAAAAATATTTTTTTCATTACAAAAACAACTTTTTTAAATAACAGTATTATAGCTTATTTGGATCCGCTTAATCATCATCACTATCAATGTGAATTTGCATGTTTGTACGACAGCGCCATCTAGCGTGCGTTTTATGTAAAAATAAATATCAAAAATGAATGAAAACCTCGACCCGAAAAACAGTAAGATACCGCAACTTTCCACGATAATAAAAAATAAGCATTATTTTTATCAAATTTTCAATAATCGTTTCTTGTTAGACAGCGTTCCAAAATCACGAACTTCAAATGCCTGTAAAAAAATCTCGCACTGAACTAAAGAAAACTCTTGAAGGATTTTATTTATGGATAATGTCAACTTTCAGTTGCAATTGGTCTCATCCCATTCCCAGGCGGAAAGTTCGATTTTGTTTGTTGTTTTCTTATTTCATGGACCCGAAAATATAAATACCAGCCCTCGTATATATTGTACATATTCCAAGTCTTCAAGTTCAAAAACATAAATGTGTTGTGTTAGTTAGTCTATGGTAAAAAGAATTGACATTTCCCTAGTTGGTTTCAAAAAAAATCATGAAAATTACGTGAGTGAAATTGTTATACAAGGGGTGAGGGTGGAACAACACACAGTGTAGTGTAGTGTACGTAGGAGTCGGAGTAGGGTAGTTTACGGAGACATAATATCAAAAATAATTTATATTTAATACATCTTTAGATGTACATTTGTATCGGATTTAATAATAATTATTACTTACATTGCTTAAAGTGCGTTTGAGATTTTTTCTTTATGCATTTAAATCAGTTTGTTGGCTATAGCTTTGCATTTTTTGTGAGGGGAGAATGATTTAAAAAGATTCGATTGGGCTTATCTTGAGGTTTAATAAAAGATATATTCCGATTTCAACCAAAAGTTGGTATCAAGATGGTCTAAAATGTGAAATATTATAAAGGCAAAGTCAAAAGAACAAGCTAAAGTTAAACATGTTCGACTACCCCAGCTGTTTCTATGAAAATAGTTCCAGCGATAAGAGAATAAAGAGAATGGGGCAGAAAAAACGTCAGCAATTAAAAGTTTCCCAAGCAGACCTTTATACACGGTGTAGGGTTGAAATGGTTTCACTACTGTTTTAATAGATGGAAACATGAGTTGCTGAATATCTTACAGATTTAAAGATCTGTGCAAGTATTCCCTCCATAGTTTAACATTATTTTAAGATTGTTCTTATAAACTCAAAAAAGTGAGTGCCTCTCATTCCCTCCTCTCATCCATTTGCAGAGAAAGTTTTCGACTACGTTAGCATCACTTTATCGATATTCCTGCTCAAATTCAAATCTTTTTAAACGCATTTTCAAATCGCTCAAACACGCACGCACAAACAAAACTAATCAGCACACTAGCACTTAAAACAAACTTAAGTATTCGTTCTACTACGGCTTTAGGAAATTATATAATACAATTTTACATAAGGGCGGGCGAGATTTAGTGATTGTTTTATCATACCTACTGTGACGACGGCGAAGATGATGGCACCGTCGCAAAGGGTGGGGGCAGGAAGAAGTGCACACGATGAATTATTGTAATTATAGCTATTTGTCTATGTAGCTGCCGGCTTTCCGCCTTCGTTAGAGGGCTTTCTTCACATTGCGTTGAGGTGTTAAGGATGGATTAATGAACACCAACACCGGTTTTATT
This sequence comes from Hydrotaea diabolus, assembly GCA_963513945.1. NCBI lineage: Eukaryota > Metazoa > Arthropoda > Insecta > Diptera > Muscidae > Hydrotaea > Hydrotaea diabolus. The sequence continues at coordinate 134,033,095 of OY740719.1, forward strand.
GGCATTATTCGAGGTCGCTGTTGCCGTAGCCGAGCTGGTGGTATTGGCGGAATTGCTAGAGGAATTGGATGAGGCAGTTGTAGAGGTGGATTTATTGCTGTCAATGTGATTTAAATCCAGCCTTTTCACCTCACATTCCAATTGCTGCAAACAATTCTTTGTTGTTGGATGCAGACTATAGTGGTGATTGTTTAAGGGCGCTATTGCTGATGATTGTTGTGTAGTTGCTGGTGTTGTTGTGTTATTGGCAGTGATGATTGTTGATGTTGTTGCTATGGTAGTTGCTGAGGTGTTGTTGGTATTATTCAGTTCTTTTTGCTGCTTGTCTTCCTGATTGGCATTGGAAGCTGCCGCCGCCGCAGCAGCAGCCGCGGCTGCCGCAGCCGAGGCTTGGGCCTTTTTGTCCTTGGATTTCTTTAAAGCACTTAAGAGCACATTCTTTTCTTTGTCCTTTGTCTTGCCCTCTTTTTCCTTATCTTTGTGTTTGTTATTCTTGGTGAAACGTGGAAATATACAACCGTTTGGCAAGAAACCTCCCAATTTCTCCTTCTTTGTCGGAGGAGCCGGTGAAATTACGGGCTGCGGGGCAATTGATGTGATAGTGTTGCCAGTAGTAGTAGTGGTATTGGCGCAAGTTATTGCCTGATTAGTAGAGTTTTGGCTATTTGCCGTCTGGTTGTTGATGCTCTGTCTCACCGATGTCGTTGTACTACTACTGCTCGTTGAAATCTCAACATTATTCGCATTTGACGATGCGCCGCCACTGGTACCATTGGTCAACGGGCTCGAGGATTTCGTCTCCAATGGTGTAGCACAATTATTAGCATTCAATTGATTGCTTAAATCATTCTTGTGCTGACCGATGCCATCGCCGCCGACCTTTTTTGAGTCCGTAGAATCTCGGAATTCATTGCCATTGCTTAAGGCATCATTTGTTATAAGGTGATTTTCTTCCCGCTGATTCTCGGGTATTGATTTGTGGCGCTCGTCTTGGACTTTGTTGTCCAAATGTTCGGCCAACATGGCTAAAGGTATGGCGGCATTGCATGAATCCATATCTCCGGCCACATTGCCACAATTTTCTTCGCTCGTTTGTGTGTCCGGCATGACCAACTTTCTACTGCGTGGTGGTGTTCCTTCGCCCACTAAGCCTATGCCGCTTTTTGAGAACATTTGTTGTTGTTGCTGTTGATTGGGGGTTGCATTGACGACGCCCGGGGTTGTTAACCCGCCGCTGTTGACACCACCACCGCCACCATTTGTGGCCGCATTTGTTGATATATTGTGATAGTGCTGCTGTTGCTGTTGTCGTTGCTGCAGCATTTGTTCTTCCCGTTCTCGATCTCGTTGAGCCTGAACGGCATTCCATACGTCTTTCAGCTCACCCGAAATATCACGGTCCTTAAGGATAACAGCATTTCTAAAAGTACAAAAAAGAAAACACCATTACATGATATGAAAATAAAATAAAGTTAGGTGAAAAGAAAATGTATACTAGGAGGCTGACAAAAATAAACCACCCATTTCATCGCGTTTAACATCACAAAAAAACTCCAACATTCATACTTATATAAAAAAGGTACGTAGTCTCATGTAGCGTAATATTAGTCGCGTTTTGTTTTGCGGGCCGAAAAATATAAAAAATGTTTTTAAAAATAAAACTATGGATTTTAAAAAACGGTTTCATGTCATCGAGGGGCTTTAAGCCGATTCATACGCCCGTTTAATAAAACAAAATTCAAACTAAACACGAAATGCATTTAAATATAAATGAAAAGGATGCAATTCTCAAGTGAAGTTAGAAAAATGAAAAAAATATAAAAATGTTTGAGTACATTAGAGTGTCTCAAAAACAGATTCAAATTAACTTGTCTTGAAAAAAAGTTGGAAATGTTTTAAAGCGGTTAGCTGGTCAGTTTCAAAACTCCTCTTAACGCCATAGCTTCCTTTAATATAGAGCTTTGTGTTTTACTAATAGTTTAATAAGTTCCCATATATTATGGAAACGCGCTAGTTCGGATATTGTTTTTTTTATAACATATGTTATTTTGACCGTGACATTATGTTTCTGCTCGTAAATCCTGAATAATACGAGGGTTGCTATATATATCTCTGGCCTAGGCAACACTAAGTGTTGTGCCAGAGAACATTAATGCCGTGCGTGAACTGATAATGCAAGATCGTCATGTGTCATACCGTGAGATAGAGGCATTCTTGGGCATTGCTTCCACCAGCATTCATTCGATACTGCATGAAGACCTGGCCGTAAAAAAGGTTTGTGGTCTCGTTGTATCCCGCACAATTTGAAAATCGCTCAAAAAAGGCTTGTTTCGATTGGTGCAAAGAAATTTTGAAAAACTAAGATCGCGGTGCTTCGAAAGACGTTTATAAGATCGTCACAGGTGACGAATCATGGATCTATGCGTATGAGCCCAACACAAAACAGCAATCGACCGAGTGGGTCTTCGAAGACAAGACAAATCCAACGAAAGTTGTTCGTGGAAGGAGCACTTCGAAGCAAATGGTCCCCGTTTCTTCGGCAAAACTGGTAATGTGGCGACTGTTGCGCTTGATCAATGTAGGACGGTAAATTCTGAGTGGTACACCACAATTTGGTTGCCTGAAGACTTCGGAGAAATTCGAAAAACGAACAAGAGAAGACGAAACATTGTGCACCGTGACAATGCGAGCTCTCACACATCGGCTCAAACCGGCGCCTTTTAGACCGGCCAAAACGAAGAATTTACAGGTCATCCGCCGTACAGCCCTGACTTGGCACCCAATGACTTTTATTCCCGCACATTAAGAAAAAAAAGCGTGGTCAACGATTTTCGTCACCAGAAGATGCTGTTAAAGCGTTGAAAAACCATGTTTTGGAGGTGTCTCAAACGGAGTGGAAAAGGTGCTTCGACAATTGGTTTGAGCGCATGAAAATGCGTACAAATCATGCTGGAGAATTCTTTGAAAAACAATAAAACCATGTTTGATGATAAATATTGGCATTTTCATTATTAGGCCGGAAATATATATATATAGCAGCCCTCGTATAGCCTCCAGCGAAGAATGGAGTAGAAAAGAAATTTTTAATTACGTTTGCAACACAAACTCTATGAAGTCCCAAAATTTTAAGACGATCTAGCAAAAACCGAAGGAGTGCTAGGATTCTGAAATTTTCAGGACCACGGCATGTACTTTTAAGCTGTTTTGGATGGAAGAGCAAAATCGGAATAGGTAGAAAAAATTGCACTTTTTCGCTTTTTGCTCAACGATAGAGGTTGCACTTGACAACATAGGGGCACCGTTAAGAATTTCATATTTAAACCAAAATATTTTCGGAATCGCCTTGAAACGTAGCAATATTCATTTTTAGAGGGTTCATTTAAAATTCATATAATTTTTTTTTTTGGCTCCACTAAAGTCGAAACACTCTACTGTACATGTAAGCACAGCATATTTCGAGTACACTCAACTTAAAAGGGATTTAGTAGAATGTACAAGGGATGCTGCTGCTGCCTGCCGACAAAGATTTTGTGGGATGTAGGATAGCAAGCAGCAACGGAGTTTCTGGCCTTATCCACACTCACGAACGGAGGGTAAATGAAAGAGATTTTAAGCAGCAACGTTTTCTGCAGTTCATGTAGAAACGCTTTGTACTGAAATGAAAAAAAAAATGGCGAAACGTTTTTGACCGCAAAACGAATTTAAGGGTAATGAGAAGAACGAACACAATGTACAGGAAGGAGTTGGGGGTGGTTGGGGTGGGTATACATACACCATGGAGGATTAAAAGTTTCTGTGTGCTCTTTTGTGGAACTGTACAAAACATCAAACGGCAGAGCCACAAGAAACCAAAATGGATAAAACGAAAGAAAGCACAGAATTTTTTCAATGAAGAAACACCTTAAAGCAAGCGATGAAATACAGTCATCCCCAAATCGAAATGCTCAAAGCAGAAATATTTACAAAAACAAACTTTACTTTCCATGTAACGTTTAGCACTGTTTGTGTGGATAAGCCTATCACGCGAATATAATAAGTGCAAAGTGGGTTCAAATAATATATTCTTCCACCTAGTTGGTATCGCCGTTTAAGATGTAGTTATAAACAGAGGATCCCGATCAAAGAATCATTCATAAAATCTAGACCCTCAGCCACAAAATGAAAAGTGTGGTTAAATTTTAAGGGCCGATGGCATTTCTTGCCACCTTTCTGACCATTGATGACGTTTGGAATGGTCAAGAGGCTTTAGTTCCTGAGTCAGTTACACCTTGTAAGCGTGTAAATGCAAATCTTTATGCATAATGTTCATCAACGGCGAGTGTGAGAGGTGCAATTGTTGGACACGACGAAGAGTTGAGGTGGACGGCCACAATACGAGCATGCATTGGTGTTTTCACATCTCCTACAGGCCGGGTTTGCTCAAATTTTTGCACGATTTTTCCGATTGTACGCACATTTGGACGATTAAATTGACCAAAAAATTCAGGAAAAGCACGATATGCATTTTCACAATGAATAACTTTAACGCGTTGCTCGCTTGTTTATCTTTCCATGGTTCAACAAGCTGAGTTAGCCTGAAATTGAAAAATATCAAATGGAATGCAGAAAAAAAACTTGACGTTTAGGTCTGGCTCACATTCAACATCGGCCCTTAAAATTTAACCACCCTTTAATAAACAGATTACCAACTTCCCCTTAAAATGCAATTTCCATTTGAAAAATTAGTATAAACTCTTGAGTTGTAAATTAAGAGTTTTAATAAAAGACCAGGGACTTTCCGAGATATTTGCCAGTTTCAGAAATCGTTATACAACATAGATACGCAGGTAACTTCTCTGTAGAATAACTCCTCTAGATTTTCAAGTTCTTTACCAGACAACTACGCTGTCTTTTTTGAAGAGATGTTCATTTACACAACAGTTGCTTTACGCTCTTAAACTCCACCTTAACCTCACACATGCGATCGTATTCGACTATTCCTTCTTGCCATTTTCTAACTACAATATTCTGTTGGCTATGGCACCTACGATTGCCCTAACATCGCTCATGTTTTTGTATAGAAGAGGTTTGGCTTTGTTCCAGAAAGTTAGTACCACAGAGTTCTAGCTACAGGGTGGCGCACATATCGTGCTACAAAAACAAAGTGTAATACCTAGTTTTCTGTGTTCTTTATTTTATTTGGAAGGTTAGTATTTAGATTTATTAAAATTAATGCTTGGGATAGTTCTTTGCAGTCCTGTCAACCAACCATTCGTACCGTCGAGATCCCTATGTTTTAAGACACCATCGCGGATATAGCATCGTCAATTTAGGCAAATCCAAGCGTTTCGATTCAAAAGTTATAGGCGCAAATTGCAGAAAGCAGACGGTCATTACAACGGATAAATCATGATGTATTAAATATGTTTCCGTTCAAAGTTTCAAATTACAAGTAATTTAACCTCTCTGGTTTTGCCTATTCAAATAAAATTTTGCTAACAGATTATTGAATGGCTGAAGAAGAAGGCTTGTTTAGGTCTTATGGGGCACATTTTGATCTTGTAAACAAACAAAATTTCGTATATGGAGTAAATCTTATTCACAAATACTCCAGGAGATAAAAAAGCACCCAGAACAAGTGCGTAGTTTCATCAAGCTGCATTGTGGGGCCATACCTCTTTGAAGAAAACGATGTAACAGTGACTGTCATTGGGAGTCGTGATTTAAAGATGTTGAAGGGTTTTTTTAACCCAGGACTGCACCAAACTCATCCGATTTATCAGCATTTGATTACAACAAAATGGAGCAACTGCACATATAGCCAGAGCGGTAATGGCAGAGCTCCAACAAAATTCCCAAACAAATTAATATCCTGAAATTCCAACATCCGCAGGCCCCCAAGGTCACCGGACCTGACTGCACCCGACTTTGTTCATTGTTCATATGTCAAGCAAAAGGTGTACAAAACGAAACCAAGGCAATTGAATTGAAACGATCCCAACTTCAACCTTTCGGGCCGCAATGAACAATTTTCAGATCAGGTGTCGCAAATGCGCGAATGAACATGAAGGTCATCTACGGTCTAACAACTTCAAACACAAGAAGTCATTAAAATGAAAGTGAATTTTCTTTACAATAATACAAATAAATGAATTACATGATTAAAAAAAAGTTATTTGGATTTCTTATTGTAGCACAATTGGTGCGCCACCCTGTATATCTTATGTTTGCCGGTCCATTTTCATTTTTTTGATGTGGACAACATCTGAGCATCGAATGAGACCGATCCCATGCCCCGTTAAAATGGCTCTCCTGAACAAAACTTTTCATCAACTTTTCACTTTTTTTTTTGATGTGGACAACATCTGAGCATCGAATGAGACCGATCCCATAAAAGTGTTCCCTCCCAAAGATATGCGCGTTTTATGAAAGTGAAGTCGACGATTCTAAGCGCAAATAGAAAGGGACCTAATCTTTAAAATGGATCTCCTGAACAAAACTGGTTTTTAACCTTAGGTCCCTTTCTATTTTGCGCGTCACATATACCGTTCTCATTTGTGCGTTCCATCATTAGGAATCGACATACTGAACTTCTAGGAATTCTGCGCATGTAAAATACGAGAGCATATCAATAATTCCATGACTTTTCGAATAAAAGTTTTTTTTGGAAAAAAAAATAATTTTCAACCTAATCTCCTTTTAGCTCAATATAAATAAATACAATTAGTCCAACGTTTCTCCAACTTTTGTATCCCATACAAAAAAATAGACTTTTTCGAGGTCCATAAAACAGGCATTTGTTTGATTAATAATTTAATCGTTGGAGCTAAATCTCTTTTCATTGAGCCATTTCTTTAGGTTTGGAAGTGGAAAATAGTCACTGGGGGCTAAATCCGGAGAATATGGTTAAATCGGTCCAATAAGTTGGCATAATATTTTCCGTTTATTGTTTTTCCCTTTTAAAGGTAATTGATGTGGATTATCCCGCGTGCATCCCATAAAACTGTTGCCATCACCTAATTGGCCGACAAAGTCACCTTGGCCTTCTTCGGAGCCGGTTCACCCGGAGAAACCCATTGTTTAGACTGCTGAATGGTCATCCACAGGCCGTTAAACAAATCCAAACCATCCTTTGCAATTGTCATTACGACTACCGCAAAACTTTCTTAAACCCAACTGACCACGTAGTATCGAAACCACACTGCCATATGAAATGCGTATGGCATTAACAATCTCACGCACTTTTACTCTTCGATTTGCCAACACCTTATCGTGGATTTTTTCGACATTTTCGGGTGTATTGGCCTCAAATGGCCGTCCAGAACGTTCAGTGGCATTTGTACTTGTGCGAACACAACCAAAATCATGAAATCACTTTTTTACCCATGAAATCCATGGTGCAGATTCCCCATAGTTATTGTCAAGCTTTTCCTTGGTTTGATTGGCGGTTTTTCACCGCAAAAAATAGTGTTTAATGAGCACTCGAAATTCAGTTTTTCCATTTTTAACAAAATCCACGAGGCTGTATGTTTTGAACAGCTCTTAAACACAAACTAAATGACGGAACTCTCTCAAAATTTGATAGTAGTCTATTAACACATCGTACTTGATGGTGATGAAGCAGTGTTGCATTTCAAATAACTACGAGGAAAGCGACTATCGAGGGAAAATCACAGATTGATATGCCCTCGTATAGTATGTTTTACTAAAAATCTTTAAGGCTAGTTTGCTTCAATGAATGTGTATATTTATTTCAAATCATGCGTAAAATTTAAAAAACCTTTTATATTTATAAATAAATGATTATAAAATATTTATAAATATTTCTAAATAAATATTTATTAAGAACATAAACAAATCTCTCGCTAAAAAACACAAAATGGATTCTTGGAATGGAATTTATAAGACATAAATTCTTTAAGAAATCAATAATGATAGAAACAGATTTTCTATAAAAATATATATTAAATATATTAATATATGCACCTCTGCAATTTAAGAAACAATTTTACTTTTAGCATATAATTCCATAGATCAAAATGTAAGTGAGTTTTTAATTAAAGGCGTCACAGTTTCAGTTTGTGACAAGACATTCGTTCATATTTCTTACAAGTCAAACAGCAGAACGCCCCATACACTTATTCAATGTATTTCAAATTTTTATCGGCTACTCTATAATTCATTGCGCTTTTTTAAAGGCCACACAAAAGAGTGCGTTCGTCTTCTTAATAAAAAGAAAATAATTGAGAGCTAAAAGCATTTGCTCGAACATTGTCATCGTCGCCAACTGCAATAAATAGACCCATCCATCACCACAAAGGAATTCAACAAATAATGAGATGTTTCCTCTATTGCCAATTGATTGATAGAGCGTCCAATATTGAAAATACTGAAACATGGTTGGTGGCAGGCACCAAAATTGAACGTTAGACGCCAATACATAAAAATATATATAACATTGAAATATAGAAAACCACAAAGTAGCACATTTTAATGGTGTTAAAATTGGCAATAACCCAAACACAAAACGCCAAATCAATGATTTCTTAGAAAGCTATAATATGTATATAATTTATGCATTCCAAATTAATTTTAAAATAACATATGGTTAGATTGAAAGCTAGACTATGTGCTAGAAAACAACGTTTTCGAGAAGGCTTGTACACCAAATGGATTCGAGAAGGATTAAATGTAGTAAGTCAATATGTGACTGCGCATAGAAAAAGGGATCTAAGGAAAAAATCAATCTTCACTTTTTTTGTTGATGTGGACAACATCTGAGCATTGAATTAGACCGATCCCATGTCCCAAAAGTGTTCTCTCCCAGAGATATGCGCGTTTTATGAAAGTGATGGTACACCAAAGATACTCGTATTTAAATCTTTAAAATTGCTCTTCTGAACAAAACTGGTTTTTACCCTTAGGTCACCTTCTGTTTTGCGCGTCACAGGATCAAGTATACAAATACTTAATTTGCCGTATCCCCACAAATTATTAAAACATTTATTGGACGATCAATAACACTGTGCGACAGCCACAATCGGTTTGGGATGAAACCACCGGGGAAAGTTATATCGGTCAAAAAAAGGTCATACGTGTCCCAGCGTTTCGTTGGGTCTCATCTAGGAATCGAGATATATCGATTTGAAGTTAGTAAGTATCGTATAGGGGAATTTGTCACGTTTTTGGCTCTTTTGTTTGACATAACTTGAGAACCACTCGTCCGATTTAGCTGAAATAAATTTTAAAAAACCAAGAATTACAATTCCCTTAATCTGTTCATATATTATTTTCCTTTACAAGTAATAGTTTCCAAGTTAAAAATAAGCGCATGAAGAAAAAATTTTAATTTTTAGGCAAAAATAATTTTTTTTTTCATACATTTATTTATAATTGCGAAACTGTTGCTTAAGTAGGAAAACGGTTTAAGAACAGATTAGAGGAATTGTAATTCTTAATTTTTCTAAATTTGTTTCAGCTAAATCGGACGAGTGGTTCTCGAGTTATGTCAAACAAAAGTGCCTAAAACGTGACAAATTCCCCTATACGATACTTACTAACTTCAAATCGATATATCTCGATTCCTAGATGAGACCCAGCGAAACGCTGGAACACGTATGACTTTTTTTTACCAATATAACTTTCCCCGGTGGTTTCATTCCAAACCGATCACTGACCCTTACCATTTGTCGCAGAGTGTAATAGGTACAACAGTTCCTAAGAATAATTTTGAATAAAAACACTAAGAAAACCTTAATATTTTTATGAAAGACTTTACCAGAATTCGTAGAGCTGTTGAATTTTCTTTGTTAAACATAAGTTTTATAACAAAGGTTGGAAAAAATAATAGGGATCATAGTATTGTTATTGCTTTAGAATTCTCTTCTATTTGAAACTCAAATTTTGAGAGAAGAGAACAACTAACGGTTAATTTGTTTACAATATTCCTTTTATAAATTAAACAGTTCTTAAAAATCGGTCGCGGAGTTCACACAACTGAAGAAGAGAAAAAATGTTAAAAAATTAAGGAAAATCCATATGAGAAATTGAAATACAAGGTGGGGGGCGGTAATTTGCTTTTTTGTACTTTGGGCTGTGGCGGCACTGTTGGTCGAAGAGAGTGGAGACTGTGCGTGGCTTATAGTGGCAGACAGGTGATGTGTATTCGTCTGCCTTTTAGTTGTCATCATGCATTGCACACGGGAGGAGAGGTCATTTTGTGTTGAAGCGTATTTTTCAAATGCGCACTCGATCATTGCATTAAAGAGTGGTTTTCGTTTACGATTCGCTGTTCCCCGATGTGGATGTGATTTTAATTTTTTAAAAAAGATTATCGTCAATTCCATGTAAAATCGATCTCTTTTTACAAGTAGGTCTTCGTTTTTTTTAGAAATTCTATAATTGGTTCACTTTGGTGTTTCAAAAAAAAAAAAAACAGTTCGGGTTTTTTAAAAAATTTAAAATTCTGAAAATTACAGCAGTGGCAACATTTTCAATACCTTTTTTTTAAACACTCATAAGTTTTGTTCTACTTAGTTACGATATTTGAGAAATATTTTTTTTAATCTATCAGGATTAAATTGATTAAATGAGGTTTTTAAAAAATATTTTTTTAAAACAAAAATTTTTAAACAATTTTTTATTTTAAAATATTCCCCTCAATTTTGAATAAACGTACCTTCGACTTTCTTCATTTTTTTTTTTGGTGAATGGTTATTATGTTGGCTAATGAATGACACAGGAAAAGTTTTTCGTGCTACGCTTCCAAATTTTTTAAATTATAAATTAAAATGTGCAGAGGTCTCCAAATTTAAAATTAGAAAATTCTAACTTTGGTTCTATTTGTGATTTCTGTGGATTTTTTTTATTTCCGGTAGAAAGATTTACAAAGGGTCATAAAAAAACTATATTTTTCGTTTATTTTTTATTATAATAAAGTGTAAATAATATTTTGGTTCAAAAAACAAAACTAAAAAACGGGAGAATTTTAATAAAAAAAAAACATTAGAGAATTTAAATTTGAGATAACCTTACTAAGACTTTTTTACAGAAGAAAGTTCTGAAAAAGCACTGAAGATAATTATGCAATGATACTTAGAATTATTTTATAAGACTTGGTAAAGTTATCTCAAACTTAAATTTTCTAATGTTTTGTATTGAAATTCTCTCCTTTTTAATTTTGTTTTTTGTAGCAATTCTCATTTTTTTAACAGTCTATGATGAATTTTTTATTCGAAAAATTCTCAATTTTTATTCCAAAAAGCAAAAAACATTCAGTGAAATTCTGTTGCCCAATATTTTATTTTGGACTTTCATTTATTATTATTAGGAAACAAAATCTTCGCCGTTTTCGGCCGATTCTCAATTTTTGATGTTATAAAAAACAAAAAATTTGGTGAAAAAATGGACGAACAAGAACACCAATTGTTGAGGTGACTGCCCCTGGCCGAAGAGTGTTTGCTTCGGGTCATCCGGTACATAGAACCGGCAATCGCGGGACAGACCAGGGCCCACATACCGTAATGCACCTCTTCTATTGTCCGGCCAAGCCCACTCAGTTGACACCCAGGTCTCTGTGGACGCATCCAGTTCAAATGGCGCGTTTTCTCAACCTAGATATCACAGGACTTCAAATTTGAATATATTGTTGTTACAACAACATTAAATTCGTTGAAACGGGTTTGCACAATAAATTAGTTTGGACTTTTGTCTATTAGATTCTTGTCCGCTTCTTTTTGATTTTCATTTTTTTTAAAGTGTCTAAAACATGGTACAGTAACAGCCCAACAACAAAAATAGTTCGCTTAATTGTCAGTCACTTGAAAGAGATTGCCAAAAATAAATTTTTGTGAACCTTTGATGATAATTGTGAATGTTGGATAAATAATTTTTCCTTTACAAATTTCAACAAACGCCATTGTCAAATTTGAAAATTGACAATTTTAATTAGTTTGAGAAAAAAAAAATCAGCTGTTAGCATTCCTCTATCTTCATTATTGTACTCGTACCATGGTCTATAACGATTTTTTAATTAATAAAATTCTCAATTTTTGATTCAAAAAAATTCTTAATTTTTGATTAAAAAAACTCAATTTTTATTCAAAAAAAAACACAATTTTTTATTCAAAAAAATCACAATTTTTTATTCAAAAAAAACACAATTTTTTATTAACAAAACTCATTTTTTTATTCAAAAAATTCTTAATTTTTTATTCAAAAAAAATTCTCAATTTTTTATTCAAAAAAATTCTCATCTTTTGATTACAAAAGGAAAAAACATCAAAAATACTTAATTTGATATACAAATTTGTTTTTTTTTTTTCAAAAACTTCAAATCCATCAAATTTCTGATGTCAGTGAAATGTTCCGAGAGCAGATTATCCTGTTAAATTAGGCCTAGTTGATATGCCAAATGATTCAGCGAAAAACAATAAAAAAAATGCATTTTACAAGAAAACTGCGAATGTTACATAAAAACCGATAACATTTTGAAATGAGCATATTATAATTTATTAAGAAATGAAGTTTCTACCTTCTTTATTGTGTCATAAAATTCTCAATTTTTTATTCAAAAAATTCTCAATTTTTTATTAAAAAAAATTTCTCAATTTGTTATTCAAAAAATTCTCAACTTTTTATTCAAAAATATTTAATTTGTTAACAAAATTTGTTGTTTTTTTCAAAAACTTCAAATCCATCAAATTTCTGATGTCAGCGAAATGTTCTGATAGCAGATTAACCTGTTAAATCAGGCCTAGTTGATATGCCAAATGATGCAGCAAAAAAACACTAAAAAAAAATTGCATTTTACAAGAAAACTGCCAATGTTACTTAAAACCCGATAACATTTTGAAATCAGCATATTATAATTTATTAAGAAATGAAGTTCCTACCTTCTTTATTGTGTCATAAAATTCTCAATTTTTTATTCAAAAAATTCTCAATTTTTTATTAAAAAAAAAATTCTCAATTTGTTATTCAAAAAATTCTCAACAATTTATTCAAAAATATTTAATTTGTTATACTAAACTTGTTTTTTTCAAAAACTTCAAATCCATCAAATTTCTGATGTCAGCGAAATGTTCTGATAGCAGATTAACCTGTTAAATCAGGCCTAGTTGATATGCCAAATGATGCAGCAAAAAACACTAAAAAAATAAAGAAAACCGCGAATGGGCCATAAAAAACCCAAAAACATTTTGAAATCAGCATACTATAATTCATTTTTAAATGAAGTTTTGTATTGTATTCTGAAAACAACTTCTATTTCTGTCCATGCTAGTATGGAAACGAAGCACTGTGAGACGTGTACATTCATTTCATGCTGCTTACTGTAGATAAAGTCCTCAAAAAAGTGTTATAAATGTGAAAAGAAGACTTTATGCGAAGGCCTTGGAACTTTCCCCGCTCAGAATTTATTTAATAATGTAAAACGCGACGAATACTAAGCACTTTATTGCAAAATATTGCGCGCCCATTAACAATGTTTTAATGCTTACTAAAGTACCTCCTACATCTGGGACTGTATGTCGCCACCGTCCATGAAAATATTCATATTTCGTTCACTCTTCATACAAGTACCCCTTTGCGATGATAATTGAATCGTGCGAATCTAAATCCACATTCATTACATGACAATTAATTATAATTATCAGCGACAGTTTTACACATCGGACAGCTGTCGAGTCTGTTGTTCTTCATGGCATCGTGAAAATTGCTTTAGCCACACGCTTCTTAACAAGAACACTGACATTTAAATTAACCAAAAAAGAAAAGAAAAAATGCTTGACAAATGAAAGGTAGCCACAGATGAATATTTTAATTATTGCAGAAAATTGCTGTAGACTTGTTGCTCTTGTCTAGAGTTCTTTTAGAAGGCGACACGACACTTTGCTGACAATTTCTTAATTTGCCCAAACAACTTGTGGCCGTTTTAATTCAACAAAATTGATATGAAAATTACAAAATTAATTTTGCAAAAAACAGCGTAAATCGGTGCGTTATTTATTGGCTGACTGTGTAGACGTTGCACACAATTTTATAGAACGAATTGAACTTTCTTGTTGTGCTATGTGGGGCCAGCCAGCCAGCCAGACACTATATTTTATCAAAAGCTAATTATAGTATGCAGTTCAGGCCGTCCCAAAGAAGATGGTGATGATGATGTTAGCTATAAACTGAAGAAATGGCGACCCATGCATGCAATTGTCTACATTCCAAGTTCTTGCAAGACTTTTCAATTTTCCTCAACACATGTTTAGTTTGTGTTCTACTTGAAATTGATTTTTCTGTTTCAATTAATGTTTTTAGGAGGCCATCAATAGCTGCAAAGAGCTATCGGCTATTGTTAGAATTCTAATCAGTAAATAGGGTAATATGTCATGTCTATCTGTACGCTTAACACAAGTACAAACATATTGTCGACTTTATTGAAGGAGACATAATCTTAGAGATCACATAGGCTCCTCTACAATTAGTTTTATTATAGAGGCCATAGCAAAGAAAACACTAATGGTACCCTATAGCTATAGACGTTGTGAGGATATATTAGTATACACAAATTTGTTTTAGCAGAATAGCGTGAAATACTTTATGCGTTAAAAAGACTCAAATATACAACAAATTGTTTGACATCTGAGGCGTGCAAAAAACGTGTATATACCACAATTTGTCGTCTAAGTATTCACAACGTCCGACATTCTCGCAAATTTCCACACGATTAATTTCGGCAAATGTTTGCCAACAACGCTCACAGCGGGGAATTGTTGACCAAATACACAAAAGTAATGTTGAAGTGTCAACATTGTGACACTTAGGAACCATGACATCAAACTTGGGCGTACGGCAATGCTTGGTGGATCGCTCTGCTAGATACTCTAGTAGAAAAATCTTTTGTAAAAACTGACAAGTCGTATTCCAACTCTGATTCTAGCTAAAGTAAACGCTGTGATATTTAATTTTTAAGTTTGATTATTTTTGCAATTACATTAGGACCTTGGTAATCCGACCTCGCTAATCCGAATAATCCAGTAATCCGAACTACGTTTTCTCTGTACTACATAGATACTCTATAATACGAATTGACTGTATTTTATAATCCGAATTGACATCGAAATATGTTAAGTTATTAATAAACAGTATTTTACATGTGTGTCATAGCTCGAGCGCAGTCTAATTTTGTTGAATTCAATCTTTATTACGAGTTCAGTAATAGGCTGTTTCCACTACGGTCGCGTCCACGTCCGCATCCAAAAATCAATGAACGCGCGTTAAGGCCCATACAAAAAACATAGGCAGTTAGGTATGGGAAAAAGTCGCGTTCATATTGGACGCGTTTATCGATAAGTCGCGTTTTCTATAAAATCGATTATTTTTGCAATCGAAACCCACCCATACCTATCAATGGCAAAATCGCAAATTGCACATACCTATGAAAACAGCTGTCAATCAGTATAAATAAAAAAAATCCCAAATGCAAAAAACAGGAGGTAAGTTAATATTTTTGCTTTTGTTTAAATAATAATAATTTTTCCAATTATTTTAGAATTTAAAAAGACGGAATGGACAGCAGTAACAACACTACATCTGTTGGACCTCTGGGAGGAAAACATTGATGGCCTGAGGGGTGCTCGGAAAAACACCCACATACACAAAGAGATGGGCGAGAAGTTGGGAGTGACTGGCGCCGAAGTAAAAAATAAACTGGACAATTTAACGAAAAAATACAGGTAATTTTTTAAATATAAATTATATACCAATATTTTTTTGGAGTTAAATCGATTGTGTTTATTGCAGAAAGGAGCAGGCGCTAGTTGGGCCACAAAAATATTAAAATTTTTCGCACCCCTAAAAAAACAAATAACACAAACAGCTGTTTGAACGCAAACGTGGACGCAAAACACAATGGAAACACCATTTCAAATTTATCGATAAATCATGGACGCGGACGCGACCGTAGTGGAAACAGCCTATAAAAAGAAGAAGAAAACCTCATCGATACTGCTGTATTTTCTAAAAAATCTCTTATAAATTCTCAACAAACTAGTTTATTATGGTTTTTATTTTTTGTTAAGGTTCGTTTAATAACTTCTTTTTGTTTCTAAATATGGTTTGCCATTTTGTAAAAAAAAACATTTTTTTTTGGTTCTTAAAAATGGAAAATGTTATGCAGTGGTTCACAGCTTATTGTATGCAGTGCGTCATTATTTTGTATTTTTCAAATTTAATTTGTAAAATATCGTTCCAATAAATAAATAAATTTTGATGTCATTTGAAAGAACATATATGCGGTTAACAAAGGAACTTCATTTTATTGCCAATATTAATTTTAAAAAGCCTTGAAATTTTAAACAAACAAAAATACTGCGAATTTTCAAGTCACAGCTTAATTTATGCAGCTACTTATAATGTCTAAAACTGCATTATTTATAATAATTCTGCATGTTTTAATATTTAGTATGGTATCACTTTTGATCCACAACAGCTTTATGGCGATTTGGAATACTTAGTAGGGACATAAATACTGTTACACACTTTTTATGCTGTAAAATAAAAAGTACTGAATGTTTCTGGACCAAATATTTTTCAATATATTTATTGATGTATATGGTATCCAAGAAGAATCTACTTATTCGATATGTCCGCCTTTTGCCTTAACACACGCGTTAAGTCGCACTGGCCAATCGTCAATAGCTGCACGAACCTCGTCCATTGGAAAATTGGCCACAGCTCGAACCAAAGCAGTCTTAATAGATCCAATGTTGGGTTATCTTTTGTGAGAAACCTTGTCCTCTAAAACCGTCCACAATTTGTAATCCAATGCGTTCAAATCTGGACTGCCTGAGGGCCATTCTTCAGAGGAAATGAACGCTGGCAAATTGTTTCGAAGCCAGGCCTGGGACGTTTTAGCCTTATGGGCCGACGCAGAATCCTGCTGGAAAGTCCATGGCTGGTTTTGGAACAGGGAATTTTTAAGAGGCTTCACAACAGCTTCCAAAACGGTTTCTTGGTAAACTTTTGCCGATGTTTTGACTCTTTGTTCGCAGAAATGCAGGTCAGTGACCCCATCGTAAGACACCGCATTAAACCATGACTGAAGCTGGGTGATGACCCTTTTCCACCCTTGTCAGTGACCCCATCGCAGGAGACACCCCATTAAACCATGACTGAAGCTGGGTGATGACCCTTTTCCACCCTTGGGATCAGCCCAGATGCTTCCTTAGATGACCGCGCATACACTCTATCATTTTGCTTGTTAAATTTTCCTGAACGGTAAACATTTTTTCATCGGTGAACAAAATTTGTCTGTGCAAGTTATCAGCGTGCTTCACCAAAAGACGTTTGCATTTTTCAATCCAATAAATGTCCGGTACGTCGTTTGAAAGCCCCAAGTTCCAAATCTTTTTTAATGATTCGACTCATGGACTTTTGCGTGATATTCATCTCACGGGCCATGATTTTCTGTTTTCGAAGCGGATTTCTGTGAATTCTTGATTTAACGGCTTGATGACATGCGGTGTTCGAACAGAGCGTGGGCGGCCCCCGACCGGCGGCGGTCTTTTACATCTTCAGTCTCCTCAAACAGTTTTATGCATCGGTAGACGAACATAAGGCTAATTCCTAGTGGACGGAGCGTTTGGAAAATATCGCTTTTTTTATTTCACACTTGAAAAGCGCTATTACAGCGATACGGTTCTCATTATCTGACAACTCCATGATGAAAGTTGAAACAATTTTAAAATCCCGTTACAGACTAACGCTATTGAGGTTAGCTTTCAAAACCCATATGTGACAGCGCATAGAGGAAGGGTAAAAAAAATTAATTTTCACTTTTTTTTGATGTGGACAACATCCGAGCATCGAATGAGAACGATCCCATGCCCCAAAAGTGTTCCCTCCCAGAGATATGCGCGTTTTATGAAAGTGATGGTACACCAAAGATACAGGTATTTAAATCTTTAAAATGGCTCTCCTGAACAAAACTGGTTTTTACCCTTTTTTTCTTTCTATTCAGCGCGTCACATATGACATTAACGGGGTATGTTCAGTTATACTATTGAAATGGGTGTGTTCAATGTTGTAACAGTATTTATGGCCCTACTAAGTATACACAGGATCGTTCCAAAGCAGGAAGTCTTCGGCCAAGGGATGTCACCCCGGCATTTTCTGCCGCTACAACAACAATTTAACTTTTTCGAGCCTCTACTATATCAGCACTAAGCCATAATTTCCTGTACTACCGAGTTGTGTAGGGTTCTAGTACCTTTCCAAAAGTCAGTTTTCGGGAAAATTTTGGTCGGAAAAATGCTGTGCAATTACACCGTTGAATGGAAAACTAAACTAAGCCAAATTGATAGATGATCTGAATAATTTGAGGCGGTTAAATATCTCAAAAAAACCTCTCACTCACAACATAGTTTTCATTGTTTTTTAAGATTTGTTTAGAAAATGTTTGATGTTATTCCTTCTTCTAGCACTGCACGCACAACCCTCAACCTTAATTCTTCTATAAAAGTTAAATTTTCATATAAGAACGAATAGATGATGCTCGAAGGAACAAAAATTTAACAAAGTCCTTGCCGTTTATCCCGAGTACAAAACAAATCTCATGACTCAGAACCAATTGTGCTAGAATTTCGCACACATCGCATAACCTCCCCCCCTTACCGAATAATTGTGTATGTATACAACGAGCATACTTGAATCGGCCATGTATGTATGAATTTTGTACACTGCAGTAACCACATGTACATACGTACGTATACATTTATTAATTACAAAAATTCTAATTTTTTTTATATTTAGAAATGACAATTGTTTATAATGAAATGTGTGGGGACAGGAGAAGAAATAAAACTATTATCGAAAAATCATTTTTAGCTGAAACATGGGCGTAATTGAAATTATATTCCCATGAAAAATGAATGCCTCGTTGTAAAACTTATTTTTGAAAACCAAGTGTTTATAAAAATTGCATAATAATATGGATAGTATAAATAAAACCTCTCTCTTCATTGTGTAGTGTACGAAAAACGTTCCCGTTATGCTTATGTCAAGAAAACAATAAATTTGTCCGTCCGTCCGTCCGTTAGACACTTTAAGTGTACATAAATCGATTTAAAAGCCATCCAACAAATTATATACGTCTCCATTTTTAGTTGATCATTCATGCATGAAGACGCCGCCATCAAGTATTCGAACGAATAAAGAAAATCCCTTAAGAAGCAGTGCCAAACGTTTGCATTTGAATTGTCGCAGAAAACGAAAACTGGTAATTATACGACCCTCGTACAGGGGGAAGAGGGCGGTCGGTGGTTGTTTGATGGCTGATGGTGGTTGGTAGTAGTGTGAGAAATAATGGCGAATGAATGCAATGGCGGCGGCATTGCTGGCATCAAAAACGCCAGAAAGGACGCGTTGAAAAAAGGCGGTTAACTTGTATAGCCTGTTATGCCGGCCGTTTGGCTTTTCATTAAAGGGTTAAGAATGAATTCTAAGTCATGATATCATTAAAAGCATGAAATATGTATGCAATATTGAAAAATAGGACACATTTGGCATTTTTTGAAAGCTTAAATGGGTGCCTTCCTCATCAGTTTAAATGTGGTAATTTAAGGGAAATTTATTTTAATTGATTTGTATACGTATGACAATATCATGAATACTTCTCCCACTTGAAATGCAGCCTCACAAACAACTTCCCACAATTTATTAATAATTGAAGATGCTTCTTAACGCCCAAAAAAGCCCGGGCGTTGTCCTTAGACAGATATGAATGTATGCACTTACCTTACTAATTTTACTCCTGGATTCATGGCTTCCACAAAATCACACATTAATTCAACCATGGCACGTCTTTCTTCGGGATCTTTACTGTGTCGACCGGAATCTTTCAATACTTCCGGATTGGCCATTACGGCAAACACGATGGGAGGACTACGTGGACTGCCCGGCGGTACCTAGAAGCACAGATACATACACAATTAAAACATACGTTAAGAAAAAGGTACACATATCATATTTGCAAGGATAGACAAACGAAAAGATAAACCTAACCTAAAAAGGATTTTTTTTCAAGCAACACCTAACCTCTCATTTAATATTTTTTTTCTCAACGATTTCGATAAAGCTTAAGAAAGAAAAAACGTATAGCTTAACTTACCCTCATTCCACCATACAATGGTATGGGATCACTGGGCTCCTGAGGTATAACAATACGCGTCCAACTTAGAACATTGATAAACAGCTCCTCGCCGGCTTCCGTCGTTGTGCGTATACACATGTGAGGCTGCGGCGGATTTTTAAAATGTCTGTAGGCACGCGAATGACGATAGCTATGGGGAGGTGGCGAGGATGCGGCTGCTGCCTGTAGCAAACTCAAGCCGGGACTTAGCTGCTGGTGATTGGGAGTGGCATTATTGGACTCAGCATCCTGATCTACATTTATCGCCGTATCATTGGGATTAAAGGAATCGGGATTTTCTTCGTCTTGCGTCGTCGATGTCGCCACCATTCTTTCCTCATCGTCTTCATCATATTGATTAGTACTTGCCAAAGGAACTTCTTTATCGGGGAGGCTTGTGGGGTCTACTGTGGTGTCGGCGCCGGCACATGGCAACAATGTCGACGAATGATCCTGCAAATGCGTTGTCTGCTGCTGTCGGTGCTGTTGTTCTGTACCCGTTGAGGTTAGATAACGAAATGAATTCGACATATTGGAGATTTGTTGAAAGCAGTTTTGTTTTTTGTTGATTTACCTGATACACACACGCTTGTACATATATGTGTATACACTCAACACCACCAACGTCACCACTACACACACATACGCAGAAGCGTGCTGCTATGAAAAGAAAATTGCAACAGCACACCACCACTGAATATATTGCCGTCTTTCTTTAGAAAACTCAATTTAGTTGGGGTTTTTCAGTCAAAATACTCTCTTCTCATGAGTAAAATTAAAAATATGTAAATTCTTGCCGTTTTTCGCGGATTTTCATATATTTTCCTGTGCTTATTTCGCAATTTTCTACAATTTACATGAAGAATTTTTTAATCGATAAAGCGAAATGACTGTCGAGTCTTGTATGTATATAGCTGTCTCTTGCTTCCACCTTGTTTATACAGCCATTAGCCGGTCGGCCTTCTTCTTCTTATTGCTCGTGTAGTATGTTCAGTGAGTTTTCATGTTTCTTGTCACTTTATTTTTTTATTCTTCGCCCAGGGTTGTATGTGAGGGTACTTGCAGGAAAGCACCTTTTTTCTTTCTTTTGTACTCACAATGCGCTAATGCGTTTTAAATAAGTAATATTTATATATACATACATACTTATTAAATGTTTTTCAGTACTTTTGAAATACTTGCTGAAGTTTTATGATGATTTAACAAATGTTTCTTTTGTTTTTTTTGGCTGCTTACTGAACAGCGAACAAAGCACTACCACCGCCAACGACATGTGCCGATATATGTTTCACTTTATGTGGTTATTTTTATTTCTTTAACACAGAAATATCAAGAGTCCTTTAGCAACATTTCTACATCGTTTGACATTTTCCTTGCACAATTTTCACTTTTGCAAACGCACACACGCGCTGGTGAGCATGTCACTTTTTAAGCCGGACCGTAAAGTAAAAAAAAAATCAATAAATGAGTAATTAACAATGATGCGTTTCAGCCACTCGTCCTCCTTGTCGTGATGTTATAAAGTAGCAATTACAACTAGCTGTTTCAGCCGCACTTCATCACCTTTTCGGAAATTTCCATTCTAATCCTTTGGTAATCCCTCGATATCTCTGCTTCTAAGTAATCCGTAGTTCTATAATTCTTCTCTGTGACCAGATAACAGGTAGAACACGTACATTATGTGCCTGGACAACAATGAAACAACAAACTTTCCTCTTTGTGTGTGTGTCGAAGAAAATTGAATTTCCCTTCGATTTTCTTCTCTTTCTGTCTCGTTTCGTGTTTTCTTTTTTGTATTGCACAATTTTTAACTTTTGATTTGTAGGGAACAGCAGAACGCCGAACAATTGAACAAATAATTACGGAAATTTTAATTTTAGAACTTTGCGTTTCTATTGTGTGGTGGTGCTGCTGTGCATTAGTTTCAATTGCTCGCTTTTCATCAGTTTCGTCGTTGTACTTCAGATCATAGCCAACATTTCAGTTCATCTCATCAATGCTGCTCCCGTTTACATGAACACCAACAATAACAACAACGGCACGGCGGCACACAACTGCTGGTCCGGTTTTTCGTTTTTCATACTCTTGCTACTTTTCGTGCTGTTGTGTTTGTGCTGTTGTTGCTTTAAGCCATACGAAATATGCACGCACCAACTACAGGCTACGGGGCAATTGAATTGAATGCCTTTTTGAGGTTTGCTTTTTTCTGTTGGTTCCTTCGTTTTATTTTTACTCAGTGCCCATCGAGACACGAACTAGTAACTTGGGAAGTTGGGTTACATTCATTCTTTATTCGCCTCTGCTCTGCTCCTTATTCACATTTACAATATTCTTTTGTTTATTTTATGCACATTCACAGGCACACGACACACACACACGCGCTCACCGATTTATGGGTTGTTTATTTTTTCGCCGTCTTTCTACAGTGCTTTTGTTTTAGTTCATTTTTTCCATTAATTTTTTTCCAGATCTAAACACATAATGCAAAAAAAAACATTAGATTTGTAAAAGAACTTCACTAAATAAACAACTATAGATAGTGTGTGTGCTTTATTTAGTGGTCCAACCGACCGAGTGTTTTTCATTCACTTCCACTTCTTTTCAATACTTTTCTCTTATGTCTGGAAAAAAAGTCATAAAACAGCCACCCATCACATCAGCGCGCAGCAGGCAGGCAGCAACGAAACGACGATGACGACAGCAGCAGCAGCGGCAGAGCCAGCAAGAGTCAACCAAACAACCCACTATTAAATGAATTTATGTGAAATGAACTGGGCAAAATGTGTCAAAAGGAGGCTACACAGAGAAGAGCACAGCAAAGTTCAACGAAACTATGAATTCTTTAGAAACTCACAAAACAATGCCATTAAATATTTATCTCATAATTATTTTATAATATATAGTTTTTAAATATCCCTGCAATTGTTTCGCTTATAGTTTGGAGTTCTTTTAAATTTCAAAATAACTTTTTATCCTCTAACATTAGTTTCTTTCTTTTCGTTTGTTTTGTTCATTTTATTTTAGCTGCTAGCTATTGCTGGAAATTTCTCTCGTATAATCGTGTAGTAGAAGCGAAATTCTCTAGATGGCTCCGCCATCGCTTTACCTTAGATTAACTACAGCTAGCAACAAATTTATTTTGTGTATGGCGTAGTTCTACGGAATTTCTTTGGGTAGCTCTGTAATGAAAATTATTAGTGGTGTTTTTTGAGGTAAAGCTTCCCTCTAAGAAAACCGGCACGAAAACGAAACGTTGGCGAAGTCATTTTTTCATACAAGACTACGAAAACGAACCGATTTTGCGATACGTAAATGCACGGTAAACGTTAATTTCGGAATAAGAGAATTAGAAGAAAAAAAGTAGTAGTTTGAATGTATTGGTAGTACGCCAAGGCTAAGCTAAAGTAGTACTTTTACGTAACACCAAAGCGGTCCGTTTTCGTAATACCAGAGTGTTGCGTTTACGTAACACTGAAGCGGTACGTTTTTGTATCTGCAAAACGTTCTGTTTCCGTACTGAATTTCTTTCTCTATCGAAATAATATAAGCTTTTTTATACTGAAGAATTAATGTTGCATATATTGTGAATGATTATGAATTCTTTGGCTATTACAAAATATAGATATGTAGATATAAATATACTACAAACGTTTTATAAATACCTATTATATTAACACTTACAAGAGCTGATTTTGTTTAACAACAATCAGATCATCACACTTCAAACATCAACTAAAACAATTAAAGTGTTCTGTCAACATGGCTGTCCGAATAAGAAAAAACAGTTAATGCCGTTACCATTAAGAAAAAACAGTTCGTTTTCGTATCGCAAAAACGGCACGTAAACGGATTGTTTTAGGTACTTTTTGGTTTAAATACGTTCGTTTCCATTACGCAAAATCACTTCCATTTCGTACCGTAAAAAACGGCACGTTTGCGAATAGTTTTACGCAGAATTAATTTCGTCGTATTTTTATATGAAAAACTATACAAGTGTTAGTGATATGGCGGTCCGTATGCAGTTCGTTTTCGCTCCGCAAAATGCGTTACGTTTATTTTTCTTGGAGGGTTAGTATTCAACTAAAACAAATACTCGCTCCCATAAGATATATTGGCTGGGTCATTTACAATATTAAATTTGAACTACCAATTACTTTAATAGGAAAAACAACTCAGTTTTATTTTCAGGTTTATGTTTGACATTTGTAAAATTGGGAAATATTAAAAAAAATACTTTCAAAGTAGTGACTCTTTAACACATGGGAACACGGGGAAAATTTACGAGAAGATTTCGGCCTTCAGTTCATTTTGTGCGTGAACTTGTACTACGAGCTCCTGGAAATGGTTGGTTATTGGACAAACAAACCCGAGTACGATCTCGTCCAGTGCTTACGATCGAAAACATTGCTGCTGTGACTGAGAATGTCCAAGAGCATCCACCAGGAAGTGAACATTTCTCGCACTTCTTTGAGAAAAAATTTTGCATAAAGACCTTGGTATGAAGGCTTACAATGTTCAATTGGTCCAAGAACTGAAACTTTAGGACCATCCGCTGCGTTTTCGCTTCGCCCAATTGTTTGGCAGGAGACAAAGAATTTTACTGAAAAATCGTGTTTTCAGATGATGCTCATTTTTATTTCGGTGGTTTGTCATCAAGCAAAATTGCCGCATATGGTGTTTAGAAAACCCACACGTGACTAATGAGAAGCCAATGCATCCACAAGGAGTTACTGTTTGGTGTGGATTTTGGGCTGCCATCATCATTGGTCCATTTTTCTTTGAAATTGAGTAAAGAGCCGCCGTTATTGTCAACGGTGAGCTTTACAGCAATTCTCAACGAATTTTTGTTTTCAAAAATTCATGAGAATAACATGGACGACAGTTAGTTTGTTTTTGAAAATTGAATAATCAGCCGAAATTGTGATATCAATTGGCCTCATCGAAACTGTGATGTGAGCCCTTTCCAGAGATAACGGAAGCGTTGAAACATGAAATCGAAGTTGCTATTGAAGACATTCGACCCGAAAAAGTCGAAAATGTGCTTACGAAATTAATGTTCTGATAATTGTTTGGTAGAAAATTTATATCATTTGTAGGTGAATACTAGACTTAATCCTAACGAAAATAGTAAACGGAAGTTACCAATGGTGAATTACCGTTTGCTTTTCTACATGTATTTCTTATGGGAGCGACAATTTCGTTTTAGGTGAATACTAGTCTTTAAAACGAAAAGGTGGCGGGATTTGCAACTGCTACAGGGATGTATAAAAGCGCGGTGTAGACCTTTTTCACCAACTGCAAATGAAAACTAATGTTCTGAAAATTGTGTGGTCAAGGATTATTCAGTAATTTTTGAGGGTATTTAAATGAACAGGATTAAACTAATTTACATATTTGAAAATGAACAACAGCTGCTCCATCCGAGGCGAAAACTTCGTTTAAGGTTAATACTAGGCTTAACTATTTCAGTTCCAAAGTTAGTTTTCGATATAGTAAACTGTCAATATTAAACAAAATTGAGAGTAATATGCTTGCATTGCTTTTTTTTCTTTGCCTAAACCAAAGATATTTGAGAGTTCATCGGCTAATCCGTTAAAAGCAGACAATAACAAACTATAAACTGTTTTAAAATAATTAGTGAAATGCATATAATAAATCAAATAATTTCTACACCACAAAAAATATTTTGGTTGCAATACAACTTACTAAGCCGTAGTTAATTGAATCAGTTGACGTTAACTACTTCTTGCATAAACAGATATAATCGGATATTACTTTGGATATCCAGTTGGCTTTCACTGAATTTAATTGTTGTCCAAACCAAATATTTATAAATCTTTATTGTCCAACGCTTTAAAACAATTTAAAATTTAACTTACTAAGCATGTCGATTTTCTTACAAATTGCAATAGGATTTTGGACGAAATTATGACAAACGTAAATTTAAGTTCAATATGCAAATAAGCCATGGTCATGCAAATAGAGTTAACGTTACTAAGGGTATGGATATAATTGTATGAAAGACGGCATTCGCATACATATGTACTTATAGACGAAATTATATATTTAAAATCTATTACATTTTGCATGAAAGCTGATATACGAAGCATCACCATTGTTCCGCAAGCAAATTTTTTCATAAACGTTGACAAACTTTGGTTTTTACATAAATTTAGTAAAATAAATTTTAGGAACGAAAATGGAAACTACAGTCAATAATATAAATGAAAAAATTTAAGCAAATTTAAGTAATAAATTAATGAAAAATATGATAAAATGTAAATTTGTGATGTCAGCTGTATCATATTTTCAAGTGAATTGGTGTCAAATAATGCAATAAAAAACAATACAATTTAGTCGACAACGCTAATTTGGTAATATCAGTTTTAGCAAAAGGAAAAATGGTTCTTGTTGAAAATGTTCTCGAAAGCCTTAGTGTAAACATAGCATAACAAAGAGATGTAAATACTCAGGTAGATACTAGCTCCATCTGCACATCGTGCAATTTTTGTAATCGCGCTTTCAGTATTACTGTTGCTTCAGCTATGCGCCTCTAGATGGCATATCCAAAAGCGACAAATATGATACAAAATACAATTGGGCAGTTAATCGCTGAAAACAAATCGATTGTATTTAAACTTATGTAATTTAATGCCTGAAGGATAGTGTAACACGGATTATAGATGTTATAGGCTGTTTCCACTACGGTCGCGTCCACGATTTATCGAAAATTTTTAATGGTGTTTCCTTTGTGATTTGCGTCCACGTTTGCGTTCAAACAGCTGATTGTGTTTATTTGTTTTTTTTTGCGGTGCGAGAAATTTTAATATTTTTGTGTTGTGACATTATCATGGAGTTAAATGATATTATTTTGCTAACCGCAGTGGAAAATGAGGATCAAATGGTATTGCGCCAAATAGAAATGTGCTGTAGCAGCAGCACTTTATGTTTATGCTGATAAACAGCTGTTTTAATAGGGATGTGCAATTTGTGGTGTTGCCATTAATAGGTATGGGTGGGTTTCGATTGCAAAAATAATCGATTTTATAGTAAACGCGACTTATCGAAAAACGCGTCCAATATGAACGCGACAATTTCCCATACCTAACTGTCTATGTTTTTTGTATAGGCTTTAACGCGCGTTCATTGATTTTTGGACTCGGGCGTGGACGTCAACAGACACAGGGTGTCTGTTGATGTTCTAATGGCGGCATTCTGGCAAGTCTGAATTTTCTTTAACTGCGTCGTACTCACGTTCGCCGACCATAGAGGTGCTGCGTAGTTTGCTACAGACCGACCTATCGCTTTGTAAGAGGTCAACAAGCTTTCTTTGTCGGCTCCCCGAGTACTTGCGGCAAGTAAAGTTGCCTCGAGTATATGGGGTTTATAAAATTACAAATGCGATCCACACCAAGAGGTTTTGGCTTAACTTACTTTAGAATAATCTTAACCAAGCAAACAACAGTGCATTGCTTAAAGGTTTTGTTATCAATTAATCTGTTCCAATTTCCAAAAATATTTTTTTCTTTTATATGTAAATAAACCCAGATGTAACACACGAAATTATAAATTTAACATGCAACCTTTCGTAGGGTAGAGGGTACAAAAACGCATTCAACCATGCAATGTAATTCACAAGTTGAAGTTAACAAAATAAACTTCTATCAAGTTTTAATTGGTAAAAAGCTTAATACAAAAGCTCAAACCACGCTCAGTGAGAGAGCTCACAAGCTGATGCCAGCGTCACGAGTCTGTTAACAAACAACAAGTCTCGAAACCGAACTCAGTTTATTCGTAACTCTTTAAGTTTTAAGCCACATTAAGCGGACGAATCGCGCATGTTTCACGTTGATTGATATCCGTTAAGACAAAAACGACGAACGACGACAACGGGTACGAAACGCGGGTGTATGAAACGTGTGTCGTGTGTAGGTTCGAAACCAAGTGCAGTACAACTACACAAAATCAAAACAAAACGAAACAAAAACAAACACCTCATAAGAAAAACGACACACATACACTGAAAGGGAAATTATTAAAGTTGTACGAAAAAAAAATACAGACGGACAACAAAAAACCAAAGTTTTCTTCTACAAAATAAAAAAAAACTTACCGAAATTAGGAGTGAAAATAAAAATGTATGTAAAGTAATGAAAATGTACAACAAATGCGACAAAGGCGTTTGATATATGTACATATATATAGAGTGTAAGAAGAAGAATACGTAAAAATATGAATAACATGAAGATTTCCCTGTAAGTACGGTTTCATTCACGGTTTTCTGATTTTAAACGTAACGAATACAGGCAAAAATATATACAAATAAACAAATCTCCGGGTGAGGGAAACATTTAAAAGTGAAATTAGTATATTTTAGAGCAAAAGATGTGGTGCAAAAATTAAAAAAAAATACAACAACAAAAATTAAATTTTTGAAAACGAGACAATAAATTCAAGCTCTTTATTCTGTTTGAAATTCATTAACAGAAATCTTTTGTTTTTGTTGCAAAATGCTTTTGCATTTGTAGATTCTTTGGTAAAGAATTCAACATTTGATTTCAAAACAAACCCCAAAAATTAATCAAAAAAAAAAAAACAAATTGTGTTAAGTCGTGATTTATGACCGCTACCATTTTTTTCTCTCACTCTCTTTGCGAATTCAAAGTGTAGAAAGAGCGAGCAAGATAGAAAACAAAACAAACATCACCTGTTATGTCTCTCTCGCAATACTTCGTTGTAGTATTTCTGTGTGTTTTGTCGAATTGTTAGAAATATAGTAATTTGTTTTTTGTGTCATTTTAATTAAAATTTTCAATTTATTTTTATCTTTCATTAAAGTAAAATGTTTTCTATGTTTAATTTTGTCAAATTTACAATGTAAACCTCAAGAAAAAAACAAAGAGAAAAAATCTAAAAAAGGAACTAATTAACCTGTTCCAAAGTTCTAATGAGCACCATTTCATTAGATGAAGTGATCGAGTACGAAACGTGTTTGTTGTGTCTGAATTTGTGCCACCAACGCCTGTGTATATGTCAAATCACCAATTCAGAATTCATGGCTTGGATATTGTCCGGAGTTATTCAATAGTTGGATTACATTTCAAATGGCAGTGAAGGTAAGTTGGACCAGAAAAGTTTGACGCATTTTCATAGTTTTTTTTTGCAAATATGTAATGAACTAAAGGTAAGGCTTTGAATATATGCTTCCGTTTTTAGATAAGAATTTTTTTCCATAGAACCTACTATGTTTCGTTTAGTAATTGCAAAAAGGTCAATACAATTTAAAATAAAGGATCGTGGTTATAAGCCATGTTTGGTTGATGTTTAGTTTTGGAGGGCAGACCCAAAGCAAAATATGCCTACTCTTCAGAATGACGCAGCGACCATGAAACACAATATAAAAAGTGGGGCTATTTATCGAAAAACGACCCGCACGTACACCTCGATAATATGACAAGGAGTTGTAGTAACCTGACGTGTGTTTATTTTACGTATCGAACATGCTTAGGGCCTGCAGGAACTACTTTAGTGAAAAATGGGTTTCTAGTTTTTTACTCTTAAATTCAAAAAATCATGACAACATCCCATTTAGGAACAAGCGAAACTTCCCTCAAATCAGTAAGCTGTGCATCACAAAAGTCATTTTTTTCACTGACTGGAACCTACTGTTGAACGCCGTCTTCGAACGGCTAGTGTATTTTATAGAGACGAATTTACATGGCTTAGAGATAAAACTCTTACGTCGCTGAGGGCCGCCGTGGTGTGGTGTTAGTGGTCACGGCTATCATGCGAGTAAACCCAGGTAAAAAGCCGGTTAAGAACTTCTCACATTTTTTGCGATTTTAACCTCGTAAATGACGGCGAGTAAAAGATTTACCTCTAAGCCATCACACTACGTCGGCCCCGGTGGGTAAAATAATTCTATCCACTTGTTATTTAAAGGGGTGTTGTAGGATTTATGTAAGTGTGTGAAGTCGCCGGCACTTGTAAGGCGGAAACTCGCCTCTAAAAAAACATAGTTAGATGTCCTTACCAGAAGTTGATCCTGGGTTGAACCCATAAAACACACTAAATTCGAAGCGGAGCATAGAACTACATATGCTCGTATCAACTTGCAGTTACACTTTTTTTAGTGAGCCTGAAAAGTAAAAAAAACATAGTTAGATATCCTTACCAGAAGTTAAACCTGGGTTGAACCCATAAAAACACAAAATTCGAAGGGGACCATAGAACTACATATGTGACAGCGCAAAGAGAAAGGCACCTAAGGGTAAAAAATCATTTTTTTTTCTTTTTTAATGTGGACAACATCTGAGCATCGAATGAGACCGATCCCATGCCCCAAAAGTGTTCCCTGCGCGTTTTATGAAAGTGAAGTCGACGATTCTAAGCGCAAATAGAAAGGTACCTAATCTTTAAAACAGCTCTCCTGAACAAAACTGGTTTTTAACCTTAGGTCCCTTTCTATTTTGCGCGCCACATATGTTCGTTTGAACTTGCGGTTACACTTTTTTAGTGAGCTTGAAAAGGGTTGTGAATTTATTGAAGAAAATACAGCAATTCCGATGAAAACACATTCAGCTCCATCAATGAAATTATTGATCAAACAAATGCCAACTTTATGGACCTCAAAAAATTCTATTTTTTGTAAGGGATACACAAATTGACTAAGTGTATTGAGATAAAAGGAGATATATGGAAAACTAAGTTTTTCTTTGCAAAAATAACTATGTTTCATTCGAAAAGTCACGGTATTATTGATATGCCCTCGTTTTATAAATAAACACTTTTTTTTGTAATTTTGTAACGGTCTTGCACAAAATAGAACGGGTTGCCCTTTTGTTCGGATGTTATTCTATCGTATACTTACTCGTATAATAGGCAGTTTAAGGCAGATGTTTATCTGAATATAAATAATAGATTTTGATGGATTCTTAATAAACTGTTTGTTAACAATAATTGAATGTATCGTAAATATCTAATTAAGGTATTTCCATTGGAATTACTACAATGTTATTGACAATACAAAGCTAAAACATTTTAATTAATTTTATTTGCACCCGCATGTCGGCATTGTGCCATAAATTGTTAAAAATAAATAATATTTTTTCAAACGTTGTTAATAAGTACACACAACAGTTGTTAGTGGATAAACCTTGCTCTAGTTATTGGATTTAAAGATAACTATTCGTTACGAACACTGTTCGCTGCTGTTTCATTCAAAACTGTGAAATGAATTCGTAGTGGGATTCATTTGTTTCTCTTCGATATACATTTTTTTGGCTTTATTTATTTATAAACAGCTAGCTGTGTATTGTTTACGCTAGCATTATTAATACATAAAGCATAAAATTAAAGTTTATTAACACTTGTTCGACGCTATCGTAGATTTCAAAAAACACTAAAGTGAAAATCCAATTTGAAATTGCATGATTCAGAAATGAAATGAAATTCAATTCGAAATTTGTTTGTTTTGTATTTATTTTATTCATTGTTTCTACCTTTATAGTCGAGTGAAACCGTGGAGAATTTTTATGGCGCATGAATGAAACAAACATTTGTTTGGTTGAATAACTCAATGAATGGCTTACCAAAAAAAAATTGCAGCCACCATAAAAATTCTTTGCGGAAATTGTCAAATTGTTTGCAATAATTTATTTGCTTAGATTGGCTTTTGTTTAAATTTTTTTCGTTGTTATTTTAACAAGTGTTTTTTATACTGGTTTGTTAAATTTATATCTGGAAGGTGCTTTTAGTCGAATTGAAAATAACGATTTTATTGAATTCGGCTAGAGATAGTGAGATGCCGTGTGACATCTGTTGTTTGACGGTGACAGTAACCATGAATAAACAACTTGACATTGATACTGATTGCCTGCAAAGTGATAAAGAAGGTTATAAATTTCGAAAAATAGACAGTTCGGAATGAGGCAAAGATAAATGGCCTCCTTTACCGGCAAGCAGTTTGTTGTGTTGCCTTTTTTCTTCCACTTGATTATTTCAATAAAGTCGTGGCTCTTAAACTTTGGTTATTTTCGACTTATTAAACAGAAAAAAGACAATCCTTATATTTTAAACAACAAAAGGGTATGTGCATTTTATCAACACTCAATTAACAATTTCGTAAATAAGCTAAACTTTTTTTTATCAGATATTCCAACAATATTTAATGAATGGAAACAACAATCAAATTCATAAACTGTGTCGTGTGTATGTGTTTCAGTACGTTTGCAGTGCAAGGGGTTTTTGTTGTCTTCGCTGGAAAAATCTACTGCCGGCAGTTCTCGTTAGAAGCGAAACTGTCTGCCCTTAAATGTATAGCCGCCAAACATAGTTACATAACGTTCGTTGATTGGGGTCTTATGATGGTAAAGTGGCGCTCAACGAAACTGTAGTCATCCTTTTCCGACTGCCTTTTGACTATATTTCACATTTTTTTGTACTTAGTAGGGACATAAATACTGTTACACACGTTTTATGCTGTAAAATAAAGAGTACTGAATGTTTTTGGACCAAATATTTTTTAATATATTTATTGATGTTTATTGTATCCAAAAAGAATCTACTTATTCGAAATGCGCGCCTTTTGCCTTTACACACGCCTTAAGTCGCACTGGCCAATCGTCAATAGCTGCACGAACCTCGTCCATACGAAAATTGGCCACAGCTCGAACCAAAGCAGTCTTAAGGAGATCCAATGTTGGGGTATCTTTTGTGACAAACCTTGTCCTCTAAACGTCCACAATTTGCAATCCAATGGCTTCAAATCTGGACTACCTGAGGGCTATTCTTCAGAGGAAATGAACGCTGGCAAATTCTTTCGAAGCCAGGCCTGGGGCGTTAAAGCCTTATAGGCCGGCGCAGAATCCTGCTGGAAAGTCCATGGCTGGTTTTGGAACAGGGAATTGTTAAGAGGCTTCACAACAGCTTCCAAAACGGTTTGTTGGTAAACTTTGGCCGGTGTTTTTACTCCTTGTTTGCAGAAATGCATGTTAGTGACCCCATCGTAAGAGACACCCCACCAAACCATGACTGAAGCTGGGTGATGACCCTTTTCCACCCTTGGGATCAGTTCAGATGCTTCCTTGGATGACCGCGCATACACTCTACCATTTTGCTTGTAAAATTTTTCCTGAACGGTAAAACTTTTTTCATCGGTGAACAAAATTTTTCTGTGCAAGTTATCAGCGTGCTTCACCAAAAGATGTTTGCATTTCCAATCCTATTTTTTTTAAAGCTGCAGTAAATAAATTTCCGGTAAGTCGTTTGAAAGCCCTAAGTCCCAAGTCTTTTTTAATGATTCGACTCATGTACTTTTAAGTGATATTCATCTCACGGGCCATGATTTTCTATTTCCGGAGCGGATTTCTGTGAATTCTTTATTTAACGGCTTTGATGACATGCGGTGTTCGAACAGAGGGTGGGCGGCCCGACCGGTGGCGGTCTTTTACATCTCCAGTCTCAAACAGTTTTATGCATCGGTAGACGAACATATGGCTAATCCCTGCGGCTATCCCAGAGCGTTTTGAAAATATCGCTTTTTTTTTCATTTCACACTTGAAAAGTGCTATTACAGTGATACGGTTCTCATTATCTGACCACTCCATGATGAAAGTTGAAACAATTTTAAAATCCCGTTACAGACTAACGCTATTGAGGTAAGCTTTCAAAATCCATATGAAATTAACGGGGTATGTTCAGTTCTAATATTGAAATGGGTGTGTTCAATGTTGTTAAGTATTTATGTCCCTACTAAGTATAATAGTTACTACAATTAAAATATATTTGGTACAAAAAAAATGTTGACGTCAGAATAACAATAGTCTAGAACTCGAATATGTTTACACTAGATTCTGGCCTATGGACGTTGATCCTGGACCACTGTGGGCCGTGTGTTGATTTAATCAAAAAACTTGTCGCAGGTTGACAAATAATAACAAAAGTCATATCTTCATTGTAAGAATTTATAACTTTAGTGAAACATTTATGAAGCCTACGGCCTAGTGCAATTTAATCGTGGCTAAAGCTCCCTTGTAGTCCGAGTAGTTAATGGGAATAATCAAATCCCATTTTATGCCCGCACGCAGAAAAAAAGTATGGTTGTGGTGACAATATTCGAAGAGGATAATACTATTGTTGGGTATATGGTTGCGGTACAACAATATTATGATCCTCACAACAAGAGTATGTTTCAAATACAACCATACTATGATCCTCACAACAATAATATGATTCACACAAACCATACTAGGATCTCCACAACCATAGTATGAGTCACACTCAACCATACTAGGATCTCCACAACCATAGTATGATCCTCACAACCATATTATGTTTCTCATACAACCATAGTATGATCCTCACATAATATGATTTACACGCAACCATGTAATGATCCCTACAACCATAGTATGATCACACACAATTGTACTTTGATCCCCAATAAAATTTATTAGAATTTGTTTAAGTTGTCGACAATAGATTTGAATTATGAAAATTATTAAACAATATATGTATTAAATTCAAAATAATTTATTTTACAGTAGAAAAAATAAGTTTAAATAAACGTAAGCGTTTTTATTAAAAATATTTCAGTTAAACATAGCCAAAGCAGCTTGTTTAAAAATTTTTATTTTTGATAAAAAAAGTACTATTATTGCATTAAATCCATACCAATAACATTTGTTCTAAAAAGCATATTTAAATGAAGAAAAATTACAATCATACAGTATGATTGTCGTAATCATATAATTGTTAACATAAAACGCAAAACACAATACCTTTGTCGCACCAACAATATTTATATTGTTGTTATAACCATACTTTCATTTTTAAATTTGGCAATAATAGTCAGTTAACAATGCTATGGTTGCGACGAATATACTTTAATTGCGGAGAACATATTATTATTGCCGTGACCATGTTTTTTCTCTGCGTGTGGGAACAATAATTGATTTCTATCATTTTCTCAATACCCGGGATAATTGTTTCAACTACACATACAAGCAATTGTTTTTACAATAGAGCCATTTCGTAACACTGTGTCGTCGTCTCCATCACACCGAGTCTGTTCTGATTGATGATCATCAACGAACGAAGATAAAGAGTCGTAGACTTGTTATTACAATTCGGATTCGGCTTTAGAGAGTCGTTGTTTTGATGTTGCTGTCATGGCATTAATTAAATGTGAGAAATCATCGATGTAATTGAAATGGAATTCAATAATTTACCTTGTATTAGATTGCACGAATCGACAATAGAAAGCCTACGAAAACCAAACAGAGCGCTCAAATCATTAGCATGTGGTACGTATACGAGGGTACCTACATACTCATATACCTTCGCAGAGAATGGATAATGATAATGAGATGAAACACAGAATTCAATTGAAGTTGTATACAAAAAGCCATGTTTTGTGTTTATGACCTAATCTGTCAATCATTTCGAAATTTTTTTCTTCAAAAAAAAAAATTTTTTTATCCAACAATAAACGAAAAAAAATAAAAATCATCCAACACAAATCAAAAAATAAACAATATCACACCCTCGTACTAAACTAAAGTCAAGCGACAGCAACAACAACAACAATAAACAATCAGCAACATCGTAGCAATATTTGTTTAATAACATTAATGATGGTGGTTAACAACCTGCTCTTCAGCTCAGCTTTGGTCGTTTTCTTTGTTGTTGCGCTGCCTAGATCTGTGTTTTTTTCTTGTACTTTTTTGGGCGTTCATGTTGTTGCTGTTATATAACACCCATAATAATAATAACCATACATTTCCGCTACTGTTTGATTTGAAATTTAAATCTATCGAAAAAAGAACAAAAAACGAAGTATTTTTCGATTCGGCATAAATACGATTAAATGTAATTAAGGAAGCGTAGAGGAGCGCATCATCATCACTAGTATCGCCAGTACTTGTTCGTATCGCTGACATGAACATGAAACATGAACTTCTTTCTTTATATCAAAGAAACAACATGAGATTCTAATGATTCTGATGCTTCTGACGTACATACCACTCGTTTTTGTTGTTGTCTATTTCCCGGCTAGATTTTTGTATCCGTGTCGCGACGGAGGTTACTTTTTTGTTCTTGTTGTAGCTTTACTAACCCTATGCCAATAGTGGCAGAAGATGCTGTTCGCCAATAACACCTTCAAGGGTCGGATATTGCATAGACTAGGAATTACACTGGTTTACAATATTGAGGCCCAGATTAGGGCTATGTACTTAAGACTAAAAGTCGACTTTAAGACTTTTCGACCATTATAAAAAAATCAAAAGTCGACTTTTAGACTTTTTACTATAAAAAAATCGATTAAAGTCGACTTTTTCTTTAGGGAATTGAAAATGCATTATTTTGTAATAAAAAACGTGTATTCTTTGTATAAAAAAGTTTTATTTAGGTTAGTAAGATTGATTATAAACTAATAAACATCAGAAATTTCAAGTAGTTTGTACATTAGTAATTATCAAGTTTTAATAACTTTTAAAACAAAGTTTATTTTTTAAGCCACATGCCCGCATCAATTGATCTCAAAAAGATAGTCATATTTAAATTTTTTAGAGAAATTTGGCTTCGAATTGGTGTTGCAATAAAAACTGCATGCGAAAATAGTCTCTCACGTGGGATAGAAGTGGCAACGATTGACAAATGTTTATTTTTCTCGTATTGGATTGTTTTTATTTTAAGACCTTCAATTGTATTGGAACACCATTATTATCATTACGAGGGCTGCTATATATATTTCGGCCTAGTAATGAAAATGCGAATATTTATCATCTATCATCAAACCAATTGTCGAATCACATTTTCCACTTCGATTGAGACACCTCCAAAACATGACTTTTGAACGCTTCAACAGCTGCTTCGAGCGATGAAAAACGTTGACCACGCATTTTTTCTTGATGCTAGGGAATAAGGAGGTCATTGGGTGCCAAATCAGGGCTGCACGGCGGATGACCTATCAATTCGACGTTTTGGCCGGCCAAAAAGGCGCTGGTTTTAGCCGATGTGTGAGAGCTCGCATTGTCAAGTTGCACAATGATTCGTCTTCTCTTGTTCCATTGTTAAATTTCTCCGAAGACTTCAGGCAAACAAATTGTGGTGTACTACTCAGAATTGACCTCCTACGTTGCTCATGCCTAACAGTCGCCACATGACCAGTTTTGCCAAAGTGCTTTTTCCACGAACAACTTTCATTGGATTTGGCTCGTCTTTGAAGACCCACACGGTCGATTGTTGTTTTGTTTCGGGCTCATACGTCTAGATCCATTATTCGTCATCTGTGACGATCTTATAAACGTATTTTGAAGCACCGCGATCGTATTTTTTTCCAAATATGTTTGCACCAATCTACACGAGCCTTTTTTTGTTTTTGTCAACTTGTGCGGGATCCAACGAAAACAAACCTTTTTTACGGGCAGGTGTTTATGCAATATCGAATGTATGCTGGTGGAAGAAATTCCCAAGGATGCCTTTATCTCACGGTATGTCACATGACGATCTTGCACTTATCAGTTCACGCACGTTATTAATGGCACAACGGTCGTTTTTGGACGACATTTGAGCGAGCGTCAGCCACGATTGAATTCATTAAACCAGTTTTTCACAGTGCTTTAGGCTGGTGCTCCATCGCCATACAAAGATTTAAGTTCATCGATGCACTCTTGTCGTGATAATCCACGTCGAAAGTTGTGAAAAATGATCGCACGAAAATGTTCACGAGTTAATTCCATTTTGTTGCCAAATTGATTTTTTTCAAGTCACTGTAAACAACACAAATAATGGTCGTACGTCAAAACATTCTGAGTACGTTTATGCTAATAAAAATGTCAAACTTCCCAATGGAAATGTCAAATAGCGCCAGACAACACTTAGTGTTGCTTTGGCCAGAAATATATATAGCAACCGTCGTATCTTTGTTCGTGGGAATTCGACGGCATTTTCTGGATTGCCTGAAGCGATATTTTTTATAGTCTTTGTTACGACATTCCAGAGTCTCTTCGGATAGTAAGCCTACAGCAAAAAATGCACTTTTTAATCATGAACAGTCATAAAACTCTTTTAATTACAAAACTTTTTTCAACAGGTTCTCTTTAAATTATAAAAAAAATATAATTTTATTAAAAGGTGGCACTTGAAATTGATTTAAAATGAAAAAAACTGATATGAGAATGTAGTAGTAGTGATTTCCAACTTTGTATCCCCAGCTAAAATTGCGGATCCAAATGTTTGGGGAAAAAAGTGATTTTTGTTATATAAGTTCATAAAAATAATAAAAAAAAGTTAAGACTCTGCAGAGCGTATTTTTTCTATTTTAGTATATGTGACGCGCAAAATAGAAAGGGACCTAAGGGTAAAAACCAGTTTTGTTCAGGAGAGCCATTTTAAAGATTTAAATACGTGTATCTTTGGTGTACTTCACTTTCAAAAAACGCGCATATCTCTGGGAGGGAACACTTTTGGGGCATGGGATCGGTCTCATTCGATGCTCAGATGTTGTCCACATCAAAAAGGAAAGTGAAAATTGATTTTTTTTACCCTTAGGTCCCTTTCTCTATGCGCTTTCATATATGGAAATATTCTACTTTAAATAACAAATAAAAAAATTAGATCATATAGTAAAATAATATTCGTCTGGAAAGTCTTACGTTTATATTAAGTCAGTACGGCAAAATATACAAGAACTGACTTTGAAACGGTTAAAAAAAGCAGTCATATCGAAGTAATTATTTTTGATTTGAATTTACCATTTAGTCTTAAATTTCAAAATACCACTACATATTGCATGAAGAGTACGAGGGCGGTTCGGAAACTTCTTAGCCTAGCACAAAAAGCGCGGTATAAACAGAAGTTAAGTGTTTTGGAAACTTCCATCTCTGCTATGAACACATGTTAAATTTTGTTTCGATCTGGCAACTCCTTCATATAGAAACAGGTGTTCACAAAAGACGCATCCGCGATTTTTTTACAATGGAAAAATTAGAAATGCGTGGTGTCATTAAATATTTACATAAAAAAGGTTTATCGGGACAAGACATTCATAATGATATGGTGAATGTGTTAGGTGAAAGTGCTCCTTCATATGCAACAATAAAAAATTGGGTTGCTGAATTTAAACGTGGTCGTACAAGCATTGAAGACGTAGTGGACGTCCAAAAACAGAAACAACAACATAAATTGTAGCCAAAGTGCATGATATGGTATTAAATGCTCGACGAATAAAAGTGCGTGAAATAGCTAATATCATGGGCATCTCAAATGATCGAGTCCATTTAATTTTGCATGAAGAACTACAGATGAAAAAGCTTTTTGCAAGATGGGTGCCGCACTTGTTAACAGTCGACCAAAAACGCATAAGAATGAACATTTCTCAAGCTTGTTTGGATCGTTTTCAGCGAAATAAAATGGATTTTAATCGTCGTTTCATAACTGTTGATGAGACATGGATCCACCACTATACTCCAGAGACAAAAGAACAATCCAAACAATGGACTGAAGCTGGAGGAAGTGTCCCAAAGAAGGCATAAACAATTCAATCGGCTGGTAAGGTTATGGCAACGGTTTTTTTGGGACTTCAAAGGTATTTTATTGATTGACTATCTACCAAAGGGTAAAACAATAAATTCAGAGTACTATTGCAACCTTTTAGATCAATTAAATGTACAAATTCGAGAAAAACGTCCTGGCTTACAACACAAAAAAATAATTTTTCATCAAGACAACGCACCAGCGCACAAGAGTGTTTTAACAATGGCTAAAATCAACGAATTAAAGTACGAGTTGCTTGACCACCCACCTTATTCTCCTGCTTTAGCTCCCAGTGACTTTTACCTGTTCCCAAATCTAAAAATATTCCTTGCTGGCAAGCGTTTTACCTCAAATGAAGATGCAATTACAGTTGTAAACCACTACTTTGTAGAGCTTGAGGAAAACTATTTTAATCAAGGGGTAGAATTGCTAGACAAGCGTTGGACTAAGTGTATTGAAGTTTCAGGAGATTATATTGAAAAATAAAAATATTTTTGAAAAACTAACTATTCTCTTTCATTGATAGGCTAAGAACTTTCCGAACCGCCCTCGTATGTTGATAATTTGACTGTCTTCCGCAAAATCGCCAATGTGTGACGTTGCATGACATCATTTTCGTTCGATTCCTTTATTTTCGATTTTTTTCGGATGTACTCCCCAGCTTCGACAAAATAGTTGACAAGCAAAAAAGCCTCAGCGATTCAGTAACAAATTTAAGATAGATTTATAACGATAATGAAATTGAGAAGATTGAAGATTTGAGAGTAATTTTTTGTAATGTAGGTCATTACGGTTTTCTCCCATGAGCTCTAGATAAACCAATTTTCTCTGTTTAACTACCACGATTTTTATGATATCCTTACTCGTTAATGGTCCAGCAATAGGTTTATTAGTTTAGTTTGTACGAAGTGGCTGATCTGCTCTCAGTTACACAGATTCCCACAAATTGTATGAACGAATTAAAATACTTTATGCATTAATACTCGAACTTGTAAATAACTGAAGTACCGAGAACATACTGAGCAAAATATCTAGTTATGATCTTTTTTTTTAGCATGTCAATAAACAATTTCGTTTTTTTTAAAGATGTTCACTCATCCTCAAGGTTGCACAGCGAAACATCGCAAAAAACAAAAACAATGAAACATCTCAAGTGCCATTAAACTTTGTGCAAGTATGCTAAACAAATTTTAAAATACATAGTAATAATAGTTGGCAACAATAATATAAATATAAAATAAAAAATATAATTATTAAGTACTAATTTTGATAACACACTTTGATGATGATTTTGTTTTTCGCTTTCAGTACAGAGATACATTACGAGTATCTGTACAGATTTGATGGATATGGCAGCAGCTAATGATCAGTTCCGGAACCCTGCATTCAAATCCGTGAAGCACGTACTTATTCTTTATACATTTTTTAATTTTTTCGTTATCGAGTAAATGACAAGTAGGTACGTGTGTAGCTAGCTGGTTCTATGACACAAATGACGACTGGATGTAGTTAGTCTTCTTTGTAACAAAGCCGATAACAATTGCTGATGAATAAATTCGTTTTTACCATTTTGAAGAGGTCGAGGCCGCAGTGTCAAATACCTTAACTTACGGAGTAATAACTCTGAGGTATGAATAGTTCGATGAACGTTTAATAACAATTTTAAAGTAAATAATTGAGATTATGCGCCTTCAATCATTTCTAACTGAAGTTTCTTCGCTTTAAAGTTGATTAACTATTGACTTTAAGGAACGAAGTTGTTTTCGCTGCTGCCATTTAATACAATCTGTAACACAAGTTCAGTGACTCTATAATTAATTATTTTTAAAATTGTTTATTTAAGGAATTGTTAGTGAAACGTGGATTTTTTGAAAACAAATGAAATTGCCAAAGAAAGCATATGGATAGAAAATTATTTGTTCAATTTTCTTGAACTTTTTTTTTAATTATTTAATAATCCAAAGAATACATGTCAATCTTACGTAGGATATGTTACAGCAGTTTGAGTTTTATCACAAGAATAATTCAGCAATTGCAGATACATGGTTGTTTTTTAAGAAATTTATTTCGTTATAATAGTTAAGAAGGTAAAAAGGATAAGAAAAACCTTATTCTGTATTTTTCTACTTAAAATTTTCTTGAACTATTCGATCTAACTCGGGTAATAAATGAAAAACAGAGAAGAAACCTCGCTAGTTTCGAAAGCCCATTTGACCTCTGGTACATCTTGCTTAAAATTGAGCAGGACTACTGTCTTCTGTACAAGGTATACCTGAATAAGAAACCTTGCTAGTTTCGAAAGCCCATTTGACCTTTTGCACATCTTGCTTAAGGTTGAGCAGGACTACTGTCTTCTGTACGAGGTACACCTGAATATGATAATAGCTATGCTCATTGAGACTACTAACCTGTATAGTTACTTTGTTAGCAATCGAGTTGCCATTAAGCCGCTAAGGAATGAATTAAGGGGTTACCATATTTTTTTTTTCTTCCAACAAACAGTCTTACATTACACACCCTGTTATTATAAAAAGAATCAAACAACAAGATATCTTATCGGCAAATTCGTATCAGTTTTATGTTTACCAAATGGAATTACAGAATATCATAATTCGAACTGCTACTTCAAAGATATTTTACACATTAGGCTTGATTAATTGGTACTCGGGTTTTCAGCCAGTAAGTGAACGTTAAGGCAATATTTTTAAATTGTAGTTTAAAAACTAAAGAAATTTGTTTTAATTAAAAAATTGATCGATTCTTTTCTTCATAATACGAGTACGTTTTATTCGAAAATTTGTGTTTTATAAAAATTCCTAATTTAGGCCAGAGCCCGTGAATTAAAACAAAATAAAAACACTACCAAAAGTGATTTTCCGATAAAGTAAGATTAATATTTCTAAGCATAGACTTTGGATTTTATATGTGACGCGCAAAATAGAAAGGTTATAAACCAGTTTTGTTCAGGAGAGTCATTTTAAAGATTAGGTCCCTTTCTATTTGCGCTTAGAATCGTCGACTTTACTTTCATAAAACGCGCATATCTCTGGGAGGGAACACTTTTGGAGCATGGGATCGGATATTGTCCACATCAAAAAAAAGTGAAAAGTTGATGAAAAGTTTTGTTCAGGAGAGCCATTTTAAAGATTAGGTCCCTTTCTATTTGCGCTTAGAATCGTCGACTTCACTTACATAAAACGCGCATATCTCTGGGAGGGAACACTTTTGGGGCATGGGATCGGTCTCATTCGATGCTCAGATGTTGTCCACATCAAAAAAAGAAAAAAATTAAAATTGATTTTTTACCCTTAGTTCCCTTTCTCTATGCGCTGTCACATATACATATCTAAGCATAGACTTTGGATTTTACGTAGGTGTTATATAACATAGACGGTCAACTCAACGGCCCAAAATGACCGTTCAATAGATCCATTGTTAAAACAGCTGTATGACAAGTGGTACCGTCCTGTTGAAACCATATGTCGTCAATGTTACGGGCTTCAATTTCACAAAGCAAAAAGTCCGATATCAGGGCGCGATAGCGAGCACCATTCACGGTACGTGCCGGAACGTTCCGGCCATCATTATTTTGAAAAAATTTGGGCCGATGATTCCACCAGCTTATAAACCGCACCAAACGGTGGTCTCTGGGTATAATGCACCACTTGAACCTCTTCGGTTTGCTTTTTAGCCCACATGTGGCAATTTCGTTCATTGACGTTGCCCTTGAGCCGGAAATGGGTCTCTTCACTGTGCAAATTTTGGTCGTATTTTCTTTGAGCTTTTTAAGAGCCCAAACATTGAAACGGCGACGCGCAAAGACGTCGTTAAGCCCTTTCAGTCCGCCCAGTTTGAAACATTGGGTCGTAAACTA
This sequence comes from Hydrotaea diabolus, assembly GCA_963513945.1. NCBI lineage: Eukaryota > Metazoa > Arthropoda > Insecta > Diptera > Muscidae > Hydrotaea > Hydrotaea diabolus. Next base: position 134,076,669 of record OY740719.1, read on the forward strand.
TATGTGTGGGCGCCAGTCATATGTAGAATTCAGAGGCAGAAAGTCGAAGACCCGTAGAGTTAAAAAGGAGTCCCCCAAGGTGGAGTGATATCCACGGCTCTGTTTAACTTTTACCTCTCTAAAATTCCTGCACCACCAGACGGCGTTGAAATTGTGTCGTACGCTTACGCAGAAAAAAAGTATGGTTGTGGTGACAATATTCGAAGTGATTAATACTATTGTTGGGTATATGGTTGTGTTACAACAATATTATGATCCTCACAACAATAATATGATTATAATAAAACCATATCCTCTCAACAATAGTATTATTCACACATAACCATACTATGATCCCCACAACCATAGTATGATTCACACTCAACCATACTTTATTCTCCACAACCATAGTATGATCCTCACAACCATAGTATGTTTCACATACAACCATAGTATGATTCTCACAGCCATAGTATGATTCACACGCAACAATGTTATGATCCCTACCACCATAGTATGATCACACACAATTATACTATGATCCCCAATATAATTTATTAGAATTTGATTAAGTTTTGTCGCATGTTGCTGTAACCAAATTTTCATTTTTAAATTTGGCAATAATACTACTGTTACATTTCAACAATATTAATATTGCAGCAATTATACTATTGTCAAAACTAAATTCAGTTAACAATGCTATGGTTGCGACAAACGTACTTTTATTGCGGAGAACATATTATTATTGCCGTGACCATGTAGTTACCATGTTTTTCTCTGCGTGCTGATGATTGCACAATTCTGGCGTCAGGACCTAAAGTGGATGACATATGCGAGAAAATAAACTCTTACCTCGCTGACTTCGCACGTTTTTTCACTGCGAGGAGTATGAAAATATCCGCCTCCAAATCATCAGCCACACTGTTTACTGCATAGGCTGCAGAGGTGCGGTTGTCACTCAATGTAAAAGTCGATGACGTCAACATCCCGACTAACAACTACCCCAAAATCATTGGGGTCACATTGGACAGCCTCTTTCGATCCTCTGCACATGCTACAGCTATCTGCGATAAACTCAAAAGTAGGAACAAGGTCCTCAAGTTACTTGCCGGCAGTACTTGGGGAGCCGACAAAGAAACCTTGTTGACCTCTTACAAAGCGATAGGGTCTGTAGCAAACTATGCATCACCTGTATGGTCGGCGAACGTGAGTACGACGCAGTGTAGGCAAATTCAGACCGCCCTCAGAACATCAACAGGGTGTCTTCTTATGTCTTCTGAGGACCATCTACTTGAGGAGACGAAGGTCCTTACCGTGCGCAGACAGATGGTGCAGACACCTCAATTCTTACTGGGCACGAATTGATGCTAACGTTCCGGACATTTTTCCCGCCTGTCATCAGGGACCACATGATGTGCTGAACCTCTTCAATTGTCCGGTCTCCATGGACGCATCCAGTTCAAATTGTGCATTTTCTCCACTTAAATATCGAAGCAGATCCCCCATAGACGAACAAGACCTCAAAAAAAATATGTGACAGCGCATAGAGAAAGGGACCTAACGGGTAAAAAAATCAGTTTTAATTTTTTTTCTTTTTTTGATGTGGACAACATCTGAGCATCGAATGAGACCGATCCCATGCCCCAAAAGTGTTCCCTCCCAGAGATATGCGCGTTTTATAAAAGTGAAGTCGACGATTCTAAGCGCAAATAGAAAGGGACCTAATCTTTAAAATGGCTCTCCTGAACAAAACTTTTCATCAACTTTTCACGTTTTTTTTTTGATGTGGACAACATCTGAGCATCAAATGAGACCGATTCCATGCCCCAAAAGTGTTCCCTCCCAGAGATATGCGCGTTTTATGAAAGTGAAGTCGACGATTCTCAGCGCGAATAGAAAGGAACCTAATCTTTAAAATAGCTCTCCTGAACAAAACTTTTCATCAACTTTTCACGTTTTTTTTTTTTTTTTTGATGTGGACAACATCTGAGCATCGAATGAGACCGATTCCATGCCCCAAAAGTGTTCCCTCCCAGAGATATGCGCGTTTTATGAAAGTGAAGTCGACGATTCTAAGCGCAAATAGAAAAATCTTTAAAATGTCGAAAGAAGCACTCAAGTGCATAGGCTTTTTAAAGCGGTGCAAGAAATATTTCGCTCCTTCTGATCTTTTCAATATCTATACAACTTACATCAGGCAGGTGCTCCAAAATCATCCTTGGAGCTACTTGACCGTGTTCAAAGGAGAGCGATGGTGCTGATAGGTGACAGTAGGGTATCCAACTCTATTGTTTCCCTTGAGCAACGTCGGAATGTGGGTTGCGTGACGCTGTTCTATCGTTACTTTCATCGTGTGTGTTCATCAGACATCCGTCGCCTTATTCCTGACGTGAGGATGTTCGGCAGGGATACGCGACTTTCTAGGCCAGTTGACCGCACTATACACTACAGATCAAATTCGTTTTTCGCTCGTACAGTCCGTATGTGGAATCGACTTCCGGCAAATGTGTTTCCCACTAATTGCGACATCCAGAAGTTCAAGACAAGTGTCAATAAACATTATTCCCTATTTCCCCCCCCCCCCCCTCCGATCCTTTACTTTTCACTCGCCAACGCAATGCAACGCATGTATAGGGACATCCCCTGAGTGTTGGTTATTTAAAAAAAAAAATGCTGCCTGTTAAGCCATAAACAATCGACGGGCTTAACATCGTCGGCAATACTGATGAATGGGACTTTTGTCGAGGAGTCGGATGCTCTTGATGTTGTGGGCATAAAAATTCAGTGTGATGTTCGCTGGAACAAACACATTTTTGAAGTGTCGAAAGAAGCACTCAAGTGCCTGGGCCTTTTAAAGCGGTACAAGAAATACTTCACTTCCTACGACCTCCTCAACATCTACATCGCATACATTCGGCCAAAAATGGAGTATAACTCCCACATCTGGGCGGGTGCTTCAAGGTCTTCTTTGGAGTTTCTCGACCGGGTACAAGGGAGAGCACTGAGGCTTGTTGGAGATTGCAGGGTAGCCAACTCTGTTGTTTCACTCGAGCATGGGCGGTGTATGGTTGCGTATCTCTCTATTACAGGTACTTTAACGGGATGTGCTCTTCTGAGATAGGTGATCTCATCCCGGAGGTCAGAGTGTTCGCCCATAACACCCGTTTGTCAGAAGTTCGCATCCATTTGTTATTAATTGGCCTACTGATCGCACGACGCATTACAGGGAGAATTCGTTCTTTAGCCGTGTTGTCCGTATGTGGAACAGACTTCCCGCAGAGGTGTTTCCTGTCACGTATGATATGAATAGGTTCAAATCAAATGTCCTTAAACATTACGCCCTCTTTTAGGGTTGCCAGACGGGCTGGAATGAGCTGAGAGATATTCCACAATTAATTCAGCTAATTCGAAATTGTCAAATTTAAAACGTATCCATTTGTTGACTACTTGAAATGATTCAAATGCTTTGTACACACTTTCAACCTTTCCCTCTGATCAGACTAATTATTTGCACAATCCTACACATTAGTACATATTATGCGCACTCATCACCATTACTAAAGTGTGAACATAAAACCTGCGTGATTTCACTATCCACTCATCAGAGTATTTAGTATCTTAAATAGTTTATATTCAAATGAACGGAATATAATATCATTTGATCTAATAAGAGCGGAACTTTTAATAAGATTAAACTTTGATGATAATTGTAAGAATTTACAACAATTTTTGCTTTCACCTGAAGGAACAGAATTAATAGGTTCTGTTTCTAAAAGGGCAAAATATATGTGGCAAAATAAATAGATGTACACCTTTAGCTTGATTTCTCATATTTAATATAATTTAATGAAAAGACTGAATTATAAATGTTTTGTTATGTTTTGTTTATTTTTTTATATATATTTTTACTTAAATAAATACAACATAAATCGAATCTTCGAATCATTTGCATGTTTTTATTTTTCAAGATTTTTCTCCTAAAATCAAGCTAAATGTTTCCAGATTCCAGATAGAAGACAGTTTGTATCTGGCAACCCTACCCTCTTTCCTTCCCTACCCTAACCTATCTTCCCTTGACCGATACAATGCACTGCATATATAGGGGAACCTCCTGAGTGTTGGTCTTAATTTAAAAAAAAAATTACAGACTGTCAGACTGACGTTGATGTTCATCTTAAAAAAATAGTTTTCTTAAAAAAATATTTTAAAATTGTTTTTCCTCAGTACTGAATAAATTACAAAAAATAAAATATTTATTTTAACTAAAATTGTTTTGCTCTAGCGTGTATTATATACTCGTATTTCAACTAATGTTTCGTTTTCTTTTTTTTCTTTTTAGGTAAGTTTTATGACATCAGAAATAAAATAAAATTTGTAAGTAATAAAATTAACAGAGTACCACAAACTATAATATAGGGTGTTTTTTTGTACGTGTGGTTTTCAAGAAGAAATAAAACGCATATTATTTTATGTTATGGACAAGAGTTAAGCTTTATTATAAAGCTAATATAGGGTGTTTTTAGACGTGTGGTTTTCAAGAAGAAATAAAGAGCATATTTTTTAATGTAATGGCCAAGAATTTAGCTTTATTATAAAGATAAGGCTTTGTCATTATGTTTCCAAATTGATTTCGGGCAAGTGGCCGCCGTGACTGGCTCTATTAAGTTCCAGCCGAGAAGCCCAATTTTCGAACACTTTTTGCAGCATTTGGGACCGTGTGTAAGCAATACCGCGCCGAATATTCTCTTTCAAGGCGTCAATCGTGTAGGTTAAATAACAAAGTTCAATCTTTCCAATAAACCAGAAATTGGAAAAAATAATCAATCCCTTTTTACAGCCGATTCAAATTTGAAATTTTTAAGGGTTAACCCTATATTACGAGGGCGGTTCGGAAACTTCTTAGCCTAGCACAAAAAGCGCAGTATAAACAGAAAAAAGTTAAGTGTTTTGGAAACTTCCATCTCTGCTATGAACACGTGTTAAATTTTGTTTCGATCTGGCAACACCTTCATATAGAAACAGGTGTTCACAAAAGACGCATCCGCGATTTTTTTGCAATGGAAAAATTAGAAATGCGTGGTGTCATTTAATATTTACATAAAAAGGTTTATCGGGACAAGAAATTCATAATGATATGGTGAATGTGTTAGGTGAAAGTGCTCCATCATATGCAACAGTAAAAAATTGGGTTGCTGAATTTAAACGTGGTCGTACAAGCATTGAAGATGAACCACGTAGTGGACGTCCAAAAACCGCAACAACAACAGAAATTGTAGCCAAAGTGCATGATATGGTATTAAATGATCGACGAATAAAAGTGCGTGAAATAGCTAATATCATGGGCATCTCAAATGATCGAGTCCATTTAATTTTGCATGAAGAACTACAGATGAAAAAGCTTTCTGCAAGATGGGTGCCGGACTTGTTAACAGTCGACCAAAAACGCATAAGACTGAACATTTCTCAAGCTTGTTTGGATCGTTTTCAGCGAAATAAAATGGATTTTAAGCGTCGTTTCATAACTGTTGATGAGACATGGATCCACCACTATACTCCAGAGACAAAAGAACAATCCAAACAATGGACTGAAGCTATAGGAAATGCCCCAAAGAAGGCAAAAACAATTTAATCGGCTGGTAAGGAGGTAAAAGAACAATCCAAACAATGGACTGAAGCTATAGGAAATGCCCCAAAGAAGGCAAAAACAATTTAATCGGCTGGTAAGGTTATGACAACGGTTTTTTGGGACTTCAAAGGTATTTTATTGATTGACTATCTGCAAAAGGGTAAAACAATAAATTCAGTGTACTATTGCTACCTTTTAGATCAATTAATTCATCAAGACAACGCACCAGCGCACAAGAGTGTTTTAACAATGGCTAAAATCAACGAATTAAAGTACGAGTTGCTTGACCACCTACCTTATTCTCCTGATTTAGCTCCCAGTGACTTTTACCTGTTCCAAATCTAAAAAAATTCCTTGCTGGCAAGCGTTTTACCTCAAATGAAGATGCAATTACAGTTGTAAACCACTATTTTGAAGACCTTGATGAAAACTATTTTAATCAAGGAATAGAATTGCTAGATAAGCGTTGGACTAAGTGTATTGAAGTTTCAGGAGATTATATTGAAAAATAAAAATATTTTTGAAAAACTAACTATTCTCTTTCATTGATAGGCTAAGAACTTTCCGAACCGCCCTCGTAATGAACAAATATATCTGGCGATGTTTTTTCCTATGCATTAACATTATTAATTTCTTCTCGATGGGTCGCCTATAGAAAGGCAACAAGCTTTCAAGTTTCCCAAAAAAACATCGAGTTTTTTGGTGGCTTTAAAGTAAGCGCAGATAAGGACGGATCGAATATTTAAACGGAGCTTCTCTTCTTCTCTTTTTCTTCTTCCTCATATTACAATACTGAATTATGTATGAAAAATGCCTCCCCATTTAAGTCCGTCAAGCATACTTCCCAATATAAGTATGACTAATAGCTGCAAATAATAATCGGCGATTTCTTTAAGTGTAAGTAATAACCAAATAAATAAACAGATAAACTCGACGCTAAAGACTGGCTGCCAATCTGTGTGTTTTCACTTCACTTGCTCCTACTTTCCGAGTCTACAATAATCGCATTTACATTTCTGCCGTGTTCAGAAAACGGCAACAAAGAGAACGGCACAGACAACTTTATGGCTTTTAATGAGAATTTGTTTGAATCTCCCTCTGTGTGTGTGTGTGCTGGAAGCATGTGTTATTAATGCCCAGTGGGGAATTGGCAGGGCCTTCTACAAACAATAAGGTCTGAGGCACATATCAGCTGGTCTTCCATAGGGAAGCTTGATGACAATTATACTTTTTATGAAATTAATTCGATGTACACTCCCAATTCACTTAAGAAGGACTGATTTTAGAAAGACAATTAAAAAGTTGTCTACATTCAAATTTAGTTTTTTAGAAGAGGCCTGAGAGAAGGATTTATTAGAGAAATTTGAAGGAGAATGGCTCGTTTCATGACTGCTAACCTAACTCCACTGTTTCAATGGATTTCCAGACAAGACCTTAAGCTATCATTATTGGAAGAGCGCTTTTGAACTGATTGAATATTTAAGCCAGCTATAGTTGATATCCTAAAACATCAAGCGAAAATTTAAATTAGAATGAAAGAGGCCCTTTTTACTGGCGATATATAAATGTATGAAGAGATTTGGTACTATTTCATTAGAGTTTGCTCAAAAATCGTTGAAGTAGTCTTCTGGAGCTACATCAACTGAAAACTATATGGGCCTTTTACAATTTGGTACTAGGAGAGTACTAGGCTTAAGTTTTAACAATTGTAATATTGCCGAAGTCAAAATATTGTAAAAATGTAATTCAAATAATTCAAAATATGGTTACAACAAACATATTTTTATCGTAAAGCACATATAATTATTGCCGTGACCATTTTTCTTCAACTTCAAATAGATTTTGCTCCCCTATGATTGGCCCTTCAGCTAAGGCCTGCTGAAGGGCCAATTTAGCCTTTCTCCTTACCACTGGACATTTTATGCCGTGTACTGAGAGAAACTCAACAAACATACTTACTTGGTGGCTTACTTGCTTGAAATGCATAATGAATACACCCAACAAGTATCGCGAGTGCACACGTACTCATGTCGATGACGATAGAAACTCGGCACTCAACTTTACAGATACGAGCAAAAAACATAATAAAGAAAAGAATATAAAAAACGTATCATACATTTTAATGGGAGTAGGTGTAGTGCAGTGTGATGGTGAAGCAAAAAATACAAAAAAGAAAAAAATATTTACAATATTAAAAAAAGGAAATAATAAAAAAAATCACAACATCATTCACAGGTGCGGTTAAAACAACAACAAACCTTAAAGTGATATAAAAGCAAATAGCAACAGCGAGAAACACTCACGAAAAGCTAAAGATCAATGTTTGTTATGCGCGGATTTCGGACACAATATATTCAGGTGGATTGCATACTTATATATCGTATATCTGTTCATACATAGTATCCATGGTTATGCATTTATTTTGAGGCGTATCTTAGAGATAAAAAGTCTTATTGTGGGATGATTCTTGGTTTATGCAAAGACAAATTTGTATTTCGCCAATGAATTTTTGCGTTAGAGTAAATATCAATGAAATTGCTTACAGGCCAGCAATAGTCTTTTCTAATGCAAACTAAAAATATTTATGTATAAAGTGTGTGACTAATGTTAAATGTTTACTAGCGCCCATAAGTAAGGGCCTTAAGTTTAGCCACATTTCTAAAATATGTGCAAGTTTTGTCGTTTTGAGTACTCACTCGTGTTTAGGTAGCTGATCTTTTTGCCCCTTCTGAATATCTTTGCCATATCAGAATATGTGACGCGCAAAATAGAAAGGGATATAAGGTTAAAAACCAGTTTTGTTCCATTTTAAAGATTAGGTCCCTTTCTATTTGCGCTTAGAATCGTCGACTTCACTTTCATAAAACGCGCATATCTCTGGGAAGGGAACATTTTTGGGGCATGGGATCGGTCTCATTCGATGCTCAGATGTTGTCCACATCAAAGAAAGAAAAAAAAGAAAATTTATTGTTTTACCCTTGGGTCCCTTTCTCTATGCGCTGGCACATATAAAGTTTATAGACTCGCCAAAATTTAAGTTTCTTTTTAAAAGCTCAAAGGATGCGAGTACATTTGAGTTTGTAATTCCGTTTGTAATAACTCGAAATTCTTATAAAGTATTTATGTAACGGGTGATCAATATAGAGGTATTTTTTTCAAAATAAAAAAATATACAATTATTCAAATCAGGTGTGGAATCTTTATTGTTCATTCGAAACGACATTTTATGTCATTTATTTTTTTAATATAATTTTCTCCAAATGTTGGCCGCAACTACCCCTCAGGGTGTCCATTCTGAGGGTCCAATTTTAAATGCCTCTTTCAAGCATTTCGACCAGTATGGTGTTGATGACAAGCGTAGTATTGGCTTCCAAAACCTGAATCGTAGCGGGTTTGTCAGCTTAGACCAGCTTGGACTTTACGTAGCCGCCAAGAAGTCTAAGGGTGTCATATTACACGAACTCTAAAGGTGTGATATCCCTCGATCTAAGCGGCCAACTCACCGGTCCAAAACGTCAAATTAGCTGCTTTTCGAAATGACCTCTCAACAGATCCTTTGTTTGAGCAGCTGTATGGCAAGTGGCACCGTCCAGTTAAGAACCAAGTGTAGTCAAAAATACGGGCTTCAATTTCAGGTAGCTTAAAGATCGATATCATGGCGCGATAGCGAGCACCGTTCAGGGTTACGATCCGGCCATCATCATTTTTGAAAAAATATGAACCGATAATTCCACCAGCTTATAAACCGCACCAAACCGTGTTTTCTCTGCGTATAATGACTCCTCTTGAACCTCTTCTTGTTGCTCTTCAGCTTAAAGGCGGCAATTTTGTTTATTGACTTTGCCGTTGAGCCAGAAATGGGCCTCATCACTAAACAAAATTTTGGTCGAAAACAGCAAATCTTCCCGTTTCCCACCGAACGCTCATTTCCATAATACAGTTGCCAACATTTAAAGGTAATTATTTTCAAAAAATAAATGCCATAAAATGTCCTTTCAAATTACTAATAAAGATTCCACACTTGATTTGAATTTTTATATTCTTTTTTTGTTCTGAAAAAATAACTCAAGATGGAATACCCTATATTAGCGATATGACGATGAAATGATATTAGCATGATCAAAACACATCCTGGAGGAATGCCATATGAAGGTATTTTTTCAATAGGGGTTTTTTCACAGATTACGCGTGAGTTGTGTTAAACTTTATTTTTTTTCTTTTCCATATTGTATGCCATTTCATCATGGAAAGAAAGAACGCAATGGAAGAAAGAACGCGAAAATCACGGTTTTCGATAGTTGGTTTATTTGATGTTGGTATGAAAAGAAACACACCCTGATAGAAAAGAGGCCGGTGCCACGCCCTTTTCTCCATTTGCAGAGGTGCAGGATTTAACATATTCGACCACAGCCATATTTAGCTACTTTACTAGTTTTTTTGCAGAGTTACTATTTTTGGTCACATCAAATGATATAGATTCTCCTAGGGGTTTATAAGTTTCGACCCGTTCGCCTATAATTTTCCCACTTGACTTTTCTCCATATGCAGAGGTGCAGGATTTAACATATTCGACCACAGCCATTTTTAGCTACTTTACTAGTTTTTTTGCAGAGTTACTATTTTTTGTCACATCAAATCATATAAATTCTCCTAGCCAATAAAAAAAAACTCAAAACTTCATACATGATCAGACTTTGCTAACTTCAACCGTAACGAGACCATTTCCACGTTAAACCAAGTGGCAATAAGTGGTCCGATTGACCACAAACTGGTGTAATTAAATTTAAAGGGAACTCCGAAATGTTCGATCTATTATGTATTGCGTCAATTATTTTTCATTTTCATATTAACTTTTCAAAATCCCACCATGTGATGTCTGTCTTCTTACATATGCAAATACATAATATTGAAATGTTCGTTTTCAAACAACAGAGCGTAAGAGTTGCGAAATCAATTTCCTTATCGTGTTCAAAAATTTTAATATTACCATAACGATGCGATTTATTTCTAGACTCAAATACCGGGTGTGTATTGAACAACAACCCATGTCAATGTCCCGCATGGTGATTTCAGAATGGCATAAATCATTTTCTAACAAAAAGAGAAATGAATGGAATGGAATTGTTTGGTTTAAGCGTTTTTTGTTTTAGTTACGGGTTTGGGAATTTTTCTTTTACTAATTTAGCCAGGGGAGGCAGGGAAAGAAGGGGTGCGGGGGGCCAAAAAACCAAAACACCATTCAAAGATCATTGACTTTTCTTTGTGCCTTTCTTCTCTGCTTCGGTTTTCTAGCCCGAGGAGATATGACGGGTAATCAGAGGCAAACATTTCTTATTTCGATTGGTTTTGTTGTTTTTTTTTTGGTTTTCATACCTTCCACAAGATTAACTATCCCATTATTAGGGGTTTTTCGATTTTTTGTTTTCACTATCATAAAAGAATTTCTAATGATGTATTTAGATTTTTTTTGCTCATTAAAATTATTAATGTTTTGGAGGAAGAAAAATCAGAGATGTTGTGTTATGGTTTAACAGTGGAAGAAAACAAAAGATTGGAAAGAATAATTATTGTTATGTCATCATATCGCCCATCCGTATCATTAGCATTCGACTCAGCCTGATCAGCGTCTACAACAGCATCATCAGAGCATCGCCATTATGATCGTAATCACCAGCGTCTTGGGCTTTTGTACTTCAGCGGGTCTATAGCATATTATTTTTTTTAAAGAACTATTATTGGTTTCTTCTTATTGGCGTTTTCTTACATTTCGCCAAATCGCACATATCTTCTCCCAGAAAGGTATATACGCTTCATTTACAACCAGAATTTGTTTTCCGGCTGGTTTGTTAGCCAACAATAGACGGCTTAATGATTTGTTAAGTTTTTTTCAAAAAAAAAAAATTAAGGCGAAAAAACGTTCAGCCGTCTTATTTTGTTTGTTTGCTTGCTAAAATCGCCAAAACACCAAAGAATTCAAAAATCGCTTTGCGTTTAGTTACAGCTGAGTGAATTTTGATTAATACAAAAACAATATGAACGAAAAAAATCAAGATTTATTTGTAATTAACACAAGATTTATTTTAAGAACTCTCTTTGATTCAGCATTTTTTTCGGGTTTGTTTCGGTAGTATGTGTGTAAGCGTCTTTTTTCGTTTTTGCTGATTTCGATTGTTTGTTATTTGGTTGGTATTTGAAAACAATTTTTTCTTTAATTAAAAATTCATTTAAGCAAATTGAAATCATAAAATCATTAAGAAATCTCACAAAAATACCATTTTTTTTGTTCGATATATACGAGGGCGGTTCGGAAAGTTCTTAGCCTATCAAATAAAGAGAATAGTTTTTCAAAAATATTTTTATTTTTCAATATGATCTCCTTCAATACACTTAGTCCAACGCTTATCTAGCAATTCTATCCCTTGATTAAAACAGTTTTCCTCAAGGTCTTCAAATTAGTGGTTTACAACTGTAATTGCATCTTCATTTGAGGTAAAACGCTTGCCAGCAAGGATTTTTTTAGATTTGGGAACAGGTAAAAGTCACTGGGAGCTAAATCAGGAGAATAAGGTGGGTGGTCAAGCAACTCGTACTTTAATTCGTTGATTTTAGCCATTGTTAAAACACTCATGTGCGCTGGTGCGTTGTCATGATGAAAAATTATTTTTTTGTGTTTTAAGCCAGGACGTTTTTTTTCGAATTTGTACATTTAATTGATCTAAAAGGTTGCAATAGTACTCTGAATTTATTGTTTTACCCTTTTGCAGATAGTCAATCAATAAAATACCTTTGAAGTCCCAAAAAACCGTTGCCATAACCTTACCAGCCGATTGAATTGTTTTTGCCTTCTTTGGGGCACTTCCTCCAGCTTCAGTCCATTGTTTGCATTGTTCTTTTGTCTCTGGAGTATAGTGGTGGATCCATGTCTCATCAACAGTTATGAAACGACGCTTAAGATCCATTTTATTTCGCTGAAAACGATCCAAACAAGCTTGAGAAATGTTCATTCTTATGCGTTTTTGGTCGACTGTTAACAAGTCCGGCACCCATCTTGCAGAAAGCTTTTTCATCTGTAGTTCTTCATGCAAAATTAACTGGACTCGATCATTTGAGATGCCCATGATATTAGCTATTTCACGCACTCTTATTCGTCGATCATTTAATACCATATCGTGCACTTTGGCTACAATTTCTGTTGTTGTTGCTGTTTTTGGACGTCCACTACGTGGTTCATCTTCAATGCTTGTACGACCACGTTTAAATTCAGCAACCCAATTTTTTACTGTTGCATATGAAGGAGCACTTTCACCTAACACATTCACCATATCATTATGAATTTCTTGTCCCGATAAACCTTTTTTATGTAAATATTTAATGACACCACGCATTTCTAATTTGTCCATTGTAAAAAAATCGCGGATGCGTCTTTTGTGAACACCTATTTCTATATGAAGGAGTTGCCAGATCGAAACAAAATTTAACATGTGTTCATAGCAGAGATTCCAAAACACTTAACTTTTTTCTGTTTATACCGCTTTTTGAGCTAGGCTAAGAAGTTTCCGAACCGCCCTCGTATGAAGATAATATTCAGCGGATTGTTGTTGAGTCAGTTTGAATTGCGGTGGACATTGAACGGCTCGGTAATGTGCGGTCATCATAGAGTGTATTTGTTGTTGTCACGATTGCGGATCGACCCTGAGGACATACCACAAGATTACACCAGATCCTCAGTAAAAATAAGAAGCAACCCATTTTCACACAGTGTGTCGTACGAGGGCATATCAATAATGTCGAAAAAAGACATTTTTTTCAACAAAAAAATATTTTTTAACAATATCGACTTTTAGCCCAATACACTTAGTCCAACATTTCTCCGATTTTACATCCCTTCCAAAATATAGGATTTTCGAGGTCCATAAAAAGGCATTTGTTTGATCAATATTTTCTTCGTTGGAACTCAATCTCTTCCCACCGAGACATTTGTTAAGGCTTATGAATATTATGAAAATGGGCTTTCGGTGGGAAGCGGAAAGATCCGCTGTTTTCGAACAAAATTTTGTTCCGTAATGAGGCCCATTTTTGGCGCAACGGCAACGTCAATAAACAAAAATGAAGCATTTGGGCTTAAGAGCAACCAGAAGATGTTGAAAAAGTGTCATTATACCTAGAGAAAACCACACTTTGGTGCAGTTATGGCTAGAGGAATCATCGGTCCATATATTTTCAAAATTGATGATGGGCGGAACGTTACCGTGAATGATGCTCGCAATCGCGCCATAATGTCGGACTTTTTGCTACCTGAAATAGAATCCCGTAATCTTGACGACACTTGGTTTCAACAGGACGGTGCCACTTGCCATACAGTTGCTCAAACAATGGATCTATTGAAAGGTCATTTCGAAAAGCAGCTAATTTTACGTTTTGGACAGGTGAGTTGACCGCCTAGATCGAGTGATATCACACCTTTAGGCATTTTTCTTTCAAAGTATATGCTGACAAGTCACCTACAATTCAGGTTTTGGAAGCCAAAATTACGCGTGTCTTTAAAGCTATACCGGTCGAAATGCTCGAACGAGTCATCCGAGTCAGAATAGAAACGCTCAGTCGTAGTTTAGGCCAACATTTGAAGGAAATTATATTCAAAAAATAAATGCGATAAAATTTCCTTTCAAATTACCAATGAAGATTCCACACTTGATTTGAATTTTTATATTTTTATTGTTCTGAAAAAATACCTCTAGATGGAGCACCCTATATAAGGTAGCATTTGTAGTCTCTTTAAGGACCGTTTATGGGCCGACGTCCCGAGTCAGTTGCTATAAATTCACACTAGAGGTCAATTTTTGCATCCACACGCAGAGAAAAGATATGGTTACTATATGGTCACGGCAACAATAGTATGTTCTCTGCAATAAAAGTATGATCGTCGCAGCAATAATATTGTTTTTCGAATTTCATTTTGACAATGGTATGATTGCGGCAATATTAATATTGTTGAAATGTAACAATAGCATTGTTGCCAAATTTGAAAAATGAAAATATGGTTGTAGCAACAATAATAATATGGTTGGTGCCACAAAACTATTGTTTTTAGGTTTTATTTTAACAATCATATGATAACGGCAATCATACCGACGAAATCATAATATTTTTTTAATTTGACAATGTTATTGTTACGAATCCTTCGCAATAATAGTACTTTTTATATGTAAATTAATTTTTTTCAAAACAAACTACTTTCGATTAGTATAACTGAAATATTTTTAATAAATGAATTTTTTCTACTGTTAAATAAATCAATCCTATTATTAAGAGTTTAATGTATTTTTACAAAATTTACTTAATAATAATCTCTATTGCTGAATAACAACTTAATTCAATTTTTAAAAACAATTTTGGGGATTATAGTATGGTTGTGTGTGAGTCTTACTATGGTTGTAAGGATCTTGCTATGGTTGTATGTTCAACATACTATGGTTATGAGGATCATAATATGGTTGTGGGGATCATAGTATTGTTGTGGGGATCATAGTATTGTTGAGTGTGAATAATAATATGGTTGTGGGGAACAAAGTATGGTTGAGTGTAAATAATAATATGGTTGTGTGGATCATAATATGGTTGTGTGCGAATAGTTCTATTGTTGTGAGGACCATAATATTGTTATGGTGATAATAGTATGGTTGTGTGTGAACCATACATTGTTGTGATGATCATAATATTGTTGTGCCGCAACCATATAGCCAACCATAGTATGATGCTCTTTGAATATTGTTATCGCAACCATACTTTTTTCTGTGTGCAGCGAACAATACGATTGTAAACTAGTGTAGCTAATTCACCTTGTAACAATTTATTATACCGCCATTTCCACCCCCGCCACCACTTATAACACAAATTCAATTAGCTTTTTCTATAATTGAACATTTCACAAGCTTCGCCTTCTACGGACCTACGAGTATCAATTATTTGCTCATCAACAAAATACACCAGGCAAACTAGTAATTTTTTCCAAACTGGGGGGAGAAAAATACAGACGCATTTTCAACACGTGTCTTTCGTGCCAAATTTCTGCACAAGCATTAATTTTAATAAATAGTATTTTCGATTAAAAAAACAACAATAACAAAGACAAATAATTATTGTAATTGATAAACCTAAAATTTTATTTAGACATTCCTTTGTCTAAGTATGTGTGGCTATTTTTTCAGCAAATGACACGTTCAACGATTTGTTCTCTTTCGTAAATTATAGCATGTTGCCGTTTTCAATCAATTTTGTTTAAAATAAATGTGATCAGTCTGTAAGTACTGTGCTGTTGTTGTTGTTGCTGTCGTTGGTGGCGGTGATTTGTTGGTTTATTTGGACAATCTGAAAAATGTGTTGCAAACAGCACATATTAAGCAATAAATGCACATTACGTTTTTTTGCGATTTGACTTTTTTCGAATTTCAGTTTTTGGTATTATAGCAATGACATAAATACGCGATTGGTTCAGATAGGCTGTTTTTGTTTAAAAACAAATCACCGTTTTGGGTGCCCATGTATGCTGGGGCTGAGTAGTTCTCTAAAGTGTTTAAAGAGAACACTGCTAAATACCAAGCATTTTTGAGAACAAACAAGTAAAAACGTCGATAAGTTCGGCCAGACCGAATTATATATGTGACGCGCAAAATAGAAAGGGACCTAAGGGTAAAAACCAGTTTTTTCAGGAGAGCCATTTTAAAGATTTAAATACGTGTATCTACAGTATACCATCACATTCATAAAACGCGCATATCTCTGGGAGGGAACACTTTTGGGACATGGGATCGTTCTCATTCGATGCTCAGATGTTGTCAACATCAAAAAAAAGTGAAAATTGATTTTTTTACCCTTAGGTCCCTTTCCCTATGCACTGTCGCATATGACGTATACGCTACTAAAGCGCATTAACAAAATGGTACGTTTTTAGGGCCGTTTCGGCCTATGCATCCATCCCTAATCTTACCCAAAACTTCAAAATTGGTTGCAAAACGATTAACTAAATTTAAAGTAAAATCAAGAACAAACGACGTAGCCACACCATATAAAGGGTGGTTAAATTTTAAGGACCCATGTTGATTTTAAATAAAAAACACAAATTATTAAGGAACTTGTCATTTCTTTTTATTTTGATAATATTGGTATGGTTCAATTATGTATGGAACAAAATATCGGCCAAATGGCCGCCGAGACCTCGGCGGCACACCTCCATCCGATGGTCCGCATTTTCGATGACGTTCAGGCATAATTGGGGTTCTATGCCGTTAATGTGCCAAATTATCTCATCCTTTAGCTCTTGAATTGTTGCTGGCTTCTCGACGTACACCTTATCTTTCAAATAACCCCAACGAAACAAGTCCAACGGTGTCAAATCACATGATGTTGGCGGTCAATTAACATCGCCACGACGTGGAATAACACGTCCATTGAATTTGTCGCGCAAAAGAGCTTTTATTTCATTAGCTGTTTGGCAAGTGGCATCGTCCACATCCAGATCTTCCAATTCGTTGTTCGCTCATCTCACGATAGCGAACAGCATTCACAGTAATTGCCTGACCGCCTCATTTTGAAATAAAAAAATTGACCCGGTGATGCCGCCAGCCCAAAAACCGCACCAAACAGTTAACGCGTTGCTCGCTTGTGTATCTTTCAATGGTTCAAATTGAGTTAGCTGAAATTGTGAAATATCAAATGAATGAAGAAAAAAACTTGACGTTTAGGTGTGGTTCACATTCAACATCGGCCCTTAAAATTAAATCACCCTTTATATTCCCCTCTCACTCAAGCGCATCCCTAATCTATCATAAAACTTCAAAATTACTCTATATGTGGACTAGTATCAAAAGCTACTTTAATTTGAGTACCCATATGCCCATATTTACTAATAATTGCCCGTTTTGACCATGTGGAACTATTTTTGGGCCACGTGAACCAAAAAGTCCAGCAACTGTGACCTTTTTGAGGTATTTAGTACTTAATACTATAATAGTACACATTTTAACCATTGTCTGTCCACAAAACTTGATTTGTTAAGCACTAAAAAAAGTGTAATTTTTATCGAGGTACTATTTTTCCCTAAATATGGTACTTTTTCTCCCCCTAAGCCGATTCCCCTCTATGTAAATTGAATCCCATATAGCTTATGACCATAAGCCATCGTCTTGCAAATTTTCAGAATCCTTCGATAATTCGTTCGACGGCTATCGTGCTTTTAACGGACACATGGACGGACGGGCAGGGTGAGCGACTTTGAACTTTTACGACGATCAATGATAAAGGGTGTTTTTTTAGACGTGCGGTTTTCAAGAAGAAATAAAACGAATATAATTTAATATTATGGCCAAGAATTTAGATTTATTTTAAAGATAAGGGTTTGCCGTTATGTTTTAAAAATAATTTCGGGCAAGTGGCCGCCGCGGCTAGCTCGAGTAAATTTCAGCCGAGGGGCACAATTTTTTACCACTTTATGCAGCATTTGGGACCGTATGTCAGCAATAACGCGCCGAATATTCTCTTCTAAGGCGGCAATCGTGTCGGGCTTATTGGAGGCCACGCTACAGGCCCTCGACGCGAGATAATGCTCTTACCAAAAGTTTCCTTTAAAAAATTGATTGTTTCGTCTTGTTGGAACCAAGGGTCGGTCACATCAACATCCTCCAATTCAGCTACGAAAAATTCATTAATCATGGCTCTATAGGGTTCCCTATTGACTGTAACATTATGGCCGGCTTCACCATTCACGGTTACTGCTTGGCGGAGCTAATGTTCGCAGAAGTACGGCCGGAAGACGCCGCCAGCCCATAAACCGCTCTTAACAGTCACTTTTTGTGGATACATCGGCTTTTCCACAATCACTTGTGAATTATCATTTGCCCCAATGCGGCAATTTTGCTTGTTAACGAATCGACTGTGAAAACATTTGTTCGATTATGCTGACCAAAGAAATCACGAACTGCACGAAAAGCCCAAAAGGCTTCATTAAACTTTAAGCGCTTCTTAATTGTGTACCTTTCCTTGGTTGAATTGTGAAACACTGAAACAAAGAAATGTTAAATTTCTTAAAGGTGTGATTCAAAATTAACATCGTGCATTATGGTTGGACCATCCATTAGTTCCGTTTTTTGGAACGTCCGCAACGGTACTTTCGGCACAAATATTGTTTTCCTTAAAATTTTTTAAAAATTAAATGCCACTTTTAAAGTACTCTCCAAGAAGTGGCGTTGATGTAGGTTTCAGGAAAATATCGCATTCAGAACGCAAATTGGATTAATACAGGGTGGCTGATGAATATTGCTACATTATGAAACTAAAATTACTCTTTTTTTCAGTGTATGGCATTCATTTTTCTTTTATTCATGTTATAAATTTTATGTTCATGAATTTTATTAAATAAAGCTTAATAAGTTTTAAAAATAATAGAATTTAGATGCCCGCCCTGCTCGTTGATGCATGTGCGGCATCTTACCAAAAAGTTGTTCATTACTGCTTTCTTCGGAATTCTGTCATAACAGGCCGGGCTATTTGAGGAGTTGCACCATCTTGCTGAAACAACACAGAGTTGACGGAAATCCTCATTCGGCGTAATGCTGGATAGAAAAACTCTCTCAACATGCTCAAGGGACGGTCTCCAGTAACCGAAGGGGTGTACGTTTTCTTCGAAGAAGTAGGACCCGACAATGCAGAGTGATGAAAATGCACACCACACTGTGACACGAAGTGGATGCAATTCCGTCTCATGGAGTATCTGTGGGTTGGAAGCACTCCATATTCGACAATTTTGTCTGTTTATGTTGCCGTTTAAATCGAAATGGGTCTCGTCGGACAAGAAAAGACAGTTCAACATGTTTCCTCCGTCCTTCTCTACCATTTAAAGCATCTTTTGGCAAAAATCGAATCGGAAAGTCTGCTGCGTTCAAATTGTTGGCCATTTGAATTTTATATGGGAATAAGTCCAAATCTTTGTGCATAATTGACAGAAATGGCTGTCGGCTTATATCCATTTGAGCAGATAAGCTTCTTGTCGAAACTCTTGGATTGTTTTTATATGACAGCACCAACAGCAGCGATTGTTTCCTCCGTCCGAACTGAAAGGTTTCGATGGTAAGGTCTTCGGTTGACTTGATTGTTAACAAGTCTCATTATGGTCCATCTGCTCGAAGGATTACCGACAAACGTGCGCCTATACTCTCTTTAAACCGAAACTACGGACTCCAGTGCGTGATAGCGGCGAACAGTCAAAGTTATTGTTTTAGTGCCCCAGTTATCCATTTTGTTAAATCTAAAAATTAATCTGCAAAATAACAAAAAAATAACCATATTAAATAGAAAAAAGGTTATTAATTTTTTTTTTGGTAGCGGCTTTCGTCAGCCACCCTGTATAAGGAAATCAAACAACAGAATTTACCCATATTTGACAGCGCATAGAGAAAGGGACCTAAGGGTAAAAAAATCAATTTTCACTTTATTTTTGATGTGGACAACATCTGAGCATCGAATGAGACCGATCCCATGCCCCAAAAGTGTTCCCTCCCAGAGATATGCGCGTTTTATGAAGTCGATGATTCTAAGCGCAAATAGAAAGGGACCTAATCTTTAGAATGGCTCTTCAGAACAAAACTTTTCATCAACTTTTCACTTTTTTTTGATGTGGACATCATCTGAGCATCGAATGAGACCGATCCCATGCTCCAAAAGTGTTCCCTCCCATAGATATGCGCGTTTCATGAAAGTGAAGTCAACGATTCTAAGCGCAAATAGAAAGGGACCTAATCTTTAAAATGGCTCTTCTGAACAAAACCTTTGGTCCCTTTCTATTTTGCGCGTCACATATATAGGAAGTTGCTCGTAGCGAAGGATTATTTTTCAGAAGTATAACAAGCTTAAAAACAAATCATCCTGACAAAATGCAAAATTTCCGGTATTCGGTAAAATTGAACGCTTTTAAACGAAACTCAACCAACCTGGCCGGCCGCCCAATTCATGTTCACTCGTTATAACATTTTGATGCCAACAGCAAACATAATACAAAAAAACATTAACTTTCTTTGCATTAAAGTAAAAGTTTAGTTCAAGTAACCAAAAAAAAAAATAAACACTCTTGCACACACAAACAGATGACATATTAACACAAACACGAACTCACTCACACGGACAGCAAAGAAACTCAATAAAAGTTACCTTTTTCTGCTAGTCGTCGTGCTTTCGGTTAACAAATTTTTTGTTTACATAAGAAAATAAGGTGTCCAAACGGAGAGAGAGAGGGGGTGATGAAGGAGGAGAAGTTGATTTTAGGTATGAATGCCATAAGAAAAACTCACAAACACACACACACGCTCTTACTGAAGTACAAGTGAGAAATTGAAAGAGCACAAACAGGTTTTCTTGATAAGTGGCAGACAAAAACAAAACGAAAAAAGAAAAACACCGTAACTAGAGGTACTAGTATGAGTTCGAGTACTTGTACTCGTACTCGTACCTGCATTCGTATTAAAAGAAAAACTTGCAAGTGACCACCGAACGGAGGTTGTGCAGTTGGCTTGGTACTCTGCGGTTGTGGCGGGGTTGGAGGGTGGTGGTAGGTACGTTGGTTGGTGGGTAAGAAATACCTGTTTAGTTAACCGTTAGAAACAATGTGCATAATTTGTTATTATTTTTTGAGCAGTGCTTACTGCAACCAAAAGTACTGACTGACTCTGTCAGCGAGGGGACTTAACAGAAGTTTGGCAATTGAGTCGGTTGCAATTTGATTGAAAGAACAAAAATTCTGAAGAGCAGACTTATTGTTGCAGTACAATCAAATGTTTATAATCATGATGGATATTGGCTTCGACATACTATAAGATATTGGGTATGATAATACTTGTATTTGGCAAATATAACTAACTATTCGGTATACTAATTATGTCCTAATTATTGGACAGCAGAACCGCCATTGGTAGTATTAAATAGTTGCGTATACCAGCAATTGGTAATGTCGATAATAAATTTCCTTTCGAATGGTGTATACACTTTTAAATCACACTGAAAAAATCTGTGAAAAAATTCCTATAAACTCAATTTTTTTTAAATTTTTTGTAATCACTCTTTTTACAACACACACACACACATGTTGTAAAAGAAATCTATTGATGGCTCTCGATGTGGAGTCTCTTTAGAGGTGGCAAGAGTGAGTTGTATTTTCGTGGGCAATTGTGTGAAGAAAACTTGAAAAGTAAGGTTTACAACAGTAGTTCTCATTCGTTTGGGGAGAGCCTGGCCTTATAGAGTTCGGTTTTACTTTCAACAATTGCAGCAAGGCTTTCTGTAGAGGGTTGTCATGGACCCGAAATCATGATAAAAGTAGTGTGCAGCCACAAAAATCAATGTCACTTTGCCATTTTGTTAAAAACTTGTCTTCTATTTAAATATAGAAGCAAGAGGTCTTGAGCCGGTTTAATTCCTGTTCAATGTGTAAAAGCAACAGACCGAAATAAAACAAACGAGCTAAACAATTTTTTTGTAATTTTTAAACTTTGGATGCGTTTTTACACAGAATTTTTTAAAAGGAACCAAATAGTTTGGTTGTGCTATGTGATAACTTTCTTGGTAATCACAGAAGCGACAACTATGTCGCAATTGTTGATGAATTTTTGAGTGCGTATGGTGAAATGGGCTGCAACATGTCAATTAAAATTCATTTCCTCCATTCACATCTAGACTTCTTCCCAGAAAACCTGGGCCAGTTCAGTGAAGAACAAGGCGAACACTTTCATCAACATATAATTACAATGGAAAAACGTTTTGAAGGAAAAGAATAAATAAAATTAGTTTCCGAATATTGCTGGTCACTTAAACGGGATACTGATGATGTTCAATTAAAAAGAAATTTTAAAAATGACACCGAATTGTATTCGTAAGAACACTCTCTTTATTATTCAGTTCAAAAATTCTGTGTAAAAACGCATCCAAAGTTAAAAAATTACAAAAAAAAAAATTAAAAAATGGGTTTACAGGAAAAATGCGCAGATTTTTTCGGTATGTGTAAAGGGTATACAACATTCAAAAGGCCGCAGTTTCTTCTTTTCAAATCAGCCGACTTAAAATCGGTTGATATTCAACCAAGTTACTGGCATATAAGTGCGTAAGATCCGAAAAACCGGGTTTTTACCCGTAACTTCAGATTTTGGAGGTGTTTGGGAAATTTTAAAACCGGTTTCTTGTTGTACTCAGCAAGATCAACAAGAAAAATAATATCATTTCCCAGGTATTTTTTTCTCTGTTACACAGTGTTATGTTTCAACGATTTAATTGTCTCTGGATGCTTTGCGTAACATTTATTCTTAATGGCTCCCACAGAAAATAACCCAAAGGGCTCGGCTGACTTTTCGATTTTCCAAAACAGTGCGTAAAATCTAGTAGATGGTTGCGTTGGCGTTGGCTTTGTGACATGTGGCCGCTTCTTGTTGAAATCAAATGTCGTCCATGTCATTCTCTTCAATATTTGGAAACAAAAATTCGTAGAGGATGGCGCGGTAAAACTCACCATTGACGGCAACGGCGACTCCTTGCTTATTTTCAAAGAAAAATGGCCGAATGATGCCGCCAGCCCAAAATCCACACCAAACAGTGACTCGTTGTTGATGCATTGGCTTCTCAAAAGTCACGTGTGGGTTCTCCCCATATGCGACAATTTTGCTTATTGACATTGTCACCGAGATGAAAATGAGCCTTATCTGAATACACGATTTTTCGGTAAAATTCTTCATCTCCTGCCAACAATCTTCAGCCTATTGGGCGAGTCGAAAACTCATCGGATGATGTTCCACTACGAGGGTTGCTTTATATATTTCTGGTCAGGTAACACTAAGTGTTGCCCGGCGCCATCTCACATTTCCATTGGAAAGTTTGATATTTTTTAGCATAAACGTACTCAGAACGTTTTGACGTACGACCATCATTTGTGTTGTTACATTGACTTGAACAAATCAATTTGGCAAAAAATGGAATTAACTCGTGAAAATTTTCGTGCGATCATTTTTCACAAGATTCAACGTGGATGATCATGACAAGAGTGCATCGATGAACTTAAGTCATTGTATGGCGATGAAGCACCATCCTATAGCACCGTGAAAAACTGGTTTAATGAATTCAATCGTGGCCGACGCTTTCTCAAAGACGAAAATCGTCCAAAAACAGCCGCACAATTTGACAATCGCTCAAAAAAAGGCTCGTGTCGATTGGTGCAAAGAAATTTTAAAAAATACGATCGCGGTGCTTTAAAATACGTTTATAAAATCGTCACAGGTGACGAATCATGGATATATGCGTATGAGCCCGACACAAATCAGCAATCGACCGTGTGAGTCTTCAAAGACGAGCCAAATTTATGGAAAGTTATTTGTGGAAAAAACACTTCGAAGCAAATGGTCGCCTGTTTCTTCGGCAAAACTGGTCATGTGGCGACTGTTCCGCTTGAGCAACGTAGGACGGTCAATTCTGAGTGGTACACCACAATTTGTTTGCCTGAAGTCTTCGGAGAATCATTGTGCACCATAGCAATGCGAGCTCTCACACATCGGCTCGAACCAGCGCCTTTTTGACCGGCCAAAACGTCGAATTGATGGGTCATCCGCCGTACAGCCCTGACTTGGCACCCAATGACTTCTTTTTATTCCCTTACAGCAAGAAAAAATATGCGTGGTCAGGATTTTCGTCGCAAGAAGATGCTGTTGAAGCGTTCAAATACGATGTTTTGGAGGTGTCTCAATCGGAGTGGAAAAAGTGCTTCGACAATTGGTTTAAGCGCATGCAAAAGTGTATAAATCATGCTGAAGAATGCTTTGAAAAACAATAAAACCATTTTTGATGATAAATATTCGCATTTTCGTTATTAGGCCAAAAATATATATATCAGCCCTCGTATTAAATGACAAAGTTCAACCTTTCCAATTAAACCAGAAATAAATTGTTATAGCGGCACACCGTACCGGGAGACAGCCCTTGGTCGAAGAATTGCTGCTTCGGGTCGATCCGGTGCATAGAACCGGCTGTCGTGGGATCGACCTATACATACATATGTGACAGCGCATAGAGAAAGGGACCTAAGGGTAAAAAAAATCAATTTTCATTTTTTTTTCTTTTTTTGATGTGGACAACATCTGAGCATCGAATGGTACCGATCATATGCTCCAAAAGTGTTCCCTTCCAGAGATATGCGCGTTTTATGAAAGTGAAGTCGACGATTCTAAGCGCAAATAGAAAGGGACCTAATCTTTAAAATGGCTCTCCTGAACAAAACTTTTCATCAACTTTTTACTTTTTTTTTTTTGATGTGGACAACATCTGAGCATCGAATGAGACCGATCCCATGCCCCAAAAGTGTTCCCTCGCAGAGATATGCGCGTTTTACGAAAGTAAAGTCGACGATTCTAAGCGCAAATAGAAGGGGGCCTAATCTTTAAAATGGCTCTGGTTTTTAGCCTTAGGTCCCTTTCTATTTTGCGCGTCACATATGTGGTTTCATGCAGCGTTTAAAAGTTTGTGCTTTGCTATTCTGTGAAAATTATGAAATCAATAGGAAAATGGTATTTGAAATGACAAACAGTTTTCTTATAAAGGCATTTCATACACAATAAGAACATTTTCGTAAAACATATAAAGCCAAATTACGAAATTTATACGAAATGTACGTAACTGCCACAAAAATGTTCCAAGAAAGTACGAACAAATTTCTTTAGTGTACATCAGCCTCTCCATTGCACGCTAACAATTAAAACGTTCAGTTTCTTACAACGCCGATCAGCAAAAACCCTTTCCGCACATCCCACGTATTTTGCCAACATAACAACAAGACAATCCTACAAAATGCCTAAATGCACATTTGTTGTGTTTTTTTTGCAATATACAAAAGCAGGCAATTATCGAAACGACGGTGTTTAATGAACAAAAAAAAATTGAAAAAAAATCCAAGTGGTTTGTTAGCCGCTTTTGCCGATTGGTTTGGTTTATTTAATTTTGTTGTTTTTTTTTGTATTTCTTTTATTTGCAATTGCTTTTCTGTCGATTTTAAAGTTCAAAGGTTTGTCTTTTGTTTGTTGCTGTATTTTTTCACCTCCCCCACAACGTAGCGAGAAAATTATTTAAAGCGTGAGAATTTGGGTTTTTATCGAACGGCTGCAGTTCGGCTTACAATCGTCGTCGTTTTTTCGCTATTGTGGTTTCGCTATTTACTTGCAGTGAAAATTAAATGCAGTTTAAACTACAAAATGTCATTATTTCGTAAACAAATTGTTTTAGTCGTTTGTGTTTTTTTCTAGTTTTGGTTTTCGTTTGAATGTTTTTCATTCAGCAAGAGACACGACAAAATAAAATCAATAAATTGTTTCTATTGTTGCAGTTTTACAGCAGCGTGGGGGTTCAGGGTTAATTACGAGTACAAAATTATAATAAAACGGCACAAAAAAATGATGAAGTAAACCATTGAATGGAATTTCATTAACTTGTCTTTAAACAAAAACTATAGCAGTCTGGCTTAGATTGTTTTTTTTTTGGTTGTGGTAAAACTAATTAGATTTTTGTAGGTAGGAACAGCTATTCTTTTGATCTTATAGTCTTGCTATATTGTAATTCAATCAGAATTTACTTTTTTTACACCTCGATCTCCTCATATTGGCTTCGGTTTATTCGACTCTTTTTTTCTCAGTCCACATATAAATCCAACACTGTTCGCGACGCCATAGGAGCTACTGGACCCTTCTAAGCTATGTTGTTGTTGTATCAGATAAAGGGTAAGCTATTTAAAAGTTTAAATTAGAATCGGCTGTAAAAAAGTACTGGTAATGTTTTCAATTTTCTGGTTTATCCTAGCCAAATTGAAATTTGTCATTTAATAATGGAACTTAATACGAGTATCATTCATATGGCTACCACAACTCGCTCGGCACACATTACTCCGTTTTATTGACAAAAATCAGAAAACTGACCTGCTTTGAATTCAAATTTTTTGATATCATTAGAAATAAAAGTCCAACTACGTAAGAAAAATCCGCAAATATGTTTTCATAGAAATATATACATTTTTGGTCTCCAGAGCCTTCAAAGTGAAAGTTTTGTATCCAGAATTAAATAATATTGTAGTTTCTTTTCTGAGTAGTTGAACGAAAATATTTTTCAAAGACAAATGGGAACAAACCTTGCTTTATTTTGAAATCTTATAATTATTATTTTTAATTAATTTATTAATATTTAATTTTTGTAGATGAATATGTGAAACATTTCCAATTTTTGATGGTAAAATAAAAAAAAAAAACATTATAAAATTCGGTGACATTTTTTTTTACTTTCGTCTATAAGAAAAACGAAATCATCGCTGATTTTTGTTCGTTCCTTTTTATTTTCAGTTTTTAAAAAGTGTCTATGATTAGTTTCTTATTCGAAAAATTCTCAATTTTTGATGCCAAAAAATATCCAAAAATTCGGTGACATTTTTTTGCACAAAAAAATTAAAAGACGAAAGTCTATTTTTTAAAAAAACAAAATCTTCGCCGGTTTTGTCCGATTCTTTTTGATTTTCATTTTTCAAAAGTGTCTATAATGATTTTTTTTTCGAAAAATTCTCAATTTTTGTATACAATAATTCCCAATTTTTGATTCCAAAAATTCTCAATTTTTGATTCCAAAAATTTCCAATTTTTGATTCCAAAAACTCTCAGTTTTTTTATTCCAAAAAGCAAATAATACAAAATAATTCAAAATCAACTTAACGTACTTCAAAATTGGTTAATTAAATGGAACATAAAGGTGAACTCCAGAAAATCTTGCCACATAACATTCACGAATAGAAAAGACAATTCTCCGCCAGTGACGATAAATGGTGAACCAATACCACACACGGACTGTGTCAAGTATCTCGGTATGCACATAGATCGCAGGCTTAACTGGCAGTCGCATATAAAAAACAAAAGAAAGCAACTTGACTTAAAGTTTAAAAAACTATTCTAAATACTTGGACCAAAATCTCAGCTAAGTGTTGAAAATAAATTAATAATTTATAAATCGTTATTAAAACCAGTTTGGGTATATGGCATACACCTATGGGGTATGTACAACAAGCAACTCCAATGTCAAAATATTGGAAAGATTTCAGTCAAAATCTGTCTATTGGATGACAGCAACGAAACGAGGCGTTTAAAAAGACTTCACGTATTGGACCTTTCTTTTAGAATATGAAAGCTAGATTAAATTACATAGAACTAAATAGAATTGTAAATATAAGTAATTTTACTTATTGAAGTAAAATCTACCTGTTATTCTTAAAAATATATTGCTAACATAATTTGCTTATTATATCTCGACAGATTGCAAATAAATAAATAAATAATTAAAAAAAAAGTTTTTGATTTTAAAACGCAAAAAATACAAAATAATTCGGTGAAATTTTGTTGCAATAAATTAGTTTGGTCTATTAGATAAAAAACAAAATCTTCACCTATTTTGTACGATTCTTTTTGATTATTATGTTTTAAAAGTGTCTATAATGAATTTTTTTCTCGAAAAATTCTCAATTTTTGAATCCAAAAACGTCAAAAAAGTCGGTGAAATTTTTTTGCACAATAAATTAGTTTGGACTCTCGTCAATTGGAAATCATCAAATTAAGGATGTTAGCAAACTGTTCTGAGAGCAAATCATTGTGTATTCAGGCCTTACGATTCAGTTAAAACCAATAAAAAAGTTGCATGTTGCAAGAAAACGAATGTAACATAAAAATCGATAACATTTTTGAAATCAGCGTATCACAATCCATTTGGAAATGAAGTTTCATTGTATTCTGAAAACTCCTTCTATATTTGTCCAATGCTTGTATGGGAACGGATCACTGTGCGGCAGTACCTCATCCGATCAACCCAATTTTTCAGCATATTTTCTATTTTTCGTGTCGAATCTCTTCAATGGCATCTTCGATTTCATGTTTCAACGCTTAAGTTGTCTCTGGATGCTTTACGTAACATTTATCCTTAATGGCTCTCCACAGAAAATAATCCAAAGGGCTCAAATCACAGCTCCGAGGCGTCCAGTTGACATCACGATTTCGGCTGATTATTCGATTTTTAAAAACAGTGCGTAAAAAATAGATGGTTGCATTGGCTGTGTGACATGTGGCCGCGTCTTGTTGAAACCAAATGTCGTTCATGTCATTCTCTTAAATTTTTGGAAACAAAATTTCGTTGAACATAGCGCGGTAACGCTCTCCGTTTACGGTTCTTGTGTAGAGGTACACCGTACCGTGGTGACAGCCCTTGCCGAAGAATTGCTGTTTCGGGTCGATCCGGTACATAGAACCGGCTGTCGTGGGATTGACTGGCTGACGGTTACTGCGGCTCCTTGCTCATTTTAAAGAAAAATGTCCCACTGATGCCGCAATTTGGTTATTGACAAAGCCACCGAGATGAAAATGATCTTCATCTGAAAACAAAATTTTTTGGTCAAACAATCTTTAGCCCTTTGGCCGAAGCGAAAAGTCATTGGGCAGTGTTCCATTATAAAATGACAAACTTCAACCTTTTCAACAAAAAGAGAAATTTAAAAAAATTATCGGTACTTTTTTATAGCCGATTCAAATTAAATATTTTTATGGCCCACCCTATACTTGAAGTACTCAAAGGGCGACGACGAGAAAAAAAGTGAAAAGTAATGATGGATATTCAGATACTTAGTAATAATCGCATTATTTTATTAAACACAATTGAAAACCCCTATTTGGTTACGATAACGTTTAAGTTATTATCACTAATAATTAGTTAAAATAACAAAATGTTTGCAAACCTATTGGCAACTAAATACCATTTTCTCGTTACGAGGGCGGTTCGGAAACTTCTTAGCCTATCAATGAAAGAGAATAGTTAGTTTTTCAAAAATATTATTATTTTTCAATATAATCTTCTGAAACTTCAATACACTTAGTCCAACGCTTATCTAGCAATTCTATCCCTTGATTAAAATAGTTTTCCTCAAGGTCTTCAAAATAGTGGTTTACAACTGTAATTGGATCTTTATTTGAGGTAAAACGCTTGCCAGCAAGGAATTTTTTTTAGATATGGGAACAGGTAAAAGTCACTGGGAGCTAAATCAGGAGAATAAGGTGGTTGGTCAAGCAACTCGTACTTTAATTCGTTGTTTTTAGCCATTGTTAAAACACTCTTGTGCGCTGGTGCGTTGTCTTGATGAAAAATTATTTTTTTGTGTTGTAAGCCAGGACGTTTTTCTCGAATTTGTACATTTAATTGATCTAAAAGGTTGCATAGTACTCTGAATTTATTGTTTTACCCTTTTGCAGATAGTCAATCAATAAAATACCTTCGAAGTCCCAAAAAACCGTTGCCATAACCTTACCAGCCGATTGAATTGTTTTTGCCATCTTTGGGGCACTTCCTCCAGCTTCAGTCCATTGTTTGGATTGTTCTTTTGTCTCTGGAGTATAGTGGTGGATCCATGTCTCATCAACAGTTATGAAACGACGCTTAAAATCCATTTTATTTCGCTAAAAACGATCCAAACAAGCTTGAGAAATGTTCATTCTTATGCGTTTTTGGTCGACTGTTAACAAGTGCGGCACCCATCTTGCAGAAAGCTTTTTCATCTGTAGTTCTTCATGCAAAATTAAATGGACTCGATCATTTGAGATGCCCATGATATTAGCTATTTCACGCACTTTTATTCGTCGATCATTTAATACCATAGCATGCACTTTGGCTACAATTTCTGTTGTTGTTGCTGTTTTTGGACGTCCACTACGTGGTTCATCTTCAATGCTTGTACGACCACGTTTAAATTCAGCAACCCAATTTTTTACTGTTGCATATGAAGGAGCACTTTCACCTAACACATGCACCATATCATTATGAATTTCTTGTCCCGATAAACCTTTTTACGTAAATATTTAATGACACCACGCATTTCCAATTTTTCCATTGCAAAAAAATCGCGGATGCGTCTTTTGTGAAGGAGTTGCCAGATCGAAACATGTGTTCATAGCAGAGATGGAAGTTTCCAAAACACTTAACTTTTTTCTGTTTATAGCGCGCTTTGTGCGCGGCTAAGAAGTTTCCGAACCGCCCTTACATTGTTATGACCGTATTTATCATCTTGTGGTATTTCGAACCAAATATGCATTACGATTATAAACATTTGTTGATTGCAACCGAAATTCCTCATTTGCAACCGAATTATTGTAGTTCCAATCGATTTCCAACTAATTTTTTCTCTGTGTGCAAGAGTATATTTTTACTTCAAATTGAAGTAAATTGGATGTTCAAATCAAAGCAATTTATATTTTTTTATTAGAATCAATATCTAAACTTTGGTGTGGAATATTAGAAAATTTTCAGTTTGATTGTGAGTTTTGGGAAATGCAGCACAAGCTTGGAACTGCCTTTGGAAGCTTTTCGGAAGCGTAAACAAAGCAGAATCGAATCCTGGTAAAGTGGTAATTGTATGCCTATTTTTTACACCGTTAGACTCGAGCTTAATACAATAAATCAATATGTGCATAGAGAAAGGGACCTAAGAGTAAAAAAATCAATTCTCATTTTTTTCTTTTTTTGATGTGGACATGAGACCGAGACCGAATGAGACCGATCCCATGTCCCAAAAGTGTTCCCTCCCAGAGATATGCGCGTTTTATGAAAGTGAAGTCGACGATTCTAAGCGCAAAAAGGGACGTAATCTTTAAAATGGCTCTCCTGAACAAAACTGGTTTTTAACCTTAGGTCCCTTTCTATTTTGCGCGTCACATATGCTTTTAAATTTTTGCATCTTAAAAAAATGCATAAACCCAAAAAGGAAGTAGTGGAAGACATAAAGACTAAAGCTTTGTTTTCATAGAATATTTTGTTTATGAATTTTTGGTAAAAAAAACCAACTGGATTATTTAAGAAAAAATATACACAAATAAGACATCAAATTCTATATTCGTTGAAACAAATGTCCGGCCCCTTCCCCTGCCTGCACAAATTAAAAGCTAAACGCATGTACAAGATTCATCATATTTTGAGATGCCTTTTAGACGAGGTTACTGATTTTTTCTTCATTTCGGTTAGAAAAACCTTCATGGCTGAAAACATTTCAGCAATCGGTTCGTTGGTAGTCCATACATTGTTTGGTGTTATTTTTGGCTGAATCTGCTGTGGTTTATGGGTTGTGGTCGGCGGCATTAACGCTGCTATGGTGGTTTTCGTTTTTTTCTTGGTCTTTTTAGGAGTTAATATTTTAATTAAATATTATTTACCTATCAATTTTCAATAACAAGCACGTACACGATGTACCCTATAGCCCCTGGCTATTCGTCAATTCCACCGACTGTCCACCTGCAGTTAGCTTAGCCGAATGCCCAATATTATTTAGTCAAACTAAGTGGCAAAATTGTCTTCACCAATATTTTTAGGCATGTTTCGTTATGTTGTTGTTGTGGTTGTCCGAATGGTGCTGTAAATACTTGTAGCATACATAAGTTTAGCGAAACGAGGGAGGTGAAATAAGCGCGAGAAAAATATTTGTATTTATAATGGGTTTCGGTGATTTTCAGGGAGCTGGTAAGGTTAGAAAGACACTTAACCGTGATTAGCTTTTAATTCGACACGCTGTATTTTCACTCTCTACACTCTAAGAGGGTCCGGTGCCCAGTCAGAAGGCCCTGCAGACATAAAGCCCAATTTTTTTTGGGCCTTATGACCTTATACCGGCCGGGTAAAACAGCCAATTTTCCTCTCCTCTGGGCATTATGACCATCTCTAATGCTGCCAAATAACCGTACAATGGGGACAATAAACCCAAAATTTGTTGGGCCTTATGACTGCACTTAGAGCGGGCATAAAGCCCAGTAATGTTTTTGGAGCTGTACTCCCTCTAATTGTCAAATACGAGGGCTGCTATATATAT
This sequence comes from Hydrotaea diabolus, assembly GCA_963513945.1. Taxonomy (NCBI): domain Eukaryota; kingdom Metazoa; phylum Arthropoda; class Insecta; order Diptera; family Muscidae; genus Hydrotaea; species Hydrotaea diabolus. Next base: position 134,109,206 of record OY740719.1, read on the forward strand.
TTCTGGTCTAATAATGAAAATGAGAATATTTATCATAAAAAATGGTTTTATTGTTTTTCAAAGTATTCTCCAGCATGATTTATACATTTTGCATGCGCTCAAACCAATTGTCGAAGCACTTTTTCCACTCCGATTGAGACAACTCCAAAACATGGTTTGTGCCCGCTTCAACAGTATCTTTCGGCAACGATAATCTTTGACCGCACTTTTTTTTCTTGATGTGCGGGAATAAAATGAAGTCATTGTGTGCCAAGTCAGGGCAGTACGGCGGATGACCCATCAATTCGACGTTTTGGCCGGTCAAAAAGGCGCTGGTTTAAGCCGATGTGTGAGAGCTCACATTGTCATGTTGCACTACGATTCGTCTTCTCTTGTTCGTTTTTCGAATTTCTCCGAAGACTTCAGGCAAACATATTATGGTGTACTACTCACAATTGACCGTCCTACGTTGCTCAAGCGGAACAGTCGCCACATGACCAGTTTTGCTGAAGAAGCAGGCGACCTTTTGCTTCGAAGTGCTTCTTCCACGAACTACTTTCGTTTGATTTGGCTCGTCTTCGAAGGCCCACACGGTCGATTGCTGTTTTGTTTCGGGCTCATACGCATAGATCCATGATTCATCACCTGTGACGATCTTATAAACGTCTTTTGAAGCAGCGCGATCGTATTTTTTTAAAATTTCTTTGCACCAATCGACACGGATTTTTTTGAGCGATTGTCAAATTGTGCAGGATTCAACGAGAACAAACCTTTTTTACGGCCAGGTGTTAATGCAATATCGAATGTATGCTGGTGGAAGAAATGCCCAAAGATGCCTCTTTATCACTCTATGTCACATGACGATCATGCTTTATAAGTCCGCGCACTGCATCACCACCTTCGTCTTTCAGCGAGTGTCGGCCACGATTGAATTCATTGAACCAGTTTTAGTGCTATAGGATGGTGCTTCATCGCCATACAAAGATTTAAGTTCATCGATGCACGTTTGTCGTGATAATCCACGTCGAAAGTTGTGAAAAATTATCGCACGACAATTTTCACGAGTTAATTCCATTTTTTTGCCAAATTGATTTTTTCAAGTCACTGTAAACAACACAAATGATGGTCGTACGTCAAAACGTTCTGAGTACTTTTATGCTAAAAAAATGTCAAACTTTCCAATGGAAATGTTAGAAGGCGCCAGGCAACACTTAGTGTTGCCTAGGCCAAAAATATGTATAGCAACCCTCGTAAATATTTTTGTGATTTTTAATAGAATGCACCGGAATTTACGAAGGCTTAATCTGACCAATGCCAGTATGCGGTCATCAGGCCGCTAGGCATTCTGACCGGAAACCAGAGGGTCCATTGTTATTGTCTTTTATCTACAGGGTGGCTGATAAATATTGCTACATTAAGCAAATATCTTTTTTTTCAGTCTTTGGAATTATTTTTTTTATTCATGTGAAAGCTTATCCAATTTTATTAAATATATAGCTTAATTAGTTTTAAAAATAATGGAATTTGAATGCCACCCCCTGCTCAATGATGCATGTGCGGCATCTTACCAAAAAGATGTTCATTACTGCTTGCAGAGTTAAGCCAGGGATAGCCGCAATTGTTTCTCGAATAGATTGCTTTAGTTCATTCAAATTTGTTGGTTTTGCTTTGTAGACTTCCTGTTTGCAATAACCCCACAAGAAAAAGTCAGGTGCAGTAAGGCCAGGCGATCTGGGGGCGCCAACGGAATGTGGAGTTTCTGGATATCAGCTTATTAAGAATTTTTTGTCGCAATTTTGTCATAACAGGCCGGGCTATGTGAGGAGTTGCACCATCTTGCTTAAATCACACAGAGTTGAAAGAAATTCTCATTCGGCGTAATTCTGGATAAAAAAACTATCTCAAGATGCTCAAGCAACGGTCTCTAGTAACCGTAACAATGTGACCGTTTTCTTCGAAGAAGTAGGGCCCGACAATGCAGCGTGATGAAACTGCACACCACACCGTGACACGAAGCGGATGCAATTCGGTCTCATAGAGTATATGTGGGTTGGAAGCCATATTCGAAATTTTTGCTGTTTAAATCGAAATGGGCCTCGTCAGACATGATAAGACTGATCAAAAAGTTCCACCATTTTAAGCATCTTCTGGCAAAATTCCAAGCAAATCGGAAAGTCCGCTGCGTTCAGTTTGTTGGCCATTTGGATTTTATATGGGAATAAGTCCAAATCTTAACGCACAATTACTGCAATGACTGTCTGCATATGTGACAGCGCATAGAGAAAGGGACCTAAGGGTAAAAAAATCAATTTTCATTTTTTTTTTTTAATGTGGACAACATATGAGCATCGAATGAGACCGATCCCATGCCCCAAAAGTGTTCCCTCCCAGAGATATGCGCGTTTTGTGAAAGTGAAGTCGACGATTCTAAGCGCAAATAGAAAGGGGTCAATCTTTAAAATGGCTCTCCTAAACAAAAGTTTTCATCAACTTTTTACTTTATTTGATGTGGCCAACATCTGAGCATCGAATGAGACCGATCCCATGCCCCAAAAGTGTTCCCTCCCAGAGATATGCGCGTTTTATGAAAGTAAAGTCGACGATTCTAAGCGCAAATAGAAAGGGACCTAATCTTTAAAATGGCTCTCCTGAACAAAACTGGTTTTTAACCTTAGGTCCCTTTCTATTTTGCCCGTCACATATACTCATTTGAGCAGATAAGCTTCTTGTCGAAACTCTTGGATTGTTTTGTATGGCAGCAACGATTGTTTCCTCCGTCCGAACTGAAGGGCTTCGATGGTAAGGTCTTCGGTTGACTGTCCCATGCTCGGCAAAATTGTTAACAAGTCGCATTATGGTTCATCTGCTCAGAGGATTGCCGCCAAACGTGCGCCTATACTCTCTTTGAACCGAAACTACGGACAATCCAAATTCTTGTTTCAGTGTCCCAGTTATCCATTTTTGTTAAATCTAAAAATCAAACTGCAATTAAAAAAAAAAATTAACCAGATTAATTAAATAGAAATAAAGTAGCTTTAAATAGAATAAAGTAGCTTTAAAGTAGTTTTTGGTAGCGGCTTTCACCAGCCTACAGAATTTTGTAGTTCGGACCGATTTCCAACTGATATTATCTCTGTTTGTACCATTCATCATCAACCCCGAGTTACTTTTTGAAAATCCTTAGGCTTGGCTACTAGGACTAGGAATAAAGGGAATAAAGCTGTCAATGATCTGTTTATAAGGAATCAGACAAAAAAAGGATTTTTTTGCATCATTCAAACATTTGCCGCACATGCCAAAACCTAAACCCACTTACCAGACTACCCCTCATTACGCAGGCCATCGTTGGGCTGGTGCTAGCTGGTGGTGTCTCTTATTATTATTGTTATCGCTTCAGTGTTAGGTTTCAATAATAAAAATTATATGCCAACAACAAACAACCGGCGACACGATGTACAAAAATCCATTTAAAACACAAACAAACGTTGGCATACAAATTTATGAATTTGTAATTTTAACCTTGTCTAAACCGTTTTCTTCTTCTTCGCCTTTTGCATATGTACAATTCAAATGTACAAAAAAGCGTACGATTTTACGTAGGTATCGTATAAGTACCATGTACAGACAGACAAACAGACGGACAGCCGTTCGAACATGTGTACATGCGCGTCTAATACAAGTGATATATGCGTAGGACCATAAATAAATTTCGGAGCTTCCTGAATTGAAAGACTGATGTTTGTTTTTGTTTTAACCATTAAATAACATTTGTATGGATTATTGTGAATCAGAAATGGCAAAAATACACAACAACAACAAAATCAGACAAATAGCAAACCAAGGCAATTATTGCGAAACATTTGAATTTTGCAAAGTTGATAGACTTTGTGCGGTGTGGAGGCCAGAAATGTTTTATTTCAATCGAATTCAGAAATTATTGCTGTCATACCCTTACCTTCTTCTGGTTGTGAATATTAACGCTACTTAGCACTCCGACTGGGGCATATTTTTTCTATGGAAAATCAGTTTATTTCGGTAAATCCCTGTAGCCGCACCAGAGAAGTTCTAAGGAAATGCCATAAAATAGGAATTAATAGAAAAAGTATGTTCTTAGTAGGGACATAAATACTGTTACACACGTTTTATGCTGTAAAATAAAAAGTACTGAATGTTTTTGGACCAAATATTTTTTAATATATTTATTGATGTATATTGTATCCAAAAAGAATCTACTTATTCGAAATGTCCGCCATTTGCCTTTACACACGCCTTAAGTCGCACTGGCCAATCGTCAATAGCTGCACGAACCTCATCCATTTGAAAATTGGCCACAGTTCGAACCAAAGCAGTCTTAAGAGATCCAATGTTGGGATATCTTTTGTGACAAACCTTGTCCTCTTAAACCGTCCACAATTTGTAATCCAATGGGTTCAAATCTGGACTGCCTGAGGGCCATTCTTCAGAGGAAATGAACGCTGACAAATTGTTTCAAAGCCAGGCCTGGCAGGTTTTAGTCTCATGGGCCGGCGCCGGCGAATCCTGCTGGAAAGTCCATGACTGGTTTTGGAACAGGGAATTGTTAAGAGGCTTCACAACAGCTTCCAAAACGGTTTCTTGGTAAACTTTGGCCGATGTTTTGACTCCATGTTCGCAGAAATGCAGGTCAGTGACCCCATCGTAAGAGACACCCCACCAAACCATGGCTGAAACTGGGTGATGACCCTTTTCCACCCTTGGGATCAGTTCAGATGCTTCCTTAGATGACCACGCATACACTCTATGATTTTGCTTGTTAAATTTTTCCTGAAGGGTAAAAATTTTTTCATCGGTGAACAAAATTTTTCTGTGCAAGTTATCAGCGTGCTTCACCAAAAGACGTTTGCACTTTTCAACCTATTTTTTTTTAAAGCTGCAGTCAATGAATGTCCGGTACGTCGTTTAAAAGACCCAAGTCCCAAGTCTTTTTTAATGATTCGACTCATTGACTTTTGCGTGATATTCATCTCACGGGCCATGATTTTCTGTTTTCGAACGGATTTCTGAGAATTCTTGACTTAACGGCTTTAATGACATGCGGTGTTTGAACAGAGCGTGGGCGGCCCGACCGGTGGCGGTCTTTTATACTCCAGTCTCCTCAAACAGTTTTATGCATCGGTAGACGAGCCGCATGCTAAACCCTAGTGGCCGGAGCGTTTTAAAAATATCGCTTTTTTTTCATTTCACACTTGAAAAGCGCTATTACAGCGATACGGTTCTCATTACACAGCACAACAGCCAATCTGGGGGGTGAGAAATTCCAAGTCAGGGTGATGGTACTAGGTCAGTATATTAAAACCCTCAAAGGGGCCTGCTTTTATTTACAATTAAGTAACTTCACTTAATTGTAAATAAAAGCAGAACGCGTTAATCGATTTCTATGATCTATGTCGCATTTTGTTTATAGTTTATGTGACTTTACGTGAAAGTTATAAGACTCTACACGTTTTTCCGTTTTTATATGTTTTAAAAAAAAAAAAAAAAAAATTTTTTTTTGGCAAAATTGTCTTCATAAATTTATTTCTAATTGCAAAAATGTTGATTTGGTAGAGAAACAGTATATAAATGGATTAAAGAAAATGTAATTATTAATTTTTCTCAATTTATTTCAGCAAAATTGAACTAGTCGTTCTCGAGTTATGTCAAACTATGTTTTTGCCAACATTTTACAACTAAGCGAAAAAACATCAAGATAAGGAAAAAATGTAAAAGGTCATAAAAAAACTGGCACATACGAACGCAAAACCCTTTGAGGGTTTTAATAAACTGACCTAGTACCATCACCCTGACTCACCCCCAGACAATAACCCCAAAAATGTTCCACAGTGTAATATACCCCTTGCATCCCAAAATACTGTGACCATTACTTTTCCTGCTGACTTAACAGTTTTCGCCTTCTTGGAACCACTTTTACCAGTTTCTATCCATTGTTTTGACTGTTCTTTGCTTTCTGGGATGTAGTGATGGATCCATGTTTCATCAACAGTTATGAATCGGCGCAAGAATTCTATAGGATTACGTTGATAAATCGCTAAAAGCTCCTCGGAATTGGTCCAACGGACGATTTTTTGGGGCAAAGTCAACAAACGCGGCAGCAGCGTTCTTGCGGATAACTTTTTCATGTGGAGTTCATCATGTAAAATACTCCAAACTTGTTTTTCGTGTATTTTAACAATATCAGCAAGTTCTCTGAGCTTGATTCGTCTATCTTTAGTCACTTCATTAAATATTTTTCTAATGTTTTCAATAGTAGTAGCAGTGTTCGGTCTCCCAGAGCGTTGTTCATCTTCTGTACTTGAACGACCCATTTGAAATTGTTGAACCCAGGATTTCACGGTGGAGTATGATGGTGCATTATCACCATGAACAGAATCCAATTCATCTTTGATTAATTGTGGCGTATAACCTTTCATATAAAAGTGTTTAGTTACCTCACGAAACTCTTTATTTGCCATTTTTCAAAAATTATAAAACTTGTTTACTTCAATCACCTGTAACAAAGAAAATAATCATTAAATATTTCGGTAATTTTGACAGACGACTTATAAAAGACTGATTTTAAAAAACAAAAAAAAAACAAAAGTTGCTAGTAAAACAGAAAATGTGCCAGGCCAGTTAGTTTTGCGGTCGCCCTCGTATCGTTATGTCATTAAATCGCATCAACTGGTGATGCTGAGTCGATTGGTACCCATAACGTTGGGTCTAGCTTAAATACTCAAATAATAAAATATTTATTCCGTACGAGAAATTTAAATATTCTTTGACTTTACATTCAAAAAACGACAGCAAAAAACTGGGTTAACCGACTTGTCAGGTTTAGCCACTTTTAGGAATCCGACTGTCAGGTTTTACCATTACATCCGCAAAGCCGGTTTTACGGCTTTTCTTACCTCTTACCCATAAGGACGAGAATAAAAAACCTTACTTTTCTGTTTTGCATTTCAATTAAACTTATATCTGAGCTTAAAGATTTGCCTTAAAATCCATTCTTAACAGCTATTTGAGGGTTAATACTTAGTTAATTAAAAAAACGTATTAACGTATTAACATCCGGCTAATTGGCTGCAAAACCGTTATAAAGATGCCAACGATTACACAGAGCAAATACAAAAAAAAAAACAACTTTTACTTTGTCTAAGCTTCATAAAACTTTAACAAAAAATAACTTAATTTATGCGAATTTGTGAATGAGAATATCACCGCGCACCGTCCAACCAACCAACCAGCCGACCAACCAACTAACCTACCATCCATCCGTCCATTCGTCTGTCCTTCCTCTTAAACTACCCTGCACACATGGACAAACCTACATCCTCAACGCCATGTTAGACATGCAACATCTCCGACGATTGCCATAATGCAAATGCGATTCAAAAGCGATCATAAATAAAAAGCAACATAATTTAACAGTTACGATACACTCGACATGAACAGAAAAAAAACCCCAGCAATCTCAGGTGAACAGATAAATATATAAAGTGTATTTAGCTGAAAACAGTCCCTTCCCCAGCCTCCCCCCATAGACAAGTGTCCAAAGATCAATGGAGAGAAAAAAACACACACATTTTAGCCAAGAAGCGGAAAAAAATGGTGGTGGTCCGGCGGTCGGTCCGGCTTGCAGACCAGAATCATGAGCACCACTGGTCGATGGCGATTAATGCTCGCCGCCGTAAGGCAAACAACGGCACAGCAAAAATAAAAAAGATTGCAGGCAGGCAAATACACTTGGCCAAGTAACGACGATAAATACTGACAACGACATTTGCACAGACGGAGAGATTTGAATGTGATTTAGATTTTCACACACTTTTGCATGAGAATCGAATTGAATGAACTAAATTGAACGAGACAGAGGGACGGAGGGACGGAGAGACTGACTGACACTCGGACTAATCGTTGGACGGACACGTTTGGTTCCATGGTTACTGGTAGGTTATTTTTTTCGTTTATTTTTGCTGAGATATCTGTTTTTGGAGTTGAATTCAATTTTAAAGTTCAACATTCACTTTGTTTTAAATGGCCGCTATGATTGTCGGTTTCTTTTTCCTTTTTTTGCAGTTATTCATAGTTTCAATTTTGCGTTCAATTTGTTAATTATGGGATACATTATATAATTTGTTAACGTTTTTATTTCTTTTAGAGTTTGCGGTATTTTTTTTCGAGTCTATTGATATTTATTAATAACAAAATGTGCATATTTATGAGTATGCGTGATTCTGATTGCACTTTATTTTTATGGTGTAAATATTGCGTAAGTGTTAATTATTTTAAAAATTCGGTTTAATAACTGAAAGTGTCCAATGCAGTTTTATTGTGGGCTTGGGAAATGTTTAGCTTCAGGCATACAACACAGCACTGAAAGCAAAGGTTGTCTAATAGCCTATGCTGTCTTTAGTTGTTATACCCTCACCCTTCTGCACACAAAGAAAAGATATACAGTAAAACCGGCTTTAGTACCTCCCCGCTTTAGCACCTAACCCGTTTTAGTACCCAAAATCTGCAGACACTATGTTTTCTTAATAAAAAATCGAACAAATTTACCCTTTTAAGTACCTCCCCGCTTAAATACTCCACCCGCCTAAGTACCATAATTTGTTGTGCATTAAATTAAATTTTACGTACGTTTTCCGCCGGTTAAGTACCTTTCTGAATACAATTGCTTTTTTAAAACGGCAACTCTTTATAATCGATTGTTTATTTTAACCATAACTAATTTATCGAAATACTCTATGTGAGTTTTTCGATAAATTAGTTAGGCGAAAACTTACAAGTTTGAAATGGCGCGGCATTTTCGGTGTGACATTTCAACTGTAAGCTTACGGAGGAAGAAATAGTGCCATGTATTTTGGAAGATAACGCTGGCGAGGTGTCACCATCTGAAGATACTGTGAAAAATACTATAGAATTGAATCCACCCTCTTTTGCAGAAGCGCTGACAGCACTAGAAACAGTGAAAAATATATGGAGGGCAATAATCTTGAATTTGATGAACTCGAAATATTAGAAAAAAAAGTTGTCTAAAAAAAATACAAAACATGCGTCAAAAGAAAATAACTGAATTTTTCGCTATTTAAACCTATTTTTCAAATCCACTTTATTTTAAGTGATCTCATAAAATACGTATGTGTTACATATATACATTTTGCGCACAAAATGTTTCTTTTTTAAAATGAATTTTCAAAGCAATATGAAATACGTTTTTAATTAATATGTAATCAAAATATTTTTTGTTAAATAAATTTTTTGTTTGTGTTTAAATAAGTTATTTTCATTATTCTTAAAATTATTAAATATTTAACTACCCAACAGAAGGTACTAAAACGGGGCTGTTTAAGTACCCAACCTGAGGTACTAAAGCGGGTTCTTATAAGTACACAACCCGCTTAAATACCTCAAAATGCTGTAAATTTTAGGCAAGGCACTTATGCGGGTTTTACTGAGTTACTATAAGTATATAGTAACTGCAACAATATTATGTTCCCTGCAATAGAAGTATATTCGTCACAACCATAGTATTGTTTTTAGAATTTTATTTTGACAGTAGTATGATTGCGGCAATATAAATACGAGGGTTGCTATATACTTATATATATTTTTGGCACTAAGTGTTGCCTGGCGCCGTCTGACATTTCCATTGGAAAGTTTGACTTATTTTTAGCATAGACGTTTTCAGAATGTTTGGACGTACGACCATCATTTGTGTTGTTTACAGTGACTTGAAAAAATCAATTTGGCAAAAAAATGGAATTAACTCGTGAACATTTTCGTGCGATCATTTGTTAAAACATTCGACGTGGATTATCACGACATGAGTGCATCGATGAACTTAAATTTGTGTATGGCGATGAAGCATCATCCTATAGCACTGTCAAAAACTGGTTTAATGAGTGTTGCCTGGCGCCATCTGACATTTCCATTGGAAAGTTTGACATTTTTTTTAGCATAAACGTACTCAGAACGTTTTGACGTACGACCATCATTTGTGTTGTTTACAGTGACTTGAAAAATCAATTTGGCAAAAAATGGAATTAACTCGTGAATATTTTCGTGCGATCATTTTTCACAACTTTCGACGTGGATTATCACGACAAGAGTGCATTGATGAACTTAAATCGTTGTATGGCTATGAAGCACCATCCTATAGCACTGTGAAAAACTGGTTTAAGGAATTCAATCGTGGCCGAAGCTCGCTCAAAGACGAAGGTCGTCCAAAAATGGCCGTTGTGCCAGAGAACATTGATACCGTGCGTGAACTAATAATGCAAGATCGTCATGTGACATACCGTGAGATAGAGGCATCCTTGGGCATTTCTTTCACCAGCATACATTCGATATGGCATGAACACCTGGCCGTAAAAAAGGTTTGTTCTCGTGGGATCCCGCACAATTTAACAATCGCTCAAAAAAAGGCTCCTGTCGATTGGTGCAATGACATTTTGCAAAAATACGATCGCGGTGCTTCAAAAGTCTTTTATAAGATCGTCACAGGTGACGAATCATGGATCTATGAAACAGAACAGCAATCGACCGTGTGGGTCTACGAAGACGAGCCAAATCCAACGAAAGTTGTTCGTGGAAGAAGCACTTCGAAGCAAATGGTCGCCTGTTTCTTCGCAAAACTGGTCATGTGGCGATTGTTCGGCTTGAGTAACGTAGGAGGTCAATTCTGAGTGGTACACCACAATTTGTTTGCCTGAAGTCTTCGGAGAAATTCGAAAAACGAACAAGAGAAGACGTATCATTGTGCATACTGACAATGCGAGCTCTCACACATCGGCTCAAACCAGCGCCTTTTTGACCGGCCAAAACGTCGAATTGATGGGTCATCCGCCGTACAACCCCCAATGGCTTCTTTTTGTTCCCGTATATCAAGAAAAAAATGCGTGGTCAACGATTTTCGTCGCCAGAAGATGCTGTTAAAGCGTTCAAAAACCATGTTTTGGAGGTGTCTCAATCGGAGTGGAAAAAGTGCTACGACAATTGGTTTGAGCGCATGCAAAAGTGTATAAGTCATGCTGGAGAATACTTGTAAAAACAATAAAACCATTTTTGATGATAAATATTCGCATTTCGAAATATATATAGCAGCCCTCGTACTCAACCAAATATGGAGCAGTTTTGAAGATGTGGCTGAGATTAGGGATAGACGCATGGGCCTAAACGGCCCAAAAATCGTACCGTTTTATTTTTAAGTGAATGGTTTTCAGCTTCGCCCAGACCGAACTTAACGTTTTTACTAGATTTTCTTTAAATTGAGTTAATCGTTTGGCAATTACCACGTACATATATCGGGTTTTATCCAGCTTTTCGGTGTGATGTTCGCTATTAAACCAAAGATAAATGAGTAGTTTCGATGAGATGCGTACATGTTCTTGTTTAACAGTGCCAAAAGTGGTTTACTGAAAGTTGGTTCTATATGATTGTAAAACAAAAAAAAACTGCCCAAATTTTCAAGGACTTTTGGCTTCAACTCTTGTGATAAATTTTAGCCGCAGCAGCAAGTGTATGTTTTTCAAGCTGACTGAAAATACGCAAAATTCTCTTGTTGTTATGAACTTTTGTTTTGCTTGTTTTTTGGTTTTGCTGTTGTTTTGTTTTTACATGCAAACACAAAAACTTGTTTATTAAATGCTAATTTAAAATTGTGTTTTTTTTGCTCCTTCCGAACGCCTAAAATGCACTTTAACAGCAGAAAATTATAAACAAAAAGCAAATCGCATGTACGAGGTACGTACACTACGAAACGAATAAATAAAGGCGTAAATGAATAAAAAAGTATAAAAATTAAACAACTGAAAGAAAACAAAAAGCAATCAGGTCAAACCAGACCAGATTGAAAAGCAGTCCACTACTCTTATACTATATGGACCGATATCACCACAAAAACCGAACCTTTTGCATTAAGTAGAGCTATAGCAATACAGAGTAATTTTTAAATGATTTTTTTTATTTTATTAATTTTGAATATTTTGTTATTATTGTCATAGTCCGAAGTCTGTCGCCGTCATAAAGTACGGTTTTCGGGGTTCATGTACTTACTTTTGTTTTTGTTGCTTGTTTCTTGACTGACGAATATAAATAATTTTATAATTTAATTTTGCATTGGCGTTTGTTTTCAACAAGAATGTTAATTTTTGTTTTGTTTATTTTTGTGGGAAAAATTCTACGTACTAAACAAACAAAGTTTGATGCTGACGACTAGAAGCAGCAGCCTTTTTTGAAGTCGCTATTTTCTACGAAAAAGTTGCGGAGGGCAATTTGTCAGACGTTTGTCAGGCATTGTTCGCCGACTCATGGTAATTCGTCTCTGTGTAAATCGTTGACAATGAACAGTGGTTTACCTAAAACGAAAAAGTGTTTGAAAAGTATACACAGTCGTCTATCGATAGTTTGAAACACAAGGGATTCGAGAAAAGTTTAAGTTACCGAGAGTTTCAAAATAATAAAAATTTTTATAAACAAGAGGGAGGAGGAAATTCATATGAAAAGGAATTTGTATTGATTGTGATTATTATTTCACATCATTTAAGCGAATTTTAGAAAATGATGAGAGCTCTAAAGAAACATACGAGGAAATCAGCGACTTTAAATCAAGAACAATAAATTGTACAAGATGGTCAATATGCTTCTTTTTGCAATAATGTAGTAAAACACATTTCAGCTCTCGGGATTTTTTTCCACATTCGTTTGTACGCAATGAATAAAACGCTACACGCAAAGAAAATATATGGTTACTATGTGGTCACGACAACAATAGTGTTTTCTCTGCAATAAAAGTATGGTCGTCGCAACCGTTTTTTGAATTTCTTTTGACAATAGTATGATTGCGGCAATATTAATATTGTTGAAATGTAACAATAGTATTGTTGCCAAATTTAAAAATGAAAATATGGTTGTAGCAACAATATAAATATGGTTGATGGGACAAAAGTATTGTTTTCATGGCTTTTATGTTAACAATAATATGATTACGGCAATTACACCGACAAAATGGTATTTTTCTTAATTTGAAAATGTTATTTTTACGAATCTTACGCAATAATAGTTCTTTTTTTTAAGTATATGTAAATTATATATTTTCAAAACATACATAATAAAATTCCCTATTGTTGAATAACAACTTAAACCAATCTTTGCAAAATTTTTTGGGGATCATAGTATGGTTGTGTGTAAGTCATACTATGGTTGTGAGGATCATACTATGGTTGTGGGGATCATACTATGGTTGTAAGTTAAACATACTATGGTTATGAGGATCATAATATGGTTGTGGGGATCATAGTATGGTTGAGTGTGAATAATAATATTGTTGTGGGGATCATAGCATGGTTGAGTGTGAATAATAATACTGTTGTGGGATCATAGCATGGTTGTGTGTGAATAATTTTATTGTTGTGAGGACCAAATTATGGTTATAGGGATCATAGTATGGTTGTGTGCGAACCATACTATTGCTGTGATGATCATAAAATTGTTGTGCTACAACCATACAATTAACAATACAATGATGCTCTTCGAATATTGTTACCATACTTTTTTTCTGCATGTAGAAAGTGCAAATTGAAACACAGAAAACACTAAATTCGCACACAGCATTCTTAAAATGATTTTTAATCTTCTGTTTTTTTTTTGATTTCTCGATAAAGTTCACATCGTCCATCTTGCATAAGTCTCAGTCTTTGCGTTTGATAACCTCTTTCATATTATCGACTTAATAGAGTAGAAAGGCTTGACATTAAATTTTAGAATGTCGGCCATTCCTATAACTGTAGATTACTATGGGGACCTAATCACATAGATTTTGTTTTCAATTTATCAGGAAAAGTCTTAACATTTTTGAGAAATTCACATTAACGACAGTCGACTGTATAGCATTAAAGAAAAACACAACATGTGCCTTAAGGTCCCTAGACGTTACATCACTTTCAAAAGGGTCACAATTTCCTTAGACTTTAATGGGGCTTAGACAAATTGTTAGCCTCGTTTTCAATGTTTTTATTGATTTTATTTAATCAGAGTTCGAATATCATTTTCCTTTAATTGATATCTTTTACCAAAGTATCGGTTACAGGGACCATCTCAGAAGGGGCTTACCATCCCTGTCCATAGAGTGCGCCTATCCACAGTTGATGGGGGTGCCTGGCGTCAAGGCAACGTATCTGGCAGGCTTAACTTACTGAAACCAAAGTGGTATTAACTGATTACACCTCAAGTACCAAAGTATCAGTAACAAATATGATCTCAGAGGGGGCTTACCGTTCCAGTTCCTAGATATGGCCTTTCCAAAGTTGATGGTGGTGCCTTGCGTCAAGGCAAAGTATCGGAATGGCTTAACTTAGTGAAGCCAGTGAGTTATTAACTGACTAGACCTGGAGTTGTCTCTCATACCTGAATCGAGGATAGCAGCACCTTCTCAATTAAAGGTTTGCACTTTAAAGGTGCTTATCCGCAAATCATGGTCGTTCTAACCTTTGGACGGATCGTCAACATTTAGGAAGGGGTCCGGTTTTTGATTCCTTTTTTTAATTTTAATGTGGTTTTATGGCGATGGCTCACATGACCGAGGCTATAATTTTAAACGTTAGTTCACTACCCCAGCAGGTGTTTGCAGTAGCTACACGTATAGAAAAGATACGGTTACTATATGTGACAGCGCATAGAGAAAGGGACCTAAGGGTAAAAAAAATAAATTTTCACTTTTTTTTTGACACCTGAACATCGCATGAGTCCGATCCCATGCCCCAAAAGTGTTCCCTCCCAGAGATATGCGCGTTTTATGAAAGTGATGGTACACCAAAGATACACGTATTTAAACCTTTAAAATGACTCTCCTGAACAAAACTGGTTTTTACCCTTGGGTCCCTTTCTATTTTGCGCGTTACATATGGTCACGGCAACAATAGTATGTTCTCTGCAATTAAAGTATGTTCGTTAAAACCATATTCTTGTTTTTTCAATTTTTTTGACAATTTTATAATTGCGTCAATATTAATACTGTTGAAATTAAACAATAGGAGTAATCTTCAAAAAATGTGTTGACAATTATTATTTGAAATAATACTGGAATTTCTTGTAATGGAAAAATTATAGAGATAGTTTCATGCGTAATAGGGGGTGATAATTTAGGAATGAATTTAACATTTTCTTAAAATTTCTTAACTTTATGACTCGCTACACCAATTTTATGCAGAAAATCGGTCACCTTTTAGATACAAACTTAATAAGGGCTATTATTTCGGTCATATGAACAAATTTTATTAAATTTGACCATCAGTTGGTCCAGTTAACAAACGTTCGTGGTTGTGACAATCGAATTCACAGAGTACTTGTAAGCAAGCATTTGTAACAACAACCAATACATGTAAAATTCAGTTCTAATAATCACCTTAACTGGTTAGGGTTACCGATACTTTGCCTTTACAACCGATTGGGTCGGTTGCTTCTACTGAAAATTGCGTGAACCCAATTTGATGCAGAAAATCGGTCACCTTTTAGATACAAACTCAATAAGGGTTTTTATTTCGGTCCTATGAACAAATTTCATTAAATTGGACCATCAGTTGGTCCAGTAAACAAGCGTTCGTGGTTGTGACAACCGAATTCACAGAGTACTTGTAAGCAAGCATTTGTAACAACAACCAATACATGTAAAATTCAGTTCTAATGATCACCTTAACTGGTTAGGGTTACCGCCTTTACAACCGATAGGGTCGGTTGCCTCTACTGACAGTTGCGTGGACCCAATCAACATTCGGTTGCAGCAATGGAATACATTGATAGTACGTGCAACCACCTACAAATGGTTGTGGCAACAAATCTGTTCTCTGTGTGTACTTATTTAATCTATTATCAGCAAGTTGATACTTTTTGTTTTCAAAATAAAATAAAGTGTAATCAAAGGTAATTGCCTGGTAATGATTTGTGAATACGTTGTTTTCAGCCCAACAATTTAAAAGATACACCTCTATTGTACTGCGAAATCCACTGTGCTACGCGGCACTAGGTCTAATGATGCTCTGCAGCATCACAACTAGTTGTGAAACCAAGTATTCTGAAAAGGAAACATTGTTCTAAAACAAGTTTTGTGTGAGCAGCCACTACTTCTACAGCATGAAGTGCTAATTAAATGCATAGTGATTTCATTTATTCAATCGAATATCTTTTGTCGCAAATATCTAAATTAAACAATATTTATTGAAATTAAAACTTGTTTTGAAAATAATGTATGGCTGTTGTTGCTCTTGGCCTAGGTATCGATTTATAATTTCCAACTAACATTGATAGAGGTTTTCCCAGAACTTATAAATAAATATTTTAATTTTTATTAAGCGAGGAAAGGGCGTTATGCCTTTTTATTTTATACAATTGTTTTTCTTTTTTTTGGTTTTGGTTTTATTTAAACAATGGCTATTTTTGCGCTGCATGCATTCTTTTAATTGATGTGCGTGCTAAAGTTAATTATAAAGTTTGTAGCGATTAATGAATGTAATTAACAAAAATAAAACTACTTCCCCATACTCCTGCCAATCTTTACAAGTGCGAGTAATTGAATCACGCTTACAGTTAGGAGCGTAAATTCAATACTCTTGGCAATTGCAGACTCTGAAAAAAACAGCGAACTAGGCGAAAACTCATCTTGAAATTCAATTAGAAGATAGAGTAAAAGAAAAAACAACATTAATGTGTTAGGGTTTCAATTTCGATTAAATGAAAACAAATGTATATCCCGTTTTTTTTCCGTTTAAAAACTTACCGGGATCCCGGCTGGAAAAAGAAAATTTAAATTTGCTTGATGTTGAACCACTGTTTGTTAGCAAAAGTAAAAAAAAAAGAATATTGGTAGCAAGATAATACACTTATTTTTAAAATAGGAACGTGGATTACAGTGTTCAGCTTCATAACCATCTCCAAAAATTGTTGGCCCTTATCTTGTAAAGGGTGGTAAAATTTTAAGGGCCGATGTTCAATGTCAACCTCACCCAAAGGTCAAGTTTTTTCTGCATTTCATTTGCTGTTTGTCAATTTCAGACTAACTTAATTTGAACGATGGAAAGATACACAGGCTTATTATGAAAATGATGCTCGAAGAAAATCATCTCCAGTGATGAGGACCATTTTAACCTCAGTAGATTTATCAAAAAGCAGAATTGCCACATTTGGCCGAAAGATAATTCAAGAGTGATTGTCGAAAAAACAATGCACCCACAAAAAGTGACTGCTTGGTGCGGCTAATGGGCTGGCGGCATCATCGGGCCTTATTTTTTTCCAAAATGAGTCCAGTCAGGCAGTTACTGTGAATGGTGTTCGCTATCGAGAGATGATAACGAACTTTTTATTTCCCGAATTGGAAAATATGGATGTGGACGATATGTGGTTTCAATAGGACGGTGCCACTTGCCACACAGCTAATGAAACAATGGCTCTTTTGCGCGACAAATTCAATGGTCGTGATATCTCACGTCGTGGCGATGTTAATTGACCGCCAAGATCATGTGATTTGACACCGTTGGACTTCTTTCTTTGGGGTTATTTGAAAGAAAATGTGTACGTCGATAAGCTAACAACAACTCAAGAGCTAAAGGATGAGATAATTCGGCACATTAACGGCATAGAACCTCAATTATGCCTCAGCGTCATCGAAAATTTGGACCATCGGATAGAGGGTTGTGCCGCCAAGGTCGCGGCGGCCATTTGGTCGATATTTTGTTCCATACATAATTGAACCATACCCATATTATCATAATAAAAAGAAATGACAATTATTTCCCAATCAATTTGTGTTTTATTCAAAATCAACATCGGCCCTTAAAATTTAACCACCCTTTATAAACAAAATAAAATTTAATGAATAAGGGTTGTTTAGAATGGAACCCAGATTCGACAAAGTGGGCCGATTTAAAAAACATCTTTTCCACCTATGTTTTTAAATAACCTACATAATAAGTCCGATATAAAAGTATATATTTTGTATCACATCTGTAGCTAAGACTTCACGTATTTTCTGTCAAATTAACGCCGGAAATACAGTAGACGCTCACAAATTAGAACCACTTTGTTTCCCAGGTGGTTCTCATTTCCGAAAAGTTCTTATTTCTGGACGTTTTTTTATTTTTTACAAAAATTAAGCAAATACACCATTTTCATCCAATTTTGAGAATTTTATTAAGAAAAACGAAAACTTAAATAACATTTCAGTCAAATTATATCACATAAATGTTTCAAACTTAAAATAATTCATTGAACTAAAGGTAAATGTTATTATACAACTGCTGGAATGCAGTTTTTGCGTAACATGTAATTAGAACTTTTGGTTCTAATTTCCGAATTGTCAATGCACTAAAATGCTAATTCTAATTTCTGGATGTTCTAGTTTCAGAGAGTTCTAATTTGTGAGCGTCTACTGTATTTAGGTTTAAAATCCACTTTACATACTTATATAGAAATAAATATAATAATCTGCATTATCTATAAAGTTTTTGTACACTTTCCAATAACTGAATAAATATTTTCAATTAAAAAAAAAACGGCCAGATAACCGAATACAGAAAATTTGTACCATCAGTTCCAATAACCATCTAAATTAGGTAGGGTTGCCGATACTTTGTCTCTTCGGCTGTGGCATCGAATCTCTTCTCTGAGTGTGTAACTGCTAGGCCGCCCTCATTTTCGAAGAAGTGCGACCCCTTGACGGCTTATTGACGACGCTTGTAATGGCCAGTAAGCTTCAGCTCATGAGTCAACTGAACCTTGTATGCGAGTAAGTTCAAACTTTGCTTCGGTGATGTTTGTGAGACGTTTAATTGTTGGGCACCTCGACGAGTCGAGGTTAACTGCTCTTATGCCAGCCACACTATCGTGAACATCAGCAATGTTTCCACAGAACGAAATGGGCGAGCATGCAAAGGTGTTTTAAAATTTCCTACATACTTTCTTACTGCTAAAATTTGCGCACAATTTTCCGATTTTGGTCACCTTTGGTCGATTATGATGACCAAATAAAAAAATAACGAAATTCATTTTGATTTGAAAGCCCATTTTCGTAAAAGGCTTCAAAAATTTTAACGCCTTGCTCAATTGTGGTTGAATTTGCCAAACACCTACATAAAGAAATGTCTAATTAAGTTGGGCAAAACTCTTGACGTTAAGGTGTGACTGACTTCGTGTATTATGGTTGTACCCCCCTTTACGAATTTCCTGTCGATCGTACGAGCTATTTGACATTCTAAATCGTTCATACACATTCACATCTTTCTCAGAGCAAAAAAAGTTCCAAAAACGGGGAGGCTTTAATTTGTACTTAATTTTTTTCTTCCTTTTATGACAGTAACATTGGCACCATCATCCAATTTTTTCTTGCCATTCCAAAAAATGTTTCATAAAAATAAATTTGAATATTTCATTCGCATATCGGCAGGACGGACTTTGTTTCCAAAATTGGCAAAACACTCTTTTTAAATGACAAGTTTTTATTTTGGGGAGATCATGTGAATAAAATTATATATAGGTATTACTTTAATACCAGCAGTGGGTGGATTGAAAAGTTGTGTGAAAGTTACCAGAAGGGGTGTGACAATGTGGCTCATTATCAATTCCATAGGCAGTTTTGGCTCAATAATGTGTTTTTTCCGTTGTTTTCTTACAAAAAAAAGCCAGATTCGGCATCGGAGTCCAGAGTTAGGAATCAGGTTGCAGAATCGATGTCCTCCGCAGTCGTCCGAAGTACCGGAATTTGTGTCGCTGTGGAGCGCACGATTCAAGCTACATTCTATAGCACAAATTTTATGAGGCTTTTAACCGTTTTTTTTTTTGTGGAGGTTTAGAACTTTGAAATGGATAAAAACTAAGATGAATTTTTTAAATTATTTGTAAGATAATCTTCTGGCATTATAATTTAAATATGATTCCTGGCATATAGCCGCCACGGCTGCCTCGGACGTACGAGGGCGACCGCAAAAGTAACTGGCCTAACATAAAAAGAACCGTTTTTTGGAATTATTAGTATTCACTTCATCAAACTTTTTTCAAGTTTTTTAATTCCATCCGAAAAATAAGATTTTTCAAGACCTTCAAAATATGCCTCAGTTTCAGCAATAACCTCGCTATTGGACGAATATTTTTTGCCACCGAGAAACTTTTTTAAATTTGGAAACAAGAAATAATCAGAAGGAGCTAAATCTGGACTATATGGTGGATGCAGAGCAATTTCAAATCGTAATTCGGCCAGTATTTGTTGAGTTAAAAATGCAGTGTGTGAAGGAGCATTATCTTGATGAAAAAGAACTTTTTTTTCTAAATGCGGTCGTTTTATCTTGATTTCTTCACTCAACCGATCCAATAATGCACACTAATATTCACTATTTATAGTTTTTCCTTTCTCAAGATAATCAATAAATATTATACCCCTTGCATCCCAAAATACTGTGGCCATTATTTTCCTGCTGACTTAACAGTTTTCGCCTTCTTGGGACCACTTTTACCAGCTTCTATCCATTGTTTTGACTGTTCTTTGCATTCTGGGATGTAGTGATGGATCAATTTTTCATCAACAGTTATGAATCGGCGCAAGACCTCTATTGGATTACGCTGATAAATCGCTTAAAGCTCCTCGGAATTGGTCCAACGGACGATTTTTTCGGGCAAAGTCAACAAACGCGGCGGATAGTTTTCGGATAGCTTTTTCAAAAATACTCCAAACTTGTTTTTCGTGTATTTTAACAATATCAGCAAGTTCTCTGAGCTTTATTTGTCTATCTTTAGTCACTTCATTAAATATTTTTCTAATGTTTTCAATAGTAGTAGCAGTTTTCGGTCTTCCAGAGCGTTGTTCATCTTCCGTACTTGAACGACCCATTTTAAATTGTTGAACCCAGGATTTCACGGTGGAGTATGATGCTGCATTATCACCATGAACAGAATCCAATTCATCTTTGATTAATTGTGGCGTATAACCTTTCATATAAAAGTGTTTAATTACCGCATGAAACTCTTTATTTTCCATTTTTTCAAAAATTATAAAACTTGTTTACTTCAATCACCTGTAACAAAGAAAATAATAATTAAATATTTCGGAAATTTTGACAGATGGCTTATAAAAGATTGCTTTTAAAAAACAAAAAAAAAGTTGCTAGTGAAACAGAAAATGTGCCAGGCCAGTTAGTTTTGCGGTCGTCCTCGTAGTCTAATCTGCAAGTCCAATTTGCGATGACTTTTTCCAATATTTGTGGCCGTATATTGGAAATAACGCAGCGATTGTTGCCCTCTAAGTGGTCAATCTTTTCGGTGTTATCGTCGTAGACTAGCAACTTCACATATACCCACAGAACATAGTCTAGCGGCGATAAATCGCACGAGTTAACGCCGCCAATTCATGGGTTCGAAACGTGAAACTATGCGGTTACTAAAAGTTTCCTTCAATAAATAACGAAAATGTCAGTAATCTTGGCTCTATAGTGGATGGACAAATAGCCAATTCCTGTGCACGATGGCAGAGAGGCTGATTTGAATTATCCTCTACGCTACGCTCTATAGCAGCAATAAATTCTTCTGTATAACGTTCTTCTGTTCTTCTGTGATAACGTTCCATAGTTAATCGAATTAATTGCTCTGATTGACTGGATTATATTGACCGCAAAATGGACATAGTGCGCCAAACGTTTTTCGAACAAAACCACGATTTTCACAATAAATTTGCACAATTTGCAAGCGTTATTAAGGCGTCAGTCTATTCATGTTGATGTGGTAAACCAAATAAAATAATAAGGCGTCAGTCTATTCATGTTGATGTGGTAAACCAAATAAAATAATAAGGCGTCAGTCTATTCATGTTAATGTGGTAAACCAAATAAAAAATCACTTGACAGCTGACAAAATGGCCTCCAGTTAAAAAAGTGCTGCCAACTTAAATTTCTATGCCTCTATAAAAAACATTATGTAAATTAAGATAGGCAACAAAATTTCTATCGTAATTAAGAGTAAATTGTTTGGCTGCTAGATTAAATAAATCTAACTGCCATGTAAGTACTTTAGGGTGGGCCGATTCGTAAGGACAAAAATTTGTTGATATTGTGCCATGGATTTTTCAATAGCTTTTAGCATGAGGAAAAAAAGTTCCACTACGACATATCAAACAAATGATTTTTGAGGCGCCCCAATTTACATTTTTTTTTACTTTTTCTCAACTTTTATTTTTAAGGTTTTTTAGTAGGTCTTGTAACAAAAAATTTTTTTTTTTAAATATTACCTTTCCAAGGTGACATACAAATATACATTGCCACATACAATACAATCTAACATATGAGCGCGTGAGAATAGAAATACGAGAATCGAATAGCACAATATCGATTGCTAAATCGAACCACCCTAATGTACATTTAAGAGGCGTTTAAAATTTAACATTTTCCAGTAATATTTTTCAGGCTTAAAAGAAACTTGTTTTCTATTTGCCAATGTCGTTCATGTCTCGTTAGAAAATAATTTCCCTATAGGTCAATATAGTCCATCGCCACAGCAAGTGTTAAGCATTAAACGTGCAATATTTTAAGGTTTTTTTTTAACGAAAGGAGACATTTTAAACGCAATTTTCATGTGTATTATGCCCAAATAAAAACAATTATAAGTATAAATGTTTGTTAACTAGTGGCCATCGAAAAGCATTCCAGCATCATGGTCAAAATCAATTATGCCCATTTTCAAAAATTAAAGCTTCTCACAAAAATCTATCTTTAAAAATATTATTTTAATTTATTCACTAAATATGCAGACATGAAAATAAATTTCACACCATATTTGCCATAAGACAAATATTTCCATATATCAATTTATGAACGAAAATATTCATGACGATTTTTCCAATTTGGCTTTAACTTTTCTCTCTCTCTCTCTCTCTCTGTCTTCCAGATACCAATGTTGCAACAAGATTCCAACCAACTGCAAGTGAAAATAAGTCTACAGCAAGACTTGAATTATCGCAAGGCGAAACAAACAGCACAGCCACAGCAACAAAAGCAACCAGATTTTGAAACCGGCATTTTAGGTGGCGGCAACAACGACGCCGGCGACGACGATTGTTGTTCGAAAGACAATTACCTTAAATGTGGCCTTAAAGAAAACGAGAAAATTCTGCATAATTACAACAATTACGAAAAGAGATAAAAAGCCAAGTCGACAAAGCCAAAAAAAACAACGCGTACACTTAGGCAGGGCAAACATAGAGAGAGTAGATCCAAAAAAAAGTTTATCTGATCCAAAAAAAGGAAAAGTACAAAAGGAAAAGCAATAGAAGGCAAATTTTAAAGTAAGAGAAAAACGACAGACAACTAGACGGACGGACAGCGAGAAAACGTTTTAAGTTTTTCGAAAAAGAAAAAAAAAGAGGAAAACGGAAAACCAAAACAAAACGGCAAAAAGATAACACAGTCACACACACACACACAAACACGGTGCTGAACATGGTGCATTTGCTGATGATGTCTACAGAGCCATCACGCCAACAACAACAGCAGAAGAAACAGCAACAGCATCAAAAACTAAAACTGAAAAAACACAAACAACAGCGTAAATGTGGAAATAGCAACAACTTAGGAGGAGGAGGTGTTGCATCGGGAGGAGCTGCACCGTCTCGCAAATGTGCTTTGAGCTTGGCAAGCATTGGTGGTAGTGCATCATCGTGTTGCCGTGGTAGTGGCACTTGTGGTGGAACTACTGCTGCCGGTGGCGGTGGCATTTGTTTATGGTTTGTGTTGGTGGTATTTATGCTGATATTATGTGGCAACACGGCGATTTCTCAGCAGCCCCAGCGAAACATTAAGCCGAGCTATAATCACAATAACAATGGCTATCCAAACAACAGCAACAACAATAGCTTTGGCAACGGCGGCAACAGCCAACGCAGCAGCGACAGCATATTGTTGCAAGTTTCCACATCATCTGCAAATAATGGGGCAGCAGTGGCTGCTGGCGCCCGCGCCGAACATGGCAACGTTGCGTTGGATGGCATGGCAGATAGCGCACAAAAACAGCAGCCAAATAGCTTAAAATCTATTGTCAGTACAACTTCATCGACAACGGCTGCCAAGTCTAACTTGAGCTCAAATAACGCCTCATTAACCGGCATCGATGGCGAAAGTGGCCACAAAATTCGCAGCAGCGACAGTGGCACTCCAGCTAATGTCGGCTCTAATGCGAATACAAAAACAAAGGCGAAAATTAATGATGCCCAAGCGGCGGCAGCTACTGCTGCTGATGATGATGATAATGATGATTTAGACGCCGATGACGACGATTTAGACAATTCATCTGAATTACTAAATGAATCAGAAGGTGAGTTTTTTTTCTTCTTTTTTTTGGTTTGTTTTCTATTCCAGCGTTTTGTGTTTTCAACACTTTAATGTTTTTTTCGTTTTCTACTTGAAATTATTGTTTTATTGTTGTTAACAATAGCCATAATATTTCTCTGGTTTTCGAAAAATTTGTTTCTGTCTTTTTTTTCTAAATATCTGTTCAAATTTCGTTTTTTTCACAACTTTGTTTCAATTAAAAAATATTACATCATATTTTGTGTGGGATACAGTAGGGTGGGTCGAAATATTTATTAAGTCTAACATTTGGAGGTGGGTAATTTCGATCGCTCATGACCTATGATTTAATTTGGGCTATGGCCCAAACTTAAGGTTATTTAAAATACTTATATAGAAGAAATATTACAAGCAAATAAGCAGAACCCGATTAACCGGATGACGGAACAAATACTGATCTGAGTTTTGAAGGCCCCTAGTTGTACAGTACAGGGTAAAAATGAAATTAAAACAAGTAAACAACGTTTCAGTCGGTTGATCCGTAACCCATATATGTGACGCGCAAAATAGAAAGGGACCTAAGGTTAAAAACCAGTTTTGTTCAGGAGAGTTATTTTAAAGATTAGGTCCCTTTCTATTTGCGCTTAAAATCGTCGTCTTCACTTTCATAAAACGCGCATATTTCTGGGAGGGAACACTTTTGGGGCATGGGATCGGTCTCATTCGATGCTCAGATGTTGTCCACATCAAAAAAAGAAAAAAAATGAAAATTGATTTTTTTTACCCTTAAGTCCCTTTCTCTATGCGCTGTCACAGATGGATTTAATATTTTCCTTCGTTCCGTAATACATTGCTTGAAGTGTACAGATTTGATTGAAATCTTTTAAACCGTCGTTTGTGTGGGTGGTACTAGAACGGGGCGTGGCATTAACTGTTTTCGTTTGCGCGTACAAAGATGAAATAAGCTTATTTCAGAATACAAAGTTCAAACGAAATTTATTAATTAGGGAAAAGTTATATGGGTTGTAAGGGAGTAGATTTATGGAAGGTACAAAAAGGGGCGTGGCAGAGGATGCATCTCCATCTTAATACTTAATTTCAGCACAAACGTATGATTAGTATTAAGATACAGTATGCAAATACTGAAAGCGGGCGTGTCATCCACACTTGTCGTACGTGTGTATAAAGTCCTTATAAAAATATTTTGAAGTTTGCAATATAAGCTAATTGTATCCACTAGAATACACAAGTAATATGGGTTTCAGACTTCAATGAAAATGGGGCATTTATTTGTCACCATTTTAATCAAATAACTCTGTTTCTAACTATTGGTATTGAGTTAGATCGCATGAATAGTCTTCAAGATATATCACGTAACCCAAATATGGGCGGAACGGCGAGATGTATCAGCTAAGGAGTCCACCATTTTGATTTAAAAAATCGAAAAAAATATTACTAACAATTAGCCGAACCCGATAAACCGGATTACGGAACAAATACCCCTAGTTGTACTGAACAGGTATCGCTAGCAAAAACGCTCTTTACTAAAAAATTGCATAAAAGTCAATATTAAAAGTCTTCTTGAGTACTACTAACTACATACCACAAAGTATTCACCATTAGTCACTTAAAATAAGTATAAACGTCGCTAAGTCTAGGCCAGGCCGAACCTTCTAAAGCGAAAAAAACCGAAAGGTCCGTTTCGAGCCATGCGTCCGTCCCATATCTCAGCCAAAACTTTAACATTTCTCTATATTTGGATTGATAGCCAAATTTCCTTCAATTTGAGTACCCCTATGTCGATATTGACGATTAATCGCCGGTTGGACCTTGCGGGATGTTTTTTGGGTCACATGAACCAAAAAGTCTAAGAACTATGCCCTGTTTTAGGTATTAAGTGCATCTAACTAACACATGTAGAGAAAAAATATCGTTACTATATGGTTACGGCAATAATAATATGTTCTTCGCAATAAAATTATGTTCTTCGCAACCATAGTATTGCTGTTTGAATCTAATTTTGACAATAGTATGATTGCCCAATATTGTTTAAATGTAAGAATAGTATTATTGCCAAATTTAAAATGATAATATGGTTGTAGCAACAATATAACTACGGTTGGTGCAATAAAAGTATTGTTTTTGTTTGGGTTTTATGTTACCAGTAATATTATTATGGCAATCATGCTGTACGAAAAGCGCGGTATAAACAGAAAAAAGTTAAGTGTTTTGGAAAATTCCATCTCTGCTATGAACACATGTTAAATTTTGTTTCGATCAGGTAACTCCTTCATATAGAAACATGTGTTCACAAAAGACGCATCCGCGATTTTTTACAATGGAAAAATTAGAAATGCGTGGTGTCATTAAATCTTTACATAAAAAAGGTTTATCGGGACAAGAAATTCATAATGATATGGTGAATGTGTTAGGTGAAAGTGCTCCTTCATATGCAACAGTAAAAAATTGGGTTGCTGAATTTAAACGTGGTCGTACAAGCATTGAAGATGAACTACGTAGTGGACGTCCAAAACAGCAACAACAACAGAAATTGTAGCCAAAGTGCATGATATGGTATTAAATGATAGACGAATAAAAGTGCGTGAAATAGCTAATATCATGAGCATCTCAAATGATCGAGTCCATTTAATTTTGCATGAAGAACTACAGATGAAAAAGCTTTCTGCAAGATGGTTGCCGGACTTGTTAACAGTCGACCAAAAACGCATAAGAATGAACATTTCTCAAGCTTGTTTGGATCGTTTTCAGCGAAATAAAATGGATCTTAAGCGTCGTTTCATAACTGTTGATGAGACATGGATCCACCACTATACTCCAGAGACAAAAGAATAATCCAAACAATGGACTGAAGCTGGAGGAAGTGCCCCAAAGAAGGCAAAAACAATTCAATCGGCTGGTAAGGTTATGGCAACGGTTTTTTGGAACTTCAAAGGCATTTTATTGATTGACTATCTGCAAAAGGGTAAAACAATAAATTCAGAGTACTATTGCAACCTTTTAGATCAATTAAATGTACAAATTCGAGAAAAACGTCCTGGCTTACAACACAAAAAAATATTTTTTCATCAAGACAACGCACCAGCGCAAGACGATCCCACGACAGCCGGTTCTATGCACCGGATCGGCCTGAAGCAGCATTTCTTCGGCCAAGGGCTGTCACTCCGGTACGGTTTGCCGCTACAACAACAACAACAACCAGCGCACAAGAGTGTTTTAACAATGGCTAAAGTCAACGAATTAAATTACGAGTTGCTTGACCACCCACCTAATTCTCCTGATTTAGCTCCCAGTGACTTTCCCGTTCCCAAATCTAAAAAAATTCCTTGCTGGCAAGCGTTTTACATCAAATGAAGATGCAATTACAGTTGTAAACCACTATTTTGAAGACCTTGAGGAAAACTATTTTATTCAAAGGATAGAATTGCTAGATAAGCGTTGGACTAAGTGTATTGAAGTTTCAGGAGATCTTATTGAAAAATAAAAATATTTTTGAAAAACTAACTATTCTCTTTCATTGATAGGCTAAGAACTTTCCGAACCGCCCTCGTATGATTGCCATTTTTCTTCATTTGAATATGCTTTTTAGAACAATGTTATTGGTACGGATCTAATGCAGTAATACTCGTAGTACTTTTTATATGGAAATTTAACTTTTTCAAGCTGCTTTAGCTTTGTTTAACTGATATATTTTTAATAAAAACGTTTAAGTTTTTTTAAACTGGATTTTTCTACTGTGCAAATAAAGCAGTCCTATTATTTCCAATTAAATGTATTTTAAAATAATTTTTATAATTTAAATCTATAAGTATTATTGACAACTTAACCCAATTCTAATGAATAATTTTGTGAATCATACTATAATTGTGTGCGATCATACGAGGGCGGCTGCTTTATATATTTCTGGCCTAATAATAAAAATGCGAATATTTATTATCAAAAATGGTTTTATGTTTTTCAAAGTATTCTCCAGCATGATTTTTACACTTTTGCATGCGCTCAAACCAATTGTCGAAGCACTTTTTCCACTTCGATCGAGACACCTCCAAAAGATGGTTTTTGAACGCTTCAACAGCATCTCCTGGCTTTGAAAATCGTTGACCACGCATTGCTTTCTTGATGTGCGGGAATTTAAAGAAGTCATTGGGTACAAAAAGGTTTGGTTTGAGCCGATGTGTGAGAGCTCGCATTGTCATGGTGCACAATGATTCGTTTTCTCTTGTTCGTTTTCCCAATTTTTCCGAATACTTCAGGCAAAGAAATTGTGGTGTACCACTCAGAATTGAACGTCCTGTGTTGCTTAAGTGGAACAGTCGCTACATGACCAGTTTTGCCGAAGAAACAAGCGACCATTTGCTTTGAAGTGCTTCTTCCACTAACAACTTTCGTTAGATTTGTAGGTCGATTGTTGTTTTGTTTCAGACTCATACGCATAGATCCATGATTCGTCACCTGTGACGATCTCATAAACGTCTTTTGAAGCGTACTATGGTTTTAGGGATCATTACATGGTTGCGTGTGAATCATACTATGGTTGTGAGGATCATGCTATAATTGTATGTGAAACTTCTACTGCTGTGAGGATCATTATATGGTTCTATAGATCAAAGTATGGTTGAGTGTGAATCATACTATGGTTGTGGGGATCATCAACCATATACCCAACAATAGCATGATGCTCTTCGAATATTGTTATCCCAACTATACTTTTTTTCTACGTGCAGTACCCAGTTCGTCCAAAAAAATGGAGCAAAAAAATGAATTTTTTACCGAGGTACCTTTTGTCCCTTAAAGGGGACCCCATTTTCCCTTGCGCCGATTTCTCCTATTTAAAATCCCATCATCATAAAAAAAATTAAGACTACTACACGCACAGAAAAAATATGGTACTATATGGTCACGGCAACAATAGTATGTTCTCTGCAATAAAAGTATGATTGTCGCAACCTTAGTATTGCTTTTTTGAATTTAATTTTGACAATAGGCAAACATACTTTGGTAGTGAGGATTATAGTATGGTTGTGGGGATCATAGTATGGTTGAGTGTGAATAATAATATGGTTGTGGGGATCATAGTATGGTTGTGTGTGAATAATTCTATTGTTGTGAGGAACATAATATTGTTATGGGGATCATAGTGTGGTTGTGTGTGAACCACACTATTGTTGTGATGATCATAATATTGTTGTGCCACAACCATATAACCAACAATAGTATGATGCTTTTCGAATATTGTTAACCCAACCATACTTTTTTTCTGCATGTAGGTTAATTCGTTTGACCGCTTTCGTTATCGTAGTCTTCTATGATGATCGACCCACTCTTCTGTACGTATACGAGTATTATGTAGGTATTTTTTTTAGTTGTCGATGGCATTATTTTGTGCAATTTTTGTTAATGTTTTATGTCTTATGATGACTATTTGTTTGAGTTATTTGTTTTTTTATTTATGAAAAATTACTTCACATTATCATAAACGTTCATTTAGCTGTTTTTTTAAGTTAACGTCGTTTGGGGCGGAGGAAATTTGCTATTGCTGAGTAGGACAAGTGTGCGAGTGAACCCAGTGAAATTAGTGATTAAAAACAAAAAGATTAGTATGGGAAGTTAACTTTTACCTTTCATTTTGGGTAAAACACAAATTGTTTACGAGCTGAAAGCAAAAGTTTAGGCCTTTATGTAAGACATTGTCTTAAATTTTGATAAGCCTTTCGCATATTCCCACGAAGAAGGAGGGAAGGCGTTATTTTCAGGCAAATAAATGATCCGTAATATTAGTGTATGTCTTCTTGTCTTTTATATCAGACAATTTAAAAGTTTTGATTGAGGTTGAAAACTTTGACCTAAAAAGCATGATCTGTGTGTGAGAACACCATAAGTGGTGTATTTCCTAACGAATCTTGGCAAAAATATGTAAAGTGATTGTCATGTTTAAAATAGAATACGCCTTTTTGTAGCTCTCGTTTAATATGTTTTGCTGGGCTTTCCCTCTACCGTTTGTTGCCACTTCCACTTGTCCCCATCAATGTAAGTGCCATTCAAATTTTTTCTTCCAGCGCTAAATTTCCCCCGGGGCTGTATAGAAATTTCATTAGAGTGCTTTTGTGTTGTTGTCTTACGAGCGAATGAACCCAAAACCGCTTTAATTTTGATGAGATTGTTGTTGTGCCATCGATATTAATTTCCTCCGGTTAATTTATGCCATTTTTTCGTTGTTCCCTTTAATAGATAAATTAATTTTCATAATAGTTTTACTATATAATTATGTAATTTGGGCATTGTAAATGTCATGTTTGGAGGGGGCAAACAAATGTAAACCTTAACGAGTTTGCTCAAAAGAAATCTATGTGTTTGCAAGTGACTAGCTATGGGAGAATTTTTTTGAGCTGTCGGCAGGGTTGGTGTAATTTAGTTTATGGAGCCAATATGTGATTGGATTTAAAGTTAAAATATGTAATAATGCAGTGATTTATAAGACATTTGCTCGGAATTTTAAGTAAATTAAGAACATGTTAAAGTGAGAAATTGTGTAATTTCAATAAAGTAGGTTGCAGTAGTTATGTTTAAACTGTAATGGTTAAGTAATCTGATATTTTACGTGGCAAAGTTGTTATTCTTTTTAAGGACTGTCAAAGTCACAAATTTAACTTAGAAAAATACTTCATTGTATTATAAAACGGTGTAGTGTCAGTTTAACCACGCTTATAAAGTCCAAGGACATCAAACCACAAATGAGTCATACGGTTCATAGTCGTTATGAATCTTTTTTAGGTGCCATATCGTCCATTGAATTCAGGGAGCTACATTTTTTCCTTGGACATTATGCCATGCCACCTATAAAAATTCAAATATTCGATATTCGATAAATTGACTCGGAGCTGATTGCACAGTCCTGCTCAAGCGGCACAATTCCGAAGAAATCGCTAAAGCTGCAACAGAAATTGTGTTTGAATTCCGAATCTTTAGAAGTTTGTGTTTTAAGTCTTTCGTTTGTACTAGGTTTTATAACCTCTACTCGAAGCACGATAACACTAAGTGTTGCCTGGCGCCATCTAACGTTTCCTTTGGAAAGTTTGACATTTTTTTTTTAGCATAAACGTACTCAGAACGTTTTGACGTACGAGCATCATTTGCCTTGTTTACAGTGACTTGAAAAAATCAATTTGGCAAAAAATGGAATTAACTCGTGAACACTTTCGTGTGATCATTTTTCACAACTTTCGACGGGGACTATAACGACAAGAGTGCATCGATGAACTTTAATCTTTGTTGGAAGGTCGTCAAAAAACGGCCGTTGTTCCAGAGAACATTGATGCCGTGCGTGAACTGATAATGCCAGATCGTCATACCGTGTGATAGAGGCATTCTTGGGCATTTCTTCCACCAGCATACATTCGATATTGCATGAACACCTGGCCGTAAAAAAGGTTTGTTCGCTCGTTAAATTGTTCGCACAATTTAACAATCGCTCAAAAAAGGCTCGTGTCTATTGGTGCAATGACATTTTGGAAAAATACGATCGCGGTGCTTTAAAAGTCTTTTATAAAATCGTCACAGGTGACGAATCATGGATCTATAAAACAAAACAGCAATCGACCATGTGGGTCTTCGAAGACTAGCCAAATCCAACGAAAGTTGTTCGTGGAAGAAGCACTTCGAAGCAAATGGTCGCCTGTCCCTTCGGAAAAACTGGTCATGACGCGACTGTTCCGCTTGAACAACGCAGGACCGTCAATTCTAAGAGGTACACCACAATTTGTTTGCCTGAAGTCTTTGGAGAAATTCGAAAAACGAACCAGAGAAGACGAATCATTGTGCACCATTACAATGCGAGCTCTCACAAATCGGCTCAAACCAGCGCCTTTTTGACCGGCCAAAACGTCGAATTGATAGATCATTCGCCGTACTGCCCTGACTTGGCACCCAATGATTTCTTTTTATTCCCTCACACCAAGAAAAAAATGCGTAGTCAACGATTGTCGTCGCCAGAAGATGTTGTTGAAGCGTTCAAAAACCAAGTTTTGGAGGTGTCTCAATCGGAGTGGAAAAGGTGCTTCCGACAATTGGTTTGAGCGCATGCAAAAGTGTATAAATCATGCTGGAGAATACTTTGAAAAGCAATAAAACCATTTTTGATGATATATATTCGCATTTTTATTATTAGGCCAGAAATATATATGGCAGCCCTCGTAATACTAAAAATGTCGTTTCCCTAAAAACGGCCGCGGCTAGTGAAAAACGATGGCATCTCTGTGTGTAACGATGGCATCTCTAGGATAATTTCTTTGTGTGTTGTAAGAAGAAAAAATATATTAAAATTTATTTTTTGTTAGGGTAAGTATCATATTTTAAGAAGAAAAATGTTTGTTGATGTTAGCAACCAACGGCCAAATCTAAGCAGGCGGTTGTGAAAACCATTAGTTGTCACCTCTTTTCATTAGTGCAACCAGATAGTTAGTTGTCTCAGCCATACTATTATCAAAGCTACCATCTTTTGATACTTAAAACCAAGGTTCCATCAAGATTATTTACATTCGGTGGTTGCAACAGAAAGTCTACTCATCCTACCTAAAGTTTGTATTTCGAAATAATTGCAAACCTACTTTTTCTCTGTGTGTAGTAACTCTCGTCCTACTTAAAACTTTTCTTACTTGATATTTATATAAACCGAAAAACTATTCAATATTGTACCAGCCGAGACAGGAAATTGTTTCTACTACTTGCAAGTCAGTAGACGCTCCCTTCAAATGAAATTACTCATGATATAAGACGATTCTGGAGGCCTGAAGACACACCAATCCCGGCCACTAATTGTCCAAAACTTCTTGCTATCACACTGAGAAGAAAAATTACCTTGCATAAGGTTAACTTAACCATAAATAAACATGATTTGGAGGCTATGTTATATATGGTTAATTTGAACATTTTGTTGTTGACTGGTATTTAACAATACTAATAGTTAATTTAACTATTCTATGATTGAATTTTTAAACCCTGAAAATTGTTAATTTTAAAAAAATTATTGTTGTTATGCACTGTTGAGTTTTTTAACCATTAACATTGTTATTATTAAAATAATTATTGTTGTTTTAACAACGCACTGTTTTTAACATGAAAATTGTTAATATTAAAATTGCATAGTTAATTTTATTGAAACAATACATATTCAATTTAGCAATGAAATTGTTAATATTATTAACTATGAAGATTGTTATAGAAATCATTTTTATTGTTCAGTTAACTAATTGTTGGTTACCCCTTTTAACCAGAAATATAGTTACCGTGACAATTTTAAATATTAGATTAATCTACTAATTATGTTTTTGTTACGACTTGAACAGTTTTTATTCTGGTTCGAGACCTTTTTGGCGTTTCTTTTTCAGAATCAACTAAAAAATTGGTGAAATTTATTGGCTTGGTTTTCAGGCTGACTGTACAGCTGTTTCTAAACCCGCCAAGGTTTTTCTTCAGCAGTCTTTGGCAACGATTGCTTCGGCTACAAATCAAATGACTTATACGGGAGTCCCATTAGGATTAATGAGAATTACTCTTTGCGTACAGTCTTCGAAGATTTTACAGCTAGCATTTGCATTTGGTGGTGGTTTTTTAAAAGAGCGATATAAATTGTCTTGTGATCTTTCTCACAATTGCACACACGTTCAGAGCAGAGGAAGAAAGGAAAAAGAGTGGGGGATAAGACAGTCGCAATCGTTGCAACTTCGTGTGACCTAATTCGGAACTTCGTAGAACACAAAACAGATTAAAAACTTAAATACAACAAAGCCGAAAGATCTTTAAATTTTTGTTTATGTAGCCCAATTTTCTGCCTCTCTCTTAAAAAAACCAACCTTATATAATGTCCACCAATCCGGCCACTAATTATCTAAAACTTCTTGGTATCAGGCTCGACATTTTGTTATAGTCCTCAGCTTAGGACCCTGCTATCTGCGATAAGCGGAGATGTAGGAACAATATCCTCAAGTCGCTTCCTGGTAGCCTTAAGTCGTTACCGACAGCACCACTTATCAAGCGAATGGTCGATCAGAAGTGAACTATACAGTGCCAGTGTAGACATCGAATGTGCAAAGAAACCACCCACAGCCGAGACTGGAAATTGTTTCTACTAAGATACAGAATCAAGCTATATTTTTGTTTGTTTTTTATGTCTGTATTATTCAAGTTAAACATGCTGCTGCGGGGATCTGTGGGGGCCATCCCGTCAAAAAGTTTAATTTTAACTCTTCTTTAAATAGACATACCTTCAACACCGCTGTAAGACCTGTCCCATTTGTAGACTTACGATGCCGTCAAATGTAATTACAACAAATTATGACGGTCAATTGCTTAGACTTGACTTAATCACTTCATAAACATCACACAAAGTGTTCAGACTCTACCAAACTGTTTTCAATGACACCTTTTGCTTGGTGTTTTTGCTCCCAGTGCCAACAAAAGATTAGCAGCCGTATTCATAAAAATTTAAAACAGCTTTACAAACGATTGTTAAGCTTAATGTATGAAAACTGTATTCATACGTAAACGATTATTAGCTTAATAATCGTTTTGTAAACCATTTTTAAATGTGTGCATTTTAATATTCTTTCGACCCTACTTTAACAGTGTTTTTGGAATTTTTCGAATACAACGAAGAAAAAAAATATTTTTAAAATATACGATTAGAATGGATACGTTAATTTTTTTTTGCGTTTGCAATCGTCATTTTTCCATTTTCATTTATGAAAACTTCTT
Organism: Hydrotaea diabolus; assembly: GCA_963513945.1. Lineage (NCBI taxonomy): Eukaryota > Metazoa > Arthropoda > Insecta > Diptera > Muscidae > Hydrotaea > Hydrotaea diabolus. The sequence continues at coordinate 134,144,281 of OY740719.1, forward strand.
TATGGAAAAAACACAACACAAAAAAGGGAAAATTGTAAAAAGTTCACTAGTGATGTGTAAACAATCAAAATAAGAATAATATTATTCGTTATTCGAATACCTTTTTTTTATCAGTAATACATAATTGATCTCAATTTGTCTTTTATTTAAACACGATTTTATTTTTATTATTTTACAAGTAACCATATATATATTTTTTTGTTTATTAAATCAGTTCTTTGTAAAATAAACAATACAAAAAATATATAGATTCGACTACTCACATAATTGATAATCGTATAACTGCATCATTAAGATTGAAATGACAAGTCAAAACGACAGTGTTGCCAGCATTGAATCGACAAATTCATTAAACGGTGTATTAGTTAAAGTAGTGTTTATGAATACGTTTTCTTAACAATCATTTGTTAGGCAAAAAGTGTTTGTTAACTATGTATGTACTTTAAATCCCAATTAAGATTTTTTTATGAATATGGCTGTAGGTGTTTAAATCAAACACGATTAGTGTGTGAGAGTGTGTGTATGAATTTAATAGATTAACAGCGATAAGAATCTGCGTCTCCTTTAGCCAATAGGAATCTTGACAAAACGAAAATATTTCGTGTAATCACAGTTTCCCTCCACCTTAACAGCGGGTATTAGTGTCAAATTGCCAACCTCAAACAAATTGTCGATGGACAGACAAATTACTATTGACATGTGGTTTTTGTACAAAGTATGTAGAAAAATGTTCATAGAAGCATAAGTGGATATATACTCGTACGAGTATGTACGTACGTAGAAAATCCCCAACAACTACAAAAAGCACACTTCAATTTAATAAAAAACAAAACAAAAAAATAAATAAAAAATATTGAAAAAATGCGTTAAAAATTGCGTAATCGTAATGCGAATGCTTGAACGACTGGGACGGACATGCTGGCATATGTGCTCAAATAAATTTGTGAAAAATAAACAGCCAAGCGACGAATACTTTTCGGATGGGTGTCTCGCTTGTTGCTGGTTTCTGTTGTCGTTCAAGTGTCGCCGCTGTCTCTCTAAAGCCAGGGACAGACGGTTCAACGTTTCTTAACGCACACCAAAAACAAACAAAAACTCAGCTTGAAGTGCATACTTGAGACGGCTTATAAGCGTAACCATATGGCTATAAGCCCATATAAATACAGGCGGCCTGGAGTAAGAAAAAATTCCACGAGAAAACGCCAAGAGGTACATATGCGCACATACCACTCGATGAAAATGCTTACAAAAAACCAAATAAATGTATGCAGTGAGGGAACTCCTGCTTATGTATGGTGCTAAAGTAAATAAATACATATACAGTATGTATATTTATTTATATACGCACTTAAATATACGGTTAATAAATATGTTAATTATGTAAAAATAAAAATATTTGAAAAAAAATATGTTAAACAATAAAACTTCCCTTGAAGATTTTATATTGTTTAACAAGACCAAAATTATGGAAGCTAATAGAAATTGTATATCTTTTGTTTGTCAATTATTTTGAAAGATGGCAAATGTTTAAAAATTATAATAAGTTCAATCGAACGGTTTCCATTTCCTACTGAAAATAATAAATTGTCCATTTCATGCCTATTAAAATAAAAGCAAAAATGTAAAGTGTTTTTTTCCTGACGTTAGGTTTTTAATCTGGCCACATTTTTTTCGGAGTGGACCTTTTTGACAGCTGTCACTTGATTTATGCTCGGTTTGGTTTGCCATGTCATAATGAATATACTTACTGCGGAACAACGTTTGCAAATCGTAATGAATGGGCCCGAAAACCGATTCTGATTTTTACAAGAAAATGTTGTTCAGCGATGAAGCTCACTTTTGGTTGAATTGGGTACGTTAATAACCTAAATTGTCGCATAAGGAGTAATGAAAATCCACAAGCCATTTTTAAGAAGCCGTTACATCCTCACAAAGTCACTGTTTGGGGTGCTCTATCGGCAGGGGGAATCATTGGTTTAGGGAATCAGCCGGCCTTTGGTTCCAACAAGTTGGCGCTGCATACCATACGCACGCAGAGAAAAAACATGGTTACTACATGGTCACGGCAATAACAATATGTTATCCGCAATAAAAGTTTGTTCGTCGCAACCATAGCATTGTTAACTGAATTTAGTTTTGACAATATTATAATTGCTGCAATATAAATATTGTTGAAATGTAACAATAGTATTATTGCCAAATTTAAAAATGAAAATATGGTTATAGCAACAATATAAATATGGTTGGTGCGACAAAAGTATTATGTTTTGCGTTTTATGTTAACAATAATATGATTACGGCAATCATACTGTATGATTGTAATTTTTCTTCATTTAAATATGCTTTTAAGAACAAATGTTATTGGTACAGACCTAATGCTATAATTGTGTTTTTTATGGATATTAATTAAACATTTTTAAACGAGCTGCTTTGATTTTGTTTAACTGAAATAGTTTTAATAAAAACGCTTACGTTTATTTAAACTTATTTTTTCTACTGTAAAATAAATCACTCCTTTTATTTTGAATTTAATTTTTATTTTTGAATAATTTTCATAATTCAAATCTTTTGTTGACAACTTAAACAAATTCTAATAAATTATATTGGGGATCATATTATAATTGTGTGTGACCATACTATAGTTGTAGGGATCATAACATGGTTGCGTGTGAATCAGACAGTTGTTGCGAGGTTCATACTATGGTTGTATGTGAAACATACTATGGTTGTTAGGATCATACTATGGTTGTGGAGATCATAGTATGGTTGAATGTGAATCATACTAGGGTTGTGGGGATCATAGTATGGTTATGTTTGAATAATACTATCGTTGTGATGGTTATGTGTGAATAATACTATTGTTGCATTTGAATCATACTATTGTTGTAAGGATCATAATATTGTTATACCACAACCATATACCCAACAATAGTATTATCCTCTTCCAATATTGTCACTACGACCATACTTTTTTTTTGAGTGCGAGTATTACTGAGTAGGAACATTAATACTGTTACACACGTTTTATGCTGTAAAAAAAAAGTACTGAATGTTTTTGGACCAAATATTTTTGAATATATTTATTGATGTATATTGTATCAAAAAAGAATCTACTTATTCGAAATGTCCACCTTTTGCCTTTACATACGCCTTAAGTCGTACTTGCCAATCGTCAATAGCTGCACGAACCTCATCCATTGGCCACAGCTCGAACCACAGCAGTCTTAAGAGATCCAATGTTGGGGTATCTTTTGTGACAAACCTTGTCCTCTAAAACCGCCCACAATGGGTTCAAATCTGAACTGCCTAAAGGCCATTCTTCAGAGGAAATGAACGCTGGCAAATTGTTTCGAAGCCACACGCAGACAAAAGTATGGTTGTGGTAACAATATTCGAAGAGCATCATACTATTGTTAGTTATATGGTTATGGCACAACAATGTAATGATCATCACAACAATAGAATGGTTCACACATATCCATACTATGATCCCCACAACAATATTATGGTTCTCGCAACAATATAATTAGTCACACTCAACCATACTTTGATCCCTACAACCATATTATTATTCACACTCAACCAAACTTTGATCCCCACAACCATATTATTATTCACACTCAACCATAGTATGATCCTCACAACCATAGTATGACTTACACACAACCATACTATAATCCCCAAAATTTTTAGTGAAGTTGTTATTCAACAATAGAGATTTTTATTAAGTTTTGTAAAAATACATTAAACTCTTAATAATAGGAGTGATTTATTTAACAGTAAAAAAATTCATTTATTAAAAATATTTCAGTTATACTAATTCGTAGTTTGTTTTGAAATAAATTAATTTACATATAAAAAGTACGCAATAAGGTAAGATTCGTAAAAATAACATTGTCAAATTAAAAAAAGTACCATTTTGCCGGTATGATTTCTGCAATTATATTATTGTTAACGTAAAACGAATGAAAACAATACTTTTGTCCCACTAACCATATTTTTATTGTGGCTACAACCAAGTTTTCATTTCTAAATCTGGCAACAATACTATTGTTACATTTCAACAATATTAATACGGCCGCAATCATACTATTGTCAAAATGAAACTCAAAAAACAATACTATAGTTGCGACGACCATACTTTTATTGCAGAGAACATACTATCGTTGCCGTGACCATATAGTAACCATATCTTTTCTCTGCGTGCAGGCCTGGGACGTTGTAGCCATATGGGCCGGCGCATAATCCTGCTGGAAAGTCCATGGCTGGTTTTGGAACAGGGAATTGTTAAGAGGCTTCACAACAGCTTTTAAAACGGTTTCTTGGTAAACTTTGGCCGATGTTTTGACTCCTTGTTCGCAGAAATGCAGGTCAGTGACCTCATCGTAAGAGACACCCTACCAAACCATGGCTAAAGCTGGATGATGACCCTTTTCCACCCTTAGGGTCAGTTCACATGCTTCCTTAGATGACCGCGCATACACTCTATCATTTTGCTTGTTAATTTTTTCCTGAACGGTAAAATTTTTTCATCGGTGAACAAAATTTTTCTGTGCAAGTTATCAGTGTGCTTCACCAAAAGACGTTTGCATTTTTCAATCCTATTTTTTTAAATCAATAAATGTCCGGTACGTCGTTTGAAAGCTCCAAGCCCGAAGTCTTTTTAATGATTCGACTCATAAACTTTTGCGGGATATTCATCTCACGGGCCATGATTTTCTGTTTTCGGAGCGGATTTCTGTGAATTCTTGATTATACGGCTTTGATGACATGCGGTGTTCGAACAGAGCGTGGGCGGCCCGACCGGTGGCGGTCTTCTACATCTCCAGTCTCCTCAAACAGTTTTATGCATCGGTGGACAAACATGCGGCTAATCCCTAGTGGCCGGAGCGTTTTGAAAATAACGCTTTTTACATTTCACACTTGAAAAGCGCTATTACAGCGATACGGTTCTCATTATCTGACCACTCCATGATGAAAGTTGAAACAATTTTAAAATCCCGTTACAGACTAACGCTATTGAGGTTAGCTTTCAAAACTCATATGGCATTAAAGGAGTATGTTCAGTTCTACTATTGAAATGGGTGTGTTCAATGTTGTAACAGTATATATAGCCCTCCTAAGTATACCAATACGGTTTTGAAATGATAAAATTTATAGTATTTAGTTCCATGATTATCAAAATGTCAACATTATTACAATTTATAAAAACAATATCAATTTTTTTAATATGACAAGATTTATATTTTTAAGTTTCAAGATCACTAAATTTCCAAAACTTGGCAAAATGTATATAACTGCGACCATTAAACTTAATTCAATAAGCTTCGTTATGCGCAAGTTTAATTTACTTTTGATTAGGATTTATTTCATAATCAAATGCAAAAACTCCCACGGAGAACTGTCCTTATGACGAATTAATGAGGTTTTTAAAGAATATATATCATCGTTAAGCTATATTAGAGTGGGCATCCATAAATCGTTGCAGCCGTTATGTTCTCAAATTTAAATGAATACCAAAAGCGAAACAATTAGGAAACCACAACAATAATATTGTCCTGAAACTATTTTGTTTTTCATTTCTACCTAATTCTAGTTTTAGAACTGGAAGTGCCGTTTTTTTCTAACACAACGAAGAATATATATACGTTCCGGCTTTTTCTGTCACATAGCTTTTTAAATAGCTGCAATGTCGATTTGACAGTCTGCCCTGTTGGTTCGTTTGCGAAATTGTATTTTCGTGGGCAATTGTTTGAATAAAACTTGAAAAGTGAGACTTACAACAGTAGTTCTTATACGTTTGGTGAGAACCGGGAGTTCAGTTTTATTTTCAACAATTGCTGCGAAGCTTTCTGATGAAGGTCGTCACTGACCCAAAATCGCGACAAAATCAGTGTGCAGCCACGAAAATCAATGTTACTGCCATTTTGTTAAAAACTTGTCTTCTATTGAAATGTAGATGCAAGACGTTTCTAGCCGGTTAATCCCTATTCAAGAACTTTCTCAAGATTTAAGTAGTATTTATTAGCAGAATTTGCCATCAATTGAAAAAGCCGGTAATTACTTCAACGATTTTAGTTTTAGCGATCGCTCTTACTCTATTGACTTGAAAAATTGATTTTAAATCGATTACTACAAAGCTATATTATGCTACTTTCAAGAATTAGTGAAGTCTTTAAAACGTCTTTAGTCTTTATATTAATCATAACACAGTACATTTTTCAGGTAAAAATAAGAAAAAAAAATATTTTTTTTGCCTACAAAATTAAAGTTTTTTTTTTAATTCATAAAAAATACAAAACGTTTAAAAGTGTCAAGTCCTATTACAATCACGTAAAGTCACATAACCTGTGAACAAAATGAGACATAGATCATGAAAATCGATTTACGCGTTTCGCTTTTATGCACAATTAAGTGAAGGTATGAATTTCAAAAATTTGCTCGAGATATGCACAAAATTCTTTGGAAAAAACATTGATGACTTTTTTTTATCGATTCTTTATTTTGCATGAAAATAAATATTCCGATTCATATTACAGCTTTTCTTAACCAAAAAATATGCGATTTTTATACATTATCTATGCATGGAAACAAAATTTAGAGCATTTTCAATTATTGTCACTATCCATTCTAGTTGAAGTTGACGCTTATGGTTCTGATGACCTTATTTTCTTCGTAGGTTGTTCATATTCATGTTCTGACTCTGCATCATCATCCTAGATAGACATAATATTCAAGGGCATGTTTTGTTCAGTGTGTTCACAAATTTTAGTGTCATTTTCATCTTCGGTGCTTTCATCTTCAAACTGCATAATTTTAGAAGTTACAGCCAAAATTTTTTTTGATCATCTAAAACTCAACCCAGTCTAATGTTCACATACATTTCGAAGCAAGATGGACACAATTTATACACGCCCATTATTAGTTTCATTTGACATTCAGATAGATTTCGAGGATTGCCAATTAATTCGATTTGAAGATAAACATAAATTTCATACTGCGACATTCGTTTGGCAATTGCAACAGTCAATTGGCGATTTTAAAGTTTATTTCGTTGTCATTTAGGTGGATTTTAAATTACGTATCAGTTCCATTTGCACAAAACGCTTTGGAAGGGGAACATCTATTCGTACCTGAGGATTTATGGTGTTGCAATCACTTAATTAAAATCTTTTAACAAAAGTATATTCATAATTTCAATGTGATTAAATTCGATACCCTAGCCTTCAGTTCCAGTGTAGCGGGATAGATCGATTTTTGAGGATTATAAAATTATTCAATATGCAATTAATTAGACGATGACGTGTGAATGGGGTTTATCATGTCGTTAGAAGGAATCGTCAGGGGAATTGTTTGAATCATATTAGCCCAAGCTGAGCATTTCTTAAAGCATCACAGGGATGTTTTCTGTAAGGTATTTTTTAAGGAAAGCCAACCTATGAAAGATAATGTTAAGTAAAACAAACCATCAGCGTTGTTGGCAGTCATTGATCTCAGAATAGCGTCACACGTAAATACAGCTTAGCTTTGCGAGAGTACCAGGTTTATTACCTAGCAGCAAAAAGTAACTTCTAGTATTTCTTCAAGTCAACAGACGCTTTCTTAGAATAGAGTTCTTATTTTAAATTAACTTATCGTATCATTGAAAGAATCAGGAGGCCTGATGACATACCGATCCCAGCCATAAATTATCGCAAAGTCCTTGGTATCAAGTTCGACATTCTTTTCAAGTCCTCAGTGTATGACTATGCTATCTGCGGTAAGTGGAGAAGTAGGAACAAGACCTTTAAGGCGCTCGAAATCATAGGGCCTATCGAGCAGGTCTAACCGACAAACTAACTGATACAATCTCATAAACCGTCAACAATTTCAGATGGACAGAACGGCCACAACAGACAGATATAACTTACAGCCGCCGCTCTGGTCCATGACTGGCCCATGTCATACTCTATCAAAAGCCTTGCAAGTATTCAGATCGACCACCTTACTTACACCAAGCCGGAGAATCAACTGACTCCTCAGCTTCAAACTGTCTACCATATGATCTCTCGTAGAACGGTTTCGGCTCAATCAATACCGCCTCCCGTGGTAAAGGACTTTAAATTCCTTGTAATTTCAAATCCGTGGAGTCATTATAGTTTAGAAACATATATAGAACCGATATCCACCATTATAAGGAGGAGAAAATGGATCGGACACACACTTAGGAAAAACCCAAAAGAAATATTCCACTAAGCTTTAGATTGGAATCCACAAGGAAACCGAAGAAAGGGTCGGCCGAAGACAATAAGGAAAAGGAGCCTGCTGAAGGATGTTGAGGGCAGCGGACGAAGCGGAAATGAAATAAAATTACTGCTAATAATTAGAATCTTTGTAGAGGCCCTATGCTCCACAGGGAGTTAAGTAGATATAAGGAGAGAGCTATTATAGTTTATAAATTTCGAGAACGCAGAGCAAACTATAATTTGGCGGTATCCTTCAGGGTAAAAAACCTCATCCTTTATTGGGATCGGTTAGATTGGCGAGTAGTAGGTCGACGTTTGTTCCTTAATGGGATATTGAGGAAAAACGGTATATATCCCAATAAAAGAAAGTTTATAGGGCAGACCCACGTGTTGTACGAGTGGGAGAATAAACTACGCATCGTCAAAAAATTCATTTTTAAAACAAATATTTATATTACGTTTTACCGGGTGAAGCAAGTCGCTCAAGTGACAAAGAAAATCGTATTCTAAGACGTTTTATATTGTCTTTAGTTTGCAATGAATCCACCATCCTCTTGACCGCAAGAGGAAGCAACAGCAACATCAACAACTATCGAAAACCTAACGGGTGAAAGTGGGATTTTTCAAAATTTGACCCTACGGGTCTAAAGCCGGGACACAGAATTCGTTTTAGAGGTATGGGTCCTCGGGCAAAGTTTCTTATTTTCATCCCAGAAAACATGAACGGATGTGACAAATTTCACCAGGGATGGATGGTCGTCACTCGTAATACTTTTTGCAAAATTCGGTCGCAACCGTTGCTTTAAAAGCTGTAAGCTCTGAAATCGGAAAAAATCAATGTATGATATCAAAATAAGCACAGATGTGGAGCAATATGAATAGGGTTCCTGCTTGGTCTAATCTTAAAGAATAACCTCAGTTTCTTCGATTCGAAATAACTATCAGATGCCGTTGAGCGTTGTCCGTCCATCTATCATCGTAATCATTGTAAAGATCGTAAATATGAACCGGTTTCGATCAAATTTGGTACATTGTTCAGGTTTTTTTTAATAGGCTTTATTTGATTATTGGATCTTCTGCCTAGAAGCCTAACAATAATACAGTGCAATGTGTTTATAATCTTCAAATACTTCATTAACATCATACAGGGTGATCTCATGCATTTTTTTTTTTATTATTTTTTTCAAATTCCGAATGGTTTGCAGGATATAAGCATACAAAAAGATCACTTGTTTGCAAAACTGACATTGAGGCCCCAAATCTTTGGGGGCCCTTAAAAAAATGCATGACTCTGGGAAAACTGGGACTTTTTTTGGTCTTTAATCACGTAGTGGTGTCCGTATATAGTTATATTTTCATCACTTGGGCGATTTTTAAATCGACACGCCCTAGCTAGCACGCCTCCATTGTGGATTCCTGTCCCATATACATATATTTTAGCGGGCGACCACCGCCTACTTTTCTATTAAGGTTTATTTCTTTCCATACCAACCTGACATGCCAGTCTTAGTTCAGAGTTCAGCGGGCAGTGCCAAATCCCTTTTGTCTACATTTAACACAACAGAGTCTATAATATTTTGCTACTCATTGATATCATTATGTTTTTTTACGTTTTTTAAAGGAGGCGTAACAGCACACCAAAAATAGGATTTTTGTCGAGGTCCATAAAATAGGCATTTGTTTGATCAATAATTTCATCGATGCTATATGTTTTGAACAGCTGTTAAACATAAACTAAATGACAGAACTCTCTTGAAATTTGACAGTAGTCTATAAACAGATGATATCTGATGAGCGCAGAGTTGAATTTCATATAACTACGAGGAAAGTTGAAAAAGGCACGGAATTATTGATATGCCATAGTCATTTTATCTGAATCTGAAAGAAGACACGGACAATGCTACCGAGTTGCAATCAAAAAGCTGTGACATTTACATTAAGTTGCCTGTTTAAAAATGTGTGTTGTCACTGTTAATTTTGTGTTTGTCAAATTATCAATAATGTAACTAAAAACTATAATATTTTACGAACCCCTTGAAAAAGTCAACAAAAATTGACGAAACGTCGGGAAAAATGAAATAAAAAGAAATTTTTATTTATAACAATTTAGGTCACAATAGCTTACACAACTTCACAGAAGAAAAAAAGACTTGACCAATAAAAGAACATATCTCAAAGTCATTTTATGTTTAGGGTTATATGGGCGATACCACGCTCCCTTGTCAGATTACATCGTAATGTACCCTACACCTATTAATTACACTCTGCGACAAATGGTAAGGGTCAGTGATCGGTTTGGAATGAAACCACCGGGAAAAGTTGTATTGGTAAAAAAAAAGTCATACGTGTTCCAGCGTTTCGCTGGGTCTCATCTAGGAATCGAGATATATCGATTTGAAGTTAGTAAGTATCGTATAGGGGAATTTGTCACGTTTTAGGCTCTTTTGTTTGACATAACTCGAGAACCACTCGTCCGATTTAGCTGAAACAAATTTAGAAAAATTAAGAATACAATTCCTCTAATCTGTTCTTAAACCGTTTTCCTACTTAAGCAACAGTTTCGCAATTATAAATAAATGTATGAAAAAAAAAAATTATTTTTGCCTAAAAATTAAAATTTTTTTTTTTTTAATTCATAAAAAATCCAAAACGGTAAAAAGTGTCAAGTCCTATTACTTTCACGTAAAGTCACATAACCTATGACCAAAATGAGACATAAATCATGAAAATCGATGCAAAAGAGCCAAAAACGTGACAAATTCCCCTATACGATACTTACTAACTTCAAATCGATATATCTCGATTCCTAGATGAGACCCAACGAAACGCTGGGACACGTATGACCTTTTTTTGACCGATATAACTTTCCCCGGTGGTTTCATCCCAAACCGATTGTGGCTGTCGCACAGTGTTAACAGAACGTTAGTAATTGTGTAAAGATTCTAACGATCAAAGTTGATAAGTAAAAAAAAAGCGGCAAAAAAATACTCGTAAAGTGATTTTTACAGAGGTTGACTAAGTCTTTGTGTGGGAAAAATCGTTACCTCTTTGCCGATCTGTCCCATTTTTTACTACCAACCGTTTCTGAGTTTCAACACCTCCATTTTTTTTAAATTAATGTATTTTTTTCTGTATAGAAAATTAAATTATATTATATATTATCAATTGTGTTTAAAGATGATAGACCGTAAATGACCTCCATGCTCGTCCTCGCATATGCGACACCTGGTTAGAAAATTATTCATCGCGACTTAAAGGGCTAAAGTTGGGATCGCTTTAATTATTTTTTAATGGACTGCTTCAATTCAGTCAAATTTGGTTTCGTTTTGTACACCTTTAGGTTGGACTGGAATTTCTCTATATTAATATGTGATGCGCAAAATAGAAAGGGACCTAAGGTTAAAAACCAGTTTTGTTCAGAAGAGCCATTTTAAATATTAGGTCCCTTTCTATTTGCGCTTACAATCGTCGACTCCACTTTCATAAAACTCGCATATCTCTGGGAGGGAACACTTTTGGGGCATGGGATCGGTCTCATTCGATGCTCAGATGTTGTCCACATCAAAAAAAAGTGAAAAGTTGATGAAAAGTTTTGTTCAGGAGAGCCATTTTAAAGATTAGGTCTCTTTCTATTTGCGCTTAGAATCGTCGACTTCACTTTCATAAAACGCGCACATCTCTGGGAGGGAACACTTTTGGGGCATGGGATCGGTCTCATTCGATGCTCAGATGTTGTCCACATCAAAAAAAGAAAAAAACATGAAAATTGATCTTTTTACCCTTAGGTCCCTTTTTCTATGCCCTGTCACATATGTTTGGGAATTTTCGTTGGAGCTCTGCCATAACCGTTCTGGTTATATGTACAGTTGCTTCATATTACAGTCTTCGTGCGATAGTTCCAGATTTGGCAAACATGTTTACCAGCCTTATAATGTTCCACCTACTCGGGGGAGTTCCGTCAATCTCCCGCCTTTATTTCGGAAATGCAGGACTGCAAAGCATGTTAACGCTGCACTATCCAATCCTCTTTTCGGTATTCCAAGCATTCATTTTAAATGAAGCATTCATTAATCTAAATACTAGCCTTCCAAATAAAATAAGGAACAAGCCGAATGTTCACACAGAAAAAATTATTACGTTTGTTTTTCTAGAACGCTCCGTGCGTCGCCTTGTGTTTCTGCAAAATGTCAGCCACCTAGCTTCAATAGTGCGACCTGTACTTTGCTTTTCGCAGACAGTCGGACGGGCGGACATGGCAGGATCATCTCGATTTAATGCGACTTTAACGACGATACAAAACATATAAAAAACTTTATGGGGTCTTCGACCAGTATTTCGATGGAGGTATGACAAGTCTTTAAAGCAGATGATCTTCATAACGAAAGCTGCTACATTTAAGCTAGACAATTATCTGTCCTCAATCTTCATATGTCATCATAGTCTGTTTTAAATAATACACACACTAATAAATATGTTTTCAAAAAAAAACATAATTATTTAATTAGTGTGTATTATTAATAATTGAGGCACTACAATTTATTAGCGAATTGTATTTTTTCTCACAAATCGTTTAATCGACAAAATACGTGGTGGTGCTGTTGCAAAACAAAAGACTTAAGACACGAGCGTTACAATGTTCTACCAATCAAAAGACAAAACTGAACATTTGATAGCTCTTAGAATATCCATACAAAGGAAGTGATCGATCACGATTGTAGCAAATCGTTCATGGCTGCAGAATATAGCTAGAAATTAGACCTTACGGTATGATCTAAATAATTATTGTTTTTGCCCGATTTGTTAATAACTACAATTCAATTGGTAAAGTTGACGATTGTGGCTTTTCTTCGTAACCTGAAGCGATAACAAAATGGTCTCGCCATCCATCATCGCTCAGGTCATTAAGGTTCTCAACAAAAGCACTGTCCCCTACCCCCTACCCCCTACCCCTCTAACTAATAAAAACAACAATACAAGTAGAGAAAAAAACGCAATTTCCAAACAAAACAAAAAATTGTTAAAATTACAACATTTGAGCTGTTGTCTTCGTTTATGGTCGCTGATTTTATTGCGTTGTGTATGTCCACGGCAGAAGCTCTTCAAAACCAATTAACGTCATTGAATTGAACAAAACAATAATATACTACGGCTATAACCCGGTCGTACCCGCTTCCAAAAGCCAGTGCTTAGCCAGCTATTCGTCCACAACTTGCAACACACATACAAATACTGCAGCACACATAGCTTATGAAAACTCTAGACAATGCTCAATATAAAGCGACATGGAGCCCAGATCCACTTACAATGACTGTTTGGTTTTTGTGTGTTAACGCTTCTTCAAGATACTCGTAGTCATGGCTAGGGGTTGTTTGTTGCTGCGGCTTTTGCTATTGCTTGAGTTGCTGTAGATTTTAATACGTAGCAACAACAAGGTGACGAGTGTAATGTTGCGTTACATTACTAACGATGTCGATATACGTACGCGATACGTTTCGGTTGGCTGTGTTTGCTAGTCTTAATGTTTCTGAACTCAAAGTTAGAAATCCGCACTTCATAGACATTTTTGTATTTTTATGGTGACGGTTTGATAATTTGGGCGAAAATTTTAGAAGGTGACAATGAAATGAATCAAAGCAATTCACTATGTTTGGATTCTGAGTTAAAAGTTTGTGTCTTAAGTCTTTTGTTTTTTGGTGACAGATCGAAAGAGACTTCCTATGGACACGGTTAGATTTTGCCAGTTCTGAGATTTTTTTTATTAGTTTTTGGTTGTTTATATTTTTGACAATGAACATAAATCACATAGTCAGAAATTGCGAAGCTTCCAAAAAAATAAGAAAAATAGTGAAGCGCTTGGTCCCGCTGATTGGACAAAAATCGGGCACAGAACTGTTGTTTTAAAGTTTGGCTTTGCCAGTGCTTAGCCTTGCTAGTACTTGCTTTCCCATATGACAACCTGTTATTCAAGTGAAAAAATGCACAACACTTCCCTAATGTTATATTTAAAATTAATGTTAAAACTCAACTTTAAACTTTGTAAGGCTTTATCTCATTAACTAATAACGGTATGACGATATTATTTTATATATGATGTTTGGGCTTACTAGAAGAACTTCTGGTCCATTAATTTATTATCACACGATATAATGGCACATATTTTAAAGTTACAATCTCATTTTCTTTTTCTTTTTAAAAATAATTTCAAATTGGGTGAAGTAGGGCGCTGCGGCTATATGAGAGCCTACACTACGGTGTTATTAACTTGTGGTTTTACGGCCTTCAATCAAGAGGAGTTCAATTTACGCATTGATCGAGGTGATACTGTTTTTCTAGGATACATAATAAAAATCAGGTTTCATATGTGGCTTTTTGAACGTCATGCAATTTAGAGGAATTTTTGTTAGGTCGTCGTGATGGCAGCGTGCGCGACTATCATGCCTCGTACATCTCTGAGTAACAACATCTAACAATTGTTCAGCGGCGGGTTTCCACCTCGTAAATGCTGGCGATTCTACGAGTACGAGATTGATCTTTTAGCCATGTTATAATTTCTCTATAAAACACAGTAGCCCATCGGAGTCGGCGTTTAATATTAGGTCCCGGTCAGTGGATATACAAATTATGTCGGGTACGGCCTATTTCCTTTATGGGATGTTGTGGGAATTAAGCAAGTACTTATAGTGGATCTTTTTTAAATCTTGCCGCGATATAATCTACTTCCGTCATCACTTTGGTAATTGATGCATCATTATAAACTGTGCCGAATCGTAGCTGTGGTGGCTATAAAACACAAACCGAGATATTCCTATTTTCACTGGATTTTTTACTCGTCCATCAGAGTAATCTCTATCAAACTTGATCAAAATTTGATTTTTCTAAATTTTTATTCATAATTTGCTAGAAGCTTAAATATTCCTATGTACCTGAGCATTGGTTTTTAAATCGATCATGTATTTCGGTTAATGTGAAAACCAGGACCATTGTCTAAGAATTTTAATACAGTACTGTCCTTGGACCCAACCGAAACATTGAGCTCAGTTTCGTCGAGATCGTTTTATAAAATGGGTCCCAGTAAGAATAAACGTTTTCATTTTAAAATTAAACAAGTTGCTGTTGAGATAGTTGTAATTTGTTAGTGGATTATAAAGAGGACATGTTCCGCTTAAGTATGGAAAAAAATATCCGTCAAATGCTCCCCACGGTTCCGTTGACAGGCCCATTATACTTTCATGAAATTTTTCATATTTTTGTCACAGAGATGTGGCTGTATCTCACCAATGACGCATTGGAATTGGATTTGAGCTCAGGAATCAGCCATTAACATGCAACCTTTCAGGACACTTTGTTGCTTCGTTTTAACATACACACGGAGGACGGACGGACATGGCTAGATCGTGTTAGTTTTAGAAATACGACGATAATAACGGATTATCAATCAAGAGGTGTTTTTTTTTAAATAAAAACAAAGGCGAAAATTCAAATTAAGTGTGAAATCTTTATTGTTCATTCGAAAGGACATAATTTCCTTCAAATTTTGGCCGCAACTACGCCACAGGCTGTTCATTCTTATGGTCCAAATTTGGATGACACGTATTGAAAAAAATATCTCTAGATTGATCACCCGCTGCAAATTTGAAAAATATGGATCGATGACCAGCCACCAACAGTGAAATCTTTATTGTTCATTCGAAAGGACATTTTATGCCAATAATTTTTTGAATATAATTTCCTTTATATGTTGGCCGTAACTACCTCCTCAGGCTGTTCATTGTGATGGTCCAATTTTGGATGACTCGTTCGAGCTCTTCGACCGGTATGGCGAAATGCTCGAAAACCGTGGTTTTCGCGCTGTAAGTCTTTCCAGGATGAAATGGCAAACAATACTGAAATGAAAAAAAAAGTTAAACATAAATCACGCGTAGTCTGTACAAAAAACCCTATTGAAAAAAATACCTCTAGATTGATCACCTGATACAAATTTGAAAAAGTAGGGACCGATGATTGCACAAGGCATAACCTGCACCAAACCGTGGTTTTCGCGCTGTAAGTCTCCCGCTCCCATGACGAAATGGCAAAAAATACTGAAAAGGGAAAAAAAAGTTTAACAAAACCCACGAGTAACATGTGAAAAACCCCTATTGAAAAAAAGACTTATAGATTGATCACCCTATATATATATATATACCTCATAGGGTCTCTGATCAATATTTCGTGGTGTTGCAAACGGAATGACAAATCGTTTTCATCCTTTTGCGATCCTCTGCATATGCTTCAGCTATCTGCGATAAGCATAAAAGTATGTACAAGATTCGCGAGTCACTAGCCATTAGTAAACTACTTCTGTGGGCGCCAGTCATATGTAGAATTTAGAGACAAAAAGTTGAAGCCCCCTAGAGTTAAACAGGGAGTTCCCCAGGGTGGAGTGCTATCTCCCGCACTGTTTAACCTCTAGCTCTCTAAACTTCCTGCACCACCAGAAGTCGTTGAAATTTTGTCGTACGCTAATGATTGGACAATTCTGGCGTCAGGACCTAAAGTGGATGTCAAATGCGAGAAAATCAACTGTTACCTTGCTGATTTAGCACGCATCTTCACTGCGAGGAGTTATGAAAATATCCGCCTCTAAATCAACAGCCACACTGTTGACTGCGTGGACCGCAGAGGTGCGGTTGTCACTTAATGTGAAAGTCAATGACCTCAACATTCCGACTGCCTACAACCTCAAAAAATCCTTGGGCTTACATTGGACAGCCTTTTTCGATTCTCTGCACATGCTTCAGCTATCTGCGATAAGCTTAAAAGTAGGAAGAAGGTCCTTAAGGCACCAGCCGGCAGTACTTGGGGTGCCGACAAAAAAACCTTGTTGACCTCTTACCAAGCGGTAGGTCGGTCTGTGGAGAACTACGCAGCGCCGGTTTGGTCGGGCAACATGAGTTTGACTCAGTGGAAGAAAATTCAGACTTGCCAGAAAGCCGCCCTCAGAACATCAACAGGGTGTCTCCTTATGTCTTTGGATGACCATCTACCGGGTGGCCCAAATGAGACCTAGTGATGTTAAACACGTATTACTCTTGTAAAAACGGTTTTTTTTAAATGTTTTATTTTTATATGTTAAATACATTTTATGGAAATTTAACGAGACTATGTGTGAAATATGACATCAGACAAATGACCACCATTTTAATCGATACAGGCATTAGCTCTTTTTAGCGCCAAGCTGCTGCACAGCTTCAACGTTCTCTTCAGTACGATTATTTCGATGAGCACCTCTTCCTGGACGGTCGGCAACTGAACCCAGTTCCTCAAAACGGCGAACTAAACTTGTAATCATGGAAGATGTGGGCGCTGATCTTACGTTAAAAAATCGGCGATAATTTCGCTGCGTCAGAACAATTGATCGTTGAGAAGAATAATAAAAATCGATAATTTTTTAATGCGTTGTTGTGGACTGTACGTATTCATTTTAAATTTCCAAGAGTTCAGTTATAATCTGCAAAATGAAAAAATAAATTATGTTAAAAAATAAAAAAGTTATTTGTGTTTCACATCAGCTGGTCTTATTCGGGCCACCCGTTACATGAGGACCATCTACCATCTTCTGAGGTCCATCTACATGAGGAGACGAAGGTCCTTGCTGTGCGCAAGGCACAATTTAGCGTGTTCTAAGCAGTATCTGCTTGAGTGTCTTCGCAGTAGTCATCCAAACCACCTACTCATGGACAGGATCCCTCACCCAGGTAGATCAGGTACGATCTTCATGATTTAGAAAGAGAGAGGTGCAGCGGTTCAAAAGAGAGCCTTTAGATCATCGAAACTATCAGGCAAGTCTGAACGACATTCACGCTGATGAAGTCGTGGCAGCTATAGAGTGAATGTAGTGCTAGGTAAACATCACCCTCAGATTCCACCTTAGGAAAATAGGCTACCTTGTAAGAAGCGCATAATTCTGGCACAGCTGAGAATCGGATAATGAAGCCGCCTCAATTCGTATTGGTCGCCATTTGATGACAACGTCCCGGACGTTTGTCCCGCCTGCCATCAGGGACCACATGACGTGCTACACCTCTTCAGTTGTCCGGTCAAGCACACTCAGCTGACTCCCAGTACTCTGTGGACGCATCCAGTTTACTTAGTAGGGACATAAATGCTGTAAAAAAAACTGCTGAATGTTTTTGGACCTAATATTTCTTAATATATTTATTGATGTATATTGTATCAAAAAAAAAACCTACATATTCGAAATGTCCGCCTTTACACACGCCTTAAGTCGCACTGTCCAGTCGTCAATAGCTGCACGAACCTCGTCAATTGAAAAATTGGCCACAGCTCGAACTAAAACAGTCTTAAGAGATCCAATGTTGGGGTATCTATTGTGACAAACCTTGTCCTCTAAAACCGTCCACAATTTGTAATCCAATGAGTTCAAATCTGGACTGCCTGAAGGCCATTCTTCAGAGGAAATGAACGCTGGCAAATTGTTTCGAAGCCAGGCCTGGGACGTTTAAGTCTTATGGGCCGGCGCAGAATCCTGCTGGAAAGTCCATGGCTGGTTTTGGAACAGGGAATTGTTAAGAGGCTTCACAACAGCTTCCAAAACAGTTTCTTGGTAAACTTTGTCCCATGTTTTGACTCCTTGTTCGCAGAAATGCAGGTCAGTGGCCCCATTGTAAGAGACACCCCACCAAACCATGACTGAAGCTGGGTGATGACCCTTTTCCACCCTTGGGATCAGCTCAGATGCTTCCTTAGATGACTGCGCATACACTCTATCATTTTGCTTGTTAAATTTTTTCTGAACGGTAAATTTTTTTTCATCGGTCAACAAAATTTTTCTATGCAAGTTATCAATCAGCGTGCTTCACCAAAATACGTTTGCATTTTTCAATCCTATTTTTTTTTAAAGCTGCTGTCAAGAATTTTTTTCCCGTCTGTCATTAGGGACTATATGATGTGCTGCATCTTTTCACTTTTTGAATTTTTTTCATTTTTTTTTTAAATATTCAGCTAGAGTTTTTTTCTGTACGGAAGCATAACATGTCCCATTGCTGATACCTCAGGCGGTTAGCAGCTCAAAATCGGTTATCAAATATAAAAAGAACGAATTTTGAGATATTTGTGTAGCCCTATAACGTTAATAATTTTATAACCAAACTTCCGAGACCGCCATCGTTTAGATCGCACCGTCTTCACTAAACGTTTGACGACCAAAACTAACAGCACAACTCTGAAAAGCCAGCAACAAATCGAAATAATTATTGTACGCTGCTGCTTTTCCAGTCGGTATTCAGTATTTTCAAAGTTGCTGTCTTTTTTTCTCCACTCCAAGTGTTTCATTTGTTTTTACTGGGTTTTGCGGTGTTTTAATGTATTGCAAAAAAATAATGTTTGTTTTACAAAAGAAGCAAAGGAAAAGAAGAAGCAAAACAACGAAAATAAAAAATGAAAGAAGAAACAATTGCTGTAATAATAGAAAACACAATTCAACACTTAAATTGGTCAATAGTGCAAAAACTGAAACTGAAACACAAAAATAAACTCTGACCGGTTTATGGACGGACATTTGTTGTTGTTGTTTAGGTGATGGTGGTTTGGACGTTCCATTCATTAGAAATAATGTCTCATCGGTTGAATGTTGGTTGTTTGCATTCAAAAAAAGAAAAACAAAAAAAAACAGAAAATTGGTCAGTGAGACGATGATGATCTTCATAATCACGATGAGGATCATCGTAATGATGATGAAGATGTTGAGTTGATAAATTGCCAACCAAGTGTTTTTTTGTTTGCATTTTTATTTATTGTTTTTTAAATATTTATGAGTTTTACATTAAAATCTGTTGACAAAAAAAATGCAACAAAATTTATTAGAAATTCACTAACAAGATAAGCTTCACCGGATTGCACATTCTTTTTTTTTGTTTGCAAACATTTTGCGAGATTTAGCAGGGGGATTAACAAATTCATAGCATAGTTCGTATGACACATGCCGCACATGGCGACAATCACTAAACAGCTTAAATGAACCGCAAAAAACAGGGGCCAGCGAAAAAAAAAATATGCATATAAAATATTTGTCAATTCGGAATATAGTATTAATTTATTATGGTGGCGAATGACTTAATTATTTATTATTACGTGTGTAGCGAAACTGAGTAGCTCATTATTTATTGCTCAAATTTGTGCGGGGCAAAACAAACGACTTAAGACCCAAACCTGATCGTGGATTCTTTTGGGCCAACTGCTAATTGACAGGTTAGTTTTTTTCTTCTTTTTTCTTTTGTCTGCTCTTGATCTCGTTAATAGTTTGTTGAAATACGAGTAATTTGCCGCTGGCTAGAGCGCTGCGTCTGGCCATAAGAGTTTAGCAATTTAAATGACTATTCATTGGCAAGTGTAACACAACTGTGACGTGTTTATTGAATATTCTGACAAGTGAGAATGTTTGATGACCACAAGAAAACAAAAACAAAATTCTGAGAAATAAAGTATCCAAAAAAAAGAAGAACCTGTTTAAAATTAGACAAAGCTTCCTCAAGAAATTGACACCATTTGGTTTGGAGAGTAGCTTGAATATGTCATAGCATTTGTTAAGCTTTTTGAGAGGCGTCAAAAGGTGTAACGTGTGATTCATTTAGAATTTTTTTACTAGTATTTTGTTTTATTGTCATATTCGTTATAATTCAATCAATAATAAACAAAACTAAAAATCTAGCATTAAGAACTAAAGCTATCGGCTTAAAATAGATCTATATTTGATGTAGTATAAAAAGATTTAAGCTATTGAAGTTTCATAGTTTCCACGATTTATCGATAATTTTTAATGGTGTTTCCATTGTGTTTTGCGTCCACGTTTGCGTTCAAACAGCTGTTTGTGTTTATTTGTTTTTTTAGGGGTGCGAAAAATTTTAATATTTTTGTGTTGTGACATTATCATGGAGTTAAATGATATTATTTTGCTAACCGCAGTGGAAAATGAGGACCAAATGGTTTATTTTTCACTTCCGCGCCAGTCACTCCCAGCTTCTCCCCCATCTCTTTGTGTATGTGGGTGTTTTTGCGAGCACCCCTCAGGCCATCAATATTTTCCTCCCAGAGGTCCAACAGATATAGTGTTGATACTGCTGTCCATTCCGTCTTTTTGAAATCTATAATAATTCAAAAAATTAATATTATTTAAACAAAAGCAAAAATATTAACTTACCTCCTGTTTTTTGCATTTTGGATGTTTATATTTATAATGATTAACAGCTGTTTTCATAGGGATGTGCAATTTGCGATATTGCCATTGATAGGTATGGGTGGGGTTCGACTACAAAAATAATCGAATTTATAGTAAACGCGACTTATCGATAAACGCGTCCAATATGAACGCTACTTTTTCCCATACCTAACTGCCTATGTTTTTTGTATAGGCTGTATCATTGATTTTTGGACGCGGACGTGGACGCGACCGTAGTGGAAACAGCCTATTAATAAGTCAAAGGTAACGATAATGATAATGAAAATGTTAAGACGATTGAGTAGAAGTGCTAGACAATCTGAAAGAATGTGGAACACTTTTTTGCTGCAATGTGTGTAACAGAAAAAATTGGAAATCGGTTGAAACTGCAATGATTTCGGTTGAAGTCACCAAATGTTTTTAGCATTAATGGATCTTCGGTTCGAAATACTTCAAAATTATAAATAGGATCATCGTACAGCACTCTGAACTTATTGATCGGTAATACTAATGAAAAGCGAAAAAGGTATTTAGTTGCCACAATTGGATGTTTTTGCAAACATTTTGCTGTTGTAACCAACTATTAGTGATGATAACTAAAACTTTATCATAAACTAAAACGGGTAGTTTCAAAATGAAATACCTCGATCTTAACAGACTTTAAGCCAATTGATTAATCAAATTATTTCCAGTGAAATAAATCAGCCATCATCTTTTTCAGTTTTCCCCGCCATGACCCGCCCTTTGAGTACTTCAATTGTGTAAGCAAATAGCTTTTTGCCTCTGAATAAATTTAAAATTTTTTTTCGTTGAACAAGTGTGGTATTTGGACTTTTATATCAAAAAACTATCTTCTAAATGTTCGGATACTTGGTTTGTTGCACCGATACTAAAGTAATTGAAAACTATGGAGCACCCAACCACTGTTGTACAAATAAAATACTCTAGGTGCATGCGACCTTAATCATTTGGTTGGCAACAATATTCGGCTGTGGCAACGAATCTGTTTTCTGTGTGCAAAAAGTGCACACGGTTAAAGGCTCCTCGGTCCATATTTTTTCATGAGTGAGCCTATGTACTCGTAATTTTAAATAAAACACTTGCAACATTATTGGGTGTCGTACTCTTTATTATCATCTGAAAGAACAATCTCTGACTTGATTCACTTTTAACAAATAATTGTTGGCCATGACTGTGATAATCTACCTTAACCAGCAAAACAGCACTGTTATCGAAATACGCGAATAATTTTGAATCCCAAGTCTTAAATCTTAGCTGGCTTTTGACTTAACCTAATCCGAGAGTGGGCTGCCGTGCCTATTAAAGTTAGTGTAAACGTACACTTTCATACAAGCTTCATACAAATAAACAAAGTTTAGATCCGAAGGAGAAAATTAAAAACAAAATTATGTGCTGAATAAGAAATTAGTTTCTATGCTTTGTAGTCGTCCGGGACTGGCGCTAAAAAACGGGAGTCCTGCAAAAAACTCATCGCCATCGTACGAAATTTATGTAAGGTCGAAGTTATTTTGCGAGTTCTAGAGCGCGGAGGAACATACTTCACAATAAGATCCAATTTTTAATTTTTCATTTAATTTGTTGATTTCAAAATGTAACCAAAATTGTAGGCCTTATATAGTCACAAAACAACTTCAGGCTTATTCAAAATATAAGGGGTGTTTTTTAGACGTGTGGTTTTTATGAAGAATTAAAAGGCATATAATTTAATGTTATGGCCAAGACTTTAGCTTAATTATGTTATGTTGCGCCTTTATGTTTTCTCGCGGCTTGCTCGAATAAATTCCAGCCGAGAGGTCCAATTTTCGACCACTTTTGCAGTATTTGAGGCCGTATGCCAGCAATAACGCGCCGAATATTCTCTTCCAAAGCGTCAATCGATAAATCAATAAATCCAGTGACAGTGACAACTTCGAAATAGTGTGGCCAGATTAAACACCACACGTCTAAAAAAACACCCTTCATAAAATTTTGTCTGTAAACCGGCAAAACAAAAACATTGTGCTAGGCTTACAAAGGGATTCTCATTTATTCATTTTTTTAGCTTCATGGCAAATTGACAACAGCTTGTTCGCCGTTTTTAAACTTTTAGTCGTTGAGTGTCACTTTACAAGAAGTTTTTGGGTGATAAAGTGCTAAAAAAAACTTCTGCTTCGCGAAAGAAGTAATAAAGTGAGTCGAAAGCAAATTTCATTGAAACAAAAAAATAGACATATTTCTTCAAAAATATAGTAGACAGCTCTCCAAACAAAACCTTGATGTGGCAATTGTTTAAGACTTACAAACATTATAAAAAGAATTATCAATTGCATGAATACTTATACGAGGGCGACCGCAAAAGTAACTGGCCTAACAAAAAAAAAGAACCTTTTTTTTTGGAATTATTATTATTATTTATTTTTCAACATAATCTCCTTCCAACTCAATACACTACATCAAACGTTTTTCAAGTTTTTTAATTCCATCCGAAAAAAAAAAGATTTTTCAAGACCTTCAAAATATGCCTCAGTTTCAGCAAAAAAAAAAATTCAGAAAATGTTTTGCCACCAAGAAATTTTTTTAAATTTGGAAACAAGAAATAGTCAGAAGCAGCTAAATCTGGACTATATGGTGGATGCGGAGCAATTTCAAATCGTAATTCGGCCAGTTTTTGTTGAGTTAAAAATGCAGTGTGTGTGAAGGAGCATTATCTTGGTGAAAAAGAACTTTTTTTCGAAATGCGGTCGTTTTATCTTGATTTTTTCACTCAACCGATCCAATAATGCACAGTAATATTCTCTATTTATAGTTTTTCCTTTCTCAAGATAATCAATAAATAGTATACCCCTTGCATCCCAAAATTACTGTGGCCATTACTTTTCCTGCTGACCTAACAGTTTTCGCCTTCTTGGGACCACTTTTTACCAGCTTCTATCCATTGTTTTGACTGTTCTTTGCATTCTGGGATGTAGTGATGGATCCATGTTTCATCAACTGTTATGAATCGGCGCTAGAACTCTATTGGATTACGCTGATAAATCGCTAAAAGCTCCTCGGAATTTGTCCAACGGACGGTTTTTTGGGGCAAAGTCAACAAACGCGGCACAGCTTTTGCGGATAGCTTTTTCATGTGGAGTTCATCATGTGAAATACTCCAAACTTGTTTTTCGTGCATTTTAACAATATCAGCAAGTTCTCTGAGCTGTATTCGTCTATCTTTGGTCACTTCATTAAATATTTTTCTAATGTTTTCAATAGTAGTAGCAGTTTTCGGTCTTCCAGAGCGTTGTTCATCTTCCGTACTTGAACGACCCATTTTAAATTGTTGAACGCAGGATTTCACGGTGGAGTATGATGGTGCATTATCACCCTGAACAGAATCCAATTCATCTTTTGATTAATTGTGGCGTATAACCTTTCATATAAAAGTGTTTAATTACCGCACGAAACTCTTTATTTTCCATTTTTCAAAAATTGTAAAACTTGTTTACTTCAATCACCTGTAACAAAGAAAATAATCATTAAATATTTCGGAAATTTTGACAGATGGCTTATAAAAGATTGCTTTAAAAAACAAAAAAAAAACAAAAGTTGCTAGTAAAACAGAAATTGTGGCAGGCCAGTTAGTTTTGCGGTCGCCCTCGTATATGCATGCATTTATTTATAGTAAAAATATACTACCTTTTTAAAAATGATTTCTGCAACAGATTAAAGAGAGACCCCATACGAGTATAAATATGTGAAAAAAAGATTTAATCAACGTTGTTTCGCATTGCGTCCCGTTTTGTTGATCCCAATTACCGACGCAAATCGGGGGTATTGGTGTATAGAATCAAAAATTGCAAACTATTCAAATTTTCTAATGCTTGGTCTTTTACCACTTTGCCAATATGAAATGTTTTTTTTTTTTATATTCACCAGAGTATCTTTCTTTGAGGACCAGCATACGAGCACATATCAATAATTCCGTGACTGCGAAAAAAACACAGTTTTTTTTTTCAAAAAAAAATATATTTTTCAACATTATCTCCGTTTCTACCCTAAGTCCAACGTTTCTCAAATTTTTGTATCCCTTCCAAAAAAAAAAGAATTTTTCGACATCCATAAAATAGGCTCAATAAGTTAATCCTAGGAGCTGAATCTCTTTCTACCGAGCCATTTCTTAGGGTTTGGAAATAGAAAATAGTCAATGGTGGCTTAATCAGGAGAATAGGCGTGTGAGTTACCAATTCGTAACCCAATTCATGCAATTGTGCCATTGAGACTTGACACGTGTTTACCCGTGCATTATCTTGATGAAAAATAACTTTTTTTTTGACTAAATGGGGTCGTTTTTTTAAATCCTTGTTAAATCGGTCCAATCAGATGGCATAATATTCAGCGTTTATTGTTTTACCCTTTTGAAGGTAATCGATGTGAATTATCCCGCGTGTATACCAAAAAACTGTTGCCATCACCTTGTTGGCCGGTTCACCCGGAGAAACCCATCGTTTAAAGTGCTTTTTGGTCTCCGAAGTGTTGTAATGGATCCATGTTTCATCCACAGTTACAAAACGCCGCAAAAAATCATTCGAATTCGGATTAAACAACTGCAAACAATCTTTTGAAGTTGTCACACGATTACGTTTATGGTCAATTGAGAGCAAACGCGGCAGACATGTTGCAGACAGCTTTCTTAAACCCAACTGATCATGTAAAATCGAAACCACTCTGTTATAAAAAATGCGTATGGCATCAGCAATTCCATGCACTTTTACTCTTTGATTGGCCAACACCATATCGTGGAGTTTTTCGAAATTTTCGAGTTTATTGACCTCAATTGGCCGTCCAGAACGTTCAGCGTCGTTTGTTCTGGTGCGACCACAACGAATGTCAGTAAAGCACTTTTTTACCTATGACATCCTCATAGTATATTTAAGCTTTACCTTGGTTTCATTGATGGTTTTGCCGCTAAAAACAATTTTTAATGGGCACTCGAAATTCACGTTTTTTTCCATTTTTAACAAAGTCCACGAGGTTGTAAATTTTGAACAGCTGTAAAACACAAACTAAATGACGAAACTCTCTCAAAATTTGACAGTAGATGGTACTTGCTGGGAGCATCGTTGCATTTCATATAACTACCAGGGAAGTTGGAAAAGTCATTATTGATATGCCCTCATATGTCCTTTTAGAGTTGAATGGGCGATTCCACATCCTTTAGTCCAGTTTAAACATACTGTAGTGTATAATGATTTCCTGGTTATAAATTTCATTTCGTTAATATTTTATAAGGTTTGACATATCAATTTGGCCACTAAGACAATATTTTGAATAGGGCGTTGGACCGCCCACTTTTCCATACCAACATCATCGTATGTTCCAAATATCATCGTCACACTCCTAATAGTTCCTAACATATGGTGTGTCTAAGTGCGGAGTTATAAGAGCGATGCCACGCCTTTTAACAAATCAAAAGCGGTGCCACGCCCCCTTATTCAATAATGATTGAATGTACCTTTCAAATATTTCTCGACCGAATTTAATAAATGAGAAAAGTTTCAATTCTTATTCTTTGGCCAAATGGGTATTTATTTTATTTGTTTATGTCGTTTTTGACTGGGCTGATTGGTCAGTCTTCCTTCATGAATTAAATAAAACAAATTTATTCCATGTTTTCCCAACGTTTCGTTAGCTTTTTTCTAACTTCTTCAGAGGATGTTTATAACATGTGAATTTGATAACGAAAACCCCCGATATCACAAATAATAAGATTTTTTTAAGAGGCTTGAAAACATCTGAGTGAGTGGGCACATGTTTTGCCTTTTAACAAATCTGGTCCAGTTTCAATACTGACCAGTAAAGAGCATCAGTACATATCTCTGCTAAATTTCAGCCGCCGATCTTCAATATTGTTAACTGTAGTTTGCTTGGGCTTCACAGCAACGCGGGCTTTAAAACAAAAGACTTAGGACACAAGCAAACACTTTGAGCAGAGTCTAGAGACTTGACTACGATTTTTGTTGTGGATTATGCATTTTCTGAGGTCAAGAATTAAAAGTTAAAAGAATTAAAGTTATTGACTTCAATTCTTAGTTAAGAGGATAGAATTGAAAAGAGTGTATATTTAAGCGATTTTTTGTCCTCCTTCAACTGAATTTTTTAGGCTTTCTTTTTATTTGCATAAACCAACTAGAGGGTAATTTAAATTTTTTACTTTAGCACAAAATATTTCGTCTTAACCAACGAATAGTAAAAATGATCATATTTTCCGGCCTTACTAAATTTGTTGGTCAGTATGTTTTATGCATTTTCCATGGGTCGGTCGGTTCGGTGCGGTTGGATACGTAAAGCGGATATCCTCTAAATTACTGTAGTATGAACATACATTGTAAACTTTATAACCACCAGAAACGATTACCATTCCTTAAGCCAACAACGAATGGTCTATGGGAACGTTGTCTATTCGCACAACGACTTGGCGGCTCAGCACTGAAGTACAAAACGCTCATATGATATATGCAATACAATGTCTTAATGGTAGATAATGGAAAATACTTATGAACGTTTGAAATTGTTGAACAAAAGAAAACCCGCGCACCTTGGTTGTTGTTGCTGGTTATTGGTGGGCTCTGACTTGCTGTTCAATAAAGACTTAAGCTAAACACGATGGAGGGAATGAAAAGCGAAAAACATCCCGGAAATGTTTAAAAAAATTTGAAATTTTGTTAATGTGAAAGAGAAGCGTTACAACGTTTAGTTTTTGTTTCTTTTTTTAAACGAATTTTATATTTAATACACATGCAAGAGTTTGAAGAAGGTATTAAAGAACGGATGTTCTGAGCTTTCATATCGGAGTATAGAGCACAAAGCTACTAGGCGCAGACATCGCATGACAAAGCGATATTTAACATTTCCTATGATTTATGTTTTTTTCCTCTTTCCTCTTGATCAGTTATTGTAGATCTGTGAACAAAAAAAAGGAAATACAATTTTACATTTTTTACAGACAATTTATAGCGTTAAATATTTTTTTAATTACTTTAACAAAATACAACCAACATAAAGAGGGAAAATAAAAAAATAACACCAGCATTGCATTAACCACAAATAACTGAACAAAATAAAATGAAACTGCAAATTCGTAATGAAACATACATTATTCGAAAAAGGTTGAATGAACCTTTACAATTTTGTTTTCTTGGCCGCTTTGTTTTTTGGGAAAATCGATCTCTCGATTTGTGAAACGTATGGCATTTTCAAACGATATTTACCTGCCCTCATAAAGTTGTATAGCCGTTGCTGTCAATATTTCCAATTCGTCGATACGTACCAAGTTATTACATAACTCCTAACATTAGCGACGCTTTGCTCTTTTCGTTTGTTTGTCTTTTCACTGTCCATGTGTGACGGACGGACCATAATCTAGCGATAATTACACACAGTTTAAACAAATCCAAAGAGTCGTGCATAAAGAAAACCAAATCAACGTAAGGGAAATGAAAATAAGTAAAAAATGTTCAGTCTGTTGATGCGATGCGACCCTCACCCATATAAGGAATTTAAATGTGCCTTTCTTCCGCCATCCATTGTCTAAAGAGCACCGATTTTATTGAACTCACGTAAAAGGTCGATTAAGTGAAAGATGCTAGAATGGGGCGTGGCATTGACTTACGCACATACTAAGATCAAATAAGTATTTTGCAGGAAACAAAATTTAAGAGAATATCTTGAACTAGGAAAAAAGTTATTTGGGTTTCCATCTACCCTTGGATAGCACCGTATGTGTGGAAGTTGCCGGAAGGGGCATGGTTGAGGCTCCAAATTTTCGTCAGGTAGGCAGTAATTTACATTCTAAATATATCGAATTTTTTTAAAATAAAAAAAACATACAAAAATTTAGATCAAGTGTGGAATCTTTATTATTCATTCGAAAGGACAGTTTATGTCATTTATTTTTTGAATATAATTTCCATCAAAAATGTGCCGCAATTGCTCCTCAGGGTTTCCATTCGGAAGGTCCAATTTGGATGACATTTAGACTGGTATGGCGTTGATGACACGCGTAATGTTGGCTTCCAAAACCTGAATCGTAGCTGGTTTGTCCGCATAGACTTTGGACTTTACGTAGCCCCAAAAAAAGTCTAAAGATCCAGACGGACAACTTACCGGTCCAAAACTTAAAATTAGCTGCTCTTCGAAATGACCACTCAATATGTAAATTTTTTGAACAGCTTTATGGTAAGTGGCACCGTCCTGTTTAAATCAAATGTCGTCAAGATAACGGACTTCATTTAGAGGTAGGAAAAAGTCCGATATCACATGGCGCGATAGCTAGCACCATTCAAGATTACGTTCCGGCCATCATCATTTTTAAAAAAATATGGACCGATGATTCCACCAGCCCATAAACCGCACCAAACCGTGGTTTTCTATGGGTATAATGGCACCTCTTGAACCTCTTCTGGTTGCTCTTCAGCCCAAATGTGGCAATTTTGTTTATTGACGTTGCCGTTGAGCCAGAAATTGGACTTATCACTGAACAACATTTTGGTCGAAAACAGCGGATCCTCTCATTTTTATTTCAATAAGACCCGTCCGTATGCTCGTAGTTGCCCAATTTGGAGACGTTGTTGCGATGCAAGTGTTTCCATGATAAAATGGCTAACAAAACTAAAAAGATAAAAAATAAAGTTTAACACAACTCATGCGTAATCTGTGAAAAAACCCCTATTGAAAAGATAGCTCTCGATTGATCAGCCATTACTAACTTCCTCTAGAATTGTATCGTAATTATTATGCAAATACCAAAAGTGGTCGTAATGGTGCAGAATGAGGCGTGTCATCCTCTCTTTTCGTACACGTGTATAAAGCCGTCAAAAAAAATTATGTAGTTCATAATTTTAGAGAATTTCACGCACTGGGTGACAAGTTATGTGGGTTCTAATCTGCAATAATAAGTGTCATTTCTGTGGGAGGTACAGGAAGGGGCGTGGCTAGGAGTCTAATTATTTGTCATTAAGTTGACCTTATAATTGTGATCTTGGGTCTTGATTTTGGGTTAGATTGTATGATTGCTATTTATGATATTTTAGGGGCGGAATGATGCATTTGTATGGGAGGTACCAGAATTAATACAAGTACAGGGTGGGCCATAAAAAAATTTAAATTTGAATCGGCTGTAAAAAAAACTAATAACACAGTACAACAGCCAATCTGGGGGGTGAGAAATTCCAAGTCAGGGTGATGGTAAGTGAAGTTACTTAATTGTAAATAAAAGCAGAACGCGTTAATCGATTTCTATGATCTATGTCGCATTTTGTTTATAGGTTATGTGACTTTACGTGAAAGTTATAAGACTCTACGCGTTTTTCCGTTTGGGATTTATATGTTTTAAAAAAAAAAATTTTTTTTGGCAAAATTTTCTTCATAAATTTATTTCTAATTGCAAAAATGTTGATTTGGTAGAGAAACAGTATATTAATGGATTAAAGAAAATGTAATTATTAATTTTTCTCAATTTATTTCAGCAAAATCGAACTAGTCGTTCTCGAGTTATGTCAAACTACGTTTTTGCCAACATTTTACAACTAAGCGAAAAAACATCAAGATAAGGAAAAAATGTAAAAGGTCATAAAAAAACTGGCACATACGAACGCAAAACCCTTTGAGGGTTTCAATATACTGACCTAGTACCATCACCCTGACTTGGAATTTCTCACCCCCAGACAATAACCCCAAAAATGTTCCACAGTGTAATTTATCAAATTTCTGGTTATATTAGAAAGATTGGACTTTAAAGCAGGATATCGCCATAAAAAATTAATGCTTTTTGTCCTTTATCAAAAAAAAAATCTTTGAGGTTTTGTTGAATTTTTTCTTAAGACGACAAATTTATAATTTTTTCGTTTTTGCTTGGGTAATAGCATAATTGAGTTAATTTCACGTAGGTTCAGTTAATTTTACATACCATGCAAAATATAGGCATGAACAAGCATAATTTGTGTGTTCTAAGGCTGCAGAACCTTTAATCGGATGGAATCTTTGCATGGGAGCCATTGGAAAACTTGGTTGTTGGTTACACTTAATGCGAAAT
This sequence comes from Hydrotaea diabolus, assembly GCA_963513945.1. Taxonomy (NCBI): domain Eukaryota; kingdom Metazoa; phylum Arthropoda; class Insecta; order Diptera; family Muscidae; genus Hydrotaea; species Hydrotaea diabolus. Next base: position 134,175,794 of record OY740719.1, read on the forward strand.
TTAGTAAGAATCGTCTTAATGTATGGCTTTAGGAACTGTTGGTTCTGAAATCGGGAGGAAATTTGAGTGAGGACTTAAGAGAAATATAAACCTATCTGATCTATTTTTATCACATATATTTACTGATCGCGTTATTCAAAGTTCAAGCGTGATCTCTTGAACTCGTATGTAATATATGGCTTTAAGAGCTGCCGTCTCTAAACTGGGAAAAACCTATGTATGATATCAACACATGGATTGATGTGCAACAATTTGATTAGCGCTTGCCCAAACTTGAAGAATGTACTAAGTTTCATCGAAATCGGTCATAACTGCGACCTGTCATTTTATTATAACTATAGATAGCAGACGGAGGGATGGACAGACATGGTTCAATGGAATCAGATAGTGATACCGAATTGATCGGTATAGTTAACATTGGGTCTATATTCGATCCTTTAAGTTATTGCAAACTTCGGCACTAAGTCATAACAACCTGTACCATAATACTCTGGTGTATGTTTTAAAATATCCAAGTTTTTCCGAAGTACATTTAGTCCTTTAAGGGGACCTACGAGGGCTGCTATATATATATATATATATATATATATATATATATATATATATATATATATATATATATATATATATATATATATATATATATGGCCTATTTATGAAAATGCGAATATTTATTATCAAAAATGGTTTTTATTGTTTTTTAATGTATTCTTCAGCATGATTTATACACTTTTGACTGCGTTCAAACCAATTGTCGAATCACTTCTTCAACTCCGATTGAGACACCTCCAAAGCATGGTTTTTGAACGCTTCAACAGCATCTTCTTGCGGCGAAAATCGTGGACCACGCATTTTTTTCTTGGTGTGCACGAATAAAAAGAAGTCGTTGGGTGCCAAGTCAATGCTGTAGGGCGGATGACCCATCAATTCGATTTTCTGACCGGTCGAAAAGGCGCTGGCTTGAGCCGATGTGTGAGAGCTCGCATTGTCATGGTGCACAATGATTCGTCTTCTCTTGATCGTTTTTCGAATTTCTCCGAAGACTTTAGGCAAACAAATTGTGGTGTACCACTCCGAACCACACCGTCCTACGTTGCTCCAGCGTAACAGTCGCCACATGACCAGTTTTGCCGAAGAACAGGCGACCATTTGCTTCAAAGGGCTTTTTCCACGAAAAACTTTCGTTGGATTTGGAGCGTCTTCGAAGACCCACATGGGCTCATACGCATAGATCCATGGTTCGTCACTTGTGACGATCTTATAAACGTCTTTTGAAGCACCGCGATTTTATTTTTTCAAAATTTCTTTGCACCAATCGACACGAGCCTTTTGTGAGCGTTTGTCAAATTGTGCGGGATCCAACGAGAACAAACCTTTTTAACAGCCTGGTGTTCATGCAATATCGAATGTATGCTGGTGGAAAAAATGCCCAAGAATGCCTCTATCTCACATGACGATCTTCAATTATCAGTTCACGCACGGCACGGCCGTTATTGGACGACCTTCGTCTTTGAGCGAGCAACGGCCACGATTGAATTCATTAAACCGGGTTTTCACAGTGCTATAGGATGGCGCTTCATCGCCATACAAAGATTTAAGTTCATCGATGCACTCTTGTCGTGATAATCTACGTCGAAAGTTGTGAAAAATGATCGCACGAAAATGTTCAGGAGTTAATTCCATTTTTTTGCCGAATTGATTTTTTCAAGTCACTGTAAGTCACTGTAAACAACACACAAATGATGGTCGTACGTCAAAACGTTCTGAGAATGTTTATGCCAAAAAATGTCAAACTTTCCAATGGAAATGTCAGATGACGCCAGGCAACACTTAGTGTTGCTTTGGCCAGAGTCATATATAGCAACCCTCGTAGATGCAATATCTCCTAGATTTCAAGCAATGAAGTTGGCATCTACTATCGTAAGATGGTATTGGTTGCGTAAAATTGAAAGAAATTAAAGCAAATTGTAAAAAAGATTTATCAGATCAAAACCCGAACCGATATGGTCTAATTTCCAATGAGGTCTTCTTTTACCTAACCCTTGGCAACGTTCCGGTTCATATTTGCGACCAGTACTGTAAATACAACGATAGACTTGTTGACCTGGAAAAGGTTTCGTCACTTATACGTACGCGTACGTTAGTCACTCATAGTTAAACGCTTCAAATTTACATATGCATTTTGGAGTACCCTTTATATAATTTTATATTTATTTGTTGTTAGTTTCTTTGACAAGCGACACTAATGACCACCGTTTCCATGGATGTCAGCGGACGCGTGGTGATGGCGATGAAGTAGGGGGGGACCAAAATAGAATAGTCCATAGTATCAATGGCAAAGACAGCGGCAGCGGCAGCTTATAATAACAGCTTTAGACGAGCTTTACGTGAATATGACAAATCGAGTTTCCACCCACTTTTTTTAATGCTTCAATGCTTATTTTATTTCAACAGTTTGTTGACGTTGTTGCCGAGCATTACAAAAGAAGACAAACGAAAAAACTTTTATGAAACTAAACATTATTTAAACAGCCATTGAAATTTTTTTTATTCATTACGCGCATAAAAAGCCAAATGTATCGGCGGAACGGAAGCATTGCAAACGCAAACGTTTTCTACGGCAATTGTAATTTTCTTGTATTGTTGTATTGGATTAAACAAAAAACATACAGTGCTTGGCACTTGGTTTGAAATGAAAATACAAATAGAAAGACATATGAGAACGGACGGACTGAGGGGCGAACGAACGAATGGATACATCTTCACTCAATGAAAATGCGGAGAGAATTAACAAAAGCACATAAATTCAACCAACCATTGATGCAGTTAAACCGACCGAGTCACAGTTCCAATGCGTCATGGATTGTTTGTTTAGACACAAAACTTTAGAGTATCTGTATTTTTGGTTTTGATTTTATACAATGCAACAGCGAGAAACTGAGGTTTTGCGAAAATGCTTTTATATTATTGTGGCAAAGTGTGGGGCACAAAAAGGGGTAGAAAAATATGGACGCAGAACAAATTGGGTAGCTAGATTTTTCCTCTTCTGGGGGAAATTTGTACCAATTTTTTGTCACCATCACAAAAGTATTCAGATCAGCGATTTTGTTTAGGCTCAAGAAAGAATTGGTAGAAAAGATAAATCCGGGCATGCCTGACTATATAAGTATTATACCCTGCACTTCTGGATGTTTAGAAAAGTTTTGAAAATGGTTTTTAAATATAATGTCATATGGGTAAATCCGAGAAACAGATACCAATGACAGATTTTTAAAATACTCAATCCTACATACTTTTGTCAATGGAATAATAGGTTATATATTTAACCTTTAAAATATATAAAGCGTAAGCTTTTTCGGTGAACCCCTTATAAATCTCGTGTTTTTTTTTGTTATGCTAAACTATATGATTTGCTAAAAATCTGTTAAAATGGTAAGAACACCTCAATGTGTGTTCTATTCTTTTAGAAACTTCAAATCTATTTAATTGCATACAATTAAATGTAAAAATTGAAAAGTCATTCAGAAGATATAAAGGCTGTTTTTAGACGTGTGGTTTTCAAACTGGCCACACTTTTTTCGGAGTTGGTCTTTTTGACAGCTGTTGTGCTTGATTTATGCCCAGTTTCATAATGAAAAGACTTACTCCGAAACAACGTTTGCCAATCGTGGTGAATGGGCCCAAAACGCGATGGCCACCGATCCTCAATTTTAGTTGAATGGTGGGTACGTTAATAACAAAAATTGTCGCATTTGAAGTAACGAAAATTCACAAGCCCTTGTAAAGACGTCCGTTACATATTCAAAAAGTCAGTGTTTGGTGTGCTCTGTGGGCAAAGGGAATCATTGGTGCACATTTCTTAAAAAAAAATGAAGCCGGCCATAATGTTACAATCAATGGGGAACGCTATAGAGCCATGATTAATAAGTTTTTCGTGTCTGAATTGCAGGATGTTGATGTGGACGACTTTTAGTTCCAACAAGACGGCGTTATATGCCATACAGCCAACGAAACAATCAATTTATTGAAGGAATCTTTTGGTGAGCGCATTACCTCGCGCCGTGGGCCTGTGGTGTGGCCCCCCAAGATCGTGCGATTTAACACCGCTTGGCAACGAAGATAAGCCTGACGCGATTGACACCTTGGAAGAGAATATTCGGAGCGTTTTTGCTAACATACGGCCCCAAATGCTGCAAAAGGTGGTCAAGAATTGGGTCTCTCGGCTGAAATTTATTCGAGCCAGCCGCGGCAGCCATTTGCCCGAAATCATTTTTAAAACATAACGGCAAGCCATTTTCTTTATACTAAAGCCAAATTCTTCGCCATAACATAAATTATATGCGTTTTATTTCTTCTTGGGAACCACACGTCTTAAAAACACAAAAATATTATATTATTCTTTTTTTCGAAGAGAATCGTATCAGTCATATTTCTATACACAAGCATTCATATGTTTTATTGTAATGTATGTGGCAATGTATATTGTATATAATTTTTTTTGTTTTACCTACTAAAAACCGTAAAATAAAAGTTAAGAAATAGTCAAAAAAAAATATTTTTGAGGAGCCCAAATTAATTTTTTTTTATTTTTTTCCTCATGCTACTTTCTACTTTCTAAAAACAACAAGTGTGAACTCAGATGAAGTGTTTGCGAAATGAGGCAACAATTTCTAGAATTTCAGGCAAACCTACACTTCTTCTCCCTTGGATATTGTAAGCATTTCATAAACATATGTGTCGGAGCTTTTTCTAACTCTCAAACGATTTTCTCCAATTTTAATGACGTCCGTCATTTGTCCAATATACTTACAGCCGACGTGCTGGGTGTCTAATTTCGCTCAAAACTCTTTGAATTTAACGCCTTGCATTGGCTTTAAAAACAAAGACTCAGTAAGAATTTACTACTCATTACCAGCCAATGGCCTTTTATTACCTTCTGCATTATTTTAAAACCAAAATAAAATAAGTACTTGCTGATAATAGGTTAATCAAGTACTCGTACTTATCAGTTTGGAGTAACGTTCAGTAAAGTTCTTTAAAAAGGGCAATCAATAGATACAATTTTGTTGTTCTCTCCCATTTTTTCTCTCGATCGTACCCAGACCACATCGTAAATTGAAAATTATTGTTACGGGGAGCAATAACTATACGTTACTATAATCTGCTACTGGTTCTTGCGGCTTTGGCGCAAGAACCAGTTTCTGCGTCCACTGACCGGGATGTTCCATATTGGGGTTTTCAGAAAACCAACATTTCGAGTTTTTTTCAAAACCGTATTTAAAAACAAAACAACTGCCGGGTTTTTTAGAATTAAAAAACTGGCATTCTTGTTTTAGCCTTTGCCTTAAATGGAAAATATTTTCTCGCTCAGAATTAAAGTAATTGTCCCCATTTCGAGACTAAATGCACGCAGAAAAAAAGTATGGTTGTGGTGACAATATTCGAAGAGGATAATACTATTGTTGGGTATATGGTTGTGGTACAACAATATTATGATCCTCACAACAATAGTATGATTAAAATATAACCATACTATGATCCTCACTACTATGATCCACACAACCATGACTCACACTCAACCATACTATGATCTCCATAACCATAGTATGATCCTCACAACCACAGTATGTTTCACATACAACCATAGTATGATCCTCACAACCATAGTATGATAACACACAATTATACTATGATATCCAATATAATTTATTAGAATTTGTTTAAGTTGTCGACAATAGATTAAAAAAAAAAAACATTAAATTCAAAATAATGGGAGTGATTGATTTCACAGTAGAAAAATTAGTTTAAATTTTTTTTAAAAAAATGTCAGTTAAACAAAGCCAAAGCAGCTTGTTTAAAAAAATTTTAATTTCGATAAAAAAGGACTATTATTGCATTAGATGCGTACCAATAACATTTGTTCTTAAAAGCACATTTAAATGAAGAAAAACTACAATCATACAGTATGATTGCCGTCATCATATTATTGTTAACATAAAACGCAAAACACAATACTTTTGTCGCACCAACCATATTTATATTGTTGCTATAACCATATTTTCATTTTTAAATTTGGCAATAATACTATGGTTACATTTCTACAATATTAATGTTGCAGCAATTATACTATTGTCAAAACTAAACATTGCTATGGTTGCGACGAACATACTTTTATTGCGTAGAACATACTTTATTGCCGTGACCATATAGTAACCATGTTTTTTCTCTGCGTGTGAACACATTAAAATCAATTGTTGGACGTTGCTGACTTAATTATACCCTCCACTTCTGGAGGGGTTAAGAACTTCTTTAACGAGCTCTTATTTAGGTCATATTTAAATATAAGGTCATATTTGTATTTGTTCGAGAATTTCATTGTTTTTGGTACCCATGGTGTCCTTGATAAAATATGTCACATTTTAGAACATGGGGTTCGTCTTCCAAATTAAGCCAATCTACGTACATTGCATTGAAAGCCAAAAAATGAGTCTTTATGATCGATATCGGTCCAAGTTTGCTTGTTTGCCCATCCTAATATACTATACCGAAATTGATCAAATCAGAAGGAATATGATTGTCCTAGAGCGGTTGTAATAACGGGAGGGATCTTTGTATTAGGGCTATATTAAAACCTGGACCGGTATGGTCGCTTCAAACTGAACTTATTGCCCATCGTTATGAACTGTGTCAAATTTCATTGAGATTTAATGTAATATGTGGTTTCTAGAACACATTTAAATTTTTTTGTGGGAGCTGTATCTAAATTTTTTCAATTTTCTTAAAAGTCAACCACCTCCGTCCTTTGTACATAGAACTTATTTCTGCCAAATTCAACGATGATCGAACAACAGTTTCGACCTGTTGTTAAAAAAAACAAGCTGTAGATAGACAGCAGACGAACAGGGAGACGGACAGAAAGATATCGTTAATCGAATCACTGGCGAGTAAGTCGATCGAAGTACTTAAAATATTTTTGAATTATGAATTTTCTTTTTCGTACAACAACCAAAAAACTGAAAAACCCGACAACAACAAAACAAGATAAACCGAAGTCGGGTTTTAGCTATTTTTGATAAACTGACCTGACTATCGGGTTTAGTTGGACATAAAAACCGAAATTTCGGTTTTCCTTTTCGGGTTTGGGCACTCTAAATACAATACTAAATATACGAAATTCAAACATAACGACGATTGTTTTTACTTTCTCATTAGATCAATCAATATAAGTTTAATTCGACAGTTGCTTCCCGAATAATAGTTACCACTACAGTTAACTTGTCCAGTGACTCATTTCTTTTAAAAACAGAAGTTTGTTATCAGTTTTCAAAAACAATTATCCGTCACTGCATTTTTACAAACGCATGTTCGAAGTTTCGGTGTTATTTTCAAACCTTAATCTTTTATCCAATACACTTTTTGTGGCACTGGCACGTTTTTTGTTGATTTTTTTTTGCATTTCTTTTGTTTGTTTATTTTTTTTTTATCATTTTCTTTAACGTTATTCATATAATACTTGTTTAAGTGTACAAAAAAGGCACACCGATAAAAATAAACTAAAACATAAAATAACAATATGGTTTTTTTACTTCTGAAAATTCGGTTCAGCGTTAACAAGATTTTGCGTAATTTTTTTTGTTGGCTTTAACCAAAACAATGAATGAACACAAGACATCTGTGAAAAGAAAAAAATGTGTAGAGTTTGCCATTTCCTTGTTTATGTTTTGGGTTTTGGTTTTTTTTTTTGACAGACTGAATAAATAATAGTAACCATCAATTTTTATGCGGGTTCAACAAATGAAAACGTAGTGGGTATTTTGTTATCAATACATGAGGAAGACGATATGACGGCAATTTATGCAACCTCAGGTATCATGTTGCACTTATCGTCGGTAGAAAATAAACTTTGATTATTTTTAGTGTGAACTGTGAGAAATTTTAAGTGGGATGATGACCATAAGCCGGTTTGCAACCACAGCGCCATCTACAGTTTCACTTTGGATAAATGAAGCGATTGCATTTACATTCCGAAGTAATGACGAAAATGCCATGGCTTACACCGTTTACTCTCTTCGTAATTAGCAGTGCCTGACAAAAAATAAAATTGTTGCAAATCTGTGTTTTATGCCCTCCATTATAGGATAGAGCTTTGTCTTCCGTTTGCAAGACCAAGAATTACTGTTCGGAGAATCCATAAAGTATATATATATATTCTGAATAGTCTTAAAATTTTATGCTAGTCTAGTTATGACCGTCAGCCTGTCTGTGAAAAGCAAACGATAGGCTGCACCATTTAAGGCTGCACCATTTTTCAAAAATACGCGTAGATGGATTGAAACAGTTGGTATTAAAAATGGACGAGATCATTCCAGAGGGAAAAGTTTGCCCCAAACAAGGACTAAGCCCACCTCTGAAAAAAATCAATTCCGATAGTTACAAAATTTTGGCTCATGAACTACTAGAAATATGACAAAGATATTTGGAACATATGATGATTGCCAGCATCGAAACACATCCTGGCGGAAAAATGGGCGGTGCCTCGCCCTTTTTAAAAAACGGCCAAAGGAATAGGCCGATTGTTATAATTTTTTTACAGAATGAAATCTATGATTTGCGCTCTATTAGAGACTATTTTGTTCTAAAATTGGTACAAAAGGGCGTGGCTCTGCCCATACAACCCTGACGTGCCCTAATGGGCAATCGGACTTTGTAAACCTCTGGGAAAACACTATTTTGTAATAGGTTTTGCGCTTTTTTGCTTATATATCACCACTATGATTATGTTACATATGTCTAGGTGATATTTGTAAGGTTTACTTATATAACAATGTGATCTGATAAAGGGGCATGACACCGCCCATACAACTCTGAACTTAGATAGTTCATATCTCTTCTGAGCTGAAAAGAAGATGATATCTGGAACATGTGATATTTGCATGGCAAATTGGAGCAAAAGTGCCACGCCTCTTTTAAAAATCACATTTATGGTTAAAGTAATGGATTGAACGTTATAAATTTTTAACCTAATGAATTGACATATTATAATAAAGTGTGGGCCAAAGACATTTTGGTTTTAAATTCTAGGTTATGTTAACACTGACAGATGTATCCCGCTCGAAAGTGGGCGGAACCACGCCCCTTTAAAAAATTGCATGTAAGGCCCATTTAATGGGACGATCGTTATAAAATGTTAACAGAATGAATTGGAATAACATATTTTTTATAAAGGGTGGGCAAAACAGAGGTTTCTTTTTTAATCACAGGTTATGTTGACACTAACAGCTGTACTACGCTTGCAATCTGAACAGAAAGTCAGTATCAAACGAAATAAGTTGATTGACGCTTCGTTATCGCTTTGTAGTTTGGGGACGAAAAATCATATTTTCTCACTAAATCTCGCTACCTATGTTTGTAAGCAAAATGATGCATCAGGAGTTCGGCACAGTCACACGTGATGGTGGAGCAGCCAATGCATGCTCAGAAAGTAAAAGTTTGGTGCTGATTTTGTAGCACTGGTCCGCTTTCTTTGAAAATGCTTCTGAAAACGCCACTTCAGTAAACTGCTTAATAAATCATTCTTTTGTGGGCAATCCCACGACAGCCGGTTCTATGGACCGGATTGATGCAAAGCAGCAATGCTTCGACCAAGGGCTGTCACCCCGGCACACAGTTGACGCTACAACAATAACATTCTTTTGTGGTCGGAAATTGCAGACATTAACTTAGCGATCTTTGCATTCAGCATGGCATACAAGCTCCCGCCACAAAAGATCTCTTGTGCGCCATGTTCGCTTATAGTGTTATCAGCTGTCTCGATGACAAAGATTTGGACAAAATTTGGTTTCAGCAGGATTGCAAGCAATGCCACAAAGGTCACGCCATATATCAATATTTTGCTCACGAAGTTTCGTAGTCGTGTTAACAGCCGTCTCGGCTGTGTCTTTTAGCCACTTCGGAGCAGTGATCTGATGCTGTAAGACTTTTATCGGCAAAGGACCAATTTAAGGGGAAATTCTATTAATGATTTAGGCCCTTAAAGCAAATATCGAGTAACAAGTCGACAGAAATCGTTAATAAGGTCTTGAAAAGTTCGGCAGCCACGTGAATAATATTGTGTAAATTTATATACCGACAATTTAAATCATTTTTATTACTTTATTTTTAAATTTTTAATAAGAAATTTGGATTTGGCTTTCAGTTTTTTATTTAGCCGGTTCTGTAAAAATAGATTTTGTAATAGTTTAATCTTTTAAAAATAAAAAAAAAAAAAATGTGCAGACTTAGTAGATTATTTTTAAATTAAAAGAAATATATCCGTTTTTTTAAAACCGAATTTTTAAACATAGTTTTGGTTCAATGTTTTTATACCCTACGCCACTCTGTGCAACAGGTTATTATAAGTTAGTTTCAAAGCAAACGCTTGTTACTTTAAAACATACGAGGGCGGTTCGGAAAGTTCTTAGCCTATCAATGAAAGAGAATAGTTAGTTTTTCAAAAGTATATTTATTTTTCAATATAATCTCCTGAAACTTCAATACACTTAGTCCAACGCTTATCTAGCAATTCTATCCCTTGATTAAAATAGTTTTCCTCAAGGTCTTCAAAGTAGTGGTTTACAACTGTAATTGCATCTTCATTTGAGGTAAAACGCTTGCCAGCAAGGATTTTTTTTAGATTTGGGAACAGTTAAAAGTCACTGGGAGCTAAATCAGGAGAATAAGGTGGGTGGTCAAGCAACTCGTACTTTAATTCGTTGATTTTAGCCATTGTTGATGAAAAATTATTTTTTTGTGTTGTAAGCCAGGACGTTTTTCCCGAATTTGTACATTTAATTGATCTAAAAGGTTGCAATAGTACTCTGAATTTATTGTTTTACCCTTTTGCAGATAGTCAATCAATAAAATACCTTTGAAGTCCCAAAAAACCGTTGCCATAACCTTACCAGCCGATTGAATTGTTTTTGCCTTCTTTGGGGCACTTCCTCCAGCTTCAGTCCATTGTTTGGATTGTTCTTTTGTCTCTGGAGTATATTGGTGGATCCATGTCTCATCAACAGTTATGAATCGACGCTTAAAATCCATTTTATTTCGCTGAAAACGATCCAAACAAGCTTGAGAAATGTTCATTCTTATGCGTTTTTGGTCGACTGTTAACAAGTGCGGCACCCATCTTGCAGAAAGCTTTTCCATCTGTAGTTCTTCATGCAAAATTAAATGGACTCGATCATTTGAGATGCCCATGATATTTGCTATTTCACGCACTTTTATTCGTCGATCATTTAATACTATATCATGCACTTTGGCTACAATTTCTGTTGCTGTTTTTGGACGTCCACTACGTGGTTCATCTTCAATGCTTGTTTAAATTCAGCAACCCAATTTTTTACTGTTGCATATGAAGGAGCACTTTCACCTAACACATTCACCATATCATTATGAATTTCTTGTCCCGATAAACCTATTTTATGTAAATATTTAATGACACCACGCATTTCTAATTTTTCCATTGTAAAAAAATCGCGCATGCGTCTTTTGCGAACACCTATTTCTATATGAAGGAGTTGCCAGATCGAAACAAAATTTAACATGTGTTCATAGCAGAGATAGAAGTTTCCAAAACACTTAACTTTTTTTTGTTTATACCGCGCTTTTTGTGCTAGGCTGAGAAGTTTCCGAACCGCCCTCGTATTTGAGCTTGAACCCACTGACGTATAATCACCTGCGAATTTCATTTAACGATGTCTGCCTGTTCGTCCGCCTATCTAAAGTTTGTAATCAAACTACAGATCGGAATTGTTGTTCGATTTTATGAAATTTGGCAGAAGTATTTTTTTGCACCAACAAAGGACGTTATCAAAATTGAAGATAATCGTTTCAGATCGAAAAATAGCATCTACCTATAAGTTTATCGGACTATTATGTTTTTAGCTCTAGCAGCCACATGTTACATCTAATCTTGATGTAGTAATTTGGCATACGTTAGTTTTTCGAATCAAGAAAGAGCATTATTAAAATTGAAGCAAATCAATTCCGATTGGGAGCTCCCACCACTAGAAGCCACATTTTACATCCAATCGTGTTTAAATTAAGCACAAGTTAGTTTTTTGGACCAGTGAAGGACGTTATCAATATTAGGTTTAGTTATAGCACCCACCTAGATTTAGATTTTGAGTAAGTTCCCACATATTCATCCGATTTTTCGGTTTTAAGCTTTAGCAGCCACATCTACGTCTAATCTTCAATTATTGAAAATAAAGTAAATCGGTAGTGCGTTGGAGCTCATACACATATATTTTAAATCTATTTTACCAAAAACCACGATATTTTCTAACAAATTCAAATATGACATCCTTGCTTGGATTGAAGCAAATCGGTTTTGATTTAGATAAAGCTGTCAAAAATATGTTCATCCGATTTCTTTGTTTTTAGCTTTAAAAGCCACATCTTAAAAACAATCTTGATGAAATTTAGCACACTTTGGTCTTTTGGACCAAAGAGAACGCTATTGAAGCAAATCATCGGTTGAGGTTTGGATATATCTCCCACATATATTTATAATTGATTTTACCAAAAACAATGATATGTGCTTTCAAATATGACCGTAAAACCTGGATTAATTGGGCCCAAAAACATATTTTAAGTTTCTGATCATCCAGGAATGCAGTGCGTTTTATAGTCGGCCACGTGCAACTTTAGCATTTTTTTTTTATTACATTTTCAATAAAAGCCATAATTCTGTTATTCAACTTCTAAGGCCATACCGTTTACTTTAATATTGAAAAAGCTAAATTTAAACGAAACCATTTTTCATAAACTTAAGAAACCCACAGCTCAAAGATTTTCTATTGCATCTTTAATTGTACCTTCTTAAGTCTAGCTAGCAAAACAAAACGTTGTTTATATTTTTTGCCCATGCGACTCTAAAACGTGACTACAATTTAAATATTTAACTGACTGAAACTAATTTAAAGCTCGCAATTTATTGGCAATTTAGCATATTGTTGTTTTTGGCAAATGCAAATTTGTGACTTCTTTTAGTAGTAGGAAGTCTTATAAGCGGCAAATGATTACGGTCGAAACGAACAAAAAAAAACAATACTGAAACACAAATGAAATATTTAAATTCTTACATTTCGAAATGCCTCCAAAACAAGGGCAAATCTTGAAGCTTCTTAAACTGGAAGCAGCATTTCACTCTCTCTTTTGTGGTTTCGTTTTCACTATTGGAAATCGTAACATAAATAACTAAAAGCAAAAACAAAAACAAAATTCAGACGAAAGAAAGGTGAAATAAAACGGCAAAAAAAGAAATGTAGAAATGTATGTGGGTAGGTAGGGTCTACACTTATTTGCTTCGATACTTCGTATTCAACAAAAGTATATTAACTCAAAAATTACAAGTGTTTAGTAGAGCCCAAAAAATAACTATTTTCTTAGACAATTGAAACGAGTTCTCAATCTGGAGGTATATTTTTTTTTAAAATAAAAAAATACAAAAATTCAAATCAATCTTAATTGTTCCTTTGAAGGACATTTTATGCCATTTATTTTTTGAATAAAATTTCCTTAAAATGTTGGCCGTAACTACGCCTCAGCTTAACACAACTCAAGCATAATCAGCGAAAAAACCCTTTGGAAAAAATACCTCTAAATGGATCACCCCTTAATACTTCTAAATACTGAGATGCTAACGTCTTTTTATTTAAAAAATAGTGGGGCAGGCGATAGAAGATTTTTACAGTAGGTACGAGGGTTGCTATTTATATTTCGGGCCCCGACAATACTAGTGTTCCTAGATGCAAACTGGAACTTCCATTGGAAACTTTGACATGTTTTAGCATAACTTCACTCTGAACGTTTTGTCATTTGAGGGCGAATAGTTTTGTTTACAGTGTGTTGAAAAATTCATCACAATCAAAAAATGGAATTATCCCGTGAACATTTTCGTGCGATGATTTTTTACGATTTTCGGCGTGGGTTATCGAGACAAAAGTGTTTCGACTTTTGGCGATGAAGCACCATCAAAACCTACTGTTAATCCCTGGTACCAAGAGTTCAGTCTCGGACGCCGTTCGCTCCAGGATGAATTTCGTGAAGGACATCCAACTTCGGTCACTTTGCCAGAAACCATCGATGCTGTGCGTGAACTGATTAAGCAAGACCGACATGTGACATGCCGTGAGGTTGAGGCATCTTTGGGCATTAGTAGAATAAGCATTAATCAGATATTGCACGTTCATTTGGCCGTAAACAAAAATTTGTTCTCGTTGAATCCCACATAATTTGACGAATGCTCAAAAAAAGGCTCGTATGGATTGGTGCAAAGAGATGTTTAAAAAGTATAACTGCGTTAGCTCAAATGCAGTGTATATATAGCATTGTCACAGGTGACGAATAATGTATCTATGCATATGAAACCGAAACAAAACAGCAATCGACCGTATGGGTCTTTCAAGACGAGCCAAATCCAACAAAAGTTGTTCGTGAATGAAGTACATCGAAGCAAATGATTGGTTTTTATTTTCGTATAACCGGCCATGTTGCCACAGTGCCTTTAGTGGAACGATAAGCTATTTGACCACTCAACATGTCGAATTGATGGGCCATCCACCGTACAGCCCTGATTTGGCACCCAATGCTTTCTTCATATTCCCTAGCATCTAGAAAAAATGCGTGATCAAGGTTTTTTATCGCCCGAAGCAGCTGTTGGTTGAATCAACGGAAAAAGAAATTGGTGAAATGTATTTGCTACGGTTGCCAGGCAAACTGTACAGCTGTTTATATACCCGCCAATGATTTTCTTCAGCAGTCTTTGGCAACGATTACTTCGGCAACAAATCAAATGACATACGGGAGACTCATTTTTATTAACGAGAATTACCCTTTGCGTATAGTGTGTTTTTATTGCCGGAGCCGAAATATAAATAGCAGCCCTCGTAGAAGGAGATGACCTCGGAAGTTTTCTTACAAAAACTTTAAATTTTAAAATTTTGAGTTAGTACCCTTTAACCAAACAAGTGCCAAGCATTTCACACAATATCGTATGAGAAAACAGAATACGAAAATACGCTGAAACGGAGGAAAAACTTTCTCCAACAGTTTGAAATCACTTGGTTTTGATTTTGGTGTTGTCTCCGGCTGTTGTTGCAGTTGATTTGAAGGTGTTGCTGTTTGGTTTTTCTATAAATTTTCTATCATTAGTTGATCATTATGCGGTTGTTGTTCGTGTATGCTATGCATTTTATTTATTGTACAGCAACATTATCAGCTTTAAATACTTCGTCGTCATTGCCATCGCCGTTCAGTAGCGTGCTCGTGCATTCAAATGCTGTTAAATACAAATATTCAGATTCGAGTTGTATTATTATTACTATTTATGTTTAAATGTTTCCATGTTATAATAGATTTTTATAATAATTTAAAAAAATGTATAGCATTCACAATAAACGTTTTGACTTTGTGGTTTGTTTAGTTACCACCAACACCACCACAACTTCTGCTACTGCTTCGTCTTCTTCGTTTTGTTTTTGGGTCAGAGCTGGTTAAACTGCTTTTGTTTTAATTTCAATTTTGATTATTTATAATTTTAAATCTTTAGGTTTTATAATTTAATTGCAAGTTTCATTTTCAATGTGCAAAAGCCGGATTAGTGCGGTTATACATGTAATTATGTCAACGCCACTGGTAATTAATCAAAATGAATAGTTTTCAATACTTATGTATACGAATATACTCTTCAAGATATCCAGATATTATTAAGCTCTCCATGCCTCCTCCTAAAAAAGTAGGGATGATGACTATAATTATATGTGTAGTAGAAATGGTGTAAAGAGGTCGCTGGTTTTATTGGTTTTTTTCGAAGCCTTTTTGCAAAAATTTTGGTTTTGTATATGTGACCCTCTTTGTAGAGCAAATACTCAAAAAAAGTGTAATTTATTGCCAGAAACTTTTCCCCATCTAAGTAGATTTCGCCCAATTGCAATTCCAAACAGCTTATTACTATAGGCTAGCACTGTGCAAAACTTCAGGGTCCTAGCTTAATTCGTTTTCCACTATCATACTGTAAACAGTTAAATGGGCGAACAGACATGGCTAGATCAACTTAGAATTTTACGACGATATATACAGGGTGCGGGTATAAAAGTGTTACCGTTTTCAACTTGACATATCTGCCAAGCTATCAGTACATTTAAAATTTTTTAAGTTTTGCGAAATTAATTTCATATGAGATGGAATTTAAGCGGACAATATGATATTGCTTTATCTAGCAGAAAAATCGTATCCAGCGATAGTCCAAGAACTAAACAAATTGAAATATTAATAAAATGTTCGAGTATGGGACCATGACATGATACAAGGAGACTGGTAGTGTTAAAAAATGCATGGCGACATACAGTGCTCCGTTTCCATACTAGCATTGGACAAAAATACTCGTAAAAGGAGTTTTTCGAATACAATGAAACTCCATTTCTTAATCGATAATGATACGCTGATTTCAAAAATGTTATCGGTTTTTATGTAACATTCACGGTTTTCTTGTAAAATTATTATATTTTTTATTGGTTTTTACTGAATCAAAATAATTTTAGGCTCTTCTTAAAATACAAAATCGGCAAAGATTTTTTTTTCCAATCGACAAAAGTCCAAACTAATTTATTGTGCAACAAAAATTTCACCGATTTTTTTTTTGCTTTTTGGCGTCGAAAATTGAAAATTTTTTGAATAAAATATTCATCATAGACACTTTTTAAAAACTCAAAATTAAAAGGATTCGGAAAAATTCGCGAAGATTTCGTTTTTTTTTATAGGCGAAAGTCTAAACTAATTTATTTTGCAAACAAATTTTACTGAATTTTATGATGTTTTTATTATTTTACCATCAAAAATGGAATTTTTTTTACATTTCATCTAAAAAAATTAAGTTTTAAAAAATTTTTTTTAATAATATTTATACGATTTAAAAATAAATAAAAAAAGCTAAAAATTTACCACTCCTTAACTATTAATTGTAAGCCAATTTGATCCCTCTAAAAATGTGGTTTTGACAAATATTTTCGTTCAACTACTCAGGAACGAAACTACAATTTGGCTCTGGAGGCTGAAAAAACTATTTCTGTGAACATTTTTTTGCGGATTTTAACAATTGGACTATTACCTTTAAAATGATACCAAAAAATTTAAATTCAAAGCAGGTCAGTTTTCTGATTTTTGTCAATGAAACGGAACACTGTGTGGCGGCCGAAAAAAAAAAACAATAACTTCGTTGGAAATGCTCCTAAAGCTAGAGGCAAGAATTGCAAGAAATCTCAGGCAGAGTGCCTCGCAATATCTGACTGAAAGCCCAGTGTAAAGCCTTACAAGATTCAAAAGACACATAGCATTACACCTAAGCAAAAACTACGACTGCAAAGAGCAAATGGGATAAAACGCTTTTACGTCAGCGGCCAATTAACCAAAATTGTCTTTTCTGACGCTAACAAACAAAATGACTGGATATGGTTAGCCGAGAAATCATACGATAACTTGGAGCAAAGATTGGTCACTAGAACTCAAGAGCTCTTCCTCACTTCATGATCTGGGCCGATGGATGCTCTCCACTCGTATCTCTCGAACTTGGTGTTAAAGTGAATGCAACGGTGAACCGTAAATAAGCCTTAGAACGTACACTTGGGCACAGAAAAATGTCTTCAATAGGTGGAACCTGGTGTTAAAGTGAATGCCACGGTGTTTCGCAAATCAGCCTTAGAACGTACACTTAAGCCTTGGGCACAAAAAAATTTCGGCATAAGGCAGGCGTGAATCAGGACTAGTAAAAAAAAACAACATACACGCAGAAATAAAGTATGGTTGGGGTGACAATATTCGAAGAGGATCATACTATTGTTGGGTATATGGTTGTCACACAACACTATTATGATCCTCACAACAATAATATGATTCACACATAACCATACTATGATCCCCACAACCATAGTATGATTCACACTCAACCATACTATCATCTCCACAACCATACTATGATCCTCACAACCATAGTATGATTCACATTCAACCATACTATTATCTCCACAACCATATTATGATCCTCACAACCATAGTATGTTTCTCATACAACCATAGTATGATCCTCACAACCATAGTATGATTCACACTCAACCATACTATTATCTCCACAACCATATTATGATCCTCACAACCATAGTATGTTCCTCATACAACCATAGTATGATCCTCACAACCATAGTATGATTCACACGCAACCATACTATGATCCCCACAACCATAGTATGATTCACACTCAACCATACTATAATCCCCAAAATTATTTATTAGGATTGGTTATTGTTGTTATTCAAAAATAGAGATTTTTATTAAGTACTCGTATGTTATTTTAAATTGCATTACTATTAGTTCATAGCCAGATTTGATGCCATGTTTTTATTAAACATTTCATTCAAGAAACAAAAATATATATTCCAACGGTCAAAAATACTTTTAGTTGCCAGCAGGGGTGAATGCTACTTCACCATCCGTAGACACCAAGTAATGAATGTGATTTTACCATGATCAATGGCTATATACTTAAGTGCAGGCAGATTTTAAATAAACGAGAACCAGTCGGTATTAGAGTATTTCACCGAACAAACTAAACACAATAAAAATCCCTCGAAATACCTTCCGATTGTTGTTGTATTTTTTAATGGACAGCAACCATTCACTGTATCGTGTGTATGTGCTTTTTTTTGTATATCAAAAAAACATACGCACACACATACATGTGTGCTCTACAAAACCTGTTTTGTTATGTTCATAGTCACAACCATACTGTATGATTGCCGTAATCATATTTTTGTTAACGTAAATTTTAAACAACAATACTTTTGTTGCACCAACCATGTTTATATGGTTGCTACAACCATATTTTCATTTCTAAATTTGGCAATAATACTTTTGTTACATTTCAACAATAGCAATATTGTCGCAATCATACTATTGTCAAAATGAAATTCAAAAAACAATACTATGGTTGCGACGAACATGCTTTTATTGGAGAGAACATATTATTGTTGCGGTGACCATAGTGTAACCATATCTTTTCTCTACGTGTACCTCGCTTCATTTCGGTTGAACAGATTTAAAATTTACCAGAGCTAACCCCCTGAATTTTTGTATATGTGCGTACTTTTAATCAAAGCAAGTTTTGCTACAATTGAGACAAAACACGGACTATTTCCTTGTGATTTAGTAGCGTGGGAAATTAGAGGAATATAATTTCCTCGGCCTGGCCGAAATTAATGACGTTTCCACTTGTAAATTTTTCAACGCGAAATTCCATATATTCTATATGTGTATAGATTCTATATTTTTTCAAAGAATTATCTTAATATTTGTTTATTATAAAAGAAGGATCTATGGAAATTATGTGTGAAACTAAATATCGGCCAAATGCTTGCCCCGGCTTCGGCCAACCTCTATCCCTATCCTATGTCCTATCCAACTTGAAAGTTCTTTCGGATGACAACTTTTGCTGCATATTTTCCACTTCTTTGTATGGTACCCACGTTTCAGCGTTATAAAGAAACACAAATATGGCATCAAGGGAGTGCTTGTTTTTTTTTAAGTTGTCTGCTTAGCGCAAAGTAGCCACTTTCTACATATGGTAACGGCACCACTGACATTACGACGTACAGAAAACAAACTGAAAAACGGAAACATTATAAAACCCTTATAAAGTTCTAGCCAAAAAGGTAAAAATTTCGTAATTCCAATGTTGTCTGTCGTTTGTCGATTTTTGTGTTACTTCTTTCTGCTTTCGGGCAGGGGGGGAATCGTGATGCAATTTCTGCTATGTGGTTGGCGTTTATTCATT
Source organism: Hydrotaea diabolus (assembly GCA_963513945.1). Classification (NCBI taxonomy): domain Eukaryota; kingdom Metazoa; phylum Arthropoda; class Insecta; order Diptera; family Muscidae; genus Hydrotaea; species Hydrotaea diabolus. The sequence goes on from OY740719.1 coordinate 134,195,661, forward strand.
TGTTGTCGCTGTTGTGTTTCTCTTTTGTTAGTTAATGTTATTTAATTATACTGCAAAACTTTTTTCGTTATAAAAATAAACCTTTTAATAATGGTCAAGACACGAAAACACTCCCAGCGGTGGGTAGGTGGATTTTGTTACGACGCTGTGATTTTTTTATAAAAAGCCAAAATACACTCGAAGAAAGATACTTGTTAGGGATGGAATGTTAGCACCAAGAACAGGTGAACAATTATTCGGTGCAAAAAGCAATACACATACAGGGAACAGATTTGTTGTCACAAACAAATGTTGGTGATTGCACGTACTCTCCCTGTATTCCATCGCTGCAACCAAATGTTTATTGGATACACGATAATTTTCAGTATCGGTTGCAGAGACAAAGTATCGGTTACCCTAAAAATTATGTTCATTATTGCAACTGAATTTGTACTTTTATTTGTCTTTCAACTCTTTGTCATTACCACGAGCATTTGCTAACTGGACCAACTGATGGTTTATGTTTTTGGTTATATGACCGAAATAATGTTTTATTATTTAATTTTTATATTTAACGATTTGAAAATATTTCTTTATTATGGTCATTTTATTTTAGACGATAGGGTGATACATTTACGACAGAAAAAATCAATTTTTTTTGGACGCGAAAAAACAGCACACATTTATTTGTTTTTGTAAATTAACAGAATTTTTTTTTGGATTAAGTGAAATAGTCATAACTTTGGAACGGTAGGACCTCTGGGCTTCGTTTAGGTGATTTTGGAAGGGTTAGAGGTATGACTGTCTTTAAGATCCGACCACTGATTTAGAGCTTATAAAAATTACCTTAGTACCCTTTGACCATCAATCCGAAAATTTTCAATCCGCTGCCTTTTCGCCCCCTTGCATTTTCGGGTATGATCGTAGGACATGTTTTCATGAAATGAGCCAAGGAATACGCTGGTAAAATTTGTCCAGTCGTGAATGAATCACCCTGTTTACTAAAATTATTAGGTAAAACATTTAAACCCAAAAATACCACTTTTAAAATCTTTTACATTAAAAGAAGAACACGCTTCAACTAAAATTAATTAAACATTTAGAAAAAAGCAGAAAAATGACTCAAATCTTAGAGATAAGATGTTAGAATGTGTTTCGAAAATTAACTCCACACGCATACACTTAAGACATCTCAAATTCGGTAAAATCAAGGAATATTTACTTGTTTTTTTCATGTAGTATAGCGCTGCAAAAAAATGAACTTCGCCCATAGAAAATAATTCGGACCTACGAGGGTCGTCGTTTTGGGAAATTTCTATAATCACCTAAGTTTTTCATTTCTAGGTACCATGTTCTTCATAATTGGTTGGTTGACATAACCACCAGTTGTCGCAACAACTAGCTTTACTGAATTCGGTTAGTTAAAACTACTTATTGGCTGTAAGAATCGTTATATTATTGTAGGTATCATCTTATAGTTAGTCAAACTATATTACCATCAATGCCATGAAATATTGGTAATTGCAACAGAAAGTGTATTTATCCAACCGAAAGGTTGTAGCTCGGACCGATTACCAACTTATTTTTTCTCTCTGTGCATATTGGAGCCATATTAAGTACACATAGTTTGTGCTTTGCGCTCAACCCCAATCGTGGGCCAAGGGAAATTCTTTAAATATTACAACTGGTTTTACTGGGCAGATGGTGACGAAGTTTGACAATCTTCACATTGGTTCGTTTTTTGCCCCACATTAACTAAAACGAGGCATTAAGTGCGTCCCAACTACCAGTTCGTTCACAGAAAGGTCTGATTTGTGAAGCAAATATTTATACAATGTTTTCACGAAATCCCTTGAATGAAAACATTTTCCTTATTCGCAATGCCAAATATCTTATCACCAAAAGCCATCATCATGCAACATTTCAGCATCCTAGCTTAATTTGTTCTATTCTGCTTTCAACAGACTCGACATGGTTAGTCGCCTTAGTACGAGTATTCTAAGAAGATCAATAATACGAGTATGCATCAATCAATTCGATAAGTATTTCTAGGTGTCGCAAACGGAACGGCAAATTAAGTAGATAAACCATCCAGCGTTGAAGGGTATACCAAGTACAATGGCTTTTGAAAGATGAATGTAAACGAGACGGAAAGATTAGGGTTATATCTTTCCACTAGACAACCAGATCACTGTAGTGTTTTCCAGACACAAGTCATATAAACGTCATAGCCGCTATTGTTGTCTGATAGTCAGGCTGCGTTTAAATTTCTACAATTTGTGTTCCTAAATTGTAACAAAATGTTCAAGCACCTAATTTGGGATGATCAAGATTAGAAGCTTTTAAACAAGCCCACTAAAAATGGTCTAGGCCCGGTCCAAACTCACCAGGTTAGATACGATCTAACGCTCAAAATCCCCCATATTCACCTCTAAGGTCAAAACCTTTAAGTTAATAGCAGTGATCACCCAGTGCTTGGGAATTACCTAATGATAAAAGAATCAGCTGACGATTTTTGTAAAAGCCGTGGATATTATAAGGCGGAGTGATCTGGCAACTCTATGCCTGAATAGTCGTGTTTATTACTGCAGCTGATCATTTCTTTTTTATTTAGCTTTTTGCTTTGTTTTTCAACCACTTTGCTTTGTTTTGTTTGCTGCTTTTTATAATTAATTATCAAGTGAATGAAATTTTATGAAGATTTTTGATAAATTTACTGGAAGTAAAATTGTTTTTTGAAACTAAAGTTGGTTGCACAATCTTTGGCTGTTATTGGTGTTGTTGCTGTTGGTGTTTGCCATTTTTAATTGTTGCTACATTTGCATTGTTGCTGTTTTGTTTGCTGCTGTTTACACAAAATGCCGGGTGCTAAAACAACCAAGTGTGGAGCTTGCAGTGACTCTATTACTAAGACTCAAGGGAGTATCCAGTGCAAGATCTGTTCACATTGGTTGCACGCTTCTTGTGCAAAGATGTCTGATAAGGAATTATTGGCACTGAAATCGCTGAAGTATTGTGCATTCATTTGTAATAATTGTGAATCTAACCTCAAAAATGGCAATAATGGCGGTGGATTTACTAATGCGATGGTGAATTTAACGAAGAAATTGGATGATTTTATGCAAAAATATCAGACTGAGCAGGAATCTATTAAATCGGCTTTGAATGATATAAAGGCTGAGGTGAGTTCCTGCTATACTGAGATGAAGGATGACATTGTTGAATGTAATACCCGGATTGATACGGTTGAGACTGCAACATCTTCGAAAATAGCTGCTCTAGAAGTTGAGAATAATATATTGCACCGTAGACTTAATCGTGCTGATGTGCTGATTGGTGGTTTGCCTGGTGGCCTTAAGGATCTGGTTGCCCCTGTGATTGCTCTTGGTGCTCTTTATGGGATTGAGGTCGTACGGCAGGATATTAATCACGTATGCTATATTAATAAACAGAAGCAGATCCTAGTGAAGCTGAACGATGTATTTATCCGCGATTCCATTATGAGAGAGTATTTTAAATCTCGAACACTGCGCATTTGTGATATTCTCGATGGTGTTGGTAGTGATCTGGTGAATAGAGTTTATCTCAATGATCATTATTCTCCTGCTTCTGGTCACCTCAATGCTGTTTGTAGAGAGCTACGTAACAAAAAGATCGTGACTAAGTTTAAGATTTTAAATGGTGACAAGCTTAGAGCTAAACTGATGCTACCTGATGGCAAGGAAGTTTTACGAGATATCAACCAATGTGTGCAGCTCCTTCATTGCTCAGATTGAATATTTAATTGTAACCTCGTCTATAGATAGTTTCTAATCTTGATTTAATAAGTTATTAATTGGATATTTGTCACATTTTAGTGGCACTGTTTGTTAAATCTTGATTGAAGCTGCCTTTCTATTGATTAACATTTTTTAACTTTTCAAAATTTAGTTTTTTTTTTATTTGAATTTTCAAATTTTTTGGCAAAGCATTAAATACTATGATCTCTTCCCGCTGAAATGATCAGCTGTGTTATTAAAAATAATGAAATTATTTTATAATATTAATTGTTTGAATAAGAGTTTTGTATCACTTTTATTTTATGTTTGGTTCCCCTCAATAATTGCATTTTTTGACATTGATGTCTTCTAATTTATGTATTGGTCCGGTGATTAGTGACAATATTTTCCTTAACTCATCTCTACGTACTTGTAACGGTAAATTAAACGTTGCTCATTTAAATTGTCGGAGCATTAGACCTTCTACAGGTTCTACGAAATTTGATGAGTTAAAATCAATATTGAGCTTTTCGCATCTAGATGTTATAGGCATTTCCGAGACATGGTTGAAATCTGATGTCTCTAGTCGTGCAGTTAACATTCCAGAGTATAGCATTCTACGGAATGACCGGCGCAACTCGAGAGGAGGTGGAGTTGGGATTTATGTTGCAAGTAAACTTAAGCATAAAGTAGTTTTTAAAACATCTATTTTGGGGAAGTGCGAATCTCTGTTTATTGAGTTATATTCTGGTAGAGCGAGTGTTTTGTTTGGCGTAGTTTATTTACCTCCCCCTGCTGACATTGCTACCTTTGAAGAACTCCATTATGAGTTATTTTTAAATTATTTGAATGTTATAGTTGTGGGAGATTTCAACTGTAATATGTTTAACTTATCCTCATCGGCACTGCTTCGTTCGTTGTCTCTTCGATTAGATTTATCTGTTTTACATAATTCTAGGCCTACTCACTATGATGTTGCGCATGGAACATCTTCATTAATTGATTTTATGTTGGTAAGTGATATCTCTATTGTTCAAATGTCCAACCAAGCACAATGCCCATCGATTTCCGATCATGCACTCATTTTTGCTTCTTTTGACATTAATATTAACCATTTTGATAAATTTCTTGAGTTCTATGATTATAGGAACATCGACTGGAATGGTTTGATGCTTTGTTTGTCTTTGTTTGATTCTTCTTTTTTGTTTACAGCTGCCGATGTTAATGTTAAATATTGTCTTATTTCTTCGCTTATTGCTGAACTATTTTCGTTTGTACCTATTGTTAGAAGAAGAATCCGTTCATGTAATGATGACTGGATGAACTCTATTGACATACGGTTTGCTAAATCTCTAAGAGATTTGTCATACTGTGCCTATCAGCAGAATAGAACCATTGAGAACTGGAGACTTTATTGCAAATACCGTAATAGAGCCAAATCAGTTATTCGACGGGAAAAGAGGAGATTTTGTTCTAAACAGTTTAGCAATTTGGATTCTGATGGATTATGGCGTGTTCTCAGAGGATCAGGTTGTTTAGCAAATGACGATTTATGTTATGATTGTAATGTTGAGGATCTCAACAACTTTTTTGCAGGTGGTATATCATCTAATACACACGTTGACAACGTCAATTTAAATTTTTTTCCTGATGCTGACAATGATTTCTCTTTTTATTGTGTTTCTTATGAGGATGTGGCTGTTGCTTTAAATAAAGTGAAGTCTAAGTCTGTTGGTGTGGATGGAATTTCTGTTGAGTTTTTGAAAATCATATTTCCTCACATTTCTGATTTAATAATTCATTTAATTAACTCGATACTTACATGTTCTGTATTTCCATCGGCTTGGAAAACTGCTAGGGTTGTGCCAATTCCTAAAAGTAAAGTGGTTAACACCCAAGATGACTTAAGGCCAATATCAATACTTCCTGTTCTGTCTAAAGTATGTGAGCATATTTTGAAAGACCAGATTTTGCTACATACTAAATCAAAAATCTTTAAGGGGCAGTACGCATTTCAGAAAGGCCATAGTACTACTTCTCTACTTTTGCATCTTACTGATACTATTAGACAAGACTTAAATCGAAATAAGCTTAGTGTTTTAGTTTCTCTAGATTTGTCCAAAGCCTTTAACTCAATCTGTTATAACTCTATGATTATAAAGCTAAGGGATGAGTTTAGTTTTTCTCGATCAGCTTGTAAATTGATTATGTCTTACTTATCTGATAGATTTCAGTATGTTAATTTCAACGGAAGAACTTCTCGTATTATTCCTTTAACTTCTGGTGTTCCGCAAGGATCGGTGCTGGGACCTCTACTTTTTATATTATATGTCAATAGCCTTTCTGAGTGTCTGCGTGAGGAAATGTGTTCATTGTATCTATTTGCTGATGATGTTTTTGTTCTTTTTGGAGCTGACCGTGTTTTTTCAGATTTTTTAGAAAGCAACATTAATTTTTGCCTTAGCCGTATACTAGAATGGACGTCTCAAAATTCATTGGCTATAAACCCTGTTAAGACAAAAGCTGTTATGTTTGGTGGCAATGCACCTGAGTTGAGCATCTTTTTGGGACAGTCTAGAGTGGATTTTGTTGATCAGCATCGCTGTCTGGGTGTTATCATTGATGGAAAGTTAAATTTTGATTCGCATATTAACTCTATTCATAGCAGAATGTATAGCATATTACGTAGATTATACTCAACGAATATTTATTTACCGGCTTGGGTAAAGTATAGATTGGGATATGCTCTTCTAATGCCACTGTTTAATTATGGGCTTGAGGTGATTACTGGTACAACTGAGTACAACATATTGAAATTAAAACGGGCCATTAACATCGTGGTACGATTTGTATATAATGTTCGTAGGCGTGAGCATATTTCTCAATACGTAGAACGTTTTTTGGGGACCTCGTTTAGCAATTTTGTTAATTATAGAAACATGTTTCTGTTTTTTAAAGTGGTAAAGTCTGGTGTACCTGCTTTGTTATGTCGTATGTTTAGCTTCTCTCTCTCTAGTAGAAATATTCAAATTATTATACCTAGAATTTTTAATGCAACATTTGAAAGATCTTTTCTAGTTCGAGTTGCCCGAATCTGGAATTATCTGCCCCTAGAACTGCGTGTTTTCTCCCATTCAAATAACTCTTTTCGTTTGAAGATAATGAACCATTTTTGTCATCACTGACATATGTATGTGCTTTTTTCTAACTGCTAAATATCAATATAATGTGTAAATGTTTAATGGTTACATTTTGTCACGAATTACTAATTAGGACTAATATTCATTTCCTTTTTTGTTTGTTTTAATGTAATTATGGCTGGGGAGCCAAATATGTAAAATATATAGTGCTATTGGTTATGTTTTAGCTTAAGATTCTATTTAGGAGTATATTACCATGTAATACAAATTTTGGCCTTGAAGGCTTTAGTATTATTATATGAAATAAATAAATAAATAAATAAATAATAAAGCATCGATCTTCTCTCATGCTCCTTCCCGGCTCGGAGTTTTAAGAATCACACTTCAACTCGAATTTCTCTAATTTTCAGGGGATACAAATTCGTAAGAATTTTCGTTTTCGATTTTACAAAAATAATTGCTGACATTTTTCTTCGAGTGTTATCATGATTATAAATGTTGCAAGTGCTTAGCGCCGCCCCCTCTCGAGTACTTGGGATGTTTATGCTAAACTAAAGATTCTTAGCGTTGTCTATTGTTGTTGACTTGTTATTGTTTTTCTTGTTATTTGAAAATAAAATTCCCGCTAATTTTCCAAGTTCTAATGAATTTGTATTAGATTTTAGTTTTTCCTCTGTTGTTTGTCGCTGTCGATTGCGCTGTCTATTTTTTCCCGGCATGTGTTTTCCCTCTCCATTGTTGTTGTGTAATTGCTGCTGGCTGTCTATTATTATTATTTTATTTGTTTGTGGTTGTTGTCAAATGACATTGTTGTGTTGTTGTCGTTGTAGCTGTTGTCGCTCTTGGACGTCCAACCGGAGAGTTCGTCGTTTGTCGATCTTTTGTTTGGCTGTAAATTTTCAATTAATTTCAGTTGTGTTTTTGGGGAGGTCTCATCACGGTTTCATGATTTCGTTTCGCTTTTGTCGGTATTGAAATTGTGATTTGTGTTTTTTGGTTAGAACTTTAATAGTGATTACGCCATACTTTTAATAGAGTCGCTCGCTTGTTACCTTTTTTTCTTGATAGACAATTTTTTTTCTTGTTTTTTTTTCTATGATTATTTTGCTACTTTATGACAATTTTTGGTTTAGTAATTAAAGTTTTGCAACAAAATATGAAAATGATTCTTTCAAAATTGTTTGTTCTTTTTTTTGTCAATCATCTTGTCGTTGTCATATAAAACATCAACACAAAAACAATAAAATTCTATTGTAATTTACCTTGAAAATGTGTCCATCGTTTGCGTTGGGTTTTGAGGTCAGTTGGTTATGGGGTTTGGGGGAAATAATACTAGTAATTAATTACTTGCGTATAACAAGAATTATGTTTCGACATTAAAAAACTATTAAAAAAAGAATTCTATTCAAATTATTTTGTTTTGCAATGAAGGGTGTACAAAATATTTAAAACACTCAACAATATTTCGAAGATCCGTGATATCAATCCTAAACTCTCAGAGTTCTGACTTGGATGCTTCAGCTGTGCATACATGAAATGTCATATAAATCGGACAAGCTACTAGGGTTGCTATTATATTTCGGGTGCTGACAATACTAGTGTTTCCAGATGCAAACTGAAACTTCCATTGGAAACTTTGACATTTTTTTAGCATAACTTTACTCAGAACGTTTTGTCATTTGAGGGCGAATTGTTTTGTTTACCGTGTGTTAAAAAATTCATCTCAGAAAAAATGGAATTATCCCGTAAACATTTTCGATCGATGGTGTTTTACAATTTTCGCTAGGGTTATCGAGACAAGAGTGTTTACATCAACTTGTTCCGACTTTTGGCGATGAAGCACCATCAGAAACAACTGTTAATCGCTGGTACCACGAGTTCAGTCTCGGACGCCGTTCGCTCCTGGATGAATTTCGTGAAGGACGTCCAATTACGGTCACTTTGCCAGAAACCATCGATGCTGTGTGCCTGAACTGATTAAGCATGACCGACATGTGACATACCGTGAGATTGAGGCATCCTTGGGCATTTGTATGACAAGCATCAATAAGATATTGCATGTTCATTTGGCCATGAAAAGAATTTATTCTTGTTGGAACCCATATAATATGACGAATGAAATGTTGAAAAAGTATAACTGCGGTAGCTTCAAGGCAGTACATACCACTGCCATAGGCGACGAATCATGAATCTATGTATATGAACCCGAAACAGAACAGCAATCAACCGTATGGGTATTTCAAGACGAGCCAAATCCAACAAAAGCTGTCCGTGGAAGAAGTAAATCGAAGCAAATGGTCGCCTGTTTCTTCGGCAAAAGTCATGTGGCCACTGTTCCGCTTGAGCAACGTAGGACTTTCAATGCTGAGTGGTACATCACAATTTGTTTGCCTGAAGTCTTCGGAGAAATTCGAAAAATGAATAAGAGAAGACGAATCATTGTGCACCATGACAATGCGAGCTCTCACACATAGGCTCAAACCAGCGCCTTTTTGACCTGCCAAAACGTCGAATTGATGGGTCATCGGCCGTACAGTTCTGACTTGGCACTCCATGACTTCGTTTTGTTCCCTAGCATCGCCAGAAAATGCTGTTGAAGCGTTCAAAAACCATGTTTTGGAGGTGTCTCAATCGGAGTAAAAAAAGTGCTTCGACCATTGGTTTTAGCGCATGCAAAAGTATATAAATCAAGCTGGAGAATACTTTGAAAAACAATACAACCATATCCGATGATAAATTATTGTGTTTTTATTGCCGGACCTGAAATAAAGGGTAATCCATCACAACAACAAAAAAATTAATTTTTTTTGTTCTGAAATAATACCTCTAGCTGGATCACCCTTTATTTCGGATCCGGCAATAAAAACACAATAATTTATCATTGGATATGGTTGTATTGTTTTTCAAATGGTTGTATTGTGTTTCAGATCAAGTGTGGAAACTTTATTGGTAATTTGAAAGGACATTTATTTTATGGCATTTATTTTTTGAAAATAATTACCTTCTAATGTTAGCAACTGTCTTATGGAAATGAACGTTCATTGAGAAACGGGAAGAGCCGCCGTTTTCGACCAATATTTTGTTCAGTGATGAGGCCCATTTCTGGCTCAACGGCAAAGTCAATAAACAAATTGCCGCATTTGAGCTGAAGAGCAACAAGAAGAGGTTCAAGGGGTGCCATTATACCCAGAGAAGACCATGGTATGCTGCGGTTTATAAGCTGGTGAAATCATCGGTGCATATTTTTTCAAAAATGATGATGACCGGAACGTAACAGTGAATGGTGCTCGCTATCGCGCTATGATATCGATCTTTATGCTACCTGAAATTAAAGCTCGTAATCTTGACGACACTTGGTTTCAACAGCACGGTACCACTTGCCATACAGCTGCTCAAAGAATGGATATATTGAGAGGTCATTTCTAAAAGCTAATTTTACGTTTTGAACAGGTAATTGGCCGCCTAGAACGAGTGATATCACACCTTTAGACATTTTTCTTTGGTGTTACGTAAAGTCCAAAGTCGATGCTTACAAACCAGCTACGATTCAGGTTTTGGATGCCAACACTACGCGTGTCATTAAAGCCATACCGGTCAAAATACTCGAACGAGTCATCCAAAATTGGACCCTCAGAGTTGAAACCCTGAGGCGTAGTTGCGGCCAACATTTAAAGGCAATTATATTCAAAAAATAAATGCCATAAAATGTCCTTTCAAATTACCAATAAGTTACCACATAAATTACCTTTCAAATTACCATACTTGATTTGAATTTTTATATTTTTTTTTGTTCTGAAAAAGTACCTCTAGATGGATCACTCTATATAAGTAGCAACCCTCGTATTACGATTTACAGCGAAACCAATCCACCTTATTTTAGTTTAAAAGGAGAGTCGTCTAAGCTAGCGTTTCCTGCGGTGGATTACCGATTAAGCTCTACAAGTGTTGTACTGTATTTTAAATCATTTCGATATTTGGAAATGAAACCAAAAAACAAATCGTTCGTTATGCTTTCCTTGTACCTTTTGTTTTTAGCGAAAATAATAGCCTCACCATTAACATACATTTAAATACCAGCCTAACATTCTTGTTTTGGGGTTTTCTTTTACTATTTTAACTTTTTTCCATTTACTGCACTACGTATGAAAACTATTTTTATTGTATTAGAGGCATTTTGCCAATTACGAATACCTGAATTAATGTTAGACAATTTTTGCTTCAGCCGTTGCAAATTTTAGGTAGCGAATATTTTCATTTTCCATGATTTGTTTTCATTTTTTCGTTTTTTGTTTCAAACAAACCGTACTCACACTCTTTGGCATTTGATTTAACCACATTTTCGTGTTATGTTTGTTGAAAATCCATACACAGAAAAAAACTAACCAAAACATTTGAAAATCTCTATAGAAAACCATATTTCCATGAGTTGGTGGGAAGGGGGGAGGCTTTAGAGCTCATTTAACATGAATTGCAATGGTGTGTTAATTTTTTTCTTTTTTTGCTTTCCATGCAACGTGAGTGTGTTCATGGTACGTTTTAAGCCAAAATATCAAATTTATATTGCGAACAGTAAAAGCCATGTTTTTGTTGTTCGATAATGTTATGTATGGAGGTGGTGGTCGCTCGAACATCCATGGCGGTGAGTGTACCCAACCGAGGGAGTTTTTCATCAGCGCAACGAGATTTTCCGAAATAAGCATACTAAAGCGGAAATTTTAGCCAACTTTGTTTTATTCAATCTGATTACGGGCTTCAATTTCAGTCCGATATCATGGCGCGATAGCGAGCACTATTCACGGTTACGTTCCGGCCATCATCATTTTTGAAAAAATATGCACCGATGATTCCACCGGCTAATAAACCGCACCAAACCGTGGTTTTCTCTGGGTATACTGGCACCTCTGGATATATACAACCTCTTCTTGTTGCTCTTCAGCCCAAATGCGGCAATTGAGTTTATTGGCTTTGCCGTTGAGCCAAAAATGGGCCTCATCACTGAACAAAATTTTGGTCGAAAACAGCAGATCTTCCCGTTTCTCACCGAACGCTCATTTCCATAATACATTTGCCAAGATTTGAAGGAAATTATGTTCAAAAAATTAATGCCATAAAATGTTCTTTCAAATTACCAATAAAGATTCCACATTTGATTTGTAAATTTTCATTTTTGTTTTGTTTTGACAAAATACCTCTAGATGGATCACCCTGTACTAAAAATAAAAAAATAAATTTTAACACAACTCACGCGTAATCTGTGAAAAAACCCTTGTGAAACAAAATACCTCTAGATAGCCCGTTACGAGGGTTGCTATTTAAATTTCGGGTCCGGCAATAAAACCCAATAATTTATTATTGGAACTGATTTTATTGTTTTTTAAAATATTCTTCTTTTGCATGCGCAACCAATTTTCAAAGCACTTTTTCCACTTCGATTGAGACACCTTCAAAACATGATTTTTGAACGCTTCAACAGCTGATTCGGACGATGAAAAATGTTGACCACGCATTTTTTCTTAATGTTAGGGAATAAGTAGAAGTCATTGGGTGCTAAATCTGGGCTGTACGGTGGATGGCCCATCAATTCGACATCTTGAGTGGCCAAATAGCTCATCGTTTCAGCTGATGTGTGAGAGCTCGCATTGTCGTGATGCAAAATGATGCGTCTTCTCTTTATATCATTCCTTATTTCTTCGAACACTGTTGGCAAACAGATGGTTACATACCACTTGACCTCCTACGTTCCACTAAAGGCACTCTGGCCATATGGCCGGTTATACCGAAAAAAACGCAATCGTTTGCTTCGATGTACTTCTTCCACGAACAACTTTTGTTGGATTTGGCTTGTCTTGAAAGACCCACACGGTTGATTGCTGTTCTGTTTAGGGTTCATATGCATAGATCCATGATTCGCCACCTGTGACACTGTTATACACTGCCTTTGAGCTACCGCAGTTACACTTTTTTAACTTCTCTTTGCACCAATCCATACGAGCCTTTTTTGAGCATTCATCAAATTATGTGGGATCCAACGAGAAAACATTTTTTTCCAGGCCAAATGAACATGCAATGTCGAATGTATGCTGATAGAAGAAATGCCCAAGGATGCCTCTATCTCACGGTATGTCACATGACGATCTTGCATAATCAGTTCACGCACGGCATCAATGTTCTATGACACAACGGCCATTTTTGGACGACCTTCACGACCTTCGTCATTGAGCGAGCGTCGGCCACGATTGAATTCATTAACCAGTTTTTCACAGTGCTATAGGTTGGTGCTTCATCGCCATACAAAGATTTAAGTTCATCGATGCACCCTTGTCGTGATAATCCACGTCGCAAGTTTTGAAAAACGGTCGGACGAAAATGTTCACGAGTTAATTCCATTTTTTTCGCCAAATTGATTTTTTCAAGTCACTGTAAACAGCACAACTGATGGTCGTACTTCAATTCGTTCTGAGTACGTTTATGCTAAAAACGTCAAACTTTCCAAGGGAAATGTCAGAAATATATATAGCAACCTTCGTATTCAACTAAAAACTTTATCAAATGAAAAACATGAAATTCAAAAAGATTGAACAGGGATTAACCGGCTCAAGGCCTCTTGTATCTATATTTTAATAGAAGACAAGTTTTTAACAAAATGGCAAAATTACATTGATTTTTGTGGCTGCACACTGCTTTTACCGCGATTGTAGAAGTTAAAAAATGTACAAGTTGAGCGCGGTAATTTACTTTTTTTGCACTGCAGGCTGTGGCGACACTGTCTAAGAGAGTAAAGAGTGAGCGTTGCTTATAGTGGCTGACGGGAGATTTGCATTTGTCTGCCATTCAGTTGCCATCATGCATTGGACACGTGAGGAGAGGTCTTTTTCTGTTGAAGCGTATTTTTCAAATGCACACTCGAGCATTGCAGTGCAGCGTGCTTTTCGTTTACGATTCGCTGTTTCCCCACGCGGACGTGTTCCTGGACGGCAATCAATTGTAAATTGGGGAACATTATTGCGAACAGCAGGGAATGTGTCATGAGTACGAAGGGGACCTGAGAGAAGGATGACAACACCACAAAACATCGGAAGAGTTAGAGCAGGAGTACTGCAATCTCCAAAATGCTCTGCTCGAAAGCAATCACTTGCCCTTGGCATTTCCAGACGTTCTCTCCACCGGATTCTTCATGATGAATTTTCACCCGTATAAAATGTGCGTGGTCCAACAATTGTCAGCACGGGGCTATTTGACACGGCAGACCTCTTGTGAAGACACTCTTGCACCAATACTCCAGAACGCAATTGTGTTCTTTTTTGATGATGCACATTTTCGCCTCAGCGGGTGTGTAAACAAACAAAATATTAGGTACTGCATTCGGACCGCGTCAATGTGTGGTGCACCATATCACGAGTAGGCCTCATTGGTCTTTACTTATTTTTGGGATAACCGTCTTGCTGTAACTGTGAACTTAGAATGGTACTTGACTATGATACAGGATTTTTTTTCAGCCAGCTCTTGAGACAATGCAATTAGAGGATACATGGTTCCAACAGGATGAAGCCACTGCACACACAGCGAGGGTTACCAAGACTTGTTTGGGGGAAATGTTTCCTGTACGGCTTATCTCTTTGAGAGGTGATGTGAACTGGCCGGCACGCTCACCACACTTAGCGCCATGCATGTTTTTTCTTTGGGGTTATCTGATATCCGTACCAACACCTTGAAAGACCTAATTAACAATATTGAGGCTGAAATTGGCAGAATACCAGTCGACATGCTTGTTAGAGTTCATGAAAACTTCAGAAAACGTATGCAGCTTTGGGTGGATAGCAAAGGTCGACATTTGCTAGAAACGCTATTTAAAACCATGTAATAATTTAATTCCTTTACTGTTCAATATAATTAAAATTTAAAATACATTTTTCTAAGGTTTATCCTTTATTTATTACATTCCCAAATAAGCAAATTAGCGCGCTCCACCCTGTATGAAAAATCAACAATTTTAGACATTTAAAAGCTTTTCGTATTTAATGATTATATGAGAAGTGTTTCCATATTAAGAAGCGTATATCCTTAAAACATTCTTTTTAAAGAAATTATTAAAGAAATTCGATTGACGTTTTTAATATCACGAGACTGTTTAGACTGTTTAAATTAACTAAAACAATTATTGTTTAATTTGTCGCATTCCTTTTCTACCGGCATGGTGAGTTTTCATATTCTTAGTTGACTGAATTTATTTATTTTATTTATTTATTTATTTCAATCTATTGGGCTGAGCCCTTACAGATCCATTCTTAAAACTACGTACTTATTTCTAAAACAATATATTCGAATAGTGCCTTCTTAAAGATAGGCCGATTCGTGAAAAAATCTAAATGATTGCATGCTTTGTTACACAAACTTATACCCCACCCCTTGTAATAACTTCATTCAAACTATAATTATATCTATGAAAATATTCATAAAAAATTTCATGGTCCCTCAGATTTCTCCTTGGAACATTAAATGGTATCAGTTGTAGAAGCTCCGGTGAATCAATTCTACTATCCATAATATCCTTGATAAATATAATATTATGTGCAACTCTTCGTTGTGACAGAGTATTTAAACTGAGCAGCTGACAACGAGTTTTGTAGTCAGGCATGTTAATGAAGTTATATAAATAACGTAAGGCAAACCTAGAAAATCTTTTTTGGACTCTTTCAATCCTGTATTTTTGTATATAGTATCTCGGGTCCCATATAATATCGCAATATTCCAATTGTGATCGAACAAATGCAAAAAATAATATTTTCAATGTAAAGTAGTCTTTGAAATCAGTAGCATTCCGACCAAGCTGAGAATTTGCCTTGCTGGCAATATTTTCAAAATGGGGAAGAAATGAAAGTTTAGAGTCAATATAAACTCCAAGGTCCTTTGTTATCATATCTCTTACAAAGGTGGCATCAAAAAATGTATACTCATGCAACAATGGGAGCTTTCTACGCGTAATCGTTAACATTTTACATTTAGGAAAATTTAAATTCATACCATTGTGAATACACCATTGCAAAAAAACTATCAATGTCTCTTTGAATTGATATGCAATCATTTAGGTTTTGAAGAATAGAATATACCTTTAAATCATCGGCATATAATAAAATATTACAAAATTTAAATACAGAGGGAATATCATTAATAAAAAGTAAAAATAAAAGTGGGCCAAGGTGGCTACCTTGTGGTACACCAGATGTTGCATTAATAGGTTCAGAAATACGATTACCTATTTTTACAAATAGTATTCTGTTTGATAAATATGACTTTAACCAGCTAAGCATGATGGAATGAAACCCTAACGTTTTTAGTTTATAAATTAACAGACCATGATTAAGCTTATCAAATGCCTTTATAAAATCTGTATATAATACATCTACCTGAAACCCTTTTTCTAAAGCATTAACGCAATAGTTACAAAAAATGGCTAAATTTGTTGATGTGGACCTACCACTATAAAAGCCATGTTGTTGAGTATTTATAAAATTTTTTACAATACTAAATAATTTATTATTTACTAATTTATCGAATAGTTTTGGTATAGCCGATAGTTTAACAATTGGTCTATAACTGGTGATAAAGCCCTTCTGACCAGATTTTAAAATAGGTGAAATATATGACATTTTCCATTCCTGTAAAAAAATACCCGCTGACAACGATTTGTTAAATATTAGGGTAAGAGGCATCGAAAGAGTTAACGCACATTCCCTTAAAAATATTGGTGGAAGTCTATCATAGCCTGCACTTTTAGACACATCTAACGTCCGCATAACTTCAAAAACTTCATCTACATTGAACTCTAGATGACCAACGTCAAACAGTTCATGTAAATAGGGAAAATTATGAATGTTATATTCACGATATGCATCGTAAACTGAAGAGAAGAACTTGGCGAAAACATTGCAAATAGAATCCGTGCCATTGATAGATTCCCCATCATATTCCATACAATTCGGAAGTCCATTTGACTTTCTTTTCATATTATAAAATTTCCAAAAGGATTTAGAATTTAGTCTAATATCATGTTCAATACTATGTAGGTAGTTTTTATACAAAAAGTTTGAGAGAAAATCAAACTCCTTACATCTCAAATGAAACAGAGCTTTATCGCAAGTTGAGTTGGTTATTTTGTATTTCTTATGTGCTTTTGTTCTAAGATTTTTTAAGTGCATTAGCCTCTTATTATACCAAGGCAATTTGTAATGACGTTCTTGTTTTTTCAATGGAACATACATATATATAGCATCGTTTAATAGCTGTCGAAAAATTGAAAAAATTCCTTCCAAATCATAGGCCTTACTAAAAATATTCTTCCAATCAATGGAATCAAAAAATGAATTTATTGCTGCAAAATTAGCGTTTTTATAATTATACTCTATTTCAGAGTTACACTGAGTTCTGGCGTAATTGTAAAATGAAAAATCCATTACAATAGCTTTGTGATGTATGGAATCACAAGTAAGTGGCGTATCACATTTTTTAATTTCAAATTTAAAATCATTGTTTATGAAAATCAAATCTAATATTCTATGAATATCATTTTGAATATCATTTACTTGAAAAAGTCCCAATGAGTATAAACTATCGGCAACCAAGGCTTCAATGTCTCGACTGACATTAAATGGAATTAAAAATTGGTCTGAATTGCTAAATTGCCATTCAATATTACCTAAATTAAAATTAAACGAATCCTGAAGTTTGTGATTCCGAAACTCCAAAATGAGAGAATGCTTGAAGCCACACGTACATAGGAAAGTGAAATTAAAATGTAACCCATATTTATGATTTTCGCTTACATTTTTTTTTCTACATAAAGATCCCCGTCCCACGTTCAATACGAGTATAACGATTTTTGTGCAATTTTAAAAATTTTCGTTGGCCGGTATTCGCCCACCCAACCAACATTCACGTGACAGACTATTTGCATTTTATGGTACTTTTTATAAAACAAACAAAACTTCAAAAGAAAAAAAACGTGTTTGCAATTTCTTCTCTTTATCTCGTCTTCAGTTTTGTGTTGTTACAAACAAAAACGCAAAACCACCGCGAAAAATCAGCGAAAGTTTTTTTTCTTTACCTGACTTTTCTGCTGTAACGAAATTAAACTTTAATATTTGCAAATGTTCGAATTTCACATTCAATCCCCCCAGTGAATTGAAAGAAAAAGGTCAGTAGTGTTGGTTATACCATTTTGATTTCGTTGCAAATATTTGGCGATAATATGCTCGTACCGAAAATGAAAAAACAATACACCAAACAACCTCATCATGATCATCATCTTGGATTAACTTAAAACAACCACTTCGAAATCCACTTCCTATTATTTACATAATAAATCCATTAAATGTTGAGAGAGAGAAGCAAAAATGCAAAACAAACCAAACATGAGTTGAACTAATGCATGAACTGAACTTTATGATAAATTGTAAAATCGTTTGTCTGTTTTCGCAGCAAACACCAAAAGTCAGCTACATCGCGAGACTCCCTGCATTAGTAACCCAGTTCGCATTGCAAATTTTCAATTTGAACTTCTTTATTGATCTTACTTCGATATACCCAACATGGGGTGAACTCTACCAATGCTGGAGGGGATACTGGTATCTGGACTGTGAGAGGATGATGATGACTTGGCTGCCGCCGCTGATGGTGATGATGAAAACCACCATGAATTGATGACAGCTGATCTTTGGCTCAGATAGAGTTGTTGCAATCGCCATGGCGATTTCCTGGGTCATTGTGATGACATTCTCCTTGCCAGCAGCTCAGCTTTTAACAATGTAATCCATACATAATTGGAAAAAAAAAACAAAAGAGATCAAGTTGAAAACTAAAGTTAGTTTGGCGCAATTCGTAAATTCGAGTATTGTGTGAAGGTTTTCAAATGGCATTTTGTAAAAGCGAAATATACGAGGTTTAGTTGAACTAATGTCGTTAGAAACGAGAGTTTCGCTATGGTAAAGTTCAGAGGTGAAACACAATGTTTTCTGAATTAAACTTAAAACGAAGACATAACTTATATAGCCTGATACTTTGTTCTCTATATTTTTAGAGTTATGCAAAATTTTTCCTCGTAAACAATTTTTTTCGGGCCATAAGAAAATGTAAGACCAAATCGGTCTAGCAAATTTTTCAGGGTGATGTAAATAAGTAAAAGCAAATAGACAGGATGTCTTAATAATATTCCTACTTATTCGAAATGTCCGCCTTTTGCCTTTACACACGCCTTAAGTCGCACTGGCCAATCGTTGCACGAACCTCGTCCATTGGAAACTTGGCCACAGCTTGAACCAATGCAGTCTTAAGAGATCCAATGTTGGGGTATCTTTTGTGACAAACCTTGTCCTCTAAAACCGTCCACAATTTGTAAATAAGTAAAAGCAAATAGACAGGAGGTCCTAATAATTTTCCTGCACGGACCTCGTCCATTGGAAACTTGGCCACAGCTTGAACCAATGCAGTCTTAAGAGATCCAACGTTGGGGTATCTTTTGTAACAAACCTTGTCCTCTAAAACCGTCCACAATTTGTAAATAAGTAAAAGCAAATAGGCAGGAGGTCCTAATAATTTTCCTGCACGAACCTCGTCCATTGGAAAATTGGCCACAGCATGAACCAAAGCAGTCTTAAGAGATCCAATGTTGGGGTATCTTTTGTGACAAACCTTGTCCTCTAAAACCGTCCACAATTTGTAAATAAGTAAAAGCAAATAGGCAGGAGGTCCTAATAACTTTCCTGATCCCTAATAACAACACTCTGTTATGCAGAGGACCTATCTCGTCTCTAGGTATTTTGAGCAAAATCAGACCTTATACTAAGGCAGTACAATAACCCGGTGACTTTTCGAATAAAACATAGTTTTTTTTGCAAAAAGATATTTATTTTTCAACATAATCTCCTTTTAGCTCAATACACTTAGTCCAACATCTCTCCAATTTTTGTATCACAGAAATATAGGTTATTTCGAGATCACGTTCGCGATATCTCTTAAACCGTACGTGGTGGGGCAAAACGGACATTCGATTCGGATTGAGGAGATAGTTGTTCTTAGGTTTTGCCCAAAGAAGGGCTTAAAAGTTAAATTTTGTAATCAGCTCAGATAAAAATAGGTCATACCGGTATACGTTTTCGTAAAGCCCCTACAACATTGATCCCTCCCGATATTATCAACAACCGCCCCAGAACAACAATATCAATTACGATTTCGATCAAACTTGGCAAAATATGTTACGATGGACAAAAAAACCTATCTTGGCACGATATTGATCATATAGATTTAGTTTTAGATAGTCCCCACACAAGTTGTCTCGAAACAAAAAAAAAATAAATATTTGCAGTTTGGCTAAATTTGGCCCAATGTCCGAAAATCTGACCCATTTGAATATGGTTACCAAAAAGTGAATCTTTCCCACATATTCAAATATGACCTTATTTTTGAAATCGGGGTAAATTAATGACCCTTTCAAGGGTACAATTATTTCACTTTTAAGTGGGAAAATATCCACTCTTAAGCAAAAGGCTTACACCCAAATATCGGTTAAAGTCGGCATATTAC
Source organism: Hydrotaea diabolus (assembly GCA_963513945.1). Classification (NCBI taxonomy): domain Eukaryota; kingdom Metazoa; phylum Arthropoda; class Insecta; order Diptera; family Muscidae; genus Hydrotaea; species Hydrotaea diabolus. Next base: position 134,216,113 of record OY740719.1, read on the forward strand.
TTTAAAACAAGTAAAAAATGTCAAGTTTGGCTGTGCCGAACTTTGGATGCCCTCCACCAGATTTCCAAATAAAACCAAATTTGGTGGGAAGTGTGTTCTATATAGAAATCTTTATGAAATCATTTCGATAGGTCAAGTTTGTGGTAAGTTATCGTCATATTATTTCTCAAAGCCCATGAGACCGTTTGTGTGGGAGGTACCAGTAGGACTTTTCCGATCTCAACAGAATTTGACGCAGAGGTGTGTTTTATATAAAAATCTTTATGTAGAAAATTTCATCTCATTAGGTCAAGTTTGTAGTGAGTTATTGTCATATTATTTTTCAAGGCCCATGAGACCGTTTGTGTGGGAGGTACCAGTAGGACTTTTCCGATCTCAACAGAATTTGGCGCAGAGGTGTGTTCTATATAAAAATCTTTATGTAGAAAATTTCATCTCATAAGGTCAAGTTTGTAGTGAGTTATTGTCATATTATTTTTCAAGGCCCATGAGACCGTTTGCGTGGGAGGTACCAGTAGGATTTTTCCGATCTCAACAGAATTTGGCGCAGAGGTGTGTTCTATATAAAAATCTTTATGTAGAAAATTTCATCTCGATAGGTCAAGTTTGTAGTGAGTTATTGTCATATTATTTTTCAAGGCCCATGAGACCGTTTGTGTGGGAGGTACCAGTAGGACTTTTCCGATCTCAACCGAATTTAGAGTAGAAGTGTGTTGTATACAGAAATCTTGATGTGCAAAATTTCATTTCATTAGGTCAAGTTTGTAGTGTGTTATAGTCATATTATTTCTCAAGGCCCATAAGGCCTTTTGTATGGGAGGTACAAGAAATGGTGGCCCAATCTAAACCATTTTTACATAGATGATTGCGCCTATAAAGAGATTATTTATTTCAGTGATTTTGCTCAAGAAACTGGACGGATATTTCCAAATAAAAAACTAATTTTTATGAGGTAGTGTCGGTTGAGGGTCTCCAACACCAACTTCCCGTAGAGCTATATAGCCCATTTTCAATACCAGGGTTAACTACACATGTTAGTGCCAAATTTCAGCTTCCTGGCTGTTTTCATGCAGGCTCTATCTTGTTTTCAACAGACGGACAGCCGGACAGCCGGACAACATGGCTAGATCGTCTTAGAATTTTACGAGGATCAAGAATGTGTATATACTTTGTTGGGTCTCCGATGATTATTTCAAGGTGTTACAGACAGAATGACAAAACTAATATACCCTCCATTGTATGGTGGAGGGTATAAAAAACCAACGTGAAATTAAAAAAAAAAACTTGAAATGCCAGTTAACTGAAAATGCCGGTTATTGGAATATTCTAGTAATAAAATAAGTAATTATAAAGAGTGGTTTAATTTTAAGGGCCGATGTTGATTTTGAATAAAACACAAATTATTTAGGAAATTATTGTCATTTATTTTTATTATGATAATATTGGTATGGTTCAATTATGTATGGAACAAAATATCGGCCAAATGGCCGGCGCGACCTCGGCGGCTTACCTCCATCCGATGGTCCAAATTTTCGATGACGCTGAGGCATATTTAAGGTTCTATCCCGTAATGTGCCGAATTATCTCATCCTATAGCTCTTGAATTGTTGATGGTTCATCGACGTACACATTTTCTTTCAAATAACCCCAAAGAAAGAAGTCCACCGGTGTCATATCACATGATCTTGGCGGCTAATTAACTTAGCCACGACGTGAGATAACGCGGCTATTGAAATTATTGCGCAAAAGAGCCATAGTTTCGTTAGCAAGTGGCACCGTCCTGTTGAAACCACATATCGTCCACATCCATATCTTCCAATTCGGGCCGTAAACAGCTCGTTATCATCTCACGATAGCGAACACCATTCACAGTAACTGTCTGACCGGACTCATTTTGAAAAAAATACGGCCCGATGATTAGAGTTTACAATAATTGTAAAAGAATCATTAATTTTTTTGATAAATTAATTCCCAAGGCTAACTAGAAATAGGACATTTTCTTTATTTCAGGTATGTGGAAGAAAAATCGTAGTTTTCTGCAAGAACAAAAAATCAACCAGTCGTTGAACTTTGCTGCTGTCGCATAAATCAAAATGTCGACTCTGTGCCATTTGACAAGTTTCTTGACCACGACATTATTAAGTTTACATAAAATTTCATCACTAATAAAAACCAAGCTTATGCAAACAAATCTTTAATGGACCGTCATTATCACTGTTAATGACATCTGACATACGAATTATATTTTTGCACTCGAGACCATTTAAATGGTTTAATAGAAGTAATTAGTGGCAGACATACAAAAACACTCTACACTCATACTCCACCACGAATATGACAAGTTTTAAAACGAAAAAACAAATGCAAGCAAGCAAACATCGGAAATTAAGTAGATATCTTTGTCAAATGATTACCCCAAGACAAGACGAAAGACAAATACATATTTTGTTTTTGTTTGGTTTCATTTGTCTGTCTGTTTGCCAACTTCAAGTGACTTTGAGTCTATTGATGTTTGGCAAATCGTCGGCAAAAAGTCTGTTGAGCTTATACTAAACGTTGTTAAGGTTAAAATCCGACTGAAACTAAGTGAAGCAATTCCACCGAAAAAAAACGAAAAAAATTAATTAACAATTAGCGTCGAAAAGGCAAATAATGCCAAAAAAAAAACACATACTCGTACACTCACACTTGTGTATCATGCAGCGTTTTGGGTCAAGTTAAGAATGGAAATAGGTAAATGTTGAAGATCCATTTTGATGGATAGATGTATAACGAAGTGAAATGGGAAGCCATTAAAAATAATAAATAGAGCTTGAAGGCTTCGAGGCAAAGTCAATGGTGGATATAAAACATTGAGCTGATTTAATGTTAATTGTATTGGAATACTACGTGTGGTACTAGCTTCGAGTATGTGTAAATTTTTTACTAGAGAAAAGGTGAATAGTTGCTGCAGTAAAACCTCAGTTATACTGTTTCTGAATTCTACAGAAAATGCACAAATTTATATTTAGTAAAAATATTCAACAAGCTAAAACGTCATAATGTTTTATAGAATTTTATCTTTAGTAAAAATATTCAACAAGCTAAAACGTCATAACGTTTTATAGACAGTAATAGCAGTTATTACACACAGAGAAAAGATTTGTTGTCCCAACCGAATTTTGGTAGTTGCACGTACTATTCATGTCTCTACAACCGAATGTTGATTGGATACACGACAATTTTCAATAGTGGGAACAGAGAGTATCGGTTAAAGAGACAAAGTATCGGGAACCCCTTACTAATTAGGATGATTGTTGAAACTGAATTCGTTTATTAGGGCGGGTCGATTTGTAGGGAGGCAAACAAATCGATCAGGTGACAAGGAAAATCGTAATCTAGGAATCAAAATAAGAAACAATAATTTTTTTAATTTCCATTTCTATTACTAAGTTAAATTCACTTTTTCAAAAATAAACTAAAAAGAAAAATTGCTGATTTTTTTATGTAAAGTGTCAAAAATTGTGATTTTTGGAGTACCCCCCAGAGGGTTCCAGGGGTTGTGCCATTGGCATGAGTTGGTCGGCCCTCCAAAGTACTTTTGGGCTCGATTAAGGCACTCTAGTGGGATTTTTCAAAAATTGACTCTACGGGTCAAAAGTCGGGACATAAGATTTTGTTTTTATGGTTCCTCGGGCAAAGTTTATTATTTTGATCTCTAGAATACGATTTTCCCTGTCACTTGGGCGATTTTTAAATCGACCCCGCCTATTGTACATGTATTGGTTTTTGCTTTAGATTATTGGCTTTAAGAACTCTTTGAATTCGGTTGCCATTGCCATGATCATTTGTCAACTGAACCTACGATGATTACATTTTATGTTTTATGACCGAAGAATAAATTTCTTTTTTATTTAATTCTTATATTTAATAATTTGAATATGTGACAGCGCATAGAGAAAGAGACCTAAGGGTAAAAAAATCAATTTTCATTTTTCTTTTTTTAATTTGGACAACATCTGAGCATCGAATGAGACCGATCCTATGCCCCAAAAGTGTTCCCTCCCAGAGATATGCGCGTTTTATGAAAGTGAAGTCGACGATTCTAAGCGCAAATAGAAAGGGACCTAATCTTTAAAATTGTTCTCCTGAACAAAACTTTTCATCAACTTTCCCCTTTTTGTTTGATGTGGACAACATCTGAGCTTCGAATGAGACCGATCCCATGCCCCAAAAGTGTTCCCTCCTAGAGATATGCGCGTTTTATGAAAGTGATGTCGACGATTCTAAGCGCAAATAGAAAGGGACCTAATCTTTAAAATGGCTCTCCTGAACAAAACTGGTTTTTAACCTTAGTCACATATATTTATTCTGTTATTTGAATAATGGACAGTTTTTTTTTTAAACTTGGTTGTTTTCGAATAATAAAGGGTGATCCATCTAGAGGTATTTTTTCAGAACAAAAAAAATATAAAAATTCATATCAAGTGTGGAATCTTTATTGGTAATTTGAAAGGACATTTTTTGAAGGTCATTATTTTTGAAAATAATGACCTTCAAATTTTTTTGTCAAGGAGTCGGACATGAACAATTCCTGTGATTCTTGAAGTGTCGATAAGGTCATTCCAGTACAGGGTTTTCCATAAGAGACATAACAATTTTATATTGTATTAATAAAACACAGAATATTTAAGATATAGAGTTTAAATTTATTCCAGGTGTAGGGCAAATGTTACATTTTAAGAATAAAATTCGACTTCGGTCAGATGACCACCACGAGCCCGTGTACAGCGGTCTATTCTTTGGATGCAATTGTCCACCTTTGTACACATTTCGAACTGATCGTTGGCAATTTCGCGTTGAATATTGTATCCGAGCTTGTCTAAAGTTATTTGCTTAAAGGTTTAGACCAATGACTTGATGTGGCCCCATAAAAAGAAATCCAATCGCATGACCGAGGTGACCATTCGACCGGTGAGTTTCAAGAGATAACACAACACCTTCACCGAATTTGACTTTCAGTAAATCGATTGTGACGCGTGCTGTGTGGCTAGTGGCACCGTCGTGTTGAAACCACATATCGGCGATGGATGTCAAGCTCATCCAATTCTGGCCAAAAATAATTTTCTTACAAGGCACGATAGAGCTCTCCATTGACAGGACGATTGTTTTCATCGACGAAAAAATACGGCCAAATCTCACCTCAGGCATGAAAAGCACACCACACAGAATTTTTTGCGGATGCAAGTGTGTCTCTTGAGCCACATAGGGCGTTGATGCTGTCCAATAACGCATATTTTGTTTATTGACAAAACCACTCAGCCAGAAATGAGCTTCATCGCTGAAGATGATTTTTCAATGAAATTCGTTTCAAATGATCAAGTGGCTTAGTTCTCGAGACAGTTTGATTTTATAAGGATGAAGGCCAAGATCTGTTCGCTAAATACGGCACAGTGTGGTTTGATAGATGCCCAATTCCTAAGAACAACATGGAATGCACTGACTATGGAACGGATATACTTACGGTTGCGATATTTTCGTCTCGGCGTTTATTTGGCGCCGGAACATCCAAAGGTAAAAATTTGAATCCAAATTTATCCACTGTAGCACGCACAGCCTGTCGGGTAGGGTTTCGGCCGAAAATTGGAGTAAGCGCTCTTAAAGTTGCGACCACCAACACCGAGTTTCGCTAGTAATTTTTAATGATTTCGTAAGTGAACTTTACCATGATGAAAATATTGACTTCGACTATCGTTTTGACACTAAAGGATAATTAAAAAGGTTTGAGGGTGCTTTTACATAAAGATACGAAGTTGTTATGTCCCTATTGAAAACCCCTTTACATCACTTCTTCCGACGTTTTCCGCATCTATGTTACCTACATTCGACACAAAATGACGGGCAACTCCCACATGGGCGAGTACCTCAAGGTATTCTTTAGAAGTTCTTAACCAGGGCCATAAAAGGGTGCTGAGGCATGTCGGGGATAGTGGGGTATCTAATCCATTTCAAATTTCTGCTGTTTTTTGAGCAGGGGAATTTGAAGTGCTTAAAGTTGTTTACCTCCCAGGGTAAAGTTTCGTTGTTCACTACACTTTAATTCCCCATTTTCCAAAACTACACAACTGATGTGCACTTTTAATAGCCACCGTCAGACCATCTGTTATTAGACTTGTGAAAAAGCAATCCATCATCTTTTTCTCTGACCAAGTCAACGCTACTTTTTTCGTCGTTGGTTATTGCCTTTCTTTTAACAATCATTCTAACAGCATTTAATTATCCCATTACCGGCTTAACGAACCCAAGAAGACAATGCCGACGACGATGACTAAGAAGCTCAGCGGCATAAGAGAGACAATTTAATTTCTTTGGCTTTACGAGTTCGTTGTCTTAGAGTTTAGGCCAAGGTTTTGATGTCAAACTTAAATAACAGTTAAGATGCTTTAAGATAGAATATAAGCATGACTCCAGCGAAAAGACGATGGCAACGACGACGAGGTAGGTAGCTAGCTACAAGCAAACAGAAACGCAACTAGCAACTAGCATCATCTAACATTTGACAAGACACTCTGAGCTTCTTTGCCTCTAGCCAAGTTAACTGTTGTTACACGAAACGATGATGAATGGAGTGAGAAATAAATTCGCAGCTTTTTAAACCTTTGCTGAATACCTACTCTACTGTCCACCACGGATGGAGAAATCCATTGAAAAAAATCATTTTGATATTAAAAAAATATAACTTAAATTGAAAAACAGCTGTGTTGGTTTGTAATGAACTTAGGCTATTTGCCGTAATAGCTGATGACCCGAAGATAGCGCTTTTTTCTGTGTGGTGGTAAGTGTGTGGGGCTACTGTGAGATAACATTTTCGCTGCACAAAAGCCACAATTGTGTGTTGGAGCTTAAGGCTAATATGAGATTTTAACTGGAGGCAAATAATTTATTCAAAGTTATTCAAATACCAAAAAATAAATTCTTGGCAGCGAACAAAACAAGACAACATCTATTTGCAGCTGTTTGCATTGGGTAATGCCTACATTTTGAATGTTGCAACTGGCATTAGAGGCATTAGTGCTGCATTAATGCATACCATTCATGCCGTCCATCATGGAATACATAATCTGTCATGCGACGGCTGGCAGCATATTTTGAAACACTAAGCCGTGACTCGTATCTTTTAGATCTGTTGCTAACAACTGCAGGGCAGTTTGACAATGTCTGTGGTATGGTTTAACATCCGCCCTAATGTAGCAAGTGAGTTTCTATTTTAAACATTAAAGATTTTTTAATCAGAATTATTTTGAAGAATGCTATAAAAATAACATCAATATGTGGACAATTAGTTAAGTTCGTTCGGTACGAAGCGTTGTCAGTAGTATTTTAAAAGCCTATATCAAAACCCTATTTTCAGTCATATAAGGTCGCGCAAAACTTATCATCCTATCGGAAGCTGTTATAAATTTTGCAAATGGAGTCGTACGTCAACCATATGTGACGAGCAAAATAGAAAGGGACCTAAGGGTAAAAACCATTTCAAAGATTAAAATACGTGTATCTTTGGTGTACCATCACTTTAATAAAACGCGCATATCTCTGGGAGGGAACACTTTTGGGGCATGGGATCGGTCTCATTCGATGCTCAGATGTTGTCTACATCAAAAAAAATGAAAATTATTTTTTTTTACCCTTAGGTCCCTTTCTCTATGCGCTGTCACATTTTTGACATTCGTAAACTAGGCTGCTGCAGAATACAAACAGACAGGCCATGGAGCGGTGTACTTTCCAAGAGCTTGGATTTCGATGACCAGCAATCTCGCCCGATGTAACCATCGCAGACTTCTATTTTCCTCTTCTTTCATGCTTTAGACAATTGCAAATTTTAAGGATATTAACTTAAGCATACGTTGGGGAAAATGTATGCCCGTGTTATGGAAAATTCTATGAAACGGGCACAAAATGTAAAACAACACTGGCGACACATCTACTCCACTTAACAGAAAAAATTAAAGCGGTCCACATAAAGATTTCCATCACTTAAAATCATTTATTTATTTTGTTGGGCTCGTTTCTTTTATTTCGGTCTTTTAATTTCACACATTGAACAGGTATTAACCGGCTCAAGACCTCTTGTACGAGGGTTGCTATTTATATTTCGGGTGACTATACTAGTGTTCCCAGATGCAAACTGGAACTTCCGTTGGAAACTTTAAGATTTTTTTTGCATAACTTCACTCAGAACGTTTTGTCAATTGAGGGCGAATTGTTTGTGTTGACAAATTCATCTCAGTCAAAAAATGGAATTATCCCGTGAACATTTTCGTGCGATGATTTTTTACATTATTCGGAGTGGGTTATCGAGACAAGAGTGTTAAAATCAGCATGTTTCGACTTTTGGGGACTAAGCACCATCTAAAACCTCTGTTAATCGCTGGTACCAAGAGTTCAGTCTCGGACGCCGTTCGCTGTAGGTGAAGGACGTCCAACTTCGGTCACTTTGCCAGAAACTATCGATGCTGTGCGTGAACCGACATGTGACATACCGTGAGATTGAGGCATCCTTGGGCATAAGTATGACAAGCATCAATAAGATATTGCATGTTCATGTGACCGTGAAAAAAAATTTGTTCTCGTTGGATCCCACATAATTTAACGAATGCTCAAAAGAAGGCTCCTATGGATTGGTGCAAAGAGATGTTGAAAAAGTATAGCTGCAAAGGCAGTGTATAACATTGTCACAGGTGACGAATCATGGGTCAATGCATATGAACCCGAGACAAAATAGCAATCGACCGTATGGGTCTTTCAAGGCGAGCCAAATCCAACAAAAGTTGTTCGTGGAAGAAGAACATCGAAGCAAATATTGTTTTTTTTTTGTTTTTTTAGGTATAACCGGCCACAGTGCCTTTAGTGGAACGTAGGACGGTCAATTCTGAGTGGTACAAAACCATATGTTTGCCAACAGTGACAAAGATAATAAGAGAAGACGGATCATTTTGCATCACGACAATGCGAGCTCTTACACATCAGCTGAAATGATGAGCTATTTGACCACTCAAGATGTCGAATTGATGGGCCATTCACCGTATAGCCCTGATTTGGCACATTATTCTTATGTATGTGTCAACGTTTTTTATCGCCCGAAGCAGCTGTTGAAGCGTTCAATAATCTTGTCTTGGAGGTGTCTCAATCGGAGTGGGAAAAGTGCTTCGAAAATTGGTTTGTGCGCATGCAAAAGCGTATTGATCTTAAAGAAGAATATTTTGAAAAACAATAAAATCATTTCCAGTGATAAATTATTGTGTTATTATTGCCGGACCCGAAATATAAATAGCAATACTCGTACTTGTACCATATGACAAAACTAAAAATATTGTGTATCCTAGAGCACTTGAATAATAAACAAAAATAACGAAAATACGAGGGCGGTTCGAAAACTTCTTAGCCTAGCACAAAAAGCGCGGTATAAACAGAAAAAAGTTAAGTGTTTTGGAAACTTCCGTCTCTGCTATGAACACATGTTAAATTTTGTTTCGATCTGGCAACTCCTTCATATAGAAACATGTGTTCACAAAAGACGCATCCGAGATTTTTTTACAATGGAAAAATTAGAAATGCGTGGTGTCATTAAATACTTACATAAAAAAGGTTTAGCGGGACAAGAAATTCATAATGATATGGTGAATGTGTTAGGTGAAAGTGCTCCTTCATATGCAACAGTAAAAAATTGGGTTGCTGAATTTAAACGTGGTAGTACAAGCATTGAAGATGAACCACGTAGTGGACGTCCAAAAGCAGCAACAACCACAGAAATTGTAGCCAAAGTGCATGATATGGTATTAAATGATCGACGAATAAAAGTGCGTGAAATAGCTAATATCATCTCAAATGATCGAGTCCATTTAATTTTGCATGAAGAACTACAGATGAAAAAGCTTTCTGCAAGATGGGTGCCGCACTTGTTAACAGTCGACCAAAACGCACAAGCTTGTTTGGATCGTTTTCAGCGAAAAAAAATGGATTTTAAGCGTCGTTTCATAACTGTTGATGAGACATGGATCCACCACTATACTCCAGAGACAAAAGAACAATCCAAACAATGGACTGAAGCTGGAGGAAGTGCCCCAAAGAAGGCAAAAACAATTCAATTGGCTGTTTAGGTTATGGCAACGGTTTTTTGGGACTTCAAAGGTATTTTATTGATTGACTATCTGCAAAAGGGTAAAACAATAAATTCAGAGTACTTTTGCAACCTTTTAGATTAATTAAATGTACAAATTCGAGAAAACGTCGTGGCTTACAACACAAAAAAATAATTTTTCATCAAGACAACGCACCAGCGCACAAGAGTGTTTTAACAATGGCTAAAATCAACGAATTAAAGTACGAGTTGCTTGACCACCCACCTTATTCTCCTGATTTAGCTCCCAGTGACATTTACCTGTTCCCAAATCTAAAAAAAATCCTTGCTGGCAAGCGTTTTACCTCAAATGAAGATGTAATTACAGTTGTAAACCACTATTTTGTAGACCTTGAGGAAAACTATTTTAATCAAGGGATAGAATTGCTAGATAAGCGTTGGACTAAGTGTATTGAAGTTTCAGGAGATTATATTGAAAAATAAAAATATTTTTGAAAAACTAACTATTCTCTTTCATTGATAGGCTAAGAACTTTCCGAACCGCCCTCGTATGTTGCATTAAAACTACATTTAAGGGGTAGCGAAGCACACCAGATTGGCTAGTCTTTATTATAGGTAAATGGGTCTAAGAGAAAATTCCCAGTTTCTTGGTCAATCGTCCATATATCCGAAACTCAAGGGACTGGCATTGATGACCACGCTTATTTATAGGATATTAAATAAATCTCTGAGGGCCACCGTAATAGTTAGTGGTATGACTATCATACGAGGGCGACCGCAAAAGTAACTGGCCTAACATAAAAAGAACCGTTTTTTGGAATTATTATTATTTATTTTTCACCATAATCTCCTTCCAACCCAATACACTTCATCAAACGTTTTTTAAGTTTTTTAATTCCATCCGAAAAATAAGATTTTTCAAGACCTTCAAAATATGCCTCAGTTTCAGCAATAACCTCGCTATTGGACGAAAAGTTTTTGCCTCCGAGAATTTTTTTTCAATTTGGAAACAAGCAATTTCAAATCGTTATTCGGCCAGTTTTTGTTGAGTTAAAAATGCAGTGTGTGAAGGAGCATTATCTTGATGAAAAAGAACTTTCAAATCGTAATTCGGCCAGTTTTTGTTGAGTTAAAAATGCAGTGTGTGAATGAGCATTATCTTGATGAAAAATACCTTTTTTTTCTAAATGCGGTCGTTTTATCTTGATTTCTTCACTCAACCGACCCAATAATGCACAATAATATTCACTATTTATAGTTTTTCCTTTCTCAAGATAATCAATAAATATTAAACCACTTGCATCCCAAAATACTGTGGCCATTACTTTTCCTGCTGACTTAACAGTTTTCGCCTTCTTGTGACCACTTTAACCAGCTTCTATCCATTGTTTTGACTGTTCTTTGCAGTCTGGGATGTAGTGATGGATCCATGTTTCATCAACAGTTATGAATCGGCGCAAGAACTCTTTTGGATTACGCTGATAAATCGCTAAAAGCTCCTCGGAATTGTGGTCCAACGGACGGTTTTTTGGGGCAAAGTCAACAAACGCGGCACCCTACTTGCGGATAGCTTTTTCATGTGGAAAATACTCCAAAACTTGTTTTTCGTGTATTTTAACAATATCAGCAAGTTCTCTGAACTTTATTCGTCTATCTTTAGTCACTTCATAAAATATTGTTCTAATGTTTTCAATAGTAGTAGCAGTTTTCGGTCTTCCAGAGCGTTGTTCATCTTCCGTACTTGAACGACCCATTTTAAATTGTTGAACCCAGGATTTCACGGTGGAGTATGATGGTGCATTATCACCATGAACAGAATCCAATTCATCTTTGATTAATTGTGGCGTATAACCTTTCATATAAAAGTGTTTAATTACCGCACGAAACTCTTTATTTTCCATTTTTCAAAAATTATAAAACTTGTTTACTCCAATCACCTGTAACAAAGAAAATAATCATTAAATATTTTGGAAATTTTGACAGATGGCTTATAAAAGATTGCTTTTAAAAAACAAACAAAAAAGTTGCTAGTAAAACAGAAAATGTGCCAGGCCAGTTAGTTTTGCGGTCGCCCTCGTACATGTAAGCCAAGCTTCAACACCACGTTAAAACATCTTACAATTTTATAGAGGCAGGGTTACGAGTAAGTGGCAAATCTCTTAGCCATGTTAAAACTAACACTACTCGCATAAAATAATGTTTCTAATAATATCAGTTCTGTAATTGGAATTAAGGTCTAATTAATTAATAATAAAAGGTTGAAAAATCTCTTATTGAGGGAGTAACATCGTTCAGAGCCTGCTGATTTTAAGAAAGTTCCTTGTGTGTTCTATAATGAGAACAGCTCAAATTTCTAACACAAGAAATGGCTTTCGAAACCTTTATAATATCTCACCTCACCATTGAAGGCCTCAATTTTCCAGTGAAGGCCACAAAAAAAAATATTTATTCACCATAAAACAACAAAATCTATTTTTTTGTATTTTGCGCTGAAAATATTTTGTGTTTAATTTTCAAATAAATTCAAGAAAAAAAATTAAAATTCCAACTTGCATGCCAATGAAAAAAAAACAAAACAGAAAACAAAAACAAACCAACCAAGAAACGCCAACAAATGTAGAAGTTTTGCACAAATCGAGGAGACGCTGTATAGTGGGTTGGCCATTGCTTGCCGGGGCTGGTTGATGGTAACCACCATGGCTGGGTGTCGATTATAAAAGTCGACAACCAAAAGCACCACCAACTGAATGAAGTATGTACAACTTATGTTAATGTCGAAAATAAATTCCACTTCAAGTTAGTTTTTTGTGTGTATACGTATACGTATTTAGTAAACATATACAATTGTTGTGTTTTTCGTATCGATATGTACTTTGAAAAAATACATAACTAAGTACGTATGTATACATGCTGTAGGAATATAAGTATGTCTAGGCATGAATGTACTCTATAGATAGAAGTAAAAATCGTCTTTTTTTCATTGAACCTCGAGCAACGTGACAAGACGCCCTAATAGTCACAAAGACACGATCATAGCAACCAAAAATTAAACGCCTCGTAAAATATTCCATGAATGTTTTATGCCACCATCAAGTTTCAGATTTTCAAGCTGACAATTTAGGATAGGTGGTTCTTTTGGCTGACAAGAGCAAATAATAGTTATTAAGGATATTCCGAAGTGTTTGAAATGAAGTTATAAGTGTGAACCATTGCGACAGTATGCATCAATATCCGGTTGAAGAGAAGGTGGGAGCGCTGCATTTTATGCATCTTAAGTTTTGATTGCCTAAGCAAGTTTTTGTGCCCTCTACCTTGGAGAGTATACCAAATGTGTTGTTCCGTTTGCAACGCCTCGACAAACTGTTAGACATGCCCGTCTGTCCGTCCGTCCGTCTTAAGCCAGGTCATTTTTGGGGAAAATATGTATGTGTAACAAAGCGTAGAGATGAATCCATTATTTGTTAAGTCTATTGGCATTTATATGCCAAAAAAAATCATTGGCACACACCATTTTTGAATTACAGTCTGCTACGAAAACGTCGCAGTGCACTGTATGGTGTCAAAATTGGGGCGTGGTTTAAAGTCTAATTTTGTGTCATCAAGTTTACCTTTAAACTCCGTTCTTATGTGTTGATTTCTAGTGTGATCCTGCAAAAAGTATTGAAGATATAAAACGAATTTTAAAAATGGGAGTAATACTCGTACGTAGTACATTTGTGTGAGAGGTACCCGAAGAGGTGTGGGAATAAGCGCCATTTGCAATCCCATAAAACATGGCTGTTGTTTAGCGGCCGTATAAAATTATTGACCGATAAGGTCAAGGTTTTTATGCCATAATGCACTACGACAAATTTGCACTACCACAAAAAGTATTGAAGATATAAAACGAATTTTAAAAATGGGAGTAATACTCGTACGTATTACATTTGTGTGGGAGGTACCCGAAGAGTTGTGGGAATATGGGCCATTTGCAATCCCATAAAACTTGGCTGTTGTTTAGCGGCCGTATAAAATCATTGACCGATATGGTCAAGGTTTTTTTTTACCATAATGCACTACGACAAATTTGAGTAACATAAACGTAAATGGTGGTCCAACCATAATGCACGATGTTAATTGTAAGTCACACCTTAATGTAAAGTATTTTGACCAACTTAATTTGACACTTCTTTGTTTCAATGTTTGACAAATTTAACCATGGAGAGGTACACAATTGAGCAAAGCGTTAAGATTGTTTAAGCCCTTTTACAAAAATGGGCGTTCAATTCAAAATGCATTTTGTGCACTTGGTTTTTTTTCGTCAGCTTAATCGACCAAATGTGTCCAGAATCGAGCGAATTGACCAGCAAAGCGGGTCTGTATGAAATATGAAACACCTTTAGCATGCTCGGCCAGTTTGTTCTGCGGAAAACATTGATGTTCGCGATAGCGTGGCAAAAGAGCCGCCAACCACGACTCGTGAATGGTGTTCGCTATGACGAGGTGATAACGGACGTCTTGTGGCCAGAAATTGAGGATTTGGACCAGGACGATATGTGGTTGTAACAGGACGGTGCCACTTGCCACACAATCAACGAAATGATGGGTTTTTTGAGTAAGAAATTCAAAGGGAATGCGAGGGTTGCTATATATATTTCTGGCCTAGACAACACTAAGTATTTGACATAAAGTTTGGCATTTTTTAGTATAAACGTACTCAGAACTTTTTGACGTAAGACCATCATTTGTGGTGACTTAAAAAAATCAATTTGGCAAGAAAATGGAATTAACTCGTGAACATTTTCGTGCGATCATTTGTCACAACTTTCGACGTGGATTATCACAAGAGTGCATCGATGAACTTAAATCTTTGTATGGCGATGAAGCACCAACCTATAGCACTGTGAAAAACTGGTTTAATGAATTCAATCGTGGCCGACGCTCGCTCAAAGACGAAGGTCGTGAAGGTCGTCCAAAAATGGCCGTTGTGTCATAGAACATTGAAGCCGTGCGTGAACTGATTATGCAAGATCGTCATGTGACATTCCTTGAGATAGAGGCATCCTTGGGTATTTCTTCCACCAGCATACATTCGATATTGCATGAACAACTGGCCTTAAAAAAGGTTTGTTCTCGTTGAATCCCACACAATTTGACAACCGCTCAAAAAAAGGCTCGTGTCGATTGGTGCTAAGAAATTTTGAAAAAATACGACCGCGGTGCTTCAAAAGACGTTTATAAGATCGTCACAGGTGAAGAATCATGGATCTATGCGTATGAGCCCGAAACAAAACAGCAATAGACCGTATGGGTCTTCGAAGACGAGCCAAATCCAAGGGAAGTTGTTCGTGGAAGAAGCTCTTCGAAGCAAAGGGTCGCTTGTTTCTTCGGCAAAACTAGTCATGTGGCGACTGTTCCGCTTGAGCAACGTAGGACGGTCCATTCTGAGTGTTACACTACAATTTGTTTGCCTGAAGTCTTCGGAGATATTCGAAAAACGAACAAGAGAAGACAAATCATTGTGCACCATGACAATGCGAGCTCTCACACATCGGCTCAAACCAGCGACCGGCCAAAACGTCCAATTAATGGGTCATTCACCGTACAGCCCTGAACTGGCACCCAATGACTTCTTTGTATTCCCGCACATCAAGAAAAAAAGGCGTGGTCAACGAATTTCGTCACCAGAAGATGCGGTTGAAGCGTTCTAAAACCATGTTTTGGAGGTGTCTCAATCGGAGTGGAAAAAGTACTTCGTCAATAGGTTTGAGCGCATGCAAAATTGTATAAATCATGGTGGAGAATATTTTGGAAACAATAAGATCATTTTTGATGATAAATATTGTTGTTGATAAATATCAGTTGACAGCGATAATCAGACGGACAACATTGTTTTGCTAATTGACAACCCCTGAAGATGATTGACGAAGTCAATCGAAATATTGGGATAAATAAAAATTAAACAACACATAGAACAACGAGTTTAAATAAATGACCTCAAGCCGAAAAATAATTTTATAAAATAACAACACCAAAGGTCAACTATTCACTTACAACAAATATTCGCATTTTCATTATTAGGCCAGAAATATATATAGCAGCCCTCGTAATAGGCTATGCTATAGAGCACACACTACAGAAATTAATGCAGTGTCTGATTTAATTCGTAGACACACTGACCAGCCTTGCTCGAACGACTATTTGATTGAAAATCTTTTGCAGGGCTAGAGAATATTTCAATTATAAAGTCACCGGTATTAAAGAGCTTAACCTAACGAAACCCCTACCACGCTTAGCCACATAGGTTTTTTATATTTTTCGAATATAGTAACACTTTTTCTTTCATTGCCAGCCAAGAGTTGAAAATTTTTCTATCTCCCTTGGATCCCTCACTCACTCACTGTAAAATAACTGTTTTAATGGTGCGCATGCGGACTCAATTGTTTTTTTTTCGCCCATATTTTTGTAGGCAGTAAGGAATATTCAGTTTTTTGTGTCCAATCGAACAATAACATTTTGAATAATGTGTCACAATTTATGACACTCACTGCTTGTCTTGTTAAAACAAAAGACTTAAGACACATACGCATTTCACACTTGCCAATAATTTATTTGAAGTCTCTGGCGTTACATCTGCGCTTCCTTTGTTGCGTGCGACTGCAAAACAGTCACGTTTTCACATCAAGGTCCTGATGGTAGAATCGATAACAACAACCTGTATGCTCGTATGCACCATAACGCCCCAGCTAGTCATACAAATCACTAGACAAAAAATGACAAACTACAACCCATAAAACAAGAGGAATGCGATAACAGCCATTCTAAAATATTTCAAAAATTACCATAAATGCACTAAAAAAAACACATCAAATCAAAGCCAAAACAAATCATAAAAAATACCCCAAGATAAAAACGACAACTTGATTTTACGGACAGTTTTCTGGCGGGGTTATAAATTAAGCCAAATTTGTTAAAGACATCATCATCAACAGCATCAAATGTGGCTGGCTGGCGTAGCTTTGCTGCTACTGTCGGTGCTTGACTGCCGCCTGGTCATACATTAAAAACGAAATGAAACAATGTTTATGACAAAATCAAATAAAACAATGATAGAAAAGGCAGCAGTGCCGTAAAGAAATAAAATGCGCCACAATAACAAAAAAAATCCAAAAAAAATACCAGCAATCTTCGCAACATTTGAGATCAAACGTTTTTTTTCTTTTGGTTTGGCTGCTGCTGCAGTTGCTGTTGTTCAGTCGTAGCTTTAGATAAAAGACTGAGTTGCTGATTGATTGATGTTTGTTTTTTTATGTGTTTCTTAAAAAAAGTATTTTTTTTGCACACATTCATATTGAGATCGGTAAAGTATTGTCGCTTTGGTTTTTTGGGGTTAGAGTGGGGATTTCACACCAAGATTTGGCGTTGGTTTAATTGAGGGAGATTTTTGGGTTTTTTCTAATTACCAGTAAAGCACAGTGGTTTGAAGGCAAAAATAGCTATACAGTGATATAGTAGTATAGAAATATATGCTTCTCTAAATAACATTGCATTAAAAAAACAAAGGAGGTATTTCTCTTAAATCGGCAAGCTGTGAACTTGCTTACAGAGCTTATGCCGAACAGCCCTTTGTCATGTCTTGTACAGGGTGTCCATCGGAAAGGTATACAACTTTGTTTGTTTAT
Organism: Hydrotaea diabolus; assembly: GCA_963513945.1. NCBI lineage: Eukaryota > Metazoa > Arthropoda > Insecta > Diptera > Muscidae > Hydrotaea > Hydrotaea diabolus. Next base: position 134,233,891 of record OY740719.1, read on the forward strand.
AATTTTTGATTAAATAAAACAGAATGTATCTTATATTGATAAATGTTTTATTTAATGTCGGCAATTATGTAGGGAATGCAATATCAAATAAATGTCCGCCTCTGTTAGCCTCACAAATGCGAGCCCTTTTGAGCACATTTTTCATTACATTCTCACACATTTCACGCGGTATTTCATTAATTTTATCACGAATATTTTGTTTGAGTTGCTCAAGCGTTTCTGGTTTGTTTGCCTAAACCTTGCCTTTGAGAAATCCCCGCAAAAACAAGTCCGGAGCAGTCAAATCAGGCGACCGTGGAGGCCAATCAACATCACCATTTCTTGAAATAAATTGTTGTGGAAAGAGGTCTCGCAGTAACTCCACTGTAATCCTGGCTGTATGCGATGATTAATTTTGATAAAATGTTTGAAAGATTAAAACACGTTGGTTTATCAAATATTTTTCCACAATTAATTTGCCACGTCTCTACTTCACGACTGCCAAATATGAACTGTCAGGACTAATGTTTACCAAAATGGCGGCAAAACAAAGTACGAGGGCAACCGCAAAACTAACTGGCCTGGCACATTTTCTGTTTTACTAGCAACTTTTTTGTTTGTTTTTTAAAAGCAATCTTTTATAAGCCATCTGTCAAAATTTCCAAAATATTTAATGATTATTATCTTTGTTACAGGTGATTCAATTAAACAAGTTTTATAATTTTTGAAAAATGGAAAATAAAGAGTTTCGTGCGGTAATTAAACACTTTTATATGAAAGGTTATACGCCACAATTAATGAAAAAGATGAATTGGATTCTGTTCCTGGTGATAATGCACCATCATACTCCACCGTGAAATCCTGGGTTCAACAATTTAAAATGGGTCGTTCAAGTACGGAAGATGAACAGTGCTCTGGAAGACCGAAAACTGCTAATACTATTAAAAACATTAGAAAAATATTTAATGAAGTGACTAAAGATAGACGAATAAAGCTCAGAGAACTTGCTGATATTGTTAAAATACACGAAAAAGAAGTTTGGAGTATTTTACATGATGAACTCCACATGAAAAATCTATCCGCATGATGGGTGCCGCGTTTGTTGACTTTGCCCCAAAAAATCGTCCGTTGGACCAATTCCGAGGAGCTTTTAGCGATTTATCAGCGTAATCCAATAGAGTTCTTGCGCCGATTCATAACTGTTGATGAAACATGGATCCATCACTACATCCCAGAATGCAAAGAACAGTCAAAACAATGGATAGAAGCTGGTAAAAGTGGTCCCAAGAAGGCGAAAACTGTTAAGTCAGCAGGAAAAGTAATGGCAACAGTATTGTGGGATGCAAGGGGTATAATATTTATTGATTATCTTGAGAAAGGAAAAATTATAAATAGTGAATATTATTGTGCATTATTGGATCGGTTGAGTGAAGAAATCAAGATAAGACGACCGCATTTAGAAAAAAAAAGTTATTTTTCATCAAGATAATGCTCCTTCACACACTGCATTTTTAACTCAACAAAAACTGGCCAAATTACGATTTGAAATTGCTCCGCATCCACCATATAGTCCAGATTTAGCACCTTCTGAATATTTCTTGTTTCCAAATTTAAAAAAATTTCTCGGTGGCAAAAAATGTTCATCCAATAGCGAGGTTATTGCTGAAACTGAGGCATATTTTGAAGGTCTTCAAAAATCTTATTTTTCGGATGGAATTAAAAAACTTGAAAAACGTTTGATGAAGTGTATTGAGTTGAAAAATAAATAATAATAATTCCAAAAAAAACGGTTCTTTTTATGTTAGGCCAGTAACTTTTGCGGTCACCCTCGTAGTATACCTTCCCGGTGGACACCCTGTATATGGCCGAGCACATTTCGTTGGCGAATGCTTGTGATGGCCGGCATCTTAAATTCTTTTTTATTTTCTTGTCGATTTTTTTTCAATTCTTGTTGCCATTTATTTTTAAAAAATAAAAGTGTTGGACAGTGGGTTTCACAAGTATTTTCCAAGCGAGTAAGTGGTCGCTAAGGCGATAATTTTAAAACTAACTTTACAAGAAATTTTTGAAATTTGTTTATGCATCATAAAGCGTTTGATTTGAAAATTTGTCATTTATAGAAAAAAGTTATCCACGGTTGATCAAACTAGAGGTATTTTTTTCAAAATAGAAAAACAATAAAAAAATCAAATCAAGTTTGGAATCTTAAACGTTCATTCGAAAGGACATTTAATGCCATGTATTTTTTAAATGTAACTTCCTTCAAATGTTAGCCGCTCCTACGCCTCAGGGTGTCCATTCTGAGGGTCTAATTTTGGATGACTCGTTCGAGCATTTCAACCGGTATAACGTTAATGAGACGCGTAAAGTTGGCTTCCAAACCCTGAATCGTAGCTGGTTTATCTTCATAGACTTTGGACTTTACGTAGCCCCAAAGAAAAAAGTCTAAAGGTGTGATATCACACGATCTAGACGGTCAACTCACAGGTCCAAAACGTGAAATTAACTGCTTTTTGAAATGACCTCTCAGTAGATCCATTATTTGAGCAGCTGTTAGCAAGTGACACTGTCCTGTTGAAACCAAATGACGTCAAGATAACGAGCTTCAATTACAGGTAGCAAAAAGTCCCATGACGCGATAGCGAACTCCATTCACGGTTACGTTCCGGCCATCATCATTTTTGGAAAAAATATGGACCGACTCCAGCCCATAAACCCCTCCAAGTCGTGGTTTTCTCTGGCTATATAGTAATGACACCTCTTGAACTTCTTCTGGTTGGTCTTAAACGTTGGGGTTAACGTTGCCGTTCAACCCGAAATGGGTCTCATCACTGAACAAAATTTTGTTTAACGCCGGGTATTTGCATAATGCATTTTATAAAGAAGTTTTTTTTTTAAAGAAGTTTTTACATGGCTTAGATTAATCGCCGGCATTAGTGTTGCGGAAACCCGCCGCTGAAAATTTATTAGATTTTTTTTCCCAAAGTTGAACCTGGGTTTACTGGCATGACAATTGTTCACACTAACATCACACGACGGCGTCTTACTGTGTACTATATATTCATAATACTCTCCGGCCGAGGCCCACAGTTTGTAGCCGGCTTTTATGGACTTATACCCAGGAAAGCTTAAACGTGACTTATAAATTAAAGTTTTGTTCATAGAGACGCCGACATTAGGAGGGGGAATAGCTCGTAGCTGAAAAATAATTTATGCTTCTACTAACCTTACAACCTGGGTCACTTTTCCGATAGTCGTCCACACAAACTATCACACCAATGCGTCTCAAGAGTGCAGCTTTCGAAAATCTGGTTCCACAACGTTTTCTGGAGGATGGGAAGCTCGTGTGTATTTTTTAGGGAATTTCAAGAAGTGGCCATAGAACCTGAAATTGTTAAAAAATAAAACAAAAAATTAATTTTAAAAAAAATAAATGTATTCGAAAGATAAATACGTGGTATGAATGGGAAGCTCGTGTGATTTTTTTTGTTAATTGCCAGAAATGGCAATTAAATCTGAAATTGTAAAAAATAAAACAAAATCATAAAATTTTAAATCGGAAAATAAATACATGGCATTTACATTGGTAAATGATGTCGGGCATACGAGTATGAACGATTATATGCGCTATAAAAATCACGAAGTCGTCTATGAGTTGCGCGAATCGTTAACAGGTTTTTAAAGTCAATTTAGCTAATGTTATAGCGTTGTTTAAGTGTCAATCTATTTATGATAAATTGCCTGAGTGTGCTGATAATAAATGTCTAAAAGTTAGCGCAGTATGAAAGTTCTTCTGACAGTAAACCCTTACGTGAGTTTTTTCAAAGCATAAAACACCCATTGTTGGTTATAAGTTTCAAATAAAGGGTGGTCCAACTAAAACGCACGATGTTGATTTTAAACAAAACAAAATTTTTCAGATAATTATCTTAATAATTTTTTTAAAATATACAGACCTTTGACAATTATGTGTGAAACAAAATATAGGTCAAATGCTCGACAGGGTTAAGGTGACATATCTCTATACAATGGTTCATATTTTCAATGACTCTGAGACGTTATGGAAGTTCAATGTCAAAACTATCTCATCCTTTAGCTTTTGAATTATTCTTGGTTTATTGACGTACACGTTGTCTTTAAAATATCGCCAAAGAAAGAAGTCCAACCGGGTCAAATCACATGATCGTGGCAGGCCAACTAACATCACGACGTGAGATAACGCGGCCATTAAATTTCTCGCAAAAGAGCCAATGTTTTGTTGGCTGTGGCAAGTGACAACATCCTGTTTAAACCACATATCGTCCAGGTCCATATCCTCAATTTCCGTTATCACCTCGCGATAGCGAACACCACTCATGGTAACTGCTTGGCCGACCTCATTTTCGAAGTAGTACGGCCCGATAAAGGCACCAGTCCAAAAACTGCACCAAACAGTGACTCTTTGTGGATGCATCAGCTTTTCAAAATCATTCGTGGATTATCATTTGCCCAAATGCGGCAACTCTGCTTGTTGACGAATCCAATGAGTTGATAGTGTGCCTTGCCACTGAAGATTATTTTCTTTGTAAAGTCACCATTCTATTCTGTCTGTTTAATCAAATATTCGGCGTGTACATCTCTATGGTTTAATTTGTCAAATACAGCAGCAAATAAATGTCAAATTAAGTTGGGCAAAAAACTTGACGTTAAGGTGTGACCCCTAATAAGCAGAGTGCATTATGGTCGGACCACCCTTTATAAATTATTTCTATAAGTATATGTGACGCGCAAAAAAGAAAGGGACCTAAGGTTAAAAACCAGTTTTGTTCAGGAGAGCCATTTTAAAGATCAGGTCCCTTTCTATTTGCTCTTAGAATCGTCGACTTCACTTTCATAAAACGCGCATATCTCTGGGAGGGAACACATTTGGGGCATGGGATCGGTCTCATTAGAAAAAAATGAACATTTATTTTTTTACCCTTAGTCCCCTTTCTCTATGCGCTGTCACATATACGAAACTTCGTACAATCTCCTATATTACGGGTTTCATTCTTGAAATACGGCTAGTTTTATTTTTATTGAATAACGGAGTCGAGTAGTCCTTTTAAATCAAGCGGTCCTTAAGCAAACCACATTGGAATGTAGTAAATATCTTGATATTGTCTGATTTTTTGTTTCCGAATTCCAATCTTTTTACTCAAGATGCCTGATACAAAGCTCGATATTTATCAAATTTTGAGGGATAAACAGCCAAGAGTGGTAAATTGATCGCTTTTGGTCCATGCCTACATACCCAAATTTCGACAAATCTTGTTAAAATTCATTTATAAAAATCCGTTTCTTTAATGCACCCCGTTTGAATGTGGTCAAGGATAATCCATGAAGAGTTGCGTCCTGTATTAGACTTAATGGCGAAAAAATTTTTTATAAACATTTATCATCTAAAAGCGCCATTCGTACAGTTGAAAACGGGTTTGTCTGTCAATGGCAAACTTGAAGTTCGGGATCAGCATTGATTCAAAACCCTGAGAATTGAATAATACAAGCCAATATGTACGTTAAAACATTTTATATTATTTACACCTTACTCGGTAAGCAAGTTTTCTGGAAATAAACGCTGATAAAACTGGGGGGTTTTTTGTTACACCTTTTCAAAAAACGAATGATACTTTTTTGAAAGAAATCTTCTTTTTGTGATACTTTTTGAAAATTGTCAGCGGTAAAAAAGCACTTGGCCGATAACTGATGTGACAAGCCCTTGGGCGATAATGAATGTGGCACGCACCAAATGACTACCTTTACTCGGTGTGTTTACCGATCACTGCGTGATAGGCCAAATGGCTGCGCGCATGGGGCTTCCATTTTAGAACTTCTATAAATGCTGTAAAGGAGATGAATATGAATAGAGATGAATAAGTGAAGAACTTGCTATGTTCCTGCAAAAATATCGTCTATATGCTCCACCTTAATTCCACGCCAAATTTATAGAGAAATCTTCCTGGTTCAATAGAGCCTATAAAAATAATTACCGTCAATTCCATGTGAAACCGATTACTTTTTAAAAGTAGGTTCTTCGATTTTGAAACAATTTGTACATTAGTTCACTTTGAGGTTCTAAAAAAACACAGTTTGAGATCTTAAAAACACCAGAATTCAAAAAATTACAGCAGTGGCAACATTTTCAATACGTTTTTTTAAAATCTCTTTTTTTAGTTATGATATTTGAAAAATTTTAAGCATTAGCATATATTTTTAAAGGATCTCCGATATGATATTTGAGATTTTTTTAAACTATCAGGATTAAGTTGAGGTATACAAAAAATATATTTTTTTTTTTCAAAATATAAAAAAATATTAAAAGATTTTTTTAAAAAAAAATTAATTTTATAAACCTCAATTAAATCCTGATGGTTTAAAAAAATGCTCAAATCTTATATCGGAGTTCCATATGTTTTTGTTTTGTTTACATTTATTCGGTCTTTTATTATTTTTATGACTTGAACAGTTTTTATTATGGTCGAGACCTTTTTGTTGTTTCTTTTTCAGAATCAACTAAAAAATTGGTGAAATGTATTGGCTACGGTTGCCAGGCAGACTGTACAGCTGCTTCTAAACCCGCCAAGGTTTTTCTTCAGCAGTCTTTGGCAACGATTACTACGGCTACAAATCAAATGACTTATACAGGAGCCTCACTATGATTAATGAGAATTACGCTTTGCGCATAGTCTTCGAACTGTGCGAAGAGCAATCTTCATAGCTCAATATCATTTCCACCAATTCCGTTTCGCATGGGCTTTCGTTTAAAACCACAAATTCCTTTACAAATATATGCTATTGATCGTCGTACAGTTTTTAAACAATCTAGCCAAGACCGACCGTCCGTCCGCGATTGATGAAAGCCCGATGGCAATCAAATAATTAAAGCTAGGATCCTGAAATTTTGTGTTGATTTGTTTGGGATTCTAAATGAGAGAATTTAACAAAGATTCGGCTCGGCCAAACTTAATAACGTTTAACTTACGAGTAATTAGAGTTGATGGCTCAAAAAAGGCTTGAGGCCATCTCTTTTAAAACAATCTAGGCAAGACGCTATGAAATAAATAAATATAGGACCCTGAAATGTTCTGTTAAGTTGTTTGGTATTCTAAATGAGAGAAAGGGAAATGTTTCCCTTTAAAGCATTAGAGGAACCAAGGAAAAAGTACATTTTTTTGAGAATTTGCTCAAGATTCGGTTCGGGCGAACTCAACAATGTTAACCTTAATTAGAAGATCATGGCTTAAAAAAACTTGAGGCCATAACAAATTTTCTATACTAAATCCCATAGTATTAAAAAATCCATCACTCTAAAAATATGGGAAATCTGTTATGTTTCTTTAGTTTCTGCTGTGAAACGAATGAAACAACACCCCCACTCTCGCCACTGCCCCTTAAACACAGAGTCATGCAATAATGCATAACGAATTATATTCAATAAGATAAACCTGCTAAAGTTTCTCAGTATTGAAATTAAGAAATTTTGCCACCAATTTTATATGCGAGCACATAAAAATGTTTTTTTTTTAAAAATACTCGTAGCATTGGTTTCAATTTTGCAGCAAAGTTTTGATTGAATTTTTTCTAAATCATTTAGTAGCAAACATTGCTACTTCAAAAACTAGCATCATGTGTAGCGAATGATTAAATCTAGCGTTAACTTTTAGGGTTTCTTCGCCAGCTCGTATGCCAGATTTTTTACGCTTCACCGCTGGGGAAAATATAAACAAAAATTTGTAATCTGATGATGCGGATAATGAAAACAAAAAATGTTTGAACTCAATACGAATACGATGGCGGAGATACGAGGAGTAGCTCTCGCAATGCTAGTACGTATGACACCGAACTCATGAAACGAGCCATGTAAAATTAGTTACAGTTTTAGTTACACACTTGTTGGATTTGTTGTTTCTTTAATTAATTCATTTATCAATTGTATGGATCATGTTACGCACCACTGGCGCATTTTCGCTATTGAATATAATTACAAAGTGATCATGACTGATGACGAGTAAATGAGAGAGTGAAACGAAACTGAAATAATCGAATGAATGCATACAAAAAAATGTATTGGAATCCTTAAAATCGGGTTATGATTGTATAACCCGATTTTAAGGAGGGCCATATATATTTATAAAATTTTACGGAGGGTTTAAAATTAAATTTTCCCTTATACAAATTTTCTTTTAATCTTGTGTACCTTTTTTTTAATATAAGGGGTAAATTTAGAGTTTGTCATATATTTGGGTTTTAAGAATTTCCTTTCTTTAGGAACATGTTAAATAAATTATGATGAAATGGCAAACCTTCTTTGTGTGTGCCGGTGCTTAAAAACGCCACTGGCAACAATAATAGTTTTTTATCTTTGCAGGCACTCAAAAGTGCCAATGCAATATTTAATATTTGGAAGCAGTAAAGAGCGCTCGACAAAAAAAATAGTGAAAACTATGCCAATTAGTAGGCAGTTTCAAGTTTGACTGTGTTTATTCATTTTCATAAAAATTTCATATAAATATACATAACGGGATAATTTAATCCCATTTTCTTTTGTTTACATTATCCTTAAAATAGACAAACATACTTAGTACTAAACAGCTGTTGATCAGCTGTTGATAATTAGGGATGGAAAAATAAGTAAGGATGACAACACTACAATACTTTTAAAACCGAAAATAATTGTTAGCTTTGGCAACTTTTGAAATAAGAGGGCTCCTATATATATTTCTGGCCAAATAATGAAAATGCGAATATTTATCATCAAAAATGGTTTTATTGTTTTTCAAAGTATTCTCCAGCATGATTTATAAACTTTTGCATGCGCTCAAACCAATTGACGAAGCAGTTTTTCCACTCCGATTGAGACAACCCAAAACATGGTTTTTGAACGCTTCAACAGCATCTTCTGGCGACGAAAACGGCGGATGACCCATCAATTCGACATTTTGGCCGGTCAAAACGGCGCTACTTTGAGTCGATGTGTGCGAGCTCGCATTGTCATGGTGCACAATGATTCGTCTTCTCTTGTTCGTTTTTCGAATTTCTCCGAAGACTCCAGGCAAACAAATTGTGGTGTACCACTCAGAATTGACCGTCCTACGTTGCTCAAGCGAAACAGTCGCCACGTGACCAGCTTTGCCGAAGAAACAAGCGACCATTTGCTTCGAAGTGTTTCTTCCACGAAAAACTTTCGTTGGATTTGGCTCGTCTTTGAAGACCCACTCGGTCGATTGCTGTTTTGTTTCGGGCTCATACGCATAGATCCATGATTCGTCACCTGTGACGATCTTATAAACGTCTTTTGAAGCACCGCGATCGTATTTTTTTCAAAATTTCTTTGCACCAATCGACACGAGCCTTTTTTTAAGCGATTGTCAAATTGTGCGGGATCCAACGGGAACAAACCTTTTTTACGGCCTGGTGTTCATGCAATATCGAATGTATGCTGGTGGAAGAAATGCCCACGGATGCCTCTATCTCACGGTATGTCACATGACAATCTTGCATAACTAACACAAATGATGGTCGTACGTCAAAACGTCCTGAGTACGTTTATGTTAAAAATGTCGAGCTTTCCAATGGAAATGTCAGATGGCGTGGCTGGTAGGAAGAGCTGGCAAATCGATAAGAGGAGAATTGAAACCGTGTTTCGTAATACAACAGCTGCATTAAGCTAAAACCATTGGGTAAATGCAAATAAAACATATAGTGAAAAATCCAGGCTTATGCAAAAATGCATTACGTACATACAGGAAATGTGTCTGCTCAAGAGTTTGCGAATAGTGAATCCGAGAAGTACAACATTTAAAAAGTTTTTACCAAAGAGTGTTTAAATTTAAGAATATGCCTGTTGAAACGAGATTTCAAAATAAATTTCCCTTTTTTCAATTTCAATTGGTATTTTCTCAATATTAATTTGTATTTTCTCAATTTCAATTGGTATTTTCTCAATTTCAATTTTCGTTTTCTCAATTTCAATTGGTATTTTCTCAATTTTAATTGGTATTTTCTCAATTTTAATTTGTATTTTCTCAATTTCAATTGGCATTTTCTCAATTTTAATTAGTATTTTCTCAATTTCAATTTTCGTTTTCTCAATTTCAATTGGTGTTTTCTCAATTTCAATTTTTATTTTCTCAATTTAAATTTAAGTTCCTCACTTTTCATCTGTATTATCTCAATTTTAATATCCGTTTCTCAATTTCAATTTGCTTTTTTCAATTTAAGCTACTCAATTTCAATTTGCATTTTCTCAATTTCTATTTAATTCTCTCAATTTTAATTTGTATTTTCTAAATTTCAATTGGAAATGGTGTAGCCGCCTACTATGGAGAACACTTCTCTTTTGGGAACCCCTTTTACACTCATATGTCAATTTTTTTTTTTAACTTATTTCCCTTTTTCACTTCTTTTCCACTGCCTTCATTTCTAATAAATTTCTCTCCACCTTTTATGTCTTTCAGATGGCTACGAGCACTCGAGCATCTCACCCACTACTTACCGCCCTACCCAACGGCCCTCTGCCACACCCCAACTTACTGCCGCCCAGGAACGGGAACGTCGCCTTATGCATGTCTTAGCAGCTCGTCGTAGCGCCCTGCATCGACCCGGTTTTCGTAATCGTATCGGAACGACAGGTCGCACAGCCACGGCTGTGGAGACCACCTCGAAATCACCCACCGATCCCAGATCGATTTGTATACGAAATTGTACGAAAAATTTCACCCGCCGAACGACTGCCAGCTGTATGCGGCAATGTGCGAATTTTTCACGGGCCGCAAATCAATCGAACGGAAGCGGAGCCGCTTCCAGCGGCAGTGTAGTTATGGTAAAGAATTCCTCGAAAACGGGCACCGGCACGGCACAGGCTGGCGAGAAAGACACCAATGAGATTCTATTCACCGATGAGTCGTCACATGGTCTGCTGGTCATAGCCAAGGAACAAAACGATACCGTCAATCATATCAACGATGAGGTCAAGGGTGGCGGAGTGGCTTCGAAATTAAGAAGCCGGCGAAAACCGGGCACCACCACCGTCACGGTGGCCACGACCTCCATCGAAGATGATGAAATACAGCCGTATTTGTATTTTGGCCAAAAGTTGCCACCCTTAAAGCCAAATGCCTTAACCATTACCTCGGTTAGCGATGAACATCCCAAACTTTTAGAAGTTTCGGTGGCAGAGGATACGGGTCCGTCGACTACACCGGTCACGGTCAGTTCCACCTTGTCAGCGGTGGAGCAAAGTCGTTCACGCTACAAGTACAATATGCGTGGCGGTGTTAGTTTCAATCGTCGTTATACGACTTCATATCGGGGCACCACCCCAGAGGTGCCCACAGATGTGAGAACGACCACCTTGCGTATTGTAACCAACCAGTCAAAAGTTCAGGAAGTTAGGACAAAGCCGGAAGTGATATCCGAAAGTCCAATACAAATCGTGGACGAAATTCCTTTGGCAGCCTTGTCCAAGGAGGCCTTGAGAGAAGAGCCGTTGGCGACGGCAACACCTTTGATAATCACCGTTTTAAGTGATGAAGAAATGATGGCGCCAACGTCGGATATGCCCACAGCTGAAACGACCATCGATGTTTCGACGGCGAGCACTAGCACCTCAACGACGTCGACGTCTACGACAACCGAAAAAACGACCAGAACCACCTTAAGTAGCACGACCAGCACCTCCACGACCACGACGGCAAGCCCATCAATCACAACTACAACCGCCAGAGCGACGACGACAACCAGTACACAAGCCCCAAGGAAGTACCCTGAATATATTCCCAAAAAGCCAACAACGACGACCTCGACCACGTCAACGACCACCACCACCACATCAACGCCCCGAACTACGACAACAACAACGACCGTCATTCCAATCACTAGCACTTCCACTACCACCACAACTAGCACCACTAAAAAACCAAACGTTATCGAAGAGGACACCGAACTGCTTAGAGCCTTGGGTCCCAGTCTAACACAACCCATTAACACCGACGATCGCACAAATCTCATTATTTTTGTCAACCACACCTCTGGAGTGAATCGAAGTTCTTTCCCGACCTCTACCACCACCGTGAAACCTTCACCGGGTGGCGTTACCACCGACAGCGCAATTGAGACAGGATCCACCTTTTTAACATCGATGGCATCCACTGCAAATCCCCTAGCCAAAGAAACTAATAGTAGCACTACCCAACAGCCTACAAGGGAGGGAGCCCCTTCCACGGCTTCTACCACAAGTCAACCTCAAGTGACGGGAGAAATCTCTTCGACCGTTGTAACAGATGACCAGGAGATCTCACTGGAAATGCACCGCATGAACATTGTGACCATGGTCTTGGCTGGCATTGGCATTGTGCCCTTGTTGGCCATTATCTTGTATCTGCTGCGAAACTATCTGCTAAAGAGACCCATTAAGGATGATGAAGATTTCGATGTCTGCATTACCGATCAGCAGCCCATTAGTCCTGTTAAGAAACTCGAAGCGAAATATCCAGAAGAAGATGAAGACGAGGTAGACCATCACAAGAAACCGCCTCAAAGGCAACATAGTTTGCATAGCAAACTAGTGTCTGCTCCTCTGGCCAGAGACAACAATCACAATCATACCTTGAGTCAACAGCGTTATGATGATAAGAGCTCTATAACCAGCGACCAGGAATTTGAGCGTTCCAATATTCGTTTGAAAAGTCTTCTGGGTGAGGGTAACTTTGGTCAAGTGTGGAAGGCAGAAGCGGATGATTTGAGTGGTCACTTTGGAGCGACTCGCATAGTAGCAGTGAAAACGATCAAAGCCTGCAGTACCCAGCTAAGTCTTAAGGATGAGGGCAATATTATGCGCAAATTGGGTTCACATCAGAATGTGGTCACTCTGCTGGGGGCCTGTGTCGAAAGCGGTAAATTTGTGGAAGTTTAGAATGGAAGATTTGATTTAATTGTTTCTGTTTCCAGAGCCTCATATGCTTATTATGGAGTACGCCATGCGTGGTCGCCTATTGTCGCTGTTAAGGGCTGCCAGGAACGCCACCAACATATTGCCCGCCTCAGTTCCAGGCGGTCGCAGTTTGGCTCCCTTGTCACCACGCACTTTGGCTGGATTTTGCTTGGACATTGCACGTGGCATGGAATATATATCCGATAAGAGAGTAAGTGAGGGGGCAAATATGAAAACTTAGGGAGCCTTTGATGTCCAAGCGTACTTAGCTCCAACTTAATAGATATCTAATTGAATGAATTACATTTTATCAATATGACCAGTTTTGCTTTTCCATTAGAAAACAGAGTATAAATAGCATGAGAAGCTGTTTAGGAACAAAACTTTCTCAGATTCAGAGATATTTTTACTCCATCTCTACTTTCCTACATCTACATCTCTACTTTTCTCCTCAAATCCAACTACAATTCCATGGGAGATTTTATAGCTAAAGTCAATATCCCTCAAGGACGAGTAAGGGCCACATGTGCATCCCTGTAAGATTAATTTGGATCTCTGGTAGTAAAATATATCCTCTTTCTGGGGAAGCGCAGGCTTTGTTATTGTAACATATATCAGCTCTATGAAATAACATTAAACTTTCTTTTTTTTAAGTCAAACGATTTGCAACAACTTTGGACTTAAATAATGCTCCCTCAAATAATTCTCTTGATAAAAGCCAATTTGTTAATACCACCCTATATAGGGTACCGCTAATGGTTATAACCAGTGATGATTCAAAATAAGAGGAGGGATTTTTTTTGACAGTAGAAAAAATAAGTTTAAAAAAACGTAAGCGTTTTTATTAAAAATATTTTTTTGTTAATATATTTCACAGAGTTTAAAAAATTTTAATTTCCTTTTAAAAAGTACTATTATTGAACTAGAACCGTAACAATACCATTGTTCTAAAATGCATATTTAAATGAAGAAAAATTACAATCATACAGTATGATTGCCGTAACCATATTATTGTAAAACATAAAACACAAATCACAATACTTTTGTCGCACCAATCATATTTATACTGTTGCTACAACCATAGTTTCATTTTTAAATTTGGCAATAATACTATTGTTACATTTCAACAATATTAATACTGCGGCTACCATACTATTGTTAACCGTCATTATATTACTTAATATTGGGGCACCACCCCGGAGGTACCCACAGATGTGAGGACGACCACCTTGCGTATTGTAACCAACCAGTCAAAAGTTCAGGAAGTTAAGACTAAGCCGGAAGTGACATCCGAAAGTCCACTAAAACATGTGGACGAAATACCGTTGGCGACACCTTTGATAATCACCGTTTTAAGTGATGAAGAAATGATGGCGCCAACATCGGATATGCCCACAGCTGAAACGACAATCAACGTTTCGACCGCGAGCACTAGCACCTCAACGACGTCTACGACAACCGAAAAAACGACCTTAAGTAGCACGACCAGCACCTGCACGAACACGACGGCAAGCCCACCAATCACAACTACAACCGCCAAAGTTGTTAAAATTAAATTCAAAAAACAATACTATGGTTGCGACGGATATACTTTTATTGCGAAGAACATATTATTATTGCTGTGACCTTATAGTAAACATATTTTTTCTTTGCGTGTATGTTATTAAAACTTGATTTATTTTATTTTTTAAAAAAACGCTTAAATTATTTTTTATTTTTTTTTTAAATTTTATGTTTTTCGAATGTCTGTTTTTTTTCTTTCAAAATTTTCCAAATTTGCTCATAGGTCAGTTTTGTGGACGACTTTAAGTGTAAGAGATTAATCCGTAAGTGAGTATCTGTTTAGGAAGGTAGGGTTATTCGGAATCTTGTGTGTGGCTTAAGGTTTTAAGGCTCTGAGGTTCCACCTAATTATTTATGGACTTAGCACGGCAATAAACTTTAGGCCGTTGAGGTGTGGTGGTTAGTGTACATAACTACAGTCGAACCTGGATAAGTGGGATCGAAACGGACCGCCTGTTTATTTCCCCTAAAAAGGTTTCTTACTTATCCAGGCAATTTGATTTTATGCCACGTTAAGCAGTAAAGCATGCTTTTTTCGCCCCAGGGTTGTAAGTTTTCGTTTAGCCCCTGTCGCCAATTTTTGGTAAAATTACCAAAAAAAATGGTACGAACTATAACCGCGGTGATACTAGGGCCAATATCTAGCCTATGCTGATAGGTACACAAGTACTTAGAACGGAGTCATTTAATCGGATATTAGCTTAAATATCGTAAATGCATTCTGAAAATTGAGGCTTTCGGCGTTTAGAGTAAGCTACTTTTTCATTAAGACCTAAAAGTTAAATTAGGGCATTTTCATAAAATCCTCCAGCATAATCGTTAAATAACCAAAAAAATATAAGTCCAAAAGCCGAATATGTCAAGTTCGAACCCTGCGTCTCACTCCGCAAAAACTTCCTTAGCAAAAACAAGAGAGAAAAGACAAAAATCGTACTTTTAGAGGTACAGCCTGAAAACGGAAATCCCACTCTTAGAATTAAATGAGTAAAAATTCTCACTTACAGAGGTTAATTCTAATAAATCAAGTCCCATAGGGACCGGTTCAGACTTCTGCTTAAAAAGGTTTTTTTTTACTTTTTTGTGCGAAATGTGCAGGGACCGCCAAAACTGTCCCACTTATAGAGGATTCCCACTTATGCAGGTCCCACATATACAGGTTCGACTGTATTATAACAGTAAAAAGAGGTTCAAATCCGAGTAAGACCAGTTAAAATTTCACTGTGGTGAGTAAATGCTTCGTCATATAATAATAATTTATTAGCAGTTTGGCGTCAAAATTATGCAGTAAGTGTGAGAATTTTACCATGCACAGATCACTGATCACATACAACTTTTTCCTTTGTTCCTTAGTGGAATGTTGGGGAAATACATGTTGCTTAGGGATCTTTAGCTAGGCTCAATTTTCTAAACTAATTTCTAAAGATCTTAAACGTTTTTATTAACCTTATTGCTATTTTTATGAAATATTACAAATTTTATTTGTTTTCTTTAACGTCTTTAGATTGTTCACCGTGATCTTGCAGCCCGCAATGTTCTTCTCGATCATAACGGCGTCTGCAAAATCTGTGACTTCGGCATGTCCATCGACTTGGACGCGGAACGAAAACGCAAGGAACAGGAAAAGAATTGCGCCAACGAAATAATGCGAAGCAATTTCAATAAATTCAAATTCGACTTTGGCGGCAAATTCATCATGAACCATTGGTCGACGGGAAGTCCACAAAAGGAGGGCTGTAGCGAAAAGAAATCGCATGGTCACGATACGATAGGCAAGAGACCCGCGTTGCCGATCCGTTGGATGGCGCCCGAATCCCTGCAGTACAATATATTTAGTACGGAAACCGATTTATGGGCATTCGGTATTGTGCTGTGGGAAATCGCAACATTAGGTAAGAACGAACGCTAGTGTGATAAAATAGACAAGAATTTATAATTTATAAATTGTTTTCAATTTCAGGTTCTACCCCATATTCCCATTTGACGGGCCGCGAAGTTATACGCCGCGTACCGCAGGGCTTACGACCGGACTTGCCCAAAGAAGGCCGCCATGAATTCTACAATTTAATGTCACGCTGCTGGCACAAGGATGCCCAAATGCGCCCTAGTTTCAGCCAATGTCGTCTGGAGATCTCTCGTTCCCTGCACAAATGGGTCGATGATGATTCAGCCGCCTCCGACTACATGGATGTCAGTGGCTTTAGCGAAGATCTCGAACAGGGCATGGTCTATTTCAATCATCGCATATCAGAGTTTGAATGTGAAATTTGACATTAGGTTTTTGGCCTGACATTCCGGCGGCGAAATTGCTACCTATCGTTTCTTTTCCATTTCTCCTCCTGAAGTTCTTTACTTCGTCACACATTTCCATCCTTGCATTTTCCATCGTCCTCATCATCAAGTGCTCGTAGCAGTATTATTATTATCACGTTTTTGTTTTGTTTAATTTTTAGTTTCTTTCTTTCTTTCTTTCTTAAATTTTCGCAAGTGCTAAGAAGACAGGTGCTTTCGTCACAGAGAAGAAAGACAGACTTGGAGAATATTTCGAAAATATTTCCGTTTTGTTTCATTTCATTAATTTTTTGTAAATATTAGAGTATTTTTTTGAATTGTAGCCTTAAGTTATTTAGTTTAGAGTTGAATTCATATTTGTCTGTCTTGTGTATTATTATCGACATGTTTCTCTTTTAGTTTTCTAGTCTATATTTAAAAAAAAATCTTTTCAATGTGATTTTGTAAATTATTTTTAAGTGAAGGAGGGGTGGAAAGTAAATTAGGTTTACAGAGCTATTAGAAAAACTATTCTGGAAATAATAATAGAATTTGGGCTTATTAATTGGAACACTAAGAAAGCGTAAGGCTGTTTTTGTTAAGGCCTTTCACAGAATTTTTCTAATCTTAAAAAAGACCAGATACAACAGAACAAACTCGTAGGGAGGTCTAACTTCCATCACAAAGCATTCGCGAACAAGTTAAATGAATTTCTTTTCCAGTCTTTTTCTCAATGTCAGTCCAATATATTTACCATTGTATTCTACCTCTTTAAACCCTTCCAGTCACCTCGAAATTTTCTTTTATTTTTTATTGGCTTTAATAATTTGTGTTCTCTGTAAATTACAAAAAAGAAACAAACTTAACAAATTTTTTCAAAGTATTTTAAGTTTTAGATCTTTTTTGTGCACATTTAATTAAATTTTATTCTTTTTTTCTTTGTTAATAAAATGTAAATAATTTGAATTGTGAATATATATATAAAGTAGATAGATGTATGTGAAAAAGTGTTTATACAACAAACAATTAATTGTATGTATTGTATTTTAAATACAATAGAATTATTTAACAAAAAAATATGTTAAACATCACTTTGTTCGTTCTTTCGTTTCTTTAGGATTTTAATGCAAATTGAATTTATTTATAAATTTAAATATAAAAATTGTTTGTGCAAATTAAGGCAAGAAATTGTTTGTATACGTACTGAAATAAATAAAAAAAATTAAAAAAAAACTTTTAGATAATTTTCATAAAACATTCTAACAGCAACAAGCCTTTGCAGTCAGTCCAACAGGCCTACAAAAGAGCCCTTCTAGAAGAACATTAAAATTTCTAAAAAAAAATATTATTGTAATTATTATCAAAGAACCTAATAATGGCCTATTATTGACTTAACTCGCACATATTCAACTATATATGTTTATGATGATACGAGGGATGCTATATATTTCTGGCGCCACCTGACATTTCCATTGGAAAGTTTGACATTTTTTAGCATAAACGTACTTAAAACTTGTTGACGTACGACCATCATTTGTGTTGTTTACAGTGACTTGAAAAAATCAATTTGGCAAAAAATGGAATTAACTTGTGAACATTTTCGTGCGATAATTTTTCACAACTTTCGACGTGGATTATCACGACAAGAGTGCATCGATGAACTAAAATCTTTGTATGGCGATGAAACACCATCCTATAGCACTGTGAAAAACTGGTTTAATGAATTCAATTAATGAATCAATAATGCAAAATCGCCACGTGACATACCGTGAGATAGAGGCATCCTTGGGCTTTTCTTCCACCAGCATACATTCGATATTTCATGAACATCTGGCCGTAAAAAAGGTTTCTTCTGGTTGGATCCCACACAATTTGACAATCGCTCAAAAAAGGCTCGTGTCGATTGGTGCCCTTTTTTTTTTTGCAAAAATGCGATCGCGGTACTTCAAAAGACATTTACAAGATCGTCACAGGTGATGAATCATGGATCTATGCGTATGAGCAATAAACAAAACAGCAATCGACCGTGTGGGTCTTCGAAGACGAGCCAAATTCAACGAAAGTTGTTCGTGGAAGAAGCACTGCGAAGTAAATGGTCGCCTGGTTCTTCGGCAAAACTGGTTATGTGGCAACTGTTCCGCTTGAACAACGTAGGACGGTCAATTCTGAATGGTACACAACAATTTGTTTGCCTGGAGACTTCGGAGAAATTCGAAAAACGAACAAGAGAAGACGAATCATTGTGCACCATGACAATGCGAGCTCTCAACCAGCGCCTTTTTGACCGGCCAAAACGTCGAATTGATGGGACATCCGCCGTACAGCGCTGACTTGGCACCTAATGACTTCTTTTTACTCCCGCGCATCAAGAAAAAATCCGTGGTCAACGATTTTCGTCGCCAGAAGTTGCTCTTGAAGCGTTCAAAAACCATGTTTTGTCGAATCGATAGGTCATCCGTCGAACAACCCTGACTTGGCACCCAATGACTTATTTTTGAAGATGCTGTTGAAGCGTTCAAAAACCATGTTTTGGAGATGTCTCAATCGGAGTGGAAAAAGTGCTTCGACACTTGGTATGAGCGCATGCATGGAGATACATTGAAAAACAATAAAACCATTTTTGATGATAAATATTCGCATTTTAAGGCCAGAAATATATTTGGCAGCCCTCGTAATGAGAACAATTTGAAGAGTTTTAAGTCGCACAGAGCCGACGATATGATACCCAACTCTTCTATACTGTGGACTTCAGAAGATTCGTCGCTTTACTACAGAATATAAATTTTTTATAGAAATAAAAGTTCCTTCTAGAGCGGCAGAGCCTTAATTTTGAAGAGTGAATTGTATCAGGGATGATTAAGTTGACGCTTTGGTATTTTTTTTAAATAATTTTTGAGTTAAGGTAGCCCCTCATCTCAATTGATACCTTTTTCAGATTCCCGAAAAATTAAATTTTTTCTCAAATAAATAGTTACGAGGGCGTTCGGTGACTTTTTTAACTACCCTCGGAGTCATATGAAATGCAACACTGCTCCCATCTGTTACGAGTAATAGCGTAATAGACTTGCGTCAAATCTTGAGACAGTTGCGTCATTTAGTTTGTGTTTAACAGCTGTTTAAAACATACAACCTCGTGAATTTTGTTAAAAATTAAAAAAAGGGAATCGGGAGTGATCATTAAATAATATTTTTTGCGGAAAAACAGTTAATGAAACCAAGGAAAAGCTTGATAAATACTGTGGGGACTCTGCACCATCGATTTTAAAGGTAAAAAAGTGGTTTACTATCGGTAGGTTTGGTTTAAGTCGCTCTTATCTCTCTATGTTACATTTAAGCGAGACCGGATATAATAAAACACTTCTAGACCGACGGGGCCTCAAATCGGCATCTAGCTTTGTTTTGGTTGGACAATATTGAGGTATTTTTTTCAAAATAAAAAGAATACAAAAATTTAAACCAAGTGTGGATGGAATTTTTTTTTATTCTTCATTTATTTTTTGAAGATAATTTCCTTCAAATTTTGGCAACTGTATTTTGGAAATGAGCGTTCGGAAACGCTGTTTTCGACCAAAATTTTGTTCAGTAATGAGGACCATTTCTGGCACAACGGCAACGCCAATAAAATAGGGCTAAAGAGCAATCAGAAGAGGTTCAAGAAGTGCCACTATACCCATAGAAAACCACGGTTTGGTGCGGTTAATGGATTTGTGGAATCATCGGTACATACTTTTTCAAAAATCATGATGTCCGGAACGTTAGCGTGAATGGTGCTCGCTATCGTGCCATGCAAGTACGTTTTCATTACTTTATTTGTACCAATTCGCCCCATTTATCATCCCTAAGCTGCATAAAAACTTTGACCGATATTTCCCATTCCACCAGGGTTGGTGGCGTACAATGCTTAAATTCTAAAACACCAAACCAAAAATAAGGTTGTTTGTTGAGCGGCTGGGCCTACTTATAATATGGAAACATTGACCGATATGTAAAGAAGCATTGACCGATATGGTCAAATTTCAATGAAACTGTTCTAAGATCATTCGTAACTTGCTGTACTTAACTTTAGCATGATCGGTTGTCATGTGTGACTTATAGAGCGAAATATAGAGCTGCCAAACTATCAATAGTCGTCCTATTCGATATTTTCGATTTTTATCGGAGCTGATCACCGATCGATCGTAATTAACTGTGCTAAATTTCATCAATCTTGGATGTAAAAGGTGGTCAAACTAACACTCGCCAAGTTACAAAATTTCAGAGAATTATCTTAATATTTGTTATTATGATAAATTATAATTATGTGTGAAACAAAATATCGGACAAATGCTTACCACATCTTCGGTGGCATACCTCTAACCGATGGTCCATATATTCAATGACTTTGAGACTAAATGGTGGTTCAATGTCGGTAATGTGCCGAATTATCTCATCCTTTAGCTCTTGAATATTTAATGATGTCTGTCTTTTCGACTGTCAGTCCACCTGCTGTAGATCTAAAGCTACGGGTCGCAATTGGTGTTCATGAAATTTGGCAGAAGTAGGTTTGTTTAAACCATGGACGGACGCTTAAGAATTTGAAGAGTTCTCCGGTTCTTTGTTTTAAGCTCTAGAAGTCACAGCTTGTGTCCAATTCTGATAAAATTTGGCAAAAGTTAGTTTTTGGAGCAAGGATTTGGTTTATTGAAATTGAAGGATATAGGTTCAGATTTAGTTATAGCTTCCAAATATATAAACGTTCAACCGATTTCATGTCTTTCGCTTTATAGGTCACATATAACATCAAATCTTGAAGATTCATCCAAATATGAAAAAAATAATGAAAATTTCTCAGAGTTCAAACTTTAATATTCATTTTAAAGTCTGGTTGAATTTAGAATCCGTCTAAGTGGTCCATAGATCTGTTTATTTTCGCTTTTCTGTGCGTTAAGAATTTATAGTCGCTACGCCCAAATTTAGTTATTTTACCAGTGTATAATTCTACGTGATTTTCTTAATATACTCCACTAAAGGTGGATGGTATATTAAAATTGTCATTCTGTTTGCAACACTTCAAAATGTTTATCTAGGACCCTACGTACAAAGTATATACTCGTATAATATTCCGTCGTCCAATTCTAAGACGATCTAGCCATGACCGTGCGTCTGTAAAAAGTACAATAGCGGCTACACGAATCAACCCGAAATTTTCCATGATAATGGCTTACGTTCATAACTTGTTTTAGATTGTAAATGGAAGAAATCTGCTTACGGGGAAAAAAGTTTCCCTTTACGGGACTGAAGGTACCTTGCATAAAAAAAGTAAATTTTAATGTATTTGCTTAGCAAATAATAATTCTTTATAGACGGCAAATAGACGGCAAAATACCTCAAAAATTGCCATAATTGCTGGAGTTTTTGGCTTATGTGGCCTACCGCACCGCATGGCCAAAAGGGCGATTTATACATTTTGCTACGAATCCGAATAGAGAGTAATTTTAAAGTTTTGGCTTGGATTACGTAAGGACGCATGGAACGAAAACCCCCAAAACACGCAACATTTATTTTGCATTTTGATTACGAATGGACAGTGCAGGGTAAACAGGGTTCAGTCTGGCCGAACTTAACCACGTTTTTTATTTTGGTATTAATGTTTGCTCTAAATTGCATACAGATATATATGTCTGTATTATGTACTGCCATACATATGTGTATCCAATTATTTTGGGTTACAAGAACCGAAGCGTCTAGCAACTAAAACCGTCCACAATTTTTAATCCAATGGGTTCAAATCTGGACTGCGTGAGGGCCATTCTTCAGAGGAAACGAACGCTGGCAAATTGTTTGGAAGCCAGACCTGGTTTCTTGGTAAACTTTGGCCGATGTTTTGACTCCTTGTTCGCAGAATTGCAGGTCAGTAACCCCATCCTAAGAGACACCCCACCAAACCATGACTGAAGCTGGGTGATGACCCTTTTTCACCCTTGGGATCAGTTCACATCCTTCCTTAGATGACCACACTCTACCATTTTGCTTGTTTAATTTTTCCTGAACAATAAAAAATTGTTCATCGGTGAACAAAATTTTTCTGTGCAAGTTATCAGCGTGCTTCACCAAAAGACGTTTGCATTTTTCAATCCTATTTTTTTTAAAGCTGCAGTCTATAAATGTCCGGTACGTCGTTTGGAAGCCCCAAGTTCCAAGTCTTTTTTAATGATTCGACTCATGGACTTTCGTGATATTCATCTCACGGGCCATGATTTTCTGTTTTCGGAGCGGATTTCTGTGAATTCTTGATTTAACGGCTTTGATGACATGCGGTGTTCGAACAGAGCATGGGCGGTAGCGGTCTTTTACACCTCCAGTCTCCTCAAACAGTTTAATGCATCGGTAGACGAACATGCGGCTAATCCCTAGTGGCCGGAGCGATTTGAAAGTATCGCTTTTTTCATTTCACACTTGAAAAGCGCTATTACAGCGATACGGTTTTCATTGTCTGACCACTCCATGATGAAAGTTGAAACAATTTTAAAATACCATTACAGACTAACGCTATTGAGGTTAGCTTTCAAAACCCATATGACATTAACGGGGTATGTTCAGTTATACTATTGAAATGGTTGTTTTCAATGTTGTAACAGTATTTATATCCCTACTAATATATGTAATACATTGCTGTCAGGTTATGTATTAACAGAATCCTTGCTATACATCTTGATAGCCAAGGATTTATCCAAGACCACAACGGCATTCCTAAATTCTATCACATATATAAGTATAATGTTTTAATGCCTACTATTTCCTTCTTTATAGTCTACGAGTAATCATATAAATTTAAATGAACATAAACGTTGAAGACACGCCAATAAAAGAAAATTTTGTTTAAATTTTGTAAAGCTGTAATCTGTGTTTATCGATTAACCTAATCGGGGCCGCCAATAAATTATTGGATTAGCACGATAACGCTGTATTCAGTTTTTATTAAAGGTGTCCACAAACTTATATATTGCCGGAAATCTCAATCAATCCAAATTATACGAGGGTTGCTACATATATTTCGGGTCCGGCAATAAAAAAACAATAATTTATCATTCGAAATGGTTTTATTGTTTTTCAAAATATTCTCCTTTAGGATCAATACACTTTTGCATGCGCACAAACCTATTTTCGAAGCACTTTTCCACTCCGATTGAGACACTACCAAAACAAGATTTTTGAACGCTTCAACAGCTGCTTCGGGCGATGAAAATCGTTGACCATGCATTTTTTTCTTGATGCTTGGGAATAAGAAGAAGTCGTTGGGTGCCAAATCAGGGCTGTACGGTGGATGGCCCATCAATTCGACATCTTGAGTGTTCAAATAGCTCATCGTTTCAGCTGATGTGTGAGAGCTCGCTTTGTCGTAATGCAAAAAGAACCGTCTTCTCTTATTATATCTCCTCATTTCTTCGAACACTGTTGGCAAACAGATGGTTGTATACCACTCAGAATTGACCGTCCTACGTTCCACTTAAGGCACTGTGGCAACATGGCCGGTAATACCGAAAAAAACGCAATCATTTGCTGCGATGTACTTCTCCACGAACAACTTTTGTTGGATTTGGCTTGTCTTGAAAGACCCATACGGTCGATTGCTGTTTTGTTTCGGGTTCATATTCATAGATCCATGATTCGTCATCTGTGATAATGTTCTACACTACCTCTGAGCTACCACAGTTATACTTTTTCAACATCTCTTTGCACCAATCCATAGGAGCCTTCTTTTGAGCTCTCGTCGGGATCCAACGGGAACAAATTTTTTTCAAGGCCAAATGAACATGCAATGTATTATTTATGATTGTCATATTAATGTACAAGGATGACTCAATTTCACGGTATGTCACATGTCGGTCTTGTATCGATGGTTTCTGGCAAAGTGACCGAAGTTGGACGTCCTTCACGAAATTCATCCTGGAGCGAACGGCGTCCGATACTGAACTCTGTGTACCAGCGATTTACAGTGGTTTTTTAGGGCGCTTCATCGCCAAAAGTCGAAACAGGTTGATTTAAACACTCTCGTATCGATAACCCACGTCGAAATTCGTAAAAAATCATCGCACGAAAATGTTCACGGGATAATTCCATTTTTGACTGAGATGAATTGTTCAACACACTGTAAACAATTCGCCCTCAAATGACAAAACGTTCTTAGTAAAGCTATGCTAAAAAATGCCAAGTTTCCAATGGAAGTTGCAGTTTGCATTTGGGAACACTAGTATAGTCAGGACGCGAAATATAAATAGCAACCCTCGTACAAACAACACTATTATTATTAAAATTAACCTTTTGACATTATTTTTATTCAACTGGCATTTTTACTATAGATCACCCCGAATCGTTTTCACGTTAATAATTATAATTTTTCGAAACATATTAATAGTGATACACGATATCTCTAATGTACTCGTATGTATCCATTGGCCTAAATAGGTTCAAAAAATTATTTTTGATTTAAACTTGACTAAAGGGAACTAAATGTATTTTCGATACTTAAAACCAAATACGTTTGGTTAAGCCCATTTGGTTTACCAACCCTACCTATGTGCGTCGTAGGTGGGTGTGTTTGCGGCCACAACATCACTGATGACGACTTGCTTCTAAACAGCTGCTCTAAAAGCAGCCTGCTTTGAAAAATAATGCCCCGGACGGCAAAGCCTTGTAAACATCTGGCAAATTAAAATTTCAATTTCATGAATGCTCCTAAAAGTATGTAAACGTTTTAACCACGGCTTCATAACAATATGGCCAGATGGTTTTAAAATAATTTTTAGTCGAAAATCGAAAATACACCCGACCACTCAGAAAAACCAACGCTACAATCTTGTATCTTGTGCAACCTGACATTACACTTTTCACACATTTTTGCTTATAAGAAAAACTGTATACAAATGTCATAATAACTAAATTTAAATGCGGCAAACAAAGAATGCGTCTGTATTCAAGTTACAATTCACACAGTGCACAACGAATGACACGGGCGGATGGATATAAGGTTGTTGAAGAAAAGCACCGGCTGGCTGAGAAATGATTGATTGTCGGAAATATAAGGTAAGACAATGAAATCATGCTGGATACATAAAGCAATAAAGATTGCAATGGCAATAAAGTCACAGTAAGACTGAACAATAGATAACATTCGAATTGTGGCCTTAAACAAATTGGACAAAAAATTTCAACTAAAAAAAAATGGAGAAGAAATAACTACTTATGCGGACTAAATGCTTTGCCTTAGATTAAATTGGAACTTTATCATGGCATTACATTTAGAAGTACGATTTTCAGAATAGAGGTTCATCTTCAAACTCTTGAATACAATATTTCCAATGATTGATTTAGAGGGGGATTCGAACAACCATTCAACATTTTAAGATTCAAATTAATTAAATTTTGTTATACAGGGAGGGCCAAGAGTTACAATGGGGTTAAAAACGTTCATAACTTTTTCGTTTATATATTTTTTCTCAGAATAAACTTAGTAGGGACATAAATACTGTTACACACGTTTTATGCTGTCAAATAAAAAGTACTGAATGTTTTTGGACCAAATATTTTTTAATTTATTTATTGATGTATATTGCATCCAAAAAGATACAATTATTCGAAATGTCCGCCTTTTGCCTTTACACACCCCTTAAGTCGCACTGGCCAATCGTCAATAGCTGCACGAAACACGTCCATTGGAAAAATGGCCACAGCTCAAACCAAAGCAGTGTTAGGAGATCCAATGTTGGGGTATCTTTTTTTTTTATTGCGTTGGCGAGTGGAAATTAAGAGATCGGGGGGGGGGGGGATAAAGAAGGAGTAATGTTTGTTGACGCTTGCCTTGAACTTCTGGATGTCGCAATTAGTGGGGAATACATTTGCCGGAAGTCGATTCCACATACGGACTGTACGAGCGAAAAACGAATTTGATCTGTATTTGGCGGTCAACTGGCCAATCGATAACAAACGGGTGTGAATTCCTAGAAAGTCGCGTATCCCTGCCGAACATCCTCACGTCAGGAATAAGGCGACGGATGTCTGATGAACACACACCATGAAAGTAACGATAGAACACAACCCACATTCCGACGATGCTCAAGGGAAACAATAGAGTAGGATACCCTACTGTCACCTATCAGCACCATCGCTCTCCTTTGAACACGGTCAAGTAGCTCCAAGGATGATTTTGGAGCACCTGCCCATATATGGGAGTTGTATTTCATCTTTGGCCTGATGTAAGTTGTATAGATATTGAAAAGATCAGAAGGAGTGAAATATTTCTTGCACCGCTTTAAAAAGCCTATGCACTTGAGTGCTTCTTTCGACACTTCGAATACATGTCTCGCCCAACGAGCGTCACATTGTATTTTCATGCCCAGAACATCGAGAGCTTCTGATTGTTCAATATCCGTACCATCGAGAGAAATTGACGATATTGTTGGGTCAGCGAATCGCTTGTGAGACAACAAGCAGCACTGTGTCTTACGTGCATTAAAATCTACTCTATTCACTCGACCCCATTCGGAAATGGCCAGTAGATCCCGGCCAAGTGTCTCATCCATAATTCGCCTTTTGTCTTCAATATCTTGAAGGCTCGGCCTACGGTCGAATGAATATGAATGACAGAATGGATTCACGGTCTGACCCAATAGATCGTCAATGAAAATAAGAAATAAAGAGGGAGAAAGGACAGAGCCTGTGGTACACCTGCGGTCAGCCTATGTGTGTTGGATGACAACCCATCTACAACAACAAACCTTGTCCTCTAAAACCGTCCACAATTTGTAATCCAATGGGTTCAAATCTGGACTGCCTGAGGGCCATTCTTCAGAGGAAATGAACGCTGGCAAATTATTTCGAAGCCAGGCCTAGGACGTTTTAGCCTTATGGGCCGGCGTAGAATCCTGCTGGAAAGTCCATGGCTGGTTTTGGAGCAGGGAATTGTTAAGAGGCTTCACAACAGCTTCCAAAACGGTTTCTTGGTAAACTTTGGCCGATGTTTTGACTCCTTGTTCGCAGAAATGCAGGTCAGTGACCCAATCGTAGGGACACCCCAACAAACCATGACTGAAGCTGGGTGATGACCCTTTTCACCCTTGGGATCAGTTCAGATGCTTCCTTAGATACACTCTATCATTTTTCTTGTTAAATTTTTCCCGAACGGTAAAAACTTTTTCATCGGCGAACAAAATTTTTCTGTGCAAGTTATCAGCGTGCTTCACCAAGAGACGTATGCATTTTTCAATCCTGTTTTTTTTTAAAGCTGCAGTCAATAAATGTCCGGTACGTCGTTTGAAAGCCCCAAGTCCCAAGTCTTTTTTAATGATTCGACTCATGGACTTTTACGTCATATTCATCTCAAGGGCCATGATTTTCTGTTTTCGGAGCGGATTTCTGTGAATTCTTGATTTAACGGCTTTGATGACATGCGGTGTTCGAACAGAGCGTGGGCGGACAGACCGGTGGCGACCTTTTACACCTCCAGTCTCCTCAAACAGTTTTATGCATCGGTAGACGAACATGCGGCTAATCCCTAGTGGCCGGAGCGTTTTAAAAATATTGCGTTTTTACATTTCACACTTGAAAAGCGCTATTGCAGCGATACGGTTCTCATTATCTGACCACTCCATGATGGAAGTTTAAACAATTTTAAAATCCCGTTGCAGACTAACGCTATTGAGGTTAGCTTTCAAAACCCATATGACATTAACGGGGTATGTTCAGTTCTACTATTGAAATGGGTTTGTTCAATGTTGTAAGAGTATTTATGTCCCTACTAAGTATAATATATAACCTGGACATTTTTTTACACTAATTATGAAAAATAATGTGACTTAAATGACCCCCGTTATCAGCTTCTCAATGATAGGCTCGTTTTAGAGCATTTTCCATAACATCTTTTAAAATTTGTGTCAGTAGCGTTTGAATTTCGGCAACAATGTTGGCCTTGAGTTTAGGGATTGTCTCGGGCTTGTTGACATATACTCGCTCCTTCAAAAAACCCCAAAGAAAATAGTCGTGTGCTGACAAAACTGGCGATCGCGCTGGCCAAATAATTTCCATATTTCTGGAAAATATTCGCTCTCCAAAAATTAGGCTTAAAAGTGCCATTGGTCTCGGGCAGTTTGGGCAGTGGCTCCGTCCTGCTGAGACCACATACACGCAGAAAAAAAGTATGGTTGGGGTAACAATATTCGAAGAGCATCATACTACTGTTGGTTATATGGTTGTGGCACAACAATATTATGATCATCACAACAATAGTATGGTTCACACACAACCATAATATGATCCCCATAACAATATTATGGTCCTCACAACAATATAATTATTCACACACAACCATACTATGATCCCTACAACCATATTATTATTCACATTCAACCATACTATTATCCCCACAACCATATTATGGTCCTCCTTACCATAGTATGTTTAACATACAACCATAGTATGATCCTCACAACCATAGTATGACTTACACACAATCATACTATGATCCCCAAAATTTATTGTAAAGATTGGGTAAAATTTTTATTTAACAATAGAGAATTTTATTAAGTAAGTTATGTAGTAATAGGAGTGATTTATTAAACAGTAAAACAATTATTTATTAAAAATATTTCAGTTATACTAAATTCGTAGTTTGTTTGGAAAACATTTTATTATTTTTACTATTATTGCGTAAGATTAAAAAATAACATTGTCAAATTAAAAAAAAAGTACAACTTTGCCGGTATGAATGCCGTAATCATGATATTGTTAACATAAAAGCCATGAAAACAATACTTTTCTTCCACCAACCATATTTATATTGTTGCTACACCCTTAATATCATTTTTAAATTTGTCAACAATACTATTGTTACATTTCAACAATATGAATATTGCCGCAATCATACTATTGTCAAATTGACATTCAAAAAACAATACTATGGTTGCGACGACCATGATTTTATTGCAGAGAACATACTATTGTTGCCGTGACCATATAGGAACCATATCTTTTCTCTGCGTGTATCAGGTCTGTTTTCAAGAGCAGGACGTAACAAATGTTCTATCATAAACCGATACCCCTCTCCATTTACGGTTACAGCACTTTCATCTTCATTCTCGAAGAAGTAAGACCCCATGATATTTGCAAATGTGATACCACACCATACTGTACACCTAATGGGGTACAATTGGCCTTGATGAATGGCTCTTGGATTTTCAGAACCCCAGAACCTACAGTTCTGCTTATTTAAAAAAGCCATTCAAATAAAAATGAGCTTCATCACTTATGCGTTTGCGTTAAAATAATTCATCGCTGATTTAAATAATAAAATTCTATTATTCTGGTTCTTTGTTCAGTTGTGAATCTTTCTATTATTTATTCTCCAAGTGTAATTTATATAGCCTGAAAAAAAAAATTTTAAACGAAAATAACCCCATGCAAACTTGTGGCCCACCCTGTATTTTTAATTTTATTTTTTTTTTTGAAACTGTCTAAATTCAACTTTAAAAAGGTTTGACCAACACATAGAAAATCGACTTAAGGTCAAAAACCGGCACTACTCGTAGAGTGGGAAACCCCTTTCGTATTTGTTTAACAATAGGGTATGAACTCATTTTCACTTTTTTGCAGTTATCTTTAGAGTTGTGAAAAACCATCTGTCTGGTTTTTTTAAAGTAAAAACCCCTTATTAACTGAAATTCCGGTTTTAGCCTTTTGCCCCGAATACAAAATATTTTCCCAATCAGAAATAAAGTAATTGTCCTTATTTTTAAACATAATGAAGGAAACAAATCGATTGCTACGAATAGAGGTTTGGATTTTATTTACGAGGGCGACCGCAAATCTAACTGGCCTGGCACATTTTCTGTTTTACTAGCAACTTTTTGTTTTTTGTTTTTTAAAAGCAATCTTTTATAAGCCATCTGTCAAAATTTCCGAAATATTTAATGATTATTTTCTGAAAACATTAGAAAAATATTTAATGAAGTGACTAAAGATAGACGAATAAAGCTCAGAGAACTTGCTGATATTGTTAAAATACACGAAAAACAAGTTTGGAGTATTTTACATGATGAACTCCACATGAAAAAGCTATCCGTAAGATGGTTGCCCCAAAATATCGTCCGTTGGATTTATCAGCGTAATCCAATAGAGTTCTTGCGCCGATTCATAACTGTTGATGAAAAATAAATCCATCACTACATCCCAGAATGCAAAGAACAGTCAAAACAATGGATAGAAGCTGGTAAAAGTGGTCCCAAGAAGGCGAAAACTGTTAAGTCAGCAGGAAAAGTAATGGCCACAGTATTTTGGGATGCAAGGGGTTTAATATTTATTGATTATCTTGAGAAAGCAAAAACTATAAATAGTGAATTTTATTGTGCATTATTGGATCGGTTGAGTGAAGAAATCAAGATAAAACGACCGCATTTAGAAAAAAAAAGTTCTTTTTCATCAAAATAATGCTCCTTCACACACTGCATTTTTAACTCAACAAAGACTGGCCGAATTACGATTTCAAATTGCTCCGCATCCACCATATAGCTCCTTCTGATTATTTCTTGATTCCAAATTTAAAAAAAATTCTCGGTGGCAACAAATTTTCGTCCAATAGCGAGGTTATTGCTGAAACTGAGGCATATTTTGAAGGTCTTGAATAATCTTATTTTTCGGATGGAATTAAAAAACTTGAAAAACGTTTGATGAAGTGTATTGAGTTGGAAGGAGATTATGTTAAAAAATAAAAAATAATAATTCCAAAAAACGGTTCTTTTTATGTTAGGCCAGTTACTTTTGCGGTCGCCCTCGTAAATATAAACTAGTAAACTTAACTCTTTGTCTTTCTTCCTCTTTTCTTGGATTAGGATAAAAGCCAATTGAAATAGGGTTTTGGGCCCCTTGAAGGGGCTCCAAATTTACCCAGTTCTTTAAAATAAAGTCATATTTTAATTTGTGTAAGAATTCTATTGTTTTTAGTACCTATGTGGCCATGATTTTAATTATAAGGGGTGTTTTTTATTGGGGTATAGAACTTTAAGTTGGCATCACTTTTTTAACTGGCGGCCATTTTGTCAGCTGTCAAGTGATTAATATTTAGTTTGGTTTGCCATTTCATCATGAACAGGTTGACAAAAGAACAACGCTTGCAAATCGTGCAAATTTATTTCGAAAGTAATGGTTCAGTTCGCGAAGTTCACCGCAAGCTCCGTCCATTTTATGGTCGACTTAATCGTCCATCAGAGCAATTAATTCGGTTAACCATGGATCGGTTAACATGGACCATTGGATTATTTTCTTTGGGGATATGTGAAGTCGCTCGTCTACGTCAACAAACCAGAAACACGTTAGGGGACTTGTAAGCCAACATTCGTGGCGTTATTGCCAACATACGGCCCCATATGCTCGAAAAAGAGGTTGAAAATTGGACCTGTAGAATTGGCTTTATTCGAGCCAGCCGCGGCGACCACATGCCCGAAATCATATTTAAACATTAATGGCATAAAATTATCCTTCCAATAAAGCCAAATTGATGGACATTAAAACGATTTTCTTGTGTTTTATTTCAATTCGAAGTTCTATGCCTCAATAAAAAACACCCTTTACAAATTTATGCAAACTGTAAAAATAATTTTATTTTGGCGTCGTGAGAAAACTTTACAGTGGTTTCAAAGCCATATGTCCATGTACATTGGAACGCTTGTGTGGATCCCAGCCTATACCAATATATGAGCGAATATGATACAAATCGCTCTGAAATTGGATGTTTTTTCATTGTAATATACTATACTAAATTTGATAAATTTGGCAG
Organism: Hydrotaea diabolus; assembly: GCA_963513945.1. NCBI lineage: Eukaryota > Metazoa > Arthropoda > Insecta > Diptera > Muscidae > Hydrotaea > Hydrotaea diabolus. Next base: position 134,266,452 of record OY740719.1, read on the forward strand.
GAATCGGAAGGCAATATCAAAACGTAGATCGGTATGGCCACTTTTATAACGCGTGATCCATTTCGAGGTTACCTACTGTTTTAAAGAAAAAGAACACAGATAATTTAAATTGCCAAATTCTTTGGCATTTATTTTTTGAAGGTTATGTCTATCAAATGTTTGCCGCGGCTACGTCTTAGATGGTCCATCCGTTTAGTCCAATTTTCAATGACTCCTTCGAGCATTTCGACTGGTAACTGGCGAATGACACGCGTGATTTTTTGCTCTAAGGCCTAAATCGAAGCGGGTTTGTCCGCATGAACTTTAGACTTTACCTATCCCCATAGGAAAAAGTCTAACGGTGTGATATATCGATCCTGGTGGCCAATCGACTGGGCCAAACCGTGAAATTATCCTCGAAGTGTTCTCTCAATAAATCCATTGATTGATGCGTTGTGTGGAAAGTGGCGCCGTCTTGTTGAAACCAAATGTCGCCGAGATCACGAGCTTCAATATCAGGCATCAAATAGTCGGTTATCATGGCACGATAGCGGTCGCCATTGACGGTTACGTTCTCACCGGCATCATTTTTGAAGAAGTATGGACCGATGATACCACCGGCCCACAAACCACACCAAACCGTTGTTTTTTTCTGGATGAAGTGGCAGCTCTTGAACCTCTTCTGGTTCCTCATCGTCCCAAATGCGGCAATTTTACTTGTTTACATACCCATTGAGCCAGATATGGGCCTCATCGCTGAACAAAATTTGGCTCGAAAACGTCGGATCTTCTTGGAACTCTTTAAGAGCCCATAGAGCGAAGCGATGTCGCTTGGGAACGTCGGGCGGCTTCAGTCCTTCACAAACTGTATTTTGTACGCTTTCAATTTAAGATCTCGACGTAAAATGCGCCAAGTCGTTTCATACGTCAGTCCGAGCGAACGGCGCCGAATCGACTCCCCACGGTCTTGGTGTACACTCTCAGCTGCGGCCGCTACAGTTTCTTCACTGTGTGCTGGGCGTGGCCTATTCGGTCGAATATTATCCAATAATGAATGCTGAGTCTCAAGATGGGTGATGGTGTTGCGAATAGAACGCTCAGTAGGCCGATTATGTTGACCATAAGTCGAAGGAAGTGCACTAAACACATTCCCGACAGAACGTGAATTTTCGTAAGTCTTTCCATGATGAAATGCCAAACAATACTAAACAAAAATAACATGACAGCATGACACGACTCACACGTAATCTGTCAAAAAAAGGCTATTGAAAAACCCATTACTATACTAAATTTGAAAAATTTTGCAGGAATTGGGAGGCAATATCAAAACGTGGATCGGTATGACCAGTTTGATACGCGCCGATCACTGATCGATATGAACTGTGCCAAATTTCATTATGTTTGGATGTAATATGTGGCTCCTAGAGTCAAAGCCACATCCGATATCTTCGTGCAGAAGCTGTACTGAATCTAAGCCGGCATTTCTCAATTTCAAAATATTCCTTCCATTGTCCAAAAACTTACTTGTGTCAGGATCAGGATTAGATGTTTTTTTTTGTAAATGTTTATTTCAGAAAAATTAATGTACATGCTTAAACTAGTTAATAAACAAACAGTGTGTAGTATACATTATAATTATACACTGTCCCTAAAAGGGGCTCTCAAATATACTTTTTTGCGTTGCTAATAGTTTATAATTTTTCAATATTATTTATTTGGTTGGTTTTTACCCGATACTCGGTTTCTATTTTTAATTAATGTAACGAAATAGGTGAAAAAACGGAACTTTCTTATTGCACGGATGTGATCAAAGCTACAGTCAGGGGGATAAAAGAGAAAGATTGGTGATCTTATTCGGCAAGCCACCAGTACCTGTTTTTATTTCAGAATTAGATGTTATATGTAACGGGTGTTTAATCTAGAGGTATTTTTTTTCAATAGGGTTCTTTAAAAGATTTTTTTCCTTTCAGTATTGTTTGCCATTTGCAGCAGTTAAAGCCTAACGATGTACCTCCGCGATGCAATAAAAAAATTGCCGCATTTGGGCTGAATGGCAACCAGAAGAGGTTCAAGAGGTGCCTTATACTCAGAGAAAACTACTGTTTGTAGCGGTTTATGGGCTGTTGAAAACATCGGTCTAGATTTTTTAAAAAAAAAAGATGGTGGCCGGAACGTAACCCTGAATGGTGCTCACCATCTCGCCATGCGATATCGGACTTGTTACTACCTCAAATTGAAGGCCGTCATCTTCGGTGTCACTTGCCAAACTGCTGCTCAAACAATGAATCTATTGAATAGTCATTTCGAAGAGCAGCTAATTTGACGTTTTGGACCGGTGAGTTAGCCGCCTGGGTCGTGTGATTCTCGTATCTCATCTTTAGACTTTTTTCTTTGGGGCTACGAAAAGTCCAAAGTCTATGCTGACAAACCCGCTACAATTCAGGTTTTGGAAGCCAAAATTACGCGTGCCATTAACACCATACCGGTCGAAATGCTCGAACAAATTTGGACCCTCCGAATGGACACCCTGAGGCGTAGTTGCGGCCAACATTTGAAGAAAATTATATTCAAAAAAAAAATGGCATAAAATGTCCTTTCGAATGAACAATAAAGATTCCACACTTGATTTAATTTTTTGTATTTTAAAAGAAATACCTCCAGATTGATAACCATATAATATAAAGATTATTCGCGATTTCAGAAACTGCAGCATTAGAAGTCACATATTTCATCTTTGTCCATCGTATATCAAAATTGATCGAAATTAAAATTACTTAGAAGGGACATAAATACTGTTACAACATTTAACACACACATTTCAATAGTAGAACTGAACATACCCCGTTAATGCCATATGGGTTTTGAAAGCCAACCTCAATAGCGTTAGTCTGTAACGGGATTTTAAAACTGTTACAACTTTCATCATGGAGTGGTCAGATAATGAGAACCGTATCGCTGTAATAGCGCTTTTCAAGTGTGAAATGAAAAAAACGATATTTTCAAAACGCTCCAGCCACTAGGGATTAGCCGCATGGTCGTCTACCGATGCATAAAACTGTTTGAGGAGACTGGAGATGTAAAAGACCGACACCGGTCGGGCCGCCCACGCTCTGTTCGAACACCGCATGTCATCAAAGCCGGTTAATCAAGAATTCACAGAAATTTGCTCCGAAAACAGAAAATCATGGTCCGTGAGATAAATATCACGCAAAAGTCCATGAGTCGAATCATTAAAAAAGACTTGGGACTTGGGGCTTTCAAACGACGTACCGGACTTTTATTGACTGCAGCTTTAAAAAAAATAGGATTGAAAAATGCAAACGTCTTTTGGTGAAGCACGCTGATAACTTGCACAGAAAAATTTTGTTCACCGATGAAAAAATTGTTACCTATAAGGAAAAATTAAACAAGCAAAATGATAGAGTGTATGCGCGGTCATCTAAGGAAGCAAATGAACTGATCCCAAGGGTGGAAAAGGGTATCTGGAGTCCAACGACCTACTTAATGATCGGCAGTATGGCTTCCGTAGAAATCGCTCTACGGGAGACCTGATGACTTTCCTTGTAGATGGGTTTTCATCCAACAAACATAGGTTGACCGCAGGTGTACCACAGGGTTCTGTCTTTTCTCCATCTTTATTTCTTATTTTCATTGACGATCTTTTGGGTCAGACCGTGAATCCAATCTACTCTTTCGCGGATGACAGCAACCTCTGCCATTCATATTCATTCGACCGTAGGCCGAGTCTTCATGATATTGAGGATAAAAGCGAATTATGGATGAGACACTTGGCCGGGATTTACAGGCCATTTCCGAATGGGGTTAAGTAAATAGAGTAGATTTTAATGCGCGTAAGACACAGTGCTGCTTGTTGTCTCACAAGCGATTCATTGACCCGTAGGTATCGTCATTATCTATCGACGGTATGGATATCGAACAATCGGATGCTCTTGATGTTCTGAGCATGAAAATACAATGTGCCGAAAGAAGCACTCAAGTGTATAGGCTTTCTAAAGCGGTGCAAGAAATATTTCACTCCTTCTGATCTCTTCGATATCTATACACCCTACATCCGGCCAAAGATGGAATACAACTCCCATATATGGGCAGGTGCTCCAAAATCATCCTTGGAGCTACTTGATCGTGTCCAAAGGAGGGCGATGGTGTTGATAGGTGACAGTAGGGTATTAAACTCTTTTGTCTCCCTGGAGCATCGTCGGAATGTGGGTTGTGTGTTGCTATTCTATCGTTACTTTCATGGTGTGTGCTCTTCAGACATTCGTCGTCTTATTCCTGACTTGAGGATGTTCGGCAGTGATACACGACTTTCCAGGAATTCACACCCATTTGTTATCGATTGGCCGGTTGACCGCACTATACACTACAGATTCGTCCGTACTGTCTGTAAGTGGAATCGACTTCCGGCGAATGCATTTCCCACCAATTACGACATCCAGAAATTCAAGTCAAATGTCAACAAACATTACTCCCTCTTTCCCCCTTAAACTCCCATACTTTCCACTCACCCACGCAATGCATCGCATGTAAAGGGGAAAAACCCTGAGTGTTGGTCATCAAAAAAAAAAAACAAGGAGTCCAAACATCGGCCAAAGTTTACCAAGAAACCGTTTTGGAAGCTGTTGTGAATCCTCTTAAAAATCCCCTGTTCCAAAACCAGCCATGGACTTTCCAGCAGGATTCTGCGCCGGCCCATAAGGCTAAAGCGTCCCAGGCCTGGCTTCGAAACAATTTGCCAGCGGACATTTCCTCCCAAGAATGGCCCTCAGACAGTCCAGATTTGAACCCATTGGATTACGAATTGGGGACGGTTTTAGAGGACAAGGTTTGTCACAAAAGTTACCCCAAAAATTGGATCTCTTAAGGCTGCTTTGGTTCGAGCTGTGGCCAATTTTCCAATGGACGAGGTTCGTGCAGCTATTGACGATTGGCCAGTGCGACTTAAGGCGTGTGTAAAGGCAAAAGGCGTACATTTCGAATAAGTAGATTCTTTTTGGATACAATATACATTAATAAATATATTAAAAAATATTTGGTCCAAAAACATTTAGTACTTTTTATTTTGCAGCATAAAACGTTTGTAACAGTATTTATGTCCCTACTAACTATATTGGTTGTTGCACAGCTGTTTATGTTATTTCGGGAGGGATTTTTGTACTGGGGATATACTAAAACCTGGACCGGTAGGAACCATTTGTGTCTAAGCTGAACGCAATGAACTGTACCAAATTTTACCATGATTGGATTTTATATGTGATTTCTAGAGGTAAGGACAAATCAAAACTAATGTCCGGGAGCTACATCTAAATTTTAACAGATTTACAAAAAAATCAACAGCCTCCGCCCATCCTAAAGACAACTTACTTTTGCCAAATTTCTTAAAGATCGCAGAACAATTACGACCTACGGATTGAAAACAAGCTTCAAATACCCATTAGACGAACGGAGGAACAAACCAACCGGTTAGTCGATCGAACACTTAACGTTGGAACTAGCTCTAGTATTATTGGTAGTTACGTGTTCCGTATGTGCAAAAAATAGATTTTCTTTGCTTTTACATATAACAACCAAAAACTGAAAATCGTAAAACACGAAGGCAAAAAATTTGGTAAACCGGCAAGTCGGTTTTAGCAATTTTTGAAAAACCGGCTGTCGGGTTTGGACATAAAAACCGGAATTTCGGGTTTCGGTTTTGGACACTCTACACCCGAGTTGATGTTCTGCCGTTCTAGAAGGCACAAATGTAATCAGGCTCTATTTAAATTAAGCATAGTGCATAATAAGTGACTCAGAACCCCAACCGAAGCCGGTCCACAATGGTGCCTCCTTTCATATAAAGTAGCCCCAAGACAGATCAATTTTCCGATTGAAAGTCCTGCGGCCACTAGGAAAACATTTTAAATTCGAAGTGGGTATGAGTCGGGCTAAGTGCGACCTATACGCTCGTATATATAAATAAGAATGTGAATGCGGCTTTTTGGAGGTTTCTGTGCTATAGTTTTTGTATTTGAATCGGTTTTGGTCGACGGTTTGTTACAATTATAAGTACACCGCGTCAACGACGCAACAAGTTTGAGCGCAATCAGAGGAAAATCACTTAATTTTGTTTTGGTAATGTTGACAGAGATCGCCCCGCTGTAAGAGAAGCCGCCACATCGCCCAACTGCGAGCATTGTCCGCTCGCTTCCTAACATTTTCTTGCATGGTTTCGAAAATTATTTACGCCAACTACTGAACTAGCTTCCACACCATGGCGGAGAGTGAGCGTGTGTGTGGCGGCAAGGAAATTATGACCACGATATGGTTACGGAAAATGTGCTTATAATGCACAATTGAGTTTCATTGCTCCCCTTTGGATGGAGCATTTAATGATCTTTAATGTAATAAATGCCTAATGGCATAATAGTAGCTGGCTGGGGCGGTAAGAAAGTTCAAGAGTACGCCGAGCGTTATAGCACGTAATGGTAAATATTGTCTGATATGTAATTATAGCTATTACATTATACTCGTACTTATTATGTATTAAATAATAGCGTACATTGTTGTGCGAGACGACTAAGCAAAATATTTTTATAACAAATAATGTGCTCATCCGGAATCCGGTGTGAAAATAAGGCACCAAATATGGTTGATGTAATCGCATGGTTACCCTGCAAGGGGCAGATTATTAAAAAGTGGGAGTAAAACGAAGTTTTCTTTATTTTGACCCGCTTCTATAAACAAAGTATTTCCATATTGACCCACTATTAGAAGAGCAAATTTGAATTTCAGATATACCAGCTTTAATGAGCTCGATTGTCTAGTGAAAGGAAAAATCAGTGTTAGACTAGATTTAAAACCCCGAAAGTCCCTATTTAGACTTTGCAACATTATACGGGCTGCTATAAATATTTCTAGCCTAATAATGAAAATGCGAATTCATCGAAGCACTTTGTCCACTCCGATTGAGACACCTACAAAACATGGTTTTTAAACGCTTTAACAGCATCTTCTGGCGATGAAAATCGTTGACTACGCATTTTTTTCTTGATGTGCGGGAATAAAAAGAAGTCATTGGGCGCTGCACAGTGGGTTAGAGTAGCATGTTTTCTTGGATCAAATCAGGGAAGCTATGTTAGGATAATTTTTCTTTATTTTTCAGTTAAGACCATTAAAATAAGTTAAAAAAATGTTTTTTAAGTATATTTGAGTATAATTTTATTAAGTAATGCCAAATATCAGTGTAGGTATATAGTGCAAGGAGTACAGTATGAGAACTTAAACATTGCATTTTATACATCTTAAAGTTAATCATCCACATCATCATCATTATCATCATCATCATCATTATCATCATCATCATTATCGTTATCATCATCATTATCATCATCATTATCATCATCCGCAGCATCAGCAACTTCAACATCACTGAAATAGTTCTTGTTCGGAGCTGCAGGTACAATTAAATCAATTGCCTCCTCTGGCAAGCTTTGAACCTTCTTTGCAGGCAATTTTCGCATGCTTGAAATAATTGGGTCAGAGGTTATCAAAAACATATTAAAAATGTCTTGGTTTGATTTTTCGCGACTGCACTTTCGGGAATGAAACTCCCTATATTTTTTAAAATCTTTATTTCGAGCTTCTTGCGCTTCTTCTGATAACTGCCCAATAGGTAAAAGGGCATTTGACACAATTTCGGGTCCGTGAATAAAAAACTTGTGCAAAGTGGTAGGCATATTGTACCAAGGATACGTTTCAACAAAAAGTCGTCCTGTATTGTGTGCATATATTTGAAATTTTTCATTATTAATTTCATGGCCACTGGATACAGCAATAAGCAACACGTGCATTTTTTTTATTAAATTAACATCTATTTTTGTTATTTCGGCAGATTTTTCAGCGTTTTGGAAAAAACGTCTTGCCGTATTCCCATCATTCGTGTTTCCAAAACCAGGTTTGGGTTGGTCAACTATTAATCCCATATTCTCTTTAAATTTTTTCTGAATTTCTTTTTTTGTTTCAGCTACTGTTCTTTTTTCAGAATCAGTTCTAGCCTGCCACTTTTGTAAACGCATTTTATATGCAACGTGCAAAAGACATTCAAAAAATCTAATCCAGCCATGAAGAATGGAAAGGCCAAATTTTAAATTGTCTACATGTACAGGTCTTTGGATCATGGCTTCTATATTATTTAAATCCTTACTTGTAGCGCCACATAAGTTACACTTTTGTGTTGATGTGGTTTCTGTTAAGGCATTGCAAACTTTTCCATCTACCATTGCCAAAATTAATTTTTGGGAAACATGTACAACTTTCTCACCAATCGTGACAGTTGAAGAGGTTAAATTCTGTATTTTCTCTTCAACTCTTTTGTTTTCACTAATTGACACATATGCGGTTTCTTAGACAAATTCAATTTTCAAGGGTCTGCAAAATCTAGTTGAAGACGGCCGTGGATTTTGGCAAATTACCTTCTCCTCAAACATAACCCTAAGTGGTACAATTGTGGTTAAAAAAACTGATGAATCACTAGCATCCGATCCATGAAAGGCTTGTTTGTATGAGCTATGGCCAGAGCTTCCATCAAAGCCCCATTTTGAATATAATACTACATTCGAGTTCGTAATGCCTAATGAGTCAATAACAGTTTCTTGAAGTTCCATTAGTCGCTCCGCTGTGTGATTAAGAAGACTTTGTAAAGTTACTTCAACGGAGGTCTGGCTTATTTTAAAGCTGGTCGATTCTGGGTAAGTTTTTTGTTTTTCAGTTTGAATATTGTTGTAGGAGGGAAATATTTGAGGAGCAGCTTGTCTAACAACATTGTATTGATTTCGTGTTAGTTTAGCTTCTACAAAAACAGCCAAAGCTTTTGTATTCGATATTTTCAAGGTGGGAAGTGGTTGTTTCAATTTTTTTTTTAAATTTATTCCCTTGCAACACTTTTCATATATAGCTCGCAACACTTTTGATTCCTCGACATAACCTTCGCTTTGTAATTTAACCTGTGAAGCATAAAGTAACTCTGGCAATGACATGGTGTCTCTTACAATCTTTGTTTTTTTATATTTACTCCAACCACTGGACTCGGCAAAACTAATTTCTTTTCGACCACGTTTTGCAGTCGGGGCAAGAGTAAAACCAATAGAGGATTCCAACCAGATTTTATTTTGAGTAATAAACCTCATTTGAATTCTATGCGCTCTAGTCCACCTAGATTTAAATTCATAAAAGAAAACATGAATTTTTTTATTTAAATCACACATATTATCCTCAGAGCAGTTGGTGTGTTTTTTGATTTCTTCAGCTAAAAATGTCATCTTGTCATTCATTGTTTGAGCGCTTGAATTCATCATAATATCAAATAAGCTTCGACGAGTATAAAAAACAACGTTCGAACTTGTATCTATAAAAAAAATAATGCTAATAAAAAAAAACCCTTTCAAAAATCCCTTTTACCCGATTACTTGAAACTGCACAACACAATCACTATTTGTCAAAACAAAGAATATTATTAAAATAAACAAAATATTATTGTAACAAAGAATATTATTAAAAGAAACAAAAATATACGGGAAAGAAGAGCACAAATAAATAGAAAAAAGTAACATGAAAAACAACAAAACACAACAACAGCACCAGTCGCGAGATCAATGTGACTTTTAGCTAATTTGACTGCTGCAACACTTGTATTAAACAATGCATGGCTTCTAAAATGCACAAAAGGGCAGCGTAAAATTTTGCAATGTAACACAGATTTATGTCCTCTTTAATATAAACTACAAATTATGACACGAATGTGGACGAATAATAACTATATATCCATTTAAAATAAAAAATATTAATTTTTTTGGCATTTTCAATATAAATAACTACATCTAAATCACTTTTACACACAATTTGATACACAAATGTTAACGACGTATTTGCAAAATAACCTGAACTTGATGGTTCCATTGAAATATGTTTAACTTTTACAATACTTTTTAAAATAAATAAAATTTTCAACGATAACGTTTTCACTTTTTCAGCCTTTTTTGCACAAAAATTTTTATGAAGTTTGACTTTGAAGTTTCACTACAAAAACACCAGACCACTTTTGACATTTATTTTAACGACAAGTGATGTAGAATTTTATATACTGTAACCGGGTGCAAAAAATTTTAACGATACTTAAATTTTTTTTTTTTTAATTAATCCAAGAAAACAGGCTATTCTAACCCTCTGTGCGCTGGTTTGAGCCGATGTGTGAGAGCTCGCATTGTCATGATGCACAATTATTCGTCTTCTCTTGTTCGTTTTTCGAATTTTCCCAAACACTTCAGGCAAACAAATTGTGGTGTACCACTCCTTCGTTGCTCAAGCGGAACAGTCGCCACGTGACCAGTTTTGCTGAAGAAACAGGCGACCATTTGCTTCGAAGTGCTTCTTCCACGAACAACTTTCGTTGGATTTGGCTCGCCTTCGAAGATCCACACGGTCGATAGCTGTTTCGTTTCTGATTCACACGCATAGATCCATGATTCGCCACCTGTGACGTTCTTATAAACGTCTTATGAAGCACGATCGCGTTTTTTCAAAATTTCTTTGCACCAATCTACACGAGCCTTTTTTTGAGCGATTGTTAAATTGTGCGGGATCCAACGAGAACAAACCTTTTTTATGGCCAGGTATTCATGCAATATCGAATGTATGCTGGAGGAAGAAATGCCCAAGGATGCCTCTATCTCACCGTATGTCTCATGACGATCTTGCATTATCAGTTCACGCACGGCATCGATGTTCTCTGGCACAACGGCCGTTTTTGGACGACCTTTGTCTTTCATTAAACCAGTTTTTCATAGTGATATAGGATGGTGCTTCATCGATGCACTCTTGTCGTGATAATCCACTTGAATCGAGTTAATTCCATTTTTTGCCAAATTGATTTTTTCAAGTCACTGTAAACAACTCAAATGATGGTCGTACGTCAAAATGTTCTGAGTACGTTTTTGCTAAAAAATGTCAAACTTTCCAATGGATATGCCAGGCAACACTTAGTGCACTTAGGGCCAGAAATAAAAATAGCAACCCTCGTAAATAAGTTTAGTATCAATTGTTTGTAACTATATGTAAAGTACACCGTCCTTTAAGTATACCAATCTGCTCAGAATCACGATTTAATTATATTTTACGCTGTCTGTCCTTCCGCCGATGTGCTGTCTATCTAAACATTGTGATGGATTTTAACCAAACGTTGCAGAAGATACTTTAATAGTGCTCTCACACATATGTTCCTCGAAGAATCAATTTTTGAAAATCTAGGTTTTCGGTTAACATTTTCTCGCATAATAGGTGAAACCTCTAGTGTGTTTTTTGAGACGTGTGGTTTTCAATCTGTCTACACAATTTTTTTGGAGTTGTTCTTTTTGACAGCTATTACTTGATTTATGCTCAGTTTGGTTTGCCATTTCATAATGAATAGACTTACTCCGAAACAATGTAAGCAAATCGTGGTGAATGGGCCCAAAACATCCTGATTTTAACAAGAAAATTGTATTCAGCGATGGAGCTCATTTTTAATTAAATGGGTTAATAATCAAAATTATCGCATTTGGAGCATTGAAAACCTACAAGCAATTATTGGGACTTTGTTACATCCTCGAAAGGTCACTGTTTGGTGTGTTTTATGGGCAGAGGCAAACATTGGTCCATATTTCTTTAAAAATGAAACCAGCCCTAATGTTACAGTCAATATGGAACCCTATACATGCTACATATTGGTATATTTCTGGCCTAGGCAACACTAAGTGTTGCCTGGCGCCATCTGACATTTCCCTTGGACTGTTTGACATTTTCTAGCATAAACGTACTCAATAGGTTTTGAAGTCTGACCATCATTCGTGTTGTTTACAGTGACTTGAAAAAATCAATTTGGCAAAAAAATGCAATTCACTCGTACACATTTTCGTGCGATCATTTTTCACAACTTTCGACGTGGATTATCAAGAGTGCATCGATGAACTTAAATCTTTGTATGGCGATGAAGCATGAAGCTTTAAAACAAACACGGGAGGAATACCGGTTTTCTGAAAACCCCTGTTTTTTTGGACACTCTATTCAGGATTCTTTTCACTGTTGGACATTCTAAGCTACGGCAGCCACATTCTTGTCAGTGCGCACGAGCGTCAGTCGGCGAAGGCAACTACAAGCGTTGCACACGTCATCAAAGGCGCTGGGCCCGGTCGGAATCTCAATGCTGATGTTAAAGCACTTGGATACCTCGGAAGTAGAGTACATGACCATAGTGCTCAATCTGTCGCTAGCCACTCACTTAGTTCCCGATGCCTGGAAATTGGGCAGAGTGGTTCCGCTACTGAAGCCAGGCAAAGACGCAAGTAAAGGAGATTCGTACAGGCCGATCTCCTTGATTTCTCCAGTAGCAAAGACGCTTGAAGCACTTCTCCTCCCCAGCCTGATCGAACACTTTCCTTGTGCTGATCATCAGTATGGATTCCGCAAGCAGCACAACAACTGCTTTACACGCTATCACCATACGTATAAGTATAAGTCGCGTCCTTAACCAGAACAAGTCTAACGACAGGACGGCCCTCGTGGCTCTTGACCTAACAAAAGCCTTCGACACGGTCAATCATGCCACTCTGTTCGGGACATTGCAGAAACGTCTCTTCAGCCCAGTTTAAAACGTTTGGTCGTTAACTATATGTGTGGGCGCCAGTCATATGCAGAATTTAGAGACAGAAAGTCGAAGCCCCGTAGAGTTGAACAAGGAGTTCCCCAGGGTGGAGTGATATCCCCGGCTCTATTTAACTTATACCTCTCTAAACTTCCTGCACCACCAGACGGCGTTGAAATTGTGTCGTACGCTGACGCACAATTCTGGCGTCAGGACCTAAAGTGGATGACATATGCGAGAAAATCAACTGTTAACTCACTGACTTAGCACGTTTTCTCACTGCGAGCAGTATGAAAATATCCGCCTCCAAATCATCAGCCACACTGTTTACTGCATGGACCGCAGATGTGCGGTTGTCACTCAATATGAAAGTCGATGACGACAACATCCCGACCACCAACTACCCCAAAATCCTTGGGTCACATTGGACAGCCTTTTTAGATCCTCTGCACATGCTACAGCTATCTGCGATAAACTCAAAAGTAGGAACAAGGTTCTCAAGTCACTTGCCGCCAGTACTTGGGGAGCCGACAAAGAAACCTAGTTGACCTCTTACAAAGCGATAGGTCGGTCTGTAGCAAACTACGCAGCACCTGTATGGTCAGCGAACGTGAGTACGACGCAGTGGAAGAAAATTCACACTTACCAGAATGTCGCCCTCAGAACATCAACAGGGTGTCTTCTTATGTCTTCTGAGGACCACCTACATGAGGAGACGAAGGTCCTAACCGTGCGCAGACACAATTTCCTGCTGTCTAAGCAATACCTGCTAGGGTGTTTTCGCAGCAGTCATCCTAACCACCATCTCTTGGACAGGATGCATCCGCCCAGGCAGATCAGGTACGATCTTCATGATCTAGAGAGAGAGGTCCAGCGGTATAAGAGAGAACCTTTCGATCATCGAAACTATCAGGCAGGTCTGAACAACATTCACGCCGATGAAGTCGCAGCAGCAGTATCCAGCTACCGTGTGAATGTAGTGCTAGGGGAGCATCACCCGGAGATTTCACCTGAGGAGAAGGTACTACCTCGGCAGAACCGCGTGGTTCTGTCGCAGCTGAGATCTGGATGGTGCAGCCGCCTCAATTCTTACTGGGCACGAATTGATGCTAACGTTCTGGACATCTGTCCCGCCTGCCATCAGGGACCGCATGATGTACTACACCTCTTCAATTGTCCGGCCAAGCCCACTTAGCTGACCCCAGGTCTCTGTGGACGCATCCAGTTCAAATGGCGCGTTTCCTCCACCTGGATATCGAAGCAGATCCCCCATAGACGAACAAGACTTCAAAATAAATATATTGTTGTTACAACAAAACAACGAGCGTTGCACACTGCAATGCCAGACTCATGAACTTTTTGCACAAACTTGCGTACAGCAGGAACGGCGTCTAGCTTATTTGGGGCAAAATTTCTTTTAATTGTTTGAGCTGCACAGGATTGACTTTGTTAATACTTTCACGTTATTTTCTAAGTTTGTTCAGGCAGCGTGTTTTACCAACGCAATAAAATTCGATGCCATATAAAAGAAGGTCTATTAGAGATATAACCCTTTCGGAGCCGGTTTAAACCGCAGATCTTGGCCAAAGAGTAAACGAATTAATGTTTGCGCACAGCTCCATTATTTAAAAAAGTTCCCTTACTTGTTCCTAATGGATTTTTTAGGAAATGAGTAGCGCAATTCATGATCAACGGTGCCCAACCTTACGGCTAAGGGGTTCAAATTAAGTATGTACCCTGTTCATCGATATGCCGTCACTGGAGAGCGTATAATAGAGCGTGAAATGATTTTAATGTATCTCTTATAATTTTCATAATTAACAGACCATTAACTTCTGCAAAGTAGAATGAAAATGAAAGTGCGAAAGTGAAGATTGTGAAGATATTTTTGTTTTCAACATTTTTCGATATTTTCGTTATTTTCAATAATTTTGTGTTTCATTAAGAAAACTTGAGCCAACGCAGGCAACAAAAAATAATGATAAAGATTACTACCTTTATGTTTTTACAACTTAAGGCTATTGTGTTTATAAGCCAAACATAAAGTGGTGCTATAATAGATTACCGGGTAGTTAATTGATTACCAGATAAATGGGCAGTAGTTTTCCGATGTTGTGACTTCATGTCGAAGACAAGGAGATTGGCGTTTTTTCTTCTTTCCTAACACAATCGTTGTAAGCCAAACTATGTAAAGTATGTGAGTGAGTAAAGGAAAATAGAAAAATTAACTCCAAATGAAAGAAATCACAATAATGAATTGAAATTATTAAAAATTATCGCCGCGGAATAAAGTAAGAGTTTTTCATTTGAAAAAACATTGTCGTTTCTGTTTTCTTTCCTCTTTGGTTTTGCATAATTTGCTGCCGTGTAATTTTAGGAAGTGATCATGAACGAAGATTTTCTACTGCAAATATAGTGTTGAACAATTGGTGTGCTTTGCCGGAGCGGAAAATTATGGCAGCATATTTTTGGTTTTAAGCCAAGGGGCTTCCTCTTTTGCACGATATGCAATTTATCCTCCAATCGCCTTGTTCGTCACAGTTACTGGCATATTTAGTGGATGGTTTTCAAATGACCTTCACCAAAATTATCGAGATTGGGGTTTTTGTGCCATTAAATGGCTGAGGGGTTTTGTACATTTGTTTGGAATACTTTGTTGTCGAAATAATTCACAATCTTTCGGGGTAAAAGAACGAGATTCTAGGCTGACAGTAGCAAGTGCTCAAGTTTACGTATGTGAAAATAGGCTCCAAGTTACTTTGGTAAACGTGGTGCGACAGATAGAGAGATCGACTAGCTTTCAATTGGGCAAAAAAACAACTGATATTATTTAGTAGCATTTATAAAGTAGTGTTGATTAAAGTTTACCCGCGATAAGTAAGACTGGATAGCAAAAGCACTAGTTAGTCATTTGGTAACCAAAGGTGCCAATTTAGATCATGTCAATACACACAGGGAACTGATTTGTTGCAACAACCAAATTTTTTTCCAAACGAATGTTGGTGGTTGCACGTTAAGGGCGATCCATCTAGATGTATTTTTTCAGAACAAAAAAAAATAAAAATTCAAATCAGGTGTGGAATCTTTATTGGTAATTTGAAAGGACATTCTATGGCATTTATTTTTTGAAAATGATTATCTTAAAATGTTGGCAACTGTATTATGGAAATGAGCGCTCGGTGACAAACGGAAATATCATTTGTTTTCGACAAAAACTTTGTTCAGTGATAAGGCCCATTTCTGGCTCAACGGCAAAGTCAATAAACAAAATTGCCGCATGTGGGCTGAAGAGCAACAAGAAGAGGTTTAAGAGGCGCCATTATAAGTATACCCAGAGAAAACCACAGTTTGGTGCGGTTTATGGGCTGGTGCAATCATCGGTCCATATTTTTTCAAAAAAGATGATGGCCGGAACGTAACCGTGAATGGTGCTCGATATCGCGCCATGATATGCTACCTGAAATTGAATCTCACCGACACTTGTCATACAGCTGCTCAAACAATGGATCTATTGAGAGGTCATTTCGAAAAGCAGCAAATTTCACGTTTTGTACAGGTAAGTTGGCCGCCTAGATCGAGTGATATCACACCTTTAAACATTTTTCTTTGGGTAACATCAAATCCAAAGTCTATGCTGACAAACCAACATTACGCGTGTCATTAAAGCCATACCGGTCGAAATGCTCGTACCAATCAACCAAAATTGGTCCCTCAGAATGGAAACCCTGAGGCGTAGTTGCGGCCAACATTTGAAGGAAATTATATTCAAAAACTAAAAGCAATTAAATTTCCTTTCAAATTACCAATAAAGATTCCACACTTGATTTGAATTTTTATATTTTTTTTTGTTCTGAAAAAATACCTCTAGATGGATCACCCTATACTATCCATGTTAATGGTGGTCCAACCACAATCGGAGGAAATGATATTGCGCTATGAGGATTGCTCTACGCACAGTTCGAATGCTATACACGAACGGTAATTCTCAGTTTTTCAAATGAGACTCCCGTACGTATAAGTCATTTGATTTGTAGCCAAAGACTGTTGCACACAGAGAACAGATTTGTTGCCACAACCGAAGTTTTTGCCATCCAAATGTTAGTGGTTGCACTAACTATCCATGTATTCATTCCATGGGTACAACCGAATGTTAATTTGGAAGACAACAATTTTCCGTTCAGAGAACTGATACTTTCGGTTGAAGAAAACAATCATCGGTAATCCTAACAGATTAAGATGAGTTTTGGAACTGAATTTGTAAACGTATTGGTTGTTGTTATAGATTGTAGGTTATTTTTGAAAAAAATTAAATTTTTACCGTCCTGCAATGGGTCAACTGATCGGTACAATAAATACGTCTTTGGATAAATGTTGTGGTAAGCATTGCTGTGATGCCCTAATCGGAAGAGATTTTTTTAAAATATATTACAATATTTATTGTCAAGCCTTAGGTGGCCGTAACAAGGGGAAAACAAAATATTTGTTGTTTTGAATAATAAGATGGGAAAATTTTGATCAAGTCTTAGTAATGTCGCTAAATAAAAGCTAAGCCTATTTCTCGAAATATTTTTTTTATTTGTTTTTTATTTATAGTTTGTTTTATTATATGGCAGTATCGTTTGGAAGCATTAGGCGTTTAACCCAAGAAACTTTAACTGTCTGACCATTTTTTTTGTTTTTATACATTTTTTGAGGATTTCGAAATACGACGAGTATGTTTTCGTCGTTAAAAAATTTTTTGTTGTGACAAAAACCGATAAAATATTATAGGTTTTATATGTTGATGTTACAATAACTAATATTATGTTACAACGACCAACTAATTTGGTCACTACAAAGAACTTATTTGTTGTCACCACCAATTATTAGTATCAAAGTAACATCTGGATCACAATTGGTTGTTTTCGCAACTAATAGTTAAACTGAATTCAGTTTGTATAACTATGGTATTTGCTGTAAATACCGTGATATGGCTGCAGCAACCATCATATTATATATCGAACCATGATACCATCAAAACTATGGAATGTTGATTATTGCAACATAAATTCGGTTTAATCAACTGAATTTTTGTAGTTCGGATCGATTTCTAACTGATTATTTCACTGTGTGTGTAGAAAAACCTTGGCGGGTTTAGAAACAGCTGAACAGTCTGCCTGGCAACCGTAGCCAATACATTTCACCAATTTTTTTTTGTTGATTTTAAAAAAGAAACAACAAGAAGATCTCGAACCAGAATAAAAACTGTTCAAGTCATCACAATGCACGATGTTAAATGTAAGTCACCACTTAAAGTCAAGTCTTTTGCCCAACTTAATTTGACATTTCTTTGTTTCAATGTTTGACAAATTCAACCATGAGCAGCGCGTTGAGATTGTTAAAGCATTTTACGATAGTGGGTGTTCAAATCGAAATGCATATTGTGCACTTCGTGATTTTTTTGGTCTGCACAATTGACCAAATGTAGCCACATTGGATTCGTTAACAAGCAGAATTGCCGGGTATGAGCAAATAAGAATCCTCGAGTATTCGCTATCGCTAGATGATAACGGACTTTTTGTGGTCAGAAACTGAGGATAGGGACCGGGACGATATGTGGTTTCAACCGACTCGTGCCACACAACCAACGAAACAATGGCTCTTTTGCGCGAGAAATGCAATGGCTGTGTTGTCTCACGTCGCGACGTTGTTAATTGGCCTCCACTTTCATGTGAATTGACGCCGTTGGTCTTTTTATTAGAAAAAGTGTATGTCATTGAGCGAATTCAAGAGTTAAAGGATAAGATAATTCGGCACATTAACGACATTAAACCTCCATTATGTCTCAGAGCCATTAAAAAACCTACAAATAGAGGTATGCTACCGAAGCCGTGGCGAGCATTTGGCCGATAATTATATATTTACTGATATATACCATATATCCTTCTACGAGGGCATATCATTAATTCCGTGAATTTTCCAACTTCTTAGTTATATGAAATGCAACACTGCTCCCATCAAGTACCATCTGTTTATAGACTACTGTCAAACTTTGAGAGAGTTCGGTCATTTAGTTTGTGTTTAACAGCTGTTCAAAACATATAACCTCGTGGATTTTGTTAAAAATGGTTAAAAAAAAGTGAATTTCGAGTTCTCACATTATTTTTTGCGGAAAAAAAACCATCAATCAAACCAAGGAAAAGCTTGATAAATACTATGGGGACTTTGCACCATCGATTTCAATGGTAAAATAGTGGGTTACTGACTTTTGTTGTGGTCGCACAAGTACAAATGACGCTGAACGTTCTGGTGTATTGACACACCTGAAAATGTCAAAAAAATCTACGATATGGTGTTGGCCAATCGAAGAGTAAAAGTGCGTGAAAATGTTGATGCCATACGTATTTCATATCGCAGTGTGGTTTCGATTTTACATGATCAGTTAGGTTTAACAAAGCTATCTGCAAGATGGGTGCCGCGTTTGCTCTCAATTGACCATAAACGTAATCGTGTGACAACTTCAAAGAGTTGTTTTTCCACAATTCAAATGAGCTTTGCAATATTTTGTAACTGTGGATGAAACATGGATCCATTACAACACTGCGGAGACCACGCAATGGATTTTTCCGGGTGAACCGCCTCCGAAAACGGACAAGTTGACTTTGTCGGCCAATAAGGTGATGGCAAGAATTTTTTCGGATGAACGCGGGATAATCCACATCGAATACCTTCAAAAGGGAAAAACAATATACGGCAAACATTGTGTCAATTTATTGAACCGATTTAACGAGGATTTAAAAAAACCCACCCATATGGCCACGAAACGTTCTTTTTCACTACGATAATGCACGGGTGCACACGCGTGCAGTATCAATGGCAAAATTGAATGAATTGGGTTACGAATTGGTACCTCATCCGCCATATTCTCCGGATTTAGCTCCCAGTGACTACTAGTATTTCCTATTTGCAAACCTTAAGAAATGGCTCGTCGGAAAGAGATTCAGCTCAAACGATGAAATTATTGATCAAACAAATTCCGATTTTATAGCCCTCAAATTTTTGGAAGGGATACACAATTTAGAGAAAAGTTGGACTAAGTGTATTGAGCTTAAAGGATATTATGTTAAAAAATATTTTTTTTTTTGCAAAAAAAACCAATACTCTACCAATACCAACCATCCCATACGCGTACAAATAAAGTTCCAACATACATTCTAATTAGTAAGGGTTACCGATACTTTGTCTCCCTAACCGCTAGTGTATGTTCTTTCTACTTAAAATTGCCGTGTATCCAATCAACATTCGGTTGAGCATTTTTCCTTTTGTTGAACAAGTGCTGCTGTTTTGTTTTAATTAAAAATCAATAATCATCAAATATAAAGCGACTTGCCATAAAAATTAATTACCTCCACTCAATACAATTATTCTTTATATGTGTTATCCGCTAAAAATTATCTTTCAGCGATCAATAAGAATACCAAATGGTATGACCAGGCATTCATTGTATGAAATGTGTGTCATGATGCAGCAAACTCAAAAACAATCCACCGACCAAACAAAGTTTTATTTCCTCAAACCTCAAAATCATCGTGACCATCATCGTCATGATCATCATCGCTGCTGTCTGTTTGATCAGATTTTAATCTAAAACATAGTATTTCCATTACTTGGCATTTTAACAGTTTTGCCTAACATGGTTTTTAATTTATTTTCGAACTGCACCAGTTTGCGGAACAAACGAACGAGCGAGCGAAAAAAACTGTTTAAGAAAAAGCTAATAGAAATCAGAATATAAAGCCAGTCAACTGGAAATTCGCACGATACAAGAAAGAAGAAAAAACAGCCGCGAAACTTAAAAAAACAACTTAAGAAGACTGAGAGAAGTCAACAGAAGTCTCTACTTGTGTCGGAATTGCATTTCTGCAGAGGTTAAGAATTTTACGACTACACATTTTGCCAAGACGCAAAGCAGATGTTGTACGGAAAGCCGAGAGAAAACCAAGACACAAGGAAAACTGAAATTGAGTGCTTGTGTGGCTCAAAACTTGTTCGTTGAGTGAAGGTTACGCTGACCGACAATGATAAAGTAGTGAAAATAAGACTCAAAAACTCACCTCACTTGATGAAATCGATGTTATGGCACGGCACCTAAGTGAGAGAAGAGAAAATATTGAAGAAATTAATTAAAATGAGGTAGATTCTGAAGCTATAGAAAAAAGGTTATAGAAAATACTATATTTGACAATAAAAGTGGAAACTCAGACACAGAACTATTGCAATAGTACACTTTGATGAAAATGTTAGGATGCGCGTGGACAATGCTCGCAGTTGGGAGATTTGACGGCGTCTCTTACAGCGGGGCGATCTCTGTCAACATTACCAAAACAAAATTAAGTGATTTTCCTCTGATTGCGCTCAAACTTGTTGCGTCGTTGACGCGGTGTACTTATAATTGTAACAAACCGTCAACCAAAACCGATTCATATACAAAAATTATAACACAGAAACCTCCAAAAAAGCCGCATTCACATTCTTTTTTATTTATACGAGCGTATAGGTCGCACTTAGCGCGACTCATACCCACTTCGAATTTGAAATGTTTTCCCTAGTGGCCGCAGGACTTTCAATCGGAAAATTGATCAGTCTTGGGCCTACTTTATATGAAAGGAGGCACCATTGTGGACCGGCTTCGGTTGGCATGGTTCTGGGTCACTTATTATGCACTATGCTTAATTTAAGTAGAGCCTGATTAAATTTGTGCCTTCTAGAACGGCAGAACATCAACTCGGGTTTAGAGTGTCCAAAACCGAAACCCGAAATTCCGGTTTTTATGTCCAAACCCGACAGCCGGTTTTTCAAAAATTGCTAAAACCGACTTGCCGGTTTACCTAATTTTTTGCCTTCGTGTTTTACGATTTTCGGTTTTTGGTTGTTATATGTAAAAGCAAAGAAAATCTATTTTTTGCACATACGGAACACGTAACTACCAATAATACTAGAGCTAGTTCCAACGTTAAGTGTTTCGATTGACTAACCGGTTGGTTTGTTCCTCCGTTCGTCTAATGGGTATTTGAAGCTTGTTTTCAATCCGTAGGTCGTAATTGTTCTGCGATCTTTAAGAAATTTGGCAAAAGTAAGTTGTCTTTAGGATGGGCGGAGGCTGTTGATTTTTTTGTAAATCTGTTAAAATTTAGATGTAGCTCCCGGACATTAGTTTTGATTTGTCCTTACCTCTAGACATCACATATAAAATCCAATCATGGTAAAATTTGGTACTGTTCATTGCGTTCAGCTCAGACACAAATGGTTCCTACCGGTCCAGGTTTTAGTATATCCCCAGTACAAAAATCCCTCCCGAAATTACATAAACAGCTGTGCAACAACCAATATAGTTAGTAGGGACATAAATACTGTTACACACGTTTTATGCTGTAAAATAAAAAGTACTGAATGTTTTTGGACCAAATATTTTTTAATATATTTATTGATGTATATTGTATCCAAAAAGAATCAACTTATTCGAAATGTCCGCCTTCTGCCTTTACTTCTGCCTTAAGTCGCACTGGCCAATCGTCAATAGCTGCACGAACCTCGTCCATTGGGAAATTGGCCACAGCTCGAACCAAAGCAGTCTTAAGAGATCCAATTTTTGGGGTATCTTTTGTGACAAAACTTGTCCTCTAAAACCGTCCCCAATTTGTAATCCAATGGGTTCAAATCTGGACTGTCTGAGGGCCATTCTTAGGAGGAAATGAACGCTGGCAAATTGTTTCGAACCAGGCCTGGGACGTTTTAGCCTTATGGGCCGGCGCATAATCCTGCTGGAAAGTCCATGGCTGTTTTTGGAACAGGGAATTGTTAAGAGGCTTCACAACATCTTCCAAAACGGTTTCTTGGTAAGCTTTGACCGATGTTTTGACTCCTTGTTCGCAGAAATGCAGGTCAGTGACCCCATCGTAGGGACACCCCAACAAACCATGACTGAAGCTATGTGATGACCCTTTTCCACCCTTGGGATCAGCTCAGATGCTTTCTTAGATGACCGCGCATACACTATCATTTTGCTTGTTAAATTTTTCCTAAACGGTAAAAATTTTTTCATCGCTGAACAAAATTTGCCTGTGCAAGTTATAACTTGAAAACGTCGTTTTCATTTTTCAATCCTATGTTTTTTAAAGCTGCAGTCAATCAATGTTCGGTACGTCGTTTGAATGCCCCAAGTCCCAAGTCTTTTTTAATGATTCAACTCATGGAATTTTGCGTGATATTTATCTCACGGGCCATGATTTTCTGTTTTCGGAGCGGATTTCTGTGAATTCTTGATTTAACGGCTTTGATGACATGCGGTGTTCGAACAGAGCGTGGGCGGCCCGACCTGTGGCGGTCTTTTACATCTCCAGTCCCCTCAAACAGTTTTATGCATCGGTAGACGAACATGCGGCAAATCCCTAGTGGCCGGAGCGTTTTGAAAATATCGCTTGCTATTACAGCGATACGATATATGACATTAACGGGGTATGTTCAGTTCTACTATTGAAATGGGTGTGTTCAATGTTGTAACAGTATTTATGTCCCTACTAAGTATAATAGTGGAAACTCAGCCACAGAACCATGGGAATAGTACACTTTGATGTGGTTATGATTTTATACATTTGTTATATGTGACGCGCAAAATAGAAAGGGACCTAAGGTTAAAAACCAGTTTTGTTCAGGAGAGCCATTTAAAAGATTAGGTCCCTTTCTATTTGCGCTTAGAATTGTCGACTTCACTTTCATAAAACGCGCATATCTCTGGGAGGGAACACTTTTGGGGCATGGGATCGGTCTCATTCGATGCTCAGATGTTGTCCACATCAAAAAAAAAAAAATGAAAAATGTTTTTTTTACCCTTAGTACCCTTTCTCTATGCGCTGTCACATATATACAATTAACCGCATCATTCTCAATATCGATTTGAATACGTCCGTTCTTTTGCACTGTACTGCAACAAAATCCTCCTTTCCATAAAACCAACTGATCTGTTTGTAAAATGATCTCCTGAATCCGACTTGAATTAATATTTTGACCCATCAAGTTTTGAAAAAAAACACGATCGAGGTGCTTCAAAAGACGTTTATAAGATCGTCACAGGTGACGAATCATCGATCTATGCGTATGAGCCCGAAACAAAACAGCAATCGACCGTGTGGGTTATCGAAAACGAGCCAAGTCCAACGAAAGTTGTTCGTGGAAGAAGCACTGCGAAGCAAGTGGTCGCCTGTTTCTTCGGCAAAACTGGTCATGTGGCGACTATTCCGCTTGAGCAACGTAGGACGATCAATTCTGAGTGGTACACCACAATTTGTTTGCCTGAAGTCTTCAGAGAAATTCGAAAAATGAACAAGAGAAGACAAATGGATCATTGTGCACCATGACAAAGCTAGCTCTCACGTCGGCTCAAACCAGCGCTTTTGCTGACCTGCCAAAACGTCGAATCGATGGGGAATCCGCCGTACAGCCCTGACTTGGCACCCAATGACTTCTTTTTATTCCCGTACATTAAGAAAATATAAGTGGTCAACGATTTTCGTCACCAAAAGATGCTGCTGAAGCGTTCAAAAACCATGATTCGGAGGTGTCTCAATCGGAGTGGAAAAAGTGCTTCGACAATTGGTTTGAGCGCATGCAAAACTGTATAAATCATTCTGGAGAATACTTAAAATGCAATAAAACTATTTTTGATGATAAATATTTGCATTTTCATTATTAGGTCAGAAATATATATAGCAGCCCTCATATAATTTTCTTTAAGTATTGGCCGCAACTACGCCTCCATTCTGAGGGTCCAATTTTGGATGAACCGTTTAAGCATTTCGGCCGGTATGGCGTTAATGACAGGGGTACTGTTGGTTTCCAAAACCTGAGTCGTAGCTGTTTTGTCAGCATAGACTTTGGACTTTATGTGGCCCCAAAGAAAAAAATCTAAAGGTGTGATATCACTTGATCTAGGCGGCCAACTCACCGGTCCAAAACGTGAAATTAGCTGCTCTTCGAAATAATGTCTCCATAGTCCTGTTGAAACCAAATGTCATCAAGATAAAGGGCTTCAATTTCAGTTAGCAAAAAGTCCGATATCATGGCGCGTTAGCGAGCACTTTTTACGGTTACGTTCCGGCCATCATCATTTTTGAAAAAATATGGAGCGATGATTCCACCAGTCCATAAACAGCACCAAACCGTGGTTTTTTCTGTGTATAATGGCAATTCTGGTACCTCTTCTGGTGTCGTTGAGCCAGAAATGGGCGTCATCACTAAACAAAAAGTTGGTCAGAAGCAGCGGATCTTTTTTTCGAGCTTTTGAGGAGCCCAAACACTGAAACGGCGATGGGCAGGAATATCGCGCTAGGCTTCAATTTCTGCAAATGGCAAACAGAGAGGAAAAAAATAAAGTTTAACACAACTCACGCGTAATCTGTAAAAAAAACCCTAATAAAAAAACACCTGTAGATTGATCACCCGATTAATAAAAGATAAAAATCAAAGCAGCTAATTTCGTTATTCCCTTTTTCTTATTCCTTTGGAATAGAATATTGTAGACGATATTTTTCTTAAGAAAAAGATCCTTTCCGATACTTTGATCTGGGGTTTATAACAAACCATGGTTAGATGTGTCGGCACACAGCACACATTTTCATCAAGATCGGTTAATATTAACTTAGCTAAATAGTCGCAGCTAATTATTCTAAGCAGACAAATGTAATACTTTCACCTCATTGATTTAAAAAGTTCGTAATACTTTATTAAATAGCCTGTACAAGTAACTGATGGTTCAAATTTTC
Organism: Hydrotaea diabolus; assembly: GCA_963513945.1. Lineage (NCBI taxonomy): Eukaryota > Metazoa > Arthropoda > Insecta > Diptera > Muscidae > Hydrotaea > Hydrotaea diabolus. The sequence continues at coordinate 134,291,898 of OY740719.1, forward strand.
TATATTAAAATGTTTCGATCCATACTGGACAAAACTTCGGAAAATTTATGGGTTCTATAAAGGCATTCAAAAATATTGAAGATTATAAAAATGCGTTAATATATGAGAACAGTAGTTTTTAGCACAATAGATTTTAATGTGCAGATTTATGTTAGAATAAAGTTTTCAAGAATAAAGATATCCACGGTTATAGTTTTGATCAGCCGCTGTGCACGGCAATAATTATCATATCATAAACCAGTTTTATAGTTTTGCTCGATATGCCGCTAAATGAAACTGCATTTAAATAAAGTGATCGGCACGGGGGTGTAGAGGAATAAAAGCATTCATCATTTAAGTTTGCATTGAAAAGTCATTTTATGCTAAGAGTTTCGAGGAAGCTAAACCAAAGCTGGGCATAGCGAAATTTCAAAATATAAATAAGCAAACGATTATCTCTAAACGATATCAAACATTTTTCTGCTGTTCTCCAGTTAACAACAAAACTAAACCCAAATCAAAATGGTAAGTTGCAATTTATATTAAGTTGAGGTGTAAGCAAAAAGAATGTTATGTAAGATATTTCCTCCTCTTAGAAATTCCTTCTGTTATCTTTGGCTTTGGTCGCCGCCGTTATGGCTGATGTCTCTGAGTTGGGTGGTGGCTATGACTATCCTGCTCCTGCTGCAGCCGAAAGCGTTAGTTATGGTGGTGAAGCTGAGCTAAGTAGTTCTGTGCCTGACAATACTTATATTCCTCCAGCTGCCTCCGCTCCTGCCAATACCTACATTCCTAAAGCTGCCTCGGCTTCTGCCAACACTTATATTCCTCCAGCAGCCTCTGCTCCTGCCAACACCTATATTCCTCCAGCAGGCTCAGAGTCCGCTGTCAATTTGGCTGATGATGGTTACCGTTACAAAACTCAACGTCGTCGTGTCTACCGTCGTCGTTTCTAAGCAGAGAAATGCTTTCCTTAAGTTCGACTTGCCATATTTCCATAGACTTTTGTTAAGATAATAAAAAATATATATATTTACCCCAAAATTGGATTGCGTTCTTGATACATTTTAATTATTGAAAACAATGACTTTTAAAAAGTGCTTATTGGACTGGCGTGGTGCGAAAGCTTGTCGGCGACGGGTTTTCCATCTCAAATATTCTGGCGACTTTACGAGTACAAGGTTTAAGCCATGAAAAAGCTTTTGTATTACATAACATTAAAACAGCCGATTCTCTAAGAGACGAATTCGCCAATAAAACCTCTTATTGTTTGGTCCTCTTTGATATAGACAAACAGAAACTATGATGCCATACTTTTCTTAGTTTTATTTAATGTTGCCAGATTACCTTTAAAAAACTATTTAGGTCACTAAGCTAGTAAACCAAAAAGAACAAGGCTTTTATTTATTTTTATAACTCAAAATATTTAAAACTACAAGGACTTCTATATATATTTCTGGCCTAATAATGAAAATGCGAATATTTATCATCAAAAATGGTTTCATTGTTTTTCAAAGTATTCTCCAGCATGATTTATACACTCTTGTATGCGCTCAAACCAATTGTCGAAGCCCTTTTTCCACTTCGATTATTGATACACCTCCAAAAACTGGTTCAACATGGTTCACGCTTCAACAGCATCTTCTGGCGACGAAAATCGTTGACCACGCATTTTTTCTTGATGTGTCATTGGGTGCCAAGTCAGGGCTGTACGGCGGATGACCCATCAATTCGACGTTTTGGCCGGGCAAAAAGGCGCTGGTTTGAGCCGATGTGTGGGAGCTCGCATTGTCATGTACACAATGATTAGTCTTCTCTTGTTCATTTTCGAATTTCTCCGAAGACTTCAGGCAAACAAATTGTGGTGTACCACTCCGAATTTGCCGTCCTACGTTGCTCAAGCGGAAGAGTCGCACATGACCAGATGCCGAAGAAACAGGCGACTATTTGCTTCGAAGTGCTTCTTCCACGAACAACTTTCGTTGGAATTGGCTCGTCTTCGAAGACCCACACGGTCGATTGCTGTTTTGTTTCGGGCTCATACGCATAGATACATGATTCATCACCTGTGACGATCTTATAAACGTATTTCGAAGCACTGCGATCGTATTTTTTCAAAACTTCTTTGCACCAATTAACACGAGCCTTTTTTAAGCGATTGTCAAATTGTGCGGAATCCAACGAGAACAAACCTTTTTTACGGCCAGGTGTTCATGCAATATCGAATGTATGTTGGTGGAAGAAATGCCCAAGGATGCCTCTATCTCACGGTATGTCACATGACGATCTTGCATTATCAGTTCACGCACGGCATCAATGTTTTCTGGCACAACGGCTGTTTGTGAACGGCCTTCACGATCTTCGTCTTTATGCGAGCGTCGGCCACGATTGAATTCGTTAAACCAGTTTTCATTATGCTATAGGATGGTGCTTCATCGCCATACAAAGATTTAAGTTCATCGATGCACTCTTGTCGTCGAAAGTTGTGAAAAATAATCGCACCAATATGTTCACGAGTTAATTCTATTTTTTTTGCCAAATTGATTTTTTCAAGTCACGGTGAGCAACACAAATGATGGTCGTACGTCAAAACGTTCTGAGTGCGTTTATGCTAAAAAAATGTCAAACTTTCCAATGGAAATGTCAGATGGCGCCAGGCAACACTTAGTGGGCAATAAATATATATAACAACCCTCGTAGTTGTGAGCATTATGCTATAAATAGTTTTTTACAAAAGGGCAAACTGACATTGATTTTCGTAGCTGCACTCTGCTCTTTTCACAACACACGTTGTAAAAGAAATCTATTGATAGCTCTTAATGTGGAGTCTCTGTAGAGGTAGTAAGAGTGAGTTGTATTTTCGTGGGCAATTGTGTGAAGAAAACATGAAAAGTGAGATTTACAACAGTAATTCTCATACGTTTGGTATGAACCCGGTCTTAAAGTTTTCCTTTCAACAATTGCTGCGAAGCTTTCTGGTGAAGGTCGATTTAAACAGTCATGTCGTGGGTAAAATGTAGTTCGCGCAGGCGGACCGCTTTCGTTTAACGTCTCCAGTACGCTTAAATAAAACAAGAATGATCGCATGATTGTGCTTTTTATAGCCAGATTTACATTAATTTTCCTGGGGCTACTTCTGTTAGGCTGTTTATGTAAAAAAATAAAAATAACCATCGGGAGAATTGCACCATTTGAAATATTGAAAAGATCATGTCTCCCATATGAAACAGAGTCGTAGCGAATCGTCAATCTCGGATTGTGTCAACGAATCAGCGGTTGCCATTTGAAACATACTACAAAATATATTAATATTATATATTACGAGTACATTGCAAAATTTATGTTTTCTTTAACATCCCTTTTATGAGGAGACCTAGAACTTCTTTAATAATATTAACTATTTAAAATTACGGCTTATATTGGGTGATCCAAGTAGAGATATTTTTTTTGCAATAGCCTATTTTTGACAGTCACGTGTGAGTCGTGTCATGCTGTCATGCTATTTTTGTTTAGTATTGTTTGGCATTTCATCATGGAAAGACTTACGCCTGAACAACGTTTACAAATCGTTCAACTTTATTACGAAAATTCACTTTCTGTGAGGAATGTGTTTCGTGCACTTCGTTCAAGTTATGGTCAACATAAACGGCCTACTGAGCGTACTACTCGCAACACCATCACCCAACTTGGGACCCTGCATTCATTATTGGATAATATTCGACCGAATAGCACACGTCCAGCACGCAGTGAAGAAAATGCAGCGGCCGTAGCTGAGAGTGTACACCCAGACCGTGAAGAGTCGATTCGGCGCCGTTCGCAGCAACTCGGACTGACGTATGGAACGACTTGGCGCATTTTACGTCGAGATCTTAAATTAAAAGAGTACAAAATACAGCCTGTGCAAGAACTGAAGCCGCCCGACGTTCCCAAGCGACATCGCTTCGCGCTATGGGCTCTTGAAAAGTTAGAAAAAAGATCCGACGTTTTCGAGCCAAATTCTGTTCAGCGATGAAGCCCATTTCTGGCTCAATGGGTAAGCAAACAAGCAAAAATGCCGTCTTTGGGACGAAGAGCAACCAGAAGAGGTTCAAGAGCTGCCACTTCATGCAGAAAAAGCAACGGTTAAGTGTGGTTTGTGGGCCGGTGGAATCATCGGTCCATATTTCTTCAAAAATGATGCCGGTGAGAACGTAGCCGTCAATGGCGACCGTTAACGTGCCATGATAACCGACTATTTGATGATAACCGACTATTTAATTGGAACTGGAACAAGGGGTTATTTACAGGGGCGTGTTTAATTGACATGAAGAAGACTTTTGACAGCATTTGGATTCCAGTGTTAATATTTAAATTAATGTATTACCAATTTCCATTAAGAGAAATTGTACTAATTCGCAATATGATTAGTGAAAAAACTTTTAGAGTATATAACCTAAATCAGAGGAGCAGAGAAACATTCAGAATTGTTAATGGGTTGCAACAAGGGACGGTTAACTGCCCGATACTTTTTAATTTATTTATACTAGATATTCTAAAGGAAGTCGACAACATAATTTCTTTTGCGGATGATATTATCATATTCCACGCAGACAAAACGAGAGATAAAATAAATACGAACCTTCAAGCAGCATTTAACAAGGTAGAGAAATACATAACAAATTGGAATATGAAGATAAATATAGGGAAATGTAAGACAATACTATTCAGACCTTCTGTAAACAAGTGTAATTATGATTCATAAAGGAACTGGAAATCATTCCAATCTTCATTCAAATCTTCCACAAATAATTCTGAAATAACAAAAAAGGAAACAGTTTCTATATTTTAATAATCATGTCAAGGAGTCACTTCAAAAGGCCAGGAAGGCTTTTTTCATATATAAGGCACTGTTCTATTCAAAATATATAAAAACGAAAGTTTAATAAATCATGTATCAATCCTTAATTAGACCAATTATTACATATGGATGTCCAATATATTTCAACAACTCTTCTTCAGACATGGAAAAAATTCGAGTATTCGAACGAAAATGACTTAGAGTTTGCACATTCTTTTTTTTTACCAACACTCAGGGGTTTTCCCCTTTACATGTGATGCATTGCGTTGGTGAGTGTAAAGTAAGGGAGTTCAAGGAGGAAAGAGGGAGTAATGTTTGTTGACATTTGACTTAAATTTCTGTATGTCGTAGTTGGTGGGAAATACATTCGCCGGAAGTCGATTCCACATACGGACAGTACTGGAGAAAAACGAATTTAATCTGTAGTGTATAGTGCGGCCAACCGGCCAATCGATAACAAATGGGTGTGAATTCCTGGAAAGTCGTGTACCCCTGCCGAACATCCTCACGTCAGGAATAAGACGACGAATGTCTGAAGAACACACACCATGAAAGTAACGATAGAATAGCGACACACAACCTACATTCCGACGATGCTCAAGGGAACAATAGAGTTGGATACCCTACTGTCACCTATCAACACCATCGCCCTCCTTTGGACACGAGCAAGTAGCTCCAAGGATGAATTTGGAGCACCTGCCCATATATGGGAGTTGTATTCCATCTTTGGCTGGATGTAGGTTGTATAGATATCGAAGAGATCAGAAGGAGTGAAATATTTCTTGCACCGCTTTAGAAAGCCTATACAATTGAGTGCTTCTTTCGACACTTCGAATACATGCCTCGCCCAACGAGCGTCACATTGTATTTTCATGCCCAGAACATCAAGAGCATCCGATTGTTCGATATCCATACCATCGATAGTTAATGACGATATTGTTGGGTCAATGAATCGCCTGTGAGACAACAAGCAGCACACGCGCATAAAAATCTACTCTATTCACTTGACCCCATTCGGAAATAGCCTGTAAATCCCGGCCAAGTGTCTTATCCATAATTCGCCTTTGGCCCTCAATATCTTAAAGATTCGGCCTACGGTCGAATGAATACGAACGACAGAGGTTGCTGTCGTCCGCGAAAGAGTAGATTGGATTCACGGTCTGACCCAAAACATCGTCAAGGAAAATAAGAAATAAAGATGGAGAAAGGACCGAGCCCTGTGGTACACGGATGAGAACCCATCTACAACAACTCTTATAGTGCGATCTCTAAGAAAGCTCGATATATATCGAGTAAAAGTATTACCGACACCAAATGCGAACAGCTTTGATACGAGAGCACCGTGTCAGACTCTGTCAAAGGCCTTGGAGATATCCAGAGCCACGACCTTACTCTCACCAAAGTGGTGGATGGACCGACTCCAACGCTCCGATAGGAAAGTCATCAGGTCTCCCGTAGAGCGATTTCTACGGAAGCCATACTGCCGATCATTAAGTAGGTTGTTGGACTCCAGATACTCCACAAGATGGTGGGCCATCGCAATAGGCCGATAATTCGCAACATTATTGGCCTCACCCTTTTTAGGGATCGGCTGGACGTTCGCAACCTTCCAACACGCTGGGAAGACTCCTGCACGATAAGCAAGGTTGCGTAATGGACGGGCTAGCGTCGAAGAGCACTTACATAGGACAAGTGCGAGATACCATCCGAGCCCGGGGACATACAAACAGTGATCTCAGATTTGATAAAAAGTATTCCTTATAAAGATGTATGTAATGCACAAAACCCTAAACCAAAAAAAATTCGGTGGTTAAGGGAATAGATGTATAATTTTCTTTTTTTTTAATTCTTAGACAACAATTTTAACTTCATTCAAATCGAAAGGTAATGTTTTTTGTAAAAATGTTTTTCCTCACAAAAATATTATTAAATTGCTAAGTGTTCTCTCTAAATAATTATTAATTAAAACAATTACCTGTAATAATACTTGAGAGCCCGAATAATGGACGTTGTATATTTGTAAAATATCATGAACTAGTGTTTATTTTAGTTATTATATATCCCAATTTATAAATAAATAAACAATTAAAAAAAAAACATCTGATAGACATAATCTTTAAAAAATAAATGCCAAAGAATGTTACTTAAAATGATAATAACCAGTCCCCATTCAATTTAAATTTTCTGTGTTTCTTTCTTTAAAAAAGTAGGAAACCTCGAAATGGATCACGCGTTACAATTACTGAGAGATGGAATGCCGCTGAAAAATGTTATATGATCTAACACTGGATTCAAAGCTAAGGTTATTGAGGGATCCTACATTAGCTTTCTTCTTATTGAACATATTATTTATATTCTAAAACCTTGTGGTAATAAACTTCTGTGATTACAAACATTAAGTATAGATAATTTAATTAATCTATGCCGAAGGTTATGAATAAATTAATGAAAGTTTCTAAAAATAATTATACAATTTTCAAAATTTTTAAAATGAATTACAGATTTTCTAAAACCAATTCAGTTCTTTCCTTAATTTCATGCGGACATCTCTCTCTGGTTGATTCTCAAAGCATCTCTCACTCACATTCCCCCATAAAACTTACTCAAAGTCAACATATTGACTCAACGCAACTCAACTCAACTTCAACTCTTTGCGGTTAACCAAGCAGACTACAATTTATTGCCAATGAAAATATCAGTAAGCGGTGTGAGTTTGACTGGAAATGACGTGATTTACTTTGAGCGGTTAACATACTTTAAGCGGTGTAAAAGAAAACACATAAAACAAAAAAAGAAATTTATACCTTAACTATACTAAGAAAAAACAGAAGAAGCAATAGCAACAATTAAAGAAAAAAGTAAACATGAAATAGAAAAGTTGCTAAAGATAACAACAAAACGAATGGAAGGAAAAAAGCATTTTGTTACAAGCTAATTATAGGTTTCTGGTGAAACAAGAAAGAAAGAAGAGAAAAACATACATGCCATATTAAGAAATTCCAAACAAAAAAGTGAAGTTTTTATTGAAAAATAAAACAAATCATTGAAGTAAATCATTAAGAAGATACGTACGAACACAAGCTTGCAAGAAAAAGCAGTAGCAAACAAATATTGAAATTCGTAAAGAAAAAAGTGAAAATATTTTCAAAAACACAAACGTTTATTCATAATTCATAAGATTCTCGGCATAAACACGAATCGGATTAATAAGCCAGAGGAGAACGGTTATTTGGCCAAAGATAAACGGCGTCGAAGAAGCAGACAAAGGTAACTTTCTACAAAACTATAAAAAAATTTAATATTTAAAAGTGGTTTCCAAGTGTCAACAAAGGGAAGGCATACAACACTAAAAAGACAACAACGACGTTGACAATAAAAACACTCAATTCAGTGGTATTGTTGACGTCTGTTTTGAATATTGGACTTATTATGTGGGTTTCTTTTGACAGTTGAATATTCTCTTTTAATCGGGTCACCCGTTTCGTTGACTATGCATACTTTTAGCGTTTGACAAAACTCTACACAGAATGAAGTCCGTTAAAGAGTTGAGAGAATTTCTGTCGAACGGAAAGAATGGGCAAAATATGTATGAAAGTTTGTGTATTGATTGGTAGACTGTATGTATGTATGTATGTAGGTCGTTAGCCTTTTTACTTTCTTTACGGCGACATTCAAAGTTTGTCGCCTAAGTCTTTTGATTTGTGGGCTTCTTTACAGAAATGGAGGTTTGTTTTTGCAACGGCATTTCGCGCGATTAGTGTAGGCATTCAGTATTTTACAGTTGACTGGAAATTTACTATTTTTATAGAAGTTTTCGCTTGTGATTTCATTTGTTGATGTTCTATTTGAATTGAATCTGAAGCTTTCCTCTTGTGTAAAGCGTAGTCGTCGATTCAACCACTGGTGTTTGTCGCTTAAGTCTTTTGTTATAGGACCTCAATATTCCAATGAACTATACATATTAAGAAAATAAAACGGGGGTTTAGGCGACACAGTTTGCACCTTCTTTACATTCATCTGCAATTTGATATGATCTGTTGTAATGTGTCACATAGTGCGCGCTAATACTACCTGGTTTTACCTTGGCGATCCAACAGATTTCCACACATAAAGAACAATTTCGTTGCTAGAACCGATTTTTTTTGCCAACCGAATGCACGAGGTTACATGCCTCTCGACTATTCCATCAGTACAACTGAATGTTAGTTGGTACTCTATAGCATTAAGTAATTGTAACTGAAGTATCGGTGCAACATACCAAGTGTCCGAAACTACAGAGCAGAATTTTTCGATTTAAAAAACCATAAGCCACTTTTGTTCAACGAAAAAAATTAATGTTTAAGTCAGAGGCAAAAAACGGTTTCACTACACAATAAACGCGAAAAAATTTAAGGATAAGCGATGATTTTTGTCTTATAAAAATGTGGTTTATCAATTGGCTTAAAATCAGTTATAATCCTTGTATTTTATTTTTAAACAATCCCGTTATTGATTATGATCATCACTAATAATTGGCTGCAACAACAAAATGTTTGCAAAACTATTAGTTGCCACAGTCAACAAATGTAACAGCTTAATACATTCTTTCGTATTTTATTGGTATGACCAATAAGTTGTGAGTACAAAGCTCATATTTATCATCATATGGTGTTTCGAGCCGAATATCCATAATAATTATTAGCATTTGGTAATTGCAACCGAAATTCATCTTTTGCAACCGAATCATGGTAATTCCAACCGATTTCCAAAAAAAATTTTCTCTGAGTGATTGGTAGTGTGCCCAATTATCACACAAGTAACCATAGTTCAAATCAGGATTCTAAAATATGCAATGTTTAGCGGGTTTACGAGTTAAAAAAATGCCGCAAATATTCATATCCAGATTTGAACTTGGGTTACTTGCGTGATAATTGCGCACACTATCAATTAAAACAAAGCCACATACAAATTTCTGTATTAAAACCATAAGTCGTCTTGGGAACGGACTTACATAGAAAGTTCCTATTGGTGAGTGAAAGAATTATATCGTGCGCATTACACCTTCTTTGTATGTTCCTCAAAAAGGTCGTGGAAATGAAGCATACTTAGTATAAATTATTCTATTTAAATTACCCAATAGCTCCTTCACGAAGGACCCCCTATCTTCAGCTTCTGCTTCTCTAGAAGACACATATTAAATATACTTACCCAATTTGTTAAAATTTAACTTTATGGGTCGATGTTTTTGAATAGACATCACAAAAAGATCCCACTTGCTTGGAAGTCCTGCCAAAAAGCAAGCCATATATAAAGTTTACTCTAAGCAGATATATGTGTCCTGTCTACAGTAGTATTTGGTCAGAAGACAATATTTTACAAAATAGTTGAAAGATTTTTTTTAAATTTATTTTTCAAGCAAGTTTGTGGTGTAGAGAATGACTGTCTTGACATACAAAAGGAACGAATAACGTAATATAAAGTTGTGCTCTTAACGCAGTTGGGAAGCGATCATATGTGATATCCGAATCAAGCCTTTTTCGACTCCCGCACAGTGGTACGCCAAGTAGTAAAAAGTAATTAACGACAACGGTCGGGTCAGAATTACTATATAATTCCATTACGTTTCGACCGGTTGGACATTTTCGGTCCATGTTAAATGTCATGGCACCCTGGACGCCACAAATTAACCCTGACCTTCTCAAACTTCAAATCAAATAACATTGGTTAAATTGGACGATACTGATTTCATATAATTTTTATTTATTTTTATTTGATGAAAGGGAGATCTAGGTTTTGATTTCGTTTTTATATTTTGATCTGGTTACTGTCATCTAATAGGGATATAGCCAGACCATTCGAGTAATTATTAAGTCTGTCTATAGCTACTTAACCAAGCTATTTCGTCCTTAAAAATTAAAACTAAGAACGCTGTGAACACAGCTGTTATTCACAAGCCATGGTACATTAGAAATTGGTCGGAGAGTGTTGGACTGCTACCTCTGCAAAACTTCCAATATGGAATTGCTGGATATTTTCCATAACTCATCCCATAAGTCTACACAATTTACACAAAAAGATACGAGTATATAAAGGATGATTTTTTTATTTCATAAATCAGCCCTCTTTGTCGTCCTTTCCGACGCGATCTCTTGCCACTGCACAAGGCAGATTTTAAATCTGATCTTGCCTAAATCGGCCCACGTTTTTTTAAAGCACCCATGCACTGGTTTTAACTAATTTTAAACCTGTCGCTCTTGAATTCGCGCATAAATTCCATTTTTGTTTACAAATTTAGCATAGAGCGTTGTATGAGATCAATAACCTGGTAAAATTGGAACAGCCGATACGATGATTGTCTCTCCCGTACTATAAGTTACATAATAAGCCAACCTTGCTCATATTATCGACAGAGGAGCGGAATCTTTAAAATAGCAGAGTAGTGTAGGATATCACATTCTTGGCCTGCCCAACTTTAAGTTTTTATGTCCTACACTACAGTGTGGTTCAGGGTATTACGACTTAGTGCTGATGTTTCCAAGACCTTAAAGGAATGGAGATATACCCTATGTAAAGCATACCGATCGACTCAGAAACTCTTTCTGATTCCATTAAGCGATGCTCGTCCGTCCCTTCGTCCGTCTGTCTGTTCAAATAACGTTTTAATCAAAGAACTGGTTTGATTATGAACCGAATTATTGTACACTTGGTACATTCTTCATTCTACATTCTTCAAGGACAAACTTAAAAGTGGTCGGAATCGGTCGATATTTTGATATCATACATAGGGTTTTCCCCGGTTTCAGAGACTACAGATCTAAAAGCCGACTTTGCCCAAATTTCGCACAGAGCATTTTGAGTACCCAACAACCATCTCCGGTGAAATTTGCCCATATCGGTATAAGTTTTTAGCTTCCACCCTAAGGTCCTGCAGTTTAAAAGCCACAAATAACACGCAATCACGCCCAAATTTTGCATGGCACATTATAAGCAACCATGGTAAAACTAGACCACATAGGTTAATGCAAAGGCCCTTTCCGATTTCAGAACCAATTGCTCTAAAAGTCAGATATTACACCCGATTCCGACCAAACTTTGCACAGAGCATAACGAGTAATCAATACATATCTGTGGTGAAATATGGACCACATAGGTCCATAGCTCTCAAACAAAGGTCCCTACCCATTCGAGCTCCTGCAGCTTTGAAAGCCACAAATTGCTATCACGCCCAACATTTGCATGACACGTTTTGAACGAGCATTAATATACTGTGGCTAAAAGTGGTCTACAAAGGTCAATATTAAACTATGCTTCCCTCAGAAAGGTCCTTTCAGATTTAGCAGCCACATTTAACATCCGATTTATATCAAATTTCCCATGGTGCGTTACAAGTGACCAACACTCTTGTCCTGTTAAACTGGACCATATTGGTACAAGTTATTGAATAGCCTCCACACAAAGTTCCCTTACGACTTGAGGTCCTGCAGTTCAAGAAGCCTCATATTATACGAGATCACGCCTATAAGCGACAAATAATTCACTCTATCATATTTAGTCCGACCTTGCGTAAGCTTCAAATAGAGGTGCTTAATCCTCGGAATAGCAGAGTGGCCTAGGGTATCTTATAGTCGGCTTCAACTTTTTTACTTGTTTTCTTTTGCTAATATATGCATTACAAATTATCTGCTAAAATTCCTTTTTATCAAATTAAAATTATAAATAATTTTTTAAAATTTGGAAAGGATCTCCTACGGCATAAAGAATTAAACATATTTTCAAGCATTCTTGCAAAGCTGTTGTAGGGCGATTATCCATCATCGTTTATCCAACGATTCACCAAGAAGTTTATAGCATTTGTATTACGTATCTTCTCATGATGATTTGTAAATGAGAAGCCCTGTATTTCGTGGTATTTTTGAGCAGAAATTCCATAAAAAGACTTTCACAAAAAAACACAACCTATAAATAACTTTACTAATGATATACTTCTCTTAGTGTTGACTATTGAAATGATTGGCAGTGATAGCTGAATTGTGTTAGCCGCAGGTATGATGGAGCTACACGTGTAAGTTTTATCTGCCTGTGGAGCTATAAAAACTATTCACTAGCTCAAATGTTATTTTAAATCATAAACCATTTGATTTGCTGGCTGGAAATTTGACAGAGTTGTCAATAATTTCTCGATACGTAAAAACAAAGAAATGGTATCGGTCTATTGAAAAGATATTAAATGTTATGAAATGTACTCTTTAGTAGCTGATAATTCTTTGAATTATGATATTGTTCTTTTATTCTGATATTGACCTCGAAAGTCAATAAATACTTGTATTCTTGCGAATATCAAGAATCAGAAGTTATGTTTGTTATGGCTGTATCTCAACATCTTTTGAACCCGGAAGGAAATCTTCGACAATTAAACGCCAAACATTGAACTGTTAATAATTTATGTGCATAGCTGTAGAGGTCTCAATTATTCGTCAGCTACCTCAACACTAACACTTTTACTTGATGGCTACAACTTCAGTGACACCGACACGGACACACACTCACTCAATGTCTCACGCGATTTAATATGCTTTCGAAAGCGTTTTTATTTGCTGCCGCTGTTAGTTTGTATTTTTTTTTTACTAAATTCTCTTTCATGTTGTTAGCATATTAATTAAGCCCCGCCAAAATGCTTCCGCCTTATCAAGAAAAAGAGAAGACAAAAATCGAAAACTAAAATCAAAAAATACAAGACGAAGAAAAACAAAAACATTCGAAAATTATTGCCAGATTAGCGGACGACAGCGCAACATTAGAGTTCTTTATACAAATATTTTCATAGAAATCGAAAAAGCGTCAACGGTGGGTGAGGAGTGTGTCGTGACGTGAGGCGGCTGTAAGTCAAATCCAGTTTAACAGATTTCGATTCATATTTTTACTGGGTTAGTCGGTTAGCTAGCTGCTGCACTTTTACGCTTCTTTTATAGACGCTTTACAAAGCCGTCTCCAATTGCCTTCCATCATTGAGTGAGTGCGTCAAGTGCTCAACGAAATGTGGCGCGCTGCTTCATTCGTTTACGTTGCACAACTACAGAGAAGAATCTGATCTGTTTTTGTTCATATCTCCGTTGGCAGATGTTGTTGTTTTATTATTTTTTTGCTTTCATTCAGCGTCAAATCAAATTTCTAGCCTCGTATCTGCAGCATGTCCTCAATTTATGGTAAGATACAACTTTTTTTTTCACTTCTGGGTGTTGTGGTATTTTGGGTGCATTGCCGCGAAACGTCATCGTAACTTGTGTATTTCTATCCAATACGATATGACAGGCGTATATAGAGTTTCGCGTTTCGTTTGTAACAGTTTAAAATATACCCCTGGAAACCACCCGCTTCCAGTGCAAAGACGTCGGCATTAGGGTGGTTCGATTTAGCCATCAATTTTTCGATAGCTTTTGGCACGAGGAAATAGTTCAATATCAAAAAAATCATTTTAGAGGCGCCCAAATTTTATTTTTTTTATTTTTTAAGTTTTTTTGGTAGTTTATAAAAAAATATTTTTTTTAAATTCATCGTGACATACAATACATGCAAAAAAATATTGCCACATACAATTATATATTGCCACATACAATACAATGTAGCCCATGGGAAAAGAAATACGACTGAGATAATCGAATCGACATATTTTTGTCCTTACAAATCGGAAAGGACCACATCAGCTTAAGTAAAGAAAAGGTCCAAAGATGTGCACACAATACCTCATGCACTATTAGAGATATGACGATGATATGTGGGTATGGCATAAAGCATACATCCTGGTGAAAATGTGGGCGGTGCAACGCCCCCTTAAAAAAATGCATATGCGGCCAAAGGAAATGAACGATCGCATAAAATGTTAACAGAATGATGTCAAGTATTAATAAATTATTACAGACTATGCTATGTAAACATTGGAAAAGGGGGCGTGGTACCGCACGAAGAAATATCACATGTCATAGAAATACTGGCATGGAACGAAAAACAAAAAAATGGCGTGAAAGCAACACATCAGCTTAATTTAGACCAAAATTTCACGATGGCTCTACAGAAATGTCATAAGACCAATAATCTCCTATGAGTCCATAGTATGGTGGACGGCGATGGAAGTGAATTGTTAGTTCAAAGTATTACAGTAACTGCACACTAAGAATAGATTTGTTGCACACAAAGGAATATTTTTACCAACCGAATGATTGAGGTTATATGCACCTCAAGTATGACATCAGTGCATGTTAGTTGAGGCTCTGTATTTTTCAGTTATTAAAACTGAGGAATCAGAGCAACATACCAAGTATCCACACCTTTAGAAAATAATTTTTGGACCTACAAATCCAAATGCCACACTTCTTCAATGAAATAAATTTAAATTTTATTCAGAGGCAAAAAATTGTTTGCTTACAAAATTAAAGTACTTGAAGCACTCGCAGGGAGGTCATGACGAGGAAGAACTGCAGAAGATGATGGATGATTTTTACTGGAAAAAAGTGCTTAATCGATTGGCTCAAAGTCAGTACTAATCGAGTTGTTTTAATTAAAAAAAATTATAATTGGTTACAAAAGCAAAATGTTTTCAAAATTATTGGTGGTTGTGGCAACTAAATACCTTTTCCGCATTTTATTGGTATGACCGATCAACAAGTTGTGAGTACAGAACGGTGATCATATTTATTATCATTTGGTATATCGAATCAAATATTTAATTCGAGTACGAGGGCTGCTATATATTTCTGGTCTAATCATGAAAATGCGAATATTTATCATCAAAAATGGTTTTAATTTTTCAAAGTATTCTCCAGCATGATTTATATACTTTTGCATGCACTCAAACCAATTGTCGAAACACTTTTTCCACTCCGATTGAGACACCTCCAAAACATGGTTTTTGAACGCTTTTGAACAGCATCTTCTGACGACGGAAATCGTTGACCACGTATTTTTTTCTTGATGTGCGAGAATAAAAAGAAGTTATTGAGTGCCAAGTCAGGGCTGTACGGCGGATGACCCATCAATTCGACGTTTTGGCCGGTCAAAAAAGCGCCCACACTGTCGATTGCTGTTTAGTTTCAGGCTCATACGCATAGATCCATGATTCGTCACCTGTGACGATCTTATAAACGTCTTTTGAAGCACCGCAATCGTATTTTTTCAAAAATTTGTTTGCACCAATCGACACGAGCTTTTTTTTGAGCGATTGTCAAATTGTGCGGGATCCAAGGAGAGCAAACCTTTTCTACGGCCAGGTGTTCATGCAATATCGAATGTATGTTGGGGGAAGAAATGCCTAAGGATGCCTCTATCTCACGGTATATTACATGACGATCTTGCATTATCAGTGCACGCACGGCATCAATGTTCTCTGGCACAACGGCCGTTTTTGGACCGAGCGAGCGTCGGCCACGATTGAATTCATTAAACCAGGTTTGCACAGTGCTATAGGATGGTGCTTCATCGCCATACAAAGATTTAAGTTCATCGATGCACTCTTGTCGTGATAATCCACGTCGAAAATTGTGAAAAATGATCGCACAAAAATGTTCACGAGTTAATTCCATTTTTTGCCAAATTGATTTTTTCAAGTCACTGTAAACAACACAAATGATGGTCATACGTCAAAATGTTCTGAGTACGTTTATGCTAAAAAACGTCAAAGTTTCCTTTGTATAAACACTTGGTAATTGCAAGCGAAATTCCTCGTTTGCAACCGTGTAATTGTAGTTCAAACCGGTTTCTAACTAATTTGTTGTCTATGTGTGCCACAAACCTATTTCAACGGCATAAGTGATGCCATATGGTCGATCTCCATACAGGCCATAGAAACTGTACAAAAAACGACCCAATAAACCTTGGTATAAAGCACACGGCCACTCTTCCGACAATACGTCTATACAAATACCTGGCGAGTTGATTCCTGAGATACAGAGGCACATTATCAAAACATTCTGGAAAAAATTGATATGTTCCATCTTTTGAACAGGACCGTATACTGGAGATTTTTTTAGAAAAAATTGTACATCAGGTACAATCTCCCATACAGAGATTCATGGGCAGGGAGATCGCTGATCAATGACACCCCAGGGGTCAACGGACATTTCTATTCTATGTCGAAAGTATAGGAAAGTAATGCCGATTACATGACATCAACACAGTTTTTTAGACAGAGGTTACAAATATCACATACTTAGTGATAAGGGCCGTAATATCTTCCGTGTCTAAAACAAGAACAATGGAATGTGAAGAGGCGATAAACACCCTCCAACCTATATGGCTCTAATATGTACACCATTGACCTGGATAACGGGGACAAACTGACTTCTTACCCGGGCTGACTTCTTAGTCAGCCCGTGCAGAGAAAATTGCACTACCAATGCTACCTACATTTGACTTTTGACTGACTCTAAATGGAAGGATTTGTATTTGAGTGACTCTAGATGGAAGGACCTCAGGTCCTTCGGAAATTAGACAGACCATAAAACACTTTCAGACATACGCTAAATAAGAGGGGACAGTAGGTTGAGATACTGGCTTTGGCGTTTGTCTGTGTGGCATATAATTTACGAAAGGTCTATAAACAACCCAGCTGGAATTTGACTATATCGGTAACCGTTTTATTATAACCTCCATACTAAGATGCCGCGATTTGAGGTCCGGTCGCTTAAACTACGTTTTTAATTCGATCATCCGGATATTAAGCCATAGTGCGTGATGTACAAGCTTTAACCAACCCTGGTGCATTGGAGCCATATCGGATGTTCTTACCTGGGGTAAACCCATGGATGAGGGTATATTCATGAGGGTATATGACTGAAACTTGCTTACTTGTTTATAGTGGATAAATAAGGAATCCCGATGAAATTCGACCATTCCGGTTTAAGTTTTGCAAAAGTTCCATTAAAAAAAAACCCTTCCGTAAGGCCCGATTTTGATGAAGTTTGATTAGGATTATTATGTAGGACCAGTAGTCATTGAGAAAATGAGTCTATTTTGGACTAATAAACTTAAGAATCAATGTAATTAAAGCTAGATCTTTGTTTAATTTTTTCTCATTTTCCAAATTCTCAGACTGTAAAATATTTCAACAGGTAGGGTTTCCCTTTGGATGCTACAAATATTTAAAATACATCCTCTGTTGTTTTAATGTTCTGTCCGCGTGATAAATGGTTTGTAACATTACTTCAATCGACAATTTATTTTTAATGTAATCAAAGTAGCTTAATTGAGACTGGCTGATTTATTTTGATTTTTAAGTGGTTTGCACGATATTGCTGATCTTGACCATGCCAGAACGAAAAGTTGTTGAGCGACTAACAAGAAAACATTTTCTTTTACTATCGCATGTAGCAGCCGAGAAACAGGTTGTTCGCCTCATTATTGATGAAAGCGTTTTTTCATCTTTAAGAGCAATTCTTTAATGAGAAGAGGTGACAAGACGAGAAATGTCATGCCAACTTACTGGAAACCAATATTTGATGTTTATTTATAGAAGAAGAAATTAGAGTTCACATATATAGCATACTAAAGTAAAGGAAACATTTTGATTGGTATTATAAGTTTGAATGATTTAGTTTTATCTGCGACATACAGAACGTGTTAAAAATATATACATCGTTGCTGGCAGCACTTAATGTAAACATTCGTAATTTTTGCAAAAATACTGTTGTGAAGAGTAGCATCATAGCGTGCTTTAGCCTTGCTCCACTTAATTTGTCTCATGTACTCGTACAAACATATGCTGAATCGTTGTCAGATTAAATATATGCCATTATCTTCGTTCTAATAAAGACTGTGAAAATTCTTGAGATTGTGTAGCATACATTATATAAGCAAAGGGTGGGCGATTTAACATTTTTCAATTTGAATTGGCTGTAAACAAAAAAGGTTAATTTCTGTTACTTTCTTCAAATTTGTGGTTTTATTGGAAAGGTTGAACTTTGTCATTTCATAATGGAACACGATCTCATTTATGTGACTATCGACATTCGATAAACCCAATTTTTCGATATATTTTCGATTGTTTTGGGTCGAATCTCTTCAATGCCAACCTTGATTTCATGTTATTATTTTTTTTTTGACTCTGGATGCTTTGTGTAACATTTATCCTCAATGGACCCCCACAGAAAATAATCAAAGGGCTCAAACCGCACGCCAATTTCATGTCAAACCGTTCACTTTTTACAAGAAGATCTTTGATTTTTACCATCTTTGTACATTGGTTCACTTTGGTGTTTAAAAAAATGCAGTTTGGGTTTTTTTTTACAAAAATTCAGAATTCTGATAATTACAGCAGTGGCAACATTTTCAATACGTTTAAAAAAAAACTTTTGATCTCGTTATGATATTTGAGATTTTTTTTTAACTATCAGGATTTAATTGAGCTTTACAAAATATATTTTTATTAAAAAAATTTTCTTTACATATTTTTTTATTTTTTTGAATTTTTTTTTGCAATTTTGTAAAATAAATGTGCCTTTGATTTTTTTTGAAAAAAAAATTGGTAAATCGTTATTGTGTTGGCTTCTACTTTTCGAGTTAAAAATGAAAATGTTTGTCGGTCTTTACATTATTAATTTAATTTTTTATTTCCCTTACAAATAGCGACAATGGTCCATAAATTTTTTTGGAAATTTTTTTTTTGCAATTTTGGAATAAATGTGCCTTTGATTTTTTTTTAAAACAAAAAAATTGGTAAATCGTTATTGTGTTGGCTTCTACTTTTCGAGTTAAAAATGAAAATGTTTGTCGGTCTTTACATTATTAATTTAATTTTTTATTTCCCTTGCAAATAGCGACAATGGTACATAAATAAGCATTAAAAGAAGTAAAAAGGTGAAGAGACACAGCCTTACCCATTGAGGGATACGCTGTAAAGTTTGCATTGGTCCTAATGGTATAAAAGGCCTGTTTAAAAAAAAAATCTTTACAATATTTTAATTTTTAAAAACAAAATTTTTTAATTTTTTCAATATTTTTTGTTTGTAAAGGTACGAGTAAATGGATTTTTTTGTAAAAGCGAAATTTCCCGATTTTGAAAAGACGTACCTTTGATTTTTATTTATTTTTTGTAAATGGCTATTATTTTGGCTAATGTCACAATAAAAATGTTTCGTGGCCACACATTAATATTGTGGAGAGCGTTTCTTGCACATTTTAAATTATAACTTGAAAAATAAAAGCGAGGCAACGAAAACCTGTTTAATATCACAACTAGAACAAAAGATACGAGTTTTTTAAAAAAAAATTATTGAAAATGTTGCCACTGCTGTAATCTTGAGAGTTCTGATTTTTTTTAAAAACCCAAACTGCATTTTTTTAGAACACTAAAGTAAACGAATGTAGAAAATTTCGTCAAATTTAAAGAACTATTTGTTAAAAGTGATCGGTTTCACATGGAATTGACGCACAGCTCCGAGTCGGCCAATGACAATTTCGGCTGATTATTCGATTTTTAAAATATGGTTGCGTTGGCCTTGTGGCCCCGTCTTGTTGAAACCAAATGTCGTCCATGTCATTCTCTTGAATTTTTGGAAACAAAAATTCGTTGAGCAAGGCACGATAACGCTCACCGTAACGACGGCTTCTTGCTAATTTTTGGAGAAAAATGGCCCAATGGCGCTGCCACTCCAAACAGAGACTCGTTGTGGATGCAGTGGCTTCGCTGAACCCCATATGCGGCAAATTTGGGTATTGACTTTTCGTATAAAACACAGTTGTTTTTGAAAATAAAAAATAGTTTTCAACATACTTATAATTTTCGTTTAGCAAACTACACTTAGCCCAACGTTTCTCCAATTTTTGTATCCCTTCCAAAAAAAGGATTTTTCGAGGTCCATATAATATACATTTGTTTGATCAATAATTTCATCGTTGGAGCTGAATCTCTTTCCACCGAGCCATTTCTTTAGGATTGGAAGTAGGAAAAAGTCACTGGGGGCTAAATCCGGTAAATATGGCGGATGAGGTACCAATTCGTAACCCAATTCATGCAATTTTGCCATTGAGACTGCACGATGAAATGGCAATAGCGGCACGCATCTTACAGACAGCTTTCTTAAACCCAAAAGATCATGTAAAATCGAAACCACACTGCCATATGAAATACGTCTGGCATCAACAATCTCATGCACATGTACTCTTGATCGGCAACAACATATCGTAGATTTCTTCGACATTTTCGGATGTATTGACCTCAATTGGCCATCCAGAACGTTAAGCGTCATTTGTACTTGTACGACCACAACGAAAGTCAGTAAACCACTTTGTTTACCATTGAAATCGATTGTGCAGAGTCCCCATAGCATTTATCGAGCTTTTCCTCCTTGGTTTGATTGATGTTTTTTTCTCAAAAATAATGTTTAATGAGCACTCGAAATTCACTTTCCATTTTAACAAAACCCACGAGGTTGTATGTTTTAAACAGCTTTAAAACTCAAAGTAAATGACGGAACTCTCTAAATTTGACAGTAGTCTATAAACAGATGGTACTTGAAAGGAGCAGTGATGCTTTTCATATAACTACGAGGGAAGTTGGAAAAGTCATAGAATTATGGAGCTGCCCTCGTATAAAATTTTTTTATTCCATTTGTGACACCTCGAAATATTGATTGGAGACCCTATTAAGTATATATCTCATTGATCGTCTTTAAATTCTAAGGCGTACAGGTTTTGGTCACTACAAACATCTTATCTGTTGTCACCACCAATTGTTGGTACTTTTGTAACATGTACATCACAATTGGTTGGTTGTTATAGCCGCCAGTTGTCGCAACCAACAGTTAAACTGCATTCGGTTTGTTTAACTGTGTTGTTGGCTGTGAGTACCACCATATGATATCTCGAACTGTTTCACCATCATTACTATGGAATGTTAGTTATTGCAACAGATATTCGGTTTATCCAACCGAATGTTTGTCGTTCGTTCCGATTTCCACCTGAGTTTTTTTCTGTGTGTGGATGAGTTATGCTGGAAAATAATTTGGATAGTCGGGTATCTTAAAATCAGCAATAACCGAATTATTATATTAAAAAAACATTGAAAATCCCTATTTTGGTTATGGTGAAGTTTTTGTTAACAGCACTAGTTATTGGTTCCAACAACAAAATGTTTGAAAAACTATTGGTTGCCACAAATAAATAACTTTCTCTTGTTTCATTTGTATGACCTAACAATATGTTGTGAGTACAGTGCGATGATCATATTTTTCAACTTGTGGTATTTCGATCCCAATATCCATTAAGACTATAAACATTTGTAATTGCAATCAAAAGTCATCTTTTGCAACCAAATGATTGTAGCTTCAACCGATTACCAACTAATTTTTCCCTGTGTGTAGGATTGCATTCTTGACATTTTTCATGACGATGGCATAACGTCATAAGCTATTTGAAATTGTAAATGGGCGAAATCGATCTAGGGGGAAAAAGTTTCCCTTTAAAGGAATACAGTAGCCTTGAGAAAAAGAAAAAATTTCAAATAGAATTCGGTCCGAACTGGAAAAATCGGTTGAATAAACACACACATTCTGTTGCAATCACCAACTTTCCATGGTATTGATAGTAACATAGTTCGACATACCGACAGATGGTAGCTGCAATAATAATGCGGTTCTCCCAACCAATAAATCGGTTCTATCAACCGATTTCAGTAAAACTATTAGTTACCACAACTGGTGGTTATGAAAACCATCCAATTATAATAAAACCAATATATAAAACCACGTTTAGTTCTATGTGCAAATTCTTACTATAATTTATAGGTTCTAGTCTAGTACCACAGAATTGGAAGTTAAAAAAAAAAACAAATAAAAATGTTGAATCATTATTTTAAATATAGAAGAATTTAGATAATTTTTCCCCAATTGGATTTAAAACTTTCTAAACTGAGTTAGGCGGAAAATCTATTACAAATTATTTTGAAACTTAAAGATTATACAAAAACTTTAAATACAAAAAATTTAACCATTGGTTGAGTATACAAATGTCCGCGATAATTACAACGGAATTCAAAGAACGCGTAAACCAACAATCTGTAACAACAACTCATAGATGTATAAATAAGAATAGAATGCATGAATAGTACGTGCAACCATCAAAATTCGGTTGGCAAATAATTCCGTTGTGGCAACAAATCTGTTCTCTGTGTGTAATTTTGTGGGCGAACAATTGTTTAATCGGGAAGTGTTAGTTGAAATGCACTCAATACCTAAAAAAGGCATACTTGTTGGACGTTTCGTATAGTTAATGAGGACATATGTGACGCGCAAAATAGAATGGACCCTAAGGTTAAAAACCGGTTTTGTTCAGGAGAGCCATTTTAAAGATTGATCCCTTTCTATTTGCGCTAAGAATCGTCGACTTCACTTTCATAAAACGCGCATATCTCTGGGAGGGAACACTTTTGGGGCATGGGATCGGTCTCATTCGATGCTCAGATGTTGTCCACATCAAAAAAAAAAGTGAAAAGTTGATGAAAAGTTTTGTTCAGGAGAGCCATTTTAAAGATTAGGTCCCTTTCTATTTGCGCTTAGAATCGTCGACTTCCCTTTCATAAAACGCGCATATCTCTGGCAGAGAACACTTTTGGGGCATGGGATCGGTCTCATTCGATGCTCAGATGTTGTCCACATCAAAAAAAAGATAACAGTTGATGAAAAGTTTTGTTCAGGAGAGCCGTTTTAATGATCAGGTCCCTTTCTATTTGCGCTTGGAATCGTCGACTTCACTTTCATAAAACGAGCATATCTCTGGGAGGGAACACTTCTGGGACAAGGGATCGGTCTCATTCGATGCTTAGATGTTGTCCAATCAAAAAAAGAAAATAAATGAAAATTGATTTTTTTTACCCTTAGGTCCCTTTCTCTACGCGCTGTCACATATGGGTACTGAAATTAAAGCTGTTTTTACTGAGAATTCACATACTTATACATTTTTTTGGCTTTTGGCTTAGATTAGGGCCAGAGCCGAAAAATAGTCCTCATGTTTAAAAAATAGGCTAAATAACAAACGCTAAATATAGGCATATGGGTAGTCTGTTTTACCATGAATTCAAATACTGATATATTTTGAAAATTGGGCTGCGATGGGGTCGTGATATATTTTGAAAATTGGGCTGCGATGAGGTCGGATTCATGGACCCAAGGGGCCCAAGGGTACGGTTTAAAAATTTTAATATTTTTTATTTAAATCACAACGTTTTTCAAAAACTTTTCATTTGAAAATGTAGATTATTTTGTTATTTGTTTCTTAGTCTTTGCACCAGTGCATTGTAACACGTGTTTAATTCATAATTTTTCTAAGAGAAAGGATTATCACGATTGTAAAGTTATCTTTGCTTGATTTACTTGTAATGCATTTCATCAAAAAGTGATAGTATGTCACTCAAATCGAGTTCTAAGAACAGATGGCTGTACTATGTGACAGGCAAAATATGAGATGCTTTCAGTTCAGTGAAATGTGACAAACTTTCATATTTTGCCAGACAGCCACCGGCAGAGCACCACCGTTCCACTCCATTACGTGGGGATCCTGTGGTTACGACCCTCAACACGTTATGTTAATATAAATCGTTATCGTATCCATGCATAACCATTTGGGATAGTAATAAATTTAATTTGCCACACTGTTTATATATTTTGATTTTTTTCTTTCTTCGGATAGACAACGTAACGGACATTACCGTACCTGACGGCACCAGTGTCACCTCAGGGATTTTATAAGCATTGCTTTTTTTCTTATTGTTTAGAAATGACAACAATTTTTTTTTGGTCAAATGAAGAAGACACATGTTGGAGTCTATTGTGCAGCTGCTGCTCGATCGATGTGGTTAATGTCAATGGCTTTTCTCATGTGGCAAGGAAAGCGAATTCCTTGGAACTGCAAAAGGCTGCTTGGCTGGTAGGCAGACAGGCTAGCTGGCCTGGGTGCTTAGGCGGCTGCTGCTGCTGTATTGCCAACACCAGCATGCAATGCTTACTTCCAGCATCCATGGACATTTCTTCTGCTTTTTTAGCAGCTAATCGCAAATGATATTTCAAAACGTGACCTATGAAAACAAAAGTGAAATTAATGCATGACATTCAAAGTATGTGTGGTGCTTTGTCTGATATGGATATGGTTGGGGTCCGATGGAAAAATGGTTGAATCGGATGAATGAATGAAATCTTCCTACACAGCAACATGGAGCAGCTAACATTTTATTCCATGAGACAATATTCGTTTATTCCGTTATTTTCTTCTTCTTTTGTTGTTGTTCGTGTAAGCCTCGATGTTAGTTTAGCCTTTTGCCCGAGCGATTGAATTTACCTAAAGACAGTGTTTCAAAACGAAAATGAGTGGCACTAATTAAATGGTTGCTGTGCCTATATGAGTGAGATCCCATGTGCTAACAATTGTTTAAAGCCAAATGGTTCAAAATTATTCTTTTTAGAATCTATTGTTATTTAATGTTGTGATACTAAGACGAACGGTCGTTATCTTGAACTCAGTAGTACTTAAAAATATAATTGACGTGCTGTTTAAAATAATAATAATAGGCGTGTTCTATTGGTACTCGCTAACTAAACTAGTAAGTTGTCGATTTAGGAGAATTTTTTTAAAATTTCTTGTACAAGAACTGGCTTTATGCATCATAAACCGTTTGATTTGAAAATTAAAATTTGAAGAAAAACCCTATTCAAGAAATACTAGAAGCGAGTACCATCCGATGCATTTTCGCTTCGCCCATTGGGTTGAAGATTGTTTGGCAGAAGGAGAAGAATTTTACCGAAAAATCGTGTTTTCAGGTAAAGCTCATTTTTATATCGGTTGCTATGCTAATACGCCAAATTGCCGCATATGCGGTTCAGAGAACCCACACGTGATTTTTGAGAAGCCAATGCATCCACAATGAGTCACTGTTTGCTGTAGACTTTGGGCTGGCGGGTCATTTTCTTCGAAACTACATTGGGTCATTTTCTTCGAAACTACTGCGCCATGCCCAAAGAATTTTTGATTTCAAAAATTCAAATAGCTCACCCTCTAGTTGTTTCTTTAAGTTAAATAAAAGTTTCTATTTATTTAATACCCGTTCTATTAATTTTATGGTCGTGTTGATCATTTTACTTTTACGATGTTAGGAAAGTACACAATTTGTCAACCTAAATTAACTTGGATCCTGGTGGCTAATCTCTATGATTGATTTTAGTTATAATACTGTTTCGGATTGTAAATGAACCAAATCGGGCCCACATATCATAAGTATTTAAAGACGAACTTTAGCAAAGATGAGACATATAAGACCTTTTTATAGCCCCAAATCATGATCTTGTGGTCCAAAAACGTCCTCTATGGTGCTAGGGAATATTTATCGAAATATGGTCACACAATTTGATACATGCAGATATTTAAATAATCTGGCTTAAAGGTGTGCTCGTACGTTTAGACTGTAGGGGCCCAAAAATCGGCTTGTATTGTCAAAACACATTTAAACAATTTTCAATATTTATTTATTTGGAAAATGTGGTTGAAATTCAAACTTTTCAAACTATTGGGCCCATAAAATGTTCTTATGGGCAAAATATGAAGCTAGTACCAGTAACAGATACGGGTTCAAAGTGAAACAAAATACACTACGAATTGATTTGTATTTATGATTTTCCTGGTTTGAACTCAGACTCAAGCATCCGAGACGCTTAAAACACGATTCTTACGCCGAAAATAGCGACCTCCATTAAATGTGGTTTTATGGGTACTGAAATAAAATAAAATTTTGTGACGAATACAAGTATGACATCTTTTTACGGGCTGTTTATATATGAGGCTCTTTATCGTTGCCACATGGGGCGGTCAAGGCATACGCCTTCTAATTCTATACGATTCGTGTGCCACTCTGTATACGATTTATGAGAGTCCTTATCGATCTCCCTCAAACGGGTGATACATTTTTGTAGTTTAATCAAAACGAAAAAAAAAACTACGACAGCCATTAAAATCAATGATGACTATACTCGTACTGCGTTGCAGTGGACTATGCGGAAGTTCCAACTTTCTAAACCAATTATCAGCATTGCCCCCGGCAGCTCGATAATTTCTTGATTATGGTTGGCTTTCGAGTGTCCTTTGGTAGCTGGTTTATCAACGAAGACAAAGTCAAAAGTTCTACATAAACCACACACAGAGAATAACAGAGGTTGCAAGCACCTCGAGTATTTCATCCGTACAACCGAATGTTAGTTAGTGCTCTGTAACGTTCAGTAATTGTAACTGAAGTTTCGGTAATACTAGGGGAACATTTCCCCGGAGAATTTACCAGAGGAGCAGACAGAACCTCGGAAATCCCACGACAGCCGTTTCTATGGACCGGATTGACCAGAAGCAGCAATCTTCGGCCAAGGGTTGTCACCCCGGCACACAGTTGTCGCTACAACAACAACAGTAACTCGGCAGACGCGCGTGGTTCTGGCTTAGCTAAGATCTGGATGGTGCAGCCGTCTCAATTCGTATTGGGTGCGAATTGACGATAACGTTCCAGACGTTTGTCCCACCTACTATCAGGGAGCAAATGACGTGATACACCTCTTCACATGTCCGACCAAGTCCACTCAACTGACCTCCAAGTCTCTTTGGACGCATCCAGTTCAAAATGAGCGTTTTCTTCACGTAGATATCGAAGTAGAAATCCCATAGACGAATAAGACTTACAATACCGCAGATATTGTTGTTGCAATAACTAGCTTTAAAGCGGTCCATCTACTCGGAGAAGTTCCGCCAAACTCCCGCGTAAATTACCTTTGGATGGAAAGGCAGGGCTGCAAAGGTTGGTAACGCTGCACTATTTAAATCCTCTTTTTGGTATCTCAAGCATTCATTTAAAAATCTAAATACTAACCTTCCAAATAATAAAGAGAATAAGCCGATTTCTCACACAGAAAAAAACGGTATTACGTTTTTGCAGCACAGTTGGTGCGCCACCCTGTATTTTAGGATTATGGAGAAATTGACAGAATATTGGGACGAGGCTTTTTCTTTACTATCTACTTAATCACTACCATCTCTAAACTTAAATCTTATTCTATTTCGAACCACTGTGCAACTTTGCCACAACCGAGGAGCATGAAATTTGCCAAACCTTCGTGAGTTTCTTCTTCTGTTGCCAGCATTACCTTTTGAATCTCGATAAATGATGGCCTATCCAAGTGCTACACAGAGGTTGTCTGTCTGTTCGTCTGTCTGCCGCTACCACCAACCAACCATCGCCATCATAGTTGATACAATCAAAATTTATTTATTTTATAACAAACGAATTTCTTCAAAGTCAAATTTCTTTTGGAGATGATACTGGTTGTTGCCGTTAGTGGTGGTGGTACTGCTGCTTCTGGTGGCCTTGTCGCCATCCTTAAAAAACTTTATGTGGCATCTGCAAGTTCAGCGGTAATTTATTTTGCACACCTGTATTTTTGATTATATTTGTGCATGTTCATGTGCCGCTGATGATGGTGGCGATGGTGACGGGGCACATCCTTTAAATCTACTTGATATTTTTCACTTGCCATTGACAGAGCTTCTGCCTGTCTTGTGGGAATTTTTAATGCTGCCTCGGTCTTTTGTATCCTAATGTTGCTTTTCCATTTAGTTTGATGCTTTCGATACTTGTTTGATGAATTTACACGCTGGGCACCTTGTCTTGTTTTTTTATTTTTTTTGAAGAAAGTCGAAATTTTTTGTTATTTTTAAAAATGACATTTAACAATACACCTCGTAACGATTAAGTTGTTCGCTTTTGTTAATAGATTGTTTGTCTGTTGAATTAACAGCTGAGTGTTAATGAAACTTAAACAGCTCACTGGTGGTAGACAACCTCTTCGGCGGTAGCAAAAGAAAGTCTAGGTGATTTTAACAAATTAATCTTCATGAAATTAAGGTATATTTATCTATTTTATATCATGAACTGAAATAAAACAATACAAATTGTTTGTTTTAAATCAATCACGATTTAGCTCAATAAATTTTATTCAAAAACGAAATAAGCTTCCAAAAAATGGCAGAATATTTAAATAAGGACTTGTGTAGAGTAATGATGGATAAACTTTATACTTAATACAATATAATAAAGTAATTGATGGAGGGACATCCCTGCCGTTGCCTGTGGTAGAGTTGTTTTCGAATTAATGTAAGAGTCATAGGTTAACCTAATACAGGGTGGGCAATGTAACATTATAAGTTTGAATCGGCTGTTAAAAAAGTAATGAACATTTTTTTAATTTTCTGGTTTTTTTGGAAAGGTTAAGCTTTGTCATATGCTTTATTTGAATTATTGAATCTGAATATGTGACATCGCATAGAGAAACGGACCTAAGGGTTAAAAAAAATCAATTTTCATTTTTTTTCTATTTTTGATGTTCAATTTCATCCAAAATATCATATTGTACAAGAAGTATACGAGGGCGGTTCGGAAAGTTCTTAGCCTATCAATGAAAGAGAATAGTTAATTTTTCAAAAATATTTTTTATTTTTCAATATAATCTCCTGAAACTTCAATAAACTTAGTCCAACGCTTATCTAGCAATTATATCCCTTGATTAAAATAGTTTTCCTCAAGGTCTTCAAAATAGTGGTTTACAACTGTAATTGCCATCTTCATTTGAGGTAAAAAGCTTGCCCGCAAGGATTTTTTTTAGATTTGGGAACAGGTAAAAGTCACTGGGAGCTAAATCAGGAGAATAAGGTGGGTGGTCAAGCAACTCGTACTTTAATTCGTTGATTTTAGCCATTGTTTAAACACTCTTGTGCGCTGGTGCGTTGTCTTGATGAAAAAAATATTTTTTTGTGTTGTAAGCCAGGACGTTTTTCTCGAATTTGTACATTTTATTGATGTAAAAGGTTGCAATAGTACTCTGAATTTATTGTTTTACCCTTTTGCAGATAGTCAATCAATAAAATACCTTTGAAGTCCCAAAAAACCGTTGCCATAACCTTACCAGCCGATTGAATTGTTTTTGCCTTCTTTGGGCACTTCCTCCAGCTTCAGTCCATTGTTTGGATTGTTCTTTTGTCTCTGGAGTATAGTGGTGGATCCATGTCTCATCAACAGTTATGAAACGACGCTTAAAATCCATTTTATTTCGCTGAAAACGATCCAAACAAGCTTGAGAAATGTGCATTCCTTTGCGTTTTTGGTCGACTGTTAACAAGTCCGGCACCCATCTTGCAGAAAGCTTTTTCATCTGTAGTTCTTCATGCAAAATTAAATGGACTCGATCATTTGAGATGCCCATGATATTAGCTATTTCACGCACTTTTATTCGTCGATCATTTAATACCTTATCATGCACTTTGGCTACAATTTCTGTTGTTGTTGCTGTTTTTGGACGTCCACTACGTGGTTCATCTTCAATGCTTGTACGACCACGTTTAAATTCAGCAACCCAATTTTTCACTGTTGCATATGAAGGAGCACTTTCACCTAACACATGCACCATATCATTATGAATATCTTGTCCCGGTAAACCTTTTTTATGTAAATATTTAATGACACCACGCATTTCTAATTTTTCCGTTGTAAAAAAATCGCGGATGCATCTTTTGTGAACAGCTGTTTCTATATGAAGGAGTTGCCAGATCAAAACAAAATTAAACATGTGTTCATAGCAGAGATGGAAGTTTATACCGCGCTTTTTGTGCTAGGCTAAGAAGTCTCCGAACCGCCCTCGTAATCTTTAAAATGGCTCTCCTGAACAAAACTGGTTTTTAACCTTAGATCCCTTTCTATATAGGAGACTTGCAAAATTAATGTTAATTTCGGATTCGTGCGAAAATTGTTGTTGCTTTTTAATTCCCATATGCATATCCACATAGTTGATGGAGGCCGATTTTAAACCCCGGCTTTAAAGCAGTAGGTCCCGGTCACTACTCACTGATTAAGAGAAGTTTATCCTTGTTCCTCATTGTTATGTTGTGGGACTTAAGTAAGGTGATACAAGACTTCCTTACTTAATGTTAATGTAATAGGATTCAGAACGAATAGTATAGGGAAAAACAAAAAAAATAGTAAAAAAAAAAAGACCAACTCTCTTAATATCCCAAGCGTAAAAGCCAATTTCAACATTTTTTCAGTGCTAACTACAATAATGGCACTGTTGATCAAAAGTATAAAATCGAGAATATTGTTGACGTATAAGTCAATTTTTAATGGTGTTTTGAATATGGTTCATCTCACGATTTCAGCCGGCTAGAGTGAAAACATTTTGACAATCGATCTAAAACCTACCAATATTTATTTCTAAAGTGGTAAATTTGCAAATCATATTTTTGGGGCTTAATGCATATATAACATTGTAAGACGATCTAGCCTTGTCGGTCTGCCTGGTGAAACCACGATTTGTTAAAACCAAAAAAAAGTTAAAAACTCGTTACTTTTCAAATATAGACATAAATATGTCTTAAGTTTGGTTTATATAGAAAATTTGACAAATCTAGAAGGAGAGCAAATACGAGGGCGACAGCAAAAGTAACTGGCCTAACATAAGAAGAACCGTTTTTTTGGAATCATTATTATTTATTTTTCAGCATAATCTCCTTCCAACTCAATACACTTCATCAAACGTTTTTCAAGTTTTTTAATTCCATCCGAAAAATAAGATTTTTCAAGACCTTCAAAATATGCCTCAGTTTCAGCAATAACCTCGCTATTGGACGAACATTTTTTGCCACCGAGAAATTTTTTTAAATTTGGAAACAAGAAATAACCATAAGGAGCCAAATGTGTTCTATATGGTGGATGCGGAGCAATTTCAAATCGTAATTCGGCCAGTTTTTGTTGAGTTAAAAATGCAGTGTGTGAAGGAGCATTATCTTGATGAAAAATAACTTTTTTTTCTAAATGCAGTCGTTTTATCTTGATTTCTTCACTCAATCTAATAATGCACAATAATATTCACTATTTATAGTTTTTCCTTTCTCATGATAATCAATAAATATTGATTATTTATTGATTATCTCAAAATACTGTGGCCATTACTTTTCCTGCTGACTTAACAGTTTTCGCCTTCTTGGGACCACTTTTACCTGCTTCTATCCATTGTTTTGACTGTTCTTTGCATTCTGGGATGTAGTGATGGATCCATGTTTCATCAACAGTTATGAATTGGCGCAAGAACTCTATTGGATTACGCTGATAAATCGCTAAAAGCTCCTCGGAATTGGTCCAACGGACGATCTTTTGGGGCAAAGTCAACAAACGCGGCAGCGTTCTTGCGGATAGCTTTTTCATGTGGAGTTCATCATGTAAAATACTCCAAACTTATTTTTCGTGTATTTTAACCATATCAGGAAGCTCTTAGCTTTATTCGTCTATCTTTAGTCACTTCATAACATATTTTTCTAATGTTTTCAATAGTAGTAGCAGTTTTCGGTCTTCCAGAGCGTTGTTCATCTTCCGTACTTGAACCACCCATTTTAAATTGTTGAACCCAGAATTTCACGGTGGAGTGAAATATTTGCATTATCACCTTGAACAGAATCCAATTCATCTTTGATTAATTGTGGCGTATAACCTTTCATATAAAAGTGTTTAATTACCGCACAAAACTCTTTATTTTCCATTTTTCAAAAATTATAAAACGTGTTTACTTCAATCACCTGTAACAAAGAAAATAATCATTAAATATTTCGGAAATTTTGACAGATGGCTTATAAAAGATTTCTTTTAAAAAACAAAAAGTTGCTAGTAAAACAGAAAATGTGCCAGGCCAGTTAGTTTTGCGGTCGCCCTTGTAGTTCTTCTTTGATGGGGACAAAAACTCAGAATCACATTTTCTCCTGAAGTGTTTATTATAAAACTACTCGTTAGATAATTAACTTTAAAATTATCTTATCTTGGTAGTCATAGACATATACGCACGTCCCATAAATGAGCGCAACATCACTGCAACATGCCATTAATTTTACGATTTGGCTCAAACCTAGGCCTTGGTCCTTACCCCGATGTTCGAGTATTTTGTGCAAAGTATATGGTTACAGTAAAATTTTCTCATAAATCAAAATATTACGTACGAGCCAATTTGGGACTCAGACCATCCATATGGGCCCAACAATTGGTCGATTTACCTATAACGCCTGTCCTAAATCTCAGCAAAAACTTTAAAATTACTCTATAATTAGAATCGCAGAAAAACTTGCTGCAATTTGAGTATACTAAATATGTCATTCCTTTCGAAACACCTTAATATTTGGATCTTCTGTGGGAAGGGCGATGGCATCTAAACGAAATTAAGTTGGACTCTGAAAGTTATCACTGTGGCCTGCTTGAAATTGGTAATATAAGGGCTGCTATTTATATTTCTAGCCTAATAATGAAAATGCGAATATTTATCATCAAAAATGGTTTTATTGCTTTTAGTATTCTCCAGCATGATTAATACACTTTTGCAGGCGCTCAAACCATTTATCGAAGCACTTTTTCCACTCCGATTGAGACACCTCCAATGGTTTTTGAACGCTTCAACAGCATCTTCTGGCGACGAAAATCGTTGACCACGCATTTTTTTCTTGATGTGCGGGAATAAAAAGAAGTCATTGGGTGCCAAGTCAGGGCTGTACGTTCGTTTTTCGAATTTCTCCGAAGACTTAAGGCAAACAAATTGCGGTGTACCACTCAGAATTAACTGTCCTACATTGCTCAAGCGCAACAGTCGCCACATGACCATTTGCTTCGAAGTGCTTCTTCCACGAACATCTTTCGTTGGATTTGGCTCGTCTTCGAAGACCCACACGGTCGATTGCTGTTGTGTTTTGTGCTCATACACATAGACCCATGATTCGTCGCCTGTGACGATCTTATAAACGTCTTTCGGAGCACCGTGATCGTATTTTTTCAAAATTTCTTTGCGCCAATCGACACGAGTCTTTATTTTGAGCGATTGTCAAATTGTGCGGGATCAAACGATAACAAAACTTTTTTACGGCCAGGTGTTCATGCAATATCTATCTCCTCTATCTCACGGCATGTCACATGAAGATCTTGTATTATCAGTTCACGCACGGCATTAATGTTCTCTGGCAAAATGGCCGTTTTTGGACGATCTTCACGACCTTCGTCTTTGTGCGAGCGTCGGCCACGATTGAATTCATTAAACCAGTGCCTCATCGCCATACAAAGATTTAAGTTGATCAATGCACTCTTGTCGTGATAATCCACATCGAAAGTTGTGAAAAATTATCGCACGAAAATGTTCACGAGTTAATTCCATTCTTTTGCCAAATAGATTTTTTCAAGTCACTGTAAATGACACAAATGATACTCGTACGTCAAAACGTTCTGAGTACGTTTATGCTAAAAAATGTCAAACTTTCCAATGGAAATGTCAGAAGGCTCCAGGCAACACTAAGTGTTGCCTAGACCAGAAATATATATAGCAATCCTAGTAAGGGAACAATGTTCCCGTCATGTTTTGGGAATAGTTTATTATTTGCAGTATTTGCTACTATTGGAGCAAGAGTTTTTACGCATCTGTACATAAAATTATTTTTGAATATTTGGCTCAGACCATTTATCTGAAAATTACAATTTCACACATTTCAAGTGCGGATAAATGGCGGTGGGTTTATAGGATTCGATTTGGCCGAACAAAATACAGCTTTTGTTTTTTAATGATATTTAATTGATCCCTATTTTATGATATTTGTCAATTAAAAATCTTAATTTAGTATACGGAAATTTGAAAAGTCAGTTTTTCAGATAAACAAATCATATATGGCCCGGAAAAATAAGCGTAACGGCTTTACTATACATATGGTGTTGATACGTATGTATCGCTCGATGAGCCATTACCACAAGTTACAGCAGCCCCCTTCGATTCAACAATAGCAACAAGTTGCTGAACAAGTTGCTTCATTTAGAGTGTTTATTTAAATGTATCTACTTGAGATTTCAAAACTAGTGTTTTTTGGTTTTTTTTTGTATTCAAACGTAATTAATTCGAAATTCAATATAATAAAGAATTTCGTTTACCGTATCTGAGAGCAAACAAAAACGAAAAACTTTCTACTAAACATGCGTATTGTTTTCGAAAAACAATTAGTCCCAAGCCTTCATTTCCTTCATTTTACATATGAACAACAGAAAAGAGAAGAGAAGAAAGAAAGCGATTGTCGTATTTACAAAAAATTATTTTGTTTTAAATAATACTAAATACCACATAAAAGCTTTTTAATCGCTTAATTCAAAGACACCAAAATCCCCTCTAAAGCCCACCAACCCCCTACGGTAGACATTTGCAACAAAACACTACTTTTCCCACTACCAAAACCAAAATTTCATGGATGATAATAAAGCTGGAAAAAAGTAAAAGCCAACAGCAAACTTATGATTCGAGGCGAGCACACACACTGCGAGCAACGAAAACTTCAATTTAGAGATAGATTCCAGACGACCAAAAAACTATGACTGCTACGGCGTAGGTAACCTTTTAATTCATGAACCGCAATAGATTTGCCTAAATGTATTAATAGCGTTTTTGTTTTTAATTCCGGTGACGACGCGCTGCTGTTAATGGTCGGTCATAATGACGCTTATGATGACGGGGTAAATAAACGTTAACAGCGTCGTTAGTTATCTCTCTTCATCGCCCGTTTTATCTACCAGTGCGGCACAGAAAACGCGCGTTTACTTTTAAGCAGTAGTTAAGTGACAAATGTTTAAACGTTCATTAGCTTGCGTTGTCATTTGTTCGCGAGTTCGTCTGAGTGTTGCAATCCGTATACGCATAACTTATGTGCTCATAATAAGGCATGAACATTTATGCCACATGTGGTGGCATGCGACCACTTGTCTAAGAGTCTGTTTATGTTTAACCGGTAGTAAAACATAACGATCTTGTTGATGCCTTTATAAGCCATTGTCGTAAATTTTGATAGCTTGTGTCTGACAGTTGTTTTGCTAAAATCTATTAATATTTATCAAAATTTGGTATTGATGTCCTGTCAGCATCATCATATTTTTTTGGCATGCTGACGTCTTCATTGAAGATGATCGGCTGCTGTGCGAAATAATTTGTAGTGGGCAACGAATACTAACTGAATAGGCAGGGTTTGTGTCTTAAGTCTTTTGTTTTTGTGAATGTTTGCAGTTGCATTTTTAATGGGAAAAATGATGTGTCAAGGCTAATGGCATATTTAATAAAAAACAAATAAAAACGTCGTTAAGTTCGGCCAGGCCGAATCTCATATGTCCTCCATTGTGGATTCGCTATCCATAACTTTGTCAAAAAAAACTCCGCCAGATCTAACAAATAAATCTTTCAGCATATTTGGATTTGTAGCAAAATTTGCATTAAATTTTAGAAAGCATATGTCCATATTTAATAGTGAGCGCTCGTTTTGACCATACTGTCCGTTTATTGGGCCCCAGGGTGAAAGAGTCTTAGCCTTAATCTTAGCCAATTTTTCGAAATTAATCTATGTTTGGATTCGTAATGAAATTTGTTTTATTTTGAGTTGCCATATTTACTGGTAGTCTCTTCTTTTGTAAATATGGTCCGCCCCAAAGGCTCCTTAGGAGGCATTTTAGCCTAAATTTCAGCCAGAACTTCGAAATAAATCCATATTAGGATTGGATTACATTTTCCACAACTATTTAATACTGGAAGCTTCTTTTTTTGGGCCCTAAGGTCCATGAGTCCGACCGCAGTGTTAGTTATTTTTTTTTAAAGTCTTTATTTGGAATCTAACGGGTTTTTCAACAATTTCGTATATTTATGACCTTTCAGTGCCAAAACCTTATACGAAGTCAACATTTTCGTCATGGTAAACTTCACTTACAAGCAACGGTTGGAAATCATTAAAAATTACTACCGAAATTCCAAGTCGGTGGTCGCAACTTTAAGAGCGCTTACTCCAATTTTCGGCCGTAATAATATAAGTAGTTCCACGTGCTATAGTGGATGAATTTGGCTCCGAATATGCACTTTTGGATGTTCCGGCGCTAAAGAGGCGTACCGCTCGAAGCGACGGAAATATCGCAGCCATAAGTGTATCCGTTCAAAATGAGCCAAATCAGTCGATTTCACGTCGTTCTCAGGATTTAGGCATCTCTTAAACCACACTGTAGCGTATTTTGCGAGAAGATCTCTACCTTCATCCTTATTTAATCAAACTGACTCAAGAACTAAAGCCTCTTGATCACTTAAAACGCCGAAACTTCTCCAATTGTGATCTGGCAAAGCTTCACGAAAATCCAGAATTTCATCGAAAAATCATCTTCAGCGATGAAGCTCATTTCTGGACGAGTGCTACTGTCAATAACGAAAAAAATGCGTTATTAGACAGCAACAAACACACATGTGCTTTAAGAGACACAATTGCAGCCGTCAAAAAAATCTGAATGGTGTGGTTTTCATGCCGTAGGTGTGATTGGGCCGTATATTTTCGTCGATGAAACCAATCGTCATGTTACCGTCAACGGATAGCGCTATCGTGCTATGTTAGAAAATTATTTTTGTCCAGACTTGGATAAGCTTGACAACGCCGATATGTGGTTTCAACAAGACGGTGCCACTAGCCACACGGCACGTGTAACAGTCAATTTACTAAAAGGCAAATTCGTTAAACGTGTTATCTCGAGAAATGGTCCTGTCCAATGTCCACTTGTTCATGCGATTAAACGCCATTTTATTTCTTTTATGAGGCCACATCAAGTCATTGGTCTATGCCAACAAGCCAACAGCTTCAGACAAGCTCAGAGTTAATTTCCAACGCGAAATTGCCAACGTTCCAGTCGACATGTGTGCAAGAGTGGTGTAAAATTGGTTCCAATGAATAGATCGCAGCACACGGGCTCGTGGTGGTCATATGACCGAAATTGAATTTCATTCTTAAAATGAAGCATTTGCTCTATGGCTGGAATTAATTTGAACTTTATATGTGACGTGCAAAATAGAAAGGGACCTAAGGGTAAAAACCAGTTTTGTTTAGGAAAGCCATTTTAAAGATTTAAATACGTGTATCTTAGGTGTAGAATCGTCGACTTTACTTTCATAAAACGTGCATGTCTCTGAGAGGGAACACTTTTGGGTCATGGGATCGGTCTCATTCGATGCTCAAAGTGCAAATTGATTTTTTTACCCTTAGGCCCCTTTCTCTATGCGCTGTCACATATATTATATATTCTGCGTTTTATTAACATATAAAATTGTAATGTCCTTAATGGATAACCCTGTATTTTCAATACAATATAAATATAAATAAAATAATAAAAAAATTATAATAAATTAAATTTCATAAAATTTTAAAAAAAAACAGATTTGTTAGTCCTTAACGAGCTAAAAAAAAATATTATATAGGATGGTCCAAACATAATGCACAATATTAATTGCGAGTTACACCTTAACGTCAAGCTTTTTGTCCAACTTAATTTGACATTTTTTTGATTCAGTGTTTGACAAATTCAACTAAGGAGAGGTACACAATTGAGCAGCGTGCTAAAATTGTTGGTCTTTTACGAAAATAAGCGATGAAATCAAAATGCATTTAGTGCCCTTGTGATTTTTTTTAATCAGATCAAATGTGTCCACAATCCGGAGAATTGTTTGAAAATTTCAGCAAAACTGGTCTGTAGGAAATACCTCTGCACGATCCCCCAGTACATTCTGCCATTGGGAGGCCGTACTTTTTCGAAATGAAGGTCGGCCAAGCAGTAAACGGGAATGGTGTTATCTTTCGTGAGATGATAAGGGATTTATTGTAGCCGAAAATTGAGGATATGGACCTAGACGATATGTGGATTAAACAGAATGGTGACGCTTGCCACACCGCCAACGAAGCAATGGCTCCTTTGTGTGAGAAATTCAGTGGCCGTATTTTCTCACGTCATGGAGATGTTAATGGGCCGCCACTATCATATGATTTGACAACGTTGGACTTCTTTCTTTGGGGATATTTGAAAGGAAAAGTGTACGTTGATAACAATTCAATAGTTAAAAGATGATCAAATTCGGCACATTACCTACATCGAACCTCTATTATGTCTCAAAGTTATTGAAAATATGGACCATCAGATAAAGGTATGCCACAGAAGCCGTGGCGAGTATTTGGCCGATATTTTGTTTCAAACGTAATTGTCATCGAACTTTCTATAATATCTAGAAAGATCAGGATCATTTT
This sequence comes from Hydrotaea diabolus, assembly GCA_963513945.1. Taxonomy (NCBI): domain Eukaryota; kingdom Metazoa; phylum Arthropoda; class Insecta; order Diptera; family Muscidae; genus Hydrotaea; species Hydrotaea diabolus. The sequence goes on from OY740719.1 coordinate 134,330,839, forward strand.
CTAAAAGTTTTTTTTTTTTATTTACAATTAACATTGTGCGTTTTAGTTGGACCACCTTTTTTTAGCGTAAGATAAATGCTCTAATGGGATCAAAACCCGGTGACTTTTTTGAATTTATGTTTAGCTCGTTTATTAATTTCGGCCTTTTTCTTTATCCGATTGAACAGGGATTAACCGTTTCGAGACCTCTTGCATCTACATTTTTTTAGAGGACAAACTTAGTTTTTAGTCTTAATTTTTAACTTCACGGCTGGAAAATTGTAAATTGGGCGGCATATTTGTAGGAAAGAAAAAGGTGTAAATGTTTCCTCTAGGAAAACTTTAAAAGCAGATGCTTTGCTCTTATCAGCTCGGCACCAAGATTCACCAGGTTTCATTTTATTAAGGTTTTTAAGAATATTTCTTTGTCCTCAAAAGATTAGAGACATTATTTTTAACTGGGCTTAAATTTTTAAAAAAAACTGCTTACAGTACCATTCCAGTAGTATTTAAGATTTTGGTCAGGTGAACAGCTGCTCTATTGAAATTGGTTTTGTCTTCTGGATGTCTAGTACTAGGCCAGACCTTTCTATGAACTGTCTTATTTCCGTTGAAACTCGAAAGATTTTCAACAGAAATTCAAATTTATATTCTTAGTGAAATTTGTTGTGATTGAAGTAGCCATATAAACTATTGATCGTTCACTTTTGATCAAACAGGCCGTTTTTTGGGCTGCTATGTCAATACTTATACGTTGCCGCTGAAATTTTATACAGATTTGTAAAACATATGCATGCATCGAATTGTTATGTAATTTAATTATCTTTCAGTGACTATTTCGCCATGATAATTAGTATACATTTAAGGACAATAAGGACAATATTGGCCGCAAAAGCTAAAACGTTCAGCCACTAGTCCTAAGGGTTTGTTGATCAATTACACAAGTTATACCCTACACCACCACACCGTGGTACAGAGCACTATGATTTAATACTGATGTTTGCAACACATTAAAAGAATGGAGGTAGATCCTATGTTAAATGTACCGACCGACTCAGAGTCACTATCTGTTTTAATTGAGACGGGCGTACGTCTAAAACTTGGTGTATTTTTCAAGTTTGGAGCAAGGAGGAACCCTAATGAGTATCGTTTTAACTATCTAGGAAGCAGACTCTACGATGATATCAATAACCTAGCAGAGATTCTTAAAAACTCTCGCTAAATTCACAAATAAATCGTAATGGTTCAGTAGTGTCTTTAGGAATAATTGATAGCGATAATTAACTAAACTTCCCTTGCCCTCATTCATCATTTTTTTAAAAGGTCGATATTGAATGTGAACCACGCCTAAACGTCAAGTTCATTTCTGCATTTCATTTCATATTTCTCAATTTAAGACTAACTCAATTTGAACCATGGGAAAAAACATAGGCGATTAAAGCGTTAAAGTTATTCAGGCTTATTATGAAAATGAAAATCAATTTTCGACGAAAATCATCTTCAGTTTCACCTCAGTGGATTCCTCAATAAGCGGAATTGCCGCATTTGGGCGAATGATATTCCAAGAGTGATTGTCGAAAAAACAATGCACCCACAAAGAGTTACTAACCTAACTTAAAAAATACACAGAAATTTGGCTTAGGTTGTCATGATACGAGTATTTTTTTTTTTTTTTGATAGATACCATGTCTAATATTCCGATGGGTTAAGAGTCACTATCTGATCGTTTTATCTCAATTACATTCAAATCGAAATAGTGCCTATGCAATAAGTACAAAAAGATGTTTTGATCATACTTTATGTCATTTAAATATAATTTATGTCCGTCTCAATTTGATACGATTTTTAAAAGCATATTACGAGTTATAGTAAGACGACAAAATTAGAGCTAAAAAAAAGCTATGTTCGGAAAAGTGACCTCTGACACGAACCCAACAATTTGGCCTTTTAATGACTAAATATACTGTAATTAAGAAAGTGTGCTGTGCAAAGTGTGACAAAGATCATTAAGTGTGAATTTAAATTTTTTGAGAGAAATTTTTTTTGTACTTTGTCTGTTAGAAATGTAAGACTTTTAGCATGTCGTGTAGAAACTAGAGGGATCTGTGTGTATTTATATGGGACTGAAAAAACGTGACATGTGGATCCGTCTTGATAAAACCAAATATCGTTTATGTCATTCTCTTGAATTTATGGAAACAAAAATTCGTTAGACATGTCGCGGTAACTCTAACCGTTTGAAGAAAAATGGGCAATGATGCTGCCAGCCTAAAATCCGCACCAAACTGTGACTCGTTCTGGATGCATTAACTTCTCAATAGACACGTGTGGGCTCTCTAAAACCAATATGCGGTAATTTTGCTTATTGCCATAGCCACCGAGCTTCATCTAAAAAAACACTATTTTTAGGTATAATTCTTCGTCTCCAGCCAAACGATCTTCAGATCATTGGGCGAAGAGAAGACAGCTCGGATGTTGTTCCATTATTAAATGACAAAGTTCAACCTTTCATATAAAAGCAGAAATTTTAATAAATCATCAGTACCTTTTTTAATAGCCAATTTAAATTTTAAATTTTAAATGGCCCACATTTATATTTTTGTACCGAAAAAAGTGTTACGCGTAGAAAAAACATTTTGGTCCCTACATATGTTTTGACCAAATGCGTTTTAGGATTTTTTTTAGTCATTTAAGCCATGTCCGCCTGTGAGGCTGGTACCTTCCTTCTGGTTCCTCCCACACATATGTACCATTACGCCTACTTTTGGTATTATTGAAATATCTTTAAAGCAATTCATACGATTTGACTTAAATCAATACTTCAGAACAGGGGTTAAAGCTTAACTTAGTGAAAATACTTGGATTCCTAGCCAGGCCCCTTTTGGTACCTCCCAGATTTCGTGTGCAGATAAGAACTCACATAACCCTGCTCCATTATATTTTTATAAGGGCTTAATACATGTACGAAAAGAGTAAATGACACGCTCCATACTGTAACCTCCCCATCCCTTACAAATGCAGCACCACTTTCTTTTATTGCAGTGAAAATGGCACGCCCCTTTCTGGTAACTCCAGTGCAAATATACTATTCGGCCACTGCAAATGCACCATTCCTCCAATGCACAAGCACTATTCATGCTTTTCTGCTGAATAGTAATTAGAAAATAGAATATTATTTTGACTAGCTGATGAAAACTTAAAGCCACGCCCCTTCTTGTACCTTCAGCACACACGGTTCTATCCGAGCGTAGATTAAAACCTTCACAACTTTTTTCCTAATGCATGAATTTCTCTTGAATTTTGTTTACTGCAATATACTTATTCGATCTTGATATGCGCATTAGGCCGGGTCGAATTTTTTTCGCATAAAGCGGATAGCAAAAGCGAAAACTATAGAAAATTCTAAGAAAGTTTTGCCAAGAAACCATGGGTCTAAAATTAATTCCCAGTTCGCGCAGAGCGACTTTAGATTTTGAGGTCATACTTATTAAATTGTACTCAAAAACCTATAGTTTTAAAAATAACAGCATGCCATGCAAATAATGCAATAATAGCAGGCTTTTGTAACTTATTTGTTTTTTCACGTGGCTGAGCAAAAAAAAAAAAACAATCGTACGGTACTCTTACCACACAAGTGGTCTGCGTTGAATAAACAATAGTGTGTTCTAAATAATTTTTTTTAAGTTTTAAATAGTTTTCGATTAATAAATTATAATGGAAACGTCTGGAATGTCAGTTGATTCCACCAATTTTGAAATTGATACAATTTCAATGAACTCCGGGTCTTGTGTTCTTCCCAGTCTGAATATTGGCTTGCCAAGAGATTTAAGTGATCTAAATCTACCAAGTAATCGTGGCTGAGCAAAAAACAACAAAAAAAAAGCAATCGTACGGTAATCTTAACAAACAAGTGGCAAAAAAAAATTTGGAAAATTTGGAATAAACTAAACATTCCGTTAATCAATAAAAAAAGTGCCTCGAAAAAACTGAAAACATTGCTAAATAAATATCATAATGAAATAAAATTTAAAAGTAGACCAAGTAAGAATTTTAAGGAGTCAAAGTCATGTTGAATAGACAATTGCACTGGTTTGTTTGTTTATTACACTTTAATGAACTTCCACTTCGTCACTTGTTCTCCGCATTGGAAAAGTCCACTACAAGCGGACCGCGCACAGCTAGTGGGATAATAACAAAGCAAATCGAAACATGCGAGCAGATGGCGGTAAGCAAACAATTGTTTTAAAGAGCCTAACATTGTATATTTTGATCAGAGCTAAATAAATAACATCTTTCTGTAGGCTGTACCCGACTTTGAGGCCATTTCGTTGGGAGATATGCCTCCACCCATTCATAAAAAAACGCTCTCGACTGACGTTCAGTACTTGTATCGAATGGCAAATGCAGTTTGTAATGGTTTCTGCCCCGAAAATTTAGCCAGTATGAAACCGGGACAAATTGTGCACTCTCGATGGCTAACAAAGGCAAGCAGACTCTTACGTTTATACGTGACAACTAGTTCACCATCAGCGAATTTAAAAACTATGGCAACTTACATAATGAAAGTTTACGTACCGATGTACTTTAACATTAAGTTCTACAACTCAGTGGTATACGGTAGTCTCTTGTTTTTTAAATTTATACAGTCCACGCGATATTTACCACCGACGCTGCGAGAAATTGTTAACACTGTAATCCGAAATAATTCATACTTCGCTCATCCTGAAAATATCTTCCTGGCAATGCTTTATGATAAGAGAAAAGATGTTCGCGAAAGAGCCATAAAAAAGATACTACATTATCGTGATAAAGTTTGTGATTCGACTAATCTAAGGGTTTATGATTTTGAATGCTCAGACTACTTTGATCTGGTTGACCTAGATGATGACAGTGTTTTGTCTGAGCCTCCATTCTCAGCAAACATCCCATACGAACACTTGTTGCAGTTTATTGAGTCTGATGATCCGCCGCTTCCTGACCCAGGGATTCCATGTCATACGATATCATGGCCGTAACTATAGAAAGTCGTACTACAACACCACGCATGGAATCCAAAAAAGACTTTAAAACCTAAAAACACTAAAACTAGAAAAGATTCCCAGTCATCAGCAAAAAACCAATGTCTGTAACTTGCACCACAAAAACATTTAATTTTTTGAAAACTTAATTACAATAATAAAATTTTATTTTCGATCCACCGTATTTTCCACAATTTTAGCATTTTTTTTAAAAAATATGGGAATATCTGTATGCCTGTATGCATACATAGAAGCACAAACTTTCGTTATAATCGAAGAAACCAAGCACAATTCCGGATCGCTTCGTATGAAAGTATAGTTTTTGAGTACAATTTAATAAGTATGACCTCAAAATCTAAAGTCGCTCTGCGCGAACTGGGAATTAATATTAGACCCATGGTTTCTTGGCAAAACTTTCTTAGAATTTTCTGTAGTTTTCGCTTTTGCTATCCGCTTTGTTGTTTTTTTTCCACCCATACAAATCGACCCGCCCTAATGCGCATAAGAAACATATGGTCACCAAGGCCCATTCTAGCACCTTTACGAGATTTCGATAAAATCGGTACTCTTCAACTAGTGTGAAGGCCAAAGGAAGGAGCTTTTAAATTTCATATGTGGGTGAGGGTATATGTATGTCAGATCAACCAACTTACTTGATTGTACTTATATACCTTTCAGCGATGTTTGTGTGTAATTTGAATAAGGTATGTCAGATTTGAGGAATCAACAATGATACGAAGGTTGCTATATATATTTATTAAGTGTTGCCTGGCGCCATCTGACATTTCCATTGAAAAGTCTGACATTTTTTAGCATAAACTACTCAGAACGTTTTGACGTACGACCATAATTTGTGTGACTTGAAAAAATCAATTTGGCAAAAAAATGGAATTAACTCGTGAACATTTTCGTGCAATCATTTTTCACAACTTTCGACGTGGATTATCGCGACAAGAGTGCAACGATGAACTTAAATCTTTGTATGGTGATGAAGCACCATCCTATAGCACTGTGAGAGCTGATTAAATGAATCGTTTCAACCGTGGCCGATGCTCGCTCAAAGACGAAGGTTGTGAAGGTCGTCAAAAAACGCTTGTTGTGCCAGAGAACATTGATGCCGTACATGAACTGATAATGCAAGATCGTCATGTGACGTACCGTGAGATAGAGGCATCCTTGGGTATTTCTTCCACCAGCATACATTCGATATTGCATAAACACCTGGCCGTAAAAAAGGTTTGTTCTTGTTGGATCCCACACAATTTGACAATCGCTCAAAAAAAGGCTCGTGTCGATTGGTGAAAAAATACGATCGCGGTGCTTCAATAGACGTTTATAAGATCGTCACAGGTGACGAATTATGGATCTATGCGTATGAGCCCGAAACAAAACAGCAATCGACCGTGTGGGTCTTCGAAGACGTGCCAAATCCAACAAAAGTTGTTCGTGGAAGAACCACTTCGAGGCAAATGGTCGCCTGTTTCTTTGGCAAAACTGGTCATGTGGCGACTGTTCTAATTGAGCAACGTAGGACGGTCAATTCTGAGAGGTACACCACTATTAGTTTGCCTGATGTCTTCGGAGAAATTCGAAAAACGATCAAGAGAAGACGAATCATTGTGCACCATGACAATGCGAGCTCGCACACATCGGCTCAACCCAGCGCCTTTTTGACCGGCCAAAATGATGATGGGTCATCCGCCGTACAGCCCTGACTTGGCACCCCATGATTTCTTTTTATTCCCGCTCATCAAGAAAGGAATGCGTGGTCAACGATTTGCGTCGCCAGAAGATGCTGTTAAAGCGTTCAAAAACCATCTTGTGGGATGTCTCAATAGGAGTGGAAAACGTACAAATCATGCTGGAGAATACTTTAAAAAACAATTAAACCATTTTTGATGATAAATATTAGCATTTTCATTATTAGGCCAGAAATATAAAATTACTCTGTACTTTACTTATTTAAGTCCCACAATATCCCATTAAGGAACAAGGAGGAACTTCCCTCAAATCAGTTAGCTGTGCATGATTCAATTCTTTCACAGACCGAGACCTACTGTTTAACGCCGGCCCTTAACGGCTAATGCATTTTATAGAGAAGTTTATACATGACTTAGAGATAAATCTCTTACCCTTAATCTCGTAAAGTCGCCGGCATTTACGAGGATGAAACCCGACGCTAACAATTGTAAGATGTTCTTACCCGTGGTTGTTCAATGGCATTTTAGTCGTGCACACTTCCATCGCAATCGCGGCGACATTAATCTAGAGGCCAGCTATTGTTTGTGAACTTTTTAAAATTTGTCACAGTATGTATGATTTGAGCTGCTAATAACCAACCCTAACAAAATTTGATATTTTGTTAATCTTTTTTTAATTCAGTTCCCATTATATGATAGTATCAGGCATCATACAAAATTTCGTAGCTTAGCTGGTTCACATGATACTAAATCAACGTTTTCTTTCTTTCCAGTTGACGCATTCACCATGAAAATGGGCCAATCTGTGCGTTACCTCTTCTGGGCTGTACTTTACGGTGTCGTCTACTTGGCGACAGCCTCCGAAGAAGAATTAATGGATTTCGACTTTAGCGATCTGAAAGAAATCGACTGGAACTATGACAACGATAATAGCCAGGAAATGTTCGGTAAAGGCAGTGCGACAGCCCAGGAAAACCTTATCACTTTCGATGATGATCTCGATTTAATGGAAGACAATAAGGTGCACCCTTTCGATTGGCGTGAAAAGATGTTAAGAAATGCCTTGTCCAAAGCTTTAACCAATAGAGCCGTCAGACAGAAGTTCATCGAAGTTATGCCTATACTAAGAGTTTTGTCGAAACAACAAAAATTAGCCCTATCCGCATTGATAACAGCTCAAGTCAGCGCCAAAAAAGGCCATGAACTCCGATTGGACCAGGTGAGTAGAAAACTACAATTATCCTATGTTTGTATGAAATGGGAACAATGTTTATGCCCTTTTAGGTTCGCATGATGTTTGGCGATGACAAGTCATTAATTTTACCAATTGTCTATGATATTGCCAATTTAGTGCGAAATTCCGCTAAGAAATATATCGAGTTTGATTATACTTTAGCCGATTTGGCCAACTTTCCCAAAACGAAGGTCTCCTATGAAAGAAGGAATTTGGATTTAACATCGGCCGAATTGGCCGAAGAGAATGCCAATGAGGGTATTGGCACTTTGCCGGCCTCAGCTAAAATGACACAAGACGGCGGCTTGGAGGACTTTATGGTCGATATGCCCGATGAGTATTTGGATCCCATGGAAATTAATAAAGAATTGCAGGTTGTGGAAAACGACAAAAATAACAGAACAACTTTAAAAACAGTTGAAGCTGCTGCTACTGAAGTAAAGAAAACTGTAGGCGATAGTAAAGTTGATGTAAAGAAAATAGGGGATGCTAAAATTGATACAAAGAAAAACAAGGCTGAAGAGGTGGTTGTGGCAGATCCCATGAAAATTAATCGAGAACTACAAAAAGATGTGCCCACTTTGCAATTGATCAAAGCCAGTGCTGCTGCCCTGGAATTGGGAAAACTTTCCACCACAAAGCCCACGAGGTCGAAAACAACCACCACACCCTCGCCGCTTAAAAGGACGCGAAGATCTACGGAAAATACAGAATTCGTTCACAAATTAGTACGTTCCGTGCCGTCGTCGGTAAACGAAGCCGATCTTCAGAGAGGTCTAGCAGGTCGTACCTTAAAACTAAATTCCACCGCTTTTGCCACACCCAAAGAAACAACTCTGACGCCCTCTTCAACCCCCGCCTCAACAGATGATGCGGCTCAAACCCAAGAAGGCTTAGACTTAGAACCCTATCAGCTGGTTGAAAATATAGCATTTGCCAGCTTAAATGGTTCCGAAATCACTCTAAGCGAGGATGCCGACAATGATAACGAAGCCACTGTCGACAATGAAGAAAATCCCGAAGAGGCCTTACCCACTCCCGAGGAGTTAATAGCAGGACCCCGTTATCGTGTGTCGGCTAATAAATTAATAAACATGCGACCCTCCGCCAGTATGCCTAAAGGTAAACGTGTTCCGCCCAAAATACGTGCCCGACCCCAAGCGGGAAGTGGAGTTCCTCCACCAAAGAAATGTGAGCGCTTCACCGCCTCGATGTGTATAAGAACTGAAGACTATCCCATGTAAGAAAAATTATTGATGGCAAGGGAAAAAGGTTTTATGGGATTCCATTTTCTTAAACATTTCTTTATTTTATACGGGGTTTATTTATTTAAGTTTCGTAGTTAGTTTTAATCTAGATTATATTTATTTTATTATTTATTTAAAACTGAGATTATATTTTGCTAATAATTGAGCTTAAAAGTATGCTTTGTTTAATGGGGGAAAAATAAAAATGAAGATAAACCAAAGACAGTAGAAGTTTTAAACGACAACCAGTCGCATGTGTAGTTAGGACTTTGAACAATAGATGGGGATATAGTAAAATTTACTTTTGTTCTGTTCTCGTTGGTAGACCTAAAGCAACTAACATCTTACAAAACATAATCGATTATAAAAGGGGACTGAGAGAAAATCCTTGTTGACATTCACCAATTTTTAAAAAATTGGACTAAGGCACTTCATACGAGTACATGCATTATAGATCTTTAGAGCCCGAATTCAATTTTTTTTATTTGAAAACTGTCAATCGCACAACCTTTTTGAAATTAATATTTTTAAAATTAATACTTTTAATACTTTTTGTATAAAATATATCGAAGAAATCATAAAAATTGCTTGAAATTAAAAGAAAAAAATAATTTATGATACGATTTTTAAAATTAATATAAAAGGAAAACACATAAGGGTGGTTAAATTTAAGGGGCCGATTGAATTTGTCGCGCAAAAGAGCCATTGTTTCGTTAGCTGTGTAACAAGTGGCACCGTCCTGTTGAAACCACATATCGTCCACATCCATATCTTCCATTTCGGGCCATAAAAAGTTCGTTATCATCTCACGATAGCGAAAACCATTCAGAGTAACTGCCTGACTGGCCTCATTTTGGAAAAAATACGGCCCGATGATGCCGCCAGCTCATAAACCGCACCAAACAGCCACTCTTTGTGGGTGCATTGTTTTTTCGACAATCACTCTTGGATTATCAATCGCCCAAATGCGGCAATTCTGCTTATTGACGAATCCACTCAATGTGCCTCATCACTGAAGATGATTTTCCTCGAAAATTGATTTTCATTTTCATAATAAGCCTGAATAACTTTAACGCGTTGCTCGCTTGTGTATCTTTCCATGGTTCAAATTGAGTTAGTCTGAAATTGAGAAATCTTAAACGAAATGCAGAAAAAAACTTGACGTTAAAGTGTGGTTCACATTCAACATCGGCCCTAAAAATTTAACCACCCTTTACAATAATTTGAAACAAGTAAAATCAATAAGTTTAACCAGTCCTAATAAACCCTGCGCCGTGAGTTAAAGTGGTGCGATTTTTGTGTCTATCCAAAAGTCCGAGTACAATCTCAGACAAATCTGGACCCAAACGTCCGCCCACAATCTTAGCCAAAACTTCAAAATTAATCGGTTTATTTATTTTTAATATTCGACCTTTGACAGATATTCTTCTAACAAATAATACTCAAGCTTAATCTATACATATAATCTTAATCTATATTTGGAACCATGGCAAAATTGCCTTAATTTAAGTATCCACATTAGGGTGGGTCGACTAAGCAATCGATTTTGTGCCATCAATTTTTCGATAGCTTTGGCATGAGCAAATAAATTTCCACTTCGACATATCAAAGACATCTTTTTTGAGGCTCAACTTCAATTCAATTTTTTAATGTTTTCACAACTTTTTTTTAAGGTTTTTAGGAGGTAATAAAAAAATACTTTTTTTAAAAGCATTACCATTCCAAGGTTCCATAAAAAATATACATTGCCACATAAAATACCAGTATAACAGATGAGCGCGTGAGAATTTATGTACGACTGATTCGATTCTCTATGATTCGCTTTTTTTCGAGGTACCTTCAGTCCCCAAAAGGTAAACTTTTCCCTGTGCCGATTTCACTCATTATCAATCACAAACAGCTCATGGTCATAAGCCATCATCATCAGACTCCGAGCTCTTTTCGTTTGACTTCTCAAGCGCTTTTAAAAGACAAACGGTCGGACATTTCTAGAACATCTAAAATGTTTACAGCGATTACCTTTATACTCCTTTATTCTTTATAGGATAAGCGGCCAATATTTCGAGGTGCTTGAAATGGAATGAAGGGTGGAGGGTAAAAAAATCTAACGGAGTAGGTTCTGATATGTTAGTGCTGCAGGCTGGGCTGTGGAGTTTTTCAAAAATTGGACGAATTTGTTCCGACTTCGGATGTTATAACGATTCTGGACTTAGAAATACTTAGGGTTCCGACTTAATAAATTTAATAAGGAAATTTTAGGATAGGAACCCTAATAAAATACCCTTCTATTATAGAGGATTGAACAAAACACCTTTTCTAAAATCAAAAATTTAGACGGGTAGTTCAAAAATACACAGCGTCGAAAACAACAGCTTTAGTGGGCCCGGGCCTTTTAACAGGTATGCCACAAGGGAATTAAAGGAACAATGTTGACATGTTGTATACTGCTGACCGATAATGATAAATTGGACTATCATTTTTCAGAGAACTTTCAAAAGTCCACATAATGTAAGATTCTAGATAAGTTTCAAAGAATACTCAGACCTCGCTATAAATTAAATGTTACATGTGCTGTCCTTGAACATCATAAAAAGGCAGAATGCTGCAGAGAGTCTATAAATGTGACAAGACTAACCCAAATCTCGATTCCTGATATTCCAGGTTTTGTTCACCATACACTAATCGGAGAGAAACACATGGTACTGTCGCACTCCTGGCAATAGGAGGTGTGTCGACTTCACACTGTAGTTTCAAAATATAACAGACAAGTAGGTTCTGATGCTATTCCAACGATTTGTAATAAATGCTTGCGAGGACTTCCCAATCATCTTTGTGTTTATAGTTTTTTTTCTATGTAATGGAGAAGTAGTAGAATGGCTGTGCTTACCTAAGTGGGCAAAAAATATGTATGACCTCTTACAGCCCAACTGGCATCATTAATTTGCATTTTGCCCAAACCTTTTTTAACCCTTATTTGGGTTAAGGGTCACAGGGCCACTATTGGCCTGGGACCAACAGTGCAGACCGAAAATAATAAGCATACTTGATTGCGTCTGATTAGAAGTTCTGCGTTGCAACTTAACGTGGGGAGTTAGCTGACCTTGTAGATATCGGTATTGACCATCATAGGAACTATAGAGAAGCAAGCTAATTTGATGAAGCGAGCTAATTTGATTTGGTTTGGTTTGGCTAGTTTCCGTGGTATCAGAATAGACTGTTGAGACTTAGTGATTCTGCTTGCAAAAATGTTCTTTTCAACATAACCTAGGATAATAGGCGTGTTCTTTTATTGCTCGGTTATTAAGCGAGTAAAAGATCACTAATGCGATAAGTTCATACCATTGTACAAAATTAAAAAAAAATGGTTGGTTTACAGGGAACTATTTACAATTTCCGATATAAGCAGTTTGTTTTCAAAATTTTAAGTTTTTAGGAAAAAAAATTCAAGAATGACATTTAGCGAGCTCGGTTATTACTTGCTTATATTATTTCTTGAATAACTTTTATTCTAAAAACTCCAAGTTTTCATATCAAACGGTTTATGATGCACAGAGTTGTTCAGGTCTTCTATACAAAGACATTTCTACAGTTTTTTTTCGTTTTAAAGTTAAAGGTCAAAACACGCCCAATATCTAAAAAAATCTAGAAAATTAAATTTGTTCATTTGATAATATTTCAACCTGTATCTGGAGTCGCAGCCCGGCGCATCTTTTTGACATTTTCTGTGACTCCGGTTAAGTTTTCGAAACTCGACTTCAAAAGTGCAAGTGCAGTTAAAAATGGACATACGGGTCCAAAAACAAAATTTATTTTTTTCATAAATTAAATATGACATTTACAAAGGTTTCATCCAGAGATCTATGAACAACCACTGGTGACAACCATATGAGTGTCACTTTAGAAGCCACAAAATACGATACGTAACGAGCGACTAGCAATCGAGGCTGGTGAAATGCAACCAAATGCGATCATTATAAATTTCCCTCCAGATTTGAGGTACAGCCGAAATATTTTAAATCTGAATCTTTATGGGGCTTCTTATCATAGTAGCATTTGGATTTTAAAATTTATTCGCTTGCTATGAAAATGTTTTATTCAAGTACTTTGAATTTTAAAATTTAAATCCCAAAATGTTTAGGTCGCACAGCTCATTTGGCTCTTATCGGAATAAAAACGTAAAGTCATCTTCTTTCATACAGGGTGGCCCAAATAAGACCAGCTGATGTGAAACACAAATATCTTTTTTATTTTTCAACATAATTTATTTTTTCTTTTTGCAGATTATAACTGAGCTCCTGGAAATTTAAAATGAATACGTACAGTCCACAACAACGCATTAAAACTATTGATTTTTATTATTCTTCTCAACGATCAATTGTTCTGACGCAGCGAAATTATCGCCCCTTTTTTTAACGTAAGATCAGCGCCCACATCTTCCATGATTACAAGTTAAGTTCACAGTTTTGAGGAACTGGGTTCAGTTGCCGACCGTCTAGGAAGAGGTGCTCATCGAAATATTCGTACTGAAGACAATGTGGAAGCTGTGCAGCAGAGTGTTGCATATTTATTTGATAATGAGGATGAAATGCCAGAAACGGTCTCCGGGGCTTCTTACAGAACAATGATCGACAACTTTTTGCGGCCAATAGTAGAGCAACATCCTAATTTATGTTTTCACCAAGATGGAGCCACTGCGCATACATGCTGCGTGAAATTTTTGGTAAACGCATAATTTCAAAAAAATCAGATTTCCCTTGGCCTCCTCGTTCACCAGATTTAACTGCGGCCGATTTTTTTTATGGGTTTATTTAAAAGACAAAGTGTATGTTAACAAACCACAGACACTTGAACAGCTCAAGCAGAATATTCGAGACGAAATACGGCGCCTGCAACCAGAAACATAACGCCGTGTAATGCAAAATGCGCTCAAAAGAGCCAATGTCTGTATCGAGCAAAATGATGGTCCATTGTCTGATGTCATATTTCACACATAGTCACCTTAAATTTCCATAAAATGTACTTAACATATAAAAATAAATCATTTAAAAAACCCCGTTATTACAAGAGTAATACGTGTTTTACATCACTAGGTCTCATTTGGGCCACCCTGTATTAGCAAAATTTTGTGTCTGTATTGTTGTCCCTTAATTTATTTCTGCTGATTGTTACCTTAGTCCTAGATGGGGCTTTAAGTCGTGAGTCCTTTGATTAGACTCTTATATTGCTTTAAACCATTATCACCGGCCTGAGGCCGTCCACATACGAGGGCGGTTCGGAAAATTCTTAGCCTATCAATGAAAGAGAATAGTTAGTTTTTCAAAGATATTTTTATTTTTCAATATAATCTCCTGAAACTTCAATACACTTAGTCCAATGCTTATCTAGCAATTCTATCCCTTGATTAAAATAGTTTTCCTCAAGGTCTTCAAAATAGTGGTTTACAACTGAATTTGCATCTTCATTTCAGGTAAAACGCATGCCAGCAAGGAATTTTTTTAGATTTGGGAACTGGTAAAAGTCACTGGGAGCTAAATCAGGAGAATAAGGTGGGTGGTCAAGCAACTCGTACTTTAATTCGTTGATTTTAGCCATTGTTAAAACACTCTTGTGCGCTGGTGCGTTGTCTTGATGAAAAATTATTGTTTTGTGTTGTAAGCCAGGACGTTTTTCTCGAATTTGTACTTTTAATTGATCTAAAAGGTTGCAATAGTACTCTGAATTTATTGTTTTACCCTTTTGCAGATAGTCAATCAATAAAATACCTTTGAAGTCCCAAAAAACCGTTGCCATAACCTTACCAGCCGATTGAACTGTTTTTGCCTTCTTTGGGGCACTTCCTCCAGCTTCAGTCCATTGTTTGGATTGTTCTATTGTCTCTGGAGTATAGTGGTGGATCCATGTCTCATCAACAGTTATGAAACGACGCTTAAAATCAATTTTATTTCGCTGAAAACGATCCAAACAAGCTTGAGAAATGTTCATTCTTATGCGTTTTTGGTCGACTGTTAACAAGTGTGGCACCCATCTTGCAGAAAGCTTTTTCATCTGTAGTTCTTCATGCAAAATTAAATGGACTCGATCATTTGAGATGCCCATGATATTAGCTATTTCACGCACTTTTATTCGTCGATCATTTAATACCATATCATGCACTTTGGCTACAATTTCTGTTGTTGTTGCTGTTTTGGACGTCCACTACGTGGTTCATCTTCAATGCTTGTACGACTACATTTAAATTCAGCAACCCAATTTTTTACTGTTGCATATGATGGAGCACTTTCACCTAACACATTCACCATATCATTATGAATTTCTTGTCCCGATAAACCTTTTTTATGTAAATATTTAATGACACCACGAATTTCTAATTTTTCCATTGTAAAAAAATCGCGGATGCGTCTTTTGTGAACACTTGTTTCTATATGAAGGAGTTGCCAGATCGAAACAAAATTTAACATGTGTTCATAGCAGAGATGGAAGTTTCCAAAACACTTAACTTTTTTCTGTTTATACAGCGCTTTTTGTGCTAGGCTAAGAAGTTTCCGAACCGCCCTCGTACAAACTAGTTTTTATTTAACCAAAAAAAAACTTTTGGAACCGGTTTATGTTATATTGGGCCTATTATGTTCAGTAGAGCCCCGTCAAGTTTAGTCCTCTTTTCAGCCATATTATATTCATTACTCTTATATGGAATTGAACGCTGGTATTTTAAGGAACCCTTAACAGCATGCAAAGTTTGGTCGAGCTCTTTTCATATTTGCAAACTGCAGTTTTATTAAAACAATAAGTAGACCTACTGACGTACAATCATCAATCGAGTCAGATAGTAGTTCGTAGTCGATTTATCTATCTGATATTCTCCTATTTTATATGGTGGAAACCAAACGCAAAAAATATTTGTGAATCTTCCATATGCATTTGAGCCCTGGTTTAATTGCATGCTACAGGGTTTTCCATGAAGGACATAACAATTTTATACACGAGTATGAATAAAACACAGAATATTTAAGATACAGAGTTCGAATTTATTACAGGTGTAGTGAAAATTTTACATTTTATGAATGAAACTCGATTTCGGTCGTATGACCACCACGAGCCCCTGTACAGAGATCTATTCTTTGGACCTAATTTTCCACTAATCTTGCACACATTTTGACTGAAACGTTGGCAATTTCGCACTGGATGTTGTCTCTGAGCTCGTCTATAGTTGTTGGCATAGGACAATAACTTGATGAGGCCCCATAAAAATAAATCCAATGGCGTTAAATCGCATGAACGTAGCTATTCGACTAGACCATTTCTCAAGATAACACGTTCACCGAATATAGCTTGCAGAAAATCGATTGCAATGCGTGCTGTGGCAAGCACCGTCTTGTTGAAACCACCATTCGGCGATAAAAAGCTCATCCAATTCTGGTCAAAAATAATTTTCTAACTGCAATAAAGCGCTCCACATTGACGGTAACATGACGATTGTTTTCATCGACGAAAAAGTACGGCAAAATCACTACTCCGGCATGAAAACCACACCACAAAGTATTTTTTTGCGGATGCAGTTGTGGCTCTTAAAACACATGTGGGTTTGTTGCTGCCCAATATCGCATATTTTGATTATTGACAAAACCACGCAGCCAGAAATGGGCTTCATCGCTTCTGGATTCCGGATTTTCGTGAAACTTTGCCAGAGCCCAATCGGAAGAAGTTTCGGCGTTTCAAATGATCTAGAGGCTTTAGTTCTTGAGTCTGTTTGATCTTATAAGGATGAAGGCCAAGATCTTTTCTCAAAATACGCCACAAAGTGGTTTGAGAGATGCCAAATTCCTGAGAACGATGTAGAATTGACAGATTTAGTTCATTTTGAAAGGATACACCTACGGCTACGATATTGTCGTCGCCTTGAGCGGTACGGCATCTCTTCGGCGCCGGAACATCCAAAAGTGAAAATTTGGATCCAAATTTATCCACTATAGCAAGCACAGGCTGTCGGGTGGAACGATTATTGCGGCCGAAAATTGGAGTAAGCGCTCTTAAAGTTGCGACCACTGACTCAGAATTTCGGTAATAACTTTTAATGATCTCGAAACGTTGCTCATAACTGAACTTCATTATGATGAATTCGAATAACGTTTTGACACTGAAAGCTCAATAAAAATGTTTGAGGTTGCGTTGACATTAAGATACGAAATTTGTATGCCCCTATTGGAAAACCCTTTACATAGTCGTGCATAGTAACCATAATTTCACTACGGTATACAACATTCTGTGGCTTTTTAAAAGATTTTGCCTGTCTGTCTATCTAAGAAGAAAACTAATTTTAATTTCAAATTTCTTCCTAGGAACGGTCACAAACTTTACAGCAATTCAGCTGAATCTTTGACACCAATATAAAACGAGCCTCGTCACAAAAATCAGAATCGCTCGTTGTTTTTATTACAGGATCACCCTATTGAGGAGCAGCTTGAACTTCCCACATACACATTAGAAAAGCTGCCCTAAAAATCAACCATATTATCTCATGGTCACATATATATTTTTTTTAGTATCTCCTATTGTTTCAGAGTTATCCATAACCAAAAAAAATTGTTTCCAATTTTGTCCGATCTCGAGTTAGTATTTGCAGTGCACTCAACAGTTCTACAACTAATCTCATTCGAGTTGTGGGAGAATTCTTCATAAATATGGGCAAAAGTCCAAAAGTTAGAACCGTTTAATTTCCAATTTGTAAATATGATTTTTTTTATTTTTTTTTTGAAGAAAGGTGGTTGTAATATTTTGCTTATTAAAAATAAATTTATTCAGACATTATCTATGCGTTTCGGAAAAGGGACTATAAATTTAAAAACTAACATCTTATTGCAAAAATTCGATCGCCCGTTGCAATAGTAAATGTTCAATTTTATAAAGAACAAAATATTGAGACTATAAGTTCTCGAAACTCCTGGTTTTAACGCACTGATACGAGTATAACTACTATTATCCCAAAAAGCCTTAGGATAAGCACAGGATGTAAATTATTTAGAACATTTCCTGAGAGTTAAAGACTTAAACGCCATAAACTTAATGTCTTTTAAATTTATTAACTTTCTGTGAGTTGAATTTTAATAATATACTTAAAGGAAACCTAAAGAGTACATATTGATTAGAAAAGTACTGCATACCATATGGCTTTTATTACCTGAACTAAAACAAATCATACTTTTAAGAGCGCTTATTATAACAGCAACAATATCCCATTCATTCCAAACAGCACATGTTTGTATTGTAAGCACTGACATCTAATTTTAAATCAACCATTAATTTGTAAGTACAACACTTGATATGATTCGAATAAACAATAAACAAAATAAATATTTAATATAAATTGTAAATTCCCTTTTGTAAATTTGTTAATATTGAAAACAAGGTTGCTATGGACCCTTTCCTACTCCTGCACATCCCACAGAAACCCTCCCTTAAAATCCCTGCAGCTTGTTACTGGGGATAAGTGGTTGACAAGATTGATTGTAAAGAAAAGAACACCTGGTGCAAGGCTAATTCAGAAATTATAAAAGAATATGATTTAAATTTATGCATCTCCCCCCAAACAAATTTCTCAAACAGGGAACAGATTATGGGTAGCATCCGCAGACATCGCAATGCCATGACAGCTCTGCTGGCGGAATATATTGACAAGCCCTATACTATGGAGACCTCAGATGATTTCGAGGACTATGTCCAGACCAAGAAAAGGTAAGAGCAGCGGTAGTCCTTTCAAGGATTTTCTAAATAAAATGATGTCTATTTTTAGGCGCCAGGATAACAATGCAGTTCAGACCGGCTTGTGCCAAAGCATTGTACGCTATGCCCGCCCACAAAAGGCCCGCTCGGCTTCTGGAGAATGGAAATTCATAGTCAATACGGGTCAGCATACGCAGACATTGAGATTGGAGAAATGCACGTAAGTTATGCTTGATCCTATTTAAATGTTTCACGTAATAAATTTCTTTATCTTACAGGAGCCCCCAAGAGACATGCTCTTATTTGTCCTCCAACTATAAATCACACTGTTCCCAGGTCTACAACTATCATCGCCTATTGAGTTGGGACAAAACTCGTGGCCTCCACGTGGACATTTTTAAGGTGCCCACCTGTTGCTCCTGCCAGATTGACGGCTTCAAACAACAACAGTTCGCCGCTGCTTTGGGCTCCTTTACCAAGAAGGATTTCTCTACGGCCCACAAGTCAGATCATTATCGCAATGATGCCCACGACTACAGCGACGATGAAGAGGATGATGAAGATGACTTTGGCTATAGTCTACGCAATCATCATCACTACAAACACGATACCAGCTTCGATGCCAATGAATTGTTGTCGGGCAGCAGTAGAGTGAGGACCAAGGTGCCAAGTCCAACTGTCGGTTCCTATCTCAGCCCTCCCGGTAGCGAAGAGTTCGAACAGTATCCCTTTAAACTGCCGCGTGACACGTCCTCCATATTTAAACCTTCTGCTTCGTCCTCGTCGTCGTCTTCTTCAGGTTCGTCGTCCAATACCTTTTTAAGAGACTTGGCGCGTCGCCGACCGCACAAAAGTTTCAACGACTACCACATGGATCTGGAGTATGCACCCAGTGAGCACCATGCTGAAAGAGAGGTAAACGCTTTTGGCACAACCCACGGCAAGCAAGATCGTAATCACCAAAATAAAACTAAACATATCTATTCTGTTATCCATACAGGCAGTAGCAACGACAGCACTACGGCCATCACCACTAGCACCGGAACCATTCGTGCCCTCGCACCAGTCACAGCCTACGTCCCAACAACAGGACGACCTGGCACTGATACCAATGCCCACCAAAAGCCATCCGAAACCAGCACAACAGACACAATATCAACAGAGGTCGCCGCTGATGGAACCACACTATCCGAATCATCAGTACCCACTGCAACATCATCCGTCCGGACCGCATCACTACCAAGCCATTACTACACCCATGCATCAGGAACCCGCCTCAAAGCCAAGTCAAGGTTACGTACACCACACCCGGCTACACCCGGGCTCGGCAAAACGTCCCCTGCCCCGGCTAACGCCGAAACGACCGAATACTTTGAGACGCCATCGCAGCGCCCGGCTGTACCGTCTGTAAATTCGGATGTCTTCAGAAATCATTTTAGGACCAAAATCAATATAACTTCATATTATCCCTCAACAACGTCGGTCTCCAGCGGCGACGGTTCCTCGAAGTCCCCCCAGCCACCGCGACGCATTAACTATAGCTATCATCCGATAATAGATTTTTTCGAATACAATCGAAGAGTTCAAGCCACATCCGCAAAAACCACAACCACGCCATCTCACATACCAACCACAACATCAGCATCATCCCGAGTTAGAACGTCGAGACCTTCATACCACCTGTCCTCCACACAATTTTATCCTCACAAAATTCCCAAAGCTGTACCGGCCAATATTTACCAACAGCCTCAAGAAAAGCCGCAACAAACTGAGCGTAGAATTGGTTACGGTGCTGATGGTGAAGGTAGTAGTGTTACCCACAACAGTAGGTTCTCCTCTGATGAGGACAACAACGGTGGCCACAGTCCCACGCATCCGTTTCCGCCCGGCGAGGCCTATGCGGAAACGGAGGCCACGGACGTCTGGCATCCGGTGATTGTCGAACACTTTTAACACCGGCTCTTATGCTAACTAATGCTTTTTGCCTTTCGATCTAATTTCGATAATTAACACTTAACACTGATCGTAGTTACTTGCCTGCGTTTAATGCATAAACATAATATTATTTACTTAGTTAAGGGTTAAATTAATTAATTTATTTATTTATTTATTATCGATATATTTATTTTTAAACACCTAACAACGTTTAGCTGCTCTCCATGAGGTACGCGGTACTTTGTGTGAGTCTAAGTTGATCTATTTTGTAGATTGGATAAGTCCCTTCGTAGAGTTTTAAGTTTAAATTAAACATTTTTTTGTATATCAAATTATTGTTTGAATAAATAATTACTATACTAATAAAATTGCATTTAGTTTTTATAAATATATCGGGTCGATTTGCTAGGTCTTCTTAAAAAAAACACAACGTTGGCGAGAAGCTTTAATACATTTTTTTATAGAACGTGTCTGAAATTTAGTGGGCAACAAATGTTTGGCCTGGATAAAGCCAATATGGAGCCATCATGAATTGCGATAAACTAATAAATAGCCTATCAAGTAGCCAATTAGGCAACCTTCAACGTTGTGGAAACGTTAGGTTAAAAAATCACATACTATACATTTTTTATAATGATTGGTTTATAATGATTGACGAATATTATATAGGGTGGGCGATATAACATTTTAAATTTCGCATCGGCTGTAAAAAAAAGGACTGATAATATTTTCAAATTTCTGGTTTTATTGAAAAGGTTGAACATTGTCATTTAGTAATGGAACACCATCCGATGCGTTTTCGCTTCGCGCAACGGACAGAAGATTGTTACCAAAAAATCGTGTTCTCAGATGAAGCTCATTTTTATCTTGGCGGCTATGTCGATAAGCAAAATTGTCGCATATGGAATTCAGAGAAGCCACACGTGACTTTTGAGAAGCCAATGCATCCACAGCAAGTCACTGTACGGTGAGGATTTTTGGCATCATTGAGTCATTTTTTCGAAAATGAACAAGCAGCCTCTGTTAGCGAGCCATGCTCAAGGACTTTTTGTTTCAAAAAATTCAAGAGAATGACCTGGACGACATTTGGTTTCAACAAGACGGGGCCACATGTAACACAGCCAACGCAACCATCGATATTTTACGCATTGATTTTGAAAATCGAATAATCAGCCGATATTGTGATGTCAATTGGCCGACTCGGAGCTGTGATTTTAGCATTTTGAATTATTTTCTGTAGGGAGCCATTTAGGATAAATGTAACGCAAAGCATCCAAAGACAATTGAGCGGTGAAACATAAAATCGAAGTTGCTATTGAAGAGATTCGACCCGAATTAATCGAAAATGTACTTAAAAATTTTGTTGATCGGATGAGGCACTGCCGAGCTAATTGTGGCTGTCATATAAATGATATCGTCGTAGTTCTCAGCAAAAGGCCTATATGTGATTTTTTGATTTTTTTATTGTCGCTTTTAAAAGTCCTACTGGACATACGAGGGCGACCGCAAAACTAACTGGCCTGGCACATTTTCTCTTTTACTAGCAACTTTCGTTTTTTTTTTGTTTTTTAAAAGCAATATTTTATAAGCCACTTGTCAAAATTTCCGAAATATTTAATGATTATTTTCTTTGTTACAGGTAATTGAAGTCAACAAGTTTTATAATTTTTGAAAAATGGAAAATAAAGAGTTTCGTGCGGTAATTAAACACTTTTATATGAAAGGTTATACGCCACAATTAATCAAAGATGAATTGGATTCTGTTCAAGGTGATAATGCACCATCATACTCCATTGTGAAATCCTGGGTTCAACAATTTAAAATGGGTCGTTCAAGTACGGAAGATGAACAACGCTCTGGAAGACCGAAAACGACTACTACTATTGAAAACATTAGAAAAATATTTAATGAAGTGACTAAAGATAGACGAATAAAGCTCAGAGAACTTGCTGATATTGTTAAAATACACGAAAAACAAGTTTGGAGTATTTTACATGATGAACTCCACATGAAAAAGCTATCCGCAAGAACGCTGTCGCGTTTGATGACTTTGCCCCAAAAAATCGTCCGTTGGACCAATTCCGAGGAGCTTTTAGCGATTTATCAGCGTAATCCAATAGAGTTCTTGCGCTGATTCATAACTGTTGATGAAACATGGATCCATCACTACATCCCAGAATGCAAAGAACACTCAAAACAATGGATAGAAGCTGGTAAAAGTGGTCCCAAGAAGGTGAAAACTTTTATGTCAGCAGGAAAAGTAATGGCCACAGTATTTTGGGATGCAAGGGGTATAATATTTATTGATTATCTTGAGAAAGTAAAAACTATAAATAGTAAATAATATTGTGCATTATTGGATAGGTTGAGTGAAGAAATCAAGATAAAACGACCGCATTTAGAAAAAAAAAATTATTTGTCATCAAAATAATGCTCCTTCACACACTGCATTTTTAACTCAACAAAAACTGGCCGAATTACGATTTGAAATTGCTCCGCATCCAACACTTAGTCCAGATTTAGCTCCTGAAACTGAGACATATTTAGAAACAGCTGTACAGTCTGCCTGGCAACCGTAGCAAATACATTTCACCAATTTCTTCTTTTTAAGTTGATTCTGAAAAAGAAACAACATAAAGGTCTCGAACCAGAATAAAAAACTGCTCAAGTCATAATAATGATAAAAGACCGAATAAATAACAAAAAACGAAAAAAGGTCTTGAAAAATCTTATTTTTCGGATGGAATTAAATACTTGAAAAACGTTTGATGAAGTGTATTGAGTTGGAAGGAGATTATGTTGAAAAATAAATAATAATAATTCCAAAAAACGGTTCTTTTTACGTTAGGCCAGTTACTTTTGCGGTCGCCCTCGTACATATGCGTACCAACAAAGTCGTTTTTTGATATTTTTGTTGGTTTAGGATTTGAAAAAGGCCTGTGCGCATGTCTTCATAGAAATTGTCATAAAATCATTGTAGAAGGCTTTTCTTCACATAAGCCTTTCGAAATTGCAAAACCAATAATTGTAATTAGCCCTTTATACGAGGAAATAATGAATATGCCAATATTTATCATCAAAAATGATTTTATTGTTTTTCAAAGTATTCTCCAGCATGATTTATATACTTTCGCATGCGCTCAAACCAATTGTCGTAGCACTTTTTCCACTCCGATTGAGACACCTCCAAAACATGGTTTTTGAACGCTTCAACAGCATTACCTGCGACGAAAATCGTTGACCACGCATTTTTTTCTTGATGAGCGGGAATAAAAAGAAGTCATTGGGTGCCAAGTCAGGGCTGCACGGCGGATGACCCATCAATTCGCTTGAGTCGGTGTGTGAGAGCTCGCATTGTCATGGTGCAAAACGATTCGTTTTCTTTTGCTCAAGCGGAACAGTCGTCAGATGACCAGTTTTGCCGAAGAAACAGGCTACCATTTTCTTCGAAGTGCTTCTTCGACGTACAACTTTCGTTGGATTTTGCTCGTCTTTGAAGACCAACACGGTCGATTGCTGTTTTGTTTCGGGCTCATATGCATAGATATATGGATCGTCCCCTGTGACGATGTTATAAACGGTTTTTGAGGCACCGCGATCGTATTTTTTCAAAATTCCTTTGCATCAATCGACAGGAGCCTTTTTTTGAGCGATTGTCAAATTGTGCGGGATCCAACGAGAACAAACCTTTTTGACGGCCAGGTGTTCATGCAATATCAAATGTATGCTGGTGAAAGATATGCCCAAGGATGCATCTATCTCACGGTATGTCACATGACGATCTTGCATTATCAGTTTACGCAGGGCATCAATGTTCTCTGGCACAATGGCCGTTTTTGGACGACTCTTACGACCTTGGTCTTTGAGCGAGCGTCGGCCACGATTGAATTCATTAAAACAGTTTTTCACAGTGCTATAGGATGGTGTTTCATCGCCATACAGAGATTTAAGTTCATCGACGCACTCTTGTCGTGATAATCCACGTCGAATGTTGTGCGAGTTAATTCCAATTTTTTGTCAAATTAAGTCACTGCAAACAACACAAATGATGGTCATACGTCAAAACGTTTTGAGTACGTTTATGCTAAAAATGTCAAACTTTCCAATGGAAATGTCAGATAGCACCAGGCAACACTTAGTGTTTTCTTGGTCAGAAATATAAATAGCAAACTTTGCAACTGCTCAAACTTGCTTACTTGTTTTTATTCTATTTTGTGCATTTTTAAGAAGAAACTTAGATTAGGACAATTCTATACTTAGTAGGGACATAAATATTGTTACAACATTGAACACACTCATTTCAATAGTAGAACTGAACATACCCCGTTAATGTCATATGGGTTTTGAAAGCTTACCTCAATAGCGTTAGTCTGTAACGGGATTTTAAAATTGTTTCAACTTTCATCACGGAGTGGTCAGATAATGAGAACCGTATTGCTGTACTAGCACTTTTCAAGTGTGAAATGAAAAAAAGTGATATTTTCAAAACGCTCCGGCCACTAGGGATTAGCCGCATGTTCGTCTACCGATGCATAAAACTGTTTGAGGAGACTGGAGATGTAAAAGACCGCCACCGGTCAGGCCGCCCACGCTCTGTTTGACCATCGCATTCTTTATTTAACGCATCAAAGCCGTTAAATAAAGAATTCACAGAAATCCGCTCCGAAAATAGAAAATCATGGCCCGTGAGATAAACATCACGCAAAAGTCCATGAGTCGAATCATTAAAAAAGACTTGGGACTTAGGGCTTTCATAAAAAATAGGATTATAAAATGCAAACGTCTTTTGGTGAAGCTCGATGATAACTATAACAGAAAAATTTTGTTCACCGATGAAAAAAAAATTTACCGTTCAGGAAAAATTTAACAAGCAAAATGATAGAGTGTATGCGCGGTCATCTAAGGAAGCAGCTGAACTGATCCCAAGGATGGAAAAGGGTCATCACCCAGCTTCAGTCATGGTTTGGTGGGATGTCTCTTACGATGCGGTCACTGACCTGCATTTCTGGGAACAAAGAGTCAAAATATCGGCCAAAGTTTACCAAGAAACCGTTTTGGAAGCTGTTGTGAAGCCTCTTAACAGCTCCCTATTCCAAAACCAGCCATGGACTTTCCAGCAGGATTCTGCGCCGGCCCATAAGGCTAAAACGTCTCAGGCCTGGCTTCGAAACAATTTGCCAGCGTTCATTTACTCTGAAGAATTGCCCTCAGGCAGTTCAGATTTGAAGCCATTTGATTACAAATTGTGGACGGTTTAAGAGGACAAGGTTTGTCACAAAAGATACCCCAACATTGGATCTCTTAAGACTGTTTTAGTTCCCAACATTGGATCTCTTAAGACTGTTTTAGTTCCCAACATTGGATCTCTTAAGACTGTTTTGGTTCGAGCTGCGGCCAATTTTCTAACGGACGAGGTTCGTGCAGCTATTGACGATTGGCCAGTGCGACTTAAGGCGTGTGTAAAGGTAAAAGGCGGACATTTCGAATAAGTAGATTCTTTTTGGATACAATATACATCAATATATATTAAAAAATTATTGGGTCCAAAAGCATTCAGTACTTTTTATTCTACAGCATAAGTATATAAAATTTTTTTAATATTTTTATTATCGCTTTTAATAGTCCTATTGGATACACTTTACATTACGTGTACCAACCAAATCGTTGTCCGATATTTCTGTTGGTTTAGGATTTGAAAAAGGCCTGTGTGCATGACTTAATAGAAATTGCCATAAAATCATTGTAGAAGGCCTATGTGCTCTTCTTCACATAGGCCTTTCGAAATTCCAAATCAATAATTCTAATTAGCCTTTTATGTATATTATACCCACATTATTGACAGAAACCCCAAAGCTTTGTATATAACTCTGCTAAAAAATGAGGGAACCAAATATCACAGTCTACAATCACTTAGAAAATTCATGCCTAAAGTTGTCATTCGTTTTATGATACGTAATCTTTTGCACTAACTTCTGAATAGATTTTCATCTAAATAACTGCTTATTTTCATGTATGTTATTAAATTTTTTTAGAAACATTAATTACTATAATTAAAAAAAATCAAGATAATTAATATCAATGAGTAACAAGGAAAAATGGCGCTAATTTTGGTCGAACCGAATCATACGAGTATATACATTTTACCATGGATTATGTTCCAAGCAGGTATCATGAAAATTAGGCGTCTTTGTATGTGAGATAATTAAATCATAGGCCAATATGGTCTAGATCCTTAACAGTTCATTGTCATTTTATAGAATTAGTTTGTACTAAATTTTGTCCGAATTTTAGTTCCAGAGCGTCAGGAACTAAAATCAGGAGAGGCCTTTGCATGAAAGCTGTATAAAATCGTGGACCGATATGGTCTAAAGAGTAAATTTCCATGCCATGGACTACTTCGTGTTAAATTCCTTCGAGATCAGACTATAAATGCAGTTTCTAGAGCGGCGGTACCTAAATTCGGGAAGGTATTTTGTATGTGGGCTATATCAAACATTTGTCAGTTTGGCCCATACTTAATCCTAAGTCCTATGTCTAAAAGACAGTTTTATACCTAGTTTCGGCAGCCTAGGTCAATCCCATGGTACCGACTTTTATACAACTTTGAACAACAATACATTTCTCTGCAAAGTTTGGGCTTTCTAGGTGGATTATTGTGAGCGCTATCGTGCTTGTATCAGACACACTGACGGATGGACGTCGAACATCGCTAGAGCGTCTAGTACACCCCATCCTATGGTGGAGGATATAAAAAGTAGAAAATTATAATTTTTTTTATTTAAGTACACAAAAGACAATACAAAAAGGCCTATGTGACATTTTTGATTATATAAGTATTGTTGTCACACAAAATCGAGCCTTAATTAAACTCAAAATAGTTTTTAGTAAAAACGTGGCAAATCTATATACAAATCGATTGCAATTACTAATTTTCGGAAATTCCGCGAAAGAAACAAATGCAAGAGGTTTTTGGCTCTCCTGTAAAGTATCGGAAAAACACATAGGCTTTCTGCTGGGAACACTAACGATATCATGCATATTCCAATGACAAAGTTCAAACTTTCCAATGAAACCAGAAATTTGAAAATATTATCTGTACTTTTTCTTAGAGCCAATACAAATGTATAAGTATATACTTTAGAGGATCCCTAAAATGCGTTTCGAGATGTTGCAAACAAATTGACGACCTTATAAAGGGTAGTCCAACTAAAACGCACGATGTTGATTGTAAAAAAAAGTCTTCAGAGAATTATCTTAATATTTTTTTTATTATAATAAAATTTTCTATGACAATTATGTGTGAAACAAAATATCGGCCCAATACTAGCCACAGCTTCGGTTGCCTTCCTCTAACCGAAGGTCCATATTTTCAATGACTCTGACACATAATGGAGGTTCAATGTTGTTAATGCGCTGAATTATGTCATCCTAAGCTCTTGAATTGTTATTGGCTTAACGATGTACACTTTTTCTTCTAAATATCCCCAAAGAAATAAGTCTAACGGTGTCAAATCACATGATCGTGGCGGTCAATTAACATTGCCACGACGTGAGATAAAACGACCATTGAATTTTCCGCGCAAAATTTCTCAATTTCAGGCCACAACAAGTCCATTATCATCTCGCGATAGCGAACACCCTTCACTGTAACTTGACCGACCTCGATTTCGAAGAAGGACGCCTCGATGACGCCGCCAGCCCATAAACCGCACCAAACAACCAAATGTTCAAATGTGTACCTCTCCGTTGTTGAATTTGTCAAAACCGAAACAAAGAAATTTCAAATAAATTAAATTACAATTTAAATCGGGCATTGTGGTTGGGACACGCTTTACATTCTTCTATCTTATGGTGGAGATCCTCATAAATATAAAGAAAACACACACAAGAATTTATTTGTGTGCTCTTAGTTGTTGCCGATCGCATTGTCATGTCTCTTACGTTCATGAGGTATCAAAATATCTTTACTCTGAAGTTGTGACAACTTTAAAACAAACGTTGTAAACTTCCACAAACCAACTTATATAAAGAAACTATAAGTATAATGTAATTTTTTGCTTAGTGGTAATTCTCTTTATGATTAAAATTCTTTATGATTAAAATTCTTTATGATTAAAATTCTTTATGATTAAAATTCTTTATGATTAATAGATGACCTCAAGCTAAAATTGAAGTAACTTTAATAACTGATGAAAAAAAATGTAATTCATAAAATACTAGCAATAAGCATTGACTATTTTTAGGAGGTCTTGAAGCCTCTCTTTTCTGTAAATTAATCTTTACTGTTATAACTGTTATAAAAGCTTAACAGAACGTCAACAGGCAAAATTACTGTGTGCATAAGAGGCGCATACAATCTATGAATCAAACCACTCACGGCTGTAGCGGCAACGTAGACGGCATAAAAAAACTAGTTTCGATAACAGGCCTGCCAGATAGTTTTCCATTGTCCAAAACTTATTATTAAAAATCACCACTAATTCCAAAACTTAAATTTTGCTCGAAAATTAATGGCGAAATACAAATAAAATATTGGCATGGTCGCATCTTAAATACCATTAACTGCTTAGTTCTCTATTTGGGACAATGTAATAGAAGCCGAACTTCATTTAAATCAGTAAGCACTTCCTGTCTAGTTAATGCTAGCAACCTTACATTTGTCGATCTGGTCACAATTACTTAGTAGGGACATAAATACTGTTACAACATTGAACACGCCCATTTCAATAGTAGAACTGAACATACCCCGTTAATGTCATATGGGTTTTGAAAGCTTACCTCAATAGCGTTAGTCTGTAACGGAATTTTAAAATTGTCTCAACTTTCATCGTGGAGTGGTCAGATAATGAGAACCGTATGGCTGTAATAGCGCTTTTCAAGTGTGAAATAAAAAAAAAACGATGTTTTCAAAACGCTCCGGCCACTAGGGATTAGCCGCATGTTCGTCTGCCGAAACTCTTTAAGGAGACTAGAGATGTAAATAACCGCCACTGGTTGGGCCACCCACGCTCTGTTCGAACACCGCATGTTATCAAATCAAGAATTCACAGAAATCCGCTCCGAAAACAGAAAATCAGGGCCCATGAGATGAATATCACGCAAAAGTCCATGAGTCGAATAATTAAAAAATACTTGGGACTTTCAAACGACGTAACGGACATTTATTGAGTGCAGCATTAAAAAAAATAGGATTGAAAAATGCAAACGTCTTTTGGTGGAGCACGCTGATAACTTGCACAGAAAAAGTTTGTTCACCGATGAAAAATTTTTTGCCGTTCAGGAAAAATTTAATAAGCAAAATGATAGAGTGTGGATGCTAAGGAAGCATCTGAACTGATCCCAAGGGTGGAAAAGGGTCATCACCCAGCTTCAGTCATGGTTTGGTGGGGTGTCCCTTACGATGGGGTCACTGACCTGCATTTCTGCGTGCAAAGTTTTCTCGAAATCGGTTTATATTTACGACCTGTAATTTGATGGCAATTGTAGGCCGACGTAAAGGGTGTTCTTTTTAGACATGTGGTTTTCAATCCGGCCACACTTTTTTTGACAGCTGTCACTTGATTTATGCTCAGTTTGGTTTGCCATTTCATAATAAATGGACTTACTCCAGTACAACGTTTGCAAATCATGGTAAATGGGCCCAAAACAAGATGGCCACCGATCCTGATTTTTACAAGAAAATGTTGTTCAGCAATGAAGCTCACTTTTGGTTAAGTGGATACGTACGAGGGAGGTTCGGAAAGTTTTTAGCCTATCAATGAAAGAGAATAGTTAGTTTTTCAAAAATATTTTTATTTTTCAATATAATCTCCTGAAACTTCAATACCTTTAGCCCAACGCTTATCTAGCAATTCTATCCCTTGATTAAAATAGTTTTCCTCAAGGTCTTCAAAATAGTGGTTTACAACTGTAATTGCATCTTCATTTGAGGTAAAACGCTTGCCAGCAAGGAATTTTTTTAGATTTGGGAACAGGTAAAAGTCACTGGGAGCTAAATCAGGAGAATAAGGTGGGTGGTCAAGCAACTCGTACTTTAATTCGTTGATTTTAGCCATTGTTAAAACACGCTTGTGCGCTGGTGCGTTGTCTTGATGAAAAATTATTTTTTTTGTGTTGTAAGCCAGGACGTTTTTCTCGAATTTGTACATTTAATTGATCTAAAAGGTTGCAATAATACTCTGAATTTATTGTTTTATCCTTTTGCAGATAGTCAATCAATAAAATACCTTTGAAGTCCCAAAAAACCGTTGCCATAACCTTACCAGCCGATTGAATTGTTTTTGCCTTCTTTGGGGCACTTCCTCCAGCTTCAGTCCATTGTTTGGATTGTTCTTTTGTCTCTGGAGTATAGTGGTGGATCCATGCCTCATCAACAGTTATGAAACGACGCTTAAAATCCATTTTATTGCGCTGAAAACGATCCAAACAAGCTTGAGAAATGTTCATTCTTATGCGTTTTTGGTCGACTGTTAACAAGTCCGGCACCCATCTTGCAGAAAGCTTTTTCATCTGTAGTTCTTCATGCAAAATTAAATGGACTCGATCATTTGAGATGCCCATGATATTAGCTATTTCACGCACTTTTATTCGTCGATCATTTAATACCATATCATGCACTTTGGCTACAATTTCTGTTGTTGTTGCCGTTTTTGGACGTCCACTACGTGGTTCATATTCAATGCTTGTACGACCACGTTTAAATTCAGCAACCCAAATTTTTACTGTTGCATATGAAGGAGCACTTTCACCTAACACATTCGCCATATCATTATGAATTTCTTGTCCCGATAAACCTTTTTTATGTAAATATTTAATAACACCACGCATTTCTAATTTTTCCATTGTAAAAAAACACCTGTTTCTATATGAAGGAGTTGCCAGATTGAAACAAAATTTAACATGTGTTCATAGCAGAGATTTATACCGCGCTTTTTGTGCTAGGCTAAGAAGTTTCCGAACCGCCCTCGTATATAACCAAAATTGTCGCATTTGGAGTAATGAAAACCAACAAGCTATTGCTGAGACGCCGTTACATCCTCAAAAAGTCACTATTTAGTGTGCTCTATGAGCAGAGGTAATCATTGAATGAAGCCGGCCATAATGTTACAGTTAATGGGGAACGCTATAGAGCCAAGATTAATGACTTTTTCGTGCCTTAATTGAAGGATGTTGAGATGACGACACAATTTATTTATTAAAGGAAACTTTTGGTGATCACCTGTGGCGTGGCCTCCAAGATTGTGCGATTCAATACCGCTGGACTATTTTTTTATTTTTTTTTTTAAGACCAACACTCAGGGGGTTTCCCCTATATATGCAGTGCATTGCATCGGTCAAGGGAAGATAGGTTAGGGTATTGAAGGAAAGAGGGAGTAATGTTTATGGACATTTAATTTGAACCTGTTCATATCTTACGTGGCAGGAAACACCTCTGCGGGAAGTCTGTTTCACATACGGACAACGCGGCTGAAGAACGAATTCTCTCTGTAATGCGTCGTGCGATCAGTAGGCCAATCAATAACAAATGGATACGAACTTCTAGACAAGCGGGTGTTACGGGCGAAAACTCTGACCTCCGGGATGAGATCACCTACCTCAGAAGAGCACACCCCGTTAAAGTACCTGTAATAGAGTGATACGCAACCATACTCCGCCGATGCTCGAGTGAAATAACAGAGTTGGCCACCCTGCTATCTCCAACAAACCTTAGCGCCCTCCCTTGCACCCGGTCGAGAAACTCCAAAGAATACCTTGAAGCACCCGCCCAGATGTGCTCCATTTTTGCCCGAATGTATGTGATGTAGATGTTGAGGAGGTCGGAGGAAGTGAAGTATTTCTTGCACCGCTTTAAAAAACCCAGGCACTTGAATGGTTCTTTCGACACTTCAAAAATGTGTTTGTTCCAGCGAACATCAATTCAAGAGCATCCGACTCCTTGACAACAGTCCCATTCATCAGTATTGCCGATGATGTTAAG
The DNA here is from genome assembly GCA_963513945.1 of Hydrotaea diabolus. NCBI lineage: Eukaryota > Metazoa > Arthropoda > Insecta > Diptera > Muscidae > Hydrotaea > Hydrotaea diabolus. The sequence goes on from OY740719.1 coordinate 134,363,646, forward strand.
CCCGTCGATCGTTTATGACTCAGCAGGCAGCATTGGGTTTTGCTAGCATTGAACTCGACCCTATTTGCAAAACCCCACTCTGAGACCCTGACAAGATCTTCGTTGAGTGTGTCAGTCATATTTTGCCTCATCGCCTCTGTATCTGTGAGGCCCGGTCTACGGCCGAACGAATATGAGTGACAGATGCTGCTGTCGTCAGCAAACGAGTAAATAGGGTTTGTTGTCAGACTCAAAAGGTCATTGAGAAATATGAGAAACAGAGAGGGAGAGAGAACAGAGCCTTGCGGGGTTATGTACAGTCGCTTGTCTACGCAGATAATCCCGACACGATTGACACCTTTGAAGAATATTCAGCGCGTTATTGCTGACATACGGTCCCAAATGCTTTAAAAAGTGGTAAAAATTGGCCCTGTAAGCTGGAATTTCTTCGAGTCAGCCGCGGCGGCCACTTGCCTAAAATCATTTTTAAAACATAATAGAATAAATCTAAATACTTGGCCATAGCATTAAATTATAAGCGTTTTATTTCTTCTTGAAAACCACACGTCTAAAAAAAACCCCCCTTCAAAATAAACTGCTATAGTTATTAAACAACTTTAGATATCTATACAAAATTCGCTTTTCATTTCCATTCATCAAGAAAATTCTCTCCCCTTTCGGCGGATATGAACAATCCTCACATCTGGCAAGCCTGTACACAAATGATTTCGCATTAAAAACAGCTTAAAACTGAATGAAAAAAAACACATTTACATAAACATGATGACCACCTTAAAAAAGAGACCATAAACAAGTGAAAAAAGAAGAAACGGTTAAAGACACACAAAAAGATTTCAAGTTGAAGGTTGTTTTTGTTTAAACAAGAAAGAAAAAAACAGCAACGACGGAATCATTAAAACGAAAAATACATTTAAGTTTATTGTGAAGAAAAAAGATAGATAGAAAGAAGAAAGGGAAAGTAAAACTTACAATAAAAAAATTAAAAAAAATTATAAAATTTCTATAACATTTTGTGAAGCCGTTAGCAAAGAACCATTTGCGCCCAAATACTCGGAGATGGAGGGAATATCGGGAAACTGGCGAAAAATGGTAGATGGTGGCGAGGGTCGTTGATCTTTAAAGCGAAAGGGTTGAGGCAAATGGTAAATGCCACCCTGGGGATTGATGAAATAATACTTAGAAGGCTGGCCCTCAATTTCGTGCAGATTCAGTGTAGACGCATTGGATGGTTGAGGTAAATTGGCTACAATGGTTTGTAGAGAATTTAGATACTGATTCAAGTTGTGAAAATCCACCGGTTGTTGGGAGTTATCGCGTGGCAGGGTGATTTCATCCCAGGCTGTCAGCGATTCAGAGGAGGTTGTGGCCTTCGAGGAGGAAGATGAGGTGGAATCTTCTAGATTCTGTAGATTGGAGGCCTGCAATAAATTCCGTATGGTGGTCATGACATCGTCGTAGATGAGTGTAGTATTCAGTGCTGCTGGCGAAGAGTCTTCATCAAAATAATCATCGCCTATGGCGGCTACCAGAAAAGGTTTCTGTCTTAAGTCTTTTGTTTCGCGTGCATCCAAACGCTCGCCGAAGCTTTTGCTATTGTTTGTATTTGGCGTCGTGGTTGTCGAACTACACGGTTGCTCTTTGTGGCTTCTTGTGGCATTCATGGTTTTTATAAGGTTTTGCATACACTGTATATGCTGGCGCAAGCTTTTTATGTGATTTGTCCTTGTACCTCTAGAATATTCGCATTTCCTAGGAGTCTGGGTGAAATTTGAGTGCTGCTTTATTTGCTCCACAATGATATCGGTGACTTTGAGGGAGTTTTCCAATATTTTAATAACATCCTCTTCGCTTAATTGCTTTTGTGGTGGGCGGTGAGTAGGCTCATCAGAGGTTCTTGTTAAACTTTTGCCCTGTAGGGAGGGCTTTTGCTGTTCTTCTGTGAGTGCGAAATCTGAATAATCATAGGTTTGCTGGCTATCCAAATATATGGATGCATTTTTAACCAATTCATTGATATGTTCCAAAAGATCTACCCCTTTTAGTGGCTGATAGGAGGATAATGGGACTTGCCTTTTTATACGTCTCTTGATAAATTTGCGCCGATTATTGTTGTGGTACTCTCGCAGACCATGGATTTTTTTCTCTTGGCCCCTCTCATATTGCTGATGTTCTTGGGCCTTTTCCCATATAACTGTTTGTATCTTTTTGGTTTTCACTCTCTGCTGGGCTAGTGGCAATTTGGGTTTGTGCTTTTTCAAAAAGTTTTCCGTTTTCCTAACCGATGCCAATATTTCCACGGGTAAATGTTCGGTGTCCTGGGTTTCCAAATCCCTGTCTACGGGTTTTTGTGTTGTATGTATATTTTGTGGTTGTTTTCTCGGTGTCAGCCTGGCCACGGGGCGAGCTATCCTTGGTTTGGAAATTTGATCCCAGCCTTCAGGTTTCTGGCGATTTTGCATAAGTTTTTTAAGCTCCTGGAAATGTTTGGGTGGCTCGATGACATGTATCACATCATCGGCATCTTCGTAGACAAAGGCATTGCGTACTTTCTGCAGGTGACTGGGTACACGGTGGTGGCTGGCTGTTTGGGCCTGGGCCAAACTCAAACGATATGTCGAGCTTTTCACGTTAATGTTGGTGGTGGTTTCCACATCGTCGCGTATAGTTACGGCCTGGACCAGTGTCATCCAGTACAAGAGCAGTAGGCATATAAACACTTTCAATTGTGTCCACATTTTTAAATTTAAATTCGAGCGATGACTTTGAATTTTTAAAACACTTTGTTTACTCTGGCGTTTTTCAACAACAACTGTTGAGAAAATCCATGGGTTTCAAGACTTTATAATATTTGCTGGATGTGTTTGATATTTCCACTAGATTTTCCACTTTTCCATTGAGTTACTTCAGTGGATGTTTTTCAATATCTGTCCGTCTGTCTGTCGGTTGTGTTACCTCAACTCAATATGAAAACGAAAACTAATGAAAGTGAAAACTCAATTTATACTGTGTGTGTCTGTGTGTGACTGTCGGTGTGTTTTTGTTTCCCCACCGCTACATTCAGCTCAACATCCTCAATGTCGTTCACGTCTGGTTTAGTTGTGTTTTTGTTTTCTACCCTGTTTTTTTTTTCATCGAATGGGAAATCAGTGGCACGTTGGCCATTCTCATGGTCAGTGTGGGGCATATTGGATGCTCGCACCAGCCAACCATCTGCTGGCTACTTCTCCACAACATGACAGGCTATTTGATCTGTGATATATTTCATGGCCCATGTTGTTTATGCTACCATCTCAATATACCCCAGTGCTGTACCTACTCTATATACCTCAATATCTGGTATGCGTGTTGAAGTGTGACATTTGATCTGGATTCACGCATGGAGGCTCTGTCGCTGCGTGGACAGGAAGATCTAAAACTGGTTAATTACTTTTAACACCAGCACACAACGGTGGTTTTGTGAATGCGGGTTTTTCATTTGCATTGGTTGTGGCTCACATGGAATCAGCTAGACATTTGCATATCAAACTAAACAAACCCGCATTGGAGAATGAACGAGACTTTTCACTGAAAATGTTCAAGTGTTGAATTGTATAAGTTTTGAATTTGTACATCCTTTATATTTTTACTGTTTGAATATAATTGGAAAATGTGAGATATGAAGGCCGTTGCGCAATTACTATAGACTTATTCGTATTTTGGCAGTTTTTTGATAGATTTATTTCCTAAGTTACATGTCAAGTGCTAATAACTAGCTGAACCCGGCCCATCTTGCAAGTCCCAAGTAATACTTTGTTGCTGTATCGCCTGTATCGTATTTAAATTGATGTAACTGTGTAAACTTATGGATTTTTAATCCTCATTGTGAATGCATTTTAAACCTGAGACTGACCATGCATGAATCAGAACGGAAAGTTGGATGGAAGCGGTACATCCTCGAATTTGAACATTTTTGTGCACATTTTTTTTTTTTTTGATATTTCCAAATGGCTTAAAATACTCGAACTGCTTAAACTGGCTCGAAAATACTAAAGATATTGACATATTTTAAGAAAGTCATTAAAAGATTGCCGACCTTAACCGTTGAATGTATTGACAAGTTCCTGCTTCAGGCACGCCTGAAGTGGAATTCCTCTGTGCAGTTTAGTTTTGCGTACGAGGGCTACTGGCCTTATAATGAAAATGCGAATATTTATCATCAAAAATGGTTTTATTGTTTTTCAAAGTATTCTCCAGCATGACTTATACACTTTTGCAAGCGCTCAAACCAATTATCGAAGCACTTTTTCCACTTCGATTGAGATACCTCCAAAACATGGATTTTGAACGCTCCAACAGCATCTTCTGGCGGTGTAAATCGTTGACCATTATTTTTTTTTCTTCATGTGCGGGAATAAAAATAAGTCATTGTGTGCCAAATCAGGGCTGTACGGCGGATGACCCATCAATTCGACGTTTTGGCCGGTTAAAAAGGCGCTGGTTTGAGCCGATGTGTGCGATCTCGCATTGTCATGGTGTCCAATGATTCGTCTTCTCTTGTTCGTTTTTCGAATTTCTCCGAAGACTGTAGGCAAACAAATTGTGGTGTACCACTCAGAATTGACCTCCTACGTTGCTCAAGCGGAACACATGACCAGTTTTGCCGAAGGCTACCATTTGCTTCGAAGTGCTTCTTCCACGAACAACTTTCGTTGGATTTGGTTCGTCTTCGAAGACCCACACGTTCGATTGCTGTTTTATTACGGGCTCATACGCATAGATCCATAATTCGTCACCTGTGACGATCTTATAAACGTCTTTTATAGCACCGCGATCGTATTTTTTCAAAATTTCTTTGCACCAATCGACACGGGCCTTTTTTTGAGCGATTGTCAAATTGTGCGGGATCCAACGAAATCACTCCTTTTTTACAGCCGGTTGTTTATGCAATTTCGAATGTACACTGGTGAAAGAAATACCCAAGGATGCCTATATCTCACGGTATGTGAGACGATCTTGCATTATCAGTTTACGCAGGGCATCAATGTTATCTGGCACAACGGCCGTTTTTGGACGAACTTCGTCTTTGAGCGAGCGTCGGCCACGATTGAATTCATTAAAACAGTTTGTCACAGTGCTATTCTTCGTCATACAAAGATTTAAGTTCATCGACGCACTCTTGTCGTGATAATCCACGTCGAAAGTTGTGAAAAATTATCGCACGAAAATGTTCACGAGTTAATTTCATTTTTTTTTTTGCCAAATTGATTTTTTCAAGTCACTGTAAACAACACAAATGTTGGTCGTACGTCAAAACGTTCTGAGTACGTTTATGCTTAAAAATGTCAAACTTTCCAATAGAAATGTCAGATGGCTTGGCAACACTTAGTGTTTTCATGCTTACTACATATAAACCATCTACAGACCATCCCCCTCAACGTAGCCTAAAATTTTGTCACGCCTCCACCGTCCAAAATTTCGACTTTTTTCCTAAATGAAGAAACCCGCAGAAGGAAGTTTTCAGTTTGCCCCAGTCGCTTTCAAGTTTTAAGTGGTGTAACAAACCATATGTCATTTATATATATGAGACCCGGCCTATGAAATGATGGCAGCGTTCAAACCTGTTTGTAAATTTTTCAATTTCAACACGTGAAAGAGCGTCTCAAAAACAATCGAAACCAAAAAAAAAGTGGAAACAAATTTTTTGAAAAAATATCTGTGCTATTTTTTTTAAAGCCGATTCAAATTTAAAATTGTAAATGACCCACCCTATTTCTGGAAGAAGCTTTACTTGAAATTTGCCTGATGTGAAGAAACATGATTTAAGACTTAGGATTTCTAGGATTTGACAGTGGCTCTTAAAAAGAAAACTAATGACTTGTGTCTGTGCCCAAAAAGCAAAACGACCAAGTCTCCTGTACGAGCAAAGATCAATGGAAGTTCCAAAGTGAAATCTATATCTATATAAAAAATCCATTTTCACTTTTTTTTTGATGTGGACAACATCTGAGCATCGAATGAGACCGATCCCATGCCCCAAAAGTGTTCCCTCCCAGAGATATGCGCGTTTTTTAAAAGTGATGGTACACCAAAGATACACGTATTTAAATCTTTAAAATGGCTCTCCTGAACAAAACTGGTTTTTACCCTTAGGTCCCTTTCTATTTTGCGCGTCACATATATCCAAAACTCTGCTTTTCAGTGAATAGTTTTAATATTTCGGAAATCATTTGTTTGTTATCCAATGCTAATAAATACGATAGTACAACTATCGTTCGTGTTTGGTCATCCGTAACAAGAAATTAGGCACACAAGGTCATTCTAATTGTGGTTTGTGATATTCACATTGTATCTCCAAGCTGGAGCGGTGTAACACCCCAATTATGATAAAATTTAAGATATATCCAAAACTCTGATTTTCTGTGAATATTTTCAATATTCGTGAAACCATTTGCTTGCTATCCAATGCTAATACAAGTTGTCTACGTATGAGGCTAATAGGCATTTGCCTGCGGCATGCGCCGTTCAGTCGCTGCGAAAATATGGTATTTATAAAAAAAATACCCTTTAAAAATTAATAATAAATAAAAACTAGCCGCTAACCAAAAGCAAGTTTCAATTTTTTTCAAAAGAATATTTTATGTCCTATCAATTTTAAGTTCATCATCCAACTAAGCTTCTATTTCGAAACAAGAATTCGGGTTATTGTGCCTATTCCGTTTTTACTGAAATTATTAGAATTCATCATTTATTGTTTACAAATTCTGAAAAGAAACAACAAAGGTTATTATCATTTACTCTTTACCTCTTATGTCTTATTAATTTAATGCTATTTTCATAGTTCTTTTATTTTAGTTCAATTGTTCATGACCTTACTAAGCCTACTTTTCTTAATTGATTTCTTTTTATTGTAGGTCAGTGGCGACCCGCATTTTAAATCCATTGACTAGAGCTCTAAAGCTATTTGTTTGACTTAAAAAAAAGCCTAAGAGGCACTGAATAGTAAATCATAACGAATAAGATTTATTATATTAAATATTGTATTAATTGTTTGTTAATTTCAACAAATCGCCCTTAAACAATATAACAAAAGACTTAAGACACAAACTTGTTATGAAAAAAAATGCAACAAAAACAAGGGGTAAAAGAGTCTTCATATTCAACGTGGGCGTATACCAATTCTTTTTATTCAACGGATTCTTTTCATAAAAAAGTCATAAATGTTTTTTTGTTATTTAATTTCTGTTTTTTTTTACCACGTCTAATTCTTATTTTAGAGAAATTTAATATAATTCCTGATTACCAATTTGGCTTCAGACACAAACATGGCACACCCAAACAATGCCATCGAATTATAAAGGTAATAAGAGATACATTAGAATGCAAAGGCTACTGCTCAGCCGTGTTTTTAGATGTAAAGCAAGCATTTGTAATGCAAGTTGTCTACGTATGAGACAAATAGGCATTTGCCTGCGGCATGCGCCGTTCAGTCGTTGCGAAAATATGGTATTTATAAAAAATACCCTTTAAAAAATTAATAATAAATAAAAACTAGCCGTTAATCTAAAGCAAGTTTCAATTTTTTTTTAAAAGAATATTTTATGTTCTATCAATTTTAATTTTAAGTCCAACAAAGCTTCTATTTCGAAACAAGAATTCGGGATATTGTGCCTATTCCGTTTTTACTGAAATTATTAGAATTCATCATTTATTGTTTACAAATTCTGAAAAGAAACAACAAAGGTTGTTATAATTTAACTCTTTACCTCTTATGGCTTATTAAGTTAATGTTATTTTCATAGTTCTTTTATTTTAGTTCAATTGTTCATGACCTTACTAAGCCTACTTTTCTTAATTGATTTCTTTTTATTGTAGGTCAGTGGCGACCCGCATTTTAAATCCATTGACTAGAGCTCTAAAGTTATTTGTTTGACTTAAAAAAAACCTAAGAGGCACTGAATAGTAAATCATAACGAAGAAGATTTATTATATTAAATATTGTATTAATTGTTTGTTAATTTCAACAAATTGCCCTTAAACAATATAACAAAAGACTTAAGAAACAAACTTGTTATGAAAATAATGCAAGGGGTAAAAATATTACTCGTATTCAATGTGGGCGTATACCAATTCTTTTTATTTTACGGATTCTTTTCACAAAAAAGTCATAAATGTTTTTTTGTTATTTAATTTCTGTTTTTTTTTGACCACGTCTAATTCTTATTTTAGAGAAATTAAATATAATTCCTGATTACCAATTTGGCTTCAGACAAAAACATGGCACACCCGAACAGTGCCATCAAATTATAAAGGTAATAAGAGATACATTAGAATGCAAAGGCTACTGCTCAGCCGTGTTTTTAGATGTAAAGCAAGCATTTGTAATGCAAGTTGTCTACGTATAAGGCAAATAGGGATTTGCCTGCGCTAATCAAAAGCAAGTTTCAATTTTTTTCAAAAGAATATTTTATGTCCTATCAATTTTAAGTTCATCATCCAACAAAGCTTCTATTTCGAAACAAGAATTCGGGTTATTATGCCTATTCAGTTTTTACTGAAATTATTAGAAGTCATCATTTATTGTTCATAAATTCTGAAAAGAAACAACAAAGGTTATTATCATTTACTCTTTACCTCTTATGTCTTATTAAGTTAATGCTATTTTCATAGTTCTTTTATTTTAGTTCAATTGTTCGTGACTTTACTAAGCCTACTTTTCTTAATTGATTTATTTTTACTGTAGGTCAGTGGCGACTCGCATTTTAAATCCATTGACTAGAGCTCTAAAGTTATTTGTTTGACTTAAAAAAAGCCTAAGAGGTACTGAATAGTAAATCATAACGAAGAAGATTTATTATATTAAATATTGTATTAATTGTTTGTTAATTTCAACAAATCGCCCTTAAACAATATAACAAAAGACTAAAGACACAAACTTGTTATCAAAAATAATGTAACAAAAACAAGGGGTAAAAATAGTACTCGTATTCCATGTGGGCGTATACCAATTCTTTTTATTTTACGGATTCTTTTCAAAAAATAGTTTCAAATGTTTTTTTTTGTTATTTAATTTCTGTTTTTTTTGACCACCGTTTTCTGTTTTTTTAACCCAAATAAATGTAGAATTTCTTTACAATATTTCACTTACTAAATATTATGATGAATATTGAGATTGTTACATGTTTAAGAAAGCGCAAAGTAATAATTTTATGGTATTAACGGCAGCATTTCAATATGTCAAAGGGCATAATATCTATGAATATTATGGCACCGATAGAAGGGTCATAAAGTTCATGGACACTGCGACACTTTTTAAAGTGACATATTGGCAATACATCATCTACAAATTCCACGCACTTATTTTATTTTAAATTGATTAAACCACTGAAAATCGTAATAGAAATTTATCTAATGTTCTTGGAAGTTGAACCAGAAATATCCTACCCAATTAATGCTTAGGAAGATATCAAACACATCGCAAGATGTAAAAATATAGCCTGTAGTTATAAGCTTCTAAATACTATGGTTGTGGTAGACTAGACCAGAATGCTTTAGCGGGTCGGCACGCACTAAACGACGGATTTGATCAACAGGGAACGCCCAGACGTTAGAGATAATTCGAAGACAAAAAATGTATGAACTAAATATCGCACACACAGGACGAAAGAGCTTGGGAAATATTTCTCAACAAGGCCAAGTACTCGTATAATAAAAGAGTGTAGCGCAAACTTAAACCAAATAGCAAGTTCGAGCCATTGTAGTGCTTTGTTAGTCCACATCAGTCCATGTTTTGAAATGGCCTCCATACAAACATCCCCATTTTGAGTCCATCCGCTCTATATTGCACATTAGGATGTACCGGTTTTAGGTATATCATTTTTTCGATATTGTTCCATCGACTTTTTGTTAGCTCTGGGCATTAGGAAAAAACTCCGATTAGACATATCAAAAATAGCATTTTCAAGCCCAAGTTTAAATATTTGACTTTTTTCAACTTTTATTTTTAAGGTTTTTTTAGTAGGTAATAAAAAAGACAACGATTTGTTTTAAAATATTACCTTTCCAAAGTAACAAACAAATACGAGGGTGGTTCGGAAACTTCTTAGCCTAGCACAAAAAGCGAGGTATAAAAAAAAGTTAAGTGTTTTGGAAACTTCCATCTCTGCTATGAACACATGTTAAATTTTGTTTCGATCTGGCAACTCCTTCATATAGAAACAGGTGTTCACAAAAGACGCATCCGCGATTTTTTTACAATGGAAAAATTAGAAATGCGTGGTGTCATTAAATATTTACATAAAAAAGATTTATCGGGACAAGAAATTCATAATGATATGGTGAATGTGTTAGGTGAAAGTGCTCCTTCATATGCAACAGTAAAACATTGGGTTGCTGAATTTAAATGTGGTCGTACAAGCATTGAAGATGAACCACGTAGTGGACGTCCAAAAACAGCAACAACAACAGAAATTGTAGCCAAAGTGCATGATATGGTATTAAATGATCGACGAATTAAAGTGCGTAAAATAGCTAATATCATGGGCATCTCAAATGATCGAGTCCATTTAATTTTGCATGAAGAACTACAGATGAAAAAGCTTTCTGCAAGCAGGGTGCCGCACTTGTTAACAGTCGACCAAAAACGCATAAGAATGAACATTTCTCAAGCTTGTTTGGATCGTTTTCAGCGAAATAAAATGGATTTTAAGCGTCGTTTCACAACTGTTGATGAGACATGGATCCACCACTATACTCCAGAGGCAAAAGAACAATCCAAACAATGGACTGAAGCTGGAGGAAGTGCCCCAAAGAAGGCAAAAACAATTCAATCGGCAGGTAAGGTTATGGCAACGGTTTTTTGGGACTTCAAAGGTATTTTATTGATTGACTATCTGCAAAAGGGTAAAACAATAAATTCAGAGTACTATTGCAACCTTTTAGATCAATTAAATGTACAAATTCGGGAAAAACGTCCTGGCTTACAACACAAAAAAATAATTTTTCATCAACAATGGCTAAATTGCTTGACCACCCATCTATTCTCCTGATTTAGCTCCCAGTGACTTTTACCTGTTCCCAAATCTAAAAAAATCCTTGCTGGCAAGCGTTTTACCTCAAATGAAGATGCCAATACAGTTGTAAACCACTTTTTTGAAGACCTTGAGGAAAACTATTTTAATCAAGGGATAGAATTGCTATATAAGCGTTGGACTAAGTGTATTGAAGTTTCAGGAGATTATATTGAAAATTAAAAATATTTTTGAAAAACTAACTATTCTCTTTCATTGATAGGCTAAGAACTTTCCGAACCGCCCTCGTACTGGCAAGCCCGAATTTTCTTCCAGTGCGTCGTACTCACGTTCGCCGACCACACCGTCGCTGCGTAGTTCGCTACTGACCGACCTATCGATGTAAGATGTCAACATGTTTTCCTTGTCGACACCACAAGTACTGCCGGCTATTGATTTAAGGACCTTGTTCCTACTTTTAGGCTTATACCAGATAGCTGTAACATATGCAGAAGATCGAAAATGTGGCCTTGCGATTTTGAGTAGTCGGTTTGCTGACGTCATCGATGTACACATTCAGGGACAACCGCATCTCTGCTGTCCATCCAGTAAACAGTGTGTCTGATAATTTGGAGCGCGGATATTTTCATATTCCTTGCAGTGAAAAAGCGTGGTAAGTCTGTGAGGTAACTGTGGATTTTCTCGCATATGTCATCCACTTCAGGTCCTGATGTCAGAATTGTCCAATCATCAGCGTACGACAAAATTTCAAAGCCGTGTGGTAGTGCAGGAATTTTAAAGAGGTAGAGCTTAAACAGTGCCGGAGATATCAGCCCACCCTGGGGAACTCCCTGTTTAACTTTACGGGGCTTCGACTTCCTGTCTCTAAATTTTATATTTGACTGGCGTCCACATATGTGACAGCGCATAGGGCAAAAAAATCAATTTTAATTTTTTTTTGATGTGGTCAACATCTGAGCATCGAATGAGACCGATCCCATGCCCCAAAAGTGTTCCCTCCCAGAGATATGCGCGTTTTATGAAAGTGAAGTCGACGATTATAAGCGCAAATAGAAAGGGACCTAATCTTTAAAATGGCTCTCCTGAACAAAACTGGTTTTTAACCTTAGGTCCCTTTCTATTTTGAGCGTCACATATATAGTTTACGACCCAACGTTTCAAACTAGGCAGAAGGGACGTGTTTTGCTATGTCCTCGAACAGAGAGGCATTCTGTTAGTGTCGAAGGCCTTGGTAAGGGTGTAAAGCAGTTTTTGTGCTTCAAGCGTCTATTTTACTCGTAAACGCAAGCAGATCGGCCTGAACGATCCTCCTTTGCTTGCTACTTTACCAGGCTTTAGTAGTGGCATCACTATGACCATTTTCCAGGCATCGGGAACTCAGTGAATGGCTAACGACAGATTGAGCACTTTGGTCATGTCCAAGTGCATTAACATCAGCATAGACATTCCGTAGCGGCATCACTATGCCCATTTTCCAGGCATTGGGAACTTAGTGAATGGCTAACGACAGATTGAGCACTTTGGTCATGTCCAAGTGCGTTAACATCAGCATTGACATTCCGTTTGTGACCCAGCGACTTTGATGATGTTGCGATGTGGATCAGACTGGGAAGGGACAGTGCTTCAAGCGTCTTTGCTACTGGCGAAAGCAAGGATATCGGCCTGTACGATTTTTCTTTGCTTACGACTTTGTCAGGCTTCAGTAGCGGCATCACTCTGCTCATTTTCCAGGAATCGGGAACTAAGTGAGTGGCTAAGGACAGATTGAACACTATGGTCATGTTCAAGTGATTTAACCTCAGCATTAAGATTCCATCTGGACCCAATGCCTTTGATGATTTTGCGCTATGGATGACATGGACTACTTAGCCAACGGTAAATTGTGGTGGTGCCACTTCTACTAGGAGAGTTTGGATACGACGCAGTACGATATTCTCCTTTTCGACTTATCGCTCTCTTAGTGCTAAATAAAAAGTCGGTTAAAATTACTCGCTCAGCGCTTTGGATCTGTCACTGTGCTGTCACCGAACCGGATGGCCGTCCGATTATACTTACGAGGGCGGTTCGGAAAGTTCTTAGCCTATCAATGAAAGAGAATAGTTAGTTTTCAAAAATATTTTTATTTTTCAATATAATCACCTGAAACTTCAATACACTTAGTCCAGCGCTTATCTAGCAATTCTATCCCTTGATTAAAATAGTTTTCCTCAAGGTCTTCAAAATAGTGGTTTACAACTGTAATTGCATCTTCATTTGAGGTAAAACGCTTGTCAGCAAGGAATTTTTTTAGATTTGGGAACAGGTAAAAGTCACTGGGAGCTAAATCAGGAGAATAAGGTGGGTGGTCAAGCAACTCGTACTTTAATTCGTTGATTTTAGCCATTGTTAAAACACTTTTGTGCGCTGGTGCGTTGTCTTGATGAAAAATTATTTTTTTGTGTTGTAAGCCAGGACGTTTTTCTCGAATTTGTACATTTAATTGATCTAAAAGGTTGCAATAGTACTCTGAATTTATTGTTTTACCCTTTTGCAGATAGTCAATCAATAAAATACCATTGAAGTCCCAAAAAAAACGTTGCCATAACCTTACCAGCCGATTGAATTGTTTTGCCTTCTTTGGGGCACTTCCTCCAGCTTCAGTCCATTGTTTGGATTGTTCTTTTGCCTCTGGAGTATAGTGGTGGATCCATGTCTCATCAACAGTTATGAAACGACGCTTAAAATCCATTTTATTTCGCTGAAAACGATCCAAACAAGCTTGAGAAATGTTCATTCTTATGCGTTTTTGGTCGACTGTTAACAAGTGCGGCACCCATCTTGCAGAAAGCTTTTTCATCTGTAGTTCTTCATGCAACATTAAATGGACTCGATCATTTGAGATGCCCATGATATTAGCTATTTCACGCACTTTTATTCGTCGATCATTTAATAACATATCATGCACTTTGGCTACAATTTCTGTTGTTGTTGCTGTTTTTGGACGTCCACTACGTGGTTCATCTTCAATGCTTGTACGACCACGTTTAAATTCAGCAACCCAATCTTTTTCGGTTGCATATGAAGGAGCACTTTCACCTAACACATTCACCATACCATTATAAATTTCTGGTCCCTATAAACCTTTTTTATGTAAATATTTAATGACACCACGCATTTCTAATTTTTCCATTGTAAAAAAAATCGCGGATGCGTCTTTTGTGAACACCTGTTTCTTTATGAAGGAGTTGCCAGATCGAAACAAAATTTAACATGTGTTCATAGCAGAGATGGAAGTTTCCAAAACACTTAACTTTTTCTGTTTATACCGCGCTTTTTGTGCTAGGCTAAGAGGTCCTTTCCGAAAGAGGTCCTGTCTACAAACCGCATTTTAAAATTGATCTTGCCTAGAATAAGCATGCTTTGTTATGAGTGACCTACTCTGTTGTAATTGGACTATACAGATCTTTGTTTTGATAAAGCGCCACATACAAATTTAATTTTTAGACACCGCATATTAAGTCCCTTCGGTTCAAATTTCGTTTTAAGTCAAAGGGGTTTATTGAGTAACTTTTTTTACTTCCTTTTTATAAAAACCGTACACAATTCATGTTATATAAATGTCACATTTCGAAATAAATAATAACCAATCTTTAAATTTGCTGTAGCAAATCGCTGGAATTCGAAAACCACATGGCATTTCATTCACATGAGTAGTTTAATGACCCTATCTCAGTTCAGAGATTTCTGACAACTGCCATAAAATGTTAATTGAAATTTAGATAAAGTCAACCGAAATAGATAAATTTGCTATTGATTAATTGTCCAAATGCTGGACACACACACACCGGTAGCTCATAGCAGATCAACAATATACCGTCCTCTGAAATTCTATAGACATTTGATGGATGAACGTTTATCTCAAGTCGGCGGGTTATTGCACATCTCATAACCCAGCACGGCTGTCAGAACATGTCAAAACATATACGCTTCTATATCGGCGTCTTCAAATTCATCGAAATCAATGAACCACTCATTAACGTGTTACAGTCAATTAGTCGCTCAAAACTTGCTAATGTCTAAGCGGCAGTCGACATATAATTATTTTATAATTAGTTCTGAAACAACAACAGCAACCCTACATGTACAAGTTTAAAATCGTTTATGTTTTGTTTTTCGTTGGTTTTAAGTCTTTCGTTTTCACTCTTGTTTTTATTTAATTTTTTTTTCAAAAAAAAATGCGAACTTGCAAACGTAAGCGAGCGTGTTATGAGTAAATTAGCTTTAAAATTTGTCAATTAGGAAAATTATGTGTGATAAGTTATGAGTTGTGTTTAGTGGCTAATGTTTTTTCGTGCTATCTTACATTGAAATATAAGTCAAGTACATAAAGTTGTTTCGAACAGACACTCGAGTGCCTAAGACTGCTTATTGTTCACCATGAAAATAAATTAGTCAAAGGAAAACTAAGCTCACACGCCAAAATAATGCAAATGAGGTGGAAGTTAGAAACAAAAATAGCGAATAAATTGCCTGCGAATAAAATCGCAAATGTTCTTCTGGTGGCCTTTGTGACAAAGAAAAATCTTATACATGGAATAAACATAAGTTTTACGAGTGTTTGCCAGAATTTCACACAACAATTATGATATGAATCATATTTGTTTCATTAAATGTTGGAAGAATTGCGATTCTGAACTCCGAATAAAGAAATTGAAAATGTGGTGCTTTGTAGTGACCAATTGTAGATTGTGAATTAGTAAGCCTTCAGAGAAATCAAAAGACTTAATACACATATTCATTATGTGGGGCTAAAGGAAGTTACCTTACCTAACTGCATTCACTATTAGGATATTCTTCTTATTTCAGAAAGAAATCATGGAAACAATTTCATTAGCATCCTGATTTCTTTCTGATATAAGAAGAATTTCCTGACGGCAAATGCAGTTAGGTAAAACCTTTACCTTTAAAACATTATTTAAATGTAACTTCCTTTAGTCCGACATAATGAATATGTATATTAAGTCTTTTGATTTCTCTGATGGCTTACTAATTGACAACCAACAAGAAGCCACTACAAAACACCACGCATTCAAGAAAGGCTATGGAGAAGTATCAAAATGTGGGTCTCCTAATTAGATTTAAAGAGCTGATTCGAATTTGGAATGTCCATTTGTCTCTTCGTCCCTCTGTTGCATAGCTTGTAACCCAACTACAGGTCGCAATTGTCGATTGATCTTCAAATTCTTAATCGAATCTGATAAAAACAAATTTTCGAAAGAGGGCTGGCGGTATTGAAATTGAATAAAACCGGTTCAGATTTTGATATACTTAGTAGGGACGTAAATACTGTTACACACGTTTTATGCTGTAAAATAAAAAGTGCTGAATGTATTTGGACCAAATATTTTATAATATATTTATTGATGCAAATTGTATCCAAAAAGAATCTACTTATTCGAAATGTCCGCCTTTTGCCTTTACGCACGCCTTAAGTCGCACTGGCCAATCGTCAATAGCTGCACGATCCTCGTCCATTGAAAAATTGGTCACAGATCGGACCAAATCAGTCTTTAGAGATCCAATCTTGGGGTATCGTTTGTGACAAACCTTGTCCTCTAAAACCGTCCACAATTTGTAATCCAAAGGGTTCAAATCTGGACTGCCTGAGGGCCATTCTTTAGAGGAAATGAACGCTGGCAAATTTTTTCAAAGCCAGGCCTGGGACGTTTTAGCCTTATGCGCCGGCGCAGAATACTGCTGATAAGTCCACGGCTGGTTTTGAAACAGGGAATTGTTAAAAGGCTTCACAACAGCTTCCAAAACGGTTTCTTGTTAAACGTTGGCCGATGTTTTGACTCCTTGTTGGCAGAAATGCGGGTCAGTGACCCCATCGTAAGAGACACCCCACCAAACCATGACTGAACTTGGGTGATTACCTTTTCCACCCTTGGGATCAGTTCAGATGCTTCCTTAGATGACCGCGCATACACTCTATCATTTTGCTTGTTAAATTTTTTCATCGTTGAACAAATTTTTTCTGTGCAAGTTATCAGCGTGCTTCACCAAAAAACGTTTGCATTTTTCAATCCTATTTTTTTTTTAAAGCTACAGTCAATAAATGTCCGGTCCGTCGTTTGAAAGTCCCAAGTCTTGTTTAATGATTCGACTCATGGACTTTTGCGTGATATTCATCTCACGGGCCATGATTTTCTGTTTTCGGAGCGGATTTCTGTGAATTCTTGACTTAACGGCTTTGATGACATTCGGTGTTCGAACAGAGCGTGGGCGGCCCGACCGGTGGTGGCCTTTTACATCTCCAGTCTCCTCAAACAGTTTTATGCATCGGTAGACGAACATGCGGCTAATCCCTAGTGGCCGGAGCGTTTTGCAAATATCGCTTTTTTCATTTCACACTTGAAAAGCGCTATTACGCTAACCACTCCATGATGAAAGTTGAAACAATTTTAAAATCCCGTTACAGACTAACGCTATTGAGGTTAGATTTCAAAACCCATATGACATTACCGGGGTATGTTCAGTTCTACTATTGAAATGGGTGTGTTCAATGTTGTAACAGTATGTATGTCCCTACTAAGTATATTGAACAGTATTGGAATTAAATTACATGGTGTTAAATAGTGTACCTGGCAAATGTCGACTTTCGCTATCCACACACTGCTGCATACATTTTCTGAATTTTTCATTAACTCATTGAACAGGGATTAAACCGGCTCATGACCTCTTGCTTCTACATTTAAATAGTAGACAAGTTTTTAACAAAAATGGCAAAGTGACATTGATTTTCGTGGCTGCACACTACTTTTATCATGATTTCGGGTCCGTGACAACCCTCTTCAGAAAGCCTTGCTGCAATTGTTGAAAGTAAAACCGTCATTTTGTGTTTAATTTTTTCTGAACGGTAAAAATTTTTTCATCGGTGAACAAAATTTTTCTGTGCAAGTTATCAGCGTGCTTCGCCAAAAGACGTTTGCATTTTTCAATCCTAATTTATTTTAAAGCTGCAGTCAATAAATGTCCGGTACGTCGTTTGAAAGCCCCAAGTCCCAAGTCGATTTTAATGATTCCACTCATGGACTTAACCAGCGTGATTTTCTGTTTTCGGAGCGGTTTTCTGTGAGTTCTTGATTTAACGGCGGTCTTTTACAGCTTCAGTCTCCTCAAACAGTTTTATGCATCGGTAGACGAACATTCGGCCAATCCCTAGTGGTCGGAGCGTTTTGAACACTTTAAAATCGCTATTAAATTGATACGGTTCTTATTATGTGACCACTCAATGATAAAAGTTGAAACAATTTTAAAATCCTGTTACAGACTAACGTAATTGAGGTTGATCCATAATATAGGGTGATCCATCTAGAGGTATTTTTTCGGAACAACAAAAAAATATAAAAATTCAAATCAAATGTGGAATCTTAATTGGTAATTTGAAAGGACATGTTATGGCAATTATTTTTGGAATATAATTTCCTTCAAATGTTGGCCGCAGCTACGCCTCAGGGTTTCCGATCTGAGGGTCCAATTTTGGATGACTCGTTCGAGCATTTCGAGCGGTATGGCTTTTATGACAAGCGTAATGTTGGCTTCCAAAACCTGAATCGTAGCTGGTATGTCAGCATAAACTTTGGACTTTACGAAACCCCAAAGAAAAATGTCTAAAGGAGTGATATCACTCGACCTAGGTGGCCAACTCATCTGTCCAAAACGTGAAATTAGCTGCTTTTCGAAATAAACTCTCAATAGATTTATTATTTGAGCAGCTGTATGACAAGTGGCACCGTCCTTTTGCAACCAAGTGTCGTCAAGATTGCGGGCTTCAATTTCAGTTGCCATAAAGATCGTTATCATGGCGCGATAGCGAGCACCATTCATGGTTACGTTCCGGCCATCATCATTTTTGAAAATATATACACCGATGATTCCACCAGCTTATTAACCGCACCAAATCGTGGTTTTCTCTGGGTATAATGGCACCTCTTGAACCTCTTCGTGTTGCTCTTCAGCCCAAATGCGGCAATTTTGTTCATTGACTTTGCCATTGAGCCAGAAATGGGCCTCATCACTGAACAAAATTTTGGTCGAAAACATCGGATCTTCCCGTGTCTAACCGAACGCTCATTTCCATAATACAGTTGCCAACATTTGAAGGTTATTATTTTCAAAAAAATAAATGAACTAAATTAGCCTTTCAAATTACCACTAAAGATTCCACACTTGATTAGAATTTTTATATTTTTTTCTGTAAAAATGCCTCTAGATGGAACACCCTATATTAGAAATAATGTCATATGTTCTTATCTTATTCTAGGGTTATGTGAGAGCCGCTTTCACTATGCCATGTCCCAAATTAACCCAATTTTCGAACGATGGTGTTCTGCTGAGCGGGCTGAGATTTAGTTTTTTTTTGAAATTCTCTTTGGCTACATAAATTTGTGCTTGGAGCATTTGCCATTAAAAGCTATGTCATGTGTCCTTATCTTATTCTCGGGTCATGTGAGAGCCGCTTTCACCATGCCATGCCCAAAGTTAATTCCAATTATGTTCACCGTTCACCCTCTGGTGAATGGTATAAATATCATCGATTAGAGAAAAATAATTATATGCTTTGATAGCTAAATAATAATTACAAATATGATTAAAAATGAATGTCCTTAAAATCGATTACAGATTGACAACGCGTCTTTCTGTTAAATTCACTAAAATGTACAAAAGACTTAAGAGACGAAAAAAAAACAAAAGACTTAAGAGACGAACATTTTATTTCATAATCGATTGAAAAGAAAACCATTACTTTTTGAAAAGCTTGACTTGTTGTCATGCCATGGTTATTAATTAACGTGTATAAGGTAGAAAATCTAATGGATTAGTTACTGGAATACATGCAATTCGTAAATATATCAATATTCCATCGATCATTTAAGGTTGATGATTTATTTCCCAGGTTTATCTTAACTGTTTGAAGTAAATGTATCACTCAAAACATATTAAAATTACAACTGGGTTACTATGACATATTTGTAATGCCCTTAACTTAGCCAAATACCCGGAGAGCTGTCGCCGCAGGCATATTGAAGTCGAACAAACAAAACCACTTGAGATGGCACATGCGGTGCGTTTATATGTTTATTCAAAAACTGTAAAACAAATTGAAAACGTGTTAAAAATATATTTATTGCAGCCCGCATTACTGTGTGATGATTAATTGCAAAATAAGCCGCCAGCCATCACTCTCACCCGCATTTCAATCGTAGTCACCAAAATTATCGACACTTTGGTGATTTTTTTTCGGCGTGGATAGAAAGAAGCGCATAGAAATAATGCTAATTAAACACTGAAATGTTGTTACCCGACGTCTTCCCACATATGTGAAATTTGAGGTTTTTTTTTGGCTGGGATTTCTCGGATGAGTTTTTTTTTTGTTTGTCAAGGTTAAAATGTATAACATGAACCGATGACGACTGAAGGCAGCAAAACAATTAAAATAAAAAATCTCAAAAAAAAATAAAATTAGCAAAATATCGCATATGTGTTTTTAAACGCTTTGAGAGATCAATAAAAAATACAAAAAACGCAAAAGCAAATCAATTCAAATCAGATACGAGCCGATTTGTGTACATTTCCATATGTGCGGTGAATGTTGCGTTACAACTTTTATCGCTGTCTGACAAAAATTCCAGAATTTTATTTGGTTTTTTTATCATTTTTGTTTTCTTATTTATTACTAGGTGTTGTTTTTTTGGCTAAAGAAAGGAGGGACAAACTTATCAAACGCCATTCATTGGATGCTAAGGTTGTTGCTAAAAGATATCTTTCTTTTTGACTTGTTGTTATTGTCTTTTATCAGTTAATTTGCAGCAAATTTACATATTTCTCAGATAAAATTAAGAAAATGTCTATATACGATATTAAGCCATAAATTAACGCAATTTTCGAATGGTAGTGTTTTGCTGAGCCGGCTAAGATTTTTGTTTTTTTTTGAAATTCTCTTTGGCTACATAAATTCGTGCTTGGAGCATTTGCCTCTATTAAATAACACTTAAAAGAATGCTTAGCATTAATTTAATTTGATCGATTTATTTTTCTCGCATTTTGATTAGAGTGTGTTTTGGTTGTTTGGCGCTCTTCTCCTCTTTCTGTTGGTGAATAAAACATTTTTGGTCGATGAACTTTTGCAAGAGAAGATTTAAATTTCAATTTGGGGGGGAAAAATTGGTTCATTATGAATGGCACGTGGAAAAACTTAACGGCTATTAGACTATAATAATTACGCAAGAGATGAATAAATAAGCAAATCATGTGTAAAACTTGGCCTAATCGTTTAAATGCCGGATAATACCGGCTAAGGCGAGTTTAGTATTTCCTAGAAAAAATAAGGCATTCTTTTGCTTAGCTGATATTTTTTCTTTATGTTTTTAGAAAATGCGTACATGTTTTTAGAAAATACGGGCGGTTCGGAAAGTTCTTAGCCTATCAATGAAAGAGAATAGTTAGTTTTTCAAAAATATTTTTATTTTTCAATATAATCTCCTGAAACTTCAATACACTTAGTCTAACGCTTTTCTAGCAATTCTATCCCTTGATTAAAATAGTTTTCCTCAAGGTCTTCAAAATAGTGGTTTACAACTGTAATTGCATCTTCATTTGAGGTAAAACGCTTGCCAGCAAGGATTTTTTTTTTTAGATTTGGGAACAGGTAAAAGTCACTGGGAGCTAAATCAGGAGAATAAGGTGGGCGGTCAAGCAACTCGTACTTTAATTCGTTACTCCAATTATCAACATCTTCAGCAATAGCAACAAAACCACATGTGCTTTAAAAGGCACAATTGCATCCGAAAAATACTGTGTGGTCTGGTTTTCATGACGTAGGTGTGATTGGGTCGTATTTTTTCGTCATGTTAGAAAATTATTGTTGGCCAGAATTGGATGAGCTTGACATCGCTGATATGTGGTTTTAACAAGACGGTGTCACTAGCTACACAGAACGCGTTACAATAAATTTTCTAAAAGGCAAATGCGGTAAAAGTGTTATCTCGAGAAATGGTCCGGTTGAACGGCCACTTCGTTTATGCGATTTAATGCCATTGAATTTATTTGTATGGGGCCACATCAAGTCATTGGTCTATGCCAACAACTTTAGACGAGTTCAGAGACAAGATTCAACGCCAAATTGCCAACGTTTCGGTCGAAATGTGTCCAGGAGTGGTGGAAAATTTTGTCCAAAGAATAGATCGCTAAACTCGAGCTCTTGGTGGTCATATGACCGAAATGGAATTTCTTTCTTAAAATGTTACATTTGCATTGCATCCGGAATAAATTTGAACTCTATATCTGAAACCTTCTGTGTTTTATTAATATGTGACGCGCAAAATAGAAAGGGACCTAAGGTTAAAAACCAGTTTTGTCCAGGAGAGACATTTTAAAGATTAGGACCCTTTCCTTGCGCTTAGAATCGTCGACTTCACTTTCATAAAACGCGCATATCTCTGGGAGGGAACACTTTTGGGGCATGGGATCGGTCTCATTCGATGCTCAGATGTTGTCCACATCAAAAAATAAGAAAAAAATGAAAATTGATTTTTTTACCCTTAGATCCCTTTCTATTTGGGGCGTCACATATAAATAAATGTTATGTCGTTAATGGAAAACCCTGTACACAACTTTAAGATAATTCTTTGAAAATTGTTTCTTTATGTACAATTAACATCGTACGTTTTGGTTGGACCACCCTTTATAGGGAGAGTAAGCACGCAAAGAACATGTTTTGTCAGTCTAAAAATACTGTGAGACATATATTAATTGTTGTAGGCAGATGCTATGCAAAACCGATATCACCAAAAGGGCTTGTAGCAGAATATATTAAAAGCCTAAAGGCAATGCTTTGAATCCTTTGTGCAAAAAAATCTTTGTATAGAATGCTGTCTGTAGATGTTGAGCCATTCCTATCAAAAATGGTATATATTTTTTCACTCGTATCAAGCATCTTGTTTTACTTTTTTACCTTTTTTGGGTATGAACCAGAAGTGTCCTAATTTCACATAATAAATTCTATTTTTTTTTTATAAAATAGTAAAAAAAAACTACACAAATAAACCGCAATTTTAAAAAAATCAGAAAGCGTATTTTTATAATTCTTAGTAGGGACATAATGACTGTTACACACGCTTTAAGCTGTGAAATAAAAAGTACTGAATGTTTTTGGACCAAATATGTTTTTGTATATTTATTGTTGTATATTGTATCCAAAAAGAATCTACTTTGTCGAAATGTCCGCCTTTTGCCTTTACACGCGCCTTAAGTCGCACTGGCCAATCGTCAATAGCTGCACGAACCTCGTCCATTGGAAAATTGGCCACAGCTCGAACCAAAGCAGTCTTAAGAGATCCAATGTTGGGGTATCTTTTGTGACAAACCTTGTCCTCTAAATCCGTTCACAATTTGTAATCCAATGGGTTTAACTCTGGACTGCCAAAGGGTTATTCTTCAGAGGAAATGAACGCTGGCAAAATGTTTCGAAGCCAGGCCTGGGACGTTTTAGCCCTTTGGGCCGGCGCAGAATCCTGCTGGAAAGTCCATGGCTGGTTTTAGAACAGGGAATTGTTAAGAGGCTTCACAACAGCTTCCAAAACGGTTTGCTTGGTAAACTTTATCCGTTGTTTTGACTCCTTGTTCGCAGAAATGCAGGTCAGTGACCCCATCGTAAGAGACACTCCACCAAACCATGACGGAAGCTGGGTGATGACCCTTTTCCTCCCTTGGGATCAGTTCAGATGCTTTCTTTGATGACCGCGCATACACTCTATCATTTTGCTTGTAAAATTTTTCCTGACGGGTAAAATTTTTTTCATCGGTGAACAAAATTTTTCTGTGCAAGTTATCAGCGTGCTTCACCAAGAGACGTTTGCATTTTTCAATCCTGTTTTTTTTAAAGCTACAGTCAATAAATGTCCGGTACGTCGTTTGAAAGTCCCGTCTTTTTTAATGATTCGACTCATGGACTTTTGCGTGAGATTCATCTCACGGGTCATGATTTTTGGTTTTCGGAGCGGATTTCTGTGAATTATTGATTTAACGGCTTTGATGACATGCGGTGTTCGAACAGAGCGTGGCCGGCCCGACCGGTGGCGGTATTTTACATCTCCAGTCTCCTCAAATAGTTTTATGCATCAGTAGACGAACATGCGGCTAATCCCTAGTGGCCGGAGCGTTTTGAAAATATCGCTTTTTTCATTTCACACTTGAAAAGCGCTATAACAATGATACGGATCTCATTATCTGAACACTCCATGATGAAAGTTAAAACAATTTTAAAATCCCGGTACAGACTAACGCTATTGAGGTTAGCTTTCAAAACCCATATGACATTAACGGGGTATGTTCAGTTCTACTATTGAAATTGGTGTGTTCAATGTTGTAACAGTATTTATGTCCCTACTAAGTATTTCCATAAAAATAAAAAAGACAAAACCCAGGACATTAATTTTCGCTTAGGACCATTGTCCATACTTTTGCGCACATCAATGTAGGTATATACGAGGGCGACCGCAAAAATAACTGGCCTGGCACATTTTTTGTTTTACTAGCAACTTTTGTTTTTTAAAAGCAATCTTTTATAAGCCATCTGTCAAAATTTCCTAAATATTTAATGATTATTTTCTTTGTTACAGGTGATTGAAGTAAACAAGTTTTATAATTTTTGAAAAATGGAAAATAAAGAGTTTCGTGCGGTAATTAAACACTTTTATATGAAAAGTTATACGCCACAATTAATCAAAGACGAATTGGATTCTGTTCATGGTGATAATGCACCATCATACTCCACCGTGAAATCCTGGGTTCAACAATTTAAAATGGGTCGTTCAAGTACGGAAGATAAACAACGCTCTGGAAGACCGAAAACTGGTACTACTATTGAAAACATTAGAAAAATATTTAATGCAGTGACTAAAGATAGACGAATAAAGCTCAGAGAACCTGCTGATATTGTTAAAATACACGATAAACAAGTTTGGAGTATTTTACATGATGAACTACACATGAAAAAGCTACCCGCGAAAAAGGTGCCGCTTTTGTTGACATTGCTCCAAAAAATCGTCCGTTGGACCAATTCCGAAGAGCTTTTAGCGATTTATCAGCGTAATCCAATAGAGTTCTTGCGCCGATTCATAACTGTTGATGAAACATGGATCCATCACTACATCCCAGAACGCAAAGAACAGGCAAAAAAGTGGTCCCAAGAAGGCGAAAACTGTTAAGACAGCAGGAAAAGTAATGGCCACAGTATTTTGGGATGCAAGGGGTATAATATTTATTGATTATCTTGAGAAAGGAAAAACTATAAATAGTGAATAGTATTGTGCATTATTGGATCGGTTGAGTGAAGAAATAAAGATAAAACGACCGCATTTAGAAAAAAAAGTTCTTTTTCATCAAGATAAATCTCCTTGACACACTTTTTAACTTAACTAAAACAGGCCGAATTACGATTTGAAATTGCTCCGCATCCACCATATAGTCCAGATTTAGCTCCTTCTGATTATTTCTTGTTTCCAAATTTAAAAAAAACTTCTCGGTGGCAAAAAAATTTCGTCCAATAGCGAGGTTATTGCTGAAACTGAGGCATATTTTGAAGGTCTTGAAAAATCTTATTTTTCGGATGGAATTCAAAAACTTGAAAAACGTTTGATGAAGTGTATTGAGTTGGAAGAAGATTATGTTGAAAAATTAAAAATAATAATTCCATAAAACGGTTCTTTTTATGTTAGGCCAGTTACCTGAAATTCAACCAGAATTAATTGTGCTATATTTGCAAACACTAACCGTCTCAACAGGCCATAAATGCCATTTGGAACAGCACCTGATTTAAAACTTTAGGTGTTTTCCTGTGAAAAAATCTATTATAATTGTGTGGCCAATCACTATTAGTTCTTAATGTATTAAAAGTGAATATTAGGGATGCCAATGTTAAAATACCGAAATACCAGGCTTTTTCAAATGCCATAACAAGGGATATTGTCCTTCGGCATGCTGCAACTCTTGAAATTCAACACACGGTTCATCATATCAGTATATTCAAGATGTATCAATTTTTAAAGTCAGTGCAGAGATGACAGCAATGGACAATGTTTAAACCAGTTAATATCAATGTTTGAACCAGTTAATATGTTTGAACCAGTTAATTTGCGCCTTAAATTCTATAAAAAATTAGTAACAGTTCAACCTTCTCAAATATCATGTACTTATTTGAATATTTAAAAAAATTTGAACTTACCATAGCAACAGCGAAAAATTCTGCGATCTCCACATTGCCATTTTAAAATATCGCGATGCCTCGTTTGGCATTCCTGACGAATACTCTAGAGTGTTTCCCAAGCAATGCTGCTTTGACATTGGCCCCTAAGAAAAGAAAAAACGTAATTTGTTATAGAAGTTGTTTGTTGTCTTCAACAATACGAGTATTATTATTGTTATTATTATTTGGGTGTATGATAATTTGAAATTATTCATGCTTGAAACAAAATACATTGCGATACAGCAACGAGGTATGAGAGAAAAGTTTGGTTTGTAAGTTGGTTTTGAAGGTATGCTACGCCGCACAGTGGGAAAATTACGAAAAAAATTGGAAATAATTCGGCCATTTCGTTTGTAATGGTCCGATTTAAATGAAAATTTACATTGACCTTCTTGAAGTGTTACTGAGCTTAAGTTTTGAATTTCATGCATCTGTGTTTAACAGGTGCTGCACAGTGGGCCCTCAAAGTTGGTCACCTCGAGTTAAAATTTTCTTTTTCAAGCCGCCAAAAGCGTATTTGTGGTCCGATCGTAATAATTTTTTTTCTTTAGTGAAATCTGCTGGACAAACCCAACCAAAAATGTTATTACAAATTTTTTCATATCTCGTACAATAAAAAAGATATCGGGACTTAAAGTTTTTTTTTCGAAAAATTTGCTTTGGATTTTCTGGGATTATTTTATTTTTGGGAATCAGTTTTAGGTGAATCGGGGAAAATTTAATCCTGGTTTAAAGAAAACACTTTGGTTAATGTTTTAAAAAAAGAATTGTAGCAAAATCACCAATAATATGAAAATGCCAGCTGTTCAAAGTCAACTATTGCGAAAAAAGTGGGATTTTGAGTGTTTTACGGCGAAAAGGTACCTTTACTCTTATGTCAATAACTTTAATGTTTCTTAAGTAACATACAAAAAATTTGCATTTATTTCAAAGAAAACTTTATGCTTAATACAAATAATAAGCAATTGTGACCCTAGTCGGTACTTTTCTTGCTCCAGGCGTCTCCAAATATGGGCATTTTTTTCAAAAAAAATTGAGTTTGAGCTCAAATAAAAAAAATCGCCACACTGCTGGCCCAATTTGGTGCTATAAGTCAGTTAACTACATATGTTTTCTAAAATCCCAAGCAAAGAAATTTTGCGGGAGGCCATTTCTAGGACAAAAAAAATGAGTTTTTGTTAAAAAATCCCATTTCTGGGATTTTGTTTTCCCCTGTGTCAAATTTTAGAAAAGTGGCAACTCCAATTTTTTTTTGAATAAGTTTTTCATTTTGTCACAAAAATATTGATACTACGTAAAAAAATCAGGTTTATATCTCCAACCAGCAAAATTTTACAGTGGTCTGAAATATTGACTTTTTTTGCTACCTTCACAAAAAAAATTTTTTTTCTCGTTTTTATCAATTATTATTCAACATATTGAGTTAATTGCATTCTTTTTTATAATCTGTTAAAACTAGAGGTAATTACCTTTCCATTGGTATATAAAAAGTACATCCTTTTACCTACACTTATAACAGCACGTGCGCTGGAATAAGACCCCTTTGAGTAAAATATTAATTTTTTTGGTAAATAGCAATTTCATTTTGTGAGAGATCAATGTTGTTGCATTTAAAAAAATCAAATTTACACATTTCCAATCGCAAAAAAGTAATTTAATTGTTGCAGATAGAAAATTTGAATAAAAAGATGCTATTGACTTCATTTTTTGTGAAAAACTTTTTTTTAAATAAATTAACATTTAAATAAATCTTATAATTAAAAAACATTAAACTTAAATGATTTTATTCCACGTCCAGCATATCTAATAAATCAGAAAATTCTTCTTCGTCTCCATGCGTCATTTCGTGGTACGAAGTCAACTTACTTCTCATGGAGGATAAAAAAGGATCTGAAGATAATAATAAACTATTAAGTAAGTCTTCGTTTTGTGCTATTCTTGAGCATTTTCTTGTGGAAAATTGTTGAACATATCTGAAGTCTCGATTTCTAGCTTCTTGTGGTTCTTCAGTTAACTCGCCTATAGGGAGAAGGTGAGACTCGATTATTTGTTTCCCATGGAACAGGACTCTGTGTATAGTTGGCGTTAGATCTTTCCAGGGATAGAGATCAGCAAGCATTTTTAAAATTCGTTCGGCGTAAACTCCAAATTTATCGGAATTAATCTTTTGTTTGGAATTCAGAGCTAAAAGCAATATATTAACCATTCGAATCAACTCCTTATTGATTTCAGTTATTTCTGCAGCTGTATTATAGTCTGCGAAGAATCTTCTGGCAGTGTTTCCATCATTTGTATTCCCAAAGTTCGAGCGTGGTTTAGAAATATTTAGGCCAGTTTGTTGTTTAAATGCATCTTGAATTCTTTTTTTTTCACTTGCTCTCATTTCATGCATTTCTTTGTTAGCTCGAATGTTTTTCCTTTCATTTCCAGGTATAGATTTATACTTAATGTCATAAGCAAGGTTTAGAAAGTGTTCTAGAAACCTGATTCGAGCATGTAACGGTGCTATTCCAAACTCAAGGGTATCTTCATTGACTACTGAATTATTCGAAGCGTTTGAAAAATTAACTTTGCTTTTATTGCAAATGAAACACTTCCAGCTAGATTTGTTTCCTGTAATATCGTTTGCGGCTTTTCCATCTACCATTGTCAGGAACATTTTAAAAGATATTGTAATAGAATACCTGTCGAATTTAAATGCAAAATCTTCTAATCTCGAAATATCATCTTTTAATTTGTCTGTGATGGCTTTAGTTAAATCACTCGTTTCTTTATGATATACGAAGGAGATTGGTCTGCAATAAATTTTGGAGCCAGGTGTTGGATTACGCCATATTGCTTCAGTAGGGTTTGATTTTCTGCGCGAAGTTGAAGGTAAGGTAGAGTCTAAATTTAACCTCAGAGGAACCAAAGATGCCATGAATACGCTCTTGAATTCGATCTGGGTAGATTGGCTATCAGAGCATTGTTTGTATTCCGAAAGTGCTGACAAACCATCACATCCCCACTTGCATATTAATTGAAGATGGCTGTTGTTGATTTTTTTTAGTTGTTCCTCATTCAATGTTGTTATTATCCTACTGGCAGTATTTTGGAGAAGTAGTTCCAAACTAACGCTGCCGGCCTTTTCTGTAATTATCACTGGGTTTGGCAAAATTTCCATTTTTCGTTCCTTTATTCGGTTGTATGCGGGAAACATGTCACATCCTTTATCAAGCAGCATTCTTCTTAAATGAGTGTACTTGTTCTTACTCAATCCCAATTCGATGATTAAAGCTAATGCTTCTTCCTCGCTAAAACCAGGACATGGTGTTGCAATACTTCTTTCAATGCGTTGGAGCCGCCTTGGTGATGCTTCCGTTAACACGTCTGCAATTCTTTTTGCGCTAGATGGCCGATTTTCCACCGTCAGTAATTCCTTGAATGTATCACAAATCTTTGAAGGTGAATGATTTGCCATCTCAGCCGACAACCGTTGTTTCTTTGCCTTTGGACATAGATCGTCGTATTCCTTAGTAGGAGCACCCACTAAAGCAGGGACAGTTTTAAATTCAATTATACTGTCGAGCCACTCAGTTGGTAATCTTGAATAATTCCTGTGATACTTCTCCATGAGCCGGTCAAATTTTTTCAAAAAATTTAATACTTTGCTGCTTTCGTTAGATTGTGTTATCTCGCTATATGTTGACTCTATGCACTCTATTAAATATGCTACTCTGTTCTCCATTTTCCGAAGTTTGGTGTTTTTTAAAAATTCAACAAGTTCTTGAACAAGGAGTGTTATCGTCATGGCGGATTAATTTGTTATGATAAACCCATACAAAATCGGCGGTTCTTATATCAATGAGTAATACTTACAGGTAATCACAATAATATCCGCAATTAATACTTGACTAAAATACCAGGTATTCCCCAAAAATACATTTATAACAATGAATTTTTATGTACCCAGGTACATTCGCCTAAAATGTTGCACAATATTCCGGACATAGGGGACAGGTATTCCCCCAAAACATATAAGAATGAATGTTTAGGTACCTAGATCCATACTATACAATACTACCCATTTTCCGTTTTTACACAATAGGTAAACAATAATGGTAAAAATATATATTTTTGCTATTTATGGATAGGTACGAGAATTTTTAAAATTGGTATTCTTACCTATAAAATTCATACTTTACTCAAAGGGGTCTTATTCCAGCGCACGTGCTGTTATAAGTGTAGGTAAAAGGATATACTTTTTATATACCAATGGAAAGGTAATTACCTCTAGTTTTAACAGATTATAAAAAAGAATGCAATTAACTCAATATGTTGAATAATAATTGATAAAAACGAGAAAAAAATTTTTTTTTGTGAAGGTAGCAAAAAAAGTCAATATTTCAGACCACTGTAAAATTTTGCTGGTTGGAGATATAAACCTGATTTTTTTACGTAGTATCAATATTTTTGTGACAAAATGAAAAACTTATTCAAAAAAAAAAATTGGAGTTGCCACTTTTCTAAAATTTGACACAGGGGAAAACAAAATCCCAGAAATGGGATTTTTTAACAAAAACTCATTTTTTTTGTCCTAGAAATGGCCTCCCGCAAAATTTCTTTGCTTGGGATTTTAGAAAACATATGTAGTTAACTGACTTATAGCACCAAATTGGGCCAGCAGTGTGGCGATTTTTTTTATTTGAGCTCAAACTCAATTTTTTTTGAAAAAAATGCCCATATTTGGAGACGCCTGGAGCAAGAAAAGTACCGACTAGGGTCACAATTGCTTATTATTTGTATTAAGCATAAAGTTTTCTTTGAAATAAATGCAAATTTTTTGTATGTTACTTAAGAAACATTAAAGTTATTGACATAAGAGTAAAGGTACCTTTTCGCCGTAAAACACTCAAAATCCCACTTTTTTCGCAATAGTTGACTTTGAACAGCTGGCATTTTCATATTATTGGTGATTTTGCTACAATTCTTTTTTTAAAACATTAACCAAAGTGTTTTCTTTAAACCAGGATTATATTTTCCCCGATTCACCTAAAACTGATTCCCAAAAATAAAATAATCCCAGAAAATCCAAAGCAAATTTTTCGAAACAAAAACTTTAAGTCCCGATATCTTTTTTATTGTACGAGATATGAAAAAATTTGTAATAACATTTTTGGTTGGGTTTGTCCAGCAGATTTCACTAAAGAAAAAATTATTACGATCGGACCACAAATACGCTTTTGGCGGCTTGAAAAAGAAAATTTTAACTCGAGGTGACCAACTTTGAGGGCCCACTGTGCAGCACCTGTTAAACACAGATGCATGAAATTCAAAACTTAAGCTCAGTAACACTTCAAGAAGGTCAATGTAAATTTTCATTTAAATCGGACCATTACAAACGAAATGGCCGAATTATTTCCAATTTTTTTCGTAATTTTCCCACTGTGCGCCGATCTGTACGAAAGGTTGAATGTGTTGGTGGTGCTTGACGCACAGTGATCCTGGATCGATTTCCATCGACCAAATTTTTTTGGCCATTGTAGCCAAGGAGTCTAGGATTATTTTGAGCTATTAACATTTAAATCGGGCTATTGGGTATGTTTTAGAAATTAGACTGAAGCTGAATACTTTTTGTATTTTTCAGTTTGGGGTTTTTAGTTTTTTTTACATATGTGACTGCGCATAGAGAAAGGGACCTAAGGGTAAAAAAACAATTTCCATTTTTTTCTTTTTTTGATGTGGGCAACATCTGAGCATCGAATGAGACCGATCCCATGCCCCAAAAGTGTTCCCTCCCAGAGATATGCGCGTTTTATGAAAGTGAAGTCAACGATTCTAAGCGCAAATAGAAAGGGATCTAATCTTTAAAATGGCTCTCCTGAACAAAACCGGTTTTTAACCTTAGGTCCCTTTCTATTGTGCGCGTCACATATGGTAATTCTTTATAAAATGCGCAAACAATTTTAATTACTTGTCGATTTTTACTTTTACTAGGTTTTGAAAAAGTGAGAGTTAATTTTTCGACTTTGTCGAACTGTATCTCATACATTTAAAGAGCTATTTTTATTTATCAAGTGTGGTTTCTTATCTTTGATATGGCGTCAAAATTTTGTTTGTACCAAATATACTTTGGTTGTAGTAACTATTTTCAAAAATATATTTGAGTTAACATAAATTGTTCGTTTAAAAGCCTATTAAGAATGCAGTACCATTTTGAAAGGGTGAAAAGGTTCTCCATCTTTTTGGGGGTAACTTTTGGCGGGCCGGAATTGTCCCCTTGGAAGATAGCATACAATAAGTAAAAAATACCAATATTTGAAATTATTTTTTTTAATAACATTTAAAAACTAGGTACGCAGCTAGAAAGAAAACAGTCAAAATGTTTAAATCGATGTACCCATAGAAATCTATGTCATCAACCGTTCACAAAATTCTACATCGTGGTAAAAATGTTATCCAAAACAATTTACTACCAATAGGGAGGGGACCTTTCAGAGGAAACTCAGGAAAAGAGGAATAAAGATTATAGATATTTTAGAGAGAAAAATTAGTAAAAAAAAATGTGCAAAAGAAGGTTTGTTTAATATCCTCTTCGCAACATCTGACACATATCGCTTTGGCATTCGACATCAATGGAAATCGCCACATTCGGAATTATCTGCCGAAGCAACACAACTTATGGAGGATGGTAATACTAGAGACCAATATATAAGTGATATTTTCCACGAACTACAAAGCTAGTTCAATTATTAATGTTTAAGTATATGTGACGCGCAAAATAGAAAGGGACCTAAGGTTAAAAACCAGTTTTGTTCAGGAAAGCCATTTTAAAGATTAAGTCCCTTTCTATTTGCGCTTAGAATCGTCGACTTCACTTTCATAAAACGCGCATATCTCTGGGACGGAACACTTTTGGGGCATGGGATCGGTCTCATTCGATGCTCAGATGCCACATCAAAAAAAAAAAGTGAAAAGTTGATGAAAAGTTTTGTTCAGTAGAGCCATTTTAAAGATTAGGTCCCTTTCTATTTGCGCTTAGAATCGTAGACTTCACTTCCATAAAACGCGTATATCTCTGGGAGGGAACACTTTTGTCGATGCTCAGATGTTGTCCACATCAAAAAAAGAAGAAAAAAATGAAAATTGATTTTTTACCCTTAGGTCCCTTTCTGTCACATATATGTTTGATAAGTTATGTATACAATTAAAAAAATAAAGATTTTCCAAATGTGTCATCAAATTATCAAGTGTTATTGTACTAAAACTTCAATAAAATCTATCAACTTACGAATCATTGATGTGAATTTAATTAATATTCAGTGGTAAGATCATTAATATACTTAGTAGGGACATAAATACTGTTACAACATTGAACACACCCATTTCAAAAGTAGAACTGAACATACCCCGTTAGTATCATGTGGGTTTTGTAAGCTAACCTCAATAGGGTTAGTCTGTAACGGGATTTTAAAATTGTTTCAACTTTTATCATGGAGTGGTCAGACAATGAAAACCGTATCGCTGTAATAGCGCTTTTCAAGTGTGAAATGAAAAAAAGCGATATTTTCAAAACGCTCCGCCCCATAGGGATTAGTCGCATGTTCGTCTACCGATGCATAAAACTGTTTGAGGAGACTGGAGACATAAAAGACCGCCACCGGTCGGACGTTAAATCAAGAATTCAGAAAACAGAAAATCATGGCCCGTGAGATGAATATCACGCTAAAGTCCATGAGTCGAATCATTAAAATAGACTTGGGACGTTTTATGCTGAAAAATAAAAAGTACTGAATGTTTTTTTTACCAAATATTTTTTTATATATATTTATTGTTGTATATTGTATCCAAAAAGAATCTACTTATTCGAAATGTCCGCTCTTTGCCTTTACACACGCCTTAAGTCGCACTGGCCAATCGTCAATAGCTGCACGAACCTTGTCCATTGGAAAATTGGCCACCGCACGAACCAAAGCAGTTTTAAGAGATCCAATGTTGGGGTATCTTTTGTGACAAACCTTGTCCTCTAAAACCGTCCACAATTTGTAATCCAATGGGTTCAAATCTGGACTGCCTGAGGGCCATTCTTCAGAGAAAATGAACGCTGGCAAATTGTTTCGAGGCCAGGCCTGGGACGTTTTAGCCTTATGGGCCGGCGCAGAATCCTGCTGGAAAGTCCATGGCTGGTTTTGGAACAGGGAATTGTTAAGAGACTTCACAACAGCTTCCAAAACGGTTTCTTGGTAAACTTTTGCCGATGTTTTGACTCCTTGTGCGCAGAAATGCAGGTCAGTGACCCCATCGTAGGAGACACCACACCAAACCATGACTAAAGCTGGGTGATGACCCTTTTCCACCCTTGGGATCAGTTCAGATGCTTCCTTAGATGACCGCGCATACACTCTATCATTTTGCTTGTTAAATTTTTCCTGAACGGTAAAATTTTGTTCATCGGTGAACAAAATTTTTCTGTGCAAGTTATCAGCGTACTTCACCAAAAGACGTTTACATTTTTCAATCCTATTTTTTTTAAACTGCAGTCAATAAATGTCCGGTACGTCCTTTGAAAGCCCCAAGTCCCAGGTCTTTTTTAATCATTCGACTCATGGACTTTTGCGTGATATTCATCTCACGGGCCATGATTTGCTGTTTTCGGTGCGGATTTCTGTGAATTTTTATTTAACGGCTTCGATGGCATGTGGTGGTTGAACAGAGCGTGGGCGACCCGACCGGTGGCGGTCTTTTACATCTCCAGTCTCCTCAAACAGCTTTATGCATCGTAGACGAACAAGCGGCTAATCCCTAGTGGCCGGAGCGTTTTGAAAATATCGATTTTTTTCATTTCACACTTGAAAAGCGCTATTTCAACGATACGGTTCTCATTGTCTAACCACTCCATGATGAAAGTTGAAACAATTTAAAAATCCCGTTACAGACTAACGCTATTGACGTTAGCTTTCAAAACCCATATGACATTAACGGGGTATGTTCAGTTCTACTATTGAAATGGGTGTGTTCAATACTGTAACAGTATGTATGTCCCTACTAAGTTCTGAGGTCAAAATGTGCCTCGTCGCTGAAGATGATTTTCTTGGTAAAGTCGCCATTGACTTTTGTCTGTTCAACTAACCATTCGGCGCATTGACGACGTTTGAAAGGGTCAGGAGGACTCAGCTCTTGAGGCAATTGAACCATAAAATCGTGAAAATTTAAATCTTTATTCAAGATTCGCATTAGTGATGTTCGCGAGATGTTCAATTGTTGGCCACGACGACGAGTCGAGGTTGACATCAATGTTTTATTCAGAACCAACTGGGCTGCACTAATGTTTTCACATTTGCTGCAGACCCGGTTTGCACAATTCTTCCTATAGTGGACACCTTTGGTTGATTATGCTTAAGGTCAATTTTCGTAAAAGGCTTTAAAATCTTAACGCGCTGCTCAATTGTCTGTCAAATTAAGTTCGACAGAAAACTTAATGTTATGGTGTGACTCACAATTAACATTATGCGTTGTGGTTGGACCATGCTTTAGTTACAGATAGGTTGTTGTTGATAATGGACAAAAAGGGCCATAAAAAAAATCAGCAATTTCTCCCTTTGGACATTTACGCTGTATCTTTTATATTTAACTAAAGCGTGACCAATCTAGATTTATTTTTTTCACAAATTACGCCTGAGTTGTGTTTAACTTTATTTTATTTTTCTTTTCAGTATTGTTTGCCATATCATCATGGAAAGACTAACACCGCAACGACGTCGTAAAGTTGTGCAAAGGTATTATGGAAATGAGAAACCAAAATTTTGTTCAGTGGTGAGGCCCATTTCTGGTTCAACGGTAACGTCAATAAACAAAATGGCCGCATTTGGGCTAAAGAGCTGTTACAATCGGTCTATGTTTTTCAAAAATAATGACGGCCGGAACGTAACCGTTAATAATGCTCGTTATCGCGCCATAATATCGGACTTTTTGCTATCTGAAATGGAAGCCCGTAATCTTGACGACACTTGGTTTCAACAGACATACAGCTGCTCAAACAATGGATCTATTGAGAGGAAACTTCGAAATGCAGCTAATTTCGCGTTTGGGACCGGTAAGGTGACTTTCTAGATCGTGTGGTACGAGTATCACACCTTTAGCCTTTTTTCTTTATGGCTACGTAAAGTCCAAAGTCTATGCTGACAAACAAGCTACGATTCAAGTTTTGGAAGCCAACACTACGCGTGTTATTAAAGCCATACCGGTTGAAATGCTCGAACGAGTCATCCAAAATTGGACCCTCAGAATGGGCACCCTGAGGCGTAGCTGCGGACAACATTTGAAGGAAATTATATTCAGAAATAAATGGCATAAAATGTCCTTTCGTCTGAACAATAAATATTCCACACTTGATGTGA
Organism: Hydrotaea diabolus; assembly: GCA_963513945.1. Lineage (NCBI taxonomy): Eukaryota > Metazoa > Arthropoda > Insecta > Diptera > Muscidae > Hydrotaea > Hydrotaea diabolus. Next base: position 134,400,314 of record OY740719.1, read on the forward strand.
ATTTTTGTATATTTTTTTTTTATTTTGAAAAAATGCCTCTAGATTGATCACCCGATATTATATTGAAAAAACACCAAATATCTTTTACGCTTGTCAAACATAATCTCCGATATAGGGGAATTTCACATACGAGGGCGACCGCAAAAGTAACTGGCCTAACATAAAAAGAACCGTTCTTTTGGAATTATTATTATTTATTTTTCAACATAATCTCCTTCCAAATCAATACACTTCATCAAACGTTTTTCAAGTTTTTAAATCCATCCGAAAAATAAGATTTTTCAAGACCTTCAAAATATGCCTCAGTTTCAGCAATAACCTCGCTATTGGACGAACATTTTTTGCCACCGAGAATTTTTTTAAATTTGGAAACAAGAAATAATCAGAAGGAGCTAAATCTGGACTATATGGTGGATGCGGAGCAATTTCAAATCGTAATTCGGCCAGTTTTAGTTAAGTTAAAAAAGTGTGTCAAGGAGCATTATCTTGATGAAAAAGAACTTTTTTTTCTAAATGCGGTCGTTTTATCTTGATTTCTTCACCCAACCGATCCAGTAATGCACAATAATATTCACTATTTATAGTTTTTCCTTTCTCAAGATAATCAATAAATATTATACCCCTTGCATCCCAAAATACTGTGGCCATTACTACTCCTGCTGACTTAACAGTTTTCGCCTGCTTGGGACCACTTTTACCAGCTTCTATCCATTCTTTTGACTGTTCTTTGCATTCTGGGATGTAGTGATGGATCCATGTTTCATCAACAGTTATGAATCGGCACAAGAACTCTATTGGATTACGCTGATAAATCGCTAAAAGCTCTTCGGAATTGGTCCAACGGACGATTTTTTGGGGCGAAGTCAACAAACGCGGCACCTTTTTCTCAGATAGCTTCTTCATGTGGAGTTCATCATGTAAAATACTCCAAACTTGTTTTTCGTGTATTTTAACAATATCATCAAGTTCTCTGAGCTTTATTCATCTATCTTTAGTCACTTCATTAAATATTTTTCTAATAATTTCAATAGTTGTAGCAGTTTTCGGTCTTCCAGAGCGTTGTTCATCTTCCGTACTTGAACCCAGGATTTCACGGTGGAATATGATGGTGCATTATCACCATGAACAGAATCCAATTCATCTTTGATTAATTGTGGCGTATAACCTTTCATATAAAAGTGTTTAATTACCGCACGAAACTCTTTATTTTCCATTTTTTAAAAATTATAAAACTTGTTTACTTCAATCACCTGTAAGAAAGAAAATAATCATTGAATATTTCGGAAATTTTGACAGATGGCTTAAAAAAGATTGCTTTTAAAAAACAAACAAAATAAAAAAGTTGCTAGTAAAACAGAAAATGTGCCAGGCCAGTTAGTTTTGCGGTCGCCCTCGTACAGTTGTTAATAAGTGTGTTCGTTCACTTGCAAATTTGTACAAATTTGTGCAAATTTTTACTGGATCGCTTTCGTTTACACAAAAAGTCCACTAAATGAGAACCAGAGAGAGAAAATTTTGACAGTTCGATGTTAGAGAGTTTGCAAATTTTTTTTGGAGAAATTTTAGCCAACCGAAATTTGCAAGATAGAACAGATGTTTGAAATCAATCAGCTGTTTTATGTAAACAAATAAAAGTAAAAATAAATTTACAACAGAATAGGTAATTAGAAAGAAAAAATTATTTCACTGAAATTAGAAAGAAAAAAAGTTTTCTTTTGCTCACTTTTTTATTACAAATCTTAACACTTTAAAATTCAAAATAAAATGAAATGTTATGCAAATTTTTACTGGAAGCTTAATTTGCAACAGAATAGGTAATTAGAAAGAAAAAATTATTTCACTGAAATTAGAAACAAAAAAAAGTTTTCTTTTGCTCACTTTTTTATTACAAATCTTAACACGTTAAAATTCAAAATAAAATGAAATGTTATTCTAATTTTTACTGGAAGCTGTTCGTTTACTTTTCTTACAAATTTAAATAAATAGGGTAAAATTGGCCTTACGCTCTCAAAAGTAGAAACTTGCAAATTTTTACTGGGAAAATAAACGAACACACTTAATATGTTGGCTTCAATTCTAGTGAAAGGTTTGCGTCTTAGGTCTTTTGTTTCATCAAACAGTTTGTAATTGAACACCTTGTTAACCCTACCTCGTATTTACTTGACTTTTCAGTGTATTGACACTCTCATGCGGTACAGCCCTTTGCCTTTGCGCTTCTCCATGAAGTTTAACCTTTCGGTTATACTCAACCAATTTGGACATGCAAGCAACTTTTGCTAATGACTGGGAGTACAACAAGACCAAAGAACACAGCGAAACCCAGTTGAAATCAATGAAGCATTTTCCACCACGCAATCAAGTGAGAGAGACCCAGACAATGCTTTACAAATCAATGGACAATCCGACGAAACTTTAGGCCGCTCGGGCTGGCACACGCCTTCGCCGCCAAATTCTTAAACAGTTTAAAGGCATTTAGCTATTATTTCAGAAAACGTTGCCCGTTTGTTGGACATTACTTGCAAACCTTGAAGTCTTGATAAACAGCAAATTTTTCGTTTTTTGCTGTTGTTTCTATTTATTGTTTATGTTTTGTTGTCTTAAGAACAGAGCATTGATCACGGAATCAAAAGAAGAAAACAAAAAAAACAAAAACAAATAAAGAAAAAATTATTTCCCATTCGTGTGTCGGTATGTCTGTAATTTAGAAACAAATTCACTAATAACGATTTGAAAATTTGTAAATACTACAATGGAGAACATAAACCGTCGTTTATATAAAAACACGTTGCATTGTTGTATCAAGTGTCAGTTGTAATTGTCCCGTGTTTAATGTGGCATTAGACAGCCAAATAGAAACCGAAAGGCAAATAGCTTCAACAAATAAAAAAGGTTCTTTACAACGATTACGTTTCCTTTGCCGCTTTTTTCGTTCTATTCGGAATCACAAAATTTATTTGAAAAAAAAATGTCAAAGTTTTTGTTCGGTTTCAACTTAACCATCATGTGGTTGTTACTATTGGTAGGCTGCTCGTTTGTGACGGCAGCTCCAAAGCCACAGGATGTAAGTGGTATTGAACCGTCGGCCCTAGAAGCAGATGATTTGGACACGGGTGCAGCGTCTGCAGCGGAAAAGGATGACTTGCAAGGTGCCTCGTCATACGGTTATGGTTACTACTCACAACCCTACTTGTATGGCGGACATTATGGCGGATATGGCGGTTACGGTGGATACGGGGGCTATCCCTATGGCGGACTTGGCGGTCATTATGGTTTGGGTAAGTAAGGCGATAATAAATGTAGAGGATAATATATATTCAGCTGTAAGATACGTGTATGTTTGTCGTGGTGGAATGGATAGAGTGCGAGTTCATCCCACAAGTAATATTCTCTGGCGGGGATGGAATTTCTGACATTAATGAATAAAGGATCTTTATGGCCTTATTATTGAAAGAAAATCTATCTCTATGAACTTTGAAAGATATAATTTTTGATTGGAGAACATTAAGCTTGACGTCTAGCAGAATCTTTCTTTGCTTTTTGCTCGACATGTCATAAGGACAGTGCTTATTAGAAGCGCTTAAGGATACCAAACACTACACTGTGGTAAAGCGTTTTTTGCTAAGTGCCAATAATTTTTTATTACTAAATTGCCGATGAAAAATTAGAGGACTCCGATGAAACTTTGCAAATTGTGATCTGTCGGATGGATCAGTGACGAACCATCTGTATATTGGATAATATCGACACATGTTTTGATACAGCTACTATACAAAAGTCTCCCAAGATTTTAAGCCCGCTGTGGGCAATTCCTGCTGCAATTTTGCACTCAACTTTAGGCGCGAATCGTTGTTAACGCTGGTATTTTTGGTGCAAACCAGTCTATATTTTGGAGTAGCTGCCACACAAAAGGTCTTCCCGAATTTAGGTCCGGCCGCTTTTAAGCCACAACTAATCTTGCTTAAATTTCGCACGGAAAGTTTGCAATGAATTAATTTGAGGTCCTGCCAATCTATAAGCTAAATTTACATCCGGTCTGATGACTTTTGTTATCAAAGTGCCGATGAAAAATATGAGTATTTCGATGAAATTTGGCAAATTTTGCTCTTTCAGATCAGTGACGAACCATATGTACGATATATTGAATAATATCGATATATGTTTTGATGAAGTTACTATGCAAAGGTTCCTCCCGATTTGAAGCCTGCTCGCTCTGCCATAAATGTGGCCAATTCTTGCTGTAATTTTGCATTTAACTTTAGGTGTGCTTCGTTTTTAACACCAGTAATTTTAGACCAAATCGGCATATTTTTGAGAATAGCTACCACACAAAACCTCTTTCCCGAATTTAGGTCCTGCCGCTCTTAAGCCAAACTTTGCGAACGATCTTGCTAAAATTTTGCATGGTACTTTATGACCAGTAACTAAAATTAGTGAAATTCAAATATTTCTGTTTTTAGCTCATTTGTTTTATTTAGGTATTTTGCCTAGCTTGGGACCTACATTTTATTAGAAGCCAAGTATTTTTTTACAAAAATGGCAAAGTTACATTGATTTGCGTGGTTGAACACTGCTTTGATTGCGATTTCGGGTCCATGACGACCTTCCTCAGAAGGCTTCGCAGTAATTGTTAAAAGAAAAGCTGAACTCTTTAAGGCCATTGGCTCATCAAACGTATGAGAACTACTGTTGTAAATCTCACTTTTAAAGTTTTCTTGAAACCTGTACCACTTGGACAGAAAATCCACATTCAGAGACATTCATAGATTTTCTTTAAGAACGTGTATTTGTAAAAAAAAAATTACAGGGCACGGGAATTGAAGTGTTACCAATTGGAAGTGTTATAACAATTAGTGTTTTTTGGTACTATTTATTAAAAATGTTTTTTTTTGAAACACAGTAGAGTATAGAAATGTATTTAAAATTTTCAATATTTCCCCCTTATATTTGATAATTCGGTCAATCCTTTCAAAAAAAAAAAAAGAGTTGCAGGATGCTGTAATGTTATTTTGAGGAAGTCGCTTCAATTTTCGTTAAAGGGCTTTCTTTAATGCGTCCATACTGGTGTTTTCTTTTGTTAAAACCTTAGAGTTTCAAATAGCCAAAATACAAAAATCCAGGGGGTTAGCATCCGGTGAATTTAAAAGCCACTGTCCAGCTGAAATGAAGTGTGTAACGTTGTTTTTTAACCAGTCCTGATTTACGCGTGTCTTTCTGTTGCAGTCCTGCAGTCCTGTTGGCAATGTTTCTGTACCCAAGGCTTAAGTGCACGTTCTAAGACTGATTCACGGTACATTCACTTCAACACCAGGTTCCAGAAATACGAATGGAGAGCGTCCTTCGGCGGTTACTCCGGCCGAAACCATGACGTAAGGAGGAGCTTGAGTTGTAGTGACCAATATTTGCTCCAAGTTTTCTCTCTGTTTACCATATTCGGTATTTTGATTGTTTACGTGCTGCTATATTGGGTAATTTTTCTCTTCAGAAAAGGCGACATTTAGCGGCTGGCGTGGAAGCGTTTTATCTACTCTGCTGTTTGCAGTCGCTGGAGTTTTTGCTTAGGTGTAAGTTTATGTGTCCTTCTAGATCTTTGATGGATTCACACCGAGCTTCTTTTTTAAAATATCTTAATCTGCTGCCCAACAATCAGCCTGAGATTTCTTTTAATTCTTGCCTTTTTTAAACCTGCTTGTATCGTTTTATTGTCCGATACTTTAACATTTTATCAATATTTAGACTTTTAGTTCTTAAGCCTAGATTTTACACCCGCTCTTAGTCAAATTAATCGTTGTGCGTCATGTGGGATTTATTATAGATTTCCGCGGAAAAGAAGACCATATTGGTCTATGTTTTCATATAGCCTCTCTACAAAGTCCCTTACCAATCCGAGTGTTGGGACAAATCCATTACTTCGTCAAAATTGGACCAAATCTCTAACTCCGGTTAAATTATAAAGCACCATTAAAGGTCCCTTCCGATTTGAGATTCTGGCGCTTGTACCCAAATTTCTCATGGTACGATTATTGTGACCAGAACCAATTGCTGTAAAATTACTCGTAAATATCTATATACAAAGAAGACGTCCTTTCGCTTTAGAAGGCACATTTTACAACCGCATTTAGTTTTTTAATTTATGAGAGAGACCTGTAAATAACACTGCTTAAATTGAACCATAACTACCGGCCAATGTTTTTATGTACTTTAAAGACTCCTGATTTGGGACGCTGCCACTTAACACATGCTAAATCCCATCAGGTGGAAATAAAGCATAATTAACACTGGTAAAATAAAACTATATCGGCCCATCTTTTCCTATTGCTCCTATTTAAAAAGTTCTTTCACATTTGAGGCACTGTCACTCTGATCACACATCTTACACTAGATCATTGGCATCGGCTTTTGCAAGTACCCTAAAAAAGCATATATCTCCTAGCTGACATAGCTCCTTTGGAGGTAAAAAAATGTCTGTTATATCTCCAGGACAGCTCTCGGCACAAACTGTAAAGATTTTTTTCTTCTCGACACTACGAAGATGGATCAACCGACTCGAGACTTCTTGCATCTACATTAAAATAGAAGACAAGTTTTGAAGTTTTATCGTGATTTCGGATCCGTGATATCTTACTTTAGCAATTTATGCATGAACATTTTTAGGTTATTACCAACCACCAGAAATCCACTCTCAGGAGACTTCTTACATCTACATTAAAATAGAAGACAAGTTTTGAAGTTTTATCGTGATTTCAGATCCGTGATAGCCTACTTTAGCACTTTATGCATGAACCTCTTCAGGTTATTACCAACCACCAGAAATCCACTCGCAGGATTGTGGCATTATAAGAAATACCAACTGTACTAGAGCCTTTAAGTGCACAGATCGATTCAGAATCACGAGCTGATTCGATATAACAATGTTTGTCTGTCCGCCATTTCGTCACCAGTTTATCTAAATCTTCTAATATAATTATATGTCGCATTTGGCTTCCGATCTAAATAAAAATTGTCAGAAGTTTTGTTTGGACCAAAATCACTTGGTGAAGTACGAGTATATATTTGTTGCACAGTGTTATTCAGATCACCATTCAATCATAACGTATTACAAACGACGGTAGTTTTTTTTCTTTTTTTCGCTCCCAGATATTTATCATAATAATAAATTATTTTATTAAAAAATTTATTGTTTTTTTCTTTTTGAAAAAAAAAATGAACGAAAAGGGTCAGTTTTTTTGAAAATATTCTGTTTTTGTTTTAGACGATCTATACTAAAATGATAAAAGTAGTAATTCAGAACAATTCATCCCAAAAAACGATACTTTATAAAAACATTTACACAATATCAAGAAAAAATGACACGCGCCAACTGTAATTAATTGGACAAAATTTATTCACTTTTTCGAAAAAAGGACGAAAGGACATTTCATTCTCAGAGTATGGATGTTCACGAAAATTCGGTAAAACGAAGGAATATTTACTACTTTCTAACTTATTTTACATGGTATCGCGTTGCAGAATAAATATCTCCTTGGTCCATAAAAAACATATCAAACCTACTAGGGCCGTCCTTTTGGAAAATTAATATAATCACCTAAGTCCTCTATTCTAGAGGAAATCATTTACCTCTTTCTATTTGCGCGTCACATATTGATAATCAATTGTTGTCAGCGTTTGTGTCTTAAGTCTTTTGATTTTCTTTATACTATTCACAGGTTATCCTTACTATGGCGGTTATTATGGAGGCTACCAAGGCATACATGGCTTACATGGACATTATTTCTAAAAGTTAACTTACTCAAAATCAAATGAGCACATATAAGTTGCTGTATTTTAAGAACATTTTTTTCCATTCTTATTAAGTGTTATTTTGCGTTACCAAAGTTTAAAAGCATCATATTTTATACCATAAAAAACCGTTAATCGTCTTAATTCAAATATATACATTTTTAATATGACTTATATAAATATTTTGTACTCAATTATATAGTATTTGTGTTGCTTTGCTGTCTGTTTAATTTTCGTTTTAATACCTTAAGCTTAATAAACAACTGTTTTCATATGTACGATATATTTTAAACCATATCTCTCCCCTCCCTAAGTACAACCAAAAAAAAATGAAAAAGAAAGTGAATATTGTGTCATTTTTGTGGCGATCATGTTTTTTTGTTTGGCAAAAATTAAAAAAATAAAAACATTTTTCGAAATCAATAAAAAGGCAAGTGTTATGACTTACAAATCAACCAGATAAAGCGATCGAAACAATACCGAAAAAAGCAAATAATAAAAGTCTCTGACGTCTTTGTGGTTGTTTTTGTTAATTTTAAACTTTTTATGGGTTTGGTGCATGATGACGTCCCTCTAAAGAAATCCAAAAGCACCCACTTCTAGCCATACCAGCTAGTGAATGATTGATATTTCATTCACTCGTTGGTTGCCATTGAAATCAACAGAAATGTAAAATTGCCCTCGTACCCCCTTCCTTAGGCAAAATTACAATACACTTCTTTTATGGCGTTGATGTTTTGTAGCTCGAAATTAAATGAAATTTATGACATACTCGCAGGCATGATATTGACATCTTTTGCAATCGGATCAGATAATTATCATCTCAGATATAATGGCTAATATGTTTTTTTTGGGAGGTTTTGTTTTCGTTTTTTTCCGCCGCTTGAAGGAAGAAGGTCATTAACACACATATAATTAAAATAACTGCTTTGAAAATCGCTGGTGTTTCTGGCCATTAACTGTTTGGCAGTTTACATGATTGGCTAAGCATGGCCAAGACTGGTGACAGACAGACGACAATATTGTGTAAGTGTTTGATTAATGGCAATAAATGTAAAGTTTAATATTGGCTTTATTTCAGCGCTAAAATATATCCCAAATTAAAAGTATACGGAAAAACGACTTAAAATGAGAGGTTTTGACAAATTTGAAAAAGTTTAGAGCTCCCTTTTTTTAAATAACTAACACTCAGGGGATGCCACCTACACAAGCAGTGCATTGGCGAGTGGAAAGTAAAGGATCGGAGGGCGGATAGACAGAGTTATGTCTGCTGAGACTTGGCTTGAACTTCTGGATGTCGTACGAGTAATTAGTGGGAAATACATTTGTTGGAAGTCGATTCCACATACGGACCGTACAAGCGAATTTGGTCTGTAGTGCATAGTAGAGATGCCAAACTATCGATAGTTACATTGTTTTGTGACTATCGATTTTTTTACTATCGCTTTTTTAATATTTGAAAACTATCGATTTTTATTACCTGCAATCGATTGTGAACCCACCACTAATGTTTTGAAATTAATGGGCAGAATAAATAACGAATTATTACTTTCATGTAAATTCGTGTCTAATCCAACGGATGCAATTATCTCGCTGCGAGAATACGCCGAAGAGCCCAACTATCGATATTTATTACCTACTAGCGATAGTGAATCCAAAATGAACACCACTAATTTTGTTAAATTAAAAGGCAAAATAAAAACCATTTTTTTTAATTTATGAAGGACAAACTGTCATGTAAGTACGTGTCCAATCAGGCTGATGCAATTATCTCGCTCCCAACTATCAATATCGTTACCTTCTATCGATAGTGAATCCAAAATGAATCACCACTAATGTTGTGAAATTAAAGGGCAAAATAAAAACTAAATTTTTCAATTTATGAAAAACAAACGTTCATGAAAATTCGTTTCCAATCGGGCTGATGCAATTACCTTGCTTCACGAATACGCCGAAAAGCCCAACTATCGATATTTATTATCTACTTTCGATAGTTAATCCCAAATGAACCACTACTAATGTCGTCAAATTGAAGGGCAATATAAAAAAAACAATTTTTCTATTTATAAGGGAAAAAATTTCATGTAAATACTTATACGTGTTCAATCGACCAGATGCAATTATCTCGCTGCGAGAATACGACGAAAATTCATCTATCGACATTTATTGCCTACTATCGATAGTGAATCCAAAATGAGCCATCCCTAATATTGTGAAGTAAACGGGCAAAATAAAAACCAAATTTTTAAATTTTTGAAAGACAAACTTTTATGTTAATTCGGGTCCAATTGGTCTGATGCAATTATCTCGCTGCGATAATGCGCCGAAGAGCACCTAACTTTGGACCTGCTGGAGTTTTTGAAGGTTATCACTTAATAATTATAACATTATGAATATGCAAGAGTTTCAAGTACAGGGTGGCTGATGAAAGCCGCTACCAAAAAAAATTTAATCACTTTTGTTTTTATTTAATGAATCGGTTAATTTTGTTTTTTTTTTTTATTTTGTAGATTAATTTTTAGATTTAACAAAAATGGAATACTGGAGAGTATAGGCGCACAAAGAGAGTATGCGCGAATGCGCCGAAGAGCCCTTAACTTTGGACCTGTTGGAGTTTTTGAAGGTTATCACTTAATAATTATAACATTATGAATATGTATCAATTATAGACAAGATCCAGTGCTATGCAAGAGTTTCAAGTACAGGGTGGCTGATGAAAGCCACTACCAAAAAAAAATTATTAACTTTTGTTTTTATTTAATGAATCGGTTAATTTTGTTTTTTTTTTTATTTTGTAGATTAATTTTTAGATTTAACAAAAATGGATTACTGGAGAGTATAGGCGCACAAAGAGAGTATAGGCGCACGTTTGGCGGCAATCCTCCGAGCATATCAACCATAATGAGAATTGTTAAAAATTTGCCGATTTTTAATCCCGCCGAGCAATCCAAGAGTTTCGACAAGAAGCTTATCTGCCCAAATGGGTATAAGCAGACAGTCATTGCAGTCAATTATGCACAAAGTTTTGGACCTATTCCCATATAGCAGACTTCAAATGGTGGAAAAGAACAGAAACATGTTGAACTGTCTTTTCATGTCTGGCGAGGCCCATTTCGATTTAAACGGCAACATAAAAAAAAACAAAATTGTCGAATATGGAGTGCTTCCAACCCGCAGATTCTCCATGAGACGGAATTGCATCCACTTCGTGTCACAGTGTGGTGTGTAGTTTCATCACACTGCATTTTCGGGCGCTACTTCTTCATAGAAAACGGTCACATCGTACGGTTACTGGAGACCGGTACTTGAGCATGTTGAGAGAGTTTTTCTATCCACATTCCGTTGGACCCCCAGGTGGCCAGACCTAACTGCACCTGACTTTATGGGATGGTGGAATCATCGTCCCTGTTTTTTTTAAAAAAATGATTATGGCCGAAACGAAACCGTCAATGGTGCTCGCTACTGGACTTTTTGTTACCTGAAATTGAAGTTCGTAATCTTGACGACATTTGGTTTCAAAGGGACGGTCCCACTTGCCTTACAGCAGCTGAAACAATAGATTTATTGAGAGGTCATTTCGAAGAGCAGCTAATTTCACGTTTTGGAGCGGTGAGTTGGCCGCACACCTTTGAACTTCTTTCTTTTGGGATACGTAATGTCCAAAGTCTATGCTGACAATCCAGCTACGATTCAGGTTTTGGAAGCCAACATTAAGCGCCAAACCCTCAGATTGGATCGCCTAACAATTGAAGGAAATTATATTCCAAAAATAAATGGCATAAAAAGTCCTTTCGAATGAACAATAAAGATTCCACACTTGATTTGAAGTGTTTGTATTTTCTTTTATTTTAAAAAACATTGTTTTATTTTATTGTGTGTGAAATAGAATTAGAATTCAGTCTAACATTCTTCGTATCCTATTTAATTGGTGGGAAAGGAGGAATATTATTTTCTGTCGATAAGGTTAAAATTACTCAAATACAGTTTATTCAAAGTAGCTGAGAAAGAAACATTGCTTCGGCTCTGCGGCATTCGGATTATTGCACACAGAGAACAAATTCGTTGCCACAACCGATTTTTTTTTCAACGGAACGATTGATGTTACACGCACCTCGAATATTCCATCAGTACAACAGAATGTTTGTTGGTGCTCTAAAATTTTTTAGTTATTAGAAATGTAATATCGGTACAACATACCAATTATCTAAAGTTTCAGATCTGAAAACAAGGATCTTAAAATCCGCATACCACACTTGTTCAACGAAAAAAATTAAAATTTTAGCCAGAGGCAAAAAATTATTTGCTGACACAATTACGAGGGCGGTTCGGAAAGTTCTTAGCCTATCAATGAAAAAGAATAGTTAGTTTTTCAAAAACATTTTTATTTTTCAATATAATCTCCTGAAACTTCAATACTTTTAGTCCACCGCTTATCTAGCAATTCTATCCCTTGATTAAAATAGTTTTCCTCAAGGTCTTCAAAATAGTGGTTTACAACTGTAATACCATCTTCATTTGAGGTAAAACGCTTGCCAGCAAGGATTTTTTTTAGATTTTGGAACAGGTAAAAGTCACAGGGAGCTAAATCAGAAGAATAAGGTGGGTGGTCAAGCAACTCGTACTTTAATTCGTTGATTTTAGCCATTGTTAAAACACTCTTGTGCGCTGTTGCGTTGTCTTGATGAAAAACTATTTTTTTGTGTTGTAAACCAGGACGTTTTCTCGAATTTGTACATTTAATTGATCTCAAAGGTTGCAATAGTACTCTGAATTTATTGTTTTACCCTTTTGCAGATAGCCAATCAATAAAATACCTTTGAAGTCCCAAAACACCGTTGCCATAACCTTACCAGCCGATTGAATTGTTTTTGCCTTCTTTGGGGCACTTCCTCCAGCTTCAGTCCATTGTTTGGATTGTTCTTTTGTCTCTGGAGTATAGTGGTGGATCCATGTCTCATCAACAGTTATGAAACGACGCTTAAAATCCATTTTATTTCGCTGAAAACGATCCAAACAAGCTTGAGAAATGTTCATTCTTATGCGTTTCATTTAATACCATATCATGCACTTTGGCTACAATTTCTATTGTTGGTGGTGTTTTTGGACGTCCACTACGTGGTTCATCTTCAATGCTTGTACGACCACGTTTAAATTCAGCAACCCAATTTGTTACTGTTGCATATGAAGAAGCACTTTCACCTAACACATTCACCATATCATTATGAATTTCTTGTCCCGATAAACCTTTTTTATGTAAATATTTAATGACACCACGCATTTCTAATTTTTCCATTGTAAAAAATCGCGGATGTGTCTTTTGTGAACACCTGTTTCTATATGGAGGAGTTGCCAGATCGAAAAAAATTTAACATGTGTTCATAGCAGAGATGGAAGTTTTCAAAACACTTAACTTTTTTTTTGTTTATACCGCGTTTTTTGTGCTAGGCTAAGAAGTTTCCGAACCGCCCTCGTAATATACTTGAAGTACTCACAGGGGGGTCAAGTCGAGGAAAATGGGGAAACGATGAGGGATGATTCTTACTGGAAAAAAATTGGTTAATCGTTAATCGATTAGTAAGTCAGTACTAATCGAAATATTTTATTTTTAGAAAAATGCCATTAGACAACCCTTTTGGGTTATAAAGTTTTAGTTATCATAACTAACAATTAGTTACAACAACAAAATGTTTGCCAAACTATTGATTGCCATAACTGGTGGTTGTGGCAACTAAAACCCTTTTTCAGGTTTCATTACGTCCGTACGATTTTTATATTTATCATCTTATGGTATTTTAAACCGAATATCCTATACAAATTTGGTGATTGCAACCAAAATCCCTCTAGTTTAAACCATTTTTCTCATATTTTTTCTCTGTGTGTGTCAAACCATTTACTTATATTTTTGACACTTTTTATCTCAATATTTAATAACAATTAAATGCTCTGCAGCTATTAAACAATAAAATTTTAAATAATTCTCCGAACTGTTCGAAGGATCTTTCATATTATGCCTATTTCGTCTATCTTAAAACTCATTTGCCAATATCAACAAGGCCCCAGCCAAATTAACATAAAATCATACTTTAATCCATATAAAAGTCAATTCTCACAAAACGCGTGAAATATAGCTTTAGAAAAACTGTTAATCAAATCGATTCTCTAAATCAAATAACAATAAATTGAAACAGTTGATGCGGAATATATGCAAAATAAAAGTTATCAATAATAATATCTGTTGAAAACGTTTGGTTTTTTTCAAATTGGCTCGTCACCATCGCCGGATGCCGTTTGAAATTGGAAAGAATCGATTTCTGATGTTATTATGACAAAAAATTGACATTTTGGGATATTGTGGTGACGACGTTGATGATATTCAAAATAATGGAATTAGAGACGCAGATTATCTATTTCAGATAGTTTTTGTGTCTTCTTGTTTCTTTTTTCTAAATTTTTTTGGGTTCCAACTTCCGTGACCTATAGCAATGGTTAATGGACATTTTAATGATTTTTGCGCCAACACACTCGCATTTATTCTGCCATAAAAATATTAAAATGAACATGAAATGAATAGTAGGTAGTGTGATAAAAAGATGGTTATTGTACCCATTTAAATGACTAAATAATAAAACCGAAAAAACGTGAAATGTTAGCGCGTCTTTTTGTTGTTTCTTCAAGATTTGTTTTGATTTGTAAACTTTGTTTTGTCTTAAACTGTAAACAGTCGTTCGTTCATATCCAATTTATTCGATTGAATGATTAATGAGTGTTAAGTTTGTATCTTTCAACAGAAATGTTTAAACGTTTAAATGTTTTGTTTCTATTTTTTTTTGTTTGCCTTGCGTCGAATTATTTAAATTATTTGATGGTATTTTGTGAGCATTTGATTTTTTAAATGTTTGCCAGCAGAGGATTTAAAGGGGGTCAACAATTGTTCTAATTTTTCCAAATGTGTAATGAAAAGTATTTTAAAACATAATGTATGGCATATAAAAATAAAAAGACATCGCTGAAACAAATTACAGAGAGCTCAATTTAGTTTCAAACAGTTCTAACATGAAATTAGGATAGAAGAGTTCTTAAGCTACACACAAAGAACAGATTCGTTGCTAAACCGATTTTTTGCTGCCAACCGAATGATTGAGGTTGCATTCTACTTGAGTACTCCATAAGTACAACCGAATTTTAGTTGGTGCTATGTAACGTTCAGTAACTGTAAACGAAGTATCCGAAGCATCCAGAAAAACATTTCTGAATATAAAAAAAAATTTGTGGCCGCACTTGTTTATCGAAAAAAATAAAATTTTCAGTAGAGGCAAGGAACTGTTTCCTTATATGGGACAGCGCATAGAAAAAGGAACCTAAGGGTAAAAAAATCAATTTTTTTTCTTTTTTTGATGTAGACAACATCTGAGCATCGGATGAGACCGATCCCATGCCCCAAAAGTGTTCCCTCCCAGAGATATGCGCGTTTTATGAAAGCGAAGTCGACGATTCTAAGCGCAAATAGAAAGGGACCTAATCTTTAAAATGGCTCTCCTGAACAAAACTGGTTTTAACCTTAGGTCCCTTTCTATTTTGCGCGTCACATATACTTCAGTTACTCTTAGGAGGTTCATGCCAAGGAAAAATAGGAACTGATGATGGAGGATTTTTCCTGAACACATTTGATTAAACAATTTACTTAAAGCAGTAATAATAGGATTATTTTCGCTTTTGGTTATAAGGAAAGTTTTGACATCATCACCAATATTCACTTACAACAACAAAATGTTGGCAAACCAATTGGTTGCCCCAACCACTAGTTAAGGAAACTTAAAACATTTTATGCGTTTTATTGGTATGATCGATCTATAAGTCTCATCAACGAGGGTTGCTATATATATTACCAAGTGTTGCCTGGCGCCATCTGACATTTCCATTGGAAATTTTGACAGTTTTTTAGCTAAAAGTACTTAGAACGTTTTGACATAAGGCCATCATTTGTGTTGTTTACAGTGACTAGAAAAAATAAATTTGGCAAAAAGAAAATGGAATTAACTCGTAAACATTTTCATGCGATCATTTTTCAGAACTTTCGACGTGGATTATCACGACAAGAGTGCATCGATGAACTTAAATCTTTGTACGGCGATGAAGCACCATCCTATAGCACTGTGAAAAACTGGTTTGATGAATTCAATCGTGCCGACGCTCGCTCAAAGACGAAGGTCGTCCAAATACGGCCGTTATGCCAGAGAACATTGATGCCGTGCGTGAACTGATAATGCAAGATCGTCATGTGACATACCGTGAGATAGAGGCATCCTTGGGCATTTCTTCGATATTGCATACATTCGATATTGTATGAACACCTGGCCGTAAAAAGGGTTTGTTCCCGTTGGATAACGCACAACTTGACAATCGCTCAAAAAAAGGCTCGTGTCTATTGGAGCAAAGAAATTTTGAAAAAATACGATCGCGCTGCTTCAAAAGGCGTTTATAAGATCGTCACAGGTGACGAATCATGGATCTATGAGTATGAGACCGAAACAAAACAGCAATCGACCGCGTGCGTCTTCGAAGACGAACCAAATCCAACAATAGTTGTTCGTGAAAGAAGCACTTCGAAGCAAATGGTCGCCTGTTTCTTCGGCAAAGCTGGTCATGTGGCGACTGTTCCGCTTGATTAACGTAAGACCTTCAATTCTGAGTGGTACACCACAATTTGTTTGCCTGAAGTCTTCGGAGAAATTCGAAAAACGAACAAGAGAAGACGAATCAGTGTGCACCATGACAATGCGAGCTTTCACACATCGGCTGAAACCAACACTTTGGTGACCGGCCAAAACGTTGAATTGATGGGTCATCCGCCGTACAGCCCTGACTTGGCACCCAATGACTTCTTTTTATTCCCGCACATTAAGAAAAAATGCATGGTCAGCGATTTTCGTTGCCAGAATATGCTGTTGAAGCGTTCAAAATCCATGTTTCGGGGATGTCTCAATCGGAGTGGAAAAAGTGCTGCGACAATTGTTTGATCGCATGCAAAAGTGTATAAATCATGCTAGAAAATACTTTGAAAAACAATAAAAATAATTTTTAAAGATAAATATTCGCATTTTCATTATTAGGCCAGAAATATATATAGCAGCCCTTGTACAATACGATGATCGGGGCCGTCAATTAGTCGCATGAACAATACGATGATCGCAATTATCGTCTTGTGGTATCCGAATATCCATTACGATTGTAAACATTTGTTGAGTGCAGCCGGAATTCTTTTTTTCCAAAGGAATTTTAATAGTTCCATCCGATTTCTAACTTATTTTTTTTGTGTTTAAGGGCCTAATGCAGATCGATATTTTTAATAACCACACAACAGATTAATTAAGATGAGATGAAGGCTCAAGCCTCTGTCATTCACATAAACAAATTTTTCTTGTTCACAAAACAGTGCAGACGATTTTTTTGTTAATATTGATTGGAATCCATCTAAATCTACCAAAGAGAAAAAATCAGTTGGCAATCGATCCGAACTACAAATATTCGGTTGGATAAACATAAATTCTGTTACTATTATCAACATTCTATGGTATTGATATAGACATGGTTCGGACTACCCTAAGATGGTACCCACAATAATATTACGATTATTACAGTCAATAATTTGATGATACCAACCGAATTCAATTAAACTATTGGTTGCTATGATCACTAACCAGTTATGAAGTACATTATACCCGTTTATTTCGCTATTGTAACATATTACACTATGTAACAAAAGTTTGGACTTTCTCGGTAGGAAAATGATTTTTTCTAGAAGGACTTAGGTGATAATAATAATTTTCCAAAAGGACGGCCCTAGTAGGTTTGATGTATTTTTTATGGGCCAAGGAGATATTTATTCTACAACGCTATACCATGTAAAATTAGTTAGAAAGTAGTAAATAGTCCTTCGTTTTACCGAGTTTTCATGAACATCCTTACTCTGAGAACGAAGTGTCTGTCCTTTTGTCCTTTTTCCGAAAAAGTGAATAAATTTTGTTCGATTAATTTTAATTGGGGCGTGTCTTTTTTCTTGATATTGTGTAAATGTTTTTTAAAAAGTAGCGTTTTTTGGGATGAAATAATGTTCTTCTGAATTACTACTTTTATCATTTAAGTATAGATCGTCTTAAACAAAATCAGAATATCTGCAAAAAAAAAAAAAACTGAACCTTTTCGTCCTTTTTTGTAAAAGAAAAAAAAAACAATATATTTTTTAATAAAATGTAATGAATATGTTATGTTCAGAGTTCAACCTACAAAATTAAATATTTTCAAATCATTCAATATAAAAATTAAATAAAAAAGCTTTATTATTTCCGTCTGGTATAATTGGAATATTTTACAACTGCTCGTGGTAATGACAACCGAATTTAAAGAGTTCTTAGCTCCAATAATCTAAAACAACAACCAATACATGTACAAATTCAGTTCCCATAATCACCCTTATTGTCTCTTAAACCGATTCTGTCAGTTCCCGCTACTCAAAACTGCCGTGTACATAATTAACATTCGGTTGTATTGCTTCCAATCTCCTCCAATATATCTTTTGGGTATTTCGATTTTAATTGACCTTGGCCAAAGACGCTGAATCAAAGCTATCTCTACTTTGATTGATTGATTCTATCTATTAAGGTTCACTTTAATTCTCCACCACTAATTATCACCATTCGGTTTAACGTTCATTTTAGTTTAGAAACATCTTTAGCAGCCTCCGTCGCCCTCAATGAGATTTAATCAAAACTAGAGGGCATTACGCCAGACACTTTAATTATTAAGTGCCTGGCGGTTATAAATTTCAGATACGCCGATACGTTTACCAGACGGAACCGTTCTGGTTCCCCAAGAATTTATTATTATGATAAATATCTGAGAGCGAAAAAAAGAAAAAAACTACCATCGTTTGTAATACGTTACGATTGAATGGTGATCTGAATAACACTGTGCAACAAATATATGCTCGTACTCCACCAAATGATTTTTGTTTTGAAACAATTCAAGGCTGCTTTGCAGCAGGAACCCAATTTGTACAAGTTTCGAGCCTTAAAATAATTATCGATCGGAATTTGACCGCAGGCCAATGAAGGTCTTAATATAAAATGGTATTTTGTTGGACTATATTTTATTCAAGGCTTTTTCTGAAGAGATGTTCAAGTTGCTAAATAAAGAAACTTTTGGCAATGATTTTTATAACAGACAGTAGTAACACAATTTTTATGTGGAGTCTAAATAAAGGGTGATCCATCTTAATGTATTTTTTCAATAGGGTTTTTTTACACAGATTACTCGTTTATTTATTTTTTGTCTTTTCAGTATTGTTTGTCATTTTATAATAGAAAGACTTACACTTTTGCCGATTTAGTGTTTGGGCTCTTCAGAGGCTCGAAGAAGATCCAATGTTTTCGACCAAAATGTTGTTCAGTGATGAGGCTTCTTTTTGGTTAAACAGCAACGACAATAAACAAAATTGCCGCATTTAGGCTGAAGAGCAACCAGAAGAGGTTCAAGAGGTGTCATTATACCCAGAGAAAACCACGGTTTGATGCAGTTAATGGGCTAATGAAATCATGGGTCCATATTTTTTCAAAAATAATAATGACCGGAACGTAACCGTGAATGGTGCTCTCTATCTCGCCATGGTATAGGACTTTTTGTTTTGAAATCAAAGCCCGTTGTCTTGACGACATTGAATTTCAATAGAACGGTGCCACTTGACATACAGCCGCTCTAACAATGAATTTATTGAGAGGTCATTTCAAAGAGCAGTTAATTTCACGTTTTGGACTGGTGAGTGGCCGTCTAGATCGTGTCATATCACACCCTTAAACCTTTTTCCTTGGGGCTACGTAAAGTCCAAAGTCTATGCTAACACACCAGCTACGATTCAGGTTTAGAAAGTCAATACGACGCGAGTCATTAACGCCATACCGATCGAAATGATTGAGCGAGTCATTCTAAATTGGACCCTCAGAATGCAGACCCTGAGTCGTAGTTGCGGCCAACATTTGAAGGAAATTATATTCAAAAAATAAATGCTATAAAATGTCCTTTCGAATGAACGAATGAAGATTACGCACTTGATTTGAATTTTTGTTTTTTTTTTATTTTGAAAAAAATACCTCTAGATTGATCACCCCATATTAGTAACCAACAAAACAAAGCTCTTTCATCATCTTTTTCTCTTTTCCCTCGACATCACTCTTCCTATGCTTGGGAGTACTTTAAGTAAATTTCATCAAGATTGGATGTAAGATGTGGCTTTAAGAGCTTAAACCAGAAAAATCGGATGTACATATACGTGGAACTATATCTAAATCTGAGCCGATGTACCTAAAAAACCAACGTGTGCCAAATTTAATCAAGATTGAATGTAAGATGTGGTTTTAGAGCTAAAAACTGAAAAATTGGATTAACATATATGTGGGAGCAATATCTAAATCTAGACCGATTTTCTAAAATGTCAGTCCGTGGTCCAAAAAATGTAATTCAGCCAAATTTCATGAAGATCGGACAACAATTGCGACCTTTAGTTTTATGACAAGCTTAGATGGACGGACGGACCGACAGACAGACATCGTTAAATCAAATCAGCTAGTGGTTCTGAGTACATCGGTACACTTAAAGGTGGGTCAAACTTAAATATTTTTGGTTGTAAAAACATTTGCCATGAAACTAACTTATAATACCCTGCTTTCAAAAAGTGGTGCAGGGTATAATAAGCAGGAGAGAGTGACAGGACCTTAATTGTGAAGGGACCATTCTACACGCAGAAAAAAAGTATGGTTGTGGTGACAATATTCGAAGAGGATCATACTATTGTTGGCTATATGGTTGTGCCACAACAATATTATGATCCTCACAACAAAAGTATTATTCACACATAACCATACTATGATTCCCACAACCATAGTATGATTCACACTCAACCATACTATTATCTCCACAACCATACTATGATCATCACAACAATAGTATGATTCACACTCAACCATACTATTATCTTCACAACCATATTATGATCCTCACATCCATAGTATGTTTCTCATACAACCATAGTATGATCCTTACAACCATAGTATGATTCGCACGCAACCACACTATGATCCCCACAACCATAGTATGATTCA
Organism: Hydrotaea diabolus; assembly: GCA_963513945.1. Taxonomy (NCBI): domain Eukaryota; kingdom Metazoa; phylum Arthropoda; class Insecta; order Diptera; family Muscidae; genus Hydrotaea; species Hydrotaea diabolus. Next base: position 134,421,241 of record OY740719.1, read on the forward strand.
CACTCAACCATACTATGTATGATCCCCAAAATTATTTATTAGGATTGGGTAATGTTGTTATTCAAAAATATAGATTTTTATCAAGCAAGTTATTATAAATTGCATTACTATTAGATCATAGCTAATTTTGAGGCCACGTTTTTATTGAACATTTCATTCAAGAAACCAAAATATATATTCCAACGGTCAAAAATACTTTTAGTTGCCAGTAGAGGTGAATGCTACTTCACCATCCGTAGACACCAAGTAACGAATGTGATTAAACCATGATCAATGGCTATATACTTAAGTGCAGGCAAATTTTAAATAAACGAGAACCAGTCGGTAGTCGAGTATTTCACCGAACAAAGTAAACACAATAAAAATCCCTCGAACTACCTTCTGATTGTTATTTTTTTTTTTAATGAACAGCAACCATTCACTGTATCGTGTGTATGTGTTTTTTTTTTGTATATCAAAAAAACATACGTACACACATTCATGTATTCTCTACAAAACCTGTTTTGTTATGTTCATAGTCACAACCATACTGTATGATTGCCGTAATCATATTTTTGTTAACGTAAATTTTAAACAACAATACTTTTGTTGCACTAACCATGTATATATGGTTGCTACAACCATATTTTCATTTCTAAATTTGGCAATAATACTATTGTTACATTTCAACAATAGCAATATTGTCGCAATCATACTATTGTCAAAATGAAATTCAAAAAACAATACTATGGTTGCGACGATCATGCTTTTATTGGAGAGAACATATTATTGTTGCGGTGACCATAGTGTAACCATATCTTTTCTCTGCGTGTATAAGGGTTATAAGAAAGCAGAGACCGATGTGGTCAAATTTTCACCCGTGTTTATCGTTCGAAATTAAAGCAAGTTGAGGTTTTATTTGTAGCTTCTAGAGCGGCAGGGCCCAATAAGATCTAATTATATCACAATTGGCGATTGGTTGCTCATAACGTTCTAGGCGAAAGTTAATCAGAATCGTATTTAATATGCGACATGCAGAGTTGCAGCCTTTTTTATATATCAAGACCATAGACCGATATGCACCAATTTCAATAGGGCTGTCGTAGACACCAACCTTGGTAATGTAAAAAGTTGCGCCGAGATCCGTTTATAATGATACATTAGCAGAGAGACGGGCAGGCATCGCTCAATGGAATCATAGAGTGGTAAGATGTTGAGATAGTGTTCTCCATACGTTTCGGTGTTGCAAACATCAGCACTAAGTTATAATACCCTGTACCTTAATGTGGTGTAGGGTACATATTATTTTCGTTATATGATATGTACTTTTATTACATTATCGTATATACGAGGGCGACCGCAAAAGTAACTGGCCTTACATAAAAAGAATTATTATTATTTATTTTTCAACATAATCTCCTTTCAACTCAATACACTTCATCAACCGTTTTTCAAGTTTTTTAATTCCATCCGAAAAATAAGATTTTTCAAGACCTTCAAAATATGCCTCAGTTTCAGCAATAACCTCGCTATTGGACGAACATTTTTTGCCACCGAGAAATTTTTTAATTTTGGAAACAAGAAATAATCAGAAGGAGCTAAATCTGGACTATTTGGTGGATGCGGAGCAATTTCAAATCGTAATTCGGCCAGTTTTTGTTGAGTTAAAAATGCAGTGTGTGAAGGAGCATTATCTTAATGAAAAAGAAGTTTTTTTTCAAAATGCGGTCGTTTTATCTTGATTTCTTCACTCAACCGATCCAATAATGCACAATAATATTCACTATTTATAGTTTTTCCTTTCTCAAGATAATCAATAAATATTATACCCCTTGCATCCCAAAATACTGTGGGCATTACTTTTCCTGCTGACTTAACAGTTTTCGCCTTCTTGGGACCACTTTTACCAGCTTCTATCCATTGTTTTGACTGTTCTTTGCATTCTGGGATGAAGTGATGGATCCATGTTTCATCAACAGTTATGAATCGGCGCAAGAACTCTATTGGATTACGCTGAAAAATCGCTAAAAGCTCCTCGGAATTGGTCCAACGGACGATATTTTGGGCCAAAGTCAACAAACGCAGCACATATCTTGCGGATAGCTTTTTTATGTGGAGTTAATCATGTAAAATACTCCAAAATTGTTTTTCGTTTATTTTAACAATATCAGAAAGTTCTCTGAGCTTTATTCGTCTATCTTAGGCACTTCATTAAATATTTTTCTAATGTTTTCAATAGTAGTAGCAGTTTTCGGTCTTCCAGAGCGTTGTTTATCTTCCGTACTTGAACGACCCATTTTAAATTGTTGAACCCAGGATTTCACGGTGGAGTATGATGGCGCATTATCACCATGAACAGAATCCAATTTATCTTTGATTAATTGTGGCGTAAATAAGCGATTTGGGGTCAGAATTCCGACTTATCGGTACCATTTCCTTCATTCGTTTCGTAACTTATCGTCTTGCTCATGAGAAACCTTAGAAGTACTTGTCCTTTTATTAAAAGCTTTAGAAATGATTTATATTTCATAGTAAGATTGAAACTGCAATGGATAATGGTCGATGCTGATTGGTTGACATTAAGGCTGGTAGTAGTCGGCACAGAAGGACACACGTTGCAATCCCACGACAGTCGGTTCTATGTACCGGATTGACCAGAGGCAGCAATCTTCGGCCAAGGTCTGACACTACAACAACAACACGTTCTGTAACAATATCTGAACCCACTCCCTACTTCTTATGGTTGTATCCCAGAGGACGGAGGGGAGAGCAATGATGCTTCTCGGTGTTTGTGAAGTAGCCAAAAAATTTGTAATTCGCGCATCTCTCTCATCAATGACGCTATGTTTATTAACTTATTCGCATTTATGAACCGATTACGCTGAACTTTGGTACATTCTTCAGTTTTGGGTCAATCCTATTGAAATTGGTACATGTTTTGATATCATAAGTGACGCGCAAAATAGAAAGGGACCAAAGGGTAAAAACAAGTTTTGTTCAGGAGAGCCATTTTAAAGATTTAAATACGTGTATCTTTGGTGTACCATCACTTTCGTAAAACGCGCATATCTCTGGGAGGGAACACTTTTGGGGCATGGGATCGGTCTCATTCGATGCTCAGATGTTGTCCACATAAATAAAGTGTAAATTGTTTTTTTTTACCCTTAGGTCCCTTTCTCTATGCGCTGTCACATATACAAGTTTTTCCAGATTTCTGAACCTGCATCGGTTTTTGTCTAAATGTGGCCCAAAGCATTAAAAGTGACCAACACCCACCTGCACCACATCGGTCCAATTTTCAAATAACAAAAGTCAAATCCCATCCGAGGTTATGCAGCTCTGAAGTTTCAAGTTAAACAAGTGTTCGTGGTCCAATTTGGCATGGTACGCTTTGAACGACCAATAATTAATTTTGGGCCGTATAGGCCCATATTTGAATATCGCGTCCATCCTCCTATTCGATTGCAGAACCTGTAGCTCTAGAAGGTGCATATGTGTAGCATCGTAATCTGACTAAATTGCACATAGAGCGTTGAGAACAACTAAAATCCATGTCTGGCAAAATTTAACCATATTGATATTGAGCCCTTAACGCGAAAAGACATAAGCGCCATTTTTTCGAAACTTGCTTTTTAATGAAATTCCATAAAAAATAGTACAGCGCTTAGTCCAAAAATATTAAAATTAAATATTTATATTTGCAATGATAAAGCAAATTCGATTGTGTCGGAATCATCCAGATGAATTAGACAAAAAACAAAAAACACCGTCTCCTGTAAAACTTTCATTCGCTATATTTTCGAATAGTCCTCACGCAAAGGGCCCTCCTGATTTGAAGTCCTGCAATTGTAGAAGACGCAAATTAAACACAATTGTTCTCAAATTTCACATTACAAGTGATAAGTAGGGATCAAGCATTATTTATCTCTGATAACGAAAAAGCCGCCTTACAAAAGTCACTCCCGAGTTGAGGTCCTGTTGATCTTGAAAGAAAATATTTGCTCCGACCTTCTTAAACTGGACAAGCGGCTCATTTTAGATGACTCAAATTAAATAGGACCTCTTTTTGGGTCTTGTGAACCTGGACCATAACAGTCCAAATTTTCATAAATTGACCATACAAATGTATATTCCGATTTGACGTCCAATCACTCTTGAGGGTTCTTGCTTAAACTGCCGACAGGGATGCGAAATCTTCTGCATATCAGAGTGGTAAGAGATACCCTACTCAGTGTAAAAATGCACGACTTAAGCCTTTTTTACTTGTTTTTTTTTATTATAATTCGAAAGATTTTGATTTTAAGAACATGTTTGAATGGGGATGCACTACTTTGCACTTTACTGACAGTCATGGTATGACTTCCTTAGTGCGACTTGAACTGGTCACCGATATATTACCTAATTAACTTGTTTTGCGGTTTGTACACACAAAGAACTCAGATTTCTTCACAAAACCAAATTGTTTGCCAACCGAATGTTGATGAATTTACACTCTATTCCTGTATTCTATCGCCACACCTCAAATGTTGGTTGCCGTGTAATATTCAGCCGAAGGAACTGACACTGTTGGTTGTAGAGACAGAGTATTCTTAACCTTTAAAAAAAAAAAGATGATTAATGGAATTAAACTTGAACAGGTATGAGTTCTTGTTATAGATTGTTGGTTTTGAGTCCTCTTTGAGTTGCGTTGTTATTATCATATACAGTTGTTTGGTTAAATTTTATGTATTCTGTTTATATGGATAATCTATACATTTCAAAGTAATTTGTAAGAGATAAAGCCGATAACGATAACTTACTCGTATTTAAGTGAAGTAAAGTGAAAAAAACCTAAATATGTCCGGCTATTTAAGGTTAATGTGACACAAAATTCGTCAAAAGAATTCGTAGTCTTGGCTACGTGTGAGAAAAACCATATAGTTTTATATCAGTCATATTTTGTAGGTTATTTAACAAAAATGGGTGGAAACAAATTCATTAAATAAATCGTCCCTTTATGTCGATTTTGGTTTCCCTTCTGAAAATAACTATTTTCTTAAATTTAATTAAAAAAATATATTATTTTTTGAGATAATTATGAAAATTTAGAATAACTTTTTTTGAAGATATTCAAATTTTAGTTTAGTTAGTTATATCTTTACTGAAATAATAATAATAGCTGTAATTTAGTTAAACAAATATTTAATCCCAAAAAGAACAATTTTTAAAAACTTTTATACAATTTCATTAGAAAAAGGACACGCCCCAACTGAAATTAATTGGACAACATTTTTTCACTTTTTCAAAAAAAAAAAGGATGAAAAGAATACTCCAATCTTAGAGATAGGATTAAATTAATAGGACAAAATTCTTTCACTTTTTAAAAAAAAGGAACAAAATAACACTAAAATCTTAGAGATAGGTTGTTAAATGTTCTACGAAAATAAACTCCATACAGTTTCACTTAAGACATCTCATCACGACAATTCGGTAAAACGAAGAAAATATTTACTGCTTCTTAACTTATTTTATATGGTATAGCGTTGCAAAATAAAAGATTCACTGGTCCATAAAAAGAAACTGGGACCTATCAGGGACGTCCTTTTTGGAATTCATAATAATCATCTAACTCTTTTATTTTATTTTTAGAAGAAGTCATTTAACACCCGAGAAAATCCGAACTTTTGTTGCATAGTATATAATATGTTGCAACAACGAACTAAATGGGGCTTGTTTACTACAAATAATTTATTTGTTGTCCTCACCAATGATTGGTACAAAAGTAAATATGTACATCATAATTGGTTGGTTGTCATAACCAACAGTTGTGACAACCAATAGTTTGACTGAATTCGTTTGGTATTACCGACTTATTGGCTTTAATAATCTAATATTATTGTAGCTACCATGTAACCATCAATACCATGGAATGTTGGTGATTGCAACAGAAAGTTTATTTATCCAATCGCATATTTCTAGTTCGGACCGATTTCCAACCGATTTTTTCGCTGTGTGTGATTATTTGATTAATTAATATTACAACAAATTTTTTTTTTTTGACTCCTGCAAAATTACCGAAACGTAGACTCCAAAACAGCAACTTCACAGTGCTGCCCTGCCCATAGCTTTTTATTACACAGTGCAAAACGAAAAAATATAACCATCTCCCAGTTTTTCCAAAGTCATGTACTTTTTTTATGTGCCCCAAAGATTTGGGGTCTCGGTGTCATTTTTGCAAAAAAAAACATGATCATTTTCACAGGCTCATATCTTGCAAACCGTTTGGAATTTTGATTTACTTTCTGAGGCATGGTTGTGGCTCTTGTAATAAAGAATAAAAATTGTGAACATATAAAATCAAAAAGAAGAGGAATTCATTCGATTTTGTTAAGTTATTTCCCCTGTTGAGGTCCAAAGGTAGCAAACCGTTCAAAATTCAAGGAAACAATCAACTACAAAAATGTACCTACGATCTCAGAAAACAACACATTAACTTCCTAGGAATGATTCTTTACACCGTTTAGGTAGCCGCAGAAGTGTAAAATTTTTGACATGTGTAACCCTGTTTGTAATTTTTTAAGTAATGAAAATATAACAATATTCGGGCACCGCCACGTGATAAAAGACCCGTGTCTCCCAGCTTTGTCCAAAGTCATGAAATTTTTTTTTATGGTCCCTAAAAAATTTAGGGCCTCGGTGTCATTTTTGCAAAAAAGTGATTATTTGCTCAGGCTTATATCTTGCAAACCGTTCGGAATTTTGATTTACTCGCTGCGGCAAAGTTGTAGCTCTTTCCATAAAGAAGCATTGACCTTAAAAATTGCACACAGTGTTATTCATGCCTTATAATTTTGATCGTACATGTGATTGGTAATGAAATTTCACTATATTTCAGGGAAGTGGATTCTTTGCGTCTAGCCGAAAATCCTATTAAAGTTTTTACATCTGGTGGTGCTAGGTATGAAGAAAGCTCATGTAAGTAGTTACAAAAATTTCAATAAAAAGCTGCATCGAACAGGTAGGTTTGTTTAAAAATTTGCTTTAAAATCTTTTTATCTTGAATTCTAATAAAAAAATACGCATCGGTAAATTTTAGGTGATTAAAATCTCTAACGTCCAGGCGGTACATTCCCATGGTGGTTTTTGGTGTTAACTAGTGTATTAAGTGACATCTCAGCCTACAAAAATAAAAAAAACGTGTTTCCCAGATATTACACATTTTCGAAATAAATTGCAATTAAGATTAATTTATAAGCAGTTGTGAAATATTTGTCCGATTGAGGTGCTTTTTGTTTTTATTAATTAAGATTAGTCATGATGGTGATGATGATGATAATGATGTGAAACGTCCTTGACAACGCAATAAGATCAATGAGCCGGAAATGATCTATATGGCTTTGACAAATGGTGGAGAATTTCAATTAATATGTTTCATAGTCATAGGTTTTTTATTGGCGACAATGTAACGTATATCGAATTTAAATCAATTACCACATACACTCGGGTTTTGTATGAAGCGCCTAAGAACACAAATAGTAAATCAAGGGCTGAATAATCCAAATTTAGAAATAAATAAATTCAATAAAAGACCTAAATTGCTTGTAAGGCGAAGAAATGTTAACAGAAAATTAGAAACGCTTATGAGCGATGTTAAGTTCACAGGTGCTTTATTTGAATTATCATGTATTGTCTATCAAAACATTTGAAACACAAACAAATTCAACAAGTGATAAACATTTGTTTTATGTTTTAAGTTGTGGGCATTCATTTGTTTATACTTCACATTAGAAATTCAAAATTCGAACTTTTATACACAGACTGCGCAATTTATTGAATGTCCCTCATTCTTGTCTGGTTACTCTGGTGGTAAATCAATCTGTAATTTCAATAAAGGATTTTTTCCCATAAAGTCCAAATTATTCATAAAACGTGTGTAGAATTTAGGTAATTACATTTTTTTTTAATTGCGACGTCAAATAACAGACTGCATATGAAAATATCAAAATATTCCTTACTTCAAAATCTGTCACCACTTGTAAATGTGCAGGCGCAATTAGAATATAGAATTTGCATTGATCTTTTATTGTGCCTTTTTTATTTTTGGGCTAACCACAAACAAACAAAATAAAGGGGAGACAAATAAATTTTCTTAAACTTATAAACAAAATACTTCAAATGCTTTGATTTATTAGACTGCGTTACCAAAAATAACAACATGTGGCCAATTCGTCCATAAAATCGTGGTTAAGTTGTCTGGGCCGAAGTATATACACTAGGGCGGGCCGATTTGTAAGGCCAAATAAAAAGTTCCCATACGACATATTAACAAAATCATTTTCGAGGCGACCAAATTTAATTTTTTTGACTTTTTCTTAATTTTTACTTTTAAGGTTTTTACGTAGGTAATAAAAAAAATATTTTTTTATTTAAACATTACCATTCGAAGGTGACTACAATATATACGAGGTGCAGACTGCTCGTACAAATACGAGTATACGAGGGCGGTTCGGAAAGTTCTTAGCCTATCAATGAAAGAGAATAGTTAGTTTTTCAAAAATATTTTTAATTTTCAATATAATCTCCTGAAACTTCAATACACTTAGTTCAACGCTTATCTAGCAATTCTATCCCTTGATTAAAATAGTTTTCCTCAAGGTCTTCAAAATAGTGGTTTACAACTGTAATTGCATCTTCATTTGAGGTAAAACGCTTGCCAGCAAGGAATTTTTTTTTAGATTTGGAAACAGGTAAAAGTCACTGGGAGCTAAATCAGGAGAATAAGGTGGGTGGTGAAGCAACTCGTACTTTAATTCGTTGATTTTAGCCATTGTTAAAACACTCTTGTGCGCTGGTGCGTTGTCTTGATGAAAAATTATTTTTTTCTGTTGTAAGCCAGGACGTTTTTCTCGAATTTGTACATTTAATTGATCTAAAAGGTTGCAACAGTACTCTGAATTTATTGTTTTACCCTTTTGCAGATAGCCAATCAATAAAATACCTTTGAAGTCCCAAAACACCGTTGCCATAACCTTACCAGCCGATTGAACTGTTTTTGCCTTCTTTGGGGCACTTCCTCCAGTTCAGTCCATTGTTTGGATTGTTCTTTTGTCTCTGGAGTATACTCGTAGTGGTGGATCCATGTCTCATCAACAGTTATGAAACGACGCTTGAAATCCACGATCCAAACAAGCTTGAGAAATGTTCATTCTTATGCGTTTTTGGTCGACTGTTAACAAGTCCGGCACCCATCTTGCAGAAAGCTTTTTCATCTGTAGTTCTTCATGCAAAATTAAATGGACTCGATCATTTGAGATGCCCATGATATTAGCTATTTCATGCACTTTTATTCGTCGATCATTTTATACCATATCATGCACTTTGGCTACAATTTCTGTTGTTGTTGCTGTTTCTGGACGTCCACTACGTGGTTCATCTTCAATGCTTGTACGACCACGTTTAAATTTAGCAACCCAATTTTTTACTGTTGCATATGAAAGAGCACTTTCACCTAACACATTCACCATATCAATATGAATTTCTTGTCCCGATAAACCTTTTTTATGTAAATATTTAATGACACCACGCATTTCTAATTTTTCCATTGTAAAAAAATCGCGGATGCGTCTTTTGTGAACACCTGTTTCTATATGAAGGAGTTGCCAGATCGAAACAAAATTTAACATGTGTTCATAGCAGAGATGGAAGTTTCCAAAACACTTAACTTTTTTCTGTTTATATCGCGCTTTTTGTGCTAGGCTAAGAAGTTTCCGAACCGCCCTCGTACATTGCCACATGCAATACAATAAACGTGAGAAAAGAAATACGATTGAGAGAATGTAGAAAATTGGTTCGATTTAAAAAATTCGGTTGAATAAACATAAAGGGAGTTTTTTCCAAGATACGGGTCTGCCATTATGTTTTAAAAATGATTTCGGGCAAGAGGACGCGGCGGCTGGCTCGAATAAATTCGACCACTTTTTTCAGCATTTGTGGCCGTATGTCAGCAATAACGCGCCGAATATTCTCTTCCAAGGCATCACTCATGTAGTACACTTTTTTCAGTATTTACCTTACAAGCCAGATTTTTTTTGAAAAATTACTAACAAAATTCTGAGTCGGTGGTCGCAACTTTAAGAGCGCTTACTCCAATTTTCAGCCATAATAATCACCCGACAGGCTGTGCGTAATAGAGTGAATAAATTTGGATCCAAATTTTTACTTTTGGATGTTCCGGAGCCAAAGACACGTCGTACCGCTCGAAGCGACGAAAATATCGCAGCCGTAAGTAATCCGTTCAAAATAAGCCCAATCATTCGATTTCACATCGTTCTCAGGAATTGGGCATCTCTCAAACCACTCTGTGGCATATTTTGCGAAAAGATCTTGGCATTCATCCTCATACGATTAAACAGACGCAAGAACTAAAGCCACCTGATCATTTGAAACTCCGAAACTTCTCCGATTAGTCTCTTACAAAGTTTCACGAAAATCGAGAATTTCATCGAAAATCATCTTCAGCGATGAAGCTCATTTCTGGCCGAGTGTTTTCTTTTTCAATAAACAAAATATGCGTTATTGGACTGCAACAAACCCACATTTGCTTCAAGAGACACAATGCATCCGCAAAAAATGACTGTGTGGTGTGGTATTCATGCCGGAGGTGTGATTGGCCGTATTTTTCGTCGATGAAAACAATCGTCATGTTACCGTCAACGGAAAGCGCTATCGTGCCATGTTATTTTTGGCCAGAATTGAATGAGCTTGACATCGCCGGTATGTGGTTTCAACAAGCCATAAGACACACAGTACACGTTTCAATCGATTTACTAAAAGACAAATTCGGTTAACGTGTTATCTCGAGAAATGGTCCGGTCAAATGGCCATCTGGTTCATTCGATTTAACGCCATGGGATTTTTTTTATAGGGCCACATCAAGTCATTGGTCTATGCCAACAAGCCAACAACGAGCTCAGAGACAACATCCAAAGCGAAATTGCCAACGTTCAGGTCGAAATGTGTGCAAGGGTGGAAGATTGGGTCAAAAGAATAGATCGCTCGTGGTGGTCATATGACTAAATCGAATTTCTTTCTTAAAATGTAACTTTGCACTAAATCTGGAATAAATTTGAACTCAATATCTTAAATATTCTGTGTTTTAATAATATATAATACGAGGGCGACCGCAAAACTAACTGGCCTAGTACATTTTCTGTTTAACTAGCAACTTTTTTGTTTTTGTTTTTTAAAAGCAATCTTTTATAAGCCACCTGTCAAAATTTCCGAAATATTTAATGATTATTTTCTTTGTTACAGGTGATTGAAGTAAACAAGTTTTATAACTTTTGAAAAATGGAAAATAAAGAGTTTCGTGCGGTAATTAAACACTTTTATATGAAGGGTTATACGCCACAATTAGTCAAAGGTGAATTGGATTCTGTTCATGGTGATAATGCACCATCATACTCCACCGTGAAATCCTGGGTTCAACAATTTAAAATGGTTCGTTCAAGTATGGAAGATGAACAACGCTCTGGAAGACCGAAAACTGCTACTACTATTGAAAACATTAGAAAAATATTTAATGAAGTGACTAAAGATAGACGAATAAAGCTCAGAGAACTTGCTGATATTGTTAAAATACACGAAAAACAAGTTTGGAGTATTTTACATGATGAACTCCACATGAAAAAGCTATCCGGAATATGGGTGCCGCGTTTGTTGACTTTGCCCCAAAAAATCGTCCGTTGGACCAATTCCGAGGAGCTTTTAGCGATTTATCAGCGTAATCCAATAGAGTTCTTGCACCGATTCATAACTGTTAATGAAACATGGATCCATCACTACATCCCAGAATGCAAAGAACAGTCAAAGCAATGGATAGAAGCTGGTAAAAGTGGTCCCAAGAAGGCGAAAACTGTTAAGTCAGCAGGAAAAGTAAGGGCCACAGTATTTTGGGATCCAAGGGGTATAATATTTATTGATTATCTTGAGAAAGGAAAAACTATAAATAGTGAATATTATTGTGCATTACTGGATCGGCTGAGTGAAGAAATCAAGATAAAACGACCGCATTTAGAAGAAAAAGTTCTTTTTCATCAAGATAATGCTCCTTCACACACTGCATTTTTAACTCAACAAAAACTGGCCGAATTACAATTTGAAATTGCTCCGCATCCACCATATAGTCCAGATTTAGCTCCTTCTGATTATTTCTTGTTTCCAAATTTAAAAAAAATTCTCGGTGGCAAAAAGGTTATTGCTGAAACTGAGGCATATTTTGAAGGTCTTGAAAAATCTTATTTTTCGGATGGAATTAAAAAACTTGAAAAACGTTTGATGAAGTGTATTGAGTTGGAAGGAGATTATGTTGAAAAATAAATAATAATAATTCCAAAAAACGGTTCTTTTTATGTTAGGCCAGTTACTTTTGCGGTCGCCCTCGTATATAAAATCGTGATGTCCTTAATGGAAAACCCTGTATATGCCGGCAAGTTTATTAGTGCAAACTGAAACCCTAATTCATTCATATCTGTTTAACCTGCCGGAGCTATCTTTTAATAAAGTACACAGCCGCCAGTTGCCTGCCCAATTCAATACTAATTGTTACACTTACTAGTTATTTAAAAATTTAATTGGAATGTATCTCTGTTTTATTTTCTCTAAAGAACCTGCTTGTGAATTCAATTATATTCACTTGACCTCACATACACACGCTGTGTGTAGGGACTCGAACAATAGGGTCTGGCCGTCAAACATGACCCAATATCAACTAATCCCAAACGCAATAAAAAGATTAAAAAAGAAATCGTACATGCTACACAGTTTCAATTTCAGTGTCTCCTTTGCAGCCGAAATAATTTTTATTAACACTTAAAGTCTCCCCGGATATGCCGAATGCAAAGTCAAGTCGAATTACTAAACGCTCCCCAAATGGTGTGGTTAAATTAATAATTATAACTCATGATATTATCAGAGTGGTCATATTGGTTGATCTATTAAACCACAAAAAATTCAATAAGGGAAAATTTTATTAAGACAATTTTTGCTGGTAATAATCGCTCCCATATTGAGTCATTTTAAGGGTTTGGCAATCAAAGACTTCATAACGTGAAACAATATTATTTCAAATAACAATGAAAAGTGAAAAACACTTGACTCTGAAATTCCACCTGGTCGATTTCTATAGTAGCAGAGTGCATTAGATTAATAACAAATATTGGTATGCCCACTGAGTGGTAATTGTTTGTAACGTCATAACATTGAGAGATATCATGACTAAGAGAAACAGCATTTCCAATAAAACGCCAGAGCTAGTTTGACAATGACATTGCAACTGCTTAAACGACTTTATGAAGTGGACACAATATATAGTCGTAGAAGGTTAAAGGTTTGGGAGTTTTAAGTTTATTATGTACGGCATGTACAAAGTCACCTTTAGCTAACGCTGTATGATGTGGTTTAAAGGTGTTGGCCGTAACCATTTATGGGGAGTTAAACTCTTGCAGTCCACAAATCTTAAGCAATCTTCATCTTATCCAAAAAATAATAGAATCAAAGGGGTGAATGTTCCCTAAAGTGGAAGTCGATTAGGTCAAGAATTTCCCCAAAATTCATGGGGTCACATAGGGCATAGGCTTCTGCATATGCCACAACTATCTGCAATCCGACGAGACGTAGGAACAAGGCCTTTTAGTTACTCACCGCCACTTGTGCAGCGGATAAAGAAAACTAGTTGACCTCCTACAAAACAAAAGGGCAGCCTAAGGAGAGCATTGCAGCGTCGGTGTGGTCGGTTAACATATGATGTAGTACAATAAAGTTCAGACCTGTCTGTCATCTGAGGACCGTCTATATGAGAAGACGAAGATGGATACCGTGCTCAGGCATAATTTATTGTTATCTCAGCAGTATCTGCTTGAGTATCTTCGCAAAAATCATCCCAAGCACATTTGAACGGTACTCCGCCGCCAAGGCAGGTAAGGTATGACCTTCATGATTAAGACAGAAAGGTCCAACGCTGCAAGAGATAGGTTTTGTGCTACTTTAGAGAGCCTGAAGATCATCTCAACTACCAAGCAGGTCTAAACAACTATCATGGAGATGGAGTAGCAGTGGTAGTGTCCAGCTACAGCGTGAATCCAGTGTTGGAGAAGACGAAGATCGATACCGTGCTCAGGCATAATTTATTGTTATCTCAGCAGGATTGAGTATCTTCGCAAAAGTCATCCCAGCCACATTTGGAAGGGATTCCGCCGCCCTTTCAGATAAGGTATGACCTTCATGCTTAAGACAGAAAGGTCCAACGCTGCAAGAGAGTCAGTGCTACTTTAGAGAGCCTCTAGATCATCTCAACTACTAAGCAGGACTAAACAACTTTCACGAAGATAATGTAGCAGTTTCCAGCTACAGCGTGAATCAAGTGTTTGGGGAACATATCCCGGAGATATCATCAGGGGGGAAGACCTTACCTCGGCAGACGAGAGATGTTCAGTGCAACATTAGATTGCCTCTAGTTCATTCCAACTACCAAATAGGTCTAAACAACATTGACGCAGATGAGGCGTAATTACAGAGTCCAGCTACAGCGTAAATAAAGTGTTTTGGAAACATCTGCCTTTGATATCAACAAATGTAGACTAGCGTGATTTTGGCTCAGCTATGATCTGAATGGTACAGCCGCCTCATGGTCATGGATGGTAAAGGGTTTTGATGGCACAGTCCTGTACCTTTTTCGCACGAAACATGGATCACATGACGTGCTACAACCTTTTTTTTGTCGGGCCAAGCCTACTCTGCTGATCCTCAGGTCTCGTTAGGCTCTTTCCGTTAAAATGGCTCGATTTCTTTACCAGAATATCGAAGCAGATCCCCATTGGACGAAAATTTGGTGGTGGAGCTTTAAAACATAAACCAATAAGTGTGGTGGTGGAGATATAAAACATGTACCAATATTTACCAAGGATTCATATATTTCTTTATCTTTATTAGCTTTAACAACGGCCGGACTTCAAATCGGGGGCTATGACGATATTAATATAAAAAAGCATCCATCGATACGGTCTACAACTTTTATCAGTTTTTTTTATTGCAAATCTCCAATATTAAGGGATTTTTCTCCGGAATTTGCGTCCCGGTATTTTCGTGGACTATAAATTGATTGCGCTTCCCGGTAAAAATTTACCGCGATTTCGGCAAATTTAAAAAAAAATCTACCAAGCCGATTTTCTCCAAACATCGTTAGTGGACGAACATAAAATTAAAATTTTTTTTTTGGCATAATTATCTTCATAAATTTATTTCTAATTGCAAAAATGTTGATTTGGTAGAGAAACAGTATATTAATGGATAAAAGAAAATGTAATTATTAATTTTTCTCAATTTATTTCAGCAAAATCCAACTAGTCGTTCTCGAGTTATGTCAAACTACGTTTTTGCACATTTTACAACTAAGCGAAAAAACATCAAGATAAGGAAAAAATGTAAAAGGTCATAAAAAAACCTGCACATACGAACGCAAAACCCTTTGAGGGTTTTAATATACTGACCTAGTACCATCACCCTGACTTGGAATTTCTCACCCCCCAGATTGGCTGTTGTACTGTGTTAGTGGAAATGAAAAAAAATATTTTTTTTTATGTTTTCATAGAAGAGGAAACTTTTAAAGATGTTGAAAATTAATCTCTTATTTAAGTACAAAAACCCCAAGTATTTCATAAAGTTATTATCGAATTATGTTTAAGGATTAGACATTTAATACAATTATGCATCTAACATAAATGTTAATTAATTAAAAATTTTACAATGGCAGTTTTCTATAACATTTGCTTAGATAAAATCAAATAGGATCTGGACTAAAACTTTTTTTAAATTTCTCAGACACCTACAATTCTTAGAAGAAATATGGGTTTCGAGCTATCTTGTCATATTTTCCCTGTCTTTACGTTTATTAAAAACAACAGCGTTTCAATTAGATAAGTTGAGTAAATGGATTCTCAAGTTCTAATAACCCATTATGGAATCAATCAAATATAGACAACGACTGTTTTGTTATTCAAGGCTTATCGAAATTTCGTATACTCCCAAAGGGGAAAAAAATTGTACCTTAACAAATACTTAGTAGGGACATAAATACTGTTACAACATTGAACACACCCATTTCAATAGTAGAACTGAAAATACCCCGTTAATGTCATATGGGTTTTGAAAGCTAACCTCAATAGCGTTAGTCTGTAACGGGATTTTAAAATTGTTTCAACTTTCGTCATTGAGTGGTCAAATAATGAGAACCGTATCGCTGCAATAGCGCTTTTCAAGTGTGAAATCAAAAAAAGCGATATTTTCAAAACGCTCCGGCCACTAGGGATTAGCCGCATGTTCGGCTACCGATGCATTAAACTGTTTTAGGAGACTGAAGATGTAAAAGACTGCCACCGGTTGGGCCGCCCACGCTCTGTTCGAACACCGCATGCCATCAAAGCCGTTAAATCAAGAATTCACAGAAATTTGCTTCGAAAAAAGAAATTCATGACCCGTGAGATGAATATCACGCAAAATTCCATGAGTCGAATCATTAAAAAAGACTTGGGACTTAAGCCTTTCAAACGACGTACCGGACATTTATTGACTGCAGCTTTAAAAAAAATAGGATTGAAAAATGCAAACGTCTTTTGGTGAAGCACGCTGATAACTTGTACAGAAAAACTTTGTTCACCGATGAAATAATTTTTACCGTTCAGGAAAAATTTAACAAGCAAAATGATAGTGTATGCACGGTCATCTAAGGAAGCATTTGAACTGATCCCAAGGGTGGAAAAGGGTCATCAACTATTTTCAGTCATGGGTGGGGTGCCTCTAACGATGGGGTCACTGACCTACATTTCTGCGAACAAGGAGTCAAAACATCGGCCAATGTTTACCAAGAAACCGTCTTGGAAGCTGTTGTGAAGCCTCTTAACAATTCCCTGTTCCAAAACCAGCCATGGACTTTCCAGCAGAATTCTGCGCCGGCCCATAAGGCGAAAACGTCCAAGGCCTGGCTTGGAAGCATTCTGAAGAATGGCCCCCAGGCAGTCCAGATTTGATCCCATTGGATTACAAATTTTGGACGGTTTTAGAGGACAAGGTTTGTCACAAAAGATACCGCAACTTTGGACCTCCTAAGACTGCTTTGGTTCGAGCTGTGGCCAATTTTCTAATGGACGAGGTTCGTGCAGCTATTGACGATTGGCCAATGCGACTTAAGGCGCGTGTAAAAGCAAAAGTCGGACATTTCGAATAAGTCTTTTCTTGTTGGACACAATATACATCAATAAATATATTAAAAAATATTTGGTCCAAAAACATTCAGTACTTTTTATTTTACAGCATAAAACGTGTGTAACAGTCTTTATGTCCCTACTAAGTATAATACAATTTTGCATCTAACATAACTATTAATTAATTAAAAATGTATACAATGGTAATTTTCTTTAACATTCGCTAGGATTATATCAAGCGGGATCTGGACTTAAAATTGGGTTTTCAAAATTCTCAGGCACTTGTCATATTTCCCCTGTTTGTACGTTTATTTGAAACTATAGCGTTCAAACTAGATTGGTGGTGTAAATGATCTAATCAAACATTGACAGCGAATTTTTATAAAGTCATGATTTATCGAAATTTCTTATACTCCCAAATGGAGTATAAGAAATTGTTGTTAAGTCACTTACTTAAGCACAATATAGGCTTGGTACTTTTACACATAAGTATGACGTAATTTCTTTAAACAGATTTGATTATATTGTTAAGGGTAGAAAATGTCAGGAGATCTTTATGTTGCTGATCAGTGTAATTCATGTTTATGCATTTTTACTTGCTTAATGGGTAGTATTCTTTACTTTTTCTAATAAAAAGAGGCTCAACTCTAAGCAAACTAAAATTTTATTTTACCGGCCGGAATCCCGGGAACCAGGGGAATTTAAAAATTGTTGCCGCTTTCCCCGAATACATGTATATAAAAACTTGAGGAAATAAACTCGACCCATAATCAACTTAGCTAACTTTTAGTAAAATCGGAACTAAAATTTGGCCTAGGGAGTGACAGAATCTCAAATCGAGAGGCACTTTTAAATGGGGGCTATACGAAAATTTGGACAAATATGGTTTAGTTTTAAGTAGGCTAATTTTTTTTACGTACCAAGAGAAACATAATCATTATCAAATAAAGTGTGAGCTCCAGGTTTTCAAATCGGTACCGAATAACGTGGTCAGTTGAATTGAGATCTTTTTATAAGTATATTTGCTACCTGTACATTGATCACAATTATAGATGAATATACTGACGGATAGACAGACATGGCTCAGTGCAATTAGATAGTAATTATAAAAGGGCATAATAAACATGAGGTTATCTGTCGATTTTCTACCTATTGCATTTTTTACGATACGAACAGATACAAGCCAAATGTTTATAAACATTACACCCTCTTACTCCTCGGTCTAATCTATCTTTACGTAACCAATGCCCTATATTATGAGTGACATCTCCTGAGGGTTGGTTTTAAAAAAAATTAGCCCTGTACCACGCTGAGAAAAAACATGGTTACTACATGGTCACGGCAATAATAATATGTTATCTACAATAAAAGTATGTTCGTCGCAACCAAAGCATTGTTAACTGAATTTATTTTTGACAATAGTATAATTGTTGCAATATTAACAATGTTGAAATGTAACAATAGTATTATTGCCAAATTTAAAAATGAAAATATGGTTATAGCAACAATATAAATATGGTTGGTTCGACAAAAGTATTGTGTTTTGCGTGTTATGTTAACAATAATATGATTACGGCAATCATACTGTATGATTGTAATTTTTCTTCATTTAAATATGCTTTTAAGAACAAATGTTATTGGTATGGATCTAATGCAATAATAGTACTTTTTTATTGAAATTAAAATCTTTAAAACAAGCTGCTTTGGCTTTGTTTAACTGAAATATTTTTAATAAAAACGCTTACGTTTATTTAAACTTATTTTTTCTACTGTGAACTAAATCACTCCCTATTGTTTTGAATTTAATGTTTTTTTGAATAATTTTAATAATTCAAATCTAAATAGTGATTATACTATGGTTGTAGGGATCATAACATGGTTGCGTGTGAGTCATAACATGGTTGCGTGTGAGTCATAGTATGGTTGTGAAGATCATACTATGGTTGTATACGAAACATACTATGATTGTGAGGATCATACTATGGTTGTGCAGATCATAGTATGGTTGAGTGTGAATCATACTATGATTGTGGGGATCAAAGTATGGTTATGTGTGAATCATACTATTGTTGTGAAGATCATAGAATGGTTGTATTTGAATCATACTATTGTTGTGAGGATCATAATATTGTTGTACCACAACCATATACCCAACAATAGCATTATTCTCTTCGAATATTGTCACCACAACCATACTTTTTTTCTGCGTGTATGGAGGATTCTGATCTTCACAATCCCCTGGTGAAGTCTATTCTACGGCAAAAACTCTGTTATTTTTTAACGGTTAGAAATATTGAAGTAATTTTTGTTCACCAGTTACCCATAAGTTTTTCTCCAGTTTTAATTTCAATAAAATCAGTTCAGGAGTTATTGAGAAAGTTCAACTTTTAAATTTTTTTAATATTTAAATTTGAGCCTATTTCAATCACACACAATCTGAGCTACGTATTTTGGTGTCTTGTTAACCTTAAATTTAAAATTTTGGTGAGTGTATTGTAATATGTAGGTCAAGAATATATTTTTTCTTAAAAAAATTTCGTTGCATTTTTGCAGTGATAAAACAAAAATATCATAAAATAGCCCCGAATCTCCTCTATTATATGACACCTATTTAAACATCGTATGTTACAGAAAATTGTTTCAAAAATATAATCCTTTGAAATTTAAAAGTGCTTTTAAAAGGAAACTTGATGAAAATTGTTATTGTAGTATTACTCCACTTGTCCCTCTGCTTCAGACATATACCGGTTCAAGTGTCGCTAACAACAAAAATAACATAAAATTTGACTTTTGGCCAGTAAAATAAAATTCTGAACCACCATACGTCGACTATTCATTCGTCCAATTTAGAGATGTATTCTTAAACGAGCGAAATTCGATAAGAATTACATTTTTATTCTGGTATTAATTTGGCATAGTTTTTTGACATTGTTTTGCGAAAGTACCCCAGGAGTGGATAAATTTGATGTGGGATACATAAGTCGAAATGTTGATCCTCTAAATATTAATTATAGACGAGTTTTCATAATCATTTTGGACCAACATTTTCACTAAAAAGTGAATGTAGACTTTGACGACCCCTAAAGAAAATGGCTCTTACAAATTTGAAATCCATAGATTCGAATGTTCTTGGAAAAAAATGCAAGTTACATTTTTTGGAAGATATGAGACAGCAAAAAGTTGGGCAATTAATTTGTGTTTGGTCAATACCTAGAATGTACTCAAATCTTGTCCCGTCTACCAAAAAAAATTATCATCATAGAGGTCTGCTAAACTAGATTTTGAATACACTCACTGAGTGTACTCATTTGACATGAAAATCATTCTCCTATAATTTGATGTTGTGTAGAAGTTAACGACATTTCCAAAATGAATAATAAAATGAATTTAGCTTGAATCACATTAAGTCCCACGAAGGCCTAAGTGCTTCCCGTTCCATTGACCTTTGGGCAACCGTAATTGCACGTTGTGAAAATGATATATTGCGTTCTTGTCCGTCCAACTCGTATTGAAATCAAAATTTCTCGTTAAACACAAACGGAAAGATGGTGTAATACAAATTTTGTCGTTGCGGTGTTAAAATCCAAAAACAAATTACATCTTATTAAGGGCGTGAAATATCATCTCATCAGCGGCAGTCGTGAATAATTGAACAAATGTCAATTGCAGTGGATAACTGAGTATTTGACATGTATTTTTAAATCTGAATTATTAGGGAGAGTGACAATTCGCATTATTGCAAATTTATTGATTAATATTCTGTTGAAATGCAAATCTTACAGTTTTTTTTTTGCTTTTGGATCCTTTTGTTATTGACAGAATGAGCATTTGCCTTTGTAGTCTGGGAAAGTTGAATGAAATGCGTCTTTTAAAAGGTTGTGTGTGTGTATTTTTTTAAATTAAATAAATAACTCGGCATAAACAATATGTGAACACGTTTTCGTTCGACGAATATGTTGCTGGCAGTTGAAATATGAGTTGCATAAAAAATGCGGTGCTTGGTTCTTAAGTCTTCTGTTTTGGTGAGTGGCAGATTCTGGAACGCAAGTGGAATCGTCAGTTTGTTTGCAGTTATTGACATGGAAGTGAATGCCAATATCCCAATCCAACCATTGGTTTAGCTTTTCTTATCTATTCTATAAATTTGCATGAATACGAAAGTAGTTTTTTCTGTCAATTAAAATCGGAAATTCTTAATTTAGAACATTCACTGAATAAATAGTTTGTTGAGTTTTGTAGCATGTGCAAATGAAAGCAAGTATAGTTTTTTACGGGCTTTTGACAGATATAAATTTATGTTTTGGGAATATTCGCAAGCTATAGTGGTTGAGAGAAAAAAAGACGTTTGGAGAGATTTAATCTTTAGCATAGAATGTTAAAAACGATTATTTTGGTTCTACTGGCTGGTAAGTTAAATACATGTATAGGGTGGGCTAAGGTACGGAAGAAACCAGTACATTTTTGAAAGAAAATGACGACATATGTGACGCGCAAAATAAAAAGGGACCTAAGGTTAAAAACCAGTTTTGTTCAGGACAGCCATTTTAAAGATTAGGTCCCTTTCTATTCGCGCTTAGAATCGTCGTCTTAACTTTCATAAAACGCGCATATCTCTGGGATGGAACACTTTTGGGGCATGGGATCGGTCTCATTCGATGCTCAGATGTTGTCCACATCAAAAAAAAAAAAGTGAAAAGTTGATGAAAAGTTTTGTTCAGGAGAGCCATTTTAAAGATTAGGTCCCTTTCTACATATTTACGCTAAGAATCGTCGACTTCACTTTCATAAAACGCGCATATCTCTGGGAGGGAACACTTTTGGGGCACGGGATCGGTCTCATTCCATGCTCAGATGTTGTCCACATCAAAAAAAGAAAAACAATTAAAATTGATTTTTTTACCCTTAGGTCCCTTTCTCTGTGCGCTGTCACATATTGATATTTACCGCGGGTAAAGGAGGAAAGACAGTGGCAATGGACAATATAATAGATTAAAAATGAACAAAATTTTACAGTATATGTGCTCATACAGACGACTTAACTAGGACCCTACCTCCAGCCTTCAAACGAAAAACGACAGGCTAATTGAGAAACTCGCAAAACCTAGAACTTATTAACGTGGGGGAGAGGGCATAACTGACGAACAATGTATCTATCTCACCCAGAATTTATGGTCTTCCTAAAATCATAAGAAAGGAATATCTTTAAGACACATTAGGCCATTAATTCACCTGGATATAGACTTTGTAAGTATCTAGTAAATATCTTAAAAAAACTGACTAAGGAATCAGTATACACTGTAAAAGACACTAGAGTTTAAGAAGAGAGTTAGTAGATTAGATGATTACGAAATCCTTATATTCTTCGACGTACGAGGGCGACCGCAAAAGTAACTGGCCTAACATAAAAAGAACCGTTTTTTTGGAATTATTATTATTTATTTTTCAACATAATCTCCTTCCAACTCAATACACTTTATCAAACGTTTTAAAAGTTTTTTAATTCCATCCGAAAAATATAATTTTTCAAGACCTTCAAAATATGCCTTAGTTTCAGCAATAACCTCGCTATTCGACGAAAATTTTTTTAAATTTGGAAACAAGAAATAATCAGAAGGAGCTAAATCTAAACTATATGGTGGATGCGGAGCAATTTCAAATCGTAATTCGGCCAGTTTTTGTTGAGTTAAAAATGCAGTGTGTAAAGGAGCATTATCTTGATGAAAAATAACTTTTTTTTCTAAATGCGGTCGTTTTATCTTGATTTCTTCACTCAACCGATCCAATAAAGCACAATAATATTCACTATTTACAGTTTTTTCTTTCTCAAGATAATCAATAAATATTATACTCCTTGCATCCCAAAATACTGTGGCCATTACTTTTCCTGCTGACTTAACAGTTTTCGCCTTCTTGGCACCACTTTTACCAGCTTCTATCTATTGTTTTGACTGTTCTTTGCATTCTGGGATGTAGTGATGGCTCCATGTTTCATCAACCGTTATGAATCGGCGCAAGAACTCTATTGGACTACGCTGATAAATCGCTAAAAGCTCATCGGAATTGGTGCAACGGACGATTTTTTGGGGCAAAGTCAATAAACGGAGTTCATCATGTAAAATACTCCAAGCTTGTTTTTCGTGTATTTTAACAATATCAGCAAGTTCTCTGAGCTTTATTCGTCTATCCTTAGTTACTTCATTAAATATTTTTCTAATGATTTCAAAAGTAGTAGCAGTTTTCGGTCTTCCAGAGCGTTGTTCATCTTCCGTACTTGAACGACCCATTTTAAATTGTTGAACCCAGGATTTCACGGTGGAGTATGAAGGTGCATTATCACCATGAACAGAATCCAATTCATCTTTGATTAATTGTGGCGTATAACCTTTCATATAAAAGTGTTTAATTACCGCACGAAACTCTTTATTTTCCATTTTTCAAAAATCATAAAACTTGTTTACTTCAATCACCCGTAACAAAGAAAATAAACATTAAATATTTCGGAAATTTTGACAGATGGCTTATAAAAGATTGCTTTTAAAAAACAAAACAAAAAAGTTGCTAGTAAAACAGAAGATGTGCCAGACCAGTTAGTTTTGCGGTCGCCCTCGTAGTTTCATTTTTCCCCAGCAATCCTATAGATTTAGCCATAAGAACAATTAGAGGAAAATGGCATCTGCTAGAAAAATACACTCATATGAGAGAAGAGTTATTTATAAAAACTCCGACTTTCTGCATCAAGGAGACCAGATATTTTAGCTTTGAGGACAAGATATACGCACAGAACAAGGGACTGCGAATGGGATTACAAGCTTCACCAGTAATAGCTGACATTATTATGGAAGAACTTCTAGACGTTACAATAGAAAAAATTACGGAGAAACCACGGATATAAAAGAAATACAGTAATTTGATTTTTTGCACTGCAGGCTGTGGCGGCACAGTTGATTCAAGAGAGTGGAGAGTGTGCGTGGCTTATAGTGGCTGATGGAAGATTTGTATTCGTCTGACTTCATGCATTGGATACGTGAGGAGAGATCATTTTGTGTTGAAGCGTATTTTTCAAATGCGCACTCGATCATTGCAGTGCAGCATGCTTTTTATTTACTATTCGCTGTTCCGCCACGCGGCAATCAATTGTAAACGGCAATCAATTGTAAATTGGGTAACTTCATTGAGAACAGCCGGAAATGTGTCATGTGTACGAAAGTGACCTGAGAGATGGGGTACAACACCACAAAACATCGAGAGAGTTAAAGCAGCAGTACTGCAATCTCCGAAACGCTCTGCTCGGCCGTAACTGTGAACTCCGAACGGTACTTGACTATGATACAGGATTTTTTCAGCCGGCTCTTCAGGCAATGCAATTAGAGGATACATCGTTCCAACAGGATGGTGCCACTGCACACACATCAAGGGTTACCATGAATTGTTTGAGGCAAATGTTTCCTGGACGGCTTATCTCTTTAAGGGGTGATGTGAACTGGCCGTTACCCTCACCAGAATCAGCCTCATGCGGTTTTTTCCTTTGGGGTAACTTGAAGTCGAAGGTGGGAGTATATCAACCGTCCCAACACTTTGGAAGACGTAATTAACAATATTGAGGCTGAAATTGGCAGAATACCAGTCGACATGCTTGTTACGGTTCATGAAACTTCAGAAAACGTATGCAGCAGTGTGTGGACAGCGAAGGTCGACATTTGCCAAATACACTATTTAAAACCATGTACGAGTAATTTAAAAATTATCTTACTGTTCAATATAATTAAAATATAAAATAAATTTTTCCAAGGTTCATATTTTTTTTTATTTTATTCCCAAATAAGCAAATTAC
Source organism: Hydrotaea diabolus (assembly GCA_963513945.1). NCBI lineage: Eukaryota > Metazoa > Arthropoda > Insecta > Diptera > Muscidae > Hydrotaea > Hydrotaea diabolus. Next base: position 134,446,285 of record OY740719.1, read on the forward strand.
CGCTCTCTACCCTGTAGCTATTCTTGCTGATCACCAGACAGGCTTGAACATAGCTGGTCGATATCTCGAGCGCTGGGATAAATAGCGCAATAATATTTTTTAACATTTGTCTATTGAAACCTTGTTTTTTTATTTTTTTGGATTTTAGTTGAAAAAGTGTATATTTCGAATATATTTTAGAGTCAATTACTGGGTTGTTGATATTAAATACAAAACATTTTTTAAAAAGAAATACGATACCAATAGTTGAATGTCATGACTGCTCACCCAGGGTGGAAAGTCATAGTGTAAAACAAGTCTATTTAACAACAACGATTGCCTATCATTTATCGAATGGGTATCTGTTCTAAAGGTATCTGTTTCAAGTCGTACCATATGCTGGAGCATCAAATACATATGTGACGCGCAAAATAGAAAGGGGCCTAAGGTTAAAAACCAGTTTTGTTCAGGAGAGCCATTTTAAAGAGTATGTCCCTTTCTATTTGCGCTTAGAATCGTCGACTTCACTTTCATAAAACGCGCATATCTCTGGGAGGGAACACTTTTGGGGCATGGGGTCGGTCTCATTCGATGCCCAGATGTTTTCCACATCAAAAAAAGAAAAAAATGATATTTTTTTACCCTTAGGTCCCTTTCTCTATGCTGTCACTTATGATAAACAACTTGGCCTAGGTGCGAGTGTGGTTATGAGTTAAGTCTGGGTTTGTACGTATCCTAGACAACATACTGCGCATTACGATAATTTTTCAACGGATATCATACGTTTTGCATTCTAAAAGAAAAAGGTTTTTGTGCAACTGGCATTATCAAAATTACATCGACATGAAATGGATTACGCATCCAACCTAGAACAAATACGAGGGCGGTTCGGAAACTTCTTAGCCTAGCACAAAAAGCGCGGTATAAACAGAAAAAGTTAAGTGTTTTGGAAACTTCCATCTCTGCTATGAACACATGTTAAATTTTTTTCGATCTGGCAACTCCTTCATATAGAAACAGGTGTTCACAAAAGACGCATCCACGATTTTTTTACAATGGAAAAATTAGAAATGCGTGGTGTCATAAAATATTTACATAAAAAAGGTTTATCGGGACAAGAAATTCATAATGATATGGTGAATGTGTTAGGTGAAAGTGTTCCTTCATATGCAACAGTAAAAAATTGGGTTGCTGAATTTAAACGTGGTCGTACAAGCATTGAAGATGAACCACGTAGTGGATGTCCAAAAACAGCAACAACAACAGAAATTGTAGCCAAAGTGCATCATGATATGGTATTTAATGATCGACGAATAAAAGTGCGTGGAATAGCTAATATCATGGGCATCTCAAATGATCGAGTCCATTTAATTTTGTATGAAGAACTACAGATGAAAAAGCTTTCTGCAAGATGGGTGCCGGACTTGTTAACAGTCGACCAAAAACGCATAAGAATGAACATTTCTCAAGCTTGTTTGGATCGTTTTCAGCGAAATAAAATGGATTTTAAGCGTCGTTTCATAACTGTTGATGAGACATGGATCCACCACTATACTCCAGAGACAATAGAACAATCCAAACAATGGACTGAAGCTGGAGGAAGTGCCCCAAAGAAGGCAAAAACATTTCAATCGGCTGGTAAGGTTATGGCAACGGTTTTTTGGGACTTCAAAGGTATTTTATTGATTGACTATCTGCAAAAGGGTAAAACAATAAATTCAGAGTACTATTGCAACCTTTTAGATCAATTAAATGTACAAATTCGAGAAAAACGTCCTGGCTTACAACACAAAAAAATAATTTTTCATCGAGACAACGCACCAGCGCACAAGAGTGTTTTAACAATGGCTAAAATCAACGAATTAAAGTACGAGTTGCTTCACCACCCACCTTATTCTCCTGATTTAGCTCCCAGTGAATTTTACCTGTTCCCAAATCTAAAAAAATTCCTTGCTGACAAGCGTTTTACCTCAAATGAAGAAGCAATTACAGTTGTAAACCACTATTTTGAAGACCTTGTGGAAAACTATTTTAATCAAGGGATAGAATTGCTAGATAAGCGTTGGACTAAGTGCATTGAAGTTTCAGGAGATTATATTGAAAAATAAAAATATTTTTGAAAAACTAACTATTCTCTTTCATTGATAGGCTAAGAACTTTCCGAACCGCCCTCGTATTTCATTGGTTCGATCGAGACATAATACAGAGGTCACTTCGGCTACGAACTATGATCAGATGGATCAGATAAGAAAGGTAATGCAATACAATAGAAAACATAAAAGAACGGATCGCGGTACCCCAAGTCAACCTCATTGATAATTTCATTAAGCCTATATGCAGAGTTGACTTGCATGATAATGCTGTCGCTAATTTTCGGATTGGAATCAAAGGCAAAAAGTCGTGGTGGTGGCCACTTAGGGTTACCTGCTTGGACAGCGCTAGTTTCAAAGCAAATTGCATTGCATGATTGATGAAACAGAAGCCTATGAGTGAAATTGATTTTAACAAAGACTGTTTTTATCCGTCGAACCAGTAACAGACACCGAATGAACTTCGTCAAATGTAAGTGAAAATGTATAGCCTTGCTATCGCCGATTCAAAATATAAAAGCGGCATACTGCCTATATTTGCGCTACGTGTAATGGAAATATACATGTGGGTAATTGCTTCAAGGCTTGCTACAAAAATTTAAAATAAGTCTATTTGACTTACCGATTTATATATTTAATAAATGAAAATAAATAAAAATAATAACTAAATACCTCGATCCTTTTATTTATCTGTAGCTTTTGCTTTCTTATTTAGTTATTTTAAATAAAGCGTTTTTACAATGAAACCTATTTACCATTTATTGCAATTATTTCATATAACACATAAAATTACTTGCTCTAACTATCCCAGCGGCCGAGATCTCGACCGGCACTTTTCACAGGTAATCACAGGTAAAAAAATCAAAAAAATATTTTTGGCCTGTTTCTTACTAGCCCTGAAAATTTAATAAAGATATAAAAACATGTTTGTAGTGCGGTACAAAATGGGTTAATCCAATATCCTTGCAACTGATGCCAATGCACGGTCTGTCACAGGCTCAGCCGTAGAGTTGTTCTTACCACGGGCTGCATGTGATTTTTTAGTCACATATCAGCCAATAACGTACACTGAGAATAACCTTTAATGTTGTGCGAAGGGCAGACAAATCAAATGTTAATGTCGTCACTTTTCTCATGTATGTTGGGTGGTCATTTTTTCGTTTACCCTCAAAGCGTGACAAAGGCATAACATGTTCCTTCTCACAGTTAGCGTAGCAGAAACAAGAAAACGAATACCAATTGTTCTGCAAGAGTTATCAAATTACCACCTCATAGTTTGTGGCAAGCAACGTGTTATTATTGTTTGTCGACACTAAAGTCACCTGGCAGTACTTCCTGAAAAGAGCACTGTCCCCCAACAGTCCACACCTGTTGAAGGTTATCAAGAAAATACACAAAACTCTACAAGTATGACTGTTCCTGTGCTTATTGGCAACAATATGACCTTGCAATGATTCATCCAAGTTGTGAAACTGTATTTGTTATTTTTGTTTTGTTGTGTTTACAACATTTCAACAGCCAGCGACAACAAGCCCCCTTTTGTTGTTCTTTTGTTTAATCCATCCCAGTGATTTCACTTTCATCATTCCGTAGTTAATTGTGGTGTAATGATACATTTCGCTTTTTTCGTCTTTAGGCAGATTACGCAGTGCGTTTTGTGTACAGTGAGTATACTGGGTGCCCCTTAGGCTGAGTCACGAGAGCTGTAAGCGCTTTAATGGCTTTGCTAAACAAAAGACTTAAGACACAAACCTGTTATTAGTTTCTTTTTTGAGCAAAACAGGAACTAGATACTAGATACTCCACTGACAGCACTTCCCAGTAATGTAAAAGCTTCTTAGAGCAAGAGGCACACTTTGGGATTACACTAGAATCGTCCGTTGAGAAACGAGTATAATTTTCGAGTTTATGTTGAAATAAAAAGTTGTTTTAATTCCTAGTTTCGCTTTAATTGCTTTTAGAACGAAACGCATAAACAACGAAGAAAATTGGAATTTTGATTGTTATTTTTTAAGTAGTTAGCTAATCGTTGTGCTTGTTTTGATGCGACTCGAGAACACATACAAACTTAATTTATTAGAACAGATTCGCTATTGCCATCCGTAGGTGTCGCTTAAATCTATTAGCTTCATCGCTTGATCGTTCACTCTCTAATCGTACACCCCATCCGTGGCAATCCCTTTTCCAATTATCATAAAATCTATTTTTAATTGTTAATGTCTTGACGTGACAAAACTAGTTTGACTTTTTTTTGTTTTTGAACTTTTAGCTTCTAAAATCATTGTTTTAATTTAATTACCTCAACGTTTTTAATGCTCCAATATTAATTATTTTGTTTTTTTATTTTGACTAAGTTTTAAAACTTTTCTTTCTGGAAATGCTTCCAATCCGTTTAATGTGTCCAACCAGCATATGTTTTAAATAACAAAAGAAATAATTAATGTTTTATGTTTAGTTGTTGTTTTTGTTTTCTTTTTTTATGCATTATAATTAATTGTTGTTATGCAGATTGTTTTACTAACCAATTCGAATTAGTCACTGTTTGGATTGCATTGGAATCTTTAGTTAGTCTGTTAGTTTGCTAGTTAGCTAAGCAACAGTTCTGTGGCAGTTCGTTTAGCGGTCCACTTGTTTTCGGATAAACAAGTGGAAATGAATTTCATGTTTAAATAGTTTTAATCATCATTAATCTCGATTGGGAGTTTTTTGTTTCGTTAGTTTTGTGGTGAACAAAGTTTGTGCTTCACATGTGGCGGCGGTACAAAGTGACGGATGGCAGTTCAAATAAATGTCATTTAGATTGATACGTTTTGCCAGTCGGTTCTCTTGAATATGGCCGGCTTTGCTATTATGTAGTTTCGTGCTTTTGAAATTTATTGCAGAATTTTCCAAAACTGTCCATTGTCTAGTCAAGTATCTATGAAATTAGATGACGCAATATGGTGAGTGTGACGCCCTGGTATGATGCGTAGTGTGGGCGTTTGTCACACAAGTTATTCACCCACTCCACCTGTCGACTACTCATCGTACATACTCAACATCCTTTTAGGGAGAAACAAGGAAGCTCTGTCAAATACAAACATCTTTTTGAAAAATCAAAAAATACTAAACAATTTATTGGTTTTTAAAATAGTGAATTACTTTTCAGTCTAATAAGATCATGTTTGTTGTTACTTGTCAATCGAGGGAGGAGCATTAAGCCACCTAAGATACAGCTTACACAACACCGCCGCCGTAACCGCAATTCCTTGTTGGCGGAACACGACTTATCACTACCATTCTTGTTTGCTGCCGACCTGCCTATGTAACCATTAAAGGGCCGATTTTTAAGGACAATTATTTGTCGATATGAGGAAAAAAGTTCCACTATGACATTTCAAAAAAAAATCATTTTGGAGGCGCCCAATTTTAAATTTTTCTCAACTTTTATTTTAAGGTTTTTTTACTAGGTAATAAAAAACTATTTTTTTTAATATTACTTCTCCAAGGTAAGTTCTTAGCCTATCAATGAAAGAGAATAGTTAGTTTTTGAAAAATATTTTTATTTTTCAATATAATCTCCTGAAACTTCAATACACTTAGTCCAACGCTTATCTAGCAATTCTATCCTTTGATTAAAATAGTTTTCCTCAAGGTCTTCAAAATAGTGGTTTACAACTGTAATTGCATCTTCATTTGAGGTAAAACGCTTGCCAGGAAGGAATTTTTAGATTTGGGAACAGGTTAAAATCACTGGGAGCTAAATCAGGAGAATAAGGTGGGTGGTCAAGCAACTCGTACTTTAATTCGTTGATTTTAGCCATTGTTAAAACACTCTTGTGCGCTGGTGCGTTGTCTTGATGAAAAATTATTTTTTTGTGTTGTAAGCCAGGACGTTTTTCTCGAATTTGTACATTTAATTGATCTAAAAGGTTGCAATAGTACTCTGAATTTATTGTTTTACCCTTTTGCAGATAGTCAATCAATAAAATACCTTTGAAGTCCCAAAAAACCGTTGCCATAACCTTACCAGCCGATTGAATTGTTTTTGCCTTCTTTGGGGCACTTCCTCCAGCTTCAGTCCATTGTTTGGATTGTTCTTTTGTCTCTGGATTATAGTGGTGGATCCATGTCTCATCAACAGTTATGAAACGACGCTTAAAATCAATTTTATTTCGCTAAAAACGATCCAAACAAGCTTAAGAAATGATCATTCTTATGCGTTTTTGGTCGACTGTTAACAAGTCCGGCACCCATCTTGCAGAAAGCTTTTTCATCTGTAGTTCTTCATGCAAAATTAAATGGTCTCGATCATTTAATACCATATCATGCACTTTGGCTACAATTTCTGTTGTTGTTGCTGTTTTTGGACGTCCACTACGTGGTTCATCTTCAATGCTTGTACGACCACGTTTAAATATTTAATGACACCACGCATTTCTAGTTTTTCCATTGTAAAAAAATCGCGGATACGTCTTTTGTGAACACCTGTTTCTATATGAAGGAGTTGCCAGATCGAAACATGTGTTTATAGCAAAGATGGAAGTTTCCAGAACACTTAACTTTTTCTGTTTATACCGCGCTTTTTGTGCTAGGCTAAGAAGTTTCCAACCGCCCTCGTAATTTACCACAACCTTGTTAGCTGCTTCGAGTTTTATCTCATGAGTGGTTTGTGTCATATTTGCCCTAGAAACTTAAATGATCAATCGATGGTAGCGAATTTACATGGCCGAGACAGTTGATACCACGACTACCGAACCTGACGAGTAAAAGATTGTTTAAGCTGTGGATAGTGCCGCATCCTACTAAAAGCAATTGTCGGCCAAGTAGCGGTCACAAAAACTAGTTTATCAGGCCTATGTACCGCTCACCGTTACTCAAAATTCCGCTTCCAACAGCACATTTAAAGAGAAATGGGCCAATAATGCAACCGCACATTAATCCGCACCAAACTGTCATTCGCTAAGATGACATTGGCTTGTCAATGATTTCTTGCGGTTTGTTCGGTACTCGGATGTATAGCGTGGGCCATTTAAAATATTAAAATTGAATCGGCTGTAAAAAATGTACTGATAATTTTTTCAAATTTCTGGTTTTACAAGGACTGCTATATATATTTCGGGCCTAATAATGAAAATGCGAATAATTACATTTAGAAATGGTTTAATTGTTTTTCAAAGCATTCTCCAGCATGATTTATACACTTTTGCATGCGCTCAAACCAATTGCCAAGCACTTTTTCCACTTCGACTGAGACACCTCCAAAACATGGTTTTTGAACGCTTCAACAGCATCTTCTGGCGACGAAAATCGTTGACCACTCATTTTTTTCTTAATGTGCGGGTATAAAAAGAAGTCCTTAGGTGCCAATTCAGGGCTGTACGGCGGATGACCCATCAATTCGACGTTTTGCCCGGTCAAAAAGACGCTGGTTTAAGCCGATGTGTGAGATCTTGCATTGTCATTGTACACTCTTGTTCGTTTTTCGAATTTCTCCGAAGATTTTAGGCAAATAAATTGTGGTGTACCACTCAGAATTGACCGTCCTACGTTGCTCAAGCGAAACAGTCACCACATGACCAGTTTTGCCGAAGAAACAGGCGACCATTTGCATCGAAGTGCTTCTTCCACGAACAACTTTCGTTGGATTTGGCATGACTTCGAAGACCAACACGGTCGATTGCTGTTTTGTTTCGGGCTTACACGCATAGATCCATGATTCGCCACCTGTGACGATCTTATAAACGTCTTTCGAAGCACCGCGATCGTATTTTTTTTTAAATTTCTTTGCACCAATCGACACGAGCCTTTTTTTGAGCGATTGTGCGGTATCCAACGAGAATAAACCTTTTTTACGACCAGGTGTTCATGCAATATCGAATTATGCTGGTGGAATAAATGCCCAAGTATGCTTCTATCTCACGATATGCCACATAACGATCTTGCATAATGTGTTCACGCACGGCATCAATGTTCACTGGCACAACGGCCGTTTTTGGACGACCTTCTCCTTTGAGCGAGCGACGGCCACGATTGAATTCATTAAACCAGTTTTTCTCAGTGCTAAAGGATGGTGCTTCATCGCCATGCAAAGATTTAAGATCATCGATGCACTCTTGTCGTGATAATCCACGTCTAAAGTTGTGAAAAATGTTCACGAGTTAATTCCATTCTTTTGCCAAATTGATTTTTTCAAGTCACTGTAAACAACACAAATGATGGTCGTACGCCAAAACGTTCTGAATACGTTTATGCTAAAAAATGTTAAACTTTCCATTGGAAATGTCAGATGGCGCCAGGCAACACTTAGTGTTGCCTAGGCCATAAATATATATAGCAACCCTCGTATATATTTATTGTTAAGATTTTAATGAAACTGCGTTCGGTTATAGTCATAGTAATATATGATTTGGTATTTACGTTATAAATTATAGTAAACCAGAACTTTACGGTGTAAATTTCGGAAACTTCTTAGCCTAGCACAAAAAGCGCGGTATAAACAGAAAAAGTTAAGTGTTTTGGAAACTTCCATCTCTGCTATGAACACATGTTAAATTTTGTTTCGATCTGGCAACTCCTTCATATAGATACAGGTGTTCACAAAAGACGCATCCGCGATTTTTTTACAATGGAAAAATTAGAAATGCGTGGTGTCATTAAATATTTACATAAAAAAGGTTTATCGGGACAAGAAATTCATAATGATATGGTGAATGTGTTAGGTGAAAGTGCTCCTTCATATGCAACAGTAAAAAATTGGGTTGCTGAATTTAAACGTGGTCGTACAAGCATTGAAGATGAACCTCGTAGTGGACGTCCAAAAACAGCAACAACAACAGAAATTGTAGCCAAAGTGCATGATATGGTATTAAATGATCGACAAATAAAAGTGCGTGAAATAGCTAATATCATGGGCATCTCAAATGATCGAGTCCATTTAATTTTGCATGAAGAACTACAGATGAAAAACCTTTCTGCAAGATGGGTGCCGGACTTGTTAACAGTCGACCAAAAACGCATAAGAATGAACATTTCTCAAGCTTGTTTGGATCGTTTTCAGCGAAATAAAATGGATTTTAAGCGTCGTTTCATAACTGTTGATGAGACATGGATCCACCACTATACTCCAGAGACAAAAAAAAACAATCCAAACAATGGACTGAAGTTGGAGGAAGTGACCCGAAGAAGGCAAAAATTTAGTCGGCTGGTAAGGTTGTGGCAACGGTTTTTTGATACTTCAAAGGTATTTTATTGATTGACTATCTGCAAAAGAGGAAAACAATAAATTCAGAGTACTATTGCAACCTTTTAGATCAATTAAATTCGAGAAAAACGTCCTGGCTTACAACACAAAAAAATAATTTTTCATCAAGACAACGCACCACCGCACATGAGTGTTTTAACAGTGGCTAAAATCAACGAATTAAAGTACGAGTTGATTGACCACCCACCTTATTCTTCTGATTTAGCTCCCAGTGACTTTTACCTGTTCCCAAATCTAAAAAAAAATCCTTGCTGCCAAGGGTTTTACCTCAAATGAAGTTTCAGGAGATTATATTGAAAAATAAAAATATTTTTGAAAAACTAACTATTCTCTTTCATTGATAGGCAAAGAACTTTCCGAACCGCCCTCGTATTACTTATTTTTCATGAAATTGTTATATATTTTTCTAACTCCTTTTCATATTTTTAATGACAATATTTTAGAATAAACGTGAAATTCTTTTATAAAAATTATGCACACAATTTTCAAAAAATGTATTTCGTGAAATAGTTTTTTTGTTTTGTTTATAATTATTATGAAATTGGGCATTAAACTCGAACGTTAAAAAATATTGAAATTTATTTGCTTATGTTTGTCTTAAGCAGTTCATTCAAATGAGTCAAAACTTCACTTTTTCGTATTATAACGAATCATTTTCTGATGAAGACATTTCATACAAAGTTAGAACATTTTCGTAGAACATATAAAGCAAAATTTACAAAATTTCTACAAAAATTACGCAATTTATACGAATATATTCCATAACACTATGAATAAATAATATGAAGATTCAATGATATTGAGAATGTACGAAGAACTTTATAAGAAGAATGTTTCGTAAATAGTTCGAACATAATTCTTTCAGTTTATTTGCATAGCCCATGCTGAGCCGGATTGAAACGTTTAGTTATAAAGTTGAAAACTATAAATTAAATAGACCGAGAGCACTTCACATCACTTCCCTCTAATCGAACCTACCGAAAACGTATTAATGAAACCGCCTCATATATCCCAACACATACATTGTCGTTGGACTCCATAAAATAACAGCCTACCTGGCTCTATAATTACCGGCAATTCAATCATGTTGCCAAAATTATTATAAACATAGATACAATTAATTAGCTTTTTATTATAAGTTTTCTCGTGGAACATTTTTGCTTTGTCTTTGTATCAAATTGGCCGTTGCCGTCCAGATCATTGAACTATACAATTTTTCCTGTTGTTGCTTGTATTTTTTTCTATCAGCCTACACTCGATTTCGCTTCGAAACATTTATTCTTTATAGTCTTACACAAAAAATACACACTGACGTTTGTTGTAGTCATAAATTAGCCAGCGAGAGATTTAAATCTTAACTTAGAAAAAAAATTATGCAACCTTAAATCAGCGCGAAGAGAAGGTAACATTCCTTAGCTAAAATAAAAATGTGAACTGGTGTGGATTTATTTTATGTCGGATTGGAAGAAATAAAATGTTAGAATCTCAGTTTCAAAAGAACATTTGATGGTGTGATAGTTGTAAAACTGATTCATATTATTAGCTAACCATTAAATTAAAGTTCTGTGGCAGTTCTGAAAGTCACAAACAGAGGTGAACAAACCTAAAATGAACTGACGACTTTTTGCTTTATTGTGCTTTTTGTGGAATTATTTAAATTTTAATTTATCATGCAGAACTTTATCGTGTCAGTGTTATTTATTAAGAGTAATATTTGGCCATGCTATAATCAAACTAAATAGTTACTATTTTGAAAATACTCGTATAAGAGCTGTACTCGATTTAAGTGCAAAACGTAACGAATCACAAGAACAATGAAGTCTCAAACAAGAAATGAATGAAAGATCTCTGTAATAAATCATTAAATTATCATTATATTCAGATGACTTTCAACCAAGTGTCATAATATCAAAAGCAACCTTCTATCTTGTAAATGCCGGTGAGGTAGGGGCCTCGCCTCATTCTGGCACCTCCCAAACAAAGGAGAACTTATTAAAAATCCATAAAAAAATATTTCGAATTCTTTAAACCTTCACTTTGCCTTACGATTTGATTTTGTCTCCTGCTTGTTCTGTAAAGCATTTGTAGAAAGAAGCATTCTATATAATGGTCGAAAGACTGTTTCGGTCGCGAGAGCAACCCTTTCAACAAAATCTCCAACATCTTACAGACGATAGCGATGCTTACTCCCTTCGATGCGAATATTTATCATAAAAAATTGTTTTATTATTTTTCGATGAATTTTCCAGCATGATTTATACACTTGTGCACGCGCTCGAACCAATTGTCGAAGCACTTTTTCCACTCCGATTGAGACACCTCCAAAACATGGTTTTTGAACGCTTCAACAGCATCTTCTGGCGATGAAAATCGTTGACCACGCATTTTTTTTCTTGATGTGCGGGAATAAAAAGGAGTCATTGGGTGCCAAGTCAGTGCTGTACGGCGGATGGCCCATTAATTCGACTTCTTGGCAGGTCAAAAAGGCGCTGGTTTGAGCCGATATGTGAAAGCTCGCATTGTCATGGTGCACAATGATTTGTCTTCCCTTCTTCGTTTTTCGAATTTCTCCGAAGACTTCAGGCAAACAAATTGTGGTGCACCACTCTCAATTGACCGTCCTAACTTGCTTAAGCGGAACAGTCGCCACATGAGCAGTTTTGCCGAAGAAACAGGCGAAGTGCTTCTTCCACGTTAGATTTGGCTCGTCTTCGTAGACCCACACGGTCGATTGCTGTTTTGTTACGGGCTCATACGCATAGATCCATGATTCGTCACCTGTGACGATCTTATAAAAGTCTTTTAAAGCACCGCGATCGTATTTTTTCAAAATTTCTTTGCACCAATCGACACGAGCCTTTTTTTGAGCGATTGTCAAATTGTACGGGATCCAACGAAATCACTCCTTTTTTACAGCCGGGTTTTTATGCAATTTCAAATGTATGCTGGTGGAAGAAATTCCCAAGGATGCTTCTATCTCATGGCCTCTGTCACATGACGATCTTACATTATCAGTTCACGCACGACATCAATGCTCTCTAGCACAACGGCCGTTTTTGGAGGACCCTCGTCTTTGAGCGAGCATCGGCCACGATTGAATTCATTAAAACAGTTTTTCACAGTGCTATAGGATGGTGCTTCATCGCCCTACAATGATTTATGTTCATCGATGCACTCTTGTGGTGATAATCTACGTCGAAAGTTGTGAAAAATGATCGCACGAAAATGTTTACGAGTTAATTCCATTTTTTGCCAAATTGATTTTTTCAAGTCACTGTAAACAACACAAATGATGGTCTCACGTCAAAACGTTTTGAGTACGTTTTTTCTAAAAAAAAACTGTCAAACTTTCCAATGGAAATGTCAGATCGCGCCAGGCAACACTTAGTGTTGCCTTGGCCAGAAATATATATAGCAACCATCGTATAACCTTTGAATCACTTTTGCGCATTGTTTAAGTTAGTATCGCTCCATGTTTAAGTTTGCCGAAGCAACAATACAATTGAATCACCCTATATTACATAGCATCACCATGTCGAAATTTATATAAACTTTAAATGATGTCCATCAATTCTTTCAAAATGTTGCGTATCACTTTTTGTAAAATGTTTCAAAAGCTAAGACAACCTCCAAACCTCTTTGTACCGCTGATTGTGCTTTACGGAAAAATTGCTGAAATCGTATTATTTGATTTGCGGAAGAATATAAACATTACTAATTAAATGTGTTCTTTAACTCTAAACTCTTTCAAGCAAAACCAAAGCAAACAGAACAACAAAAAAAAAACAACTAAGAGAAATAAAATACAGAATCGTATCAAAAGGTTTTCAACAACATTTCTTGGCAACAAAAAAAGAACACATTGCGTTGTCTGTCGACAAAACAAGACCCACAAATTGGGAGTGTTTCTGCTTCGTTGCATATTCAAAGTGGATGTCTGACAGAGGTTGTCGAAAATAAAATCTGCAACATTTCTGATTTCATTTGATATTTGGGGTTTATAAAACAACATCCGCCAAAGTAATTCAACCTAACACCCTCATATTCGACATCAAGAGAAAAAACGTACCTCAAAAACATGTATGTATACCTATTTAACAATTCATTGTTCTTAGTCACCAAACAGAAAAATAATACAAATGAAATGAGGAATTCCTTCCTTCCTCATGGTTGTTTGGCAAAGATTTCAATTAGCGCGGCTTCTTAGCTTGGCTCAACAGCTAGGACGTGAAAAATGACTGCCAAGCAGGTAGGAGGGGATGAATTCGTCATGATCGGTGTTGATGTTACGAGTAAAACACCATCCCAACAATTAAAAGATTAAATTACAGACATTAGGCATTTGCAAGAACATAAAAAAGAACACTCACAACAGAAATTCAGGTCAATCACTATAATCCAACTTAGGATGATGTTCTATCCTCTCGCAAAGCGTATCACCCAAGTGGTATTTTCAGCTAATGAATGTTTGTGCTACAGGCAAATGTTATGTATGGTATTGACAATATCTTTGGCCTTCTGTTGAGAACTAAAAGATCGCTTTTTTAATATAATTAGAAAGATGGTAAAGATAATGTAATTACCTCGTGGTTACAAATTTGGTAACAACCTTTAAGGTCTTTCGAATTTTGTTAAGAGATGTCAGAGGCCATGATCCTTTCGATTTTCGTTTTTAGGGGTCACTATTATACCGATCAGACATTTCGCAGCAGAAGCTGTCAGCAGTTTATAGGACTTGTTCAGCAGAAAAGAATTAACGCTTAAATTTTGCTGCTTTTTTGCACTGCAGGCTGCGGCGGCACAGTTGGTCGTAGAGAGTGGAGAGTGTGCGTATTTTATATAAGTAGTTGCTGACGGGAGATTTGTATACTTCGCCTTTCAGTTCCATCATGCATTGGACTCGTGAGACGAGGTCATTTTGTGTTGAAGCGTATTTTTCAAATGCGCACTCGATCATTGCAGTGTGCTTTTCGTTTACGATTCGCTGATATCCCATGCGGACGTGTTCCTGGACGGCAATCAATTGTAAATTGGGTGACTTCATTGAGAACAGCAACGAATGTGTCATGTGTACGAAGGGGACCTGAGAGAAGGATTACAACACCACAAAACATCGAGAGTGTTAGAGCAGCAGTACTGCAATCCCAAAACGCTCTGCTCGGAAGCAATCACTTGCTCTTGGCATTTCTAGACTTTTTCAGCAGGCTCTTGAGGCAATGCAATTAGAAGATACATGGTTCAACAGGATGGTGCCACTGCACACACAGCGAGGGTTACCATAAATTGTTTCGACACAAATGTTTCCTGGACGGCTTATCTCATTGAGGGTGATGTGAACTGGCCGGCACGCTCACCAGACTTAACCCCATGCTATTTTTTCCTTTGGGGTTACCTGAAGTCGAAGGTGTATATCAACCGTCCCAACACCTTGGAAGACCTAATAATTAATTATTGAGGCTGAAATTGGCAGAATACCAGTCAACGTGCTTGTTAGAGTTCATGAAAACTTCAGAAAACGTATGCAGCAGTGTGTGGCTAGCGAAGGTCGACATTTGCCAGATACACTATTTAAAACCATGAAATTTAAAAATTCCCCTACTATTCAATATAGTTTAAAAATAAAATAAATTTTTCTAATTCATAATTTTTTATTTTATTCAAAATAAGCAAATTACCGCACTCCACCATGCATGTATATACCCACTGTTATCTTACATCGGTTGCTTCACTCTTCACGCTTCCAGTACTATTGGAATGTGCAGATAAAGTAACTACCGATATTGGGATATAACATCATCCCAATATCATAAATTTATTCAAACCTTTAAAAGAGGCACATATTTAGATTCGTGAGGAAATTGCCTTGCTATTTGGTAAATAAAAACAAAGCGCCGCCCACAAGGGTGTGTCTCGTTCTATGCCAATGTTTGTGTTCCTAATATAGGGTGTTTTTTTAGACGTGTGGTATTTAATCCCCAATTTTTTCGGAGTTGGTCTTGTTTTCATTTGATTTGTGTCATTTGATTTGTGCTCAGTTTGGTTTGCCATTTCATAATAAATAGACTTACTCCGGAACAACGTGTGCAAATCGTAGTGAATGGGCCCAACACGAGTTGGCCACAGATCCAGATTTTTACAAATAAATTTTGTTCAGCGATGAAGGTCACTTTGGTTGAATGGGTACGTTAATAAACAAAATTGTCGCATTTGGAGTAATGAAAATCCACAAGCCATTGTTGAGACGCCTCAAAAAGTCACTGTTTGATGTTCTCTATGTGCAGAGAAAACTATTTGCCCATATAACTTTTAAAATTAACCCGGCCATAATGTTACAGTCAATGGGGAATGCTATAGAGCCATGACTTATTACATTTTCGTGCCTAAATTGGAGGATGATGATGTGAAGATAGCGCTACATGCCATACAGCAAAAAAAACAATCAATTTATTGAAAGCAACTTTTGATAAGCGCGTTATCTCGTGTCGTGGTCGTGTAGAGTGGCCTCCAAGATCGTGAGATTTAACACCGCTGGACTATTTTTTGTGGGGGTTATGAAAAGTCGCTTGTATACGCAGATAAGCCCGACACGATTGACCCCTTAGAAGAGAATATTCGGCGCGTTATTGTTGTCATGCGGCCCCAAATCCTGCAAAAAGTGTTCGAAAATTGGGCGTCTCGGCTGGAATTTATTCGACCGCCACTTGCCCGCAATCATTTTTATTTTAAATTTAATGGCAAACCTTTTAATAAAGCTAAATTCTTGGCCATGATATTAAATTATATCTGCTTTATTTCTTCATGAAAACCACATGTCTAAAAAAACATTGCCATATTTCTTAAAATTCATAAGATATAAGCTTTCTTAGTTCAAGGTTTCATGGGCGGAGCCACGTCCCCTTGTAGAATCACATCGTAATGTAGTATACAAATATAACCTGCCTGAACGTAACATAATGTGAAATTTTGTAACGACCAAATCTGAGTAAGTAATGCTGCTAAAGGGTGGTAAAACCATAACGCATGATGTTAATTGGAAGTCACACCTTAAAGTCAAGTTTTTAGACCAACTTAATTTAACATTACTTTGTTTCAGTGATTGACAAATTCCAGCATGGTGATGTACAAAATTGAGTAGCGCATTGAGATTGTTGAAGCGTTTTACGAAAATGCGCGTTCAAATCAAAATGCACTTCGTGAACTTCGTTTTTTTTTTGGTCAGCATAATCCACCAAATGTGAGAATTTTGCGGAAATTTTAGCAAACCAGGTCTGTAGGAAATGTGAAAACACCTGTGTATGCTCGCCCAGTTCGTTCAGACATCGTTTTGTCATCGGGCTGT
The DNA here is from genome assembly GCA_963513945.1 of Hydrotaea diabolus. NCBI lineage: Eukaryota > Metazoa > Arthropoda > Insecta > Diptera > Muscidae > Hydrotaea > Hydrotaea diabolus. The sequence goes on from OY740719.1 coordinate 134,462,936, forward strand.
ACTTCTTCGAAAATAAGGTTGGCCAAACAGTTACCGTGGATGGCGTTCGCTATAGCGAGATGATATTGGACTTTTTCTGGCCAGAGATTGAGGATATGGACCTGGACGATATGTGGTTCTAACAGAATGGTGCCACTTGTCACACAGACAACGAAATAATGGCTCTTGAGCGCGGGAAGTTCAATGGCCGTGTTATCTCACATCGTGTCGATGTTAATTGGGAGCCACAATCACGTGATTTGATACTGTTGGTCTTCTTTCTTTAAGGATATTTAAAAGAAAAAGTGTACTTCAATAAGCCAAGAACAATTCTAGAGCTAAAGGATGAGATAATACAGCACATGAAAGACATTGAACCTCCATTATGTCTCAGAGTTATTGAAAATATGCACCATTAGATTGAGATACCCCACCGAAGCCGTGGCGAGCATTTGGCAGTTTTTTTGTTTCACAAATAATTGTTATAGATCCTTCTATCATTATAAAAATATTAAGATAATTCTCTGAAAACCTATTGATTAATTTAAACTTAACGTCGTGCGTTTTAGTTGGATCACCCTTTAGTTATGCCTTCTATACACGCCTCCGATGACGCCGTCGTTGATGTTGTTGTATCGGCAACTGTGTGCCGGGGTGACAGCACTTGTTTGAAGAATTGCCCTTCGGCTTATACCGTTCCATAGCACCGGCTGTCGTGGGATTGCCGTCGTCCGGCTGCCTCCGGAAATACTTTATTTTCATAACCCTGTATTCCCAAAGTACGTACTGTGAGGTAGCTAGAACTAAATCTAACCCGATTTTCTTGAATTTCCACGACTTTGGTCCTTGGTACAACAAACTAACGTGTGCCAAATGTCATCCAAGTTTGAGTGTCATCAGAGGCATCTAAAGCCAAAAAACCAATATCGGATGAACATATGGGTGTGGGAACTATATTTTAATCTAAAATCTGAAATTTTCAATTTTAATAGCGTCCGTCCTTGGTCCTAAAAACTTCCTAATGACAAACTCATGATGATCGGACAACAATTCGGACCTGAAGTTGAATTACAAGCTTTAGATGGACGGACGGACAGACAGAGATCGTTAAATGATATGCATAGGTGATTATGCGTCAGTCGGAATACTTAAAGATGGTTCTTGCTCAACATTCCTGATAGTTACAAACATTTGCCATGACATTGCCTTATAATGCCCTGCTCCACAGAATAGTGCAGTATAAAAATAAGTACCTGAATTTAGACTACGAATTACCTGTTGTTGTTAGTTTTGCCGCACAAACTGCATAGGGCTGTCACACCTTAACCAATTAATTGCTGCTTCGTCTCGGTCCGGAGCATAGCACAGGCTGTCGTGGGATCGACCGGTTGTCATTGGTGGTGTTGGTGATTTGGCTAATGAATTTTGGTGTCTTACAACGATATTTTCGTTAATAAAATTCTCATCCATCAAAATTACACTGGTACTCCAGGAATACGCAGAGGCTAAAGAATCTTGGTCAGCCGCACTCTGATGATAATATAGCGCAATACTACTGCACCTCATTGTACCACGAGGCGCCTGCTTTTCCTGCGCATCGTCCAAATTATAAAATTTTCTTTCCAATCGTTTTGTTATTCTGCCATAACTGCACAAAGAAGATTCACCCAAAGTACACAGGTTTCTTTTGATAATTATCAATACCGGACGAAGTGACAGGAATAATTTTTGTATGATTTTACATATTTCAAACAAAATAAAAACAAAACTTTTAACAAAATTAAACATTTTCGCCGAAAAACACTCCGATCAAAAAGGGTTCTTAAAGTCGATTATCGATAATATATTTTATGTTGTTAAACTTTTATCGACTTTAAGAATGATTTTGCGAAAAATCAAAATTTGCGTTGGTGTTTTTGCTTCCGGCTAAAGGCCCAATTAAGGCCCATTTAGTCTCGACGGTTGACGGTAGATTCTGCAACCTGCAGAAGTCTACCGTCGTCAACCGTCAAACTGTAGTTATCTCCCTCTAACACATGCAAAATGCAAGACTAAATGGACCTTTAGTCTTGACGGTTGACGGTGGACGGTTGATTCTGCAACCTGCAGAAGTCTACCGTCGTCAACCGTCAAACTGTAGTTATCTCCCTCTAACACATGCAAAATGCAACCCCCAACTGAAATAGCTGATTGTCTACCGTCAACCGTCAACCGTCAAGACTAAATGGACCTTAAAGAAAAATGGTACGCTGTACTACTTAAGGCCCATTTAGTCTCGACGGTTGACGGTAGGCAATCAGCTATTTCAGTTGAGGGTTGCATTTTGCATGTGTTAGAGGGAGATAACTACAGTTTGACGGTTGACGACGGTAGACTTCTGCAGGTTGCAGAATCTACCGTCAACCGTCAACCGTCGAGACTAAATGGGCCTTTAGTGGAACAGGGTATTATAAGTCGGTTTCATGGCAAATATTTAAGCTATACCTGCCTTTATTTTTCTGATCGACTCAGAATAACAAACCGATCACGCCAATGACAATAATTTGTGCAATGCTCGTATTTGCGATTTGAGTTTGGTGAAATCGAAATACTGGGTTTGGAAATGCTATTTTTGTGATTAAAGTATATGAATTTAGTATTTTCTGTGTTTCAGTATACTTTTTCTAGTCTTCTAGGTATTATGTACAAACGAATGTAAAAATACCCCAAAAATTGTGCGTGTTACTAAAGTGTGTTTTATCACAGTATTGCAAAAATAAGTAGACCGCACATCTGGTACATTTTCAGTCGTTGGTGGAAGCCACAAAAAAGATCAATATCGATCGATTAGTAACCAACTCAGTTAAAAACAGGATGTGTCGGTAATCATTTTGAAATATCCCCAGCAAAAAGGTGTTCCTCCCGATTTTAAATACTACCGCTCTATAACACCATTTTTAATTGGACCATTCTGAAATTGAATCATATGGTCCCAGTTTTTTAGACAGTCCCCATGTGGACAAACTCGAGGGTATATTAAGTAAGATTGAATTTTTTTTAGGAAGTACAAAACTAATTGCTTTATTAAATTTGGCTCAATTTGGTGACGGACCCTAAGGGCGAATATCCGACTCAACTAAACATGGCCACATGTGTACAAAAAAATAAAATGTTCTCACAAATCTTAATTTGACATTATTTGTAAAATCTGGGTAAATTTAGGTTCCGTCCAAGGGGTCTAAAGACCTGTTTTGAATTAGCTTGTCTGCGCACTTAGAACTCAGGATCTATGTTCACAAATTTTTTCTTCTGATTTTAGTACATACTATACAAAATGAATTAACAGATTTTTTTTCTTTTATTATTTTTACAAAAGAACTGAATTAAAATGAATTTGTTGATTTTAAAGAAGAATGGGTCATTACCCTGGAGGTCATATTTATAAATTGTTGCATGAATCCGTTAAAAATTAAAATTTTGATGTGTACCTTTTAAAAATAATTAGGCTTTCTTAGAACTAAGACAACTACCTGAATTAAATATTAAATTCTGCAAAAAAATCTAGTGCCAAAAATGATGTTGAAATTGTCCCATAATCTCAGAATCACCCATATGTATAAGTATATATAATTTTTTATGTAAGAAATTAAAACAAGACAAGGCAGAACATTATATACCCCTACCATTACTTCGACACTAAAGCTCCAAAAATTGTCCCTTCGGTCTATGTATGCGTCCAACCCTTATTTCAGCCAAAAAATAAATAAATATTTCGATTTCGTGTTAGTTTATTCGACCTGTTTTTCAAAAACTCTTTATCATTTTTCTTCAAGCTTGAGGTCAGTATTTTATTCTTTTTTATTTATTTATTTCGATATTTCGCTATCCTTCGGATAGCATCTTCAGGAAATCTTAATCTATAACAAATTATAAAACACGTACATTACATTATTATTTCAATTAACAAACAGAAACATAAGAAACTTACAGGAGTAACAATAACCAAACGTCACAACAATTCAACATCTAATATTGTACTAATTTGAATTTCTCTGTTTGTTTACAATATGTCTAAAGCTGTGAGCAATGTTCTCTGTGTCCGTTTTGAAATTCATTCTTTTCTCTTGTGGTGTATTTATGATGTGTAACATTTCTAATGTGAATCTTTTGTTGTAATGTTGTTCCGTCTGTAATATGTCAATGTGTTCGAAGTTTGGTGTGTGTCCGTTTTCTGCACAGTGGGTCGCAAGTGCTGTTTTTTGTGACGTCGTTTTATGTCTGCATCTAATGTCTGATCTGTGGCCTGATATTCTAGTTTTGAGCATGTTTTTGGTCGTACCTACATAAACTTTGTCACATGTGTTGTTGTCGCTACCAGAGCAATGAATTCTATAAATAACATTGGACTTTTCCATTTTGTCAATCTTGGATTTTGTGTTCGAAAATAACTGTCTAAGTGTGTTATGTGTCGTCGGGGTCATTTTATATTTTTCCGTGTCGTATAATCCCGAATATGCAATCCTTTCTGTGATTCTAGGAACGTATGTCATCGATTTGTAAGTCTTTTGCGTTGTTGTCTCCATTGTAATGTATTTTTGTTTGTTGGTTGTGGCGATTAAATTGTAAATGATATTTTCGGGAAATGAGTTCTTTCTTAATATGTCTTTAATTTTGGCTATGTTCGTTATGTGAAATTGTTTATCACTGATGTCCAGTACTCTTCTTACAAGGTTCATCGCGGTATTCATTATTAAATTTCTTGGTTGACATGAGTAGTAATTTATTATTCTTCCTGATGCAGTTGGCTTTTGATACCAGTCCAATTTAATTGTATTTCCCTGTCTTACCAGCAGCGTGTCTAAGTATGGTAGACTACCATTCCTCTCAATTTCCACTGTGAATTTAATCTGTCTATGAAATTTGTTTAGTTGGTCCAAGGTTTCCTGTATTGCACTTTCCTTTACTATCCCAAACAGGTCGTCCACGTATTTTGTAAGCATTCTTGGCTTACATTCTAAGTTAGAGAGACATTTTTTCAAAAGCGATTCCATCACGATATCAGCTACAATGGGCGATGCTGGCGAGCCCATTGGAAGTCCTTTGCATTGTGCATATATGCGGTTGCCATATTTAAAATATCGATTGTCTTTGACACAAAATTTCAATATCTTAAAAAATAATTCTTTATCCATGTTCGTATGTCTTTCGATCTCTTCCCACTTTTCTTTGATCACGTCAATTGCATAGTCCACCGGTATACTTGGAAATAAAGATATTACGTCAAATGACACAAGTCTTTCATCATCGTATATTGCACAATTGTTAATTCTATCTTTGAATTGCACTGCATCCCTGACATTGAATTCTGAATCATTTGTAAGGTTTTTTAAAATGTTTGTCAAAAACTTACAAAGACCTATAGAAGGCGAGTTTACCGAAGAACAGATTGGGCGAAGTGGGAATCCTTCTTTATGGATCTTAGGAAGCCCGTAAATTCTTGGCGCAATAGCCGAGTCAGTTTTGAGTTTTTTCTTCTCTATCACAGATATTATATTGCTTTTATGGAGTTCATCTATTAATTCGTTGTTCTTCCTTTGTAATGATGAGGTAGGATCTTTATTTAGTCTTCTATAAGTCATCATATCATCTAGAATATTGCACATTCGAATATCATAGTCTTTCTTTTCCATAGCAACTGTGACGTTCCCTTTGTCGGCATTCAATATCAAGATATTCTTGTTTTTCTTTAAAAATTTTTTGCTTTGTTCCACTGTGTTCAATACGAAACGGTCTCTCATATTTAAGCTGTGCTTATTAATGTGATTCTCTAACATAAATGTGAATTTTGTTCTTGCCATTTCTTGTTCTTCTTTGTTGTGAAGTGTTTGTATGAAGTTTTCTCCATCTGCAATGTATTTGAATATTGGGAAATTGTGTTTCGTAGTTGGAACTGTATATTTTTGCCCTAGGGAGAGAAGCCATTGTGTGTCGGTCGGGATTTCGGTGTTTGTTTTGTTTACGAACCAATTGTCATTCTGGATTATGTTAAGTTCCCTCCTCTGAATACACAACTCACTAGAGAACATGTTGACAAATTTTCACACAAAATTACTAACTCTTATAATTAAACATAAACATGAACTTTTAAAATACAACGAAATATCAATTAAGGATGTAAAAACAAAAATAGAAAAACAATTGACTGCAGAAGAACAAGAGCAACTCTGGAACAGCGAAAAAGCTCTTTCAAATAAAAAATTATGGAAAATAAAAGAGAGACACAAGAACAAATTTGAAGCTCTCAAAAACGAACAGAGGAGGGAACTTAACATAATCCAGAATGACAATTGGTTCGTAAACAAAACAAACACCGAAATCCCGACCGACACACAAGGCTTCTCTCCCTAGGGCAAAAATATACAGTTCCAACTACGAAACACAATTTCCCAATATTCAAATACATTGCAGATGGAGAAAACTTCATACAAACACTTCACAACAAAGAAGAACAAGAAATGGCAAGAACAAAATTCACATTTATGTTAGAGAATCACATTAATAAGCACAGCTTAAATATGAGAGACCGTTTCGTATTGAACACAGTGGAACAAAGCAAAAAATTTTTAAAGAAAAACAAGAATATCTTGATATTGAATGCCGACAAAGGGAACGTCACAGTTGCTATGGAAAAGAAAGACTATGATATTCGAATGTGCAATATTCTAGATGATATGATGACTTATAGAAGACTCAATAAAGATCCTACCTCATCATTACAAAGGAAGAACAACGAATTAATAGATGAACTCCATAAAAGCAATATAATATCTGTGATAGAGAAGAAAAAACTCAAAACTGACTCGGCTATTGCGCCAAGAATTTACGGGCTTCCTAAGATCCATAAAGAAGGATTCCCACTTCGCCCAATCTGTTCTTCGGTAAACTCGCCTTCTATAGGTCTTTGTAAGTTTTTGACAAACATTTTAAAAAACCTTACAAATGATTCAGAATTCAATGTCAGGGATGCAGTGCAATTCAAAGATAGAATTAACAATTGTGCAATATACGATGATGAAAGACTTGTGTCATTTGACGTAATATCTTTATTTCCAAGTATACCGGTGGACTATGCAATTGACGTGATCAAAGAAAAGTGGGAAGAGATTGAAAGACATACGAACATGGATAAAGAATTATTTTTTAAGATATTGAAATTTTGTGTCAAAGACAATCGATATTTTAAATATGGCAACCGCATATATGCACAATGCAAAGGACTTCCAATGGGCTCGCCAGCATCGCCCATTGTAGCTGATATCGTGATGGAATCGCTTTTGAAAAAATGTCTCTCTAACTTAGAATGTAAGCCAAGAATGCTTACAAAATACGTGGACGACCTGTTTGGGATAGTAAAGGAAAGTGCAATACAGGAAACCTTGGACCAACTAAACAAATTTCATAGACAGATTAAATTCACAGTGGAAATTGAGAGGAATGGTAGTCTACCATACTTAGACACGCTGCTGGTAAGACAGGGAAATACAATTAAATTGGACTGGTATCAAAAGCCAACTGCATCAGGAAGAATAATAAATTACTACTCATGTCAACCAAGAAATTTAATAATGAATACCGCGATGAACCTTGTAAGAAGAGTACTGGACATCAGTGATAAACAATTTCACATAACGAACATAGCCAAAATTAAAGACATATTAAGAAAGAACTCATTTCCCGAAAATATCATTTACAATTTAATCGCCACAACCAACAAACAAAAATACATTACAATGGAGACAACAACGCAAAAGACTTACAAATCGATGACATACGTTCCTAGAATCACAGAAAGGATTGCATATTCGGGATTATACGACACGGAAAAATATAAAATGGCCCCGACGACACATAACACACTTAGACAGTTATTTTCGAACACAAAATCCAAGATTGACAAAATGGAAAAGTCCAATGTTATTTATAGAATTCATTGCTCTGGTAGCGACAACAACACATGTGACAAAGTTTATGTAGGTACGACCAAAAACATGCTCAAAACTAGAATATCAGGCCACAGATCAGACATTAGATGCAGACATAAAACGACGTCACAAAAAACAGCACTTGCGACCCACTGTGCAGAAAACGGACACACACCAAACTTCGAACACATTGACATATTACAGACGGAACAACATTACAACAAAAGATTCACATTAGAAATGTTACACATCATAAATACACCACAAGAGAAAAGAATGAATTTCAAAACGGACACAGAGAACATTGCTCACAGCTTTAGACATATTGTAAACAAACAGAGAAATTCAAATTAGTACAATATTAGATGTTGAATTGTTGTGACGTTTGGTTATTGTTACTCCTGTAAGTTTCTTATGTTTCTGTTTGTTAATTGAAATAATAATGTAATGTACGTGTTTTATAATTTGTTATAGATTAAGATTTCCTGAAGATGCTATCCGAAGGATAGCGAAATATCGAAATAAATAAATAAAAAAGAATAAAATACTGACCTCAAGCTTGAAGAAAAATGATAAAGGGAAATATTTCGATTCGTAGCAGCATTTGCTTAATTTGAGAACTGTTTTTGGTCACAAGAGTGGAAACGGCCATTAATTTCAACCTTTTTTGAGGTGTTAGCAAACCCCATTTTAACTAATGTTCGTTCACAACAATGTTGATTTGTTGAGCAAATACTAAAAAAACGTTCTTTTTCGACATGTTACCTTTAGTCCCTTAAAGAGAAACTTGTGGTTTAAAAATTTAATATTTTTTTCATTTATATATATTTTTTTGTTTATAATATAACACTTGGAGAATAAATAATGGAAAGATTCGCAACTGAACAACGAATCAGAATAATAGAATTTTATTATTTAAATCAGCGATAAATTATTTTAAAGCATAGTGTTAAAGTTCACTTTCATTTGAATGGCTTTGTTACGAGTAATAAGCAGAACTGTAGGTTCTGGGGTTCTGAAAATCCAAGAGCTATTAATCAGCACCCCATTAGATGTACTTATACAGTATGGTGTGGGATACCATCTGCAGATATCATTGGGCCTTACTTCTTCGAGAATGAAGAAGGAAGTGCTGTAACCATAACTTGAGAGCGATATCGGTTAATGATAGACAATTTTTTACGTCCTGCTCTTAAAAACAAACCTGCGTTTGGTTTTAGTAGGACGGAGCCACTGCCCATACTGCCCGAGACACAATGAGACTTTAAAGTCAAATGTTTGTAGAGCGAAAAATTTCCAGAAGTTCGAGAATTTTTTGGCCAGCGCGATCGCTAGATTTGTCAGCACCCGACTATTTTCTTTGGGTTTTTTTGAACTCAACGCTAACATTGCTACAGAAATTCGAACGCTATAGCCATTTTAAAAGATGTTATGGAAAATGCTCTAAAACGATCCCATCATTGGGAAGCTGAAAAAGGGGGTCATTTAAGTGACATTATTTTTCATACTTAGTATACAAAAATTTCCATTTTGTGTATTATATAAACTGAGAAAAATAAATAAAAACAATTAATAAACGAAAAAGTTGTTTATGTTTTTAACTATGGTGATTTTGGCCCACCCTGTATAATAGTTTATAAGATCCCCAGTTAATACATCATGGTGTTGCAAACGGAATGACAATTTAATTTCTATGCTCGCTGGAGAGTACACAAATTGTGTAAAAGTTGCAAAAATTTCGAAAAATTAGCTAATTGACATATTTTCGCCTAGGAGTCGCTTATTCGGAAGTCGATTTTAAATAATTTATTTTCTAAAAATAAAGTCGGTACTCTAGTTTTTGCAATGATGATATAACCCTACGATCAAATGTTTGCAGTTTTTGTTTTTAATTTCATTTTAAAAAGCACCATTCACGATTAGACGTAAACAATGGGGACACTGACAGACCTGGGATGGGATCAGTTAGAACAATCAGCTGTTCTGCTTATTTGCATTGCAGTGGTTTACTCTTCATTGTAATCGGTGCCCTGTTGCTTATGGCGATTATTAAATTGTTGTACATTCTTCTTTCAACTCGTGTTTGACAATATTAAAGTTTTTCCAATTGAAAGTATCAGATTTTGACGTTTATTTTGGCTGTTGTTTATTTCAAAAATACCAAGGATACTGAGAAGAATCGTGACTCCAGAGTAGAAGAAATCATTGATGGCTCGTCATAACCAGGAACTATAATTGAAGATAAACTTAAGGGGATATTGGAGCGTATATGAAAATCTGCTGGAACCCTCGCCGGTAAGCCTCATGTGGTCTGCTTTATGGCATTGAAAAAGATCGCTGACTTGATTTAAACGGGAACTTAAGTAAGTCTATTATTTGGATAATTGAAGAACCTTAGTTTTAACAAACAACAAAACAAAATTACAGGTATAAATTATTCCTGTAAAATATTGCCAAACTGCGTGTTTATTAATCCCATTGCTTGAGCTATAGCCACTGAATTAAATTAATCAGATTTTTTGTATGAATGACACTATACGGTGGGTTCTTGGAATCTGGTATGAGCTGAAGCTTAATCTATGGGGACACATACTTAAAATAAAAACAACATTACATCCCATTCACAATGATCTAGGAAACACAAAAATTAACATTTAAACTAAGCTAAGGACTAATAGGTGTATACTCAAATCCATGAAAATATAAGGTGATCCATCTAGAGTTAGTTTTTCAGAACAAAAAAAAATATAAAATCCAAATCAAGTGTGGAATCTTTATTGGTAATTTGAAAGGACATTTTATGGCATTTTTTTGGAAATAATTTTCTTCAAATGTTGGCAACTGTATTTGGAAATGAGCGTTCGGTGAGAAACGGGAAGATCCGCTGTTTTCGACCAAAATTTTGTTCAGTGATGAGGCCCATTTCTGGCTCAACGGCAAAGTCAGTTAACAAAATTGCCGCATTTGGGCTGAAGAGCAACAAGAAGAGGTTCAGGAGGTGCCATTATAGCCAGAGAAAACAACGGTTTGGTGCGGTTTATAAGCTGGTGGAACCATCGGTGCATATTTTTTCAAAAATGATAATGGCCGGAACGTAACCGAAAATAATTTCCTTCAAATGTTGACAACTGTATTATGGAATTGAGCGTTCGGTGAGAAACGGGAAGAACCGATGTTTTCGACCAAAATTTTGTTCAGTGATGGGGCCCATTTCTGGCTAAACGGCAAAGTCAATTAACAAAATTGCATGTAATCCCACGACAGCCGGTTCTATGTACCGGATTGACCCGAAGAGCAATTCTTCGGCCAAGGGCTGTCACCCCGGCACACAGTTGCCGCTACAACAACAACAACAACAACAAAATTGCCGCATTCGGGCTAAAGAGCAACAAGAAGAGGTTCAAGAGGTGCCATTATACCCAGGGAAAACCACGGTTTGGTCCGGTTTATAAGCTGGTGGAATCATCAGTGCATATTTTTTCAAAAATGATGATGGCCGGAACGTAACCGTGCATGGTGCTCGCTATCGCGCCATGATCGATCTTTATGCTACCTGAAATTGAAGCCCGTAATCTTGACGACAATTGGTTTTAACAGGATGGTGCTACTTGCCATATAGCTGCTCAAACAATAGATCTATTGAAAGGTTATTTCGAAAAGCAGCTAATTTCACGTTTTGGACCGGTGAGACAGGTGACTAAAGTCCATAGTCTATGCTGACAAACCAGCTACGATACAGGTTTTGGAAGCCAACATTACGCGTGTCATTAAAGACATACCGGTCGAAATGCTCGAACGAATCATCCAAAATTGGACCCTCAAAATGAAAACCCTGAGGGGTAGTTGCGGCCAACATTTGAAGGAAATTATATTCAAAAAATAAATGCCATAAAATGTCCTTTCAAATTACCAATAAAGATTCCACACTTGATTTGAATTTGTATATATTTTTTTGTTCTGAAAAATACCTCTAGATGGATTACCGTATGTAATCGCGTGGCTTAATATAAGCCAGCTTTTAGATCGAGCATGTGAACCTAAATTTTAGGGGGATCAAATGTTCCCAGCCTCTTCTATCAAATCAACGGTGTGCATCAAGGCACAATAGGGTGACAACAAAAACTGGAAGGTGTGTACACAAATTCATGAATATTTAATCGCTGGGCGTAATATAAGCCAGCTTTTGGATGGGGCATGTGTGGATGTAAACCACCTGAATTTTAGCTGGGCTTTATGTTTTCAGCTCTTAGATTATGCCTGTCTTTTGTCGTATCTATTAGATCAACGGGGCGTCAAGTCAATATTGGTCAATTTAAAATCTAGAAGGTGTGTACTCAATTTCATGAAAATTTAATCGCGAGGCTTTATATAAGACTTCTTTTGGATCGGGCACTTAAACCATCTGAAATTTAGTCCTTCCCAGCCCTTAGATAAGGCCTGAATATTGCCGGATATATCAAATCAACAATGTGCATCAAGGCACAATTGGGTCACATTAAAATCTGGAAGTTTAACTAACATTTGGTTACAATAGACTGTTTTGCAAATGATGAATCAGACTTATGCAGTTTTTAAATAAAGATAGTTACAGCTACGGTAAAAAAATGCATTACAGATTACAAAAAATTTCGACGAAAGCAGAATTAGTTTTTTCTTTAAAATCTTCAATTTTTTTCCTAATCAATTAATGGCATTTTGTCTTCACTATTTTCACACATAATGGAAACAAAAAAATTGAAAATGGTATGATCTAGTCGATCAAAAAAATCGAAGTGCTTATAAAAATTGTGAAATTCAGACTTTATTTAAATTTAAATAATTTTTGCTTTTACCATAAGCTATAATACTTTATAACAAATAAACTTATATTTTGTTTCGATTCTTTTGGGTACTTATACTGCTTTAAAATGCCCTTTTCTTTAATTACCTAGTCCTTGCCTGGTGCACTTTTGCCCAGGCTTCTTTAATAAATACTTACTCACTTAATTTCCACAACATAGCATTAAGGAACAAGGGGAATCTTAGCTCAAATCAGTGAACTGTGCACGATTCATTTTTATATCACTGACTGGGACCTACTGTTTAACGCCGGCTCCAAAAGGCTAATGCACTTACTATACGAGTAAGAGATAAATATCTTACTTGTAAAGTCGCCGGCATTAAGGAATGGAAACCGACGCCGGATTTAAAACTAGGCATACTGGCATAATATTCGTGCTCTCTCCCATAACACTACTGCGGCCCATAAATCTCTTCGATAAACAACGCACGAATATTTAGTATTATGTTAAATCATTTATTAAAGAATTCATAATAAAATTGTTTTTTTTTTTATATAAATCATTTTTATCTGTGAAGGCAAATCTTTAAAACAATAGAATATTTGGATTCGTTTTATTATTTAGAATAATTTCATAGACCTTTACGGCGCAAAATCGAAAATCGTTTTGGAGCCATATGAAACTATACCCGATAAACCTAAATTTTTGATGTAGTCTAATTTTTGTCAATTTTATTTCAAGGAAACAACTGTTTGACCTACTAAAAAGTTGATGTTTGTGGCACAATATCGTTTTGTCGTCCATATAATTTCTATACGCGCTTAAATAAAACGACTTATCGATCGATCGACTTATCATGGCAAATATTATCAATATAGAATTTGAGTTGTTAATCGACTTAGGCTTCCGATTTTTGTTCGACTTTTCTTCCCAGATGGATTAAATAAGTATCATATCAATATTAGGTTACTCTGTGACTTGAACAACGTCTAGAACTAATTAATTTGTTCTCTGCTATGCTATTTTCAGAAAAATTTTAGTATAGGACAAAGATTAAAAGTAATACTGAACGTTATATTCTAAAACGATGTAGCTATGGCCTCCTGTCTGCGGAAATCAATCCACTAGAATTGAATGCAAAAAAGTCGTATTTGTTTATTCGCTTGGAGATTCTATATTCAATATATTTGTTTCCCAGACAGCTGTTCAACGAATTTTGCTCCGAACTTTTACATTTCTCTTTTCAGATAATTGTATATAGTACTTAGTAGGGACATAAATTCTGTTACACACGTTTTATGCTGTAAAATAAAAAGGACTGAATATTTTTGGACCAAATATTTTTTAATATATTTATTGATGTATATTGTATCCAAAAAGAATCTACTTATTCGAAATGTCCGCCTTTTGCCTTTACACACGCCTTAAGTCGCACTGGCCAATTGTCAATAGCAGCACGAACCTCGTCCATTGGAAAATTGGCCACAGCTCGAACCAAAGCAGTCTTAAGAGATCCAATGTTGGGGTATCTTTTGTGACAAACCTTGTCCTCTAAAACCGTCCACAATTTGTAATTCAATGGGTTCATATCTGGACTGCCTGAGGTCATTCTTCAGAGGAAATGAACGCTGGCAAATTGTTTCAAAGCCAGGCCTGGGACGTTTTAGCCTTATGGGCCGGCGCAGAATCCTGCTGGAAAGTCCATGGCTGGTTTTGGAACAGGGTGTTGTTAAGAGGCTTCACAGCAGCTCCCAAAACGGTTTCTTGGTAAATGTTTGGCCGACACCCCACCAAACCATGACTGAAGCTGGCTGATGACCCTTTTCCACCCTTGGGATCAGTTCAGATCCTTCCTTTGATGAACGCGCATCCACTCTATCATTTTGCTTGTTAAATTTTTCCTGAACGGTAAAATTTTTTTCATAGATGAACAAAATTTTCCTGTGCAAGTTATCAGCGTGCTTCATCAAAAGACGTTTGCATTTTTCAATCCTATTTTTTTTTAAAGCTGATGTCAATAAATGTCCGTTACGCCGTTTGAAAGCCCCAAGTCCAAAGTCTTTTTTAATGATTCGACACATGTACTTCTGCGTGATATTCATCTCACGGGCCATGATGTTCTGCTTTCGGAGCGGATTTCTGTGAATTCTTGATTTAACGGCTTTGATGACATGCGGTGTTCAAACAGAGCATGGGCGGCCCGACCGGTGGCGGTTTTTTACGTCTCCAGTCTCCTCAAACAGTTTTATGCATCGGTAGACGGCGGCTAATCCCTAGTGGCCGGAGCGTTTTGAAAATATAGCTTTTTTCATTTCACACTTGAAAAGCGCTATTACAGCGATACGGTTCTCATTATCTGACCACTCCATGATGAAAGTTGAAACAATATTTAAATCTCGTTGCAGACTAACGCTATTGAGGTTAGTTTTCAAAACCCATATGACATTAACGGGGTATGTTCAGTTTTACTATTGAAATGGGTGTGGTCAATGTTGTAACAGTATTTATGTCCCTACTAAGTATTTAGTTTTATAGTCTTGAAATGACGCCGAATCTGTGGCAACATTAAAATGCCAGCCCTTGAAAAATCTCAGATAATGTTGTTATTGGGTCAAAATATTTATTATGTACCCACATTTTTGTATACAAAAAGTTGAAAAACCGTTCTATTTTATCGTATAAATGGTTGCTATCATTTTTTTATATTTTTTGTCGGTTATTTTTTTGGGGGATTGAAAAATTTAAAATAGCAATTATGGGCTGTACTAAAAACCTTGCTGTTTTATAACCGATTGACCGATTTTTACGAAATTTCAGTCATCTGAAAGTGAACTCTGCGGACAATATTATTTTGATAAACTCTAATTTATTTAAATCTCTAATCGTTGTAAAAACACTTTCGTTGCTTGGGTTCTGATGATGATGAAGTAGCGTGCACCGAAATTGCAGTCAATCCTGCTTGCAACTAAAGGGTGGTCCAACTAAAACGCACGATGTTAATTGAAAATAAAACAAACAGTTTTCAGAGAATTATCTCAATATTTCTATTATGAAAGAAGGATATTTGACAATTATGTGTGAAGCAAAATATTAAATTATTAAATTAAATTTCTCGCTCAAATGAGCCTATGTTTCGTTGGCTGTGTGGCAAGAGGCACCATCCTGTTGGAACCACATATCGTCCAGGTCTATATCCTCAATGGACCTCAAGCCACAAGAAGTCCGTTTTCATTTCGCGATAGCGAACACCATTCGCGTTAACTGCTTTGCCGATATCATTTTCTGGGAAGTACGGCCCGATTACAGAACGAAGTGGGCGAGCATGCATAGGTGTTTTCACATTTTCTAAGACCCAGTTTGATGAAATTTGGGCACAATTATCCTGATTGTGGACACATTTCTTCGATTATGCTGACCAAAAAATGGCAAAGTCCACAAAATTCATTAAGTTTAAGTTGAAATAAGTTGGACGTTTAAGCTGGGCAAAAAACTAGACGTTAAGGTGTGACTTACAATTAATATCGTGCATTATAATTGGACCACCCAGAATGCTCTGTGCCACGCACTGTGACAACAATTTCATATTAAACCGTAATCTCTGGATGTAATAAGAGGGTTGCTACATGTATTTGGCGCCATCTGACATTTCCATTGGAAAGTTTAACATTTCTTAACATAAACGTACTCAGAACGTTATGACTTACGACCATCATTTGTATTGTTTACAGTCCCTTGAAAAAAATCGATTTGGCAAAAAATGGAATTAACTCGTGTGATTATTTTCAGTACTTCCGACGTGGATTATCATGACAAGAGATCATCGATGAACTTTAATCTTTGTATGGCGATGAAGCACCATCACATAGCACTGTGAAAAACTGGTTCAATGAATTCAATCGTGTCCCACGCTCGCTCAAAGACGAAGGTCGTCCAAAAACGGCCGTTGTGCCATAGAACATTGATGCCGTGCATGAACTGATAGTGCAAGATCGTCATGTGACATACCATGAGATAGAGGCATCCTTGGGCTTTTCTTCCACTAGCATACATTCTATATTGCATGAACACCTGGCCGTAAAAAAGGTTTGTTCTCGTTGGATCCCGCACAATTTGACAATCGCTCAAAAAAAGACTCGTGTCGATTGGTACAAAGAAATTTTGAAAAAATACGATCGCGGTGCTTCAAAAGGCTTTTACAAGATCGTCTCAGGTGACGAATCATGGATCTATGCGTATGAGCCCGAAACAAAACAGCAATCGACCGTGTGTGTCTTTGAAGACGAGCCAAATCCAACAAAAGTTGTAAGTGGAAGAAGCACTTCGAAGCAAATGGTCGCCTGTTTCTTCGGCAAAACTGGTCATGTGGCGACTGTTCCGTTTGAGCAACGTAGGACGGTCAATTCTGAGTGGTACACCACAATTTGTTTGCCTGAAGTCTTCGGAGAAATCCGAAAAACAAAAAAAAGAGGACGAATCATTGTGCACCATGCGATCAACGATTTTCGTCGCCAGAAGATGCTGTGCTTCGACAATTGGTTTGAGGGCATGTAAAATTAATCATGCTGGAGAATACTTTGAAACACTATAAAACCATTTTTGATGATAAATATTCGCATTTTCATTATAAGGCCAGAAATATATATAGCAGCCCTCATATAAGCTTCGGAACGGCCGAACTGAATTTTTCCATTTGTTTTTCTATCAATACACGTGGCGAAAATAGAAACGCAAAACAGTCTTTTCAAATTAAATTGAACAATTTTAGAAGAAGCATTACCATAGAAACATAATTTGCATCTTGATCTTCGTATAGATCCAATAAATATTGCTTATTTCAAATTTATGGATTTGAAAATAAATATGATACATAAGTAGAGTAAGCAAATTATAGTTGAATTTATGGGAAATAATAGCTGACTCAAGATATTAACAAAAAAAATCAATTTGAATAAAGCTCATTTGTTGATGCCACTTTTGATATAAAAATAAAAAAAAATAGTTTATTCATATTAGGTGGATTTTATTTAATCTACGGCAATACTTGTTTGCATTTGCCGAATTAAGTGTAGTAATTGTTTATACTCTAAGGAGAATATAAGCGGAGCTGCAGGTCAGCATCGCACAAGAAAAAAGGAAAAGTCATGTATGTTATTACCAACTTACAAGCACAGTTTCGATTATATAAGTATAAAGTCATTGCAACTAACTAACCCATTTGACAACGAATGGTCACTTAGCCCTCACTTGATTTGAGTATTCACATCTAACATCAAAATAAGCATCGTTCTACACATTTTGTCATACAATAATAAGGAACATTTAATACAATTTCTAACGACTACCAATAGAACAATTTTAAAAACATCTCACCTAATAAACAAAACACGCTTAATACCTGCCCAACCAGCCAGCCGGACACATGACAGAGAGTCACACAACTTTCTAAATTAACAGTAAGAGTAATTAATATTTTCATTGGCCAGTGTGGGATAATCGGTGGTGTTAATTGACTGTCTGTTTTATTCGTCTCAGCTTCCTTTATAAAAATAGCACATACGATATGGGAACACACAATTTATGGTATTTCTAAACGTTTGAGCTGGAAGTAAAGTTCTACTCGTACTCAGTGCACATTGTTTCAATGCTTAGTGAATTGTTTCATGGGAATAAAATCGAAAAAAATGGTTTTCTATGGATATTATAAGTATTGCAATTTATAGTGAACAGATTTAAAGGTCGGACCATTTCTGAATCTAATATGTGAAATTAAAAAGTTCTCTGTTAAATATATTAATATCTATCAAACATCAAAAAAAGAAATGAAACCTTTTCAAAAATGCACGTATCCTTTCCCCGCTGGGAAGAAGGACGTAAATGATTTCTTCTAGAAATGAAGGACTTAGGTGATTATAGTAAATTCTCAAAAGGATGACCCTAGGAGGTTCGAGTTATTTTTTATAGGAATTTTTGTTTTGCAATCCTATACCATTAAATTTTAGTGAATATTCCTTCGTTTTAGCGAATTTTTTGTACAGCGATCTATTCTTTGGACCCAATTTTCCACCACCCTTGCACACATTTCTACCGCATCGTGGGCAATTTCGCTGTGGATGTTGTCTCTGGGCTCGTCTAAGTAGTTGGCTTGTTGGCATAGAACAATGACTTGATGTGGCCCCATAAAGAGAAAACCAGTGGCTTTAAATCTCATGAAGGAGGTGGCCATTCGACTGGACAATTTCTCGAGATAACACGTTTGCCGAATTTGCTTTTCAGTAAATGATTGTAACGCGTGCTGTGTGGCTAGTGGCACCGTCTTGTGGAAACCACATATCGATTCTGACCACAAATAGTTTTCTTACATGCCTGAATAGCTCTCTCCATTGACGGTAACATGACGATTGTTTTCATCGACGAAAAAAACGGCCCAATCACACCTCCGGCATAAAAACTACACCACACAGTAATTTTTTTGCGGATGAATTTGTGTCTCTTTAAGCATATTTTGTTCATTGACAAAACCACTTAGCCGGAAATGAGCTTCATCTGAAGATGATTTTTCGATGAATTCTGGATTATCGTGAAACTTTGTCAGAGCCCAATCGGAGAAGTTTCGGCGTTTCAAATAATTTAGTTCTTGAGTTATTGTGATCTTATAAAGACGAAGGCCAAAATCTTTCCGTAAAATACGCCACGGTGTGGTTTAGGTAAAGCTCAATTCCTGAGAACGACGTAGAATCGACTGATTTGGTTCATTTTAAACGGATTCACTAACGGCTGCGATATTTTCGTCGCTTCGAACGGTAAGGCGTCTCTTTGGTGCCGGAACATCCAATAGTGAAAATTTGAATCCATATTTATTTACTAAAGCATGCATAGCCTGTCGGGTGGGATGATTAACGGCCGAAAATTGGAGTAAGCGCTCTTAAAGTTGCGACCACCGAATCCGAAATTCGGTAGTAATTTTTAATGATTTCCAAACGTTGCTCGTAAGTGAACTTTACCATGATGAAAATGTTGACTTCGACTAACGTTTTAACACTGAAAGATCATTAAAAATGTTTCAGGGTGCGTTGACATTAAGATACGAAATTGTTATGTCCCTATTGGAAAACCCTTTATATATACTTTATATGGTCGCAGATAAATAATTCGATGTGTTACAAACGGAATGAGAAGCTTCTATCTAATATAATCTTATGATGGAGAGCATTAATACACTGAACCGAAAATACAATGATTTGTTTAACCATGTGTCTAGCTAAATTTTTCTTGGTAAATGTTTGATAACGAAGAGAAAATAACGTTATATAAGGTCAAATATACATGCAAAATAGTTGAGTTAACATTATATAAGGTTGTTTTTTTTCAAGAGAGAGGCAGAAAAATGTGCGACATAAACAAAAATTTAAAGATCATTCGGCTCTGTTGTATCGAAGTTTTTGATCTGCTTTGTGTTATACGAAGTTCAGAACTAAGTTACACGAAGTTGCAACGATTGCGACTGTCTTATCCCCCACTCTTTTTCCTTTCTTCCTCTGCTCTGAATGTTTGTATTTGTGAGAAAGATTATAAGACAATTTATTTCGCTCCTTAAAAAAACGCCACCAAATGCAAAAGCTAGCTGTACAATCTTCATAGCGCAATGATAATGGGCTACGAAGATTGCTTTTCACACAGTTCGAAGACTATACGCAAAGGGTAATTCTCATTAATCACAATGGGACTCCCGTATAAGTCATTTGCTTTATAGCCGTAGTAATCGTTGCCAAAGGCTGCTGAAGAAAACCCTTGGCGGGTATAGAAACAGCTGTACAGTCTGCCTGGCAACCGTAGACAATACATTTCACCAGTTTTTTAGTTGATTCTGAAAAAGAAACAACAAAAAGGTCTGGAACCAGAATAAAAACTGTTCAAGTCATAATAATGAAAAAGACCGAACAAAAGTAAACAAAACAAAAACATAATTAGTAGGTTAATTTAATATTAAAAATTGTAACAGTAACTAAATTTCTGTTTTAAAGAGGTAACCAATAATTAGTTAAATTAACAATAAAAATGATTTCTATAACAATCTTCATAGTTAATAATATTAACAATTTCATTGTTAAATTAAACATGTATTGTTACAATAAATTAACTATAAAATTTTAATCTTAACAATTTTCATGGTTTAAAACAATCTATTGTTAAAACAATAATAATTGTTTTAATCATAACAATTTTAATATTTAAAAAAACTCACGCATTGTTAAAACAACAATAATTATTTTAAAATTAACAACTTTCATGGTTAAAAAATTCAACCATAGAATAGTTAAAATAACTATTATTATTGTTAAATACCAGTCAACAACAAAATTTTGAAATTAACCTTATATAACGTAGACTCCAAATCATCTTTATTTAAGGTTAAGTTAACCTTATATGAGGTTATTTTTCTTCTCAGTGTAACATAAAAGTATCAATGCAGGAAAAATTGGCATTTTAATGGCCCAACTGTAACACTGACACATACTTAGTAGGGACATAAATACTGTTACAACATTGAACACACCCATTTCAATAGTAGAACTGAACATACCACGTTAATGTCATATGGGTTTTGAAGGTAACCTCAATAGCGTTAGTCTGTAACGGGATTTTAAAATTGTTTCAACTTCCATCATGGAGTGGTCAGATAATGAGAACCGTATCGCTGTAATAGCGCTTTTCAAGTGTGTATTAAAAAAAGCGATGTTTTCAAAACGCTTCGGCCACTAGGGATTAGCGGCATGTTCGTCTACCGATGCATAAAACTGTTTGAGGAGACTGGAGATGTGAAAGACCGAACACCGCATGTCCACAAAGCCGATAAATCAAGAATTCACAGAAATCCGCTCCGAAAACAGAAAATCATGGACCGTGAGATGAATATCACGCAGAAGTACATGAGTCGAATCATTAAAAAAGACTTGGGGATTTCAAACGACGTACCGGATATTTATTGACTGCAGCTTTAAAAAAACTAGGATTGAAAAATACAAACGTCTTTTGGTGAAGCACGCTGATAACTTGCACAGAAAAATTTTGTTCACCGATGAAAAAATTTTTACCGTTCAGGAAAAATTTAATAAGCAAAATGATAGAGTGTATGCGCGGTCATCTAAGAAAGCATCTGAACTGATCCCAAGGGTGGAAAAGGGTCATCGGCCAGGTTCGTCATGGTTTGGTGGGGTGTCTCTTACGATGGGGTCACTGACCTGCATTTCCGCGAACAAGGAGTCCAAACATCGGCCAAAGTTTACCAAAAAATCGTTTTGGAAGCTATTGTGAAGCCTATTAACAATTCCCTGTTCCAAAACCAGCCATGGACTTTCCAGCAGGATTCTGCACCGGCCCATAAGGCTAAAACGTCCCAGGCCTGGCTTCGAAACAATTTGCCAGCGTTCATTTCCTTTGAAGAAAGGCCCTCAGGCAGTCCAGATTTGAAACCATTGGATTACAAATTGTGGACGGTTTTAAAGGACAAGGTTTATCACATAAGATACCCCAACATTGGATCTCTTAAGACTGATTTGGTTTGAGTTGTGGCAAATTTTCCAATGGACGAGGTTCGTGCAGCTATTGACGATTTGCCAGTGCGACTTAAGGCGTGTATAAAGTCAAAAGGCGGACATTTCGAATATACATCAATAAATATATTAAAAAATATTTGGTCCAAAAACATGCAGTGCTTTTTATTTTACAGCAAAAAACGTGTGTAACAGTATTTATGTCCCTACTAAGTATTAACCAACATTTTTACAATGATCAACTTCTGTTTAGCTCGTTTGTTTTATTTAGGTCTGTTGCTTTTACACATTGAACAGGGATTAATCGGCTCAAGACCTCTTGTATCTATATTTAAATAGAAGACAAGTTTTTAACAAAATGGCAAAGTGACATTGATTTTCGTGTCTGCACACAGCTTTTATCATGATTTCGGGTCCGTGACAACCCTCTTCAGAAACCATAGCTGCAATTGTTGAAAGTAAAACCGAACTCTATAAGGCCAGACTCTCCCCAAACGAACTACTTTATCATATTATTACAAACCGATTGATAAATGAAGTTACACTCCTCTCTTGGGTAGGGTTTAACAAAAATATCATTTAAAACTCTAATATATTTACAAACAAAAGACTCAAGACACGAACGCGTCCGACTGATTTCAATGAAAGCTCCCTGCATATTAAAGTATAATAAAGCAACATTTTCATTACTACATTTAAAAAATGTGGTGTGCTTTGCATTACAATGCAGTCCACATAAATTAAGAGATCCCGAAAAACAATTCGGCGTACAACTCGAACACTCACATAAATAATAACAAATGTCAACATAAATAAAATAGACGTACATAATGTGAATACATATTTTGCGATTTGGAATATTTTACTTTGCGCCAAGCGCGAAATAAGAACTATATTTGATGGCTGTCAGCTCTTGATGTCGCCGTTGCTGTCACTGTCTTCGTTGTTGTTGTCGGTATATTTTGCACTCGTTTTAATTAATACTGGTATTTATGTTTATGTTTTATATTAAAACCCATTTATCAGATCATAAATTCGTATCTCAATAGAATATTTAATAATCAACCAAACACAAAAAAAACCAAAAAGGCCCAAACTACAGTCCGAGCTTGATGAATTTATATGCGCAGGGCAATCTCTATGAATAGCATGTTAAAAAAGTTTTTATATTAAAATCATACACTATGATTGTGTCCGAAAATGAAATAAAAATAAAAGAGAAAAAACACCGGTAGCTCTTAAAACATTTTAAAGATGATTTGGCTGAAATGTGTTTTGTTTTTATTTTTTTAATTTTCAAAATGACAACTAAATGCTGATGGCTATGGTGGTGGCGATGTCGGTGTTGAACATTTAAGGAAATGATATAATTTTAAATGATACTTGAAACTGTTTTTGAGCTCAAAGAACTGCTGAGGTGTTATAAAAAAAGGTCGGCTCTTTTTGGTTTCTGTTGGGCTGTTCGTTGAATTCAAAAACAGTGGGACAAAATGCATAAAGGTAAAAATAGATTTTTCGAATTTTTGTTAAAGCCACCATAAGAAAGCTGAAGTTTAATTGGCCCGAAGCATAGCTCACTTGGCTCCATAAGTAGGTACTGGGTCCTATGTGATACTATTTAGTCGTAGCAAATAATTCGTCCTATGTAACCTGGCCAAGGACTCATTTATTTTTCAGCCAACCAGTTGCAATAATAATATTGTGGATCCTGCCGAAATCAACATTGGAGAAACATATCTTGTCTGTTTAAATGTAAAGACTAAATAATTTCCGTCTTAAGTCCATACACAGTGGCAAAGAAAATATTCACTGGTCTCCTCCTGCTCCTCCTCCTTGCAAAATGTCGCTGTTCTATAGAGGCCGTTGTACGGCACTCGCACTGCCAACCGGTGGTATGCCATTAGGCCCCACGAAAATACGAAAATTAGGCCCCAAAAAAATATATTGAAAACAGCAATACGAAATTTTATGTTTTTTTGGGGCCTAATTTCATATTTTTATTGGGTTATATTTTCATAATGCAATAAGACCCCAAATGTTTGTAAAAAAATTTTAGGGCGTAATTCCATAAACATTTTGGGGCCAATGTTCGCGTTTAGGGCCACACTAAATAGTTTTGAGGTTTAATTTCCTTCGGCGAAGAGAAGAAAATGTTGGTTTTTAATTGAAAACTATATAGTTTATAGCCTCTGAACTTTATTATTAACTTGTATAATATCTTGCACGGAGGCACGGCAGCAAGGACATTTATGTTGTGTGTAAATATT
Source organism: Hydrotaea diabolus (assembly GCA_963513945.1). Lineage (NCBI taxonomy): Eukaryota > Metazoa > Arthropoda > Insecta > Diptera > Muscidae > Hydrotaea > Hydrotaea diabolus. Next base: position 134,487,475 of record OY740719.1, read on the forward strand.
AATATTTGACATAATCGATCGCGTGATAACACACAACCGAAACTCTACGCAAAGATTTTCTACACGTTTTGGGGCCTATTTTCTTACTTTGTTTTGTTTCATTCATTTTGTTACACATAAATGGAAATAACACCCCAAACCCAAAAACGAAAATAGACCCCAATTTTATACAGAAACAACAACTCGATATTTTGGGGCATATTTTCCTTTTTTTGGGGTGTATTTGCATACCTTCAAATAACCACTACGACATTAGGTCCCAATAAAATTGTTGGGGTCTATTTTCATTTAATGTTTGGGGTATAATTTCAGGGGGTCTATTTTCACAATTCAATTAGAATTCCTTTTTGGTTTGGGGTGTATTTTCGTGGGGCATAATGTCATACCGCCCTGCCTACCGCCTAAGCCCAAAGACCAGTGGACAATAATGACCGCAATGATATTTTAAGGGGGATCCTACGATGAAACAAATCGTACAACAAGATAATGAAATATATTCTTTAATAGTTCTGCATCAAATTCATTTATTATATGTGACGCGCAAAATAGAAAGGGACCTAAGGATAAAAACCAGTTTTGTTCAGGAGAGCCACTTTAAAGATTTAAATACGTGTATCTTTGGTGTACCATCACTTTCATAAAACGCGCATATCTCTGGGAGGGAACACTTTTGGGGCATGGGATTGGTCTCATTCGATGCTCACATGTTGTCCACATCAAAAAAAGTGAAAATTGATTTTTTTTTACCCTTAGGTACATATGAATATATTCCTTAAATTGAATATTTCTTGCGTGTATCAAATTAAAGTAAAGGATGGTTCTTCTAAAACGCACGATGTTAATTATAAAAAAAATTCTACTCGTAGGTTAACCCTTTTGCCGAAGATTGAAGAACATTTTACCAATCAGAAGTGAAGTAATTGTGCCTCTAAACGGGATCTAAAACTCTCGGATTTATAAAACAATGTAATATTTGAATTTGTGTAAAAAAATACATTGTATTGGGTACCCATATGCCCAAGTTTAAATGGGTCAGACTTTCGAACATATGGTGCGTCACCTAAATTTAGCCAAACAGCAAAAATGAGTTTATTTTTTGCTTTCTGAGAAAATGTTCTAGTTACTTTAAAGCCATAGCTATTTTTAAGAAACCGGCTGTCCAGTTTGGACATAAAAACCAGAATGTCGAATTACGGTTTCGGCTTTGGAAACTCTTAAGTAGACTCTTTATTATTTAAAGAGTTTTCCAACAAATTAATTGGCTGCTAATTTATTCCTAACTGACCCAAGACGTGGGTGACTGATTCTGGTATGGAATTGTTAAAAAAATCCCTATACTCGTATATGCAAGAAAACCTTTAGAGGGTATTTCTTCTAAAGCAAAAACTTTTGTCTATGGACAATCTACGAGTGCAGTGCATTATCTGTAGACATTTCCTTCGTATAGGAATACTGGCCCTCTCTCTGCGGGATGACGTCGATGATTATGATAAAATACTTATGGTCAGAAATCCTTTGCCTTAGTTCGGGATGCCTTACAGAAAAAACAAACTTATATGAGTTGTAAAATTGCATGCGCAGTCATCTTTTCTAATATGTATGCGGTTGAAGAAGGTATTTGGAGCGTAATATCACAATATCATAAATGATGTATAGTAATATTTGAGGATATTAAATAGAGCTATAAGAATGTAACGATTGAATTTAATCGATTTCAATTGAAGTTATTTGTAATACATCTTCACCATTGCCATAATGCCAGATGTTTATTCCTTAAAGAGTGAAACTAAAATGTCTTTGACCCAGGTAAAATTTCCCACGATTTCATTTTTAAATTTTTGCCCAGAATACCCATCACTTGCTAGCGCAAAAACAAACTGAAAATGGACAACCATAAACAATTATATGAAAAAAATACTAAATGTTGCATGTGCTGTGAATAATTGTATTTCTCTGCGATGTCGGTTAAAAAAAATGTTAAATATTTGCATTGGCATGACACTATAAATTTCCGGGATTTTGATATGTTACGAGTATGCAGTGAACTTGACTTCAAATAATCTTCTGTGAGACCTTCAATAAACCAGTTACGCTTTTGTTACACTTTAAAACACAACTGCAGTTATTGCTGTGTATTAACTACAGGTAACACTCTTACGCCGCAATCAATTGGTACAAAGCTGATATTATTGGAAACCATCTTGCAACACCTTATAATTTATACGCGCGTTTAATGCGATTAGCTACGAGGGCGACCGCAAAACTAACTGGAACATTTTCTGTTTTACTAGCAACTTTTTTTTTTGTTTTTTAAAAGCAATCTTTTATAAGCCATCTGTCAAAATTTCCGAAATATTTAATGATTATTTTCTTTGTTACAGGTGATTGAAGTAAACAAGTTTTATAATTTTTGAAAAATGGAAAATAAAGAGTTTCGTGCGGTAATTAAATACTTTTATATGAAAGGTTATACGCCACAATTAATCAAAGATGAATTGGATTCTGTTCATGGTGATAACCGTGAAATCCTGGGTTCAACAATTTAAAATGGGTCGTTCAAGTACGGAAGATGAACAACGCTCTGGAAGACCGAAAACTGCTACTACTATTGAAAACATTAGAAAAATATTTAATGAAGTGACTAAAGATAGACGAATAAAGCTCAGAGAACTTGCTGATATTGTTAAAATACACGAAAAACAAGTTTGGAGTATTTTACATGATGAACTCCACATGAAAAAGCTATCCGGAAGATGGGTGCCGCGTTTGTTGACTTTGCCCCAAAAAATCGTCCGTTGGACCAATTCCGAGGAGTTTTAGCGATTCATCAGCGTAATCCAATAGAGTTCTTGCGCCGATTCATAACTGTTGATGAAACATGGATCCATCACTACATCCCAGAATGCAAAGAACAGTCAAAACAATGGATAGAAGCTGGTAAAAGTGGTCCGAAGAAGGCGAAAACTGTTAAGTCAGCAGAAAAGTAAGGGGATGCAAGGGGTATAATATTTATTGATTATCTTGAGAAAGGAAAAACTATAAATAGTCAATATTATTGTGCATTATTGGATTGGTTGAGTGAAGAAATCAAGATAAAACGACCGCATTAAGAAAAAAAAGTTCTTTTTCATCAAGATAATGCTCCTTCACACACTGCATTTTTAACTCAACAAAAACTGGCCGAATTACGATTTGAAATTGCTCCACATCCACCATATAGTCCAGATTTAGTTCCTTCTGATTATTTCCTGTTTCCAAATTTAAAAAAAATTATCGGTGGCAAAAAATGTTCGTCCAATAGCGAGGTTATTGCTGAAACTGAGGCATATTTTGAAGGACTTGAAAAATCTTATTTTTCGGATGGAATTAAAAAAACTTGGAAAACGTTTGATGAAGTGTATTGAGTTGGAGGGAGATTATGTTGAAAAAAAATAATAATAATTCCAAAAAATCGGTTCTTTTTATGTTAGGGCAGTTACTTTTGCGGTCGGCCTCGTATGGGTATTTATAAACAGCGGAGTTGCCGACAAATCGGAATATGCTATAAATTTTACCATTTGGCTGAATTGCAGGCCTTAAGTAATGGGCGTGGTCTATGGGTCCAAAACCATCTCCTAATGTTCGGGGACATATGCACACTGAAAAAATGTTATTTTGAAATCAGTCCAAAGTACAGAATTTCTGTCGGACAGTAAGACTTTCAGCTCCAATTACCAAATGTTAATAATCATGATGAAATTCCGTTGCAAGTACCATAAGATGACTGATATGACAATATTGTGGTACATTCTACTTACTATTCGGTCACATAAACCGAATAAAGTTCAAAATATTGGGTTTACTGTGAAACAATTTAGTTGTAAAAATCAACTATAAAAAACCGCGAAATTTAAAGGTTTTTTGAAGCTCGTCTAAATAAAAATTGTGATACATCTTCCTCCATAGCCAAGCGGGCCCAAAATAGCATATCATTGTGTCCCGAAACTGGGCAATATAGTGTGTAACTTGCTTTGTTTAATATTTTTTAATCGGATTTCCAAATTGTTTTAAGTCCTGATGACGTTATTTGTTTAAAACTGAAATTGCAATATCATTTCAATATTTATACAGTGGCTCAATAAAGTAGTCGGACAATCGTTAAAAATATGTTGGCTTTAATATTTTGCATATTAAATTAGTGGAAAGATGGAATATGTTGTTATTTTTGTATGTTTTATTATTGCCCTTTAAAATATAAAAAAAAAAATAATATGTTGCCTTTTTATTTAATTTTAATTAAAAATTGTTCAGAGGTGTTAAATAAATCGCCAAAAAAGTAGTCGGACAAATGGCAACACTTCTGTTTATTATAAAGCAAACTCGGGTACTCCCCATTTTATTAAATTGATTGCATGCGTCGACATCGCAGAAAGCTGAATATTTCATAAAAGTTGGAAGCGGTTCATTTTAATAGCTTTTTATTGCTAAATTTTCTGAAAATGTCTAGACCAAAGTTATACACGTCTGAGAAAATCAGAAAAATTATTGTGAAAAACTTTGTAGAAGGAAAAACTATCCGTGAGATAGGAGATATAGTTGGAAGACCGAAATCAACAGTTCACGATGTAATAAAAAGGTATAAAGAATCAAAAACTGTGGAAAATAAACTCAAATCTGGAAGACCAAAACTGTTTACCAGCTCGGATGAACGATGGCTTGTCCAACAAGTTAAAAAAAAGCCAATAGTTAGTGCTCCAAAACTGGCTAATGAAATTTCTCAACGAATAAATAAAGCCTGTAACCCAGAAACTGTGAGATTGGTGCTGCGAAGTAATGCGTACAATGGTAGAGTCGCTCGTAAGAAACCATACATTAATAGTGCCAATAGAACAAAACGAATAAATTTTGCCAAACAACACAAAGCCATGGATAGATATTTCGTTCTGGAATAAGGTTTTATTCACAGACGAAAGCAAATTTAATTTATTCAGATCTGATGGGCAGGAGAAAGCTTAACGAAGAGCTGAAAGAAAAAAACCTGAAAGCAACTGTTAAGCATGGAGGCGGTTCAGTGCTTGTTTGGGGTTGCATGTCAGCCAGTGGAGTTGGAGAACTGTGTATTATAGATGAAATTATGGACCAAACTAAATATATATATATCTATTCTGAAGTGTCCAAAAGCTGGGCATAAAAGATACATTCCAGTTCTACCAGGATAACAATCCGAAACACAAGGTACATGCTACACGCATGTGGCTCTTGTATAATTGTCCACATGTTATGGAAACGCCAGCGCAGTCGCCAGATATTAATGTCATCGAGCATTTATGGGCACATTTGGAAAACCAGCTAAAAAAATATACAATTTCCAACAAAAAAGAACTCGAAAAGGCGATTAAGGACGAATAAGCGAAAATTGATCCTAGTGTCTGCAGAAATCTCGTAGGATCAATGCCGAGAAGATTAGAAGCAGTTATCAAGGCAAAAGACCTTCCTACAAAACATTAAATTTTATTATCAATAGTTTAAGAGAATTTTTTTTCAAGTGTCCGACTACTTTTTTGGTAGTAATTTTTATTAAACAAATGAATTTGGTTAATTTTTGTTTATAAATGAATTCCAAATAAAATATTGTTTTGTTTTTTTTAATGTAATATTTCATTGTTTATTTTTATGAAATACTAACCTTTAAAACTCTTATTAACTTCGCGAAGAATTAATGTCAATTTAATTTTAATGCTTGCCCGACGACTTTATTGAGCCACTGTAAGTAACTAACGTGTCACTTCAGCTGATGTATTTTGTTCCATTCACTAAACATTTCAGTGTTTCAACTAATATTCGGTTGCACTAATGGAACCTTGAGTCGTATATGCAACCTCAATTTTTCGGTTGGCAAAACAAATCGGTTGTGGCAACGAATCTGTTATCTGCGTGTGGTTATCCATAAGCAGTAAAATTTTCGAACCAACCCGAACATGTACTATCATTTTAGAGTTGTGGCAATTTGGAACTCGGACCGGCCCACAATAGGCCTCCTGAACTATAGTCATGGATTTTTAAACATTTAAATTTCGTCACGGATCCAAATCTAGTACACACAGAGAACAGATTTGTTTCCACAACCGAATTTGTTGTGAACCGAATGTTGGTGGTTGCATCGCTACAACCGGGTGTTGATAAAGTACGAGGGCGGTTCGGAAACTTCTTAGCCTAGCACAAAAAGCGCGGTATAAACAGAAAAAGGTTAAGTGTTTGGAACATCTCTGCTATGAACATATGTTAAATTCGATCTGGCAACTCCTTCATATAGAAACAGGTGTTTACAAAAGAGGCATCCGCGATTTTTTTACAATGGAAAAATTAGAAATGCGTAATGTCATTAAATATTTACATAAAAAAGGTTTATCGAGACAAGAAATTCATAATGATGTGGTGAATGTGTTAGGTGAAAGTGCTCCTTCATATGCAACAGTAAAAAATTGGGTTGCTGAATTTAAACGTGGTCGTACAAGCATTGAAGATGAACCACGTAGTGGACGTCCAAAAACAGCAACAACAACAGAAATTGTAGCCAAAGTGCATGATATGGTATTAAATGATCGGCGAATAAAAGTGCGTGAAATAGCTAATATCATGGGCATCTCAAATGATCGAGTCCATTTAATTTTGCATGAAGAACTACAGATGAAAAAGCTTTCTGCAAGATGGGTGCCGGACTTGTTAACAGTCGACCAAAAACACATAAGAATGAACATTTCTCAAGCTTGTTCGGATCGTTTGCAGCGAAATAAAATGGATTTTAAGCGTCGTTTCATAACAGTTGATGAGACATGGATCCACCACTATACTCCAGAGACAAAAGAACAATCCAAACAATGGACTGAAGCTGGAGGAAGTGCCCCAAAGAAGGCAAAAACAATTCAATCGGCTGGTAAGGTTATGGCAACGGTTTTTTGAAACTTCAAAGGTATTTTATTGATTGACTATCTGCAAAAGGGTAAAACAATAAATTCAGAGTACTATTGCAACCTTTTAGATCAATTAAATGTACAAATTCGAGCAAAACGTCCTGGCTTACAACACAAAAAAATAATTTTTCATCAAGACAACGCACCAGCGCACAAGAGTGTTTTAACAATGGCTAAAATCAACGAATTAAAGTACGAGTTGCTTGACCACCCACCTTATTCTCCTGATTTAGCTCCCAGTGACTTTTACCTGTTCCCAAATCTAAAAAAATTCCCTGCTGGCAAGCGTTTTACCTCAAATGAAGATGCAATTACAATTGTAAACCACTATTTTAAAGACCTTAAGGAAAACTATTTTAATCTAGGGATATAATTGCTAGATAAGCGTTGGACTAAGTGTATTGAAGTTTCAGGATATTATATTGAAAAACAAAAATATTTTTGAAAAACTAACTATGTATTCTCTTTCATTGATAGGCTAAGAATTTTCCGAACCGCCCTCGTATACGGCAATTTTTAAAAGTGGGAAAAAGTGGGTTGAAGAGACATAGTCTTGGTAACCCAAACTAATTAGGTTGATTATTGGAACTGAATTTGTACATGGACATACACATAGACTTACTTAGAAGCCGTAGAATTTTAAAAAGAATCCAAATATGACGTTTGTGTAGGCTAAATTGGAGGCCTTGACTTATGCGCGTCGGCCCAAAAACGGTCCCTATAGTTCCAACAATTGTGTAGTGGTAAACATGCACGATAATACAATTTTGTTATTATTCGAAATATGTGGGCCACCGTGGTGTGGTGTTAGTGTGCCCGACTAAATCTTAGATGACTTAGAGAATAATCTCTTACTTGAAAATCGCTGTCTTTAAGCAGGTTGAAAACCACAACTGAATAATTGTAATAAGTTCGTACCTGCACTTGGGCCTGGGTTTACTTGTATGATAGTCGTACACACTGACCGTCGTCTTTCATATTTCGAATAATAAATAAATGTAATTATCTTTGCATGTTTATCACTAAACGATTGTTAAGACTTTGGGGACGTTTGTGGGCCCACTCCCATAAGTCAAGGCCTCCAATTTTGTCACTCCATCAAATGAAGGTTATATTCCGATTCTTTATAAAATTCCACTGTTTCTGACTACCCTAATTTCCATGTCTTCTGTCAAACGGAATTTCTTCGCCACTGACCAAGACGGAAGTTGTCCCATATAACGCGCTTTGAATTGGTATCGGCGGGTCGGGCGATGGCTGTCACTTAGTAATGCCTTCTGTGTGATGGCCCAATAAACTATAACAGCGAGAATCTCGTGAATCTGACAGACGCTGTCGAACAGGATTTATGTAGTTCAAACAAAAATCAATCCACCACGATTCGGAGAGTTATCTGTATAATAAACTTAATTGAAAATAAATGGCATTTAAATTTCGCTTGGGCCAACGTATAAAGTGAGGTGCGGGGTTGACGTAATGTATAAGTTGCCAATTTATACTTGACACAATGGAAAAAATATAATTTTACGCTACTTAAATGAACTTTTTCGGTTCATGCCGCGTACGTGTATTTGGCGAACATCGACAGTATGATAGACATTTAACAGAAATTTGTGAAAAAAAAGAAACAAAAATATTTATTATCACGCCGTTGACTATCCCCCCACTGTGCAACATTAATCAATTAGACGATTGTAACATCAATCATGGCAAAAGCAAATTCTTGGTACTATCAAAACTAAAGTCTGCGTATGTACAAATACTTGAGATAGAACATTTTGTGTATCTTCAAGACTTGGCAGTGACCTTGACGAAGATGTGTAAGAACTAATTCGCCAGGAAAACGAAAAAGAAAACAAAAGCTGAAAGAGCATCAAAAGCATAACTAAGATTGTCGATCTAACTTAAGAACCAAAAAAAAAACTCGAACAATTTAGAATTTAAACATAGTTTGGCTATAGAGGGAGTACAGATGATTCGCAGCATGTGAGAAGATGCAGGCAGTCACAACGGGCCGCCCGCCGGTCTTTCAGACACTTATAATTTATAGTGTGATAATTATAAATATCAAAATCCATAAATTAATACTGTGGAAGTGTGAGTGAGAAAAGGGTTTAATTATATCCAATAGATTCGAATCTAAAGAGGAACGTAATTTATGGTGTTTCGTTTTTTTTATTTTGCAGCTACGAACAATAATAGAAAGATTTTTTTTTTGATGTTTTATGCACACAGAGAGAACAGATTTGTTGCCACAACCGAATTTTTTGCCAATGGAATGTTGGTGTATCACTAAGAATTTTTTTCAAACTTTTTAATTCCCCGAGAAATCGGGAAACTTTTTTTCATTTCCCGGGATCTCGGGAATTCCCGGGAATTCGCTACGAGTAAATGTAAATAACACTTAGTAGGGACTTAAATACTGTTACAGCATTGAACACACCCATTTCAATAGTAGAACTGAACATACCCCGTTAATGTCATATGGGTTTTGAAAGCTAACCTCAATAGTCTGTAAAGGGATTTTAAAATTGTTTCAACTTTCATCATGGAGTGGTCAGATAATACGAACCGTATCGCTGTAATAGCGCTTTTCAAGTGTGAAATGAAAAAAGGGATATTTTCAAAACGCTCCGGCCACTATGGATAAGCCGCATGTTCGTCTTCCGATGCATAAAACGGTTTAAGGAGACTGGAGATGTAAAAGACCGCCACCGGTCGAGCCGCCCACGATCTGTTCGAACACCGCATGTCATCAAAGCTGTTAAATCAGGAATTCACCGAAATCCGCTCCGAAAATAGAAAATCATGGCCCATGAGATGAATATCACGCAAAAGTCCATGAGTCGAATCATTAAAAAAGACTTGGGACTTCGGGCTTTCAAAAGACGTACCGGACATTTATTGACGGCAGCTTTAAAAAAAATAGAATTGAGAAATGCAAACGTCTTTTGGTGAAGCACGCCGACAACTTGCACAGAATAATTTTATTCACCGATGAAAAAATTTTTACCGTTCAGGAAAAATTTAACAAGCAAGATGATAGAGTGTATGCGCAGTCATCTAAGGAAGCATCCGAACGGATCCCATGGGTGGAAAAGGGTCATCACCCAGCTTCAGTCATGATTTGGTGGGGTGTCTCTTACGATGGGGTCACTGATCTGCATTTCTGCGAACAAGGAGTCAAAACCTCGGCCAAAGTTTACCAAGAAATCGTTTTGGAAGCTGTTGTGAAGCCTCTTAACAATTCCCTGTTCCAAAACCAGGCATGGACTTTCCAGCAAACGGCTAAAACGACCCAGGCCTTGCTTCGAAACAATTTGCCAGCTTTAATTTCCTCTAAAGAATGGCTTTAAGGCAGTCCAGATTTGAGCCCATTAGATTACATATTGTGGACGGTTTTAGAGGACAAGGTTTGTCACAAAAGATACCCCAACATTGGATCTCTTAAGACTGCGTTGGTTCGACCTGTGGCCAATTTTACAATGGACGAGGTTCGTGTAGCTATTGACGATTGGCCAGTGCGACTTAAGGCGTGTGTAAAGGCAAAAGGTGGACATTTCGGATAAGTAGATTCTTTTTGGATACAATATACATCAATAAATATATTAAAAAGTATTTGGTCCAAAAACATTCAGTACTTTTAATTTAACAGCATAAAACATGTGTAACAGTATTTATGTCCCTACTAAATAATATATGGGTGATTCTGGGATTATGGGCCAATTTCGACATCATTTTTAGCATTCGATTATTTTGCAGTATTTAATATTTAATTTAATAATAAGACTGTTGACGAAAAAACTACTTCATGTAATGTTCAATTATATTTGAGTTGCTTGAAATCAAGATTGGTTTGGAAATTTGAATTTTAGCGAATATTAGATTTTACAGGGGAATACTGTGTATTTTCAGGGACAGAAAATAAACATCCATAAAAATAAAAATTGAATAAAAAATTATAATCATTAATAGCAACAAAATTAATTGAATAATTAATATTTTTGTAAAGAATTGAGAAAATTTCAATTGAAAATACATAGTGTTAGGGACAACCAGGGTAATGATATTTGAACACTTTGGTAGGAAATTTTTGAACAAATAAATTTTTTAAAAAACAATTTTAAAGATTTTAAAGGTCCTATTAAGATTTTTTGTATAGTAAATAATAAAGTAAAATATATTCCATTTTTCCAGCTTAAAACAACCAAGGACAGCAAAGTGGCTCATAATCTCAGAATCAACCATATGTGACGCGCAAAATAGAAAGGGACCTAAGGGTAAAAACCAGTTTTGTTCAGGATAGCCATTTTAAATATTTAAATACGTGTGTTTTTGGTGTACCATCACTTTCATAAAATGCTCATATCTTTGTGAGGGAACACTCTTGGGGCATGGATCGGTCTCATTCGATGCTCAGATGTTGTCCACATCAAAAAAAAAGTAAACATTGTTTTTTTTTAACCTTAGGTCCATTTCTCTATGCGCTGTCACATATGGAGATTTTGCTTTTATGAAATCAATTTTATTAAAAAACTTAAAAAGTATTTCTTAAGCTTCACATATGAGATCAAAAACAAAACAATTCAATTGATCAAAACTTATTGAAATATTAAAAAATGAGATCAAAACATAAAAATTAATTTCTTTGATGTAAAGAATGTGATAAAACTAAGTTTTATTTGGTTTAGTAAATAATTATTTAAAACGCTTTATGCGTTAATAGACTCGTCCGTAAGTCTGTTGTCTAACCAACTGTCCTGTTACAGAACTCAATAATGTTCAGCCTGTCCAGTCCGCACGCGTTTTCTATGTCTTCCACTCTCTACCGAAGTCGGCCGAATAATAATTAACAGAGCGTAAAACAAATGTTAAACATTTTGAGATTTTTGGCCGCTTCCTTCACTTGAGTTCCTTCTTTAAAGTATATTTTGAAATACAGGGTGGCCCAAATGAGACCTAGTGATGGGTAACACGTAGATATATCTCTTGTAATAACGTTTTTTTTTAAATGATTTATTTTTATATGTTAAATACATTATGGAAATTTAACCTGACTATGTGTGAAATATGACCTCAGACAAAGGTTCTGGGTATACACAATATACCCATAATATACAATATATCCAATATACCCTTCAGTACGAAAATTTCGATGAGCACCTCTTCCTGGATGGTCGGCAACTAAACCCAGTTCCTCAAAACGGCGAACTAAACTTGTAATCATGGAATTTTCGCCTTTTTTACGTTAAAAAAGGCGAAAATTTCGCTGCGTCAGGACAAATGATCGTTGAGAAGAATAATAAAAATCGATAATTTTAATGCGTTGTTGTGGACTGTCAGTATTCATTTTATGTTTCCAAGAGTTCAGTTATAATCTGCAAAAAGAAAAAATAAATTATGTTAAAAAATAAAAAAGTTATTTGTGTTTTACATCAGCTGGTCTTATTTGGGCCACCCGTTATTTTGATGCATCATCAATGGCTGCGTTCAATACTTCTTCAAACGTTTTTTTTCTTCTGCAGCTGCATTTTCTCCAATATTAATAAGTTCTACCCCTCAATGTTATAAAAAGCCCCAAAAAGTCGGTTACAAATATTTTCAGCAAATCCAATTGCTGTGTATTTAGAAGTGTTCGAAAATATACTTCTTTCGTTTTTTTTTTGTTGAAAATCAGGTCTTTTCTTCAATAACTTCCATACAATTGAGTCTTCCATCTAAAAAAATATCACTTTGTTAAAATAGAAACATAAACCTAGGTTTTTGTTAATAGATTACCTTAAACAAATATTATTGGCTATAGGTATTCTTTGAATTCGGTTGTCATTACCACGAGCATTTATTAGCTGGGCCAACAGATAGTGCAATTTTATGCGTTCGGTAACTTGACCAAATTAAAAGCGTTCTTTTAATAATTTAATATTTCACGATTTAAAAATATTGATTCTGTTATTTGATGTATGTGCAGGTTTTATTAAAACATGGTTTTTACTTTCGAATCTAATAAAGAGAAAAAAAATGATCGAAGAAATTTCTCTCAAGACTCATAGTAAAGGGTGGTTAAGTTTTAAGGGCCGATTTTGAATAAACACACAAGTTGTTTAGGAAATTATTGTCATTTCTTTTTATTATGATGGTATAGTTCAATTCAATTTGGTATGGTTCAATTATATATGGAACAAAATATCGGCCAAATGGCCGCCGTGATCTCGGCGGCAAACCTCCATTCGATGGTCCAAATTTTCGATGACGCTGAGGCATTTTAGAGGTTCTATGCTGTTAATGTGCCGAATTATCTCATCCTTTAGCTCTTGAATTTTTGCTAGCTTATCGACGTACACCTTTTCTTTCAAATCATCTAAAAGAAAGAAGTCCAACGGTGTCAAATCACATGATCTTGGCGGCCAATTAACATTGCCACGACGTGAGATAACACGGCCATTGAATTTGTCGCGCAAAAAAGAGCCATTGTTTCGTTAGCTGTGTGGCACCGTCCTGTTGAAACCATATATCGTCCACATCCATGTCTTCCAAATCGAGCCATTAAAAGTTCGTTATTATCTCACGATAGCGAACACCATTCACAGTAACTGCCTAACCGGCCTCATTTTATAAAAATACGTCCCGATGATGCCGCCAGTACATAAACCGCACCAAACAGTCACTCTTTGTGGGTGCATTGTTTTTTCGACAATCACTCTTGGATTATCATTCGCCCAAATGCGGCAATTCTGCTTATTGACGAACTTACTGAGGTGAAAATGTGCCTCATCACTGAAGATGATTTTCTTCGAAAATTGATCATCCACTGTTGCCCGAAGCCTGAATAACTTTAACGCGTTGCTCGCTTGTGTATCTTTCCATGGTTCAAATTGAGTTAGTCTGAAATTGAGAAATATCAAATGAAATGCAGAAAAAAACTTGACTTTAGGTGTGGTTCACATTCAACATCAGCCCTTAAAATGTAACCAGCCGTTTGTAAAAGGAAAATGCTTCAGATGGCTCTAAGTGTCATTTTCAGATTTCTTCGTAGTTTTGACGACAACAAAAAGAAAACTAGTGATGTAAAACGAAGTGTAGTTTAGCTGAATTCAGATTTAAAAGACATATCTTGTCAAAAAGGCAACTAAATTTCCTGGGAACCCGGAAAAACGTTCCCGGGAAATCGGAAAATTAAAAAAAAACCCTAGTATCAATGTATTCCATGGCAATTTTTAGAAGTGGAACTGACAGCATCGGTTGAAGAGACAAAGTACAGGTAACCCTAACTAATTAAGATGACTATTGAAACTGCATTTGTACATATATTGGCTGTTGCTATCGATTAATGGCTATAAGTACTCATTGAACTCGGTTGTCATTACCACAAGCATTTTCTAACAGGACCAACCATTAAATGTATTCGCTTTTCTGACCAAAATAAAGTTTTTTTTTCATTTAATTTGTATATTTAACGATGCCATTATATTGATTCTGTTATTTGAATTATGGGCAGGGTTTTCTAAAACTTGGTTTTTACTTTCGAATCTTATAAAGATTGTAAAGACTTGCTACATTAACTTGAGAATATGGGTCAACAAAATTCAATTTTAGTTTTAAAGCGTCAAAAAAATTTTAAAATAAAGCTGATTATGATCAATTATTTATTTGAAGTCAAGTGGAATTTTATACCTAAATATTTTCGGCTACTTAAGAGTAAATGTGACACAAAATACCTCAAATGAATTCTGGAATTGTTAGCTACATGTGATAAAAAAAAATATATTCCTTTATATCGGTCATATTTAGTAGGTTATTTAAAGAAAACGGGTTGAAAAAAATTAATTTAACAAATCGCCCCTCTTTTTCGATTTTGGTTTCCATTTTGAACAAAACCTATTTAAAAAAAATTTATTAAAAAGAGTTTATCTTGAAGATCTGATTTAATTTTAAACGATCTATACTGAAATGATAATAGTAGTAATTTAGTAGATCATTTTAACCCAGAAACGAAAATTCAAACAATTTGTTTTAAAGAAAGAACTGAAATTAATTAAACAACATTTTTTCATTTTTTAACGCAGAACATAAAAGACACTCCAATATTTGAGAAAGGATGTTTAATTGTTCTACGAAAATAAATTCCATACGATTTCACTTGAGACATCTCATCACGAAAATTCGCTAAAGCAAGGAATATTCACTATTTGTTAACATGCGAGGGTAGATCAATAATTCCGTGAATTTTAGAATAAAACATAGTTTTTTTTTTAAAAAAAAATATTTTTTAACATCCTTTTAGCTCAATACGTTTACATTATACATTTCCAACGTTTCTCAAATCTTTTTATCCCTTCCATTAAATAGGCATTTGTTTGATCAATAATTTCATAGTTGGAGCTGAATCTCTTTCCACCGAGCTATTTCATTAGGTTTGGAAATAGGAAATAGTCACTGGGCGATAAATCCGGAAAATATGGCGGACGATGTACCAATTCGTTACTCAATGCATGTACATTTGCCATTTAAACTGCACACGTGTGCACCTTGATGAAAAATATCCTTTTTTTTTGGCCATATGTGGTTCTTTTTTTTAAATCCTTTTTAAATCGGTCCATTAAGTTGGCATACTTTTGAAAGAGGTATTACTCCACAAGCTAATAAGATCAGGTTTGTTTTTGTTTCTCATAGAGGGAAGGAAAAGTAAGCCAGCGAAGTGAAGCAAACACAGCACCGTCTGGTAGACGCGGCGTTTCGTCGTTGGTGTGGCCGACTTTTCAATACCGTTTTTGTGTGCTGACGACCTGAGGTCTACTCGTTTAACGATATATATATGTGACGCGCAAAATAGAATGGGACCTAAGGTTAAAAACCAGTTTTGTTCAGCAGAGCCATTTTAAAGATTAGGTCCCTTTCTATTTGCGCTTAGAATCGTCGACTTTACTTTCATAAAACGCGCATATCTCTGGGAGGGAACACTTTTGGGTTATGGGATCGGTCTCATTCGATGCTCAGATGTTGTCCACGTCAAAAAAAAAGTGCAAAGTTGATGAAAAGTTTTGTTCAGGAGAGCCATTTTAAAGATTAGGTCCCTTTCTATTTGCGCTTAGAATCGTCGACTTCCCTCAGTGGGAGGGAACACTTTTGGGGCATGGGATCGGTCTCATTCGATGCTCAGATGTTGCCCACATCAAAAAAGAAATAAACATGAAAATTGATTTTTTTACCCTTAGGTCTCTTTCTATTTTGCGCTTCACATATACGAAGCAGGCATTTATTTGCATATGCAAAGTATTATTGTCGAAGAGGGAGACACAAACGATTCACTGAAACAATTCCTACTAAACTGACAGACTTGTCCGACTGACGTTTTTTCAGTACGTTGGCATAATATTCGCCATTTATTGTTTTTCCCTTTTGAAGGTAATCGATGTGGATTATCCCGTGTGCATCCCAAAAAAAACTGTTGTCATCACCTTATTGGCCGACACATTCACCTTGCCCTTCGTCGGAGCCGGTTCACCTGGAGAAACCCATTGTTTAGACTGCTACTTAGTCTCTGCAGTGTTGTACGTGATCCATGTTTCATCCGCAGTTACAAAACGCCGCAAAAACTCATTCGAATTGCGGTTAAACAACTCCAAACAATCGTTTGAGTTGTCACACGATTACGTTTATAATCAATTGAGAGCAAACGCGGCAACCATCTTGCAGACGGCTTTCTTAAACCCAACTGAGCATGTAAAATTGAAACCACACTGCCATATGAATTGCGTATGGCATCAACAATCTCACGCACTCTTACTCTACGATCGGCAAACACCATATATTGCTTTTTATTCGACATTTTCAGGTGTATTGACTTCAATTGGCCGACCACAACGAATGTCAGTAAAACACTTTTTTACCATTGAATCGATCGATGGTGCAGAGTTCCCATAGTATTTATCAAGCTTTTCCTTGACTTAATTAACAGTTTTTCCGCCAAAAATAATGTTTGATGAGCACTAGAAAATCCCTTTATTCCATTTTTAACAAAATCCACGAGGTTGTATATTTTGAACAGCTGTTAACACAAGCTAAATGACGGAACTCTTTCAAAATTTGACAGAAGTCTATTAACAGATGGTACTTGATGGAAGCAGTGTTGCATTTCATATAACTACAAAATCCACGAGGCTGTATATTTTAAACAGCTGTTTAACACAAACTAAATGACGGAACTCTCTCAAAATTTGACAGTAGTCTATTAACAGATGGCACTTGATGGAAGCAGTGTTGCATTTCATATAACTACAAAGGAAGTTTGAAAAATCGCGAAATTATTGATATGCCCTAAAGGCGACCTAAAGGGGATTTGGTTACGGGTAATCAATGTAAAGGTATTTTTTTCTAGAGTGCATTTTCACAGATTACGCGTGAGTTTTGTTACACATTAGTTTTTTCTTTTTCAGTATTGTTTGCCATTTCATCATGGAAAGACCGACCGCAACAACGTCTCCAAATTGTGCAACTGTATTAAGGAAATTGGCGTTCGGTGAGAAACTGATTTCGACCTAAATTTTGTTTAGTGATGAGATTCATATCTGGCTAAACGGCAATGTCAGAAAATAAAATTGCCGCATTTGGCCTGAAGAACAACCAGAAGAGGTTCCAGAGATGTCATTTCATACCCAAAGGAAACCACGGTTTGGAGCGGTTTACGGGCTGGTGGAATCATCGGTCCATTTTTTTAAACGTAACCATGAATGGTGCTCGCTTTGTGCCGTGATATCGGACTCGTTGCTACCTGAAATGAAAGCCCGTAATCTTGACAACATTTGGTGTCATTCATTTCTACAATTCAGGTTTTGGAAGCCAACATTACGAGTGCCATTAACGTTATACCGGTCGACATGCTCGAACGAGTCTTCCTAAATTGGACCCTTCGAATGGACACCCTGAGTCGTTGTTGCGGCCAGCATTTGAAGTAAAATAATAGTCAAAAAATAAATGGCATAAAATATCCTTTCGAAAGAACAATAAAGATTGCACACTTGATTTAAATTTTTTTTATATATTTTATTTTGAAAAAAAATGTCAATAGATTGTTCAGCCGATAATTTATCTGTTGTCACCACCAATTATTGGTACCAAAGTACAATGTACTTTCTTATCGTTGGTTGTTACTAGCACCCGTTGTGTCAACCAATAGTTTTACTGAATTCGGTTGGTATAACTGACTTATTGGCTATAATAATTGCAGTGTTGTTTTAGCTGCCATCTTATGGTAAGTCGGACCATGTAACCATCAATACCATGGAATGTTGGTGATTGCAACAGAAGGTATTTTCCAATCCAACCGAATATTTGTAGTTTGAACCGATTTCAACCAATTTTTTTTCTCTGTGTGTGTATAAAAATATCATTCTAGATACTTGTTTAATGTTTGTTGTTCTGGTTTTCATGCTTAACGTCAAACATCTCCTCTAAGAACGTTTGATCTCTCAAGTAGAACGCGTAATAAATGTTAAATTTGTTTTTTCCTTAATTTATCATAATTTGACTTTGATGACACAAGTGAGGCTCGCAACAACATTTTTATACAAAAATGTTGACTCGAACGACAGAAATGTAATTTTAGTCTGTTTGAGTTTGAGTTGCTCTTGACGTTTGGCAAATGCCTTTAAGCCAAAAACTTTACAACGTTTGCCAGTTTGCTATGTAATACACACTAACATGCTACGATCTGTATTGGGTGAATTTGGGTTCTAACCATGCAGTTGTTCTATCTGTAGATATTTATCAAGAGCATTTGATCAGGTTTCTTTCATATGGTGAAATTATCAATCATCACGAAAACTTAGTGCCTCTACCGATAGAATCCCTGGCCTGCTTTTGATTTTCCCTATATCAGAACCTTCATTTAAAATACTCGTAAAGTTCTTGGCTGTCGGCTTAGATCAACGTGTTGTGTTTCTCCCCATTCTTAAGCCATCCAAGTATGCGGTGTGATTTGTAAATCTGATTATATATGCAGTTCATAGTACATATGTAGCGCTTAAGTTATGCTAGATTTAATTTTAAGAACATTAACATTTTTCAAATATTTGCTTTAAGTTCAAATAATTATTCACAGTATATCTTTACTCTCATAAATATTAACACAAAAGAGTTATTCGATGCCCAAGAAGGAATATTGAAATTATCTTAAAGAAACAACGACCCCTTCGCATCGTTTAAATTCATTATAGAAAAGAATCAATAAATTTCTTGTTGAAATTGTTATCTAAATTATTCTTTCGGCAATTGTATATGTTTATATGGTTTAATTAGACTGAGAAAGACATTATTTTTACGAGTATAAAATCGGACCGGTTGAAATAAGTAGCCAAAGTGAAATCAATATGTATTTCGTTATTTATTTTTCCTGCACACTTAAGTGGGATATTTTAATATTTGTTTTTGAAACCTTAGAATTATATTGAGCACAGCTCACTGACACGAGCTATATTACTCGTTTGATCCATAGTGCGATGTTGTGAAAGTAAGATATTAAAGCCGAACTGGAATTATATTGTTTCCACGAGTCTTTAGTCTTTCACATAATACGCTCGAGAGGTTTGAACCTGTTTCATATAGAATTCCCCTACAAATCGAATAAATTTAATTAGAGAATTTTTTAATGTACTGCTGAAACGATACATGAAAAATACTTATTAAACTTGAAAAGTAAGGTTTACAACAGTAGTTCTCATTCGTTTGTGGAGAGCCTGGCCTTATAGAGTTCGGTTTTACTTTCAACAAATGCAGCAAGGCTTTCTGACCCGGACCCGAAATCATGATAAAAGTAGTGTGCAGCCACGAAAATCAATGTCACTTTGCCATTTTGTTAAAAACTTGTCTTCTATTTAAATATAGAAGCAAGAGGTCTTGAGCCGGTTTAATCCCTGTTCAATGTGTAAAAGCAACAGACCGAAATAAAACAAACGAGCTAAACATACGTTTAGAGAACCCTTAAACTGTAGGAGATTTATCGCCCATGATATTTGTTGGGCGTTATGGCTCCCTATGATCGGACATAACGTCTAATTTTTTTTTGGGGCCGCCCCCAATGCGGTCGTTCTTGTAGTGCAAACATACTCGTAGTGCCAGTGTGACAGCCTTTGGCCGAAGAATTTCTGCTTCGGGTCAATCCGGTTCATTGAACCGACTGTCGTAGGATTGCCCCAAAATAGTCATAATGGCCAATGAAAAAGCGTCCAGGAGAGCCAAAAATTTGGGCCTTATTAGACTGGTCGTAACGCCCGATATTATTTGTTCGTAGTCCCTTTAATTTGAAAACCACACATACGATGTGACATTAATCTACTACGAAATCACCTTAGTTTCCAAATTTTTTTAGTTTAAGATACTTGCCTCAGATTATAATTATAGTGAAAGCATTGTCACAGTCATTTTGAAGCAGAATGATTGAGTGGTGAACAAGCTAATGAATAGATCCTAGGATAAATATAGGAAGAATGAAAAGATACTCGTACTAAAAGCATCAAAATTTTAATTTTGAGGACGGCTCTCATACGAGGGCTGCTATATATATCTGGCCTAATAATTAAAATGCGTATATTTATCATCAAAACTGGTGTTATTGTTTTTTGCATGCGCTCAAACCAATGGTCGAAGCACTTTTTCCACTCCGATTAAGACGCCTCCAAAACATGATTTTTGAAGGCTTCAACAGCATCTTCTGACAATGAAAATTGTTGACCACGCATGTGCTGGAATAAAAAGAAGTCATTGAGTGCAAAGTCAGGGCTGTACGGCGGATGACCCATCAATTCGACGTTTTGGCCGGTCAAAAAAGCGCTGGTTTATCCGCTGTGTGAGAGCTCGCATTGTCATGGTGCACAATGATTCGTCTCTCTTGTTCGTATTTCGAATTTCTCTAAAGACTTCAGGCAAACAAATTGTGGTGTACCACTCAGAATTGACCGTCCTACGTTGCTCAAGCGAAACAGTCGCCACACGACTAGTTTTGCCGAAGAAACAGGCGACCATTTGCTTCGAAGTGCTTCTTCCGCCAACAACGTTCGTTGCAGTTGGCTCGTCTTCGAAGATCCACACGGTTGATTGCTGTTTTGTTTCAGGCTGATACGCATAGATCCATGATTCGACACCTGTGACGATCTTATAAACGTCTTTTAAAGCACCGCGATAGCATTTTTTCAAAATTTCTTTGCACCAATCGACACGAGCCTTTTTTTCGAACAATTAGCAAATTGTGCGGGATCCAACGAGAATAAGCCTTTTTACGGTCAGGTGTTCATGCAATATCGAACGTATGCTGGTGGAAGAAATGCCCAAGGATGCCTCTAACTCACGGTATGTCACGTGACGTTCAGTTCACGCACGACATCAATGTTCTCTGGCACAACGGCCGTTTTTTGGACGACCTTTAAGACCTTCTTTTTTGAGCGAGCGTCGGCCACGATTGAATACATTAAACCAGTTTTCACAGTGCTATAGGATGTTGCTTTATCGACAATCAAAGATTAAAGTTCATCGATGCACTCTTGTCGTAATAATACACGTCGAAAGTTGTGAAAAAGGATCGCACGAAAACGTTCACGAGTTAATTCCCTTTTTTGTCAAATTGATTTTTTCAAGTCACTGTAAACAACACAAATGATGGTCGTACGTCAAAACGTTCTGAGTACGGATACGCTAAAATATTGTCAACAATTAGCTGGCGCCAGGCAACACTTAGTGTTGCCTAGGCCAGAAATATATATAGCAATCTCGTATGTAGTTTATTGTGGACTTAATTTATACTGACGGGCAAAAATCATATGCGTAATGATATTACAATTTATAAAAGAAAGCAAATTAAATATGTTATGAACACGGAAAATTATGATGAACGAAAAATACCTTCTTGGCATAAAAAGCCAAAAGTAGAATACATAGTTCACTTTGGTATAGGGTGGGCCAATTAAAATTTGAATCGGCTATAAAAAAAAGTACTGATTATTTTTTTTTATTCTGAACTTTGTTATTTATTATAATAATAACTACCATTATTATCCGCCGGTCATAAGATTCAGTCCGCTCATAAGGTTCAAAAATTGTTTTGGGCGTTATGTCACTGGACCAAAAATTCCGGGCACCGGAAATTAGCTTCATAATAAAGGTAAGTGTTTTCATTATGTTTTAAAATGATTCCGGGCAAGTCGTCGCCACGGCTGGCTCGAATAAATTCCAGCCGAGTGGCCCAATTTTCGACCACTTTTTGCAGCATTTGTCAGCTTTGACGCGCCGAATATTCTCTTACAATTCGTCAATCGGGTCGGGCTTATCTGCGAAGAGAAGCGACTTCGCATAACCTTACAAAAAAATAGTCCAGCGGCGTTAAATCGCACGCTACGCCACAGGCCCACGACGCAAGATAATTCGATTGTTTCGTTGGCTGTATGGCATGTAGCGCCATCTTGTTGGAACCAAAGACCGCCCACATCAACACCCTGGAATACAGGCAGGAAAAAGTCAAAAAGTCAATCATGGTTCTATAGCGTTCCCCATTGACTGTATAATTATGGCCAGCTTCATTTTTGAAGAAATATTGTTCCTTCTACCCATAGAGCAAACAGTGACTTTTTGAGGATGTAACGGCGCCCCAACAAAGGCTTGTTGATTTTCATTTCTCCGAATGGGACAATGTTGGTTATTAACCTACCCATTCAACCAAAAGTGAGCTTCATCGCTGAACAAAATTTTCTTGTAAAAATCAGGATCGGTGGCCAACTCGTTTTGGGCCCATTCACCACAATTTCCGGAGTAAGTTTATTCATTATGAAATGGCAAACCAAACGAACTGAAAAATTAGAGACTGATTTTCAAAAATTATTAAAAAGTTATCGGCGAGGTTCAATAAGGTTGGTTATATATCGCTAACAACTTACCTCTCTAAATTTGAGCTAGATGTGATTGATACGTGTCGGAAGGGACCTTTTTATGCTGAATCCTGAAAACACAGAATGATATACAACAAAAACAACAACGGCGTACTATATTACATACTATCAGTATTCCGAGCTGATGCTAAGGGAATGACAAATTAAGTATACATAAAAAACATTTAAAGACATGGATAAATGTTTATAGGTTTGTCCCTTGGCCCAATCCAGTACAATATAAAATTTTCCTCAAGATAGCTTGTGTTAACCTTTATTTTTATTACAACAAGACAATGTAAACAGACGGACGCCCAGGACGCCTCATTGAAGTCGGATAATTCTCAAGCGACTGCTCTAATATAGATGGGTTTTATTTCCTTTCACACGAGATTGCTTTCAAACTAGCTCTAAGTTAAACTAGACTTAACTGCAGTAAACATTAGTTTAAATACAGAAAAAAACTTGTTGGAAATCAGTTGAATCTGCAATGATTCGGTTGGAAAAGAAAAAATTCGGTTGCAAGCACCGAATGTTTGGTATCGTGATGGATATTCGGTTCGAAATTTGATAACTATGATTATCGTACTGTACTCACAACTTATTAATCGGTCATACCAATCACACGCGAAAATTTTATTTGGTGGTCACGACTGGTAGTTGTGGCAACCAATAATATAGCAAACATTTAGTTGTAGTTTCCAATTATTAGTGATGATAACTAAAACTTGATCGTAACCAAAAAACGGGTGGTGTAATGGATTTTTTTTTAAAAATAATATAATTCAATTATTTTTATCACGTAGTGAATATTTGGTTGCAAATACCACAAGATAATAAGTATGATCATCGTACTGTACTAACAACTTATAAATCGGTCATACCAATGAAACGCGAAAATGTTAAATTATTTTTTAAAATAAAATAATTCAATTATTATTGACTTTTAACCAATCGAAAAAACAATTTTGTTATACGAGGGCAGTTCGCCTAGCACATTAAGCGCGGTATAAACAGAAAAAAGTTAAGTGTTTTAGAAACTTCCATCTCTGCTATGAACACATGTTAAATTTTGTTTAGATCTGGCAACTCCTTCATATAGAAACTAATGTTCACAAAAGACGCATCCGCGATTTTTTTACAATGGAAAAATTAGAAATGCGTGGTGTCATTAAATATTTACATAAAAAAGGTTTATCGAAACAAGAAATTCATAATGATATGGTGAATGTGTTAGGTGAAAGTGCTCCTTCATATGCAACAGTAAAAAATTGGGTTGCTAAATTTAAACGTGCCGCGGAAGTGAAAAAAAAAAAAACGTACAAGCATTGAAAATGAACCACGTAGTGGACGTCCAAAAACAGCAACAACAACAGAAATTGTAGCCAAAGTGCATGATATGGTATTAAATCGACGAATAGAAGTGCGTGAAATAGCTAATATCATGGGCATCTCAAATGATCGAGTCCATTTAATTTTGCATGAAGAACTACAGATGAAAAAGCTTTCTGCAGGATGGGTGCCGCACTTGTTAACAGTCGACCAAAAACGCATAAGAATAAACATTTCTCAAGATTGTTTGGATCGTTTTCAGCGAAATAAAATGGATTTTAAGCGTCGTTTCATAACTGTTGATGAGACATGGATCCACCACTATACTCCAGAGACAAAAGAACAATCCAAACAATGGACTGAAGCTGGAGGAAGTGCCCCAAAGAAGGCAAAAACAATTCAACCAGGACTTCAATTTGTGACTTCAAAGGTATTTTATTGATTGGCTATCTGCAAAAGGGTAAAACAATAAATTCAGAGTACTATTGCAACCTTTTAGATCAATTAAATGTACAAATTCGAGAAAAACGTCCTGGCTTACAACACAAAAAAATAATTTTTCATCAAGACAACGCACCAGCGCACAAGAGTGTTTTAACAATGGCTAAAATCAACGAATTAAAGTACGAGTTGCTTGACCACCCACCTTATTCTCCTGATTTAGCTCCCAGTGACATTTACCTGTTCCCAAATCTAAAAAAATTCCTTGCTGGCAAGCGTTTTACCTCAAATGAAGATGCAATTACAGTTGTAAAGCACTATTTTGAAGACCTTGAGGAAAACTATTTTAATCAAGGGATAGAATTGCTAGATAAGCGTTGGACTAAGTGTATTGAAGTTTCAGCAGAAAATATTTTTGAAAAACTAACTATTCTCTTTCATTGATAGGCTAAGAACTTTCCGAACCGCCTTCGTAAGTAAAAATTTTCTATCATCTTTCCCACTTTTTTCTCGTCATGGCCCAGCCTATGAGTTCTCCAAGTACTTCAACTGTGTAAGCAAGCAGTTCTTTGCTTCTGACTGAAAGTTTAACTTTTTTCGTTGAACAAAAATATGGGGGTTTTTAGATAAAAAAATTCTCTTTTTAAGGTTCGGATACTTGGTACGTTGCAGCGATACTACAGTTCTAATTACTGAAAATTACAGAGCAACAACTAACATTCGGTTGTAATAATGGAATACTCGAGATGTATGTAACCTTAAACATTCGGTTGGCAAAAAAAACTGTTGTAGTAACGAATCTGTTCTTTGTGTGCATAATTAATGACCAAAGGTGTAAACAAACACTTAAAATCACTCGGACCAAAGCGACTTTATCGATGAAAGTGTTCCAAATTCTCTTATATGGCAATGTATCACATTCAACCGAGGCATACAAAAAATCTGACTCGATGATTTCTCCCCTGTCTTCTCCACCTCCAAACAACATGATCTGCCTGCCACTAAGACCGATTTACCAACATTGTAATTAAGATGCGAACGATTAACCAACACGAGAGTTATACATTCTAAATTAAACAGAGCTTAACTCGACAAACAAGCGAAGAATCTCACCAATGAAAAAAAAAAACAAACTGCAATCTTATTTTAATGGACTTATTCAAAAACACATTCAATGCAAATTGCAACGAATTCTTAAGTACGAATTCTCACTGCACTACCTCGGCCGTAAAGCAAAGCGCGAACGCTCAAACTCAAATAAGCCAAACACCTCAACACGGTGACAAACCAGACCGCAACGCTTGTGCGCATGCGTAACATCTTCGCCCAGCGAATACTCCACACACTGAACAACAAACATCGAAACAGAAACGAATTGCGAGCATTGAGGCGCATTTACTCTCCGACGCGCTCGATTGAGAAGAAAAAGAAGAGGAAACTAAAGCATCAAGAAGCAAAAGCAATCGGTCGACCAACAACCAACCGAAACGGGGGAGAATACAAAAAAGTGCTCCAAAAATAAATAAATACAGCAACAACTCGTGTCAAGCGTGTTATTTGATGTGTTAAAACGTACGAGTGAACGTCGTCGCTGTCGACACCAAAAAAAAACCGAAAAAGAAGAAAAACTTTAAGTCTGCAGAAGAACTACAATTTTTAGAAAATTTTAAAAATAAAGTGGGTTCCCAACCAATATGATTATGGCAACCAATAGCAACAATGATGGATTATTAGAAACCCCCCTCTAGAAGTGATAATAAACATACTTTAATGAATTAAAGAAAAAAATTGATTACAACCAAATTATTGTGATATTATTGAAAATTAAATTAAAGACCTTTTTTAATTTTGTCTTAGCATTGGTTATTAATTAATTGTAATTGCATTTTAAATTTTAGGTTTAAAAATACCAAATAAATTGCGATTTTTGCTGGTGAATTTTTAAAAGTTTAATTGCCGAGATTTTCAAACTAAAAAATAAAAAAGTTTTTTTTTTTCAAAAATGGTGAGTGTGAAAATAAAAGACAAAAATGTTAATAAAAATAAAAACAATTACAAGTGAACATTAAGCAAAAATATAGAATTGGAAATTCACAAAATGAATTAACTGTAAAACCAAATGTTTTCAAAAAACAAGCTGATGCTCAAAATGAAAGCAATGAAACAAAATAAATTTCAAGAACTTAAAATCCGCCCATGCATTGCTGATTCATGCACGATCGACAATTTTAATGGATAAATATATAAAACACACATTTGTTGTTGGCATTCAATATTTTACAGAACTTAATAAATCTGGAAATAAATCGGTATTGAAATGGAGTAACACAGCAGTGACATAATTTCGCAATCATTCTTAAAAATTACGACGCTTGGAATACAAAAAGTGATATGATTTAGTAGAGGAGGTGAAACAAAAAAAAAATATTCATCGCATCGTTCCTAATACCGACTGGGCAATTTTGAACTGAACAAGTGCTGCAGGCTTTTAGCTTAGCAGCTTCTTGATGTTGAGTGAATCTATTTGTCCATGAAAACAAAAGAACAACGACTCGCATATAAGTCGATCGTCAATGACACTGACCGATTGCCTTTGGTTTTAATGGGTTCATAAATCACAGACCTAATTGCCAATGGTCGGGCAATGCATTGCATTTTTTTGTTGGCTACCAGTTTGATTGATAACAAAGCCATTTAAAATAATTGCTGGATTATTAGGAGTTTTGGATGCTGTGGATAGACTGGTCTTAGTGTACATTTCAGCAGAACAATTTTTTGGGATATTATAAAAGTATGAGCAGCAAGAAATGTAACTTAGAGAATAGCTAATACACACTTACAGAGAAAAAATAGTTTTAAATCGGTTGGAACTACAATGATTCGCTTGTAAAAGAGGAATTTCGGTTGCGATCACCAAATATTTATAAACCGAATAGATATTCGGTTCGAAATACTAAAGGTTGATTAATATGATCATCGCACTGAGCCCACAACTTATTGATCGGTCATACCAATGAAATGCGAAAAAAGAATTTAGTTGCCATGGATGTCGCAACCAATAGTTTGCAAACATTTTGTTGTTGTAACCACTCATTAGTGATGACCATAACCAAAAAACGAGTTGTTTAATGGAATTTTTTTTAAAACTAAAATAATTTCATTATTTTGATTATTTATTGACCTTTTTGGTTTTTCTTAGGATTTCCTAAATGGGCTTTCAAGGTCACATTCAACTTCAGTGCAAATAAAAAATTATTATTTCATTCTTTCAATCCGACGCTTCGTTGGGATTTTTCCAACTTCTTCAGGGATGAGAATTTTATTAAATCTGGCAACCGAGGCAAATAAGGAACAACATTTAGTAAAATTGAAATAATTTACATTATAGAAATAAATAAACTTACATATAATCTTCCGTTAATCTACATTTAATTTGTCTTTAATTTTTAAAACAGTACTGAAAAGCACTAACATAAACCACAAATTAATTAAATTACGAAACATAAAATATCATAGTAATTATTTCTCTAATGGTAGTTATTTTAGATGTACTTTATTACTAAACTATTGCAATGATGTAGTTTGCATTCGTATTGTCCTTGTTTTCACTCTTACTCTACTATGCAAATTGTTCTATCTGAGCAAGATTGGATTTATTGCTTTACATCCGGAGAAAAAATCAGTTGGAATTCGGCCCGATCTACAAAAATTTGTTTGGATTAATCGAATTTCTGTTGCAATAACCAACATTCCATATTATTTATGGTAACATGGTTCGAGATTGCATAGGATGGTTGCTACAACCATATCACAGAATTCACAGCAAATAACCGGGTTATAAGAACCGAATTAAGTTTAAATATTGGTTGCAACAACTGGTGGTTATGGCAACCAACCAATTGTGACGTACATGTTACTTTGGTACCAGTTATTGGTGGTGACAATAGATAAGTTCTTTGTAGTGGCCAAACCCTGTTTAGTTGGCTGTTGTAACATAATATTGGTTATTCCGATAATATTTATTGGTTCTAGTGTCAACAAAACCCTTGTTTACGATGAAAGCATATTTTAAAATACCCAAAAAATTAATAAAAAAAAGTCAGACAGTTTAAGTTTCGTCAATGCTTCCAAACGATACTGCCATATAAAAAACGAACTACTCGTACGAAAAGAAATATTTTTCAGCATTAAGAAACAGACCTAAATGTAATTAAGCGATATTACACAGGCTTGATCAAAACGTTCGCCATAGATACACCTCCGTATTATTAAAACATCTATCCAAAGACGTATTTATTTTACTATTCACTTGACCCATTGCAAGGTGGTAATATTTTTTTAAAAAGTACTAACAATCTATAACAAAAACTAATACATTAACCTTAGGTCCCTTTCCATTTTGCTCTTCACATAAACAAATTCAGGTCCAATAACCATCTTAATCTGTTAGGATCACAGAAATTGGTTTTCTTCAACCGAAAGTGTCAGTTCCCTCTTTTAAAAATTGCTGTGTGCACAATCAACATTTGGTTGTAACGATCGAATACATGGATTGTACGTTCAACCAATAACATTCGGTTGGCAACAAAATTCGGATTTGTTAACGAAATTGTTATCTGTGTGTACGAGTACTTCAAGTTCATCTTTTGTGTAACCAAATTTTTTTTGTCTCTGGCTAAAATTAATTTTTGTTTTCCTTTAAATAAGTGTGGCATGTAGATTTTTAGATCCAAAAATTCTCTTTTGAAGGTTCGGATACTTGGTATATTGCACCGATACTACAGATCCAATAACTAAAAATTACAGAGCACGAACTAACATTCGGTTGCACACTGGTCTAGAATCAATTTTTTTTGGCATAAATTCGAATAATGCCGATAGAGACTTGTAATCTTACCTGTTTGTAAGGTATTCCAATAATATGAAATTTACGAGTTTTTGAGGTGATCGGGCCACGCCCACTCCCGCCCCCAGATGAACTACAAATCTTAGTACGATTAATTTCACAAATTTTCGTATGACCTTTATTGTATGGAAACACTTTAAACAAAATGTTGATAGATATTTATTTGTATATTCAAAATAATGTGAATAAGTTTCATTAGATAACATAGTGTGATTTATTTGCAATAGATGGCGCTTTTCAGGCCATAGACCGCTTTGGGCTAATCAGAAATTGAGCTAAAATAAAAATTTAAATTTTATGAGTTTGCTGGAATTTGCTGGGGAGATCTAAGTTTCCACAAATAATAAACACATCGACGAATACTTTAACGTTTAAACTTCCGTGCAAGTTCATGCCCAGACCCAACTTTCCAACTACCAAACATATAGGTTATGTTGAATAATAAAAACATAATAACATAACACTCAAGACTAACGACAAGGACACAACAAAAATTAAATTTTAAATAATGTATGTAAACTACTTACCTTGATCTTCAATTTCCATTGCACAACTTTTTTATACTTTCCTTTTTAAATTTTTACTGTTAATATAATTGTTACACTGTTTTGACTTCGAAGTAATAACACGTGCTAAAACATTCAACTTTCAATGCTTGCCAAACTTGCAGTGTTGCCAATAACTTTTTTTTATTTATTATCGATGATTGCTTGGAATGTTGCCATTGAGAAAATATGTAAACTTTTTACAATTTCTTAATTTTTTGGTTTCGAATTTATGCCAAAAAAAATTGATTTGGGACCACAGTGGGTTGTAGTGATGGAATATTCGAGGCGCATGTAACCTCAATAAATCGGTTGGCAAACAAAATTCGGTTGTGTTAACGAATCTGTTCTCTGTTTGCAAGACCTAATTGTAAACATCAACTTAGACAAGAAAAAAAGGCCACTGATGTGGCTTTACGTGGCCGACTACCCTACACCACTCTGCTTATTAGAAGATTCCGCGCCTATGCCTGGAGATTGATTAAGGTCGGACATAATATATTACTTCTAGAATGGGAGAGACATAAGAGGTGGTCCAACTAAAACGCACGACGTTTTTTGTAAATAAAACAGAAAGTTTTTAGATTATTATCTTTAATTTTCTTTTAATAATAATAGAAAGTTATATGACAAATGTCTGTGAAACAATATGGAGGTCAAATTCTCCCCAGTGGCATACCTTTATCCGATGGTCCATATTTTTTATGACTAAGACATACTCGAGGTTCAATGTCGTTAATGTGCCGAATTATGTCATCCTTTAGCTCTTAAATTGTTCTTGGCTTTTTGACGCTCACGTTTTCTTTGAAAAATCCCCAAAAGAAAGAAGTCCAAAGGTGTCAAATCACATGATCGTGGCGGCCAATTAACATCGCCACGGCGCACAGTGTTCCGTGCCCATACTAGCATTGGACAGAATACAATGAAACTTCATTTCGAAATGGATTATGATACGCTAATTTCAGAAATTTATATATGCTTTATTTGAGTTATTGAATCTGCTCCAAAGGAGCCTAACAATAAGAATACGAATCTTAAGTATAATTCAATAATGAATCCAAGTACGGATTTCTTGTTATGTGGATATCTGCTAATTGGCAGGAATTTAAATTAATTTGGTCAAAATAGTATATAACTTGTATGGATCACATGTCTGAGAATTTTAAACTTGGTTTGGCTCAGTCATTTACAGAGTGTTCGCGATATTATGTAGAGTGAAGAACTCTAGTTATGTATGTATAACGGATAACTCTAGAATAGCAGAGTGGGCGACGTAATTTAGGTATTGTAGGTTTTTCGTGTTGACTGTTTTAAGGATCACGTATGAGAGCATTTAAGCCACGTGAATAAAGGATTCTACACAGTCTTTTTTGAGTGTTCAGAAATGTTATCGGTTTTTATGTAACATTCGCGGTTTTCTTGTATGAAATTTTTTTATTGGTTTTTACTGAATCATTTGGCTCTCAGAACATTTCGCTGACATCCTAAATTTGAGAAATTTTAAATTTTTGGAAAAAACAGCAACAAATTTAATTGTGCAAAAAATGTTCTCCGAATTTTTTTGTGTTTTGCTTTTTGTATCAAAAATGGATAATTGTTCAAATAAAAAATTCAATCGTAACAAAATCGGCGAAGATTGTGTTTTTCTAATAGACGAAAGTCTAAACTAATTTATTGTGCATAAAAATTTAATTTTATGTTGTTTTTTTACCATCAAAAATTGAAAATTCTTCACATATTCATCTAAAAAAATTAAATATTTAAAAATTAATCAAAAATAATAAAAAATAATATTTTTAAGATTAAAAAAAAAATAAAAACTTGGCTTTTTTTTAAAAAATAATAAGCCAATTCGATTCCGTCTAAAAATGAGCCTTTGACAAATATTTTCGTTCAACTAATCAGGAACGAAATTACTTTATTAATTAATTCTGGATACAAATAGCTCACTTTTAATGGCTCTGGAGCCCAAAAAAAATATTTCTATGAAGAAGGTCAGTTTTCTGATTTTTGTCAATGAGACGGACCGATGTGCAACCTGAGGTGAAAAAGAGCTATTGTTTCGTTGGCTGTGTGGCAATAACCTGTTGGAACCACATATCGTCCAGGTCCATATCCGCAATTTTCATATCCTTATTCACGGTAACTGCTTGGCCGAACTCAGTTTCGAAGAGGTTTTTGGTCCGATGACGCCGCCAGCACATAAACCGCACCAAACCAAAGTTACTCTTTCTGGAGGCATCGGCTTTTTAACAATCACTCGTGGATTTCGGTTTTACCAAAAAATTAAAATTTTTATGAAACCGGTTTTCATTTTTGAAATTCTTCAAAAACCGATTAAACCAGGTTTTGTGCATAAATTTAAGGTTTTTACAATTGTAGATAAATAATGAATATTCGACCTTTTCTATCTATAAGATAAACTAATTAAATATTCAAAATGTGTTTATGTCGGAAAACATTTTGGGGTTATTACAAGTATATTAGAGTGCCTCAAAAAAAGTTGCGATTCTAGGAATAGGGTTTGACATGATTTAGAGCAATTCCTTAA
Organism: Hydrotaea diabolus; assembly: GCA_963513945.1. Classification (NCBI taxonomy): domain Eukaryota; kingdom Metazoa; phylum Arthropoda; class Insecta; order Diptera; family Muscidae; genus Hydrotaea; species Hydrotaea diabolus. The sequence continues at coordinate 134,520,108 of OY740719.1, forward strand.
TTATTTTGGATCTAACTGTCGGCGTTCGCGAGCAGGACCAGTTTTAAAACATCATTATAAATTGTGTAAATGTTTTTAAAAAAGGTTAAACTGTTCCACTAAATTACAACTACAGGCAAATCCCGGTACAACGAATACTCGGTTTAACGAAAACCCGATATAACGTACGACCAAAATTTTAACATTAAGGCCCATTTAGTCTCGACGGTTGACGGTAGATTCTGCAACCTGCAGAAGTCTACCGTCGTCAACCGTCAAACTGTAGTTATCTCCCTCTAACACATGCAAAATGCAACCCTCAACTGAAATAGCTGATTGCCTACCGTCAACCGTCCACCGTCAACCGTCGAGACTAAATGGGCCTTTAAGTACCTTATATTACGAACGACTTAAAATTTTTATACTCGATATAACGAACGGTTGAAAAAAACGTGAAAGGAATAGGCAGAATTAAAACAGAAAGAAAAACTCGCAAGCGTCGTTGCAATACCGTTAGTTTTCATTGCATACATACTCATTTTTTGATGCATACACACACAACGATCGCGAATTTGTTATTTCAGTTTTAACAACGTGTCGAGAGAGTGCAGTCAATCATGGGCAAAAGAAACAGAATTTCCTTAAGTCAAAAAATTAAAATTTTAGATGAATGTAAAAAGGGAACAAGTCTTTCTGCGATTTCGATGAAATATGGAATTCCGAAGTCATCAATATGCACATTAAAAAAAATGCGAAGTGAAATTGTCTCGAATTTAGAAGAAACTAACAATGGTTCAAAAAATCGTCGATCTCTTAAAAAAGGTGAATATCCACGTATGAAAAAGAAGCTATACGAGTGGTTTCTAAAACAAAGGAAAAAATATGTTGCAGTAAACGGAACAGCAATAAAATCAAAAGCCATAGAATTACAAAGGAAGCTACATGAAGGGGATTTTAATGCAAGTGATGGTTGGTTGAATAGATTCAGAATCTGGTGAAAAGTTGTCATCAAGAGAAGACTTGGTGTTATTAACGATAACATGTTAGCACACGAAGCTATTTTTAATGCCGATGAAACGGCTCTCTATTGGAAGATGCTTCCGGACAAAACATTTGTTCACGCAGGAGAAGCTACTGCACCCGGAAGAAAATTATCTAAGGAAAGGGTAGCAGTACTTTTTTGCGCAAACTCTTCAGGGACAAAGAAAATTAAACCTCTTCTCATTGGAAAAGCGAAAAAACCGCGCTCATTTCGGAATAAAGTTTTGCCTATACATTACCTTCATTCAAAAAGCGCGTGGATGAATTGTGGCATCTTTAAAGTGTGGTTCTTTCAAATGTTCATACCCGAGGTTAGTAATTTTGTGAATCGATGATCATAAAGAACTTTTGTTTATTGCTGACATTATTCCTTAGGTTAAATCATTTTTAGAAGCTAATAATCTGCCAATGAAGGCATTATTAATTCTTGACAACGCTCCCAGTCACCCATGTGCAGAAGAGCTCATGAAACCCACGAAAGATGGTAAAATCTGGACAATTTATATGCCACCAAATGTAACGCCTCTTATCCAGCCCATGGATCAAAATGCAATTCGCTTAGTTAAAATGCAATACAGAAGTAGCCTTCTTTCAAAAATTGTGTTATCTGAATCAGATAACATTGTGGAGTTTCTAAAATGTCATAATCTCTATGAGGCTGCATCCATGATTGTTCTGTTTAAAAAACAATAAAAACATGTTAAAAAAACTTCGCGATATAACGAATTATTCGGTATAACGAATGGCCCTGACAATATATCGTTCGTTATACCGGGATTTGCCTGTATTATCATTTCACTATAGATCGTCTAAAATAAAATCAGAATATCTTCAAGATAAACTGAACCTTTTCGTCCTTTTTTTTTAAAAAAAAATAATTTTTTTAATAAAATTTAATGAAGAAGTTAATTTTAGAATAAAAACAAAAATCGACTCAGTTGGGCGATTAATAAAACAAAACTTTTGCTTACCTTATTTTTTTTAAATAACCTACAAAATATGATCGATAAATATTTTTTTATCACATCTGCACCCAAGACTTCTTTGAGGTATTTTGTGTCACATTAACCTTAAGTGGCCGGAAATATTTTGGTTTGAAATGTTACTTCACTTCACTTAAATAATGTTTAATAACACTAGTTTACAAACATTTTGGTCCAGAGTTCTAAATATTTTTTTCTTATAGATTTTGGCCTCCCAAACACAAAATTTAATGAAATTTTCTTCTGATTAATTTTCAAGATGTAATTTTGGGAATTTTTTTACGGTTTCATTATCAGATGTCTTAGCTTTTAGGACCATAACTCCCAAACGCTACCGATTTGATCAAGAGTGTTCTTAAATGAAAGGAAATTAGCTTTTATACAAGGTATTAAAATCAGTTCACTAGTTTTGACATTAGAGGCATTTCAAATTTAAAAAAATTAATGTTTTGTGTCAAAATCACGATTTTAAATAGAAAAAGTTTATAAAAAAAATATTTTAAAATTCATTTTCGTGTTGAGGAGGCCAAAGTCAATAGGAAAAAACATATTAAAAACTCTGGACTAGAAAAAAAATCATTATTTGTAAACTAGTGTAACCAGCTTTATCCTAAAATTTTGTGACACTTACCAAAAAACTTTTCGAAATTCGAAAGTAAAATAAAGTGTGAAAAAGACTGCTCATAATTCAAATAGCAGAATAAATATTTTGAATCGATAAATATAAAAATTAAATAGAAAAATTTTATTATTTCGGCCAGATAACCAAATACATAAAATTTAACCACAAGTTGGTACAGTAAACTAATGCTCGTGGTAATGACAACCGAATTTAAAGAGTTCTTATAGAAAATAATCTGCAACAACCACCAATACATGTACAAATTCAGTTCCAATAATCATCCTAATTAGTTAGTGTGACCTATACTTTGTGTCTTTAAACGATACCGTCAGTTCCCACTGCGGAAAATTCATTCGGTTGTGACAACTTACTATTTTTCCGCATTTCATGGCCGATATATTTCATGGTATGGCCGATATATTTCATCTTTTTCCTCATCTTGAGGGATGTCGAACTGAATACTCATTACTGTTGAAAACATTCGATGTTGGCATCTGCAATTATTCCTTTGCAATGAAATTTCTGTAGTCTCAGCCGATTTCCAACTAATTTTTTCTCAATGTGTACAACTCATTCTGCGAGTTGTTCTTGTTCCAAAATATAAATCGCATATGCGATAAATATAAAAATTAAATAGAAAAATTTTATTATTTCGGCCAGATAACCAAATACATAAAATTTAACCATCAGTTGGTCCAGTAAACAAATGCTCGTGGCAATGACAACCGAATTTAAAGAGTTCTTATAGTAAATAATCTACAACAACCACCAATACACGTACAAATTCAGTTCCAATATTCATCCTAATTAGTTAGTGGGACCTATACTTTGTGCCTTTAAACGATACTGTCAGTTCCCACTGCGGAAAATTGCCATGTACCCAATCATCATTCGGTTGTGACAACTTACTATTTTTCCGCATTTCATTGGTATGACCGATATATTTCATCTTTTTCCTCCTCTTGAGGGATGTCGAACTGAATACTCATTACTGTTGAAAACATTCGATGTTGGCATCCGCAATTATTCTTTTGCAATGAAATTTCTGTAGCCTCAACCGATTTCCAACTAATTTTTTCTCAATGTGTACAAATCATTCTGCGAGTTGTTCTTGTTCCAAAATATAAATCGCATATGCTGCACTTTCAAAATATTTCTGTGCTAACTGTGAACACCAGTAACTATGACATCGCTACGAAATAATTGGTTAAACTCGCTCAACCTATATTTAGTTTCAATGTCGCATTGTCCGAATGCCACATGCAAGTCTCGACATAAATAGAAACGTACGCAAACTCATTGGTCCATATTTATTGTCGTTCTCTAAGGAGGCGTATAAATTAAAATTGTTTGGGTTTCTCTTCGTTAAATGTCAAAGAGTGCTGGTACGGGAATGCAAATAAGTTCGTATGCTAAACGTTTGGTTTTGAACGCCTGGTGCTAAGACACCTCTTAGCCAATTCTAGTGGGGAATAAACAAATAAGAGGGGAATTTTCGATAGAAGAAACATGAATTCGCTAATTCTAGTGGGGAATAAACAAATAAGAGTAGAATTTTTGATACAAGAAACATGAATTAATAATTTGCTTTCCGGCGGATTTATTGTTGGCAAATTTATGATGAAAACAAAAATCAATTAATCTCTTTTTCACACTTAATACTTTTGACAGATATTACCGATTGGATTATAATAAACTGTGCTAATTAAAATGGAAATTTTGGTGAACAATGTCTCATAATTTTAAAAAAGAACGGGTTATAGTTAATCTGCGTCATGTTTCACGTTCTTCTTTTTAAGCTATTCATAATAATTAAATTAAGTTTAAAGTTATGCAATACAAATTACAGTGATGGGGGTAAAATTCTTTCTGTCAAATTTGATAGCCATGACTACCGTGTGGTATGGACTATTATAAGTAAGATTAAGCACACATGTATTGCCGCTGTCTCTTATTAGGCCTGATTTATTGAACAAGCGAAAAAATCCGCTGAAAATCTCTCGAAGAGATTAATTTTAATTCGTTGTCGAAAATCCCAAATTTTTTTAAACATTAAAAATATTTTAGTTATCCGAATCTAAAACAGTTTGTTTTAACAATTTTTTGGTTGATACTGAAGAAGAAACAACAAAAGGTCTCGAACCAGAATAAAAACTGTGCAAGTTAAGACATAAGGATTGATACGCCCTAATGTGCAACGCACACTTTTTGCTTTTGCATTTATGGTTTTCAACGAAAGCCCATGCAAAACGGAATTGCTGGAAGTGATATTGCACTATGAAGTTTGCTTTACGCACAGTTCGAAGATTATACACAAAGGGGAATTCTCATTAATTCAAATGAGACTGTCGAATAAGTCATTTGATTTGTAGCCGAAGTAATTGTTGGCAACGACTGCTGAAGAAAAGCCTTGGCGGGTTTAGAAACCGCTGTATAGTCGCCTGGCAACCGTAGCCAATACATTTCACCATTTTTTTTGGTTGATTCTGAAAAAGAAATAAAAAAAGGTCTGGAACCAGAATAAAAACTGTTCAAAATTTTAAATTTATAAAACATTTCAACCCCGCCATTCCTCTTTTTGGGTTGTTTTTTTAACAATACGAGGGCGGTTCGGAAAGTTCTTACCCTATCAATGAAAAAGAATATTTAGTTTTTCAAAAATATTTTTATTTTTCAATATAATCTCCTGAAACTTCAATACACTTAGTCCAACGCTTATCTAGCAATTCTATCCCTTGATTAAAATAGTTTTCCTCAAGGTCTTCAAAATAGTGGTTTACAACTGTAATCGCATCTTCATTTGAGGTAAAACGCTTGCCAGCAAGGAATTTTTTTAGATTTGGGAACAGGTAAAAGTCACTGGGAGCTAAATCAGGAGAATAAGGTGGGTGGTCAAGCAACTCGTACTTTAATTCGTTGATTTTAGCCATTGTTAAAACACTCTTGTGCGCTGGTGCGTTGTTTTGATGAACATTTTTTTTTGTTGTAAGCCAGGACGTTTTTCTCGAATTTGTACATTTAATTGGTCTAAAAGGTTGCAATAGTACTCTGAATTTATTGTTTTACCCTTTTGCAGATAGTCAATCAATAAAATACCTTTGAAGTCCCAAAAAACCGTTGCCATAACCTTACCAGCCGATTGAATTGTTTTTGCCTTCTTTGGGGCACTTCCTCCAGCTTCAGTCCATTGTTTGGATTGTTCTTTTGTCTCTGGAGTATAGTGGTGGATCCATGTCTCATCAACAGTTATGAAACGACGCTTAAAATCCATTTTATTTCGCTGAAAACAAACAAGCTTGGTCGACTGTTAACAAGTGCGGCACCACATCTTGCAGAGGCTTTTTCATCTGTAGTTCTTTATGCAAAATTAAATGGACTCGATCATTTGAGATGCCCATGATATTAGCTATTTCGCTCACTTTTATTCGTCGATCATTTAATACCATATCATGCACTTTGGCTACAATTTCTGTTGTTGTTGCTGTTTTTGGACGTCCACTACGTGGTTCATCTTCAATGCTTGTACGACCACGTTTAAATTCAGCAACCCAATTTTTTACTATTGCATATGAAGGAGCACTTTCACCTAACACATTCACCATATCATTATGAATTTCTTGTCCCGATAAACCTTTTTTATGAAAATATTTAATGACACCACGCATTTCTAATTTTTCCATTGTAAAAAAATCGCGGATGCGTCTTTTGTGAACACCTGTTTCTATATGAAGGAGTTGCCAGATCGACACAAAATTTAACATGTGTTCATAGCAGAGATGGAAGTTTCCAAAACACCTAACTTTTTTCTGTTTATACCGCGCTTTTTGTGCTAGGCTAAGAAGTTTCCGAACCGCCCTCGTATGTTAGAAAAAAGCCAATAAATGCTGCTATAAGGGGGAGTTAAAGGGTTAATATGTTCTAGTTGACATGCAATTATCCGCAAAGCTGCCGCACATACCCTACACCACAGATGTAAAGAAAACATAGTTTAATATACCGATATGCTGCAAGAACAGGCGAGAGCTGGAAAAGTTTAACCGCCTCTAAAATGAAATTCCGATGTGATCCATCAAAACGCCGGCACACGTTTATTTTTTGGTCTCCTCTTTCAGAATCCCATGTCAGAACGCCGTAATTTTAGAAAAAGTTTGAAATTGTTGAACAGTGTAATTTGAATGAATAGAAAACGTTAAAGGTTTTTGAAAACGATTTAAACTTATCGCCTTAGCGATGTTTTAAGCGGTTTCTTTAGCTTTTTTAAAAACGCCTTTTAGCCGATCTAATTGGGATCTTCGTTTTATCGAAGGCTCACGACTGAATGCTGTTTACTAAAACTAAAGGGTGGTTTAATTTAAAGGGCCGATGTTGATGTATAGCACAAATTATTTAGAAAATTATTCTCATTTGTTTTTATTATGAATATTAGTATGGTTCAATTATGTACGGAACAAAATATCGGCCAAATGTCCGCCGCGACCTCGGCGGCACACCTCCATCCGATGGTCCATATTTTCGATGACGTTGAGGCACAATAAAGGTTTTATGCCGTTAATGTGCCGACTTATCTCATCCTTTAGCTCTGGAATTGTTGCTGGCTTATCGACGTACACCTTTTCTTTTAAATAACCTCAAAGAAAGAAGTCCAACGGTGTCAAATCACATGATCTTGGCGGCCAATTACTATTGCCACGACGTGTGATAACAAGGCCATTGAATTTGTCGCGCACAAGAGCCTTTGTTTCGTTAGCTGTGAGACAAGTAGCACCGTCCTGTTGAAACCACATATCGTCCACATCCATATCTATCTCACGATAGCGACCACCATTCACAGTAACTGTCTGACCGGCCTCATTTTGGAAAAAATACGGCCCGCCAGCCCATAAACCGCACCAAACAGTCACTCTTTGTGGGTGCATTGTTTTTTCGACAATCAATCTTGGATTATCATTCGCCCAAATGCGGTAATTCTGTTTATTGACGAATCCACTGAGGTGAAAATGTGCTTCATCACTGAAGATGATTTTCTTCGAAAATTTATCATCCACTGTTACCCGAAGCCTGAATAACTTTAACGCGTTGCTCGCTTGTGTATCTTGCCAAGTTAGTCTGAAATTAAGAAATATCAAATGAAATGCAGAAAAAAACATGGCGTTTAGGTGTGGTTCACATTCAACATCGGCCCTTAAAATACACTTTTGCATGCGCACAAACCAATTTTCGAAGCATTCTTTCCACTCCGTTGAGACACCTCCAAAACATGATGTTTGAACGCTTCAACAGCTGCTTCGGGCGATGAAAAACTTTGACCACGCATTTTTTCTTGATGCTTGGGAATAAGAAGAAGTCATTGGGTGCTGTACGGTGGATGCCCATCAGTTCGACATCTTGAGTGGTCAAATAGCTCATCGTTTCAGCTAATGTGTGAGAGCTCACATTGTCGTGATGCAAAATGATCCGTCTTCTCTTATTAACTTTCCTCATTTCTTCGAATACTGTTGGCAAATAGATGGTTGTATACCACTCAGAATTGACCGTCCTACGTTCCACTAAAGGCACTGTGGCAACATGGCCGGTTATACCGAAAAAACGCAATAATTTGCTTCGATGTAATTCTTCCACGAACAACTTTTGTTGGATTTGGCTCGTCTTGATAGACCCATACGGTAGATCCATGATTCGTCACCTGTGACAATGTTATACACAGCCTTTGAGCTAGTAGAGTTATACTTTTTCAACATCTCTTTGCACCAATCCATACTAGCTTTTTTTTGAGCATTCGTCAAATGATGTGGGATCCAACGAGAATAAAATTTTTCACGGCCAAATGAACATGCAATGTCTTATTAATGTTTGCCATACTAATGCCAAAGGATGCCTTAATCTCACGGTATATCACATGTCGGTCTTGCTTAATCAGTTCACGCACAGCATCGATGGTTTCTGGCAAAGTGACCGAAGTTGGACGTCCTTCACGAAATTAATCATGGAGCGAACGGCGTCCGAGACTGAACACTTCATACCAGCGATTAACAGTGGTTTTTGATGTTGCTTCATCGCCAAAAGTCGAAACAAGTTGATTTAAACACTATTGTCTCGCTAACCCACGCCAAAAATCGTCGCACGACAAATGTTCACGGGATAATTCCATTTATTGACTGAGATGAATTTCTCAACACACTGTAAACAAAACAATTCGCCCTCAAATGACAAAAAGTTCTGAGTGAAGTTATGCTAAAAAAATCTTGAATTTTTCAAAACCGAATGTGAAAACCGTCATTCCGGCATTTATGTCCAAACCTGACAGTCGGTTTCTTAAAAATACCAGAATGTCGGTTAATGGCGGTTATTTTCTTTTGAAAAAAACTGGACATTCGTTTTTTTCAAAACACGGTTGTCGGTTTTCGGAAATCCCCTGGTTTTTGGACACTCTAAATCCATCCAGCGGTGACGGGTATAATAAACCAAGTACCAGTCAGTATGTATCCTTCTTTGATGATAACGATTATATGGATAATGGGAGTCCTGTGGAAACGTTTTTGCTAAGAGTTTTACAAACAAGGTCGTAATACCCATGTTGTTGTTGGAACCACAATATATTTTGTTTTGAAATCCGGTTCGTCTGCAGGGATTCTGCATCGATAACCAGGTAAAGGAAAAGCGCCATTTGAACTGGATGAGTTCAAAAAGACCTGGGGTTCAGCTGATCGGGCTTGACCGGACAATTGAAGAGACAAACATCCGAAACGATAGTTTCAGGCTTGGCCGAATAATTGAAGAGTTGCAGCACGTCATGTGGTCCCTGAAGGCAGGCGGTACAAACATCCGAAACGGTAGTTTCGGGCTTGGCCTTATAATTGAACAGTTGCAGCACGTCATGTGGTCCCTGATGGCAGGCGGTACAAACATCCGAAACGGTAGTATCAATTCGCGCCCGATACAACATCCAGAACTCAGCTGAGCCAGAACCACGCGCTTCTGCCGAGGCAGCGTCTTCTTCTCTGGTGAAATCTCCCAGAGATGTGACTTTAATAGTGTGAATGTCCTTCAGACCTGCCTGGTAGTTTCAATGATCTAAAGGATTTCTCTTGTACCGCTGGACCTTTCTCTCTCTACAGCATGAAGATCGTAGCTGATCAGCCTAGGCGGGGGCATCCTGTTCATGAGATGGTGGTTGGGATGACTACTACAAAGACACCTAAGCAGATACTGCTTAGACAAAATAGATTGTGTCTGGAAGTAGGGACCTTCGTCTCCTCATGTAGGTAATCCTTAGAAGACATAAGGAGACAGCCTGTTGATGTTCTCAGGGCGGCATTCTGGCAAGTCCGAATTTTATTTTACTGCTTCGTACTCACGTTCGCCGATCACACCGTCGCGGCGTAGTTCGATACTGACCGTCCTATCGCTTTTCAAAAGATCAACAAGGTTTCTTTGTCGGCTCCCCAAGTCCTGGCGACTTCTTACTTAAGGACTTTGTTCCTCATTTTAAGCTTATCGCAGATAGCTGTAGAAAGCGCAAAAGGCTGTCCAATGTGAACCCCAGGATTTTGGGGATGTTGTTAGTGGGTGTGTTGACGTAATCGACTTTCACATAAAGTGACAATCGCACTTCTGCGTGAATATCGATGATATGTTTTCATTGTTCTCAATTTTTCTGCTGAATAGTTAGATTCTGACAACAAATTCTACGCTGAATAACAAAAGAAACCAAACTAGACATGCATTAATCGAATACATCACAGCTTAATTTTTTTCACAACTAAATTTCACATTCATTTCCACGTTTCCACAAAGATCTGTAAATACTACAATACTGGACAATAATCATTAAAATCATAATCATTCGCCGGACCACAAAGCACAAACATTCTGTGACAAATTCCAATTAAATTTTGCTATTTTTAAAAATTAATAAAAATTTTAATTCGTTAAATTTAACCAAACGAAAAATGCCCTTAAGATTTTGAACAATTTAATTTGATAAATAATTCATAGAAGCAACATTCACATTAATCATGTCAAGATTGCTTAAATTATCTCCTTACCCCCACCAACCCCCCAGGTATACCTGAAAATGAAATTCCTGTTGCTTTTTCATGTTTGCTAATAAAGTTCGGTTCTTAAGTCTTTTGTTTGCTAGTGTCACAACAGAGCTCACTTGGATTATCTTCTTTAATTAAACTGAAAGTCAATTTCCTGCTGCGACAACTCGAAAATGTGTGCGAACTAAAACTAACAGCAAATACGAATTTTTCAAAAGACAGAGGCGAGTTATCTTAATCTAAGAAACCACTTCACCTACACATTGCGCTTAATTTGTTATTAATAATTGCCAATCATCTGCATTTCGGTCTAAAAGAAAACAGCCATTAAAACAAGTCATTAAAACCCCGTTGAATTATTTTTGGACATATTTTCTTTATGTTTTGGCCGAACTCCATTAAAATGTCGTGCTAAACACGGCAATGATCTGCAAGAAGAACCATTGTTGAGAAATTCCCAGACACTGTAGGATTTAAAAGCTCTATTTTCTTAAAAAAAGGCAGAATGATGTATCCAGACAAGTATTTGCAGTGCGGTGACAAATCTTAGAACTATCGCAAATGGCAACAATTGGAGTTGTTGTGAAATCGCTTCGGATTTTAGATGATATCTGTGATGGGCTAATTAAATACTGGTGCTCACTCCGCTACTAAAAATGCAATTGTGCTTAATCGTTAGAAATCTAATCAACGGATAACAGATGACTTGGCATTGAAATGATCTGGAATGTGTTTGTTTTGCTGTTGAAATGTTGCCATTTTCAATGAGTCGAAAACAGGTGAACGTAGATCAAGCCAAGTTCTGAGACCATATTTAGTAGGAATATTGGCAACTTCAACAATTTTGCCAGCAGTGTGGGTGTTGTAAATATTTTGTTTTCATTCGTAACGGGGGAAGATCTGGTGTTGAGACACTGTGTGTCTAGCAGTGCAAGTGAGTGAATTAAACGCATATGGGATTTATATGATCATTCAATGGATTGTTGATATTTTAAAGTATCGAAATGGTAATCATTGTTTTCGCAGATACATTTTTTGTTAAATGTTTTTTTTATTAATATCAATTGCCACAGTAAAGCTGGCTGATTGTGTTTCCTTTGTCTTAGACTGAGATCGATTAAATGTTTGAAATGTTTTCTAAACAAGTTGCAGGAATTTAAAAAAAACAACTCTCGTATAGATGAATTTGAAATCGTTTAAATTGTTTCTTGCCAGTGGAGGCAAATAAACCTATTAAACAATTTGATAGACGGAAGCTTTAGTAATTAACTTCTCTTTGTTTCATAGTCAAAAGAATCCATAGACCTTATTTACATTTAGTCTTAATGTTTAGCTCGTTTGTTTTACGAGGGTTGCTATTTATCGGGTCCGGCAATAAAAACACAATAATTTTTAATTGGAAATGGTTTTATTGTTTTTCAGAATATTCTCCTTCTAAGATCAGTACACTTTTGCATGCTCACAAACCAATTTTCGAAGCACTTTATCCACTCCGATTGAGACAGCTCCAAAAAATGATTTTTAAACGCTTCAACAGCTGCTTCGGGCGATGATAAACGTTGACCACGCATTTTATCTTGATGCTTGGAAATAAGAAGAAGTCAGTGGGTGCCAAATCAGGGCTGTATGGTGGATGGCCCAACAATTCGACATCTTGAGTGGTCAAATAGCTTATCGTTTCAGCTGATGTGTGAGAGCTCGCATTGTCGTAATGCAAAATGATCCGTCTTCTCTTATTATCTTTGCTCATTTCTTAGAACACTGTTGGCAAACAGATGATTGTATGCCACTGCGAATTGACCATCCTACGTTCTACTAAAGGCACTGTGGCAATATTGCCGTTTATATTGAAAAAACCGCAATCATTTGCTTCGATGTACTTCTTCCACAAACAACTTTTGTTGGATTTGGCTCCCCTTTAAAGACCCATTCGGTCGATTGCTGCTTTGTTTCGGGTTCATATGCATAGATCCATGATTCGTTACCTGTGACAATGTTGTACACTGCCTTTAAGCTACCGCAGTTATACTTTTTCAACATCTTTTTGCACAAATCCATACGAGTTTTTTTTAATCATGCGTCAAATTATGTGGGATCCAAAGAGAATAAATTTTTTTTCAAGGCGAGATGTCTAAGGACGCCTCAATCTCACGGTATGTGACATGTCGGTCTTGCTTTATCAGTTCTTGCACAGCATCGATGGTTTCTGGCAAGGGGATCGAAGTTGGACGTCCTTCACGAAATTCATCCTGGAGCGAACGGCGTCCGAGACTGAACTCTTGGTAGCAGCGATTAACAGTGGTTTTTGATGGTGCTTAATCTCCAAAAGTCGAAACAAGTTGATGTAAATACTCTTGTCTCGATAACCCACGCTAAAACCCGTAAAACAATCATCGCACGAAAATGTTCACGGGATAATTGCACTGTAAAAAAACAATTCGCCCTCAAATTACAAAACGTTCGGAGTGAAGTAAGGCTAAAAAATGTCAAAGTTTCCAATTGAAGTTCCAGTTTGCATCTGGAAACAGTGGTATTGTCAGGACCCGAAATATTAATAGCAACCCTCGTATTTCGGTCTTTCGCTTTTACACATTGAACAGGGATTAACCAGCTCAAGACCTCTTGTATCTATATTTGAATTGAAGACAAGTTTCTGAGTCAAATGAGATTTAAGATTAAAGGTGAAATAATTCAAATTCACGAATTATAGAAGTCAGTGTTAATAAAATCTGCCAATCTTAACACGTAAAAACGTCATTAAGTCGGCCAGGCCAAACCTTACCTATCCTCCACAGCTATTAAAGCGCAAAAACAAAACAAAGAATGGCCGGTTTTTAGTCCCTTTCGTACTTCCCAGTCTCATTCAAAATGAATCTATATTTGGATTCGTAGCTTTTGACTACCCATACGTCCATATTGACTACAGATCGGCCTATTTGACCATGCGGAACTTTTTTTTCTGCCTTATACTCTAAAACGTCCAGCAACGTCCACTGGTTCAGAACTTAGCAATTTTACCCTAGTAACCTCTGACCACCAATCCGAAAATTTTCAAACCGCTGCCATTACGCGCCCTTTCATTTTCGGGCATGGTTGTAGGTGCACATATTTTCAGCTCGTTTGTTTTACGAGGGTTGCTATTTATCGGGTCCGGCAATAAAAACACAATAATTTATAATCGGAAATGGTTTTATTGTTTTTCAGAATATTCTCCTTTTAGATCAAATCAATCCTTTAATCAAATCAATTCCCGAAACACTTTTTCCACTCCGATTGAAAATCATTTTTGAACTGTTGAAGCAACAGTGCTTCGGGCGATGAAAAACGTTGACCACGCATTTTATCTGGAAATGAGCCAAGGAATACGCTGCTGTCGTGAATGAATCACCCTGTCCCTTAAAGAGACTGTAGTCTCTTTTAGGGAAACTCTTTCGCCATTGACAGATTTTGCCCATTTACACCCAAACCCGGCTTATGACCATAGGCCGTCATCATTTTCAGAATCCTGGGTTGATTCGTTTAACTGTTATCTTGTTTTCAACAGACACACGGACGGACAAACAGGACTAGATCGTCTTAGAACTTTATGACGATTTATAATATAGGGTGATCCATCTAGGGGTATTTTTTCAGAACAAAAAAAAAATACAAAAATTGTAAATCAAGTGTGGAATCGCTATTGCTCATTCGAAAGGACATGTGATGCCATTAATTTTTTGAATATAATGTCCTTCAAATATTGGCCACAACTACGCCTCAGGGGGTCCATTCTGAGGGTCCGATTTTGGATGACTCGTTCGAGCATTTCAACCGCTATGGCGTTAATGATACGCGTAATGTTGGCTTTCAAAACCTGAATCGTAGCTGGTTTGTCAGCATACACTTGGGACTTTACGTAACCTCAAAGAAACATGTCTGAAGGTGTGATATCACTCGATCTAGGCGGCCAACTCACCTGTCCAAAGCGTGAAATTAGCTGCTTTAAAAAATTACCTCTCAATAGATCCATTGTTTGAGCAGCTGTATGGAAAGTGGCACCGTCCTGTTGAAACCAAGTGTCGCCAAGATCACAGGCTTCAATTTCAGGTAGCAAAAAGTCCGATTACATTGCGCGATAGCGATAACGAGCACCATTCACGGTCACGTTTCGGCGATCATCGTTTTTGAAAAAAATATGGACCGAAGATTCCACCATCCCATAAACCGCACAAAGCGGTGGTTTTCGCGGTGTAAGTCTTTGCATGATGAAATGGCAAACAACACTGAAAAGAAAAAAATAAAGTTTATCACAACCCACGCGTAATCTGTAAAAACCTCCTTTTGAAAAAATACCTCCAGATTAACCACCCGTTATATCGTTATATTTTAATTGATGTTTAAAAAAGTAGAGATTTATTGTCCACAAATTTTACTTCTGCCAAATTGTATGAAGGTTGGGCAACAATTGCGACCGAAACAACTTTAGTTTCTGAGTCGATCGGTACACATAAAGGTGGGTCTAATTTTTTTTGGTAGTTGCGTATTCCGTACTTGAAAATTTTGATTTTTTGCTTTTACATAAAACACCAAAAAACCACAAAGTGGAAAATCCGACAGTTAAAAACCGGGTTAACCGACATGTCGGGTTAAAACTATTTTTGACAACCGACTGTCGGTTTTGACAATACGAAGAGGAATATCGGTTTTAGACACTCTTTTCAAAGACTACACTTTGGTAATTAGAGTCGTCCAAAAAATGTTGTTCCTTTTCATCCAGACTGGTACCTTTGAATGACGATATTTTGTATCTTCTCTTGGGCAGTACCAGTTCCGTTTTATTTGGGTCTACCCCAAGCCCCTTACTAAACGTCCATGCGTTGATTGTGTTCAGAGAGTGTTTTGTGAGCCACCCACGGCATCATACACGCAGAGAAAAAATCAGTTGGAAATCGGTCCGAACTACAAAAATTCGGTTGGATAAACCGAATTTCTATTGCAATAACCAAAATTCTATGGCAATGATGGTTCGAGATATAATATGATGGTCGCTACAACCATATTACTGTATTTACAGCCAACAACACAGTTATACAAATCGAATTCAGCTTAACTATTGGTTTGCGACAACAACTGGCGGTTATGGCAACCAACCAATTGTAATGATGGTTCGAGATATAATATGATGGTTGCTACAACCATATTACTGTATTTACAGCCAACAAGACAGTTATACAAATCGAATTCAGCTTAACTATTGGTTGCGACAACAACTGGCGGTTATGGCAACCAACCAATTGTGAGGTACATGTTACTTTAGTACCAATTATTGGTGGTGATTACAGATTAGATCATTGCAGTGACAAACCCTGTTTAGTTGGCTGTTTTAACATAATATTTTTGTATACCAACATCAAAAAATTGATCGGTTATACTCGTAGTCACAACGAAACCTTTGTTTACGACGAAATCATATTACGAAATCCCCAAAAAATGTTTAAAAAAAATTAATGGGTAGACAGTTTAGGCTTCTTGGGTTAGACGGTGAATGATTTCAAACGCTACTGCCATAGAAATAAATGAACAACAAATAAAAGACTTAACTTTAATTTAACGACATTACTCAGAATTTTCGCCATAGAAAGACATCGTTATTATTCAAAACAACAATCACGATTTTGTGGTGGAATCCATTTTTCCCGTGCTACGGCCACCCAAAGCTTGAAAATAAATATTGTTAAATACCTTAATTAATTCGTTTCAGATTGGGGCTGCAAGGCGTGAAAAAATTAATTAATAACCAACATTCGGTCAGAATTCTGTACGACAATCGGCAAAATGTTCCGATTTCATACCGAGTTCGTAACGAAAAACATATGAGAGGGTTGACAATATTTCTGAACTACTTCTCTAAAAAACACCTTCGAACAAATCAAACAGAATTCGTAATGATTGCGGCAAGAATTCTCGATAGAGTTCAGATATTGTTCATAATTGTCTGCTATCGGACATTGTCGGCAAACTTGGTTTACTGGGTAACTACAACCAACACATGTAAAAATTTAGTTCCAATAATCATCTAAGTCTGCTAGAATTATCGATCCCTCTACGGAAAATTGCTGTCCACCCAATCAACATTCGGTTGTAAGGATGGAATATATGCACAGAACTTGCAACCACCAACATTTGGTTGGCAAATAATTCAATTGTGGAAACAGATCATTTCTCTGTGTGTACGAATCTTGTCAGTTATAGCACATGATTTAAATTTCGCAAGATTTGTTTGTACATTGTATAGGATTAATCGGTTTCGTCAAAAATGCTTACGCTTCAACATGCTGAAAGTACCTTAAATTTTTTGTTTTGCAATTTTTTGAACGACGCAATCTACTAAAAATGCTGTTTTAGATTAAAGCACTTATGCCAAATGATTAATATTTAACCCTAACACTTTTTAGCTAAGTTTAAATTTCAAATGGTCTGTATCGGTTCTGCGCGAAAAGATTTTCCCTATAGAGAAGGCCTAAATGAATTTTGTTTTACTTCCACATTTACATTTTCTAAAGATTTCCGTACTAAACTTGAAAATATACTTTCCACTGTGTCCGATACTAGAGCCCTTCCTGACTTGATTCATTTAAACCACAACCATTCGTTTCACATCGAATGACCCATACACACATTAACAATAGTTTTGGCGATGACGACAATAACGAACCGAGAGCTGTGACTACAAAAAACAATTACAATAAATCTTTTGGGTTGTTACTTTTTTAGGAAACATTTGCCAAAAACTAACATATAATTTATGAGTCTTAGTTTGTGAATATGAAATCATTTATGCCATTTTTGAATTTGCTCAACAACTTAAGAAGCAACTATTAGCTATGGAAAAAAAAGTAGGCGAAATATGAAACCGCTCCTTAAAAAAATAGCAATAGCTAACTTTAACGAAATGAAAGTTTGTAAAATAGTTCTGAGATGTTAGTTTCCAAAATTCTTATTGAATTCGTAAGATTAACAAATACAGCCGTTCAGTAAACTTTCGCTTTACTGCCTTTATGAGTGTTGCAAAAATACACAATTCAAGGCAATAACCGTGTGTGTTTTTCATTGGCGTCATCTTCAATACGCTTAAGCATTATGTGAACTGTGTCAGCCAACCCTTACAAATGTCTAGAGTTCACAGTTTATTACAATTTCTTACATGTTAAATGGCACACTTAGCCACACTTTCATAATACTTAGTTTGTAAACTGATGTAAATCTACCATAACGTGTAAAATAAAGTGTTGCCAGCAGCTAAATGTAACAAACAAAACTTAGGAAAAGACTTAGGAAACGAACACATACGCTTGAATACTTAATCATAATTCAAATACGAGGGCGGTTCGGAAACTTCTTAGCCTAGCACATAAAAAGCGGTATAAACAGAAAAAAGTTAAGTGTTTAGGAAACTTCCATCTCTGCTATGAACACATGTTAAATTTGGCAACTCCTTCATATAGAAACAGGTGTTCACAAAAGACGCATCCGCGATTTTTTTACACTGGAAAAATTAGAAATGCGTGGTGTCATTAAATATTTACATAAAAAAGGTTTATCGGGACAAGAAATTCATAATGATATGGTGAATGTGTTAGGTGAAAGTGCTCCTTCATATGCAACAGTAAAAAATTGTGTTGCTGAATTTAAACGTGGTCGTACAAGCATTGAAGATGAACCACGTAGTGGACGTCCAACAACAGCAACAACAAGAGAAATTGTAGCCAAAGTGCATGATATGGTATTAAATGATCGACGAATAAAAGTGCGTGAAATAGCTAATATCATGGGCATCTCAAATGATCGAGTCCATTTAATTTTGCATGAAGAACTACAGATGAAAAAGCTTTCTGCAAGATGGGTGCCGCACTTGTTAACAGTCGACCAAAACGCATAAGAATGAACATTTCTCAAGCTTGTTTGGATCGTTTTCAGCGAAATAAAATGGATTTTAAGCGTCGTTTCATAACTGTTGATGAGATATGGATCCACCACTATACTCCAGAGACAAAAGAACAAGCCAAACAATGGACTGAAGCTGGAGGAAGTGCCCCAAAGAAGGCAAAAACAATTCAATCGGCTGGTAAGGTTATGGCAACGGTTTTTTGGGACTTCAAACGTATTTTATTGATTGACTATCTGCAAAAGGGTAAAACAAAAAAATCCAGAGTACTATTGCAACCTTTTAGATCAATTAAATGTACAAATTCGAGAAAAACGTCCTGGCTTACAACACAAAAAAATAATTTTTCATTAAGACAACGCACCAGCGCACAAGAGTGTTTTAAAAATGGCTAAAATCAACGAATTAAAGTACGAGTTATTCTCCTGATTTAGCTCCCAGTGACTTTCCTGTTCCCAAATCTAAAAAAATTCCTTGCTGGCAAGCGTTTTACCTCAAATGAAGATGCAATTACAGTTGTAAACCACTATTTTGAAGACCTTGAGGAAAACTATTTTAATCAAGGAATAGAATTGCTAGATAAGCGTTGGACTAATGGAAACCCCTAACCCCTCGTATAGGGGTTTCCATTAAGGACATAACAATTTTAAATATTAATAAAACTCATAATATTTTAGATATAGAGCTCAAATTTATTCTAGGAGTAGTGCACATATAATATTTTAAGAATGAAATTCGATTTCGGTCATATGACCACCACGAGCCCGTGTACAGCGATCTATTCTTTGGACCAACTTCTCCACCACTCTTGCACATATTTCGACCGGAACGTTGAGTATTTCGCGTTGGATGTTGTCTCAGAGCTCGTCTAAAGTTGTTGGTTGGCTTATTGGCATAGATCCATGACTTGATGTGACCCCATAAAATGAAATCCAATGGCCTTAAATCGCATGAACGAGGTGCTCATTCGACCGGACCATTTCTCGAGATATCACGTTTACCGAATTTGCCTTTCTGCAAATCGATTGTTACACGTGTTGTGTGGCTAGTGGCAGCGTCTTTTTGAAACCACATAATGGCGATGTCAAGCTCATCCAATTCTGACCAAAAATGATTTTCTAACAAAGCACGATAGCGCTCTCCATGAACGGTTACATGACGTTTGTTTTCATCGACGAAAAAATACGACCCAATGACACGGCCTCCGGCATGAAAACCACATCAAACAGTAATTTTTTGCAGATGCAATTTTGCCTCTTGAAGCACATGTGGGTTTGTTGCTGTCCAATAATGCATATTTTGTTTATTGACAAAATCACTCAGTCAGAAATGACCTGCATTGCTGAAAATGATTTTTTCAATGAAATTATAAATTTTCGTGAATCTTTTTGCCAGAGCCCAATCGGAGAAGTTTCGGCGTGTCGAAGGATCAAATGGCTTTAGTTTCAGAGTCAGTTTGATCTTATAAGGAAAATTCGCCACAGTGTGGTTTGAGAGATGCCCAATTCCAGAGAACGACGTGGAATCGTCTGATTTGGCTCATTTTGAACGGATTCGGATACGGCTGCGATATTTTCGTCGCTTCGAACGGTAATGCGTCTCTTTGGCGCCCGAACATCCAAAAGTGAAAATTTTAATCCAAATTTATTCACTAAAGCACGCACAGCCAGTCGGGTGGGACGTTTATTACGGCCGAAAATCGGAGTAAGCGCTCTTAAAGTTGCGACCACCGACTCAGAATTTCGGTAGAAATTTTTAATGATTTTCAAAGGTTGCTCGTAAGTGAACTTTACCATAAAGAAAATGTTGACTTCAACTAACGTTTCGACACTGAAGAATCATTTTAAATGTTTAAGGGTGCTTTTATGTAAAATTGTCATGTCTTTATTGGAAAACCCATTATAAGATTTTTGGAGGAATTAGCAAGTGTGGTTTATATTTGGGATTTTGTAAAGGGTGGTCCAACCAAAATGAATGATGTTTTTTGTGAGTCACATCTTAACATCGAGTTTTTTTTCCCAACTTAATTTGACATTTCTTTGTTTCAGTGTGACAAATTCAACCATGAAGAGGTACACAATTGAGCGGCGCGTTAAGATTGTTGAAGCGTTTTACGGAAACAGGCGTAAAAATCATAATGCATTTCGTGCACTTGTGATTTTTTTGGTCGGCATAATCGACCAAATGTGTCCACACTCGCAAGAATTGTGGGCAAATTTCAGCAAACTTGGTTGGTAGGAAATGTGAAAACACCTGTGCATACTTGCCCAGTTTGCGTTTTGCAGAAAACATTGATGCTGTTTGCAATAGTTTCGTAGAAGAGCCGCCAACCTCGACTTGTCGTCGTGCCCTACAAATTAACATCTCAAGAACATCGCAGATGCGAACTTGGAATATAAATTTGATTTAAGACGCTTACAAGTTTTAATTTATTCAAGAACTGAAGCCTTCTAACCATTTCAAGCGTGTTCAGTGGCTCAAAACTAGCCAAAACTCGACATTGGTTTACCCAATTTTTTGCTATCGGGTTCTTGGGTTTTCAATTATTTTGTTTGTTGTTGACTGCAAAATGAAGAAAATTCACTATTTCACGAACAGAATTCGTAAATAGTTTTTAGCTACCCCCCACCTTAAAGGGTATCAATAGACTCAGAGTCACAAGTTGTTGGGATTTAACGATATCTGTTAAATCTCTAAAGCTTATTAACGAACGAAAAGTCGCAATTGTTGCCCGATCTGCTTGAAATTTGGTACAAGTAAGTTTTTTGGACCACGTACGGACGCTATTGAAATTGGTTCAGATTTAAATATAGCTCCCACTCGTATGTTCATCCACGTTTAAGTTTCTGACTCTAAAAGCCACATTTTAAATTTAATTTCATAAAATTTGCAAACGTAAGTTTTTTGGACATAGACGAAGGCAGTTTACTTTTCAGAACATCGTTTAAACGTTATCTATAGGTATAAAAGGTAGTTCAACGAAAACGCACGATGTTAATTGTGAATAAAACAAAAAGTGTTTAGGTAATTCACTTAATATTTCTTTTTTATGATAGAAGGATCTATGACAATTATGTGGGAAACAAAATATCGGCCAAATGCTCACCAAGGCTTCGGTGGCATACCTCTATCCGATGGTCCATATTATCAATGACTATGAGACATACTGGAAGTTCAATGTCGTTAATGTGCCCAATTGTCTTATCCTGTAGCTCGTCAATTGTTCTTGGCTTATTGACGTACACGTTTTCTTTTATATATCCCCCAAGAAATAAGCCCAGCGGTGTCAAATCAAATAATTGTGGCAGGTCAATTAACATCGCACGACGTAAGATAAGACAACCATTGAGTTTCTTGCGTAAACAAACCATTGTTGCGTTGGCTATGTGGCATGAGGCACCATTCTGTTGAAACCACATATCGTCCAGGCCCATATAGTCAATTTTTGGCCACAAGAAGTCCGTTATCATCTCACCACTTACGGTGACTGCTTGGCCGACCTTAAACCGCACTAAACAGTCACTCTTTGTAGATGCATCGGCTTCTGAACAACCACTCATGGATGCTCACTTGCTTGTTAACGAATCCACTGATTTCGGTATTTTGCTTTAGGAAGGAACAATACCAAAATAAACAAACGAACTGAAAATATGTTAAAGTACGGCACGACAAAACAGTTGGCAAAGCCAACTAAACTCTTTTTACAACACATGTTTTAGAGTAAATCTATAGATGGCTCCTAGAAGACCAAGGCATAGTTTTTTCTACAACAATGGGTTCCATAGTTTTAGATACAAATTCATGTAGTATGTCATAAAATTTCTTAACAGCAAAATCAAATTCCGCAATAGCAGATAGCATTCCAATCAACAGATAATAGAAGGGAATTAAGTCTATGAAAATCACAACGTTTGAAGCAAAATCTAGAAAAATCACCAGCAGGACTAGATGGTTATTGGTAAGGTAATGTAACTGAAAATGAAATACCTATAGTCGGGTGGTGGTTGTCCTCCGGAGTAGAAATTGGATGCATTCTCATAACTTGAAATGAACGTATTTCATTGGTCAAAATCAAATCAAGAATCCTTCCATTCTGGTTAAGAATATTATTAATCTGAGACAAATTCATTTTTGCCAATAGGCCAGCAACATCAGTGGTCCAATCACTGTTAGTAAGAGGAGTAAGTGCTTCTGAATCAGGCAACATATGCCATGATACAGAAGATAAGTTGAAGTCTCCCAATGTTAGGATAATATCAGACTCAATCATACTTGTAATTATTTTTCCAACGGCAAAAACATCATTATAAACATCAAAATCGGTCGAAGGAGGAATGTAGTTGACATTTGTTTAACGAAATTGGAAATGGAGATTTACAATAGGAGTCCTCCAACATTTGGTGAGATCCTGGTCTTAAACAGTTCGGTTTTCGTTTTAACAATTGTTGCGAAACTTTCTGATGAAGGTCGTCGCGGACCCGATATCGCGATAAAAGCAGTGTGCAGCCAGCAAAATCAATGTCACTTTGCCATTTTGTAAAAAACTTGTCTTTTATTATTGTACAGGGTGTATTGGTTAATTATTATTTTTTTTTTTTATTTAGTATAAGTTTGGAGATAAGTATGTTAAGTATTTTTTTTCTGTTATTTAGTATAAGTTTGGAGATAAGTATGTTGTGGTCCACAGTGTCGAAGGCTTTCCTGTTAGATCACAGCAAAGCCTTCGACACTGTGGACCACAAAATACTTATCTCCAAACTGAAAAATCTTTTCTTTTTTTCCAACACTGCTTGCAATCTTTTGTCCTCGTACTTATCTTATCGATCACAAACTGTTATTGTTGGTAATCTACGCTCGAATGCTCTAAGTGTCTCTCGGGGCGTCCCCCAAGGATCCATTCTCGGCCCACTTCTCTTTTCAATCTACATAAACGACCTCCCTGGTGTCCCGGAAACATGTAATATGCAAATGTATGCCGACGGTGTGCAGCTCTACAACAGATGTTCATTCACGCATTTCGCTCATAAACAAAGATTTAGATTTAATTTATAAATGGGCTAATAATAACGGATTGCGCCTCAATCCCTCCAAAACAAAATTAATTGCTATAAGCAGAAGAGCTGTTCCTATACATTACAACGTTATGCTTGACAATACTATGATAGATTGTATTCAGACATCATCAAATCTGGGAATAACCTTTAACTCAAAATTTACATGGACAAATCACATTAATGGAACTGTCCGTAAGGTGCGAGGAATGCTGAGAAATTTATGGGCAGTTCGAACTTCTACTCCGTTTCAAATTAGAATGTTTTTAGCAAAATCATATCTTATCCCAACACTTTTCTATGGGTCAGAAATATTCGACAATTGCGACTCAGAAGACAGTCGGAAACTAAATGTGGCTTACAATGATATTGCAAGATATATTTTTAACAGAAAGCGAAACGACCGAATTTCTGAGTTTTCATATCAAATATTTAACATATGTTTTGAGAATTTACTCAAAGTCAAATGTCTTTTACTACTCCATAAAATCATTAATAACAAAGAGCCTGAGTATCTTTTTAACCGCTTAAAATTCGCTCGATCCAATCGGAGAATGAAACTTTTATTTCCGAGAATTAAGAGTCTAACATCTGAACGACAATTCTTTGTGTATAGTACACGTCTCTGGAACAATCTCCCGTCAAGCCTTCAAGTCATAAGCAATGTAACAACTTTTGAAAAGGAGCTACTTAATTTCTATAAATAGTAAATTTGTATATTATTAGTTTTAGTACAACCTAATTTAAACTATGTAATTGTAATTTGATTGTAATATTGTTAAAATTTCCCAAAATGTTAATCTTACAATCCACTAAGCCCGCACTGGAATATATAGGATGTTACATCCTGTAGTGCGTGGTTAAACAAAATAAAAATAAAATAAAATAAATAAGTACTTAGTGGGGACATAAATACTGTTACAATATTGAACACACCCATTTCACTAGTAGAACTGAACATACCCCGTTAATGTCAGCTGGGTTTTGAAAGCTAACCTCAATAGCGTTAGTCTGTAACGGGATTTTTATAATTGTTTCAACTTCCATCATGGAGTGGTCAGATAATTACAACCGTATTGCTGTAATAGCGCTTTTCAAGTGTGAAATGAAAAAAAAACGATATTTTCAAAACGCTCCGGCCACTAGGGATTAGCCGCATGTTCGTCTACCGATGCATAAAACTGTTTGAGGAGACTGCAGGTGTAAAAGACCCCCACCGGTCGGGCCGCCCACGCTCTTTTCGAACATCGCATGTCGTCAAAGCCCTTAAATCCAGAATTCACAGAAATCTGTTCCGAAAACAGAAAATCATGGCCCATGAGATGAATATCACGCAAAAGTCCACGAGTCGAATCATAAAAAAGACTTGATACTTGGGGCTTTCAAACGACGTACCGGACATTTATTGACTGCAGCTTTAAGAAAAATAGGATTGAAAAATGCAAACGTCTTTTGGTGAAGCACGCTGATAACTTGCACAGAAATATTTTGTTCACCGATGTAAAAATTTTTACCGTTCAGGAAAAATTAAACAAGCAAAATGATAGAGTGTATGCGCGGTCATCTAAGGAAACATCTGAACTGATTCTAAGGGTGGAAAAGGGTCATCAGCCAGCTTCAGTCATAGTTTGGTGGGGTGTCTCTTACGATGGGGTCACTGACCTGCATTTTTGCGAACAAGGAGTCAAAACATCGGCCAAAGTTGACCAAGAAACCGTTTTGGAAGCTGTTGTGAAGCCTCTTAACAATTTTCTGTTCCAATACCAGCCATGGACTTTCCAGCAGGAATCTGCGCCGGCCCATAAGGCTAAAACGTCCCAGGCCTGTCTTCGAAACAATTTGCCAGCGTTCATTTCCGCTGAAGAATGGCCCTCAGGCAGTCCAGATTTGAACCCATTGGATTACAAATTGTGAACGGTTTTAGAGGACAAGGTTTGTCACAAAAGATACCCCAACATTGGATCTCTTAAGACTGCTTTGGTTCGAGCTGTGGCCAATTTTCCAATGGACGGGGTTCGTACAGCTATTGACGATTGGCTAGTGCGACTTAAGGCGCGTGTAAAGGCAAATGGCGGACATTTCGAATAAGTTGATTCTTTTTGTAAATTCTTTCTTCTTTTCTTTACATCAATAAATATATTAAAAAATATTTGGTCCAAAAACATTCAGCACCTTTTATTTTACAGCATAAAACGTGTGTAACAGTATTTATGCCCCTACTAAGTATGTTAATGGCGAATATTTTTAGCTTAAGTATGAAAAATTATAACCGGCAAGTGGTGGCCATTTATGGCTGCGCACATTCGTGCTCTTTCCAGTACATTTTGCTTAACTCCGCGATAGCCCCAGTTGTGCCGAACGTCTTCTTGTTGATGGTATTGGACTGTCCTGCACACTATCCACAACAATTTGGATATTTTCGTCCGTGTGGACCGTACGTGGCCGTTACGGTACATCGAATGTTCCTTACTTTTAATTTACCAGCCAAGCTGTTAATTGTTGGTTCTGACAGTCCAGTACGCACATTAAAAAAAGCGTGCTTATGTCGTTAAAGCAATTGACTCTTGATTTTTAAAATAAAATTCAACAATTGCTGATCGCTGTTCAGTTGTGTAGTGCTCCATTTCAAATTTCCCAAGTTAGCTTTACCAAATTCAGAAATAAAAATAAAAAAATATAAATTGCCATTTTGTTGAAAACTTGTCTTCTATTTAAATATAGAAGCAAGAGGTCTTGAGCCGGTTTAATCCCTGTTCAATGTGTAAAAGCAACAGACCGAAATAAAACAAACGAGCTAAACAAATATAAATAAATTTAAAAAGTTGTTAAACATTCAAACCATAACGGTAGTTTTGCGCCACCCTGTATTCGGTTAATCCCTGTTCAACGTAAAAAAAAACAATTACACTAATCTATGACCCTCACACTGTTTGTATTTAAATGTATCTATTTCAGCTTTCCTTCAAAGTAAATGATACGATTTAAAAATCACACTTCCCGCATTTGTCTTCTTAGGCCTGTCTCAGTATAATCAAGTTCGTGTCTTAAGTCTTTCGTTTTGGTAAACTTAAAAAAAAATAAAACAAATTAGGCAAAAACAACAGTATTTCCTCACAACAACAAACAAATTTACACGACTTTATGAAATCATTAACATGCATGCATTGTGTTACAGCAAGCATTGCCAGCTAAATGTGTGCTGCGAGTACTTTTTTGCTGTCTTCAAATTAATAATTGTAGTCATAAATGTACCAGCACATAATGTACATATAAACAAACTTTACATAGCCATACACATAGCTAAATATTCACTTAAAACAATCGACAAACTTATAAGAATAGCTGCACTCTCAACTGCTGCTTATGATTTAAGTTTTCATAAAATTTAAATCATCAGACATTCACCACACAACAATTGAAAATAATAAAACGCTTGAAGAAAAAAACTGAACCTGCAGCCAAAAACAATGACATTGTTCTGCGGCGCATACAACAAAAACAAACCGCAGATTTTCTATGGAAAATAATCAACCACAAGCGTAAGATTCATTAACAGTAACCGCGAAAAAAAAATAGTTTTCCCACTTGTACAAATAAATGTACGCATTACCGGCGATGCGTGTATGTTAATAGAGAAAAACTGCGCTGGAAGTCTAAGCGGCGAAACCTACAGACATTTTTCAAGAGTTGTGAAAACCCGGTGAGCCGATCAAAAGTGCACATATCGAGCGCGTTTTCCCAACGTACTCCTCGTATGAGTGTGACTCTAACTAACCTTGAGATAAATGAATTAAGATTGAAACAAAAAACCACATTAGCTACCACAACTAGCCTTAGTATTATTTAACAATACAGTCGACATTCGTTTTGCAAAACATTTGAAAATATGACAAAATGTTCGAAAGAAATATTTGGCGCGAGGGTGTAGAAAAATTGAAACAAAACAATTTCAAGAATCTTTTTTGGCCACAGTTCTTGATGTGGATCTTATAAAAAAAACACAAATGACGAGTAATAAAGTAGGAGGGAATTAGCATAGCAGTGGCGTATCAGAGCAGAGGGGGTCGTCATTTATAGTCTAACTAAGTCTACAGGGAAGTTGTCCATTATTAGAGTTTTAACACACTTCATGGAGATTTTGGAAGTCCAACGATAACACTGTAACTATAAGTACAAAGTAGGCGATTTAACATTTTAAATTTGAATCAGCTTTAAAAAATGAACTGATTTTTTTCAAATGTCTGGTTTTATTGAAAATATTGAACTTTCTCATTTAATGACACTGTTCTGCAACAAAAGCCTTCTTTGGACGAAACCAACTGATTCTTATGCAAAATGATCTCCTGAAACTATTCTTTTGCTTCAGAATCTCGTTTAAAAGTCCTTGATTCTATATTGAACACTAGTATTAGACTCTCCATTGGAGCCTTTAGAACTAGTCCAGCTATCTGCTTACAGGTAACTGTGTCGTACCCTACTCTATATCTGAGGAGATTAGGGCAATTACTCAACCACACCCTTAAAAAATTATCTTGGAAATTTAATTGGTTTGCCACTTAACAGATCTAAATGCTTTCAATCTTTTCATCGTAGTCGTGACTTAATTTTTAATCAATACACAGTTTTGAATTATAATTTGGATATTGCTTCTGAATACCTTCGCTTAGGCGATTTTTTTAACCGCTTTTTTCTTCACCGCTTTAATAGTTTCTAACTATAATAAAAATGAATTTTATGTAATTTATATTACATTTTTATTTTAGCTAGTTTGTAAGAACTGTACCTCCATAGGCGTAATAAATAAAATGAAATGAAAGACATCCTTTTTCGAAAATGATTTTAAATAGAAATAAAATCGAAAATTTTTGATTAAAATCCTCAGGATACCAATCATTATATCTGAAGGCTTATAATGAGTTCGCAAAACTTATTCTAAAATACAATCTTCATATGTGACAGCGCATAGAGAAAGGGTAAAATATCAATTTTCATTTTTTTCCTCTTTTTTTTTTGATGTGGACAACATCTTAGCATCGAATGAGACCGATCCCATGCCCCAAAAGTGTTCCCTCCCAGAGATATGCGCATTTTATGAAAGTGAAGTCGACGATTCTAAGCGCAAATAGAAAGGGACCTAATCTTTAAAATGGCTCTCTAAAACTAAACTGGTTTTTACCCTTAAATTCCTTTCTATTTTGCGCGTCACATATAGCGAATATGGATTCGACAATACTATCTTCTACTTGAACCATGAACCTTCTTCAACATTTATTTCTGCAACAAAAATGATATGTCGGCTACCGTAGTTCAAAAACTATATTTGGAAATTATAAATACCAATTTCAAATATCACATACGTTTTTATACTGATGGCTAAGTTATTTGTGAGAAAGCTGGATTTTCAATTTTAGGTAAAAACCTTACTGCTAATGAACGCATTCACAATTATTCATCAGTCCCAATTTACACTAGGCAACATTAACGTTTCCAACTCTCAGATTGTAGATTTTTTTTAGTATTTTTTCACACAAAAATCAGAACGAATGAAAACAAAAATTGCCGTAAAAGAATTGCCCTGTGTAAACACAAGAGGCAACTTCAAAAAAGAATCGTAAAAATTGACGCAAGTTAGGTTGCCCCGTTTATATAGGACATACCTGTGAATTGCTGGCAATTAAAATAGACCTAGAAAGAATCTAAATGATAATTATATAATTATCATGGATAGAAAATACTCATCTTATGTGACAGAAAGAGCTCGTTGGTAGTTTTTTCGTGATCCTTTTGCAGAATTGTAATCGTTCAACAAATAAGAAACATTTAATCAAGTATTCCTTACAAAAATATTGAATTTATGTGGATCTCAAGCCACGTTATTCAAGTTATTCATGAAAATGAAAAAGTGGATCAATTGGCAAAGATCCTCTAAATGCAATTTCAATTATTATTTTAAATTTTAATTTATTTTTTTATTATTTACACGACCTATGGAATGAGTATTGGATCTTAAACAATCAGACAAAATTTTTCCAAATTCAGAACCACATTCCTTATAAATATAGTCAACCTGTTTTACTACAAACCGATTTAGTTAAACTTAATAGACTTAAAATCAGACACTGCCTGCTGACACACAAATATCTTATTGAGAAATTATCTCCCCCGCGATGTGAATGTGGCAAACTATTATCAATACATCACATCTTAACGAATGCAACAACTTTATATACATAGGGTTATACATCTAGAGGCATTTTTTCAAAATAAAAAAATACTAAAATTCAAATCTTTTTTATTCATTCGAAGGAAATTTTATCCATTTTTTTTTTTGAATTTAATTGCCTTCAAATGTTGGCTTCAACTACACCTCAGGGTGTTTATTCTGAGGGTGCAATTTTGGATGACTCATTCGAGCATTTCGACCCGAATCGTAGCTGGTTTGTCAGCATAGGCTTTGGACTTTCCGTAGCTCCAAAGAAAAAAGTCTAAAGGTGTGATATCACACGATCTAGGCCGTCATTTCACCGGTCTAAAATGTGAAATTAGCTGCTCTTCGAAATTATCTCTCACTAGATCCATTGTTTGACCAGCTGCATGGCAAGTGGCACCGAAACAAAATGTCGTCAAGAAAACGGGTTCAATTTTAGGTAGTAAAAATTCCGATATGTTAGAGCAATAGCGAGCACCATTGGATATGGACCGATAATTCCACCAGCCTATAAAACGCACCAAACCGTGGTTTTCTCTGGATAAAATGGCACCTCTTGAACCTATTCTGGTTCCTCTTTAGCCCAAATGCTCCGATTTTGTTTATTGACGTTGCCGTTGCGCCAGAAATGGGCCTCATCACTGAACACAATTTTAGTCGAAAACAGCGGATCTTCGCCGAACGCTCATTTCCATATTACAGTTACCAACATTTGAAGGAAATTATATTCAAAAAATTAATGGCATAAAATGTCCTTTCGTATGAACAATAAAGATTCCACACTTGATTTGAATTTTAGTATTTTTTTTTATTTTGAATTTTTATTCGGTTTATATAAATTATACGTACCTTTGTTGACTGATAATGCCTCCAGTATAATAGGAAGAAGTGTTCTTAACGTGCCTGTTCACCAGATGTCAAAGCTGATCAAATCGCGTACTGGAAAAAGGGCCGGTATTAGAAAATTATTTTTTTAAAGAGCAATTAGAAGAACATTTAGCAGAAAAAATTTGCAAAATTATAAATTATATTCAGCAAGGATGACTTAAACAGTTTTTATTCTGGTCCGAGACCTTTGTTGTTTCTGCTTCAGAACCAACGTAAAATTGATGAAATTTATTGACAACTTTGCCGGAATTGGTGGAAATAATATTGCGCTATAAAGATTGCTCTACGCGCAGTTCGAATACAGTACAGTCCGTACAGCTGTTTCTATACCCGCAAAGATTTTTCTCCCGCAGTCTTTGGCAACGATTACTTAGGCAGCAAATCACATGGCTTATACGGGAATCCCATTTTAATTACTGAGAATTACCCATTGCGTTTAATATTCCAACTGTGCGTAGAGCAATATAATATTGAGCTTAATAGCGCAATATTATTTCCACCAATTCCGTTTCGCATGGGCTTTCGTTGAAAAACACAGAAAAAATGATATTGCGCTATGAAGATTGCTCTACGCATAGTTCGAAAACTATACACAAAGGGTAATTCTCAGTTATTCAAACGAGACTCCCGTATAAGTAGCCAATACATTTCACCAATTTTTTAGTTGATGCTAGAAAAGAAACAACAAAAAGGTCTCAAACTAGAATAAAAATTGTTCAAGCCAACACTTTTTCTTTTAAATATTCCATAAAGAAAGAAGTCCAGCGGTGTCATCGTGGCGACGTGAGATAACACGGCCATTAAATTTCTCGCTCAAAAGAAAGATTGTTTCGTTGGTTGTGTCGCAAGTGGCACCATCCTGTTGGAACCACATATCGTCCGGGTTTTATATCCTCAATTTCTGGCCCTAAGAATTTCCGTTATCATCTCGCGAAACGGTAACTGATTGGCCGACCTCATTTTCGGAAAAGTACGTCCCGATGGCAAAAGGAGACAAAGAAATATCCAATTAGGTAGGGCAAAAATTCTCACTATTACCATCGGGCATTATGATTAGACAAATCTTTATAAAATCATGTACAAACGTCGCTATGTTCGGTCAGATCGAATTTTATAAACCCTCCACTGTTCAGTATTTACCTTATTTGGGTGCTGTTCCACAAGTACTTAACTGATGAGCCAGGAAGACTATTTACTACCTTACGGATAACAGTGGAGCAGAATACAGAAGCTATCAGTAGGTGGACAGTCTGCGTATAATACAGACAGATTTGGCTACTGGCGTTTCCAAGCTCTGATTGTATCTGCCAGGAAGAGACACTGTCTGATTGAAAGATATGGATATTAGTTAGGACAAATGACTTGTGCAGAAGCTGTAATGATAATCAAGAGTCCATTCAACAACTTCTCTGCAGGGCGAACAAAATAAACTAGAGATCGGTCTGCTAGTTTCCGTTATATTGCTACGGACAAATTCTAAGTAAGTCTGCTTGTACAGATCGTGACTTTTTCTAACCTAGCAGTCCGATATGGTCATTGTGTCCATTCCAATGGGTACACAAATGAAAATGCTCAGGTTAAATGAAAGTTTTTATGTTCCTGTTGCTAACTTTATTCTGTTCCCAGGGTAAAGATCTGTACATTCCACACATTTAATCTCCATTAAAAAGAACCTGCGATAAACTTTTTACCAAATCCAAATATACCTCCTCCCATCACTGAGGATTATCGTAAGCCTCTGTTCGCCTCAGAATATGGTTCTAAAGTTTATTCATGTTTTTGTTTTTTTTTTTTTGCTTTTATTACTCTACGAGCACAAAGTGAGTGGGTTAAAGTGAAATACTAAAAATGTTACTTAGAGCGTGAACATCATCCAATAAAAACCATATAAAACGCCGCACATCACTTCGCGGTCAATCATTGCGCTGCTTAAGTCTAATAACATGAATATCCGGTGAGACGATCATGGAGCAATGGTCGCTCATGGAAAAAACCACAGCGTTCGCAACGTCATTACTCACTCTTACTCACGTATCTGCTTTGCAGCGTTGATACGTACGAAATTGTATGCCAATGAAAAGTTCAATGTTTGAGATCAGCGGAAAACCTCAAAAGGTTGAGATGATGAAAAAGAAAACTAAAATCAAGCCTCAATGCTAGTCATTAGATATTCGTACTTTGAGCAAAATACTCGTAAGAAGAAAAAAATCGTACTAATGCTGTAATTTATTGGTTTCTTCTTTATTTTTTTACTTGCAGAAATGTTTGCTCGTTCCCCTGCTGTTGCTGGGCATTGGCAGCCTCTGCGAGGGCCAGTACTTTTCCCCCGGCTACTATGAACCCGTCTCGAATTATTTGGTAGTTGATGGTGGTGGCGGCAGCGGCTATGCTTACCCCCAGCCAGAAGTCCGGTTCAACTACCCTCAACCGCCCGGTTATTCATATCCCGCGCCAAAGGTACCCTTTGATGTACCCCGACAACCAGGGTATTCATATCCTAAGCCCGAGAAGGCATTGGAATATCCCACACCAGCACCACCCACCACCAGGGGCTACGACTATCCTCAACCGAAGCAGCCACTGGAGTATCCCAAGCCAACGCCGCAAAAGCCAGGCTATTCGTATCCCACACCGGCGGTAAAATTTGAGCTGCCACCGAAAACTACACAAAGACCTATTCCTCCGCCGCAAACCAGCAAGTCGGGCTATGAATATCCCACACCGGCGGTTAAACTAGAGTTGCCACCAAAAACTACACAAAAACCAGTTCCACCGCCAAAAACCACAGGCTATTCATATCCCACACCGCCCGTAAAGTTTGACTATCCAACAACGGCTGTAACCAGAACCACGGCAAAACAGGGATACTCGTACCCAACACCAGAGGTGAAGTTCGACTTGCCCACACAGAAAACCGGATACTCATATCCTACACCGGCTGTTAAATTTGAAATCCCCACACAGCCACCGCCAAAAAAACCCGGTTATTCTTATCCAACGCCGACGGTGAAATTTGAATTGCCCCCGAAGACCACGGAGAAGCCGGGCTATTCGTATCCAGCTCCAACGGTGAAGTTTGAGTTGCCTAAGCCTACGTCACGGCCACAAACAGCCGGTTACACCTATCCAACACCGGCGGTTAAGTTTGAAATCCCCACCCAGCCACCTCCGAAAAAACCCGGTTATTCTTATCCAACGCCGACGGTGAAATTTGAATTGCCCCCGAAGACCACCGAGAAGCCTGGCTATTCGTATCCCGCTCCAACGGTGAAGTTTGACTTGCCTAAGCCTACGTCACGGCCACAAACAGCCGGTTACTCTTATCCAACACCGGCTGTTAAGTTTGAAATTCCCACTCAGCCACCAAAGCCAGCCGGTTACTCATATCCAACACCGGCTGTTAAGTTTGAAATTCCCACAAAGCAAGTCGGTTACTCCTATCCAACACCGGCTGTCAAGTTTGAAATCCCTACACAGCCACCAAAGCCAGCCGGTTATTCATATCCAGCACCTACGGTGAAGTTTGACTTACCTAAGCCTACGTCACGACCACAAACAGCCGGTTACTCTTATCCAACACCGGCCGTGAAGTTTGAAATCCCTACACAGCCACCAAAGCAAGTCGGTTACTCATATCCTACACCGGCCGTTAAGTTTGAAATCCCTACACAGCGCCCTAAGGAAATCCCTACACAGCCACCAAAGCAAGTCGGTTACTCATATCCAACACCGGCTGTCATGTTTGAAATTCCCACTCAGCCACCAAAGCCAGCCGGTTACTCCTATCCAGCACCAACGGTGAAGTTTGACTTACCTAAGCCTACGTCACGACCACAAACAGCCGGTTACTCCTACCCAACACCGGCTGTTAAGTTTGAAATCCCCACACAGCCACCAAAGCCAACCGGTTACTCTTATCCAACACCGGCCGTGAAGTTTGAAATCCCTACACAGCGCCCTAAGCAAATCCCTACACAGCCACCTAAGCAGACCGGTTACTCGTATCCAACACCAGCCGTTAAGTTTGACTTACCCAAGCCTACATCACTGCCACAAACAGCTGGTTATACCTATCCAACGCCGGCTGTTAAATTTGAAATACCCAGCAAACCTCCACAGAAAACCGGCTACTCATACCCAACTCCGGTCGTTAAATTTGAAATACCCACTAAACCTCCACAAAAGACCGGCTATTCTTATCCAACACCGGAGGTGAAATTTGAAATTCCCACCAAACCTGCACAGAAAACCGGCTACTCTTACCCCACACCAGCTGTGAAATTTGAAATTCCCACCAAACCTCCACAGAAGACTGGCTACTCGTATCCAACACCGACCGTTAAATTCGATCTACCCACACAACCGCCTCAAAAAACCGGTTACTCATATCCGACACCTGCCGTTAAATTCGATTTGCCTACACATCGTCCAGCACCACCGCCATCATCGCCGTCTGCCCAAACACCCGGCTACAAATATCCCGTGCCTGAGGTGAAACTCACATATCCCACACCGGCTCAAAGCGGTTACACATACCCGCGACCTGGCGTACCCTTTAACTTCTAAAGACCGACAAAAACAACATCAAAAATTGTGATTATTTAGCTGTGAATTTGTTCACCCAAATTGACGCTTGAATTATTATTTTGTCTTTAGTTAAACTTTTGTTTTTGTTTTTCTGTTGTAAAGTTTGCGAGTCTCTGGTGATGTTTCAAACTCAAAACAGACAAACCAAATCGAAAACAATACGAATCATAGTCATTATCTATATATACATATATAACTTATAATTGTAACTTAAAGCAACATTTTTCTACATATAGGCTTAAAATAAGAAATGTCGAAATACTCGATTTTATAGAATTTAATCGAAATTTAAAAAAAAAAACACACATTTAATTCAAATTATTTTAAGTTTAGTTACTAAGAAAACGAATAAGAAAGAAAACAAGAAACGAACAAATACATATTGTCGACTAACAATTGTGGAAGGCCTGTGTTTTTCTATTTATTCTAATATAAATAAAAAAAAGGCTTGTGAAATATGATAAAATTAGTGAAGTTGAAAACTGAAGTTTGTGTCTTAAGTCTTTTGTTTTTATGCATAGTTATTTATCCAAGGCATTAAGCAATTGTGGCCACGTCACAGCGTCAAAGTTGTAGGTGGGTATAATTTAGAACGTAAGATTACTGTAAATTAGTTTTGTAAACTGTTCACCGCCAGGTTAATGTGTAACGCGTGATCCATTTCGAGGTTCCCTACTTTTTTTAAGAAAAAAAAACACAGAAAATTCAAATTGAATGGGGAATGTTTTTTTTATCATTTGAAAGAGCATTCTTTGGCATTTATTTTTTGAAGATTATGTCTATCAAATGTTGGTCGCGGCTACGTCTCAGATGGTCCATCCGTTGAGTCCAATTTTCCATGACTCGTGATGTGATGTTTTGCTCCAAGGCCTGAATCGAAGCGGGTTTTTCTGCATACACTTTAGACTTTACATATCCCCACAGGAAAAAGTCTAACGGTGTGATATCGCACGATATTGGTGGCCAATCGACCGGCCCAAAACGTGAAATTATCTGCTCACCGAAGTGTTCTCTCAATAAATCCATTGATTGATGCGATGTGTTTGAAGTGGCTCCGTCTTGTTGAACCAAATGTCGCCGAGATACGTGATCAATTTCAGGCATTAAATAGTCGGTTATCATGGCATGATAACGGTCGCCATTGACGGTTACGTTCTCACCAGTCGGTCCATAGTTTAAAAAACTATGGACCGATGAATCCACCGGCCCACAAACCACACCAAACCATTTTTTTTTCTTTTTTTCTTTCATTTTTCTCTGCTGGTTGCTCTTCATCCCAAATGCGGCAATTTTGCTTGTTTACATACCCATTGAGCCAGAAATGGGCCTCATCGCTGAACAAATTTTGGCTCAAAAACGTTGGATCTTCTTGGAACTTTTCAAGAGCCCATAGAGCGAAGCGATGTCGCTTGGGAACGTCGGGCGGCTTCAGTTCTTGTACAAGCTGTATTTTGTACACTTTCAATTTAAGATCTCGACTTAAAATGCGCCAAGTCATTCGATACGTCAGTCCGAGTTGCTGCGAACTGCGCCGAATCGACTCTCCACAGTCTTGGTGTACTCTCTCAGCTACGGCCGCTACATTTTCTTCACTGCGTGCTGGACGTAGTCTATTCGGTCGAATATTATCCAATAATTAATGCTGAGTCTTACAATGGGTGATGATGTTGCGAATAGTACGCTCAGTAGGCCGATTATGTTGACCATAAGTTTAACGAAGTGTGCACCAAATACATTCCTCACAGAACGTGAATTTTCGTAATAAAGTTGAACGATTTGTAAACGTTGTTCAGGCGTAAGTCTTTCTATGATGAAATGCCAAACAATACTAAACAATCATAACATGGCGGCATGACACGACTCACACATGATCTGTCAAAAAAGGCTATTGAAAAAAGTATCTCTACTTCGATCACCCAACTATGTAGAAGAGCAAAGATTTCGTCCGAGCTAGAGTTACTCTTAGCGGGAAAATTTTTTTTCGCTTTATAGAAAAAAGAAACTATGTTAACTGTAGTACGTATATGTGACAGCGCATAGAGAAAGGGACCAAGGGTAAAAAAATCAATTCTCATTTTTTTCTTTTTTTGATGTGGACAACATCTGAGCATCGAATGAGACCGATCCCATTCCCCAAAAGTGTTCCCTCCCAGAGATATGCGCGTTTTATGAAAGTGATGGTACACCAAAAATACACGTATTTAAATCTTTAAAATGGCTCTCCTGAACAAAACTGGTTTTTAACCTTAGGTCCCTTTCTATTTTGCGCGTCACATATGGTGGCCGATTTAACATTTTAAATTAAAATCAGCTAAAAAAAACTACTGATAATTTTCTCAAATTTCTGGTATTCGACCATGTGCTGCATTTCGTCTTGGCTCGAATGTGAATCCTAATCGCATTTTTGGTGTGCGCCATTTCAAATATCCAAAAAATATTGGATATTCAATTCGACCTCATGTACCCTTGGGGATCGTATTAGAAATGGAAACTTAACAACTTTATAAGCGTAAACACATTAAAAAAATGACACATAGTCAACATTTTATATGTTGTTGATTTACATTTGCAAAAACATTGTTCACTTGAGCGTTTAATGAAAAAAAAAAAATAAAATAAATATTTTTTTTATCAACGTTTCTCTGCAGTGTTTAGAAATGGCGACGAAATTGATTAGAGCTCAATAGTTAAAAGAATCACTTTTTATTTATAATTTACTTTAGTTCTAAAATGTTATTACTTTTTACTGCCAAGAGGTAGTATTAAATCCGGAAATCCAAATTTTTCAAAAAAAAAATAATTTTGATTGTAAAATGAAACAAAGTGTTTTTTACACTTTGTTTCATTTTGGAGAAGTTTTGGAGAAGAGTTGTAATTTCTTCTCCTGGTGAGTAATAATTAATACTTAAGATTAAAAAAGATTTGTAAGGTCTTCTTCGGTCTAGTGATGGTTTCATGCTAATTTAAAATGTGTTCGCTTAGGACTATATATACAAAAATTCTTATCAGGCGAACCATGTTGGTCTTACAATTTCTAAGACAGAAATCAATGCACGCATCGCAGGCCGTTATCGCCATGTGCGTGCATTTCATCGATCGTTCGTTGCCATGTACGTTATATTACATTGTGCGAGCATATATAGAATT
Source organism: Hydrotaea diabolus (assembly GCA_963513945.1). Taxonomy (NCBI): domain Eukaryota; kingdom Metazoa; phylum Arthropoda; class Insecta; order Diptera; family Muscidae; genus Hydrotaea; species Hydrotaea diabolus. The sequence goes on from OY740719.1 coordinate 134,558,580, forward strand.
ATGATTTCGGCTGATAACAATAAAAGATAATTCGACGCGTCTTCCCGCTGCACTTGAAAATGCATTAGGAAACCAACATACCGAACACACAATCTAAAACGTGTTCACTTTGAACATTGATGACCGTATTTCATCTTCGTTTATATTGATGTAAATCCAATCCGCTCGCAACTTGTCCTCCAGGGCGTTCATGACCTTTCACAAAATTCTACACATTGTTGTGCGTCCAATACTTACGAGTATATAGAGGTATTTTTTCAGAACAAAAAAAAAATACTTATACTCGTAGTATAAAAATTCAAAAAAGTGTGGAATCTTTATTGTTAATTTGAAAGGCATTTTTGTTTTGAATATAATTTCCTTCAAATGTTGGCCGCAACTACGCCTCAGGGTTTCCATTCTGAAGGTCCAATTTTGGATGACTCGTTCGAGAATTTCGACCGGTATGGCTTTAACGACACGCGTAATGTTGGCTTCCAAAACCTGAATCGTAGCCGATTTGTCAGCATAGACTTTGGATTTATAGTAACCCCAAAGAAAAATGTCTAGAGGTGTGATATCACTCGATCTAGGCGGCCAACTCACATGTCTAAAACGTGAAATTATCTGCTTTTCGAAATGACCTCTCAATAGATCCAGTGTTTGAGCAGCTGCTTGGCAAGGGTCACCGTGCTGTGGAAACCAAGTGTCGTCAAGATTACGGGCTTCAGTTTCAGGTAGCATAAAGATCCATATCATGGCACGATAGCGAGCAGCATTCACGGTTTCGTTCCGGCCATCTTCATTTTTGAAAATATATGCACCTAAGATTCCACCAGCTTGTAAACCGCACAAAACGGTGGTTTTCTCTGGGTATAATGGCACCTCTTGAACCTCTTCTTGTTGCTCTCTAGCCCAAATGCGGCAATTTTGTTTATTGACTTTGCCGTTGAGTCAGAAATTGAACAAAATTTTGGTCGAAAACAGCGGATCTTCCCTTTTTTCACCGAACTCATATCCTCAATATTGTTGCCAACATTTGAAGGTAATTATTTTTAAAAAATAAATGTCATAAAATGTCCTTTGAAATTACCAATAAAGATTCGACACTTGATATGAATTTTGTTTATTTTTTTTTTGGTCCCGAGATCACCCTATATTTAGATCCTTACAGACTACACACTAGAAACAACCATTAGCCAGAAATCATAAGGTTGCTGCTAACTTCAACTTCCCTGTCATGGAGCCCTTATTTATGAAAGAGCCAACTTCTCTAAGAACATCCGTAAAAGTATCTTTATTTATTCTGAAGAGTGCTACAAATCTGAAAGCAAGTTATTGTGTGCCTTGGAGGTGGTGATGCAAAATGCTCACGATCAGTTCGGCACATCCGTTGGATTCGATGCATCCCTTAGCTAAAGCATTTTAACACGTTCCAAACTTATTTGACGTCTTAGGGAAACCATAACAGCTATTAACAAACCTGCAGGCATTTTTTATTAATTTTTTTTTACCAAAATTAATAAATTTGTGTGGCGTTCAGCTGTAAAATATATGTTTTGTTGTTGTTATTTATTGAACTACCAGTAACACTCAACACAGTTTTTCTGTTTTGAGTTTTGAATGAGTAGTTTCCCTCGTTATGAAGTACAGCATTTTTTAAAAAATGGGGATTGAAAAACTTTCGGAACACAGCACATGGGCGTTTATGGGAAAGGTTGAACTTTGTCATTTAATAGCACAGTACAACATTTTTTAACTGATTGATTCGGAACTCAATTCTGATAATTGTTTGTGAAAGTAGCCCCAAAAAGAAGAGCTTCTGCATCATTCGTTTGGTCAAGGTATGTAAAGGGTGTTTTTTATTGGGGTATAGAACTTTAAGTTGGCATCACTTTTTTAACTGACGGCCATTTTGTCAGCTGTCAAGTGATTAATATTTAGTTTGGTTTGCCATTTCATCATGAACAGGTTGACAAAAGAACAACGGTTGCAAAATGGGCCGAAAATGAGATTCATCTCGATGCTGATTTTCATCACAAAATTTTGTTCAGTGATGAGGCTCATTTTTGGTTGAATGGCTACGTCAACAAGCAAAATTGCCGCATTTGGAGTGAAGAGAATCCACATGAGACCCTTGAGACGCTATTACATCCACAAAAACTGACTGTTTGGTGTGCTCTATGGGCTGGTGGAGTCATTGGGCCATACTTCTTCCGAAATAATGCTGGAGAGTCAGTTACCGTTAATGGAGACCGGTATAGAGCCATGATAACCGACTATTTTGTTCCCGAATTGGATGTCATGAATGTGGATGAGTTGTGGTTCCAACAAGACGGCGCTACGTGCCACACAGCGCACGTCACAATCGAATTATTGAAGGAAACATTCGATGAGCGCATAATTACGCGGAATGGACCTGTCAATTGGCCACCAAGATCGTGTAATTTGACACCATTGGATTATTTTCTTTGGGGATATGTGAAGTCGCTCGTCTACGCCAACAAACCAGAAACGTTAGGGGACTTGGAAGCCAACATTCGTGGCGTTATTGCCAACATACGGCCCCATATGCTCGAAAAAGTGGTTGAAAATTGGACCTGTAGAATTGGCTTTATTCGAGCCAGCCGCGGCGGCCACATGCCCGAAATCATATTTAAACATTAATGACTTAAAATTATCCTTCCAATAAAGCCAAATTGATGGACATTAAAACGATTTTCTTGTGTTTTATTTCAATTCGAAGCTCTATACCTCAATAAAAAACACCCTTTACAACAAATAATAATTTAATAAATAATTTAAAGTTAGTAAGTATCGTATAGGGGAATTTGTCACGTTTTGGGCTCTTTTGTTTGTCATAACTCGAGAACCACGAGTCCGAATTAGCTGAAACAAATTCAAAAATTACAATTCATTCAGTTCATACAACGTTTCGCTACATAAGCAACAGTTTCGCAGTTATAAATAAAAGTATGAAGAAAAAAAATATTTTTTGCCTACAAAATTAAAGTTTTTTTTTATTAATTTATAAAAAATACAGAACGGTAAAAAGTATCCACAACGAGTTACCGTTTGGTGTGGATTTTAGGCTGGCAGCATCATTGGGCTATTTTTTTCGAAAATGAGCAAGGAGCCGCCGTCTCCGTCAACGGTGAGCATTACCGAGACATGCTCAAAGAATTTTTGTTTCCAAAAATTCAAGAGAATGATATGGACGACATTTGGTTCCAACAAGACGGGGCCACATGTTACACAGCCAATGCAATCACCTATATTTTACGCAATGTTTTTGAAAATTGAATTATCAGCCCAAATGATGATGTCAATTTGCCGCCTCGGAGCTGTGATTTGAGCCATTTGGATTATTATCTGTGGGAAGCCATTAAGGATGAATGTTACGCAAAACATCCAGAGAAAATTGATGCGTTGAAACAAAAAAGCGAAGTTGCAATTAAAGAGATTCGAGCCGAAACAATCGAAAATGTACTAAAAAATTGGGTTGATCGGACGAGGTACTGCCGAGGCAGTTGGGGTAGTGATATGAATGATATTGTGTTCCAGTGCTGCATGAAAAAGTTCAACCTTTCCAATTAAAACAGAAATTTTAAGAAATTATCAGTACTTTTTTGTATAGCCGATTCAAATTTTAAATGGCCGACTTGTGTAACTGTTGCACAACAAAACTATGATCTACAGAACAATAGAATGATTCACCCACAACCATACTATGATCTCCACAACCATACTTCGAATCACTCTCGACCGTACTATGATCCCTTAAACGATACGAGTATTATGATCATCACAACCATAGAATTTTTCACAAACAAGCATAGCATGACTCTCATTACCATGGTATGATTTATACGCAACCATGTTATGATCCCTACGACTATATTATTAGCCCACTCCCACTTATTTAAAAATAGAAAAATCCGGTTAAAAAAGTGTTTGATTTATAAAAATATATATAAAAATATATCAGTTTCAGTATAAATGTTTAAAAAAATTTAATTCATAGATAAAAAGTGCAAGTATTGCAAAAGATTCGTAATAATAACATTGTTCTGAAACGATTTTAAAATTTAAAAAAAATCTAAACATATTATTGTTGACATTAATGCAAATAAAAAAAACTATTGCCACACCAACCATATTTGTACCACTCATTAAACAATTTTGTTTAATGCTATTGTCACTGTTTGCAGCCTTTGGGTCCCTATGTCAGCAGTAACACGCCGGCTATTCACTTCCAAGGCGTCAATCGGGCTTATCTGCGTAAAAAAGCAATTTCACATAACCCCACAAAAAGTAGTCCAGCGGTGTTAAATCGAACGATCTTGGAGGCCCCGCCACAGGCCCAATAAATTAATTGTTTCGTTGGCTGTAAGGCATGTAACGCCATATTGTTTGAACCAAAAGTCGTCCACATCAACATCCTCCAATTCAGGCACGAAGAAGTCATTAATCATGGCCCAATAGCGTTCCCCATTGACTGTAACATTATGGCCGGCTTAATTTTTGAAGAAATGTGGGCCAACGATTCCCTCTGCCCATAAAGCACACCAAACAGTGACTTTTTGAGGATGTACCGGCGTCTCAACAATGGCTTGCGGGTTTTCATAACTCCAAATGCGACAATTCTGGTTATTAATGAACCTTTGGTACTTAAATAATTTATTTATTTAATTCCAATTTCAATATAACTTGACTCTAAACAAAATACTTTTATTAGGCAAAATGCGGTCACGATGCTCATGCGAACGTCAAAAGTGTCTCCGTTATAGAGTTGCCAGATCTTTTAATCAACCCAACACACTCCGCAACAGTGCCCCCCCAGAAGGGTCAAGTCTATTCCCTGAAACTGGAAGGGCATTTGATGCTCCGACCAGTTTTTGTGCGTTGAGCCTAATATTCATTGTTCGCTGTAGATAGTCATTGTCGCTGCTTTGTTTTCTGATAACGACAAGGTGATCTGCAGTTTGTTGCACGATCTCCAAATCGATGATGGTACCAGCAGGTATCGAACTGAGAGTTTTGTCTCGCTGCTGGGGTTCACGGATTGGTTTGCGACCGACTTTCTGCCTATTAGAAGAACCTTGTCCGGGGGTTGCTAAAGATAATCGCTGTACTTGATTGGATAAATTGTTGACTGTAGCGCACAACTGCTCCAAATTGTGCTCGATCGTGGCCGAAGATACCAAATTAACATTCGAAAGCTCTATATTTTTAAATATAGCATTAGCAATCTTAATTTTTTCATTCGCTGTGCCCATGCACATTATTACGGCCGTTTGTACAGAAGAGAGAAGACGAGATGTCCAGAGATCAAGTAATACTGTCTCGGTCAAGATACCATTTGACTTCAAAAGCACTTCATAGTACAATTGACCAGGGCGTCTATCCCCAAGTTGCATTTCGTATACTAGCTGGCGTGGATGTTTTTGTTGTTATGCTCCCATTAATTTGGTCAACTGTGCCTTCAAGTAATTATACTTATCGTCAGCTGGAGCACTATCGCGAATTGGACGAAAATCTGTTATGCGCAATGGTGGCAGCTGAGAGCACACGGTAACAAATTTTCTATCCTCTTGTGAAATGCCAACTGCTCGAAAATAAAAGTCTAACAAATAAAACCAATTTTCGACATTTGTCTCGCCGAATGGGGGCATTTGTAGACGCGCAAAGCAGTTTGCATCAATTTGGGCAGAGGTTCCAGCTGCTGAGGCGGAGTTTCCATCTTCTTTAATATCCTTGTTATCGGAGCCGCCAGTATTCATGTTGATCACGTCGGGGTCACCACTTTGGTACTTAAATAATTAATTTATTTAATTCCAATTTTAATATAACTTAACTCTAAACAAAATACTTTTATTAGGCAAAATGCGATGTCACGATACTCATGCGAACGTCAAAAGTGTCTCCGTTATAGAGTTGCCAGATCTGTTTAGCAACCCAACACCCTCCGCCACATAGCCCTTCAACCAACATTGAGCTTCATCGCTGAACAACATTTTCTCGTAAAAATCAGAATCGGTGGCCATCTTGTTTTGGGCCCATTCGCCACAATCTTTATACGTTGTTCCGGAGTAAGTCTATTTATTTTCAAACGGCAAATCAAACTGAGCATAAATCAAATGACAGCTGTCAAAAGACCAACTCCGAAAAAAGTGTAGCCAGATTGAAAACCATACGTCTAAAAGAAACACCCTTTAGTAATCTTAGACTATTAAAGCATTCTTTTTTGTCATCAGATACCTTAACAATTCGGACTAACTGTAAGTAAGACTTTAAACAAATTTGTACCTTGCCTATGCTTAGGCTGTGTAAATAAACAACAGCCCAGAAGTAGCTACAATTTTATGTTTTAAGCCCGGAATTAAGCCCGCCTCAAGGCACACTACACTCAAGTGAGCTCAAAATTGTACAAACACTTAAATGGGCATTAAATATTTTAAACAGCGGATTTAACATTATTTTTTTTGAATAAAATTAATTCTGAAAAAGAGACACACCCTCTTTAGATTTTGAGATTTTGCAGATCGTAACAATCTTTTTATATTTATGCATTCCACTTAATAAAAAAGCGTATTTGTCGCCGACCATTTCAATATTATTTAACACGTATCAATAAGAAAAAGTTGTTTAGTCAATAAACTTGATTTTGGAAACGGTAACATTTGACAGTTTTAACTATTTTTTGTATTTTATTTTTAATGTTGTTCAGACTTGTGGTCGACAACAACAAAAAAAAAATATAGATAAAAAAGAACACACCAGTAAGAATGGAAACTGGTCTGAAGAGCTTGTGACACTTGCTAGAGCGATCGTAAATCTCACCTCGAAACGAAATGGTTACGAATGAGACCAGCTTGACGCAGTCATCCCAAGAATATCAATTCAATGATGGCTTATAAAATGTTTATGGGTGTAGGAGTGGACATAAGCAAAATGGAAGTAAACGAAATGTACTAGTCAAGCAGGGTATCAAATTCATTTCTTTTTTTTCGGGAATTCTAGATAATGTTTTTGGGGATGGTGAGAAATGCCAGAGACAATTAATCTTTCAATTGCAGCATTCTGTATAAAAAGCTGCAGTTGCTATTAACGAGGTATCATTTCCTTTTGGATTGTACTATCGATAGGAGATCAACTCATTCAGAATGGTAAGTAGTTTATTGGAGGGGTGGTGTAACACCCCCCGACGCATCCCTATGGGCGTTGTCCACTAACATCTATTGTGTTTTGTGTCGTGCAGAAACTCTTCATTGCCTTGTTCGCTTTGGTAGCGGCTGCTACTGCTGACGTCAGTCATGTGGTCAGCAACGAATACTTGCCACCCAACCATGGTGGTGCTTCCTACAGCACAGCTGCTTCTGCTCCAGCTGCACACTATTCTGCCCCAGCTGCCGTTTCTCACTCGACTCACTCATACTCGGCTCCAGCTGCCACCTACTCTGTAGCTGCTTCAGCTCCAGCTGTCCACTACTCTGCTCCAGCTGCCACTTACTCTGTGGCTGCTTCAGCTCCTGCTGTCCACTATGCTGCTCCAGCTGCTTTTCACTACGCTGCTCCAGCTGCTGTTCACTACGCTGCCCCAGCTGCTGTCTCATATGCTGCCCCAGCTGCTGTCTCATATGCTGCTCCCGCTGCGGTCTCATATGCCGCTCCCGCTGTCTCCTATTCCGCTCCCGCTGCTGTCTCCTATTCCGCTCCCGCTGCTGTCTCCTATTCCGCTCCCGCTGCTACCTACTCTGTAGCTGCCTCAGCTCCTGCTGCTTCTTATAGCACTTATGATGCTGCTGCTTCTGCTCCCGCTCACACCTTCTCCGAATCTGATGGTTATGTCTACAAGACTCAAAAGCGCACCGTCAAGCGTCACCGTCAACGTCGTGGTGTTTCTACCGAATACCTGCCACCCGTAGCTTCATACTCTGCTCCCTCCAACGCCTACTTGGCTCCAGCTGCTTCTTACTCTACCGGCTCTTATTCTGCCCCAGCTGCCTCATACTCTGCTCCAGCTGTCTCATACTCAGCACCCGCTGCTTCCTACTCTGCTCCCGCTTTTTCATACTCAGCTCCCGCTGCCTCTTACAGCGGCTCCAATGGTGGTGCTTATGATGCTTATGAGGGTGCTGGTTCCAATTCCATCGACACTACATTCTCTTCCGCTGATGGTTACCGTTACAAGACCGCTCGTCGTCGCGTTCATCGTCGTCACCGTCAATAAACAGTGGATTCAATCGAAGTCTGATGCGATTTTAGATACCAGGTATCTGAATACTGCATGTCAGTCGGTCAAAAGGATTCCAAATGTGAACTGAATAAATACAAAGTAAAAAAAAATGTTAAACACAGCGAGTTTTTAAATTCTATGGTGGATTCAATGAAAAAAGTATTGGACACGGGTGGATACAATTTTAGTTCACTATAAGTCTAGGGAGTTTACTATAACTTTAGGTAGAAAAGTAGAACCCATTATTTCATCACAGTCTATAAAAAAAATCAAATAGAAAGTTGGTGGTCAGGTTGACTTAAAGGTTAGCCAGCTAGTAGTGCGAGTCCACTTTTAGGCCTTAAAGGTACGTTGGGGAACCCAACTGAAAAGGGAGCAAAAGAAAAAGGAAGAGAAGGATGAGTTATAGGAGAGAAGAAGGAGACAATTTTTAGGTAGAAAGAGAAGATATCGATCGCTAACCGCTAAAAAGACGTAAGCGCCAAAATAAAAATTTTACAGAGGAGGGTTCTTTTTTTGACTTTTGTCTAGTTCATCTGGAGGATTCCGAAACAATTGAATTTGCCATATCTTTGTAAATATAAATATTTAATTTTTAATATTTAAGCTTCAGAGCGATGTGCAATTTTCTATTGAATTTCATTAAAAAGCGAGTGGCGCTTACGTTTTTTTTGCGCTAGGCGGTCGATATAACGGTTGATCAATCTGAAGGTATTTTTTTCAATATGGGTTTTTTCACAGATTACGCGTGAGTTGTGCTTAACTTTATTTTTTTTTTTCAATATTGTTTGCCATTTACAGGAATTTAACCCTAACGCATAGCCGTTTTAGTATTTGGGCTCTTCAAAAGCTCGAAAAAGAAACGCTGATTTCGACTAACATTTTGTTCAGTGATGGGGCCTATTTCCGGCTCGTTGGCAACTTCAATAAACAAAATTGCCGCATTAGGGCTGAAGAGCAACCAGAAGAGGTTAAAGAGATGTCATTATATCCAGACAAAACCACGGTTTTGTGTGGTTGATGAGCTGGTGGAATCATAGCTTCATATTTTTTCAAAAATGATGAGGGCCGGATCGAAACAGTGAATGTTGTTCGTTATCGCGGCATAATATCGGACTTTTTGCTACCTGATTTTGAAGCCCGTTATCTTTACGATATTTAGTTTTAACAGGACAGTGCCACTTGCCATACAGCAGCTCAAACAATCGATCTGTTGAGAGGTCATTTCGAAGAGCAGCTAATTACACGTTTTGGATTGGTGAGTTTTTTCTTTTTTCTTTAGGGCTACGTCAAGTGCAAAGTCTATGCCAACAAACCGGAAACGATTCTGATTTTGAAAGCCAACATTACGCGTATCATTAACGCCATACCGGTCGAAATGCTCGAACGAGTCATCCGAAATTGGGCCCTCAGAATGGACACCCTGAGGCGTAGTTGCAGCCAACATTTGAAGGAAATTAAATTTTAAAAAATAAATGGCATAAAATGTCCTTTCAAATGAACATTCCATTGATTCGATTCTTTTTTTATTTTGAAGAAAGTACCCCTAGATTGATCATACGATATAGGAAGCTTGACCGTTTTGTTTGACAACCGATATTATGGTTATTGGCTGGTTCGAGCAATTCCAAACCAGCTTAAATTTTTTAACAAAGTTTAAGGGTATAATTTAAGAGGCACATCTTCTAGATCGGCCAATTCATTGAAACATGTACTGCCTAACTAGACAAGCTTGAAATTTTCAAGATCCGTGCATGAGTCTAAGGGTAGCCACTTAAAATTTTTAATTTGAATCGGCTTTAAAAAAAAGTACTGATAATTTTTATAAATTTCTGGATTTATTGAAAAGGTTGAACTTTGTCATTTAATAATGGAGCACAATATCATTTATATGACTACCACAACTGACCTAGGAAGGACCCAATTTTTCAGTACAACTTCGATTGTTTCGGGTCAAATCTCTTTAATGGCAACATCGATTTAAAGTTTCAACGCTTCAATTGTCCCTAGATGCTTTGCGTATCCCTAATGGTTTTCCACAAATCCAAAGGGTTTTTTCCATTGGGCGAAACAAAACCGCATCGGATGGTGTTTAATTATTTAATGGCAAAGTTCAATTTTACCAATATAAACCAGAAATTTGAAAAAATTAAAATTACCTTTTTTTACAGCCAAATCAAATTTAAATTTTAAATGGCTACTCTTAGAAGAAGAGTAGTAAGTGCTATACTCATGCACGGATCTTGAACATTTCAAGCTTGTCTAGTTAGGAAGTACATGCTTTGATGAATTGGCCGATCTAGAAGATGTGCCTCTTAAATTACACTCTTAAACTTTGTTAAAAAATTTAAGCTGATTTGGAGTTGCTCGAACCAGCCTATATTTCGGGCTATTTATGGCCGTAGAAACCGTGATGTTCCGTAGTTATGAATTAGGTTGACTGTTTCCATGATCGTCATTTCCTCGATTGTGTCCATCAGTTCGAAGAACGGAGTGTTTATGTCTTGCTTTCTCACTTCTCCTGAACTTATTCTGGCACATATGTGGCTGACGAATATGGTTGCCAGGTAAATCGCAGTGACCCAGTACCAATGTCAGCGTAATATTTTGCCCTAAGATTTCCATCAGACAGTCATACATGCATACATAAAAGCTTTTCACACATATCCGGACATTTGTCAAAGGTTATTTTTTAATTCCAAAATCTTATTTTTGGAAAAACGTGAATTTATCTAGAACCCGTATATTTACTGTATATATTATCAGGTTGTTGGGTTCTTAATAAGCCTCTGATCTCGTACCTTGAGAAAATCTCCATTTGGAAAACGTACTTTTGTCTAGAATCCGTCGTGATATTTTTTTTTTAAATAACCAACACTCAGGGGATGCCCCCTATACATGCGGTGCATTGCGTTGGCGAGTGGAAATTAATGGATCGGAGGGGGGAAAGAGGGAGTAATGTTTGTTGACGCTTGCCTTGAACTTCTGGATGTCGCAATTAGTGGAAAATACATTTGCCGGAAGTCGATTCCACATACGGACTGTACGAGCGAAAAACGAATTTGATCTGTAGTGTATAGTGCGGTCAACTGGCCAATCGATAACAAACGGGTGTGAATTCCTAGAAAGTCGCGTATCCCTGCCGAACATCCTCACGTCAGGAATAAGGCGACGGATGTCTGATGAACACACACCATGAAAGTAACGATAGAACAGCGTCACGCAACCCACATTCCGACGATGCTCAAGGGAAACAATAGAGTTGGATACCCTACTGTCACCTATCAGCACCATCGCTCTCCTTTGAACACGGTCAAGTAGCTCCAAAGATAATTTTGGAGCACCTGCCCATATATGGGAGTTGTATTCCATCTTTGGCCTGATGTAAGTTGTATAGATATTGAAAAGATCAGAAGGAGTGAAATATTTCTTGCACCGCTTTAAAAAGCCTATGCACTTGAGTGCTTCTTTCGACACTTCGAATAAATGTCTCGCCCAACGAGCGTCACATTGTATTTTCATGCCCAGAACATCGAGAGCTTCTGATTGTTCAATATCCGTACCATCGAGAGAAATTGACGATATTGTTGGGTCAGCGAATCGCTTGTGAGACAACAAGCAGCACTGTGTCTTACGTGCATTAAAATCTACTCTATTCACACGACCCCATTCGGAAATGGCCAGTAGATCCCGGCCAAGTGTCTCATCCATAATTCGCCTTTTGTCTTCAATATCTTGAAGGCTCGGCCTACGGTCGAATGCATATGAATGACAGAGGTTACTATCATCTGCGAATGAGTAGATTGGATTCACGGTCTGACCCAAAAGATCGTCAATGAAAATAAGAAATAAAGAGGGAGAAAGGACAGAGCCCTGTGGTGCGCCTGGGGTCAGCCTATGTGTGTTGGATGAGAACCCATCTACAACAACTCTAATAGTGCGATCTCTAAGAAAGCTCGATATAAACCGAGCAAACGTATTACCGACACCAAAATCGATCAGCTTTGATATGAGTGCACCGTGCACCGCCTTGGAGATATCTAGGCCTTGGATTGTCTAGAACCCGTCGAGTTATTATCAGGTCGATTATACCCCTGATCTCGAACCTTTGCCAAAAATCTCCGTTTGGAAAAACGTGCATTTGTCTAGAACCAGTCCAGATAATCTAACAGGTTGATGGGTTCTTATTAAACACCCGATCTCGCGAAAATCTCGTTAAGAAGTGCATTTGTCTAGAACATGATCGAGACATTATCAGGTCGATAAGTACTTATTAAATCCCTGACCTCGTACCTTACACAATTTTTGAACCATCCGTGAAGATAGAGATTTATTCACTGATACTACATCGTCTGATCTTAACTAGTTGGAGTTCCCCTCCATAACTCCAAAAGGGTTTCCTCTGTATCATCCTCGGTGAGAGATGGTCTAACATTTCACAAAGCCTATTCGTCCAATCGCTTGATCTCAGATAAAGGGCAACCCTTGCTGCGCAAATCCTTATAAAGGGTGGTTAAATTTAAAGGGCCGATTGAAATTGTCGCGATAAAAGAGAAATTGCTTCGTTAGCTGTGTGACAAGTGGCTCTGTCCTGTTGAAACCACATATCGTCCACAGCCATATCTTCCAATCTGGGCCATAAAAAGTTCCTTATCATCTTACAATAGCGAATACCATTCACAGTAACTGCCTGACCGGCCTCATTGGCGAAAAAATACGGCCCGATGATGCTGCCAGCCCATAAACCGCACCAAACAGTCACTCTTTGTGGGTGCATTGTTTTTTCGACTATCACTCTTGGATGATCATTGCCTCATGAAAATGTGCCTCATCACTGAAGATGATTTTCTTCAAAAATGGATCATCCACTGTTGTAATTTCTTGCCACCAAGCCTGAATAACTTTAAGACGTTGCCCGCTTGTGTATCTTTCCATGGTTCAAATTGAGTTAGTCTGAGAAATACAAATGAAATGCAGAAAAAAACTCGACGTTTAGGTTTGGTTCACATTCAACATTGGCCCTTAAAATTTAACCACCCTTTATAAATGCCTATGGTTTAAATGTTTAGTATGGCCGGAACTGCTGAGGTGCGCCCAAATAATACCTTTACTAGCCAGTTTTTAGATCTTGCAAAGGTTATTGAGATTAGGCTTTCATACAACCGCAATACCAGTGCTCCATTTGTGAGAATTGGTGTACTGATTCGTTGTTTAAATACGCAATTTTTTTGCCGAACATCCTTTTGCAAGTTTAAAAGGCAAAAGGAGCCTGCTTTCCTCTACATTATGAAGGTTTAAGAGCCGAAGATTACACACACGTTTCAAAAATCTAGTGTCTAGAATTATACCAAGGTATTTTAACTTTTAGATAGTTGCAGCGTATTCCCTTATAGTATAGTTGTCCTCCACGCTCCTTGAAAGTTTCCTTAGTGACCATTTCACAATCTATTTTTTTATTTTATTTCAGAACTTTAAAATAGTTTACTTCATAATATTACAAAGGCTTCAGAGCCGTACGTCATTTTGGAGACAAGTTGGCAAACATTTTTTAAATTTAAAATTTAATTTGAAATGTGAAAAGGTATTGGTAATACATGTGGGGGTTTTCTTGCTATGCTTTTTATATTGAAACACTTTAATGTTAAGTTCAATGTTAATTCACTTCGATGTTTATTCTTATAAAGAAAACTTAAAACTAAATCTTAGAAATAACTATTTACAGGATGGTTTTGTTTAACAAAGTAACAAACACGCGTCTTTAATATTCGTCTTTAACACACGTCTTGGTTGTGTAACTTCTTTACAGCGACTGGCTTCTTCTCGCTCTTTGTCTCTTGCTGCCTGTCAGTCCTTGTGTGTGAGGTAGGTCAGTGCTGCCATCTCGCGTGGCAAGTCATTGCCTAAATCAGTGCGTCTGCGTACATCTGCTTGTCCGTCTTAGTTGGTGTTGATTCAGTACAAGTCACGTCCCGTCTATACATGCCGATCCCACATACATATATCAGATAATATCCCAGTAAACCAAATTTGCCGACAATTTCTGATATGAGACAATTCTAAACAATATCTGAACTCTATCGAGAATTCTTACCGAAATCGTTACGAATTCTGTTCGATTTGTCTGAGGATTTTTTATTTATTATGTTCCGAAATATCTGAACGAATTCGGCCCGAATTCTGTTAGACTTGTCTGTGGGATTTTTATTAATTTTTTGTTCAGACTTCTCCTTTCGAACTCGCAACGAATTCTGAACTATTTATCTGAGGTAGTCCATTCGTTTAAAATTTTCGTTATTTGCTTTATATTTTACAGTTGTTGTTCTTGTGTTCAGGCATGTCGGAACTAATTCTGAACGAATTCTTAACTGTTTGTCTGAGGTATTTTTATATTTAAAATTCAAATTTTGAACGTTTGTTTAGCTTAGCTGTGCGAAGGATTTTTATTGTGTTCGGAGGAAAACCCTACTGCCGGTAGTTCTCGTTAAATGCAAAACTGGTTGCCCTTAAGTGTATAGCCACTAAACATAGTTACAGCACAATTATTGCTTGCGAAACTGCAGGCACCCCTGTTTGTAACTAAAAGTCTTTCCGAACGCTTTTTGAAAATGTTTTACAACAAAAATATTTTCTTCTTTTTGATTGTTTACATTCAGAATTTACCATGACATAATAAGCTCAGAAATCGTTCAGAATTCGGTTCGTAATGTCGGTAAAAACATCAGAGTTTAATTAGAATTAATGCCAGAATTCTGACCAGAGTCGTTCAGAATTGGTTCAGAATTCGATACGACAAATCGAAATTTCCTTTCGAATTTCCCAAGACTACAGTTCAGAATTCGGTCAGAAATCGGTTCGAAATGTCTGCAAAAACATCATAATTCCCTCAGAGAAGTAGTTTAGAATTCGTGTCAACCCTCTCATATGTTTTTCGTTACGAACTCGCTCAGAATTCTGATCCGGAATCGGAACATTTTGCCGATTGTCGTACAGAATTCTGACCGAATTCTGAAGGTTTGGTTCGCTGGAATGTTTTTGTTTTGTCTTTTATCATTATTATGACTCGAACAGTCATCTAATTTGTAGCCGAAGTAATCGTTGTCAAAGACTGCTGAAGAAAAACCTTGGCGGGTTTAGAAACAGCTTTACAGTCTGCCTAGCAACCTCCTGAAAAAAACTAGTTTTTTTCAGGAGAGCCATTTTAAAGATGAGGTCCCTTTCTATTTGCGCTTAGAATCTTCGAATTCACTTTTATAAAACGCGCATATCTCTGGGAGGGTACACTTTTGGGGCATGGGATCGGTCTCATTCGATGCTCAGATGTTGTCCACATCAAAAACAAAAAAATTAAAATTGATTTTTTTTACCCTTAGGTCCCTTTCTCTATGCGCTGTCATATATAAGTTAACATATGGTATTTAACCAATTCACCATTCTTTTATACAAAATGGCATTTAATTTGTGACTTCCAGACCAGCAGGACCTCAACTCTTGAGGAAGTCTGGGTTGTCCCTGGCCCAAATTTACGCAAATTGCAAAGCATCGTCCATTATATTTTCATTGGCATTTTGTAGAGAGCAGTAGCCGGCATTTATAGAATAGAAAACGCTACACTGAAAATATTTCTACCAGAATTTGAACTTTACATACTCGTAGGGTTGTGTACAGTAACTACACTGTTCTACAACAAACTCCCTTTGGACGCAACCAACTGATACTTATTTAAAATAATCTTCTGAGTCCGAATTGAATGCCCGTTTTCGAGAATTGATTTTTTTTTACTTTTTTCGTTGATTTGTCGTAAACTTCGGCAATTTTTATCCGATTCATCCGATCAAAATATGAGAATATTTATTGGTAAGAAATACATGCAAACTATAGCTTATAAAAATCGCATAAAAATTGTGGAAGTTACAGCCAAAAGAAATCAAAATTTAGTTTTTTCTTGAAAAATTTTGATTTCAACTGCCAATTGTTGAAAAAATACTATTTTTACTCAGACTTAATAAAGAAATTGCATGTTTTATTTTTAAATCTCGTTCTTAGAGCGAAAATATACGTGGTAGGCTTTCAATTCGGATTCAGGAGAACATTTACATAAGGATCCGTCGGTTTTGTATCAAGGAGGGCTATTCAGTAAATTTTTGCAGATCAGTGTTATTAGACCACGGCGGGCCAAAAAACGGCGGCACATCCGCACAGAAACGGTTCTCCAAACATACAAACCAATATTAGGCTCAGTCACAATTCCTCTTAGCGCTCAAATAATACATTTGTTATTTTAATTACTACAAAGTTATTGTTTTAAATCATTCATCTTATATTTTAGTTTATTTCTTTAAGGATGATCGTCGTAGAAATAATGGAAGAATAATACACAAATCAAAAATAAATCTATTTTTGATTTGTGCCTGGCCTCGAATCGGGCAAATAGAAATACAATAGATTTTAAATACATTGATATACTTTTGCTAAATTTTTATGAATGGTTCGATTACACTCAATAACACACTTCAAGTCAATATTTCATTAAAAAAAACAAGACGATGTTCTTTGTCTATTTGGCATCTATTATTAAAATAGCTAAACTGTATATAAATCTAAATATTTCAACAACAATACTTATACTTATATTATGGATAAATGCGTCATCAATTGACTTTATATTGAAGAACTGGGATTTCGAGATTTTTGTAGTTAATCTTATTAAATTTTTAGACAATTGACTTAGACATGCGACATTATTTTACTTTCTAAATTTGCTATACGAGGACTGTAGAATAGAAAAGGTGAAATTTAATTTGTATCAAAAAAAATTCATTGATACATTACTTTTTATTTAGTCCCCTTCAAAGTATTACCCCTTAAATATAGGGTGATCCATCTAGAGGTATTTCTTCAGAACAAAAAAATATAAAAATTCAAATCATGTGTGGAATCTTTAGTGGTAATTTGAAAGGACATTTTATGGCATTTTTTTTTTTGAAAATAATTACCTTCAAATGTTGGCAACTGTATTATGAAAATGAGCGTTCGGTAAGAAACGGGAAGATCCGCTGTTTTCCACCCAAATTTTGTTCAGTGATGAGGCCCATTTCTGGCTCAACGGCAAAGTCAATAAACAAAATTGCAGCATTTGGACTAAAGAGCAACAAGAAGAGGTTCAAGAGGTGCCATTATACCCAGAGAAAACCATGGTTTGGTGCGGTTAATAAGCTGGTGGAATCATCGGTGCCTATTTTTTCAAAAATGATGACGGCCGGAACGTAACCTTGAAAGGTGCACGCTATCGCGCGATGATATCGGACTTTATGCTACCTGAAATTGAAGCCCGTAATCTTGACGACAGTTGGTTTGAACAGGACAGTGCCACTTGCCATACAGCTACTCACACAAAGGATCTATTGAGAGTTCATTGCGAAAAGCAGCTAATTTGGACAGGTGATTTGGCCGCCTAGATCGAGTGATATCACACCTTTAGACATTTTTCTTTGGGGCTACGTAAAGTCCAAAATCTATGCTGACAAACCAGCTACGATGCAGGTTTTGGAGGCCAACATTACTCGTGTCATTTACGCCATACCGGTCGAAATGCTCGAACGAGTCATTCAAAATTGGACCCTCAGAATGGAAACCCTGAGGCGTAGTTGCGGCCAACATTTGAAGGAAATTATATTCAAAAAATAAATGCCATAAAATGTGCTTTAGAATTACCAATAAAGATTCCACCCTTGATTTGAATTTTTATTTTTTTTGTTCTGAAAAAATACCTCTAGATGGATAACCCTATGTACTACTCGTAGACTTGTGCCAGCGGTTTTTGCAATTCTCGAAGCAGTTCGAGGATTGGCCTTGATTTCTCTCAGCGATTCGGATTTTATCTCCTCAATCGTAGTAAAACGCCGTTATTTCATGGGTCTTTTCAATTTTGCGGACAGTACAAAGTCGCTGGGGCCAATTCTGGAGCTGAGGCATGATTACTTTATTTCTTTCGGCCAAAAAATTACGAACAAGTGACGGTATTTTTTTTTCTTCTAAAATCAGATATTTTGGAACGAACATCGCCGCCAAAGTTTTCATGTCCAAAATTTCCAAAATAAAATTGTTTGGTAAAAGCCAATCAATATACCGGCATCCTTTGCAGCTTCTCTAATAGTGATTCGACGATTATCCATAACAATTTTCTTCACCTTCTTAATATTTTCATCGCTTTTAGATGTGATGGATTTTCTAGGACGGGCGTCGTCGTCATTCTATCATCTCGGCCTTCCTTGAAAATCTTGTACCACTTGAAAACATTTAACTGACTCAGAGTACAATTTTCTTAGGACACTCTTAACATTTCAAGTGCTTTAGAGCACTAAATTAAATTTGTTTACACAAAGTTTGATGCAAATTCTTTGATCCATTTTTTCCACAACAGAAAATCACAGAGCAAGCTAAACACGTCTATCCGACAAACAAACTCAACTAAGAACTTCTGTTGGACGTAGCCCGAGTTTTCATGTCCGAGAAATTTCAAAATTTATATATTCTTTTAAACAGACCTCGTATGTGCTCAGTATTTTTTTCAATACGTATTTTCAGTATTTTATTTCAAAAAATCAGAACCACAGAGCCGATGTTGGTCTGCATATGATTTGAGCGTAATTGGTCCCATTCTACCTTAAGATCATTACACCCTACACCACACTGTGGTACAGGGTATTATGACTTAGTGCTGATGTTTACAACACCTCAGAGAAATGGAGATAGACCCTATGTTAAGAAATTCTATCGACTCAGAATCACTTTCTGATTCCATGTATCGATGCCCTTTGCCCGCCTGGCCGTCGTAATCAAAATCGCATTTATAAACCGATTTCGATGATCCTGTGACGAACTTTATTGAAATTGGTCCACATTGACCCATATTTTCATATCATACATAGGTTTTTCCACATTTCAGAACCTATAGCTTTTTAAGGCCACATACAGGGTGGCTGATGAAAGCCGCTACCAAAAAAAATTTAATAACTTTTTTCTCTTTTTTCTATTATTTATCTTTTTTCTATTTATTAATCTGGTTAATTTATGTTTTTATTTTGCAGATTGATTTTTAGATTTAACAAAAGTGGATAACTGGGACACTGAAACAAGAATTTGGATTGACCGCCGCTATCACCCACTGGTGTCCATAGTTTCGGTTCAAAGAGATTGTAGGCGCACGTTTGGCGGCAATCCTCCGTGCAGATGGACCATAGTGAGGCTAGTAAACAATTTTGCCGAGCATGGAACAGTCAACAGAAGACCTTGCCATCGAAACCCTTCAGTTCGGACGGAGGAAACAATCGCAGCTACCATACAAAACAATCCCAGAGTTTCGACAAGAAGCTTATCTGCTCAAATGGGTATAAGTAGACAGTCAAGTATGCACAACGATTAGGACTTGTTCCCATATAAAATTCAAACGACCAACAAACTGAACGCAGCAGACTTTCCGATTCGCTTGGAATTTTGCCAGAAGATTCTTCAAATAGTGGAAGAGGACGGAAACATGTGGAACTGTTTCTTCATGTCTGACGAGGCCCATTTCGATTTAAACGGCAACATAAACCAACAAAATTGTCGAATATGGAGTGCTTCCACCCGCAGATACTCCATTAAACGTGTCACAGTGTGGTGTGCAGTTTCATCAAGCTGCATTGTCGCGCTCTACTTCTTCGAAGAAAGCGGTCACACCATTGCGGGTACTGGAGACCGTTACTTGAGCATGTTGAGAGAGTTTTTCTATCCAAAATTACGCCGAAATAGAATTTCTTTCAACTCTGTGTGGTTTAAGCAAGATGGTGTAACTCCTCAATTAGCCCGGCCTATTATGACAGAATTGCGACGAAAATTTCTTAATAAGCTGATATCCAGAAACTGCACATTCCGTTGGCCCCCCAGGTCGTCAGACCTTACTCCACCAGACTTTTTCTTGTGGGATTATTGCAAACATGAAGTCTACAAAGCAAAACCAACAAATCGGAATGAACTAAAGCAATCCATTCGAGAAAAATATGAATTCCATGTACTTAAAAAATGTTATTTGAGTTTCTTAATGTAGCAATTTCATCAGCCAACCTGTATTACATCTGATTTCGACCAAATTTCGCACTTTTGGTAAGATGCGGCACATGCATCAACGAGCAGGGGCATTTAAATTCCATTATTTTTGAAACTAATTAAACTATATTTAATAATGTTGAATGCGCTTTAACATGAGTGAAAGAAAAATGAATTCCATACACTGAAAAAAAGTTATTTGAGTTTCTTAATGTAGCAATATTCATCAGCCACCCTGTATTACATCTGATTCGACCAAATTTCGCACAGAGCATTAAAGTGACCAACACCCATCTTTAGTAAAATTTGTCCATATCGATCCAAGTTTTCCCACAAAAACATCTTTCCGGATTTGAGGTCCTGCAGCTCTAGAAACCTACAGAAGCTCTACATTAGTATGATACTAATCGTCACAGTTAATAAATGCTCGCTTATCATTTATTAACTGTGACGAAACTAGTCCATAATTGCGATTAGAACCTACACAAAGCTACTTCCCGATTTCAGAATCTGCAGTTTAAAAACCACATTTCAAATCCAATTCCTGCCAAATTTCGAATGAAACGTTACAACACCCATGTCCTGTAATATTGGACCATATCAATCGGTAATTTCGAATAGCCCCCCAACAAAGGAAGAGTTCCGGTTTGGGTCAGGTAAGTTTAAAAGCTACAAATTATGTATGTTCAAACTCAAATATTGTACGAGTATTATACGTTTTGAGCGACAATATTATTAACTCTCCGGACTTCACGAGGCGATGTTACTTGGCCGTTGCACTTCTTTCTTTGGAAAAAGAAAAAAGTATTCATCAAGAACAAATCAAGAGCTTAAGGATGAGATTAATCGGCACTTCATCGACATGGAACCTCCATTATGTCTCAGAGTCATTAAAAATATAGACCATCAGGTAGAGGTATGACTCTAAAGCCAAGGCGAGCATTTGGCTATATTTTGTTTCTCATATACATAATTGTTATAGATCCTTCTATCAAAATAAAAAAATATAAAGATAATTCTCTGAAAAACTTTTGATCTAGTAAATATTATTGAGTTCTGGAACAGTTAAAATCATCAAAATTAGTTTTTTTTATTGCTTTAGTGAATATAATAGTAATAATAGTAGATAAAATGTATAAGATACAGTTCAACAAAGTCGAAAAATTAAATCTCAATTTTTCAATTTTCAAAACCCGAAAAAAATGAAAATCGGTAATAAGGAAATTCAATTTTTTTTGCGCATTTTATTAAAAATAACTTGCAAATATGTAAAAAAGCTAAAAACAAAAAAATTACTTTTCTTTAAAATCGGAAAATATGAACTTAACTTCAAGCAAATTTCTAAAATGTACCTAATAGCCCTATTTTAAATGGTAATAGCTTAAAATAATCCGTAAGTCCTTGGCTACAATTGACTTTTTCATAGAACTCAAACATATTAACTAGATCAAAAGTTATAGAATTTTAGCCGCTAGACCTATGAGTATCAAAAAATTATAAAATTTTCTCACAAAAGATAATTAAGCAATTTGACTAAATTTGTGTGACGGAACCTCGGGTCAAAAATTCGAAACATTATCAGAAATTTCAGCATTATTTCACAAATTTAATTTGACAATACTCGTATTTTTAAAATCTGGGTTCATTAAGAGCCAAATTGTAAAATTATTTTAACAGCTTGGCTAAATTTGTAATTTTTTTCAAAAATTTAATGTGACAATATGTTTAAAAACTGAATTCATTAAGAGCCCAATAGTAAAATTATTTTATCACTGTGGCTAAATTTGAATGATAGACCCTAGGGTTAAAAATTAGGTCAATTTTCACATGGACATATACTTAAGGTACCAATATATAATGGTATTTTTTTACAAATTAAATTTTTTTTTAAAATTTGGGTTTTTAAAGAGCCCGTCCAGGGGTTGAAAACCCGGATTTCCAAAACCGACATTAGTTTTTTTAGTTTATAGTAGGTTTGAACCTCTCAGTTAAGTCGTGGTTTTTAAGTCGAATTATCTAAAAGTGCACTTTAAATATCTACTTCAAGGCACAAATAGCTTATAACTATTATCCACAATCAATAGAAATTTTCGGATCATTGCTTATTTCGTTTAAATGCTAACGGGTGATCAATCTAGAGACTACGCGTGAATTGGGTTAAACTTATTTTTTTTCTTTTCAGTAATTAGCATATGTGACAGCGCATCGAGAAAGGGACCTAAGGGTAAAAAAATCAATTTTCATTTTTTTTTTTGATGTGGACAACATCTGAGCATCGAATGAGACCGATCCCATGCCCCAAAAGTGTTCCCTCCCAGAGATTCTAAGCGCAAATAGAAAGGGACCTAATCTTCAAAATGGCTCTCCTGAACAAAACTTTTCATCAACTTTTCACTTTTTGTTTGATGTGGACAACATCTGAGCATCGAATGAGACCGATCCCATGCCCCAAAAGTGTTCCCTCCCAGAGATATGCGCGTTTTATGAAAGTGAAGTCGACGATTCTAAGCGCAAATATAAAGTGACCTAATCTTTAAAATGGATCTCCTGAACAAAACTGGTTTTTAACCTTAGGTCCCTTTCTATTTTGCGCGTCACATATATTACGCGTTTAAAGGGCATATGTATGGATGGACATGGTTAGGGTCTCCCATCAGCATTTCAAGGTGTTGTAAACAGAATGACAAATTTAAAAGACACTTCATTCTTTGGTGGATGGTAAAAGGAATATTGTCTGTATTACTTTTCAAGATGCAACAGTTAATAATTATAGTCTCTGGATTAATGATGACAATTTACTTATAAGATCTATTCTATCTATAAGTACTTAAAGTACTTATAACGACAACTTTGCAAGCGGATTTCTTTAAATCTAATAAATAAATCAAAATATCCCGCATATGATGGGTATTAGCGCGACATTATCGGACCATAAATAATTATGCGACAATATAGCATTTTAAATTTAAGTATTCCCATCAAATCTAACAAGTTACAAAATCATCTTTTGTCAAACACAGTCTTCTTCGTATGCACACTGAAAATATTTTATACCTAGGAAACTGTTCAGGTCCATATTCCCAGAGGAACGCAGCAAATATTAGTTTATGCGCTTATTCAACTATTTATTCAACTTATTGGCACTTTTAGCAAAAAATGATGACGCTATTTTCACAAGTTTAATAGCGCATATTTAAAAAGTAGCCCGCTAGTGTCACTTTCAAGCGTAGCCATGCACGAATCATTCAGTCATTGAGTATTATGGAAATGAGCTTTTGCCGGCCGGACACACACTGACAGACGAAATATTTCACTCCTCATAAACTACAAATCACGTTGGCAAACTCTGGCTAGATATCCGAAACCGATTAAAATGTATTTTGATAATAATGCCGTTCTTTAGGGCGAGGCATGCGTTTGAAATGTCTTATGCAGAGACACACACACACACACGACGCACGCTCTTGATATGGATCTAAGAAGCTGCAAATCTCGTTGACATTTGACTACATTTTTGTAGAGCTTCTTCCAGCCACTAAATTCAAAAGATGAGACACGCAAAAACCTAAAATCACAATGACAACTGCAAAAGACAAACGAAAAAAACAGCTCGTGAAGAATGCAAACAGGTCCAGTCAGCTCGTGCGCCGATTGTTTTTAATGATCCATCTTTTGAGTCACTGGGATACGGAAGACAACTACTGAGAGCGCGGACTCCATTGATGCCGTCGCCAGATATGCATTAAATCAAATGCAAACAATATAACTTTGATTCCAAACACATGCTAGGGGTGAAAGCAAAAAAAAAAATGAAAAAAAACTCAACCGAATGCTATTGAAAACTACTTACTAGTTAAACAGGGCTATTAGAAGCGTGCTAATAGATTTGTCCAAATTTTAAGATGTTATGTTTCTTTTGAGTATAGAACATAAAGTTCTTCTTTCAGCGGCTATCTTTTGTATCTGAGCCATATTCTGGATGTGTAGTTTTCTCAACGACAAAAAAATGGTTTTGTATAAAAAGGCCCGGTTGGCATTGGAAGAGTATCACAGTCTTTTGGATACTTGTGCCAATAGGAGATAACTACTTTAAACATGGTTAGTATCGAAGGAGCTAATCAATTGACTAATTTAATTATCGTGCATTAACTTGGCTTTTTTTGCAGAAAATTTTCATTGCCCTCGCCTTGGTGGCCACAGCCGCCGCTCAATTCAGCAGCGAATACTTGCCTCCTGTTGTATCTGGTGGCTTCGATGGTGGCGTCAGCTATGATGTCGGAGCTTCGGCCCCCATCAGCTCTTATCTGGCTCCAGCTGCTTCCTTCGAAACCTACGATGTGGCCGGTTCTGCTCCCGCTCATTCCTTCTCTGGCGATGATGGCTACCGTTACAAGACCCAACGTCGTCGCGTCGTGAAGACTTCCCGTCGTCATCGTCGTGAGGTTTCTACCGAATACTTGCCACCTGTAGCTTCCTTCGCCGCTGGTGCTGATTTCGGTGTAGCTGCTTCCGCTCCAGCTGTCTCCTACTCTGCCCCCGCTGTCTCCTACGCTGCTCCAGCTGTTTCCTATGCCGCCCCAGCTGTTTCCTATGCCGTTCCAGCTGCTTCTTACGAATCCTATGAAGTTGAAGGTTCAGCTCCCGCTCACTCGTTCTCCGATGCCGATGGTTACCGTTACAAGACCAACCGTCGTCGTGTCGTCAAGACCTCTCGTCGTCATCGTTATTAAACAGTGTCATAGGTTTGAAAGTATTTAAGTAGAGATATTTAGTTAAATCGTTTTTTACAATTTCTATTTATAATAGAGATTTGTTTAATAAATGTTTCTAAAAATATAATTTTGTGTGAGTTTTTGAATTTATGTGATGTTTTTTGCCATTTGCAAGTTAACTACCTTAAAGGTAAGTTGATTTCGAATCTGCCAAAATAGGAGATTGGGAACAATCAGCAGCATACGTTGTTAAATCCAGAACTTAGTCTTACAGCTTGTATATTAGGATGGGTCGATTTTGCAATCGATTTTGTACCATAGATTTTTCGATAGCTTTTGGCATAAAGAAAAAAAGTTTCACTATGTTTGCATTTGTGGTTTTCAACGAAGACCCATGCGAAACGGAATTGGTGGAAATGATATTGTGCGTCGAAGACTATACGCAAAGGGTAATTCTCAGTAATACAAATGAGTCTCCCGTGTAAGTCATTTGATTTGTTGCCGAAATAATAATTGCCAAAGGCTGTTGAAGAAAAACCTTGGCGGGTTTAAAAACAGCTGTACGGTCTGCCTGGCAACCATAGTCACTACGTTTCACCAATTTTTTGGTTGATTCTGAAAAAGAAACAACAAAAGGTCTCGAACCAGAATAAAAACTGTTGAAGTCATAATAATGAATAAAGACCGACTAAATATAGGGTGATCGCCCTTGAGGTATTTTTCTTAATAGCCTTTTTTCACAGATTTCGCATGAGTTGTGTTCAACTTTATTTTTTTTCTTTTCAATATTCTTTTCCCTTTCATCATAAAAAGACTTACACCGAAACAACGTCTCAAAATTGTGCAACTGTATAATGGAAATGAGAGTTCGGTGATGAGGCACATTTCTGGTTCAACGACAACGTCAATAAACATAATTGCCGCATTTTGACTGAATAGCAACCATAAGAGGTTGAAGAGGTGCCGTTATACCCAGAGAAAACCACAATCTGGTGCGGTTTATGGGCTGGTGGAATAATCGGTCCATATTTTTTCAAAAATGATGATGGTCGGAACGTAACTGTGAATGGAGCTCGCTGTTGCGCCTTAATATCGGACTTTTTGCTTCCTGAAATTGAAGCCCGTAATCTTGACGACAATTGGATTTAACAGGACGGCTCCACTTATCATACAGCTGCTCTAACAATGGATCAATTAAGAGGTCATTACGAAGAGCAGCCAATTTCACGTTTTGGACCGGTGAGTTGGCCGCCTAGATCGGGTAATATCACAGCTTTAGACTTTTTTCTTTGGGGCTACGCAAAGTGTAAATTCTATGCTGACAAAACAGCTACGATTCAGGTTTTGGAAGCCAACATTACGCGTGTCATTAAAGCTATACCGGTTGAAATGCTCGAAAAAGTCATTGAAAACTTGACCCCCAGCAAGGACACCATGAAGCGTAGTTGCGGCCAACATTTAAAGGAAATTATATTCAAAAAATAAATGGCATAAAATGTCCTTTCGAAAGAAGCACAAATATTTCACAATTTATGTTATTTTTTTATTTTGAAAAAATATCTTTAGATTGATATATATAAACAAAATAAAAAAACTGACAATAAAAAAAATACTTTTTTTAAAATATTACCCTTCTAAGGTGCCATACAATAGATACAAATACATATTGCCACATCAATACAATATAAAATACGAGCGCGTGAGAATAGAAATACGACTGAGAAATCGTAGAGAATCGAATTTTTGTCCTTACAAATCCCTTAAACCACAAGGCCTTTCATAAATAAGAATTTCAAAGATTAATCATTAAAAATCATAACACTACGAAACAAAAAAAATCTTTTTGTTTGTTTAAGTGAATTTTTTGCTTTTATCTAATGAATTAGGTCATAAATATAATATAATGAGTGTTCTTTCCTCTACCTAAACGTTTTTTAGTATATAAACCGCTATTTTAAAAATGATGGAGGTTTCACCACACATTTTAGCATAACTCAAGAACAGTTTGTCCGATTTGATTGAGAATCCGCAGCTACATTACCTCCAAGTTACTCTTACACTGTTTTTTGATAAAGTGAATAGTTTTGGAAATATTCAGAAACTTTTTCCAAAAATTTTTTTTTTCATGCAAAATTGGAAAAAAAAATTTTGTCTTAAAATTCATAAAAACCAAAAAAGTCACAAATGCTCTTTTTTGATCTTTAGTTATAAACATAAATATGTTACAAATAAAACTAGCCACATTTCAATAAAATCGATTAACAAGTTTTGGTTTAATTCTCAACTAAGTGATGGTATCTCATTTTGATAATTACAAGGAAGTGGTTCAGCATCTTACCGAGAACTACCATAACATGGGATGCTGAATGTCTCTGAAGTTGCATGTTCTTCACTCACACCTAGAAGTGTTCAAGTCAAATTCTGGCGCATACTCAGAAGAACATGGTGAACGTTTTCACCAGGACATTCAAGCCTTTGAAAAGCGATACCAAGGGCAGTACAATGAACGGATGCTTGGCGACTATATCTGGAATTTAATCAGAGAAAATGACCAAATCTACAAGAGGAAAGGTAGAAAACAAACCATTTTTAAACAGTTAGTGTGTTAGTGTTAGTGTATTTTTCGTTTTATTATCATATAAAAACATACCTTCATTAAAATTAAGCTGTTTAACAATCTTTTATGCACACTCTTATCTATCTGTACCATGAAAAATAAAGGCACTATTTAAAAGTTTGAAAATTCGATGTCATTTCTTAAAAAACGATTAGCCAGACATCAGTTAAAGTTTTTCTTCAGTTTAGAGACATAACCAATGAGAAACAGCAAAAAAAATTCACTTAAACAAAATTTTGTTACATAGTGTAATCATACGAGCGCTGCTATATATATTTCTGGCCTAATAATGAAAACGAGAATTTTTATGATTAAAATGGTTTTATTGTTTTTCAAAGTATTCTCCAGCATGATTTATACACTTTGGCATGCGCTCAAACCAATTGACGAAGCACTTCTTCCTCTCCGATTGAGACACCTCCAAAACATGGTTTTTGAACACTTCAACAGCATCTTCTGGCGACGAAAATTGTTGACCACGCATTTTTTCTTGATATGCGGAAATAAAAAGAAGTCATTGGGTGCCAAGTCAGGGTTGTACGGCGAATGACCCATCAATTCGACGTGTTGGCCGGTCAAAAGGCGATGGTTAGTGTTGCCTAGGCCAGAAATATATATAGCAACCCTCGTATGAGCGCGTGAGAATAGAAAACGACTGAGAAATCGTTGAGAATCGAATTTTTGTCCTTACAAATCCCTTAAACCACAAGACCTTTCATAAATAGGATTTTGCAATCCCACGACAGCCGGTTCTATTGACCGGATTGACCCGAAGCAGCAGTTCTGCGGCCAAGGGCTGTCACCCCGGCACACAGTTGCCGCTACAACAACAACATAAATAAGATTTTCAAAGGTAAATCATTAAAAATAGTTACATAATAGTAACGATAGTCTTTCCAATTGTTACAATTAAGAGGCTGTTAATGCTGGTATGCAATGGTATTCACCTGCCAAAATATTGAGAAAAGTATGCTCAAGACACTCTTTTAAAAATAATAACAGCAAAAATGATCGTACTAAAACAAAAAGAAACTTAAAGGACATCGTCTTTCGTTTAGTGAAAGGCAAACGCAGTAGAAAATTTTTAAATTTTTTTCGAAATTCCAACTAATTCCTATTTACGGCCTGGGCCACTGCAATCGATATCGTGCACATTTATGTCGAAATCAAAATTATTTGAATCACGACACTTGTTAACGAGTTGCACCTATGCGAAGTTTAAATCGATAACACTTTTGAGATTGAAACAAGACAAACAAGAAATTATTTCAAAGCGCCAAACTAACCAACAGAGTAAAATCAGCCCACGGACCGGAATTGACCCGAAGAGCAATTCTTCGGCCAAGGGCTGTCAACCCGGCACACAGTTGCCTCTACAACAACAACAACAGAGTAAAATGGAAGCAATCTATATATTTGTGAAATAAAAACATAAAACGTTCAATTTTTATGTATTTTCGGAGACAAAGCAAACAATATTTATAAAACAAACACTTCCAACAAAGTAAAAGGAAAGCAAATACAGTAGGCGCTCACAAATTAGAACTCTCAGAAATTAGAACTTTCAGATATTAAAACCAGCATTTTGATGCATTGACAATTCGGAAATTAGAACCAAAAGTTCTAATTGCAGTTGGATAACAACATTTTCCTTTACTTTAATGAATAACGAGTATTTTAAGTTTGAAATATTTAGGTGATATAATTTGACTGAAATGTTATTTAAGTTTTCGTTTTTCTTAATAAAATACTCAAAATTGGATACAAATACGAGTAGTGTATTCGCCTTATTTTTGTTAACAAAAAACGTCCAGGAATTAAAACTTTTCGGAAATTAGAACCACCCGAAAAACAAAGTGGTTCTAATTTGTGAGAGTCTACTGTAATCGCAAAATTTATGGTGAAACACCGCGGCCTAGCAAAAAACAAGTTGAAGCTTTGTGCCCAAGCCAGATTTAAGTCTCAAAATTTGTGGCGGATATTGACAACTAAACTTAGTTCGTGGGGCCTTTAATTAACAAAATTTCAGCATGCAGAAAGGTAATGTTAGATATAATTTGGGTAATAAAAAATATATATCAAATTTGGTTTTAGGTGTATGCAGATCAAAAACACAACACCACACTGTGACGTATTTTTCCAAAAGAAATTGGTCCTTATTCTTATAAGATCAAACTGACTCAAGAACTAAAGCCACATGATCCTTCGACACGCCGGCACTTCTCCGATTGTGCTCTGGCAAAGTTTAAGAAAATACAGAATTTCATCGAAAAATCATCTTAGCTACAAACCCACATGTGCTTTAAGAGACACAGCCGCAAAAAATTACTGTGTTTCATGTCGGAGGTGTAATTGGGCCATATTTTTTTTCGATAAAAACAATCGTCATGTTACCGTCAAAGGAGAGCGCTATTGAATGAGTTTGATGTCGCCGATATGTGGTTTCAACAAGACGGTGCCACTAGCCACACAGCATGCGTTACAATCGATTTACTGAAAGGCAAATTTGGTGAACGTTTTATCTCGAGAAATGGTCCGATGGAATGGCCACCTCGTTCATGCGATTTAGCGCCATTGCATTTCTTTTTATAGAGCCACACATTGGTCTATACCAGCGATAGTCAACCTGGTCCCTACCGCCCACTAGTGGGCAATACGGACTTTTTGGTGGGCGGTAGGATTTTCCTAAGTATATTATACATTTTAACTATCTTATTGCTTTTAGTTTTATTTAAAAGACAACGTGCTGTAAATGTAGAAGCTTACAACGCAAATTCATTTTTTTACTATTTACACACACAGACGATGTATTGAGTAGATAGGTTATTTGAAGTTGTTTGTTGTATTTGTACCACAACAAAATGGCAGAGGGACGCCTTTAATGGTAAATCACATACAAATTCTACCTCCATCTAGATTTTTTATTGACACATCCAATATCATAGTTGCCAGATCACCAAAAGCATAAATTTGTTTTCTTTACTTTTTCCATTGCCACTGTGGCAATACTTTTTAGTACAACACTGTTGCAAACGAAATTGACAACTGTCGTCACTCCTCCTGCAACGTTTTGTTGGGATTTCCCCTTTTTTTGAATGGTCCATTTAGTGTTGCGAATGTGTCACAGTCGGTCATTTCATTTACAGAAGCATTTTAAAAAACATTACAAAATGTCCCAAAAAAAGAAATACGCTCGTGGTTATTCACCGAAATATTTGAAGTTTGGTTTCATTGAAAGCATCGTAAATAAACAAAACCCAATGTGTTTAATATGTAATAAAACACTATCAAATGAGGCAATGAAGCCAAGTAGATTGCGAGAACACCTGTCTACAAAACATCCAAATGATAAGAACAAGCCGATGGAATATTTTCAAGAATTGCATAAAAAATTACTAGATCGGCCATCAATCGTTGCATCATTTAAAAAACAAAGTGCAGCGAATGAAGATGGTTTACTAGCCTCTTATCGCATATCGCAATTAATTGCAAAAAGTGGTAAAAGTTATAATATTGGAGAAACATTAATAATACCGTCGATAAAAGAATTCATCACCACTGTCATGCATCAAAATTTACCTCAAGCTTTAAAAACAATGCCATTAAGCGATACAACAGTGAAGCGAAGAATTGAAGATATGGCAGTAAACGTGGAAAATAAACTGATTAGTATTCTCCAACAATGTCAATTTTCCATGCAATTGGATGAGTCTACCATTGCAGACAATAACGCTCTATTGATGTCCTATGTACGTTATTTTGATGAAAACAACACGTTACAAGAAGAAATGCTATTCGCAATAAACCTTACTATAGATACAACTGGATTATCCATATTTACTACTGTGAAATCATATCTTACCAAAAATAATATTCCTTTGCATAATATTGTTGCTTGCGCTACCGATGGAGCACCAGCAATGGTAGGTCGCTATCGTGGATTTGTTGCTTTTTTGAAGGCTGAAGTACCAAATGTTTTATGTATCCATTGTGTAGTGCACAGACAACATCTTGTTGCAAAAAATTTAGGTGAAAGTCTCCATTCGTCATTAAATATAGTAGTTCGAGCTATAAATAAAATTAAATCTAATGCCAAAAATGATAGAATGTTTCGGCTGCTATGTCAAGATAATAATGAAGAATATATAAGACTTCTTTTGCACACAGAAGTACGATGGCTGTCAAAAGGTGCGTGTTTAAATCGTTTTGTTGCATTATATAGCACTATTATACAATTTTTTGAAAGGAGCTCTGAAACCACTCTCTGCCAACAATTAGCAGTTGTTAAAAAGGGTGCCTTTTATTTTGCAGATATTTTCAAAAGATTTAATGACGTTAATTTACAACTCCAAGGCACAAATAAAAGGCTCCAAGGCACTAATAAGCTGCCAAAGTATTGTGTCATTATTTATTGACAAACTGGAACTTTTCCGTCATAATCTGTTAAATGGAGAGCTTTGTCAGTTTCCTGAATTATCATCTATAAAAGATGAAGTAACTCCAAAGGATATTGATAAGTTTTGCAGCCACCTTAGTGAACTTAAGTCTGACATGAAAAAACGATTTGAAGACATTTTGAACTTAAAGGTGTACCAATGGATGAAAAATCCATTTACAGCTAATGCTAAGGAAGCTGATACAAAGTATCAAGAAGAACTATTAGAAATAAAATATGATGAAGATTGTAAACAGAGTTTCGAAAATGGCGGATATGAAAAGTTGTGGCAACATAAAAAAATACCTCTTTTATATCCAAATATGTGGAAAGAGGTATTCAAATTATTAATACCTTTTCCTACCTCATATTTAGTCGAATCAGGATTTAGTGCTGTTAACCACATCATGAACAAAGAAAGAAACCGCCTTAATATTTCTGAAAGAGGAGACCTTCGCTTGTTTTTGACGAAAATAGAACCAGTTATTAAATTTCGCAGCATCAGCCTCAGGGATCCCATTAAATACTAAATATTTCACTATACTTAATTAAAATTACTTAATAAAATGTAAAAACCTAATAAATAAAAGCAGTTTATCAATAAACAACACTGTGGATTAGGTGGGCGGTAAGAATATTTTTCTATCACTCAAGGTGAAAAAGTGGGCGGTAAGTAAAAAAAGGTTGACTACCCCAGGTCTATACCAACAAGCCAACAACTTTCAACGAGCTCAGAGACAACATTCAACGCGAAATGGCCAACGTTCCGGTCGAAATGTGTCCAAGAGTGGTGGAAAATTGGGTCCAAAGAATAGATCGCTGTACACGGGTTCGTGGTGGTCATATGACCGAAATCGAATTACTTTCTTAAAATGTAACTGATTTAATTTTAAATCTATATTCTTTAATATTTTGTGTTTTATTAATATATAAAATTGTTATGTTCTTAATGGAAAACCCTGTTTAAGGAAGTAACTTTAAAACTGACACGGATAGATGTGCACTCACAGACATATTACTTTTTGTAGTGGCAACTGTGTGCCGGGGTGACAGCCCTTGGCCGAAGAACTCCTTTTTGGGTCAATCCGGTCCATAGAACATAAACATATTACTAATAAGTACCGACGGAAAATCAAACCAATTAGTTGAATATTAAAAGTACAACAGGACAGAAGCAAACAATTATATAAATCTAATTATTAAAAATTTTTTTATTTGTGAAATGAGTAAATTCTGTATAATTGTAATTTTATGTTTTCGGTTTTCGATAAACGACGAAGTCAGTTCGACGAAATATTGGAATACTTAAAATAACAAAAAATTATAAAAACATCAAAAGACGTTTTTTGCTTATGACAACAAGCCTAACAACAACCAAAAATAAAAATTTTAGATTTTCATAAAAGTAGGCATCCGAAACTTCCATCATTATGACGTGGTTTCTCTACATTATCCTATAGCAACTGTTGTTAGTCTTTATAAATGACCAACTATAACTATACAACTATGTTGTGACCCCAAATGTAAGTATATGTGACAGCGCATAGAGAAAGGGACGTAAGGGTAAAAAAATCAATTTTCATTTTTTGATGTGGACAACATCTGAGCATCGAATGAGACCGATTCCATGCCCCAAAAGTGTTCCCTCCCAGAGATATGCGCGTTTTATGAAAGTGATGGTACACCAAATATACACGTATTTAAATCTTTAAAATTCATCTTCTGAACAAAACTGGTATTTACCCTTAGGTTCCTTTCTATTTTGCGCGTCACATATTGTGACCGAAACTATATTTTTGTTTTTTTGTGAAGTCGAACTACAGATAATTACAATGTGTGAAGCAACTGAACTTCAGAAGAAAAAGTGACCACATTTGAATGAAGATGTACCAGCATCTCTTTACTTTTGCTTCCAGTTAAGAAATCTGTCTTTCAAAAAACACTACTAATACAAAATATAATTAATCCACAGTGTGATTAATATTTATTTATGTTTATTGCATGAATATGAACATATTTTACCAGTCCGCCTAAAGGTATGCACAAGCCATAACAAGAAAACATTAATGTTTTTTTTAAAAAAAACCTGAGGCCTGCTGACCATTTTACGAGCCGTAAATACGTCGAATGGTTGTTTTAACAGACATATGTGAATGACGACTTTGCAAAGAACATCTTTAGCGACAAGGCACACTACACTTTCGCCTCAGTGGATTCGTTAACTTGCGGAATATTCAAGTGGTCGTTGAAAAGCCGATGCATCTACAAAGAGTGACAGTTTGGTGAGGTTTGTGGGCTGGGGTGGCATCATCGGGACGTACTTCTTTGAAAATTAGGTCGACCAATCAGGTATCGTGAATGGTGTTTGCTATCGCGAGATGATAACGGACTTGTTGTGGCCAGAATTTGAGGATATGGACGTGGACGATATTTCGTGCCAACAGGATGGTGCAACTTGCCACACAGCCAACGAAACAATGGCTCTTTTGCGCTAGTAACTTAATGGCCGTTTTATCTCACGTCGTGGCCGCCACGATCATGTGATTTAACACCGTTAGACTTTATTCTTTGTATGTCAATAAGCCACAAACAGTTAAAGAGCTAAAGGATGAGATAATTGGGAACATTAACGACACTGAACCTTCATTATGTCTCAGTCATAGAAAATATGGACCATCGGATGGAGGTACTATTCCACCGAAGCTGTGGCGAGCATGTGGCCGATATTTAGTTTCACACACAATTGTCATAGATCCTTCTAAAATAATAAAAAGTGTTAAGATAATTTTCTGAAAACTCTTTGTTATATTTACAAATAATATCGTGCGTTTTAGTTCGACTACCCTTCATATCTTGACGCCGTAAGATACGTTTAAAAGGACTATTAATTGATGGTTTTGAAATACGTATTTACTTAGTAGGGAAGTAAATACTGTTACAACATTGAACACACCCATTTCAATATTAGAGCTGAGCATAATCCGTTAATGTCATATGGGTTTTGAAAGCTAACCTCAATAGCGTTAGTCTGTAACGAGATTTTAAAATTGTTTCAACTTTCATCATGCAGTGGTCAGATAATGAGAACCGTATCGCTGTAATAGCGCTTTTCAAGTGCGAAATGAAAAAAAAAACGATATTTTCAATAGGCTCCGGCCACTAGGGATTAGCCGCATATTCGTTTACCGATGCATAAAACTGTTTAAGGAGACTGGAGATGTAAAAGACCGCCACCGGTCGGGCCGCCCACGCTCTGTTCGAACACCGCATGCCATCAAAGCCGTTAAATCAAAAATGCACAGATATCCGCTCCGAAAACAGAAAACCATGGCCCGTGAAATCAATATCACGCAAAAGTCCACTAGTCGAATCATTAAAAAAGACTTGGGACTTGGGACTTTCAAACGACGTACCGGACATTTATTGACCGCAGCTTTAAAAAAAAATAGGATTGAAAAATGCAAACGTCTTTTGGTGAAGCACGCTGATGCACAGAAAAATGTTGTTCACCGATGAAAATATTTTTACCGTTCAGAAAAATTTAAAAAGCAAAATGATAGTGTATGCGCGGTCATCTATGGAAGCATCTGAACTGATCCCAAGGGCGGAAAAGGGTCATCACCCAGCTTCAGTCATGGTTTGGTGGAGTGCCTCTTACGATGGGGTCGCTGACCTGCATTTCTGCGAACAAGGAGTCAAAACATTGGCCAATGTTTACCAAGAAACCGTTTCGGAAGCTGTTGTGAAGCCTCATAACAATTCCCTGTTCCAAAACCAGCCATGGATTTTCCAGCAGGATTCTGCTCCAGCCCATAAGGCTAAAACGTCGCAGGCCTGGCTTGGAAACAATTTGCCAGCGTTCATTTCCTCTGAAGAATGGCCCTTAGTCAGTCCAGATTTGAACCCATTTCATTACAAATTATGGACGGTCTTAGAGGACAAGGTTTGTCACAAAAGATACCCCAACATTGGATCTCTTAAGACTGCTTTGGTTCGACCTGTGGCTAATTTTACAATGGACGAGTTTCGTGCAGCTATTGACGATTGGCCAGTGCGACTTAAGGCGTGTGTAAAGGAAAAAGGCGGACATTTCGAATAAGTAGATTATTTTTGTAGATTCTTTCTTCTTTTCTTTAGATTAATAAATATATTAAAAAATATTTGGTCCAAAAACACGCAGTACTTTTTATTTTACAGCACAAAAAGTGTGTAACAGTATTTATGTCTTTACTAAGTATTAATAAGTATTAGTAAGTTAAAAAGAAATTAAAAATAAAAATTTTCAAAGTAAAATAATTTGGTAGAGTTGTATAAGCGTGAGTATACTGATCATAAATGTCAAATAGAAAAAGGAACATGACAGTTCGTTGATTGATCATCTCGTTAGTTTTAGTCATGGGTTAGATGCTCTCTATGGTAATAGAATTTGCCAATTTTTTTTAATCTAGGGTTGTAACGAGTATTTGTATTGTTCCAATTTTGGAATATTTGCAGGCGCAAAAAAATTAGTTAAGGACAGTTACCTTAGAAATAAGTTTTTGTGATTTTTTTTTCAAAATAGTTTATTTTAAGCCTAGTTCTATATTACCTTTTTATGAAAATGTGTCTGACACACTGCAAACAATAGTATTTTATTTTTTAATTTCCCTAGAGTGATTTCTATTATTTCATGTTAAATAACTTCAAAATCCAAAAATAATTATGCATTCACATTCGCAAAAACCAAATTTGCAATATTCCCTTTCGCATTCGCAAAAATGTATAAATCAATATTCGCTTTCACAACAAATATAGTTTAACATTTGCTTTCGGAACAAATATTTTTCAATATTCGCATTTGCTTAAACCACTTTCGTTACATCCCTAATTAATAACGTACTTCAAATGTGGCTGGTTTGAAAAAACTGTCATAATCCACGAGCGACTTTAAAGTTTGCTTTATTACGACATGAACCGTTTACAAGGTTTTCCAACCAAAAGAACCAACATTAACCTATTTTTGACAGCAATAATTTAGATTTGTAAAGCAAGTACTCAAAAATTTTACTTTTTTTAAGGTTTTAATCTTTTAAATGGAAACTATTTCACCTTGGGCCAATTTCCACCCTTCGGTGGAGGCTATACAAATTTTTTAATTATATTACTAATTTTTTTTAATTTATCCGTACTAGAATTCGAACCGACGCACGGTTTTCTAGGATCGATTTCCATTGATCAAAATTCCATAGCTTTTGATCTTTAAAATCGGAAAATACAAAAAGTAGTCAACTTGAGGCTAATTTTTAACATATACTCAATACCCGATTTTTAATGTTTTAGCTCAAAATAATCTTTGACTCCTTGGTTACAATTGCTCTTTCAATCCTGGACCACTGTCTGACGCCCTTCCCGTTGCTTGTACTGGACCACCGGACCACAAAACCTAATTTTGTGCTAACGTCAAACAGCCTACATATGTATCTACACTGCTAATCGCAGTGACAAACAACACCTTTCGTTGTGCATTCACTCAATGGGAATGGCCTTCCCCAGGAACCGAGCCAGGAATGTAGATTGGATCTTTCTATTTGTAACTATGGAAACCATCTAGAAGAATGCATTAAGCCAACCTTCTTGAAGAAGCGAATTGAGAGGGTGTGTGGAACCCTTTTTCATATGGATTAAGCCCAGCTTATAGATCTCGATTTAAAAATTATGAAAAACAATTTATAAAATTCAAATTATTAATACTTTTTATAAAGAATAATACTAAATCCATTAGCTTATAGCTCTAGTACTGCCATTGGGACACGGCGAATAAATCCGATAGAGCAATTTAAGGCTTACCCTCCGCTACAGAGTTGGTTATTGCGGGTTTGGTGGTAGTTTCAGGAGATGCAGTTGGAACTGGAAGATCAATGACGACATTATCAGAAGAGGTGATAGCGCGATCAGGTGCAGTAGAAGAGACAGTCGAATTATCAGCAGTGGCGACTACAGGAACAGGAGCAGCTACACTATTTGTAGAGACAACTCCACTGACGTTTAATGAGTAATAAACAGCTGGTACAGAGGAGGAAGCGACTTGAGAAGAAACGGCTACAACAGGGACGGTAGCAACAACATCATATTTTACAACTGGAGCAGAGTATGCAACAGCAGGAACAGAGTACGAAATCACAGGTGTGGTGACCGGTACGCTACAGGTAATGCTAGTGACACCCGAGTGTGAGACAACAGAGGCGGAGGCAGCTACAACATAGCCAGTAACAACTCGATTACCACCGTCATAGTTGGTGGGTGTAGTTGGGCAAAAAACAACGGGAACAGCATACGTGGATACCGGAGCGGAAGCTGTTACCGGAAACAGGATGTCATTGATGGCTTTGGCAGTTGTCGTCGCAAACAATGCGAATATGACAATGACGAAATTCTGCAAAAGTAAAACAAACAAAAATTAAAAGCAAACATAGCTGGCAAATAAAGTGGCTTAAGCAAACTACTCACCATTTTGCAAACGTTTATCTCCACCTACTGGTAAAACAATCCGAAAGAAAATGTTATTTTCTTTAATGCGAATGTAGCTTTTTATTCCAATCCAATTTCAGTATAAATTATATCCGATGTTTCGCTAACCAGCCAATTATTCGCTCTAAACATATCTCAAATACTGTCAGCAAGAAAATGGTAAACTCCCCGCTTGGCTTGTGGATTTTTGGCTGTTTCCTGATATGCTCTTCTTTCACCATTCACCTGCGAGTATTCAGCATATAACATTAGGTAGGGGGGATGTGTGATATACATCATGTATCTTGTTTTTTTTTTGTTCATCGATAGCATTCATTGACATGATTATTTTCTTGCGATGCATTTCAAACCGGCCATGATTTATGTTCTTGCTGTCTGCTGCAGTGACACGAGCTAACTAAACCAGTTCCCGAATTATTTTGTTTAGATATCTGCTATTTTAAACTTTTTTTTTTGTCAGCCAATACTTTTATTTCGCAGTGTTCTTTTGTATAAACCACTCTAAAGAGCGGTATACATTTTGCCATTAGAAATAATTTTATGGATATCGAAATATGATTTCGAAAACTTTATATTATGCAAGGATAATCTAATGGTATCTTGTCCTAATGATAAGGACACGGAGTGTACGTTTTGACTTATAATTTTCTTTACACACAGAGGAAAAATCCGTTTACAATCGGTTCGGAATACCAAAATTCTATTAGATGGCAAGAGTTTCTGTTGCTGTAACCAAATATTAACAATATTGATGGATAAGATAATAGTACAATCTACTAACCAGTCGGTTGTGCTAATGGAATGAAGTGTACAAAATCGGTTGCCAAAACCGCCTGTTGTGGCAAATAATAGTTCTGTATACAATTGTTTCTTGTTATCAACAATTCTCAGTGCCAACAAATAGTTGCGTTCTGACCCAAACATAAAAAGCAGAACTAAACAATTAAATAGGTGCAAAAGTTCAAGGCTTTTAATTCTACTGCCGATTGGAACGGAATACAAATTGAATTTCGAAAAGGCAATTAAAATGTCACCCTCTTCATTTCAAGCGGACCCAAAAATGTGGACCAAATTCTGAAATTGGACAATTTTCTTGATTTGACTACAGAATTTTAAACTTAATTCACAAAATTATTAACTAAATTAATTCCTAGCTTAAGTAAGGTCAAAACAAGGAAAAGATAATTAATCTTATATCTGACGTTGTGGGTACTGAAAAGTCCAGTACATCGATTAGGCGCAATCACATTCATTCGGTTGGCAAAAAATTCAGTTGTAACATCTGTTCTTTGTGTGTAATACTACATCTTTATAAAAGGATAAAAATATGGAGTTTGCAACATATAGAAATATTGAATGATATTCTACTCTGAAACAGTACGCACAAAGAACAGATTTGTTGACACAATGTACTTTTTCGCCAACCAAATAATTGTAGATTTGTGAAACTATCTAAAATCTGGAAATCCGCTTTAAAGAACGAGTTTGAGTACTTTTGCGCACTTATAAGCTTGTAACTGAATATGAACCGATTTGTAGTTTCTCAAAGCATTTAAAAAGAAGTAACTTAAACCTTTCAAGCGGAATTTTTTTAAGACAGCTTGAGAATTATTTATCAGCTTTTCCGGCAAACCAGTATTTTTTTTTAATTTTTCAACTTTTGTGATGATTAAAAATAGTTTTTTGTAAGTAGAACATACCGGTATCTGCTTACGAGTGCTGCCATAAAAGTATATATTTCTGGCCTCCATTTCCATCTGACATTTCCATTGGAAAGTTTGACATTTTTTAGCATAAACGTACTCAGAACGTTTTGACGTACGACCATCATTTGCGTTGTTTACAGTGACTTGAAAAAATCAGTTTGGCAAAAAAATGGAATTAACTCGTGAACCGTTTCGTGCGATCATTTTTCACAACTTTCGACGTGGATTATCACGTCAAGAGTGCATCGATGAACTTTAATCTTTGTTTGGCGATGAAGCGCCATCCTATAGCACTGTGAAAAACTGGTTAATTGAATTTAATCGTGGCTCGCTCAAAGACGAAGGTCGTATAAAAACGGCCGTTGTGCCAATGAACTCGTGCTTGAACTGATAATGCAAGGTCATGCGATATACCGTGAGATAGAGACATCCTTGGGCATTTCTTGCACCAGAATACATTCGATATTGTATGATCACCTAACCGTAAAAAGGGTTTGTTCTCATTGGATCCCGCACAATTTGACAATCGCTCAAAAAAAGGCTCGTGTCGATTGGTGCAAAGAAATTTTGAAAGAATACGATCGCGGTGGTTCAAAATACGTTTATATGATCGTCACAGGTGACGAATCATGGATCTATGCGTTTGAGCGCCAAACAAAACAGCAATCGACTGCATGGGTCTTCGAAGACGAGCCAACTCCAACGAAAGTTGTTTGTGGAAGAAGCACTTCGAAGCAAATGGTAGCCTGTTTGTATAGCAAAACTGGTCATGTGGCGACTGTTCCGCATGAGCAACGTAGGGCGGTCAATTCTGAGTAGTACACCACAATTTGTTTGCCTGAAATCTTCGGAGAAATTCGAAACGAACAAGAGAAAACGAATCATTGTGCACCATGACAATGCGAGCTCTTACACATCGGCTCAAACCAACGCCTTTTTGACCGGCCAAAACGTCGAATTGATGGGTCATCCACTGTACAGCACTGACTTGGCACCCAATGACTCCTTTTTTCCCGCACATCAAGAAATAATGCGTGGTCAACGATTTTTGTCGCCAGAAGATGCTGTTGAAGCGTGCAAAAACCATGTTTTGGATGTGTCTCAATCGGAGTGGAAAAGGAGCTTCGACAATTGGTTTGAGCGCATTTAAAGGTGTATGCTGGAGAATACTTTGAAAAACAATAAAACCATGTTTGATGATAAATATTCGCCTTTTTATTATTATGCCAGAAATATATATAGCAGCCTAATTAAAGGCCGCGTTTAGAACGAAGTAAACCACAACTTTCCTCCTAAAATCCATTAGTAATTGACTGAGCTATTAAAAAATCGGAATTTTTGCAAAACCTACATGTTTTGGTCATTCAACTCAAAAATAATTGTTTTAGCGTTATTTTTATTGATTCAGCCACATCAGTTGCTCTTCGAAATGACCAGCAATCTTCTAAATTTTATTTATTTCAGAAAGAGTGAATTACTCCACAAGCTAATTAGATCAGGTTTGTAGATGTTTGTCGTATGGGAAAGGAAAAGTATGTCAGCGAAGTTAAACACATCACCGTCTGGTAGAAGCACGTTTCGCCGTTGGTGTGGGAAGGCTCATAGGTAACATGTATGTGTGCTGCTGACAAGCTCTCCACTCATTTAACAATCTCTATATATACGAGTACATATATACATCGTTGTTCTATAAATAGAAACTTTGAAATCAACATAAATAGAAACTTTCAAATAACAAAAAAAAAACAACTAAAACCCAAAGAATATTTATTTTATTTTAATAAGCTTTTGTTAGTGGCCCTCATCGCTGAGTTGTTTGTACCAGGTTACCTAGGAATAATGCGAACGTAGGAAATAAATTTTAATGGAGCCCATTTAACCTGTCGCAAATTCATTATCTACGGAATGTAGCTGTCTTGAAAGGATTAAGACCTTCTTTTTGATAATCAGCTAAGCTACGCTTTGAGTGCGCTAAAGTACTCAAAACTGCGTTTTTACAGATTTCAAGGATGCTTGGAAATTTTACAAGTTTTTGACAAGACATATAGAAAAATAATATCCCTTACCAGACATTTTAACTTCATTCTTTTTTGTAGCACTGTGTAGGCAGCACAATTACGTCAAAAAGAATGAGATATAATAAAATTAAATTTTAAAAACATTTATTTTCAGTTAGGCTTAAGGTTATAAGCCAAAGCCACATGTGGATGTTTTTATAATTTTTTTTTTAATTTTAAATATCCCAATATTTTGTCGTTCATCATCAGGGATAATCAATATAAACAATTATAATTGTTTGCTTTTGTCCTGCTGTATTTTTATTTAATAAGCATTCTATTATTGTCGTTATTTTTAATACTTAAATACTTTTATTAAAAATCAATATTTTGATAAGTTATAAGTCTAAAGTGTAAATTGGTTCTAAACTTTCCTCTTTTGGGCACGAATACATGTAGTTCAGCAGGGCGGTACGAACTAAGTCCCCAATGAACTAAGTCCCCAAAACGAAAATGAACTAACCCCCCAAAATTTTATACAGGAGGAAACAACAACGATTTTTGGGGACTTAGTTCATTATTTGGGGATTTATTTCAGTTTCAAATTTAGGGAGTTAGTTCATAATGAACCAACTCCCCAATTCCAAGGAATGAAATAAACCCCCAAAATTATTTTTGGGGAGTTAGTTCATTTTCACTAAATACCAAAATTATTAAAAATTCCATTATAAGAACCGTTACAATTTCTGTACGCATTATCTTCTTTGATTGTGAACATAGTTTATTCATTGAAAAAAATAATTAGTTTGTGCTATTACGTCGTGGAGTGAACATTAAAAGTAAACAAACAAGATGAGTTTTGAAATTATCTCTGGAAATCGCAGAAATAGTGAGCTTTTGTACCATTTCGATCAAAAAATGATATATATGAAAAAGTCTACGTATAAAAATGTAATTAAATATGAATGCCGAAAAAAAACATGCAAAGCTAGGATGAATCTACTTCCTGATGGAAATTTGGTTCCAGCAAAAAAATTTGTGGAGCATAACCACGAAAATGAGGAGGAAGCCTACAAAGAGTTAAAGGCTTTAACTACAATTAAGAAGGATTGTGTGGACATGTCAGGGATTCTAGGAGGCAGTAAGACAAATTTAAGTTCTATTAGAAGCATTTCGCAGGACTTGTGAAAGGTAAGTAAAAAAGTGATAAAATTTTAAATTTTTACTAACATTTTAATTCAGCAATCAGGATGAATCGAAAAACATTGATTTTGCA
Source organism: Hydrotaea diabolus (assembly GCA_963513945.1). Classification (NCBI taxonomy): domain Eukaryota; kingdom Metazoa; phylum Arthropoda; class Insecta; order Diptera; family Muscidae; genus Hydrotaea; species Hydrotaea diabolus. The sequence goes on from OY740719.1 coordinate 134,602,132, forward strand.
AAAATACAAAGGGGATTGCAAAAAATAGTTAGCAAAAATTTGGTAACATCCCCAACAAATGCGCTCAAAGTGATAGAAGCCTTTAACCTGGAAAATGTTTGGTCAGATTTTGGATTAACAAAAGATGACTCAAACCCAAGGCACTTCTTTACTGCGTGCATTATAGAAGACAATTTTTCCTTCTGTTTGTTTTCATCATTGAAAACAATTGAATTGATAAAGGAAAATATTCCACCCGCAAGAAGAACTTACCTAGTGGACGCAACATTTAAAATTGTTCCGCACGGATGCTTTAAACAGCTTTTAGTTATTTATATAGAGTATTTTGAAGAGGTAATAAAATTGCTATTATATTATCCATAACTGTAGTATTCACACTTTTTTATTTTTCAGATTTTTCCTGTCTTTTTTGTATTGATGGATAAAAAAAACCAATGAAATTTATAATAAATTGCTAATATATATTAAAGAAAATATATTTGATTCAGATCCATCAACATTCATAACCGATTATGAACAAGGATTACGAAAAGCTGTTAACTTGGTTTTTCCTCGAGCAAAGATAGTTGGATGCTGGTACGTATGTATATATTAAAAATGTGAAATTATTTTAAGTTTTTTCCGAGAATTTAAATTGCCAATACTTTTAATACTTTTGTTTAACGAATTTAATTTATCATAACGTATTACACTCAAACGGAATAGCTATTTATGCACCAGCATTTTATAGTTAATAAATTAATAGTTTTGGAGTCGAAAAAATTTTTTTTTGGTGTAAATCGGTTGGAAACAAAAAATTCGCGCGAATTTGTCTTTCTTCCTTGCAAACATCTAAAGATTTGCGATGTCTGCATTCTCAAACTACAGGCAGATTCAATTTCAAAAGGTTTGCAAAATTATTGTTGCCCATATTGCCGCCAAATAGTGGAAGACACCATGCAAGTATATGTTTAAGTTTTTTTTTTCTCGTAATTAGATAGATATTAATATGAACTGTTTTTTTTTTTAATTTGTTATTATCGTTGCTCAGTTATAATATATTAATAAAATATATCAAAAAAATGGGGACTTATTTCATTTTAAAAATGCGGAATAAATTCATTATGAACTAACTCCCCAGAAAATGGGGAGTTAGTTCATTTTTATTTTGGGGATTTATTTCATTTCATTGGGGGTTTATTTCATTTTCTAAATTGGGGATTTATTTCATTATGAAATAAATCCCCAATTTTGGGGGGTTAGTTCATTTTCGTTTTGGGGACTTAGTTCATTGGGGACTTAGTTCGTACCGCCGTTCAGCAGTACTAACCACAAGTGTGGTAATAAAAGAGGACGGCTGGCAGTTGGTGCAGTTATACCAAAGCCAGCATTACCATCTTGAGATCCACCAAAAATTTGTTACATCTACATATGCAAAACTTCCGCAGAAGCATCACGACGTTGACGTTTACCCACCTGTTTTTGAGTTTTGTAAACATATCCCTCTGTTTCTGAGAACGTATGAGCGGGAACAGCATCATCGACAGTCTCATAAGAAGGTGCCGGGGTAGCAACAGAATAGGAAGCCGCTGGGACAGAGTATGAGACGGCAGCAGGAAGAGCGTAGGACAATGCAGTGGAAGGGGCGTATTCAGAACCGCTTAAGCCGGCAACGCCAAAGCCAGCTCCGGCAAAGCGTGCTGTTGGAGTTGGGTAGGAAACAACAGGTGATGAGTAGGTTACAAGTGGGGCCGAAGCAGCTGTACTGTAGCCAGAACCAGCAAAACGAGCTCCGCCAAGTTGGGCCCCAGCAAATTGAGCACCACCATAGCTTACAGCTGGATTTGTGTAATAAACTGGAGCTGAACTAGGTAGATCAACGCCAAAGCTTCCCCCAAAAGAGCCAAAACCATGTGGAGGTAAATATGCACTATTAACCGATTGACTGGTGGCTACCGCAACCAAAGCGCACAAAACAATGACGAGTTTCTGCAACACGAACAAAATGCAACAATTTATCAACTATTGAACATTGACTAATATCTGCAAGTTTGGGTTTACCACAAAACAACACTTACCATACTAAAAATCGATTAACTCCTATTAGAAGAAGAATATTAATGATACTTTTCAAATGGCTCATAAGGCGTTATATATAAAACAAAAAATATTTTGAAAGATGTTGACATCATGACGGCAGAACAGAATTTAGCCAATAAAATGCTCGGGAATTTTTCTCAGCAACTGTCCAAAAGTGTCATTAAAGCAACATTTATTTATAGCCCAACATGGGTGGAGCATTTTGGCTGTTGTCCATTTGATCGTTTTCACTTTCACCAGTATGCGTTTCATAGCTTCATATGAAGCATGTGATGCAGCGTTCGTCTCGTGCTTCTCTGTCTTAAAAAAAATCATTTCGTGTAGGTGTTTTTAAAATGCCGGCTAATTAATAATTGCTCTTCGCTAATTACTAGGTTAGTAGCTTTTTTATATTCGCCACCATATTATGGATTTGTCATTCCGTTGGCAGAATCTCGAAATATTGATCGGAGACCTATAAAGTATATCAAATATTAAGTGGATTATAAAACAAAAAATGGTTGGTCTGCCGCGTTTTTTGTATAATTTTTATTACTTTTGACATAGGCCGGTAGTACGAAGGCATATAGATAATTCCGTGACTTTTTGAAAAATATATAATAAAATAATAAAACATAGTTTTTTTTTTGCAGAAAATACACTCAAAAAATTCTGTACGTTAAATTAACTGAAATTGTAATATAAAATAAATGAATATTCAGTTAAAAACCGGTCTACTTAATATTCATTTAATTTTAACGAAAAGTTCATTTAATTTTAAATGTTAAAATATTGGCTGACTTTAATCCGTAAAAATAACTGACATTCCATAATTTCATTTATTTTAACTATCAAAAGAACAAGTCATAACTTCCGTAAAAATAAAAGATTTTTCATTTGATTCTGCTATGTATTTATACTGTCAAAAATTCAACCCCGAATTCCGTAAAATCAAAAGAATTTTCAGTTATTTTATGTATTTTAACTATCAAAAAATTAACCACAAATTCCGTAAAAACAACAGAATTTTCAGTTATTTTATGTATTTTAACTATCAAAAAATTAACCACAAATTCCGTAAAAACAACTGAATTTTCAGTTATTTTAGTAATAAGTGTTGCCTCCATGGTGCTTTATTACTTCCGAAGCGATAATAACAAACAATAAAAAATAGTATCTAAAAAAAATAATTTCATCTTTTTGTTTTGTTTGGTTGATCAAAAATTCGCAGTAACATGTAACTTTTTTGCTGTTGTTATTTAAATGAACTGGAGTGTATTTGTATTTTGTTGGTGTAAAACAGTGTTCTTCACAAACCTAAACACAAGTTGTCAATTTTAAAAAAACTTTTTGCGTTTCAAGTAACCACATGGTTATATACATACATATGTATGTATGTGTGTAACTATTAATACTTACTTTGGTTGTTAAAATATATAAAATAACTGAAAATTCTGTTGTTTATACGGAATTTGTGGTTAGTTTTTTGATAGTTAAAATATATAAAATAACTGAAAATTCTGTTGTTTTTACGGAATTTGTGGTTAATTTTTTGATAGTTAAAATACATAAAATAACTGAAAATTCTTTGGTTTTTACGGAATTCGTTGTTAATTTCTTGTTAGTTAATTTATAAAAAATAACTGAAAATTCTTTTGTTTTTACGGAATTTGTAGTTAATTTTTTTGTAGTTGAATTATGTAAATTAACTTAAAAATCATTTGTTTTTACGGAATTCACAGTTGAATTTTTGATAGTAAAAATAGCATAAACAAAGGAAAAATCTTATATTTTCACGGAATCCGTGACTTGTTCTTTTGATAGTTAAGTCAGCTATTTTAACATTTAAAATTATATGAACTTTTTGTTAAAATGAAATGAAAAATAAGTAGATCGGTTTCTAAGTAAATTTTCAGTCATTTTAAATTACAGTTTCATTTAATTTTACATACAAAATACTTTAACGTAAACAACTGCCAATATCAAATGCAACTGAAAATCCGTATTAATGTGCACTTAGTTTTTTGAATAAATGTTAGATTCAGTTAAAAATAAATTTTCTTAGAATTTTAAATGCATTTTAAGTTAAAAACAACTGCACGGAATACTTCCTAAATAAACTACAGTCCGTTACTGTAATAATATTGTGAGTGTAGTATTATTCAACACAATGTCCTTTTAGCTCGATACACTTGGTCCAACGTTTCTCCAGTTTTTGTATCCCTTATAAAAAATATGATTTTTCGAGGTCCTTCAAAATTTGACCACGAATTTGTTTGAGCAATAATTTCATCGTTGGAGCTGAGTCTCTTTCCACCGAGCCATTTCTTTAGGATTGGGTATAGTAAATAGTCACTTTTTGGCTAAATCCGTAGAATATGGCGGAGGAGGTACCCATTTTTTGATGAAAAAGAACATTTTTTCTTGACCATGTGGGGTCGTTTTATTTTTAAATCCTTGTTAAATCGATCCAATAAGTTGGCATAATATTCGCCATTTATTGTTTTTCCCTTTTGAAGGCAATCGAAGATAATCCCGCGTTCCTGCTAAAGAACGGTTGCTATCACATTATTGACCGACAAAGTCACCTTGGCCTTCTTCGAAGCCGGTTCACCCGCAGAAACCCATTGTTTAGACTGCTGCTTGGTCTCCGCAGTGTTGTAATAGATCCATGTTTCATCCACACTTCCAAAACGCCGCAAAAACTTATTCGAATTGCGGTTAAACAACTCCAACCAGCCTTTGAATTGTCCCACGATTACGTTTATGGTCAATTCAGAGCAACCGCGGCAGACAGTCCCCAGACAGTTTTTTTTAATTCCATGTAAAATCGAAACAACACTGCCATATAAAATGCATATGGTATTAACAATCTCACGTACTTTTACTCTTCGATTTTTCGACATTTTCGGGTGTATTGACCTCAATTGGCCGTCCTGAATGTTCGGATCATTTGTACTTGTGTGTCCACAACGAAATTCAGTAAACCACTCTTTTACCACGGAAATCGATGGCGTAGAGCCCCATAGTTTTTATCAATATTTTTCTTGGTTTGATTCACTTTCTTCCGTTTTAACAAAATTCACGAAGTTGTATGTTTTGAACAGCTGTTAAAAACAAACTAAATGACGGATCTTTCTCAAAATTTGACAGTAGTCTATTAAACCATTACTGCCTGCCCATAGATCGCCTCGTACGATTTTTATGAAATTTGGAAATTTATGTCCAAAAGACCATAGAAGTTGAAAGAAAAAAAAACTCAACTTTAACCTGAGATATGGCATGGGTATTTAACAACCCGCGCAAGGTGTTTGTTTGAAGTGCAAGGTGAATTTGCATCCCGCTACTTGCTTCCTGGATTATCACAACGGTGTTGCACCAGATCAGAAGAAATTTGCTAAGACTAAGTGATTTATTTCTTTTAAGTACCATGTTTTCTTAATAAAATTACCCATTTGCTTTTGACCGGATCTGGAGACCAGGTATGTTGATGTATCGCTGCCTGATTCATTACATTTCATAGTAGACAACTTCAACTATGCGGTAAAATTAGACATTTTTTATTTGTACCATTTTCCTATGTTGACAGCAATTTTCCGAAAAAAAATCTTCTATTTTTACCTGCAAAAAAACAATAGTTAAAAAAATTCTGCTAAATGCTTTAATTAAGACTAGTCTTTCCTCTTTTCTATAAAAAAATTACAGCGATATCGCTCACCTGGCCCACGATAAAATTATTTGTGTATCAACACTTTTTTGGGTATTTAGATACCCATTAGGCAGGAATGGGTTAACATATGACTCTTGATGGGGGCAGTGTTTTATTTCATATAACTACGAGGGAAGTTGGAAAAGCCAAGGAATTATTCATATACCGTATATATAAGTCAATCCGCGACCATAAAGACCCAAAGGGCCCTAAAATCGGCCTGCTTGAACTATGGATATATGGGTATTAAACAACAACAAAATTTCGTTTCGAAGCAGAATATCACATTAATTTTATATTTATAAGAAGATTAAGGACTTGGAGGAATTTAAAGATGAATCAAAATATGTCATCATTTTAATGATTTGAAAAAATTCGAGGCCTTGACCAATGGGCGTGGGTTATGGGTACCTATATTCAGAATTTGGGCCGCACATATGAATATTAAAAAGCAACAAATATTTTCATCGCGAAATAACATTTATTCTACGATTCGACTATATTTACGTAAGACCTTGACACGCAGATGAAAGGGCCCTAGAGTGCCAAAAAAAAAGGGTCCCTACGAATAGAAACAGCGAAATTTCGTCAATAATCTCAATATGCTTTAACTATTAAAATTTGTCTTTATTTAGGGCCCAAATATACGGGCTCCCTAGAACAAACGTTTACGTCTTGTGTTAATTTTAGGCCTGTAACTACAGGTCCTAGGTACCCAAAAATCGGCCCTTTTAACAAAGGGCATGTGTGTACTCTAAAATACCGAAATTTCCCTACCATTCTTAATATTACTTCAATAACATATTACTTCAATAACATTTTCAGAGGTATGCATTAATTCTCTAAGATTTAGATTAAGATTTTGGATCCATGTTAGTATTTTTCTGTCCAGTGAACCTTGGATCTAAATTTGTGTTTAGCCAAATCCTAAAAATATAAGATTTATTGGGGCCGTTATGAAATGTCATTGCTTGTCATTCAAGCCATACCGGTCGAAATGCTTGAACGAGTCATCCAAAATTAGACCCTCAGAATGGAAACCCTGTGGCCTAGTTGCGGCCAACATTTGAAGGTAATAATTTTCAGAAAATAAATACCTTAAAATGACCTTTCAAATTACCAATAAAGATTCCACACTTGATTTGAATGTTTATATTTTTTTGATCTGAAAAAATACATCTAGATGGATCACCCTATACGTTGTTGTAGCTGCCTTAATGTATTCTAGTAAACTCTGGGAAAGAACATCTTATCATTTTTTAGCGACGAGATTTTGCCGGCGACTTTACGAGTAAGAGATTTATCCTAAGCATTGTAAAAATTCTTTATCAGATACATTAGCTGTTCGGAGTCGACTTTAAAGAGTAGGTCCCTTGTGCGAATTAAGTATAAAGTAAGGACTTTTATAGGGCAGTCCTGGTCCCAAAGTGGTTCACATCTTACGAGTAGCATAAATACATATTTGTATTTGTGAGAAATTTCACTGTTTTAGGATACCCTGCACATTAGTGGACGGTTTTTAAACCCCATGGGCCAAAACGAGTCTATGCTTACCACGTCCTAGCAAAGGTAAATTAAAATGGATGTGAATGGATGAAATGGCTATTTATTGTACGATATTTTCGGCTATCAATAGTATTAGGTGTGCTATTTAAAATTTTAAATTTGAATCGGCTGTAAAAAAGTGCTGATAATTTTGCTTATTGACATAGCCACCGAGATGAAACTGAGCTACATCTGAAAACAAAATTTTTCGGTAAAATTATTCATCTCTTTCCAAACAATTTACCGAGTTACTATTGGTAGTCATATAAATGATATTGTGTTCCATTATTAAATGAGAAAGTTCAACCTTTCCTACCTTTCTAATAAAACCAGAAAAATGAAAAAATTATCAGCATTTTTTTTAGTGCCAAGTTTAAAAAAATTTTAAATGGTTCCCCTAATATTATTAAAAGTCCAAAAATTCTTACAATATATAGTCATGCCAATCCATCCTCTATTCCATCAAATATTATTATTGCAAGGAAGTCGTAGGCATAGACACGTTAATTTTGTTCACCCGATTTTTGTCTGGTTTAAAAGTTTACGTCAGTACATGACGTGTGTAAAAGAACCGGTTCCGCGCAATGCGGAATGCAAACACAGAAATTTAATATTTTGTTCTTAATATTTATTATTTTTTTAAATATTGCTTATTACGATTTATAATTTTTATAATATTTTATAATTATCTTGTATAAACATAGCGTAGTGATTTGTTTGTGAGATAGGATTTGAAAACAAAAGTAGTTTTGTCAAAAAAAAATAAGGTAATATTTTTTCTTCTTATTACGAAATGTATTTAATTGGAGTTGAAAAAAAAACAGATTGGAAATATATATTCATCTAGCAAATACCACCTTAGTGAATTTTCTTTTAACGGGTTTTCCGATAGGGACATAACAATTTCGTATCCTTATGTCAATGCACCCTTAAGCATTCACAATGATCTTTCAGTGGCAAAAAATTAATCGAAGTCAACATTTTTATCATGGTAAAAATCATTAAAAGTTACTACCGAAATTCTGAGTCGGTGGTCGCAACTTTTAGAGCGCTAACTCCAATTTCGGCCGTAATAATCGCTTCACCCGACAGGAAGCTCACTTCTGGCTAAGTGGTTTTGTCAATAAACAAAATATGCGTTATTGGACAGCAACAAACCCGCATGTGCTTTAAGAGACCCAATTGCATCATTGCAAAAATTAATGTGTGGTGTGGTTGTCATGCCGGAGGTGTGATTGGGTCCAAAGAATAGATCGCTGTACACGGGCTCGTGGTGGTCATGTAACCGAAATCGAATTTCATCCTTATGATGTAACACTTGCACCACACCTGGAATAATTTCTAACTCTATATCTTAGATTTTCTGTATTTTATTAATACCTATAAAATTGTTATGTCCTTAATGGAAAACCATGTACAATTCTCTATTTCTGTTAGAACCCATAAATTTGAATCGAATGTAAAAAAAGTACTGATAATTTTATCAAATTTCTGGTTTTATTGGAAAGGTAATTAGTCATTTTATAATGGACACCATCCGATGCGTTTTCGCATCGCCCAATGGGCTGAAGATTGTTTGGCAGGAGATGAAGAAGTTTACCGAAAAATAGTGTTTTCAGATATAGCTCATTTTCAGCTCGGCGGCTATGTCAATAAGCAAAATTGTCGCATATGCGATGAACCCACAGGTGACTATTAAGAAGCCAATGCATTCAAAACGAGTCACTTTTTGGTGTGGACTTTGGGCTGGGGGCATCATTGGGTCATTTTGTCTTCGAAAATGAGCAAGAAGCCGCCGTTACCGTCAACGGCGAGCTTTAGCGCGCCATGTTCAACGAATTTTTGTTTCCAAAAATTCAGGAGAACGAGATGGACGACATTTGGTTTCAACAAAACGGGACCACATGTCACACAACGCAACCATCGATACTTTACGCACTGGTTTTAAAAATCGAATAATCAGCCGAAATTGTGAAGTCAATTGGCCGCCTTGGACCTGTGGTTTGAGTACTTTGGATTATTTTCTGTGGGGAGCCATTAAGAATAAATATTACGCAATGCATCCAGAGATAATTGAAGCGTTGAGACATGAAATTTAAATTGCCATTAAAGAGATTCGACCCGATACAATCGAAAATGTACTGAAATTGCGTAGATCGAATGAGGTACTGCCGAGCCAGTTGTGGTAGTCATATGAAAGATATTGTGTTCAATTACACAGTACAACACATGATTTCAGGACTCATTTCGGATAATTGTTTGTGAAAGTAGCCCCAAAAAGAAGAACTTCTGCATCATTCGTTTGGTCAGGGTACATCAAATAATAATTTAATAATTAATTTGAAGTTAGTAAGTATCGTATAGGGGAATTTGTCACGTTTTAGTGGTTCAGTTGGTTGTCATAACTCGAGAACCACTAGTCCGAATAAGCTGAAACAAATTAAAAAAAAAATAAAAATTACCATTCCTTTAATCTGTTCATACAACGTTTCGCTACATAAGCAACAGTTTCGCAGTTATAAATAAATGTATGAAGAAAAAAAAATATTTTTTGCCTAAAAAATGAAAGTTTTTTTTTAATTCATAAAAAATACGAAACGGTAAAAAGTTTGAAGTCCTATTACTTTCATATAAAGTCACATAACCTATGAACAAAATGAGACATAGATAATGAAAATCGATTTACGCGTTTCGCTTTTATGTACAATTAAGGTATGAATTTCAAAAATTTGCTCGAGATATGCACAAAATTCTTTGTAAAAAACATTGATGACTTTTTTTTGCATGAAAATAATCATTCCGATTCATATTACAGCTATTTTTACACAGAAAATATGAGATTTTTATATGTTATCTATGCATGGAATCACAATTTAGAACATTTTCAAATATTGTCACTATCCATCCTCGTTGAAGTTGACGCTTGCGGTTCTAATGGCCTTTTGATGACCTTAATAGGTTGTTCATATTCATGTTCTGAGTCTGCATTATCATCCGAGATTGACATAATATTCAAGGGCAGGTTTTGTTCAGTGTGTCCACAAATTTCAGCGTCATCATCGTCATTGGTGCTTTCATCTTCAAACTGCATAATTTTAGAACTCCACCAACAAACCTGCTCAAGCAATGCATCCAATTTTTTGCCTTTGAATCGCTTTTCAATAGGCATGGTCACCTGGTGGAACCTCTCTCCTTGTTCGTCCAATTCCTCAGCTAATTGTGCTAAATTGATACCTTTTTAGCACAATTAGCTGAGGAATTGGACGAACAAGGAGAGAGGTTCCACCAGGTGACCATGCCTGGAAATGCATGAAATGTATTTTTAACGTCATGGTTGCATTGATTTTTTCAAAATAATACAGCAAGTTGCCTGTATGTCATCTAGCTCTACACGTTTCTTCCAAAGAATTTTGTACATATCTCGAGCAAATTTTTGAAATTTATACCTTCACTTAATTGTGCATAAAAGCGAAACGCGTAAATCGATTTTCATAATCTATGTCTTATTTTGTTCATAGGTTATGTGACGTTACGTGAAAGTAATAGGACTTGACTCTTTTTACCGTTTTGTATTTTTTAGGAATTAAAAAAAAAAACTTTAATTTTTTAGGCAAAAAATATTTTTTTCTTCATACATTTTGTTTATAACTGCAATACTGTTGCTTATGTAGCGAAACGTTGTGCGGACAGATTAAAGAAATTGTAATTTTTATTTTTTTTTTAATTTGTTTCAGCTTATTCGGACTACTGGTTCTCAAGTTAATACAAAAAAACGATACTTACTACCTTCAAATTAATTATTAAATTATTATTTGATGTACCTTGACCAAGCGAATGATGTACAAGTTCTTATTTTTGGGGCTACTTTCACAAACAATTATCAGAATCGAGTCCCCGAACCAATCAGCTGAAAAATGTTGTACTGTGTTATTTATAGAAAATCTGCAATTGAAATAAAATCAAAGACTTCCATTTCAATAAAATCTGGCGTATATTTTGACACACCATGTATTATACAGCTTTCACATTTTCAAAATAAATTCTGAAAGATGTCTTTCCGTTAGTATGCCGAGGCAGTGGCATTTCTTGAAATAATTCAACTATTTCGAATTGTCTAAAATGTTTAACAAAGTTCAAGCAACGTATAATAGTCGTGTTTTATTTGTTAAGCTAGCATTATTGCAAATTATTGTTTTTTGTACATTGATTTTTTATTTGAGCTACATAAAAAAGGCAAGGTTAGCTTGTCAAATAAAACACGAAGAATAAATATTTGCAGAATAGAAAGTACAAAACAATAAAACACAGGAACTGGTCTATTTAGCCAGAGCTACTGCGAGGAGAGCTCATAAATCTCGCATCGCTTAAAGTGTACACACTAAAGAAATAGATTATGTATTGAATAAATGAAATCGAAAATGTATGTAGCGGCGACTTGGTGTGATATAACCACCAAAAACGTATCGGTGAAAGGGAAAACGCTCAAACAGGAAACTACCGAAATGCACCAGCTTGGCAGGGTTATCAATTACTTTTATGTGGCGACACTTTTTGGACAGTTGTGGCGAGGTGTTCTAAAACTGATTGCTAGTTGATATCGATAACTCGGATTGTTTTCGGTTTATTTTTTAGTACATATCATCCCACATCGGGATGGCTTTTGTATAAATAGGTGCATTTGCCGTTCGAGCAGAATCATTATCATTCTTGTACCATTAGGAGATAAAGACTTTACGAATGGTTAGTATGGCTTGCATGGGTATCGTTTTCAAACGTTTAATCAATTGTTTTGTTTGTGTTGCAGAAACTCTTTGTTGCTTTGTTCGCCTTGGTTGCCGCAGCCGCTGCACAAGTCGGCCCTGCGGTTAACACTGGATATTTGCCACCGACTGCTGTTAACACCATTGATGGCGGAGTTGCTGGCTATGGTGTAGCTCAATCGGGCCCAGTCATCTCCTACTCAGCCCCTGGCTCTGGCTTTTCTTACTCAGCTCCAGCTGCAGGCTATGGTGGAGTTGGTTTTAATGGCGCCGGCTTTGGTACTGTCGGCTTAGGTGGTGTCGGCTTGGGTGGAGTCGGTTTGGGTGGTGTCGGTTTCGGCGGTGTCGGCTTCGGTGGTGCCAACTATGGTGTGACTCCTAACGGTCAAGTTGTGTCTTACTCTGCTCCTACTGTGACATATACAGTTCCTGGTGTAAGCTATGGTGCTCCCAGCTACGTTGATGCTAACTACGGTGTAGCTCCTCCTACGCCCGTCTCCTACTCTACCCCCGCAGCCTCCAGCACTGCCACTAACACCGCCACAAATGCAGCTACTAACACTGTTTCCACTGGTACAAACACTAACAATGCCCCCACTGCTTCCAGCACCTACACTGCTCCCGCTGCTTCACCCACCCACAATACCCACTCTGCTTCAACAACCTACACGGCCCCCGCTGCTTCAACCACCTACTCTGCCTCCACCCACACAGCCCCCGCATCTTTCTCCAGCTACACCGCACCCGCTGCTTCCACCACATATACAGCTCCCGCTGCTTCCAGCACCTTCAACACCCACCATACAACCACCACATTCGATGCTCCCGCTGCTTCCACCACATACACCGCTCCGGCAACTGCCTCCAACAACGCTGCTTTATCGACCTATGTACCTCCCGCTGCATCCTCTACCAACGCTGCTTCCAGCACTTACACAGCTCCAGCTGCATCCACCACCTACTCTACATTGGCTGATATCACACCCTACTCTGCCCCCGTTTCGGCCGACAGCTATTCAGCACCAGCTGCTACCTCCACCTACTCAGCAACCACGTCCTACTCCGAACCCGCGGCTACCGTCTCATTCTCAGATTCCGTGTCTTCCGCCAGCAACTCTGTCCTAGATACTGACTCAGCTTCCGCGGCTTCTTTCAAAAGCTACAATGACGCTGCTGCTGAAGCTACACCCGCTCACACCTTCTCCGAAACTGAAGGTTACGTTTACAAGACTCAAAAACGCACTCTCACACGCCAACGTCGTGAGGTGTCGGTCGAATATTTGCCACCTGTCGGAGGTTCCGACTTTGGTACCTCGGCTTCTGCTCCAGCTGTTTCCTATTCTGCACCCGCCGAATCCTACGAAACTTACGATGTTGGTGCTTCAGCTCCCGCCCACTCATTCTCCGATGCTGATGGGTACCGATACAGAACCGCTCGTCGCCGTGTCCACCGCCGTCACCGTGTTTAAACAATGACATGTAAAACCAAATAGCGAACTTAGACCCGTAGTACCTATATAGTGATATTTAATCGAAATTTTTAGAATTTTCTTGTTATGATTTCAACTGAGAAAAGAAATCAATTTAAACGATTTATGCCAGTATAAAGAGAAAAAACCACACTGTATTTCATGAAGAGCTAGTCAGCTGATTGCAGGAGTTAATTCCTTTTGAAGATTTGGGATATATCTGCATGAACTGGTTCTGGTTCGATGATTATGTGTGAATTTGATTCGTCATCAGCAGCAAACGGCTTATGTGGCTCACTTGGGAGGGCTTAGCAAATATGAATCACTAGAGCCGTACGCTGTCTGAGAACTCTAAGCCTCACAAAGAATAAACATCCATTGCGATTGAAATCGATGAACTAGTTTATTATGTGGGATTTGATTCAAGAATTTCAACCGTAGCTAAAGATCAACCTTCAAACGATGTACAAAGAAATCGTCATTTGACAATAGATGGCAACACTAGTAATTTCTGATTGCAATCAGCGGTTTTTGTATCAGATGCTAAAGCAAGAGAGTTGCCTAAATTCGCTAAAGAAACCAGTAAGAGTTGCCACAATTATTTTTCCAACAAAAATTTTAACACAACATACTATAAAAACCTATGTTTTTTTATGTATTTTAAATCAAACAAGAAGAGGTCTCTTCGGCCAATTTGTAACGAGTATAACTGCTTGAGATAGAATAAGAGAAACTATAGATTAACTCAAGCTGATAGTTCAAACACATTTTAAAAATTGCTACGAAGCAAAATTGTACGAGTTAACCTTTTCATTTTACAGGGTGGGCGATTTAACAATTTAAATTTAAATCGGCACGGCACACAAGTTGACATAGTAAACTAAACTCTTTTTACAACACACACACACACGTCGTAAAAGAAATCTATTGATGGCTCTCTATGTGGAGTCTCAGTAGAGGTGGCAAGAGTGAGTTGTATTTTCGTGGGCAATTGTGTGAAGAAAACTTGAAAAGTAAGGTTTACAACAGTAGTTCTCATTCGTTTGGGGAGAGCCTGGCCTTATAGAGTTCGCTTTTACATTTGCAGCAAAGCTTTCTGAAGAGGGTTGTCACGGACCCGAAATCATGATAAAAGCAGTGTGCAGCCACGAAAATCAATGTCACTCTGCCATTTTGTTAAAAACTTGTCTTCTATTTGAATATGCAAGATGCAAGAGGTCTTGAGCCGGTTAATTCCTGTTCAAAGTGTAAAAAAACGAAAATACTGATAATTTTTTAAAATTTCTAGTTTTATTGGAAAGGTTAAGCTTTGTCATTTAAAAATTCATTCATTCAAATTGAAAATGTTAAATCGCCCGCCGTTTATTTCATAGGTATTTTTTTTAATTTTGAGTTATTTAATGTCTTCTTTTGAAGAATTTCTCTTTGATGTGTACAAAGAGAAACAATGTTGCCATATTACCCTTAATTTAGTTGAAGGTTGCCAGATTGCCCTATTGCAAACTAACTAGGTCACAATGATAGTTACCTAAAAAGAACACGGCTAATGTCAGATTTTATCTCACATCTGGAAACATTAAACCTTTCTATTCAGTGGTCGAAGAGGAGTAGGCGTTAAATCGCCGGCGAGCTGGTACCGATGGTTGTTTTTGCTTAGCAAAGAAAATCGACTTTTCTGAAATCGGTTGAAATCGTCTTTCTTTAGCCGTCGTGAAAATCGGCTGACACGTTATTTAAGTTTATGAGTTTATGTGTGAAATATAAAATATCTCATCTCTGTGCTGAATTTTTAAACTTTATACCGACTAGAGCGTCCAAAACCGAAAGCCGACATATTTTTTTGTCCAAAACCCGAAAGTTGGTTTCTCAATAATAGCCAAAACCCGTCCCGGTTGTTTGCGGTCGGAGTTTCCTTTTTTTGTTTTTGTCTGTAAAAGCAACGAAAATTCATAATATTCAAGTACGAAGTACGTGAATATTAAAAATATTAGTAAAAATCATTCGTTGATTCGATTTTACGATACTTGTTGTCTATCTAAAGCTTGTTTCCAAACAAAAGGACGCAATTGTTTTCCGATCTTCATAAAGTTTGCAAAAGTAAGTTTTTTGGAGAAAGCCTTTTTAATTTCGATTTCAATCAAATTGGGTATGGTATATTTCGATTGACAAACTACTTATTTTTGACTGATTTGAGTCATATAGGCCAATTTAGAGTCCGCGTACAAATTGTCTAGGGGCCCAAGGATAGCTTTCATATGCGTAGACATAACAGGGCTTTAAAATTACTTTATAAAGTTTTGTAACGGTTATGTGACGGTCCCTATGTCCGAAAATCTGAACAATTTGACCATGGACATCTGTGTACCAAAAAAAAAATACGACCTTATTTTTAAAATCTAGGTACATTTAGAGCTACTCTAGGGCACTAATGCTTTACTTTAGATTCGGAAAATAATTTCCATTCCTAGCTAAAAGGCTAAAACCGAAATGGCGGTTAATCTGTAGTGCAACATTTTCAATATTCGACTGAGAGGGCAACATAATGCTGCTTGTTGCAAGGCAACATCCTCGAAGAAATGTAGATGCATCCTAATAAATTTCGAGGTATTCATCGAGTTCGTCTTTCTATGATCCTCCATCAACAAAGAAAATAATGCATCATTAAAATAAAAAGAAGAATCATTTTAGCTTACAGGTGATATTTTGCGCGACACAAACAGCTATAAAGTGAAGAGTGCGTTTAAGAAAAAAATAACACTCTACAACACGCATATGCTAACTGTATTTTTATAAAGCGCTGAAGCGAGGACACTAAATCAAACGGATAAAGTTGTGTAAGGAGTTCCGACAGAGAGGTTTTTCGTAGAATTTATCGGCGAGAATGAACTTAGCAGAATGAACAAACCGACGCTCAGAAATTAAGGCTAAATCCAAATATACGTAACAAATCGTAGTATAACCCAAAGGGGGTCATGTGCCCAAGATCAAAGAAAGTAGAATTCTACTATTTTTCTAGTTCTCACCTGTTAATGCAGAGAACGATCATGTAAGTAATCAATAGCTGCAGTTAGATATGTCAGAGAAGTTATACTACGAGTATAAGACCAGCATTCCCAGCTATGGAATATCACATCATTCGGATGACCGTCCTTCAATATATGTGACAGCGCATAGAGAAAGGGGCCTAAGGGTAAAAAAATCAATTTTCACTTTTTTTTTGATGTGGACAACATCGGAGCATCGAATGAGACCGATCCCATGCACCAAAAGTGTTCCCTCCCAGAGATATGCGCGTTTTATGAAACTGAAGTCGACGATTCTAAGCGCAAATAGAAAGGGGCCTAATCTTTAAAATGGCTCTCCTGAACAAAACTTTTCATCAACTTTTCACTTTTTTTTTGATGTGGACAACATCTGAGCATCGAATGAGACTGATTCCATGCTCCAAAAGTGTTCCCTCCCAGAGATATACGCGTTTTATAAAAGTGAAGTCGACGAATCTAAGCGCAAATAGAAAGGGACCTAATCTTTAAAATGTCTCTCCTGAACAAAACTGGTTTTTAACCTTAGGTCCCTTTCTACTTTGCGCGTCACATATAAGTATTGGAACTAGGTTTGATTACTCGGTCTAATATTTGTAGCGTTGTTAAGCAATGGAATCTCAAATATTGAACAAAGTGGTTGGTTGTTTTCTCTGACTAAGGTCTTGATGATGTAGCCCCAGGGAATATTAATGAATGGTGTCAAACGGCATGATCGTGGCACCCAATTCATGAACGCTTGCCGCAAGATAACCCAGTCGCCTATTAGTTCCATCACAATTTTGGGCGTTGATTTTGGTACCTTCTTGCTGGTACTACAGCTGGCATAGTCCTTGCTGTAATCACAGCTCGCCCACAGGATAAATCGCATAATCGCGGGTCCCAATGGCGAGATTTTCCTTCACAGCTTTGGTAGTATGGCATGTGGATCTGCCTTGTTGGAAAGAAAAGCTCTAACACTTGAATATTCTCAAACTTTGACAACAGAAGATCTATTACCATCGCTCTATACTGACGACGATTGATGGTAACGGAGCTTACTTCGATGACATTAAAATTTTCCAACCCAGAGGTTGAATTACCACAACCCTTATGGACGAAATTTATTAAGCCGCCTCTTTATATATTAAATACGACTGGATAGTCATCAGTTCCCGATGTAAGTCCGTTTGAATAATGGTGTGGAAAAAGTCAAGAATTTTTCACTTGCGTATTATTGGATCAACCTGTTATATGCACGTACCAAGTCAGAAACGCAGCAAATTGGACAGTAAAGCTGTAAAGGATTACCTTGTCGGTTACGATTGCTATAAGAGGTACTGAATATACTTATACATTAAAGAACACATCCATCTCATCCCAGAGATGTGAAATTTTAAGAAAGAATCATTGAGTGTGTCAATAATAAACAAGATCCTGAACAACAGATGACAAGGCAGATAAAGAAATGCTGATCGAATTGAAATGTAATGGAAGAAATAATGCCAATTAAGAACCAGAAAACAATGAGAACTTGGAAGGTTTTACTCGTATAGATTGCGATTGCGCAATCTATAAAGGAAATGAAGAATAATTTTCCTACGAGAAAATCTTTAAAAGATTTTATGAGGAAATTGAAGCCGCCGAAGGTATAGTATAGTAGAAGAAAGTGGCAAAGTTCCCAGAGAACATTCCGAACAAGATGAATCCATTTCTAAACGTCTCAGAGACCGAACAATAATGCATAATTCGAGGTATAAAGATTTCTTAATGATGTCCCATGAAGTTTTTACACAAATACAAACGCCTGCTGCATACACAGCAGCTATTCAAAGTAATCAGCAAAAGAGTGGAAACAAGCTCTGCAAAATCAATTCATTAAAAGAGAATAATATAGAGAATAATGCGGCAATTTTGTTTGTTGACTTTGCCGTTAAGCCAGAAATGGGCCTCATCACTTAACAAAATTTTGGTCGAAAACAGCGGATCTTTCTTACCGAACGCCCATTTCCATAATACAGTTGCCAACATTTAATTTTTTTCAAAAAATAAATGGCAAAAAATATCCTTTCGAACACCAATAAAGATTCCACACTTGATTTGAATTTTATATTTTTTTGTTCTGAAAAAATACCTCTAGATGGATCCCGAAAAAAAATATAAAAATTTAAATCAAGTGAGGAATCTTTATTGGTATTCTTAAAGGATATTTTGTTGCCACTTATTTTATGAAAATAATTACCTTTAAATGTTGGCAACTGTATTCGTTCGTTGAGAAACTGGAAGATCCGCTGTTTTCGACCAAAATGTTGTTCAGTGATGACGCCCATTTCTGGCTTAACGGCAAAGTCAATAAACAAAATTGCCGCATTTGGACTGAAGAGCAACAACAAGAGGTTCAAGAGGTGCCATTATACCCAGAGAAAAACACGGTTTGGTGCGTTTTATAAGCTGGTGGAATCATCGGTGTATATTTTTTCAAAAATGATGATGGCCGGAACGTAACCGTGAATGGTGCTCGCTATCGTGCCATGATATCGATCTTTAAGCTACCTGAAATTAAAGCGCGTATTCTAGACGACACTTGTTTTCAACAGGACGGTGCCACTTGCCATACAGCTCCTCAAACACTGGATCTATTGAGAGGTAATTTCGAAAAGCAGGTAATTTCACGTTTTGGACCGGTGAGTTGGCCGCCTAAATCGAGTGATATCACAAGTTTAGACATTTTTCTTTAAGGTTACGTAAAGTCCAAAATCTATGCTGACAAACCAGCTACGATTCAGGTTTTGGAAGCCAACATTACGCGTGTCATAAAGCCATACCGTTCGAAATGCTCGAACGAGTCATCCAAAATTGGACCCTCAGCCCTAATAGGACCCTACGCCCTGAGGCGTAATTGCGACCAACATTTGAATGAAATTATATTCAAAAAATTAATGCCATAAAATGTCCTTTAAAATTACCAATAAATTTTCCACACTTGATTTGGATTTTCATATTTTTTTTGGTCCTGTAAAATAACTCTAGGTGGATCACCCAATACATGGATTCTAGAAAATGTCCTTCCTGGAAGGGTTTATCGAGTAAAGATGAATCCAGATGGAAGTATTGAAAAGTATAAAGCTCGGCTAGTTATTAAAGGCTTTAACTAGATAAAAGGCATTGACTACGAGCAGAACTTTAGTCCAGTTGCAAATATGACAACGATGCGTGCGCTCTTAAGTATTGCTGCAATCGAAGAGCTGCACTTAGCACAGTTTGATGTATCAACATCTTTTCTTTATGGTGAACTGGAAAAAATCATTTATATAAAACAGCCCGAGAGATTTGACGATTGATCTAAAGAATTTGCCTACATAAAAAGAATTTGTATGGATTAAAGCAAGCTCCGAGGTACTGGAACATGAGAATGGGAAAATTTCTTGTTAATAATATTGGTCTAAGACCAAGTACTGCTGACCCTTGTCTTTATAACGGGTGGTTAAATTTTAAGGGCCGATGTTGAATGTGAGCTACACCTGAAAATCCAATTTTTTTCTGCATTTTATTTGATATTTTTCAATTTCAGACTAACTCAATTTGAACCATCGAAAGATACACAAGCGAATATACATATCGTGCACTTCGTGATATTTCCGGTCAAAGTAATCATCCAAATGTGCGTACAATCGGAAAAATCGTGCGAAATTTTGAGCAAACCGGGTTGTAGGACATGTGAGAACACCAGTACATGCTCGTACAGCTCGTACTGCGGAAAATATTGCGGCTGTTTGTGATAGGGTGGCTGAAGAGCCGTCCACCTCATCTCATCGTCGTGCCCAACAATTGCACCTTTCACGATCGTCGTTACAAGGTGCAATTGACGCAAGAACTAAAGCCTCTTGACGATTCCAAACGTCATCAATGGTCAGAATGGTGGCAAGAAATGACATCGGCCCTTAAAATTTAACCACCCTTTATAAGGGAAAGAGAAGGAAAGAAGTTAATAGTGACACTTGACGTAGATGACGGATTAGTTGCTGCCACTGATTATGAAGAACTGAATTCATTTTTAAATTAATTGAAATCTGAATTATATTAGTAGTGAAAGATGCGAAGTATTTCCTCGGCTATGAAATTGAAAAGAATAAAGACGTATCAAGATTAGCCGGAGGGCGTATGCCAGAAAGATATATCAAACTTTCTGCGAATCTAAATCTGTTGTAACACCGACGAAATGAGTATGTGAAAATATTAAATCAGGGAAAGTAGAAACCTAATTCCCGTATAGACAAACAGTTGTTGCATTGAATTATTCAATGCTTGGAACCAAACCGGATTTCAGTTGGTTTTTTGTCAAGATCTTTGAAAAATCCTTCTTCCGAAGATGTACAAAGAGTAAATAAGGTATTGCTTAGACAGCAGGGAATTGTGTATGCGCACGGTAAGGACCTTCGTCTCCTCAAGTAGATGGTCCTCCTTATGACTATAAGGATACACCCTGTTGATGTTCTGAGGGCCAATCCGCGATCGCCGGTTCTATGTACCGAATTGACCCGAAGCAAACACTCTTCGGCCAGGGGCAGTCACTTCAACAATATTTGGTTTTTGTTCGTGCATCTGGAGTTGTGACATATGCTGGAGGAGCTATATACTGGTTTAGTATAAGTATAAGACAAGACAAGAAATAGTTACAATATCTACGACTGAGGCAGAAATTGTAGCAGCGAATGAAGCTGCTAAATAAGTTAAATGGACTACAAGTCTTTTTAACGAAGTTATTAATCTAAAAAAGATATCGGTCATACAAATTGACAACATTGCTGCTATACGACAAGCTCAAAACCCGGAATTTAGCAGAGTACTAAACATACAACAATTAAACATTTTAATATCAGAGGGAAGGTCAACGGGGGTCAATTGAAAGTTTCTCAATTATCCACAGAAGAGCAAGTTGCAGAAATTCTAGCTAAAATTATTTTAAAATATTTTTGTAGTCGTTTAAATCTTTGTGTAACTTTCATACAGGGGAACAAGAGTGTCGTAAATATTGTTTTCTAGTTAACTCTACTCTACATATTAAATCGTATATAATCAAGTTTAGCTTGAAATGAACCTTAATATATACATGGAAGTTTAAGTCAGTTCAAGAAAATTACTGAATTCAATAGGACCTTTTTGTGGGAGCTGTTCGAAAACACGGAGGGCTACAAAGGTCCTTTATATAAGGACCATATATAACTGTAAATGCTCCTGTCCATCACAGGTGCTCATAACGTACCTTGCAAACTTCGGGCGTGATCGGGTGTAATTTGAGGCTTCCAGAGCTGCAGAACTTATATCGAGATGGACCCAGGAATCGGTGTTGGTCACTCGTATTGCTCTGTGTGAAATTTGGTCAAAATCGGACGTAATTGGTGACTTTTAAAGCTGCATCGAGAATGAGCTATGTATGATATCGAAATATAGACCAATGTGCAACAATTTCACTAAGGTTCGACCTTGGTCTAAACTTGAAGAATGTACCAATTTTTATCGAAAACCGTTTTTTATTGCAACCTGTAGTTTGATTACAACGATATGTGAACAGACAGACGGACGGGCATCGCTCAAAGGAATCAGATAGTGAAACTGAATCGATCGGTACATGGGGTTTATAAACATTTCTTAAGGATGTGTCAAACATCAGTACAAAGTCAAAATACACTGTATACTGTCCGCGATGCCATAAGCCAAAGTTACAAGACAGACTTTGTAGACGCAGCGATGCTCAGCCCAACACTTTTGGTTTGTATTCACTCTAATTCATGTGAGTTAGTTAACTTAACACAAATCTTTGGCGTAAGGTTTTAAATAATGTACTCACGCTCAAACTTTTCCACCGTACGACGTACTAAAGCCAAGAAGACGACCACACTCCTGACATAATAAACGTTATGTATTTTCCTCTGATCTGGAATTTTGATAGTATTTCCAAACGTATGGCAAGAATAACACGATGCCTGATGAAATGGCAAGCCTTGCTGAGTACTTAGCCAGTTGGTTTAACACCTTCAGCTTTCACAACTTCTGAAATATAACAAATTGGAAAAATTTATTATTAATATGAGGTCGTTTTTAACATTAAATGTTTCTAAAGAAATGACAAGGTTATTATTTTAAGAAGTGATAAAAAAAAGTACGTAGTCTAAGGCAAAGAGGCCGCCCTGCCTATTTTGACTTTAGATCTGATGCATTAAAATGGATATATGCATTAACTATATTCGTTAAATAAAGGCTCACAATAAGCACTGCTATACCAAAAGCTGAACAGATCATATTATGCCTGAAGGACAGATCAGAGAAAAATCCAAACATTTAAGACTTTTCACTAAATTGTCAAGATCACAGAGGATAATTAGTACCCTTTCCTTCCATTTTAGAAATCCTCTTATTGAAATTAGTGTAAAACTTGGTGGTTTTAATTTTTTATACACATTTATTAATTTAATTTCCATTCGCTAGAAATGGAAACCATAACAGAACAATTTAACTAAAAATGTTTTTATTTAGATACTTTGTATCTAAATTCGCATCGATTTTCCATGAATCCACTGTTTAGAAACGGCGACGACGGATGACACGACGACGGGCGGTCTTGTAACGGTAACCGTCAGCGGAGGAGAAGGAGTGAGCAGGAGCCGAACCAGCAGATTCATAGTTCTCTGAGTAGGAAGCAGCTGGAGCCGAGTAGGAAGCAGCTGGAGCCGAGTAGGAAGCAGCTGGAGCCGAGTAGGAAGCAGCTGGAGCCGAGTAGGAAGCAGCTGGAGCAGAGTAGGAAGCTACAGGGGGCAAGTAATCGTTGGCTGGAGCAGAAGCGGCACTTTGTACGGGAGGCAAATATTCAGTGTTAACAGCACGACGATGACGGAGACGGTAGACACGGCGACGCTGGGTCTTGTAACGGTAGCCTTCGGCTTCGGAGAAGGTGTGAGCGGGAGCAGAAGCACCGCTATCATAAGATTCAGCTTGAGCGGGGGCAGCATAAGAAGCAGCAGGAGCAGATTGGGCAGCAGCTGGGGCCGAGTAGGAAGCAGCAGCAGGAGCCGAGTAGGAAGCAGCAGCTGGAGCCGAGTAGGAAGCAGCAGGAGCGGATTGAGCAGCAACTGGAGCCGAGTAGGAAACAGCTGGAGCCGAATGGGAAGCAGCTGGAGCCGAGTAAGAAGGAGCTGGAGCCGAGTAGGAAGCAGCTGGAGCCGAATGGGAAGCAGCTGGTGCCGCATAGGAAGCAGCAGGAGCTGATCCAGAACCTTGATGGGGTGGCAAGTAGTTGTTGTTGACTACATGACTGACGTCAGCAGTTGCAGCAGCGACCAAGGCGAACAAGGCGATGAAGAGTTTCTGCAAGACAAAAGATATTTAATTACATTTTTACTAATCTTCGATTAAATGTCTATGCTAATATGCTTAGAGCATTACAAACCATTTTGGATGCGGTTATCTCCTGTTGGTGGTAGAATCCACGAGAAAATGATACTTAATTTCAAACGGCTGCATCTTTTTATACCTAAAAATTACTTCAATTAGACGCTGGAATTAGCATAATTCCCGACCACCAACTATAATGTTCTTTTTGTTTCGATATTTATGACTCTTTTTTTATTCGTTGATATTTTTTGCGTGTCTGGCAAATTTGTTTGCGTTTCTTTTTTTTCCCATTTGTTTTCGGTTAGAAATAAAAATTCTTAGAACCGGCAAGTGCTTATGAAAAGCCGGTTTGAAGATTCTTAACGCAGAACGGGTTTGACGTTCTCCAAACATAAGATGCTCTAACAAATGGCCGATATACCACTAAGATATTATTCGATTAAAAAATTCCAAATTATTTTTTGATTTTTCGTTTTTATTGGTTTCTCATAGTTTCAAGTCGTTGGATATGTTTCAGAACGTTGTTCGCTAAACTGATTGAGATAGAGTCTTAATACTTTATTATAATTCTATGCGATTCCCCGAGAAAATTGGAGAATATGTCGATCACTTTGAGAAAGTTGATTTGCTCCTTAATGGCGACGGTAGACAACGCGACGTTGGGTCTTGTAACGGTAGCCATCATCGGCCAATTCGTGAGCGGGAGCAGCTTCGACATGTTGCACAGGGGGCAAGTATTCGTTGGTGGGAGCGGCGAAAACTGGGGCAGCCTGTTGGATGGGAGCGGAGGCAACGGCTTCTTGTACGGGGGGCAAGTATTCGTTGGAGGCCAAGTGGCTGACATCACGACGGTTGCGACGGTACACAACGCGACGGTGGGTCTTGTAACGGTAACCATCATCAGCCAATTCATGGGCGGGGACGGCTTCTTCTACGGCAACGGAGTATTGTTCAACGGGGGCAACTTCGGCAACTTGAGCTTCTTGTACGGGGGGCAAGTATTCGTTGGAGGCCAAGTGGCTGACATCACGACGGTTGCGACGGTACACAACGCGACGGTGGGTCTTGTAACGGTAACCATCATCAGCCAATTCATGGGCGGGGACGGCTTCTTCTACGGCAACGGAGTATTGTTCAACGGGGGCAACTTCGGCAACTTGAGCTTCTTGTACGGGGGGCAAGTATTCGTTGGAGGCCAAGTGGCTGACATCACGACGGTTGCGACGGTAGACAACACGACGGTTGGTCTTGTAACGGTAACCATCATCGGCCAATTCATGGGCGGGGGCAGCTTCTTCGACGGCAACGGAGTATTGTTCAACGGGAGCAACTTCGGCAACTTGAGCTTCTTGTACGGGGGGCAAGTATTCGTTGGAGGCCAAGTGGCTGACATCACGACGGTTGCGACGGTAGACAACGCGACGGTGGGTCTTGTAACGGTAACCATCATCAGCCAATTCATGGGCGGGGGCAGCTTCTTCTACGGCAACGGAGTATTGTTCAACGGGGGCAACTTCGGCAACTTGAGCTTCTTGTACGGGGGGCAAGTATTCGTTGGAGGCCAAGTGGCTGACATCACGACGGTTGCGACGGTAGACAACGCGACGGTTGGTCTTGTAACGGTAACCATCATCGGCCAATTCATGAGCGGGAGCAGCTTCGACATGTTGCACAGGGGGCAAGTATTCGTTGGTGGGAGCGGCGAAAACTGGGGCAGCCTGTTGGATGGGAGCGGAGGCAACGGCTTCTTGTACGGGGGGCAAGTATTCGTTGGAGGCCAAGTGGCTGACATCACGACGGTTGCGACGGTAGACAACGCGACGGTGGGTCTTGTAACGGTAACCATCATCGGCCAATTCATGAGCGGGAACGGCTTCTTCTTGAACATTCACGACAATGGGTTCTTCAACGATTTGAACGGATTCTTGCTGCTGGGGAGGCAAGTATTCGTTGGAAGGCAAGTGGCTGACATCACGACGATTGCGACGGTAGACAACGCGACGGTTGGTCTTGTAACGGTAACCATCATCGGCCAATTCGTGAGCGGGAGCAGCTTCAACTTGTTGAACAGGGGGCAAGTATTCGTTGGTGGGAGCGGCGAAAGCTGGGGCAGCCTGTTGAATGGGAGCTGAGGCAACAGCTTCCTGAGTGGGGGGCAAGTATTCGTTGGAGGGCAAGTGGCTGACATCAGCAGCGACAGCTGCGATAACAGCAAGAACTACCAGGAAGAATTTCTGTGAAAAAGATAAGAAAAGCGTTTTTCCAAATTAGTCCTTGGCCCGTAATCCGTGAGGGGGTGCTGGTGACCTACCATTTTTCTAAGTTTAATATTCCGTCTAATCGAACTAATCCAATGACTTTACACACTGTATGCTGCTGTATGTTGCTTACAGTAGTAACTCTGAAACTAGAATGTTGTAGTCACAGAACTATTTCTTACTATTTATACACAATCTTTGGCGAGCGGCGATCGAGCGGCCGACCCCAGGTTGATCATTTGTAATTCTTATTGGCTCAAAAGAAGACGAAAACATTCACAATTCACACAAACAAAGACACGCCGGCAGACGGACGTACAAAGGTAGATGGCAAAGCCGCATTTGGCAATCAAAAGTGGAGAGACAATCACCGACACAGGCACATCTCAGATCTCGCATATCATTTTGGCCACACACAACGCACATCTTCGCATGGCGGCGTCGGCGGCGACGGCATCAGCTGTTAAAAATTTCGCATAATCTTGTTAGGAAACTTAAAAATCATACACACACTTACGCATGCGCATAACTATCAAAAAACAAACTAGAGGAAATGTAGAGAGGGCCTTAATAAAGACGGGTGTATAGAAAGAAAATAGAAATCGTTAGATGGACAACAACGCATGTTAAAATAAAGCTAAACATACCGCCTGTCTGTCTGTCGGTCAAATGTTGAGCAGGTGAGAGTGAGAGAGTCGGGCTTGAACTCCAAAAACGTGCATAAGGGATTGTTGGCGTTCAATAGTTTATCGGCTGCCTTTGTTTTTCAATGAGTTGGCGATCGCTTTATTTTATTTTTGTTTTTTTTTTGCTTCGATAGTTTTAAAACTATTTTCGGCATTATAATTTATGCAAACTTAATTGTCGATTTCCAAGTCGGTTCGTGAGCTGTATTGGACGCTGGATGATAGTGTTTTGGAAATTATGATCTCCATTCGTCTCAAGTAGATCGTTGGTGTATGATCTTCCTCATGTGGCGTTAATTATTAAATGCGATTCGAAGACCAGGCGTGTGAAACAGTGGTATAAAAAAACCAAAACAAAACGATGCTGATCCTGTATATCAAACTTGTTCAGCAAAAAGGGTACTAATTGAAAAAATACTAATGTTCAATAGAGACAAAAATATCAGTTGTAGTCTAAACATAGAAAGTCTCAGGTCTTTTTTAAGAAAGAGTAGGCGAAAAAAAGATTCCGAAGATTTTTACAGTGGGAAAAGATGAACAGTGTTTCAATTTTCAAAAACAAAACAAACAAAAATTGGATTAAATATCCTTTAGCTGAACAAGTGCGGTATGATATAGGAGTAAATTGAAAAAAGCAAAACTTTAGTGGAAAATATTGTGGTACAATCATCATTAAATCTTTGTGCAAGTCAAGATGACATTATCACGTGTGGTTCAAGCACTCTTTGTTTGATATTGTGTGTGGTTAAGATTATATCAAAATATTAAAAACTGGATTTAATAGTGGTGTTTATGATTATGATTTCAAAACTAAGACTGGTTAGCAAATATGCTTTAGTTAAGAGTTTTGTTTACAAAAACATTGAATTTTGTTTATGTCTAGAACTTGGATCCCAGAAAAAATAATAGATAACGATTTGTAATTAATTTTTTAAGTAAGAAGTCTAATAAGTGGAGGTATTTATCGGCACTTGCTAGGTATCGAGATATCCTAGAATGGCTACAGGGAAATGAGTTTTAATTGTTTTTCTTAAAGTTTCCATAAACAAACTTGTAAACAAGTTATCGGGAACCTTGATAAAAAAAATAAATACCTGTATCTATTGAAAATTGGGCAACATGGTATAAAATGGTTTTATTAATTGGTAGAGTACGGGGAATTATCTTTTTAGGATTCAAAAATGAAATAGAAATTCCTATACAAAAAGGTAAACAGTGCAGGGTTTCTTATGCAAGAAGGTAAACAGTGCAAGATTTCAGCAGCAAGTCGGAGCGATGAATAGAGCTCATAGTTGTTACAACATTCTTGTTCTAAAGTATCAACATTTAAGAATGAAAAGCAAAACGCAATTGAATTTTCATTTGTTAAGAAAAAGTACCAATTTGGTTAACGTCTACGGGAGAACTTTAGATATTTCAAAATAATTTTAGAGAAAAAAATTGCTGTCGACATTGAATTACTTAGCATATGCAATAAATAAGTATAAATCCCTATACAGTCTATTACATATTATTTTTATGTTTAGCTCGTTTGTTTTATTTCGGTCTGTTGCTTTTACACATTGAATAGAGATTAAACCGGCTCAAGACCTCTTGCTTCTATAGTAGATAGAAGTTTTTAACAAAATGGCAAAGTGACATTGATTTTCGTGGCTGCACACTACTTTTATCATGATTTCGGGTCCGTGACAACCCTCTTCAGAAGCCTTGCTGCAATTGTTGAATGTAAAACCGAACTCTATAAGGACAGGATCTCCCCAAACGAATGAGAACTACTGTTGTAAACCTTACTTTTCAAGTTTTCTTCACAAGAAAACTTAAAAGTTTTGTGAATACGGGAATTTGAGAAGATCGTAAGCCGAATAAGGAGCTGAAAGGGAAAAATATCACTCCAACAGTAAAGCACGAAGGTGAAAGTGTCATGGTGTGGGAATGCATATCGGCAAAAGCTGTGGGAAACCTGGTTTTTATCGATGGTATAATCATCAAGGAATCTTAATTAACAATTTTAAAACAAAATCTGCTGAAAAAATGGGCATTTTATCTACATACAAGTTATACCAAGACAATGATCCTAAGCATAAAACCCACGCGGTCCATGAATGGTTACTATACTTATACAATTGCCCAAAAGTCATTAATACGCCATCATAATCACCCGACATGAATCCGATTGAAAATCTGTGGGATAATTTGGATCGGCGTGTTCGTGAGAAGCCAGTTTCTTCGAAAAGTGAACTTAAAAATAGGCTTCAAGAAGAATGGAGTAAAATCGGAGTTGAATATTTACAAAAATGCATAAAGAATATGCCAAATCGCCTTTCTGAGGTGATAAAAAATAAGGGCTATCCTACAAAGTATTAATTTTTAATTTGTATGAACTTTTTTTTTAATAGTAATCTATGTTATAACTTAAAAACCGAATATTAATGGCAAATGAATTATTATAGTTTTTTATTTATGTGTTTTTTCTTTGTATTTTCATTAATAGCAATGAATCTGATATAATTTAATTTTGATCTCTAAATATATTACATTACTCTATATACTCGTATTACATTACCAAAAATAAAAAGTTAAATTTTTTATGGGAAATTTTGACTCACAAAAAAAATCAACGAAAAACCGAATATTAATGGCATTCACTGTAGGTAAATACAGCAGTACTGTTCCTAAAATAAGCGTTTATTAACCGAAAATCAAATATTTCTTGCGGTTTTTCTTAAATGTCGAGCCTAAGCAAAAAAAAGTACAACTTCATTAACGACAATGAATGAGGTTAAGCCTCGACAACAATGATAAGATAGCAAAATCGCAATAATTAAGTCATTTAGTAGCCAAAAGTGTTACTTTCGATTCAGTACTCTTCAAAAAAAAAAAAAAAATAATTTATTGTAGTCGGATTGTGTCTTATCCTGGATAACTATCAAGTCACAGCATTTAAAGAAAATACTTTAGTAGGAAAACTTCCCTTTTGTAAAAAATATTTTTGTCCAAAAAACGTGTGTATATTTTTTATCTCCAATATGTTTTCAAACTATATATGTGACCAGGGCTATGAAAAGGTGGCTTATGACTCAAAAAAACAATTTATTATTATGATAATAATATTATGATGAAATATCGTGCAATGACTTCAATTGTTTCCGAAATTTTCCCAAAGTTGTTTAATGAGTTTAATTGTCGCTCCAGACTTAGCATGAATCGTTTTCGTCAAAAAAAACAGCGTTTGGCAGTTTTGGTTTTTGCATGAAAAAAATTATGTTAATAATCGAAAAGAACAATATTTATTATCAACTATTTTTAGTTTTTTTTTTTTATTTTCGGCTTCTATATGTAACCACTGAAATAAAAATAAAAACTTATTGTTGTAAAACGACGACTCCGAAAAGTTTGGCAAAGAACTAGGTTTACTCTTGACAAAACTAATTTTAACCGTGCATCGAACTACCTCAAAATGCGACTTTCTCAGTAGTCTAAGCCCTACAGATGCCACCGATCATAGTCTATGGAGAGCGAAAAAATATCTAAAGCGGCCTATAAGGAGAAATGTTCCCGTAAGAGATTTAAATAATGTTTGATCCGACAAAAGAAAGACAAATGCTTTTGAATCTTATTTAGAGGAAACTTTCCTACCTTTTGACCTTTGCAGCTCGACTGAACAATTTTTAGATGTCCCATGCCAAATGTATAGACCAATAAAACATTTTGCTCTTCGAGAAATTGAAAATGAAGTCAATAAATTAATTAAACAACAAGTCTCTAGGTTACGATAAAATTACCTCAAAAATTGTTAAATCATTACCAAAGAAGGGATTCATTTTTCTGAATGTCTTGTTTAACTCTATCATAAGGCTATCTTATTTTACATCCCAATGGAAATATGCAAAAATTATAATGGTGCTTAAACCGAACAAGCCCGAGAGTGATGTAAGCTCATACAGACCAATTAGTCTATTGCCTATATTTTCGAAATTGTTTGAAAAACTTCTTCTAAGAAGTTCGTTTCCTATTCTGAATGCCCTGAAGATTCTACCCGACCACCAATTCGGATTTCGAGCTAAGCACGGGACTCCTGGGCAATGTCATCGAGTAGTACAGACTATAAGAGGAGCACTGGAAAGCAAGAAGTACTGCTCAGCGGTTTATTTATTTTTGCATGTCAAACAAGCTTTCGATAAAGTGTGACATAACGAGCTATTGTACAAGTTAAAGTTGTTGTTAGCTACTCCTTTTTACCTTCTACGAGTATTTAAATCTTACTTGCTCAAAAGAAACTTTTATGTCAACATTAACGATGATGATTCGGAAAAAGGATCAATTAAATCAGAAGTCCCTCAGGGGAGTGTATTGGGTCCTATTTTGTACATCTTGTTTACGTCGGATATGCCAGATAACAATGATGTAACAATTGCAACTTATTCGGATGACACAGCAGTATTGGCAACACAATACCACTTAAGCTTCCAATGCTGTACAACGACAATTAGATTTAATGCAACAGTGGCTGAATAAATTTAATATCAAGGGTAATCCTGATAAATCTGTTCATGTAACGTATAATTTAAGGACATTAAACGGAACAACAATTCCGTCTGCTGAAAGCGTAAAATACCTTGATTGTCGAATTGATAGAAAATTGATATGGAAAGATCACATAAAAGAAACGCCAACAACTAAATATTAAAAAGAAAAAATGTACTGGTTACTAGGAGCCACCTCACAATTAAGCCTTGAAAATAAAAATTCTGTACAAAACCATTTAAAACCTGTGTGGACCTATGGCATTGAATTATGGGGAACTAAGAGTAAGTCAAATATTGAGATTTTAAAGCGATACCACAACAAAACTTTTAGATTATTAGTCAACGCTCCTTGGTTTGTGAGAAATGATAATATATCTATATGATATATACCAAGTACGAGTACATAAAGATCTTAGAATTCCTTTTGTAAAAGAGGTATTAAAAATGCGTAGTGCAAACTATCTCGATAGGTTAAGTAATCACACTTACTTATTAGCTATAAGCTTATTAGACGATAGTGATAAAATAAGAAGATTAAAGAGACACCACATTCTAGATCTCCCATTTTTGCAGTATTAACAATAAAAGGAAAGGACTGAAGTATCATAACTGAAACCTAATTTGTTATTGTATTTGTTAAGTTCAGTGGAACTTAACTGACCTGTTACTTTTAAGAACATTATTACATTTACGGGCGACCGCAAAACTAACTGGCCTGGCACATTTTCTGTTTTACTAGCAACTTTTTTGTTTTGTTTATTAAAAGCAATCTTTTATAAGCCATCTGTCAAAATTTCCGAAATATTTAATGATTATTTTATTTGTTACAGGTGATTGAAGTAAACAAGTTTTATAATTTTTGAAAAATGGAAAATAAAGAGTTTCGTGCGGTAGTTAAACACTTTTATATGAAAGGTTATACGCCACAATTAATCAAAGATGAATTGGATTCTGTTCATGGTGATAATGCACCTTCATACTCCACCGTGAAATCCTGGGTTCAACAATTTAAAATGGGTCGTTCAAGTACGGAAGATGAACAACGCTCTGGAAGACCAAAAACTGCTACTACTATTGAAAACATTAGAAAAATATTTAATGAAGTGACTAAAGATAGACGAATAAAGCTCAGAGAACTTGCTGATATTGTTAAAATACACGAAAAACAAGTTTGGAGTATTTTACATGATGAACTCCACATGAAAAAGCTATCCGCAATATATGTGCCGCGTTTGTTGACTTTGCCCCAAAAAATCGTCCGTTGGACCAATTCCGAGGAGCTTTTAGCGATTTATCAGCGTAATCCAATAGAGTTCTTGCGCCGATTTATAACTGTTGATGAAACATGGATCCATCACTACATCCCAGAATGCAAAGAACAGTCAAAACAATGGATAGAAGCTGGTAAAAGTGGTCCCAAGAAGGCGAAAACTGTTAGGTCAGCAGGAAAAGTAATGGCCACAGTATTTTGGGATGCAAGGGGTATAATATTTATTGATTATCTTGAGAAAGGAAAAACTATAAATAGTGAATATTATTGTGCATTATTGGATCGGTTGAGTGAAGAAATCAAGATAAAACGACCGCATGTAGAAAAAAAAATAACTTTATTTTTTATCAAGATAATGCTCCTTCACACACTGCATTTTTAACTCAACAAAAACTGGCCGAATTACGATTTAAAATTGCTCCGCATCCACCATATAGTCCAGATTTAGCTCCTTCTGATTATTTCTTGTCTCTTAGCAGCGTTAGGAAATATTAATTTTTTAAGGAAAAATATGCCACCACTTCAAAAGTTTCTACCAAACTGCATTGGTTTCTCGAATCACGTGTTCTTCTTTTCTCCTTTCAATATCTCATGCCACATGGTGGCCATTGAAAATATCGCGTTTTTTTTATTTCACACTTGAAAAGCGCTATTACAGCGATACGGTTCTCATTTTCTGACCCCTCCATGATGAAAATTGCAACAATTTTAAAATCCCGTTACAGAGTAACGCTATTGAGGTTAGCTTTCAAAACCCATATGACATTAACGGGATATGTTCAGTTCTACTATTGAAATGGGTGTGCAATGTTGTAACAGTTTTTATGTCCCTACTAAGTAAATTTCGAAACCATTCTAAGATCACACAGTGTTAAATGATTGTTATATTATTATACAAGTCCTTAATATTATAATCTCACTGAATCATAATATGATCCATCGAAACCATGTAACCAAAAAAAGATTCCATGAATCATATTTTAAATTCTACAGCAAAACACTTTCCACAACCATATAATGGTCCCACTCAACCAATTTATTATCTTACTTTACTAAACATATATTGAAAATTTTTACATACCATGCAATTAACCATTAGAAATGTAAATAGTCTGCAAGCTTTTAAACAATGGCCCAACCATAATGCACGTTGATAATTGTGAATCACACCTTAACATAAATTTTTTGCCAAACTTAAGTTGACATTTCTGTGTTTCAGTGTTTGACAAATTCAACCATGGAGAGGTACACTGTTGATGTTTTTCGTCAGCAGAATCGACCACATGAGTCCACAGTGGATTCGTTAAAAAGCAGAATTGCCGCATTTAGGCAAATGAGAATCCACGAGTGATTGTTAAAAAGCCGATGCGTCCACAAAGAGTGACTTTTTGGTGCGGTTTATGGGCTGGCGGCGTCATCGGACCGTACTCCCTCGAAAATAAGGTCGACCAAGCAGTTACAGTGAATGATGTTCACTATCGCGATATGGACCTGGACAATATGTGGTTCCAACAGTAAGGTGCCACTTGCCTTACAACCAACGAAACAATGACTCTTCTGCGCGAGAAATTCGATGGTTGTGTTATCTCACGTCGTGGCGATTGTCCGCTACGACCATGTGATTTAACACAGATGGACTTCTTTCTTTGAGGATATTTCAAAGAAAAAGTGTACGCCAATAAGCCAAGAATAATGTAATAGCTGAACGATAAGATAATGACATTGGGCCTCGGCTATGTCTCAGAGTCATTAAAAATATGGACCATCGGATGCCACCGAAGCCGTGGCGAGCATTTGGCCGATATTTTGTTTTACACATACATAATTGTCATAAATCCTTCTATTATAATAAAAAATATTAAGATAACTCACTGAAAACATATTATTTAATTATAATTAACATCGTGCGTTTTAGTTGGACCAGTTTTTATAAGGCAACCTGCAGTTTGATAAATATTAAGATTTGTTCCTCATTGAATATTTTTAAGTAGTTAGGGAAAAAACTGGAGTATCCATATCGTTTTCACCAAGGATTTTTTAAGCCTAAGCTATCGCTATTAGCATTTTCATCATAACTACTTTGCTGCGGTAACTACTATTTTTAAGCCTTAGCTAAACAACATTAGAATTTTTAAAGCTTTGCATGCGTGAATCAGCCAACACAACCAGCTTCTGTTTTTTCCTTTCTGGCTGAACCGAAATAAGTTGACTGGTTAATGGCAGCTCGGGCTTCAAAATTCCAGATGCTATTTGACTATGTGCGCAGTTAAGAATAATAAAGTATATCGAAGGTCAGGCTGTCAGTGATAAGCCCACACTCTTTCGTTCCTTTTTTTCTCAGCATTCTTAAGATTTTTCTAAGACAATATGCACTAAATTAAATAGGAATGACATCTATAGCGGCGTAGTTTTGCAGCTAATTACGTATGTTTGGTGCTGCGTTGTTCGGCTATAAATAATTTAAGCTGTGCGTAATTAAACAGTTGGTTTAAGTTAAATATTGAATAACAGTTTTTGTCTATCCAGAAGGAGATGACTGCTTTTTACTTAATTCCTATACAAAAGATGACTTTTTCGTCCACTAATGGGGAGTATTCAGACTATGCGTCTAAAACGTAGATAGGAAATAAAGTGTTTCTAGGCAAGCTAAAGGGTGGTCCAACGAAATGTATTATAAGAATTATGTTAATATTTTTAAATATGATAGAAGGATCTATGACAATTATGTGTGGCCAAATGCTCGCCACAGTTTCGGTGGCATTCCTCTGTCGGATTTTCAATGACTTTGAGATATAATGCTGGTAAAATGTGCCGGGCAATGCCATCGCTTAGCTATTGAATTGTTCTTGACTTATTGACGTACTCTTTTTCTTTCAAATATCCCCAAAGTAAGAGATCCAACGGTGTCAAATCACACGACGTGAGATAACACGGCCATTGA
Source organism: Hydrotaea diabolus (assembly GCA_963513945.1). Classification (NCBI taxonomy): domain Eukaryota; kingdom Metazoa; phylum Arthropoda; class Insecta; order Diptera; family Muscidae; genus Hydrotaea; species Hydrotaea diabolus. The sequence goes on from OY740719.1 coordinate 134,637,763, forward strand.
ATTTCTGTCTCAAAAGAGCCATCATTTCGTAAGGTGTGTGGCAAGTGGCACCATCCTGTTGAAACCATATATCGTCCAGATCCATATGCTTAATTTCTGGCCACAAGAAGTCCATAGGGGTAGCATGTTGACAATCAATGTACTCTTTGTAGATGCATCGGCTTTTCAACGCTTGTAAACGAATCCACTGTGGACGCATTTGGTCGATTGTGCTGACCAAAAAATCACGAAGTGCACGAAAGGCATTTCGATTTGAGCGCGCATTTCCATAAAAGGCATCAACCACCATTATACGCTGTTCAATTGTGCACCTCTTCATGGTTGACTTTGTTAAACACTGAAACAAAGAAATGTCAAATTATGTTGGGCAATAAAATTGTGTAACTCCAAATTAACATCGTGCATTATGGTTGGACCACCCTCTTTATGCCCATCTCCCATACAAATAATACAATTTGACAATTTAAAAAAATTTAATTATTTTTTTTGTCAAAAAATACATACATACAAAAATAAACAATGGGTGACCAACAGTGAAGGTAATTATTATCAAAAAATAAATGTCATAAAATGTGCTTTCAAATTACCAATAAAGATTCCACACTTGATTTGAATTTATATATTTTTTTGTTCTGAAAAAATACCTCTAGATGGATCACCCTATATTATAAGTGTGGATGCGATTACCTTCCAAGCCTGTTAACTCGCGTTGAAATATCATATTTCTATCCGAAGTTATCACAAGTTGAAAGCAACGTCCTCTAAAACTTCAGCTGTGCGCTGCTCGGCCCCACCTGTTCTTTTACGCAGGGAAAAAAATAGTTTTTTGTTACTTTTTAAAGAGGATTCATCATATGTACTCAAAAATAAATTGTTTTTTTCCTTTAGCAAGCGTTTGTATTCTTCAATTGTATCCACACCACATGGCGACCGAAAACCCCGATAAGTCTTTAAGCCCGATTTAACGATAAACCCTACCGGCCATTTAAACTGCATTAAAAACTCATTTAGCCACATAAACACTCATATTATTGAATATCGTAAATAATTTTATACCGCACTTGACGACATGCAGAAGCAGCCAATCAATTAATTGCAAGTCTTAAAGTCGCAAATTTATGTACTCGTATATATAAGTACAGATGTTTTAAACGGGAACGGGATTTAACAAAATTTGTTTCTGGTGCATTTGAGATTTCAACACGGTTCACTTAAATAGCTAATATAGAATTTCCAATCGTAATGTTTTTTTTTATAAATTTAATTAACCAATAAACTCATAAAAGACTTCTTACACTTAATCATATTGTCATATTTTATTTCGTCATGAATAACTGTTTTTTATTTGTGTGGATTTTTGTAAGTGGGCCACCGTGGTGTGATGGGTAAAACTTTTAGATTTAGGCCCAGGCAAAAGGAAAGCATGGCATATTTCTTTGTTTCAGCCGTATGTCAAAAATATTGAAATACCTGTATAGATATAAAGACACACAGATACGCCTTGCCGTAACGAAACAAAGTCGTCATTAATACTAGGCAATTTTACTTGCGCCAATTTTTATGATTCCCTTTTGAACTTGCCTCTTGTGTTCACCTAAGGAAATTCAGTTTCGGCAATTTTTGTCTTCATTATTGCCTTTTCAGAAATTCTGTGATTTTTTCGTTGTGATTATTGTGTGAAAAAGTACAAGGGAAAATGTTGTTTATTCAATTAGTTATAATTATAATTTGAAATTATTATAAAAGTTAAAAAAAAAAAAACAAAATATTCTTTACCTAACTTTATACTAGGAAAAACACAAAAGAAATTGCCAGTACAAGCAGGTTTTTTTCTTTAAATTTCCCTTACCACACTCTCCTACAAAGAGTTGCGGCAAGTAAGATTGCCTGGTTTGAATAGGGACAAAGTGAGGCATTAGGATGCCCAGTTTTTAACAATTTGGAAACTTCTTCGGCTTTGACATATCAAAATAAAAGAATTGAATTTATTTTTCGAAAATATTTGAAAGCAAATGAAAAGATTTTCAATATGGACATAACAATTTCGTATCTTTATGTCCACGCACCCTTAAACATTTTTAATGATCTTTCAGTGTCGAAACGTTAGTTGAAGTCAACATTTTCATCATGGTAAAGTTCACTTACGAGCAACGATTGGAAATCATTAAAAATTACTATCGAATTTATGAGTCGGTGGTCGCAGCTTTAAGAGCCCTTACTCCAATTTTCGACGGCAATAATCGTCCCACCCGACAGGCTGTGCGTTTTATAGTTGATACATTTGGGTTAAAATGTTCACTCTGGATGTTCCGATGCCAAAGAGACACCGTACCGCTCAAAGCGACGAAAATATTGCAGCCGAAAAAGTATCCGTTCAAAATGAGCCAAATCAGTCGATTCCACGTCGTCAAATCGTGCATGCAGAACTCCTACAGTGGCGCACTAAACAGCAACTTTTGTAATGAAATCGTTCCCTACAAAGTACTATCATTTGTTAAGAAAGATTCCAACGTAGGATAGATAGCGAGGAGATCCTTTAGAGTAAGGGTTGTCCAACAACATTGCATAATGTCAATTGTGAGCCACATCGGGCCGTACTTCTTCGAAAATTAAATCGGCCAAGCACCGTGAATGGTCTTCGTTATCAGGAGATGGAAATATGGACCTGTACGATATGTGATTCCGAAGGAATGGTGCCACTTGTCACACAGTCAACGGACCAGTGGCTCTGTTTTGCGAGAAATATAATGGCCGTGTTATTTCACGTCGTGACGATGGTAATTGGCCGCCACGATCATGAGATTTGACAATGTTAGACTTATTTCTCTAGGAGTATTTAAAAGAAAAAGTGTACGTCAATAAGCCAAGAACAATTCAAAAACTAAAGGATGAGATAATTCGGCACATTAACAACATTGAACCCACATTATGTCTCAGAGTCATTGAAAATATTAATTATTATGCCATAGAAGCCGTGGTGAGCATTTGGCCGATATTTTGTTTCGCACTTAATTCTCATAATCAAGTATATAAGATAGTTCTTTGTAAACATTTTGTCTATGCTTGTGGTTGTTGTAAGCGCAATAGCGGTCATGAGAATTTAGCTAGGCCTGAATAGTTTGGCTGAATGTGGGAAAAGTACATTTTTCCAACGAGCCCAGGCTTAAATATAGTTGTGGCATTCCAAATTATATAACAAATAGTCACGGTTGTTAGACTTTTTGCCACAAGACCCTATAGTTCTAAGATAGGCTTACGGTTACTAATAAGTTGATCAAATATTCAGTTCGATTCTCTTATATGTATGTGTTTCTAAATTCTTCCTTAAAACCGTGTGGACCGTATAGATGGAACATTAGAACAAATATGGGTACTCAAATTAAGGCCCAGGTGCACAACAGTTTTTTTACGCTACGTTTTTCTTAATTTCCGATTGTCTGATTACTACAGAAATCTCTGTTAAAAAATGTACAAAAAGTTAATGATATTGCATTGTCAGCAAAGAAAAGCCCAGCCATCAAGTTTTTGTGGGATTTGGACACGTATTTCAATGGTTGCTGAATACGCAGCTTAGGAAAGATATCTTTAGTGTGCCTAAGCCTTTAAAGGGAATTTGACTGTTTACCCCAATTTAAATTTGTTATTAAGATATAACCAAAATAGGCCTCGAACTTATAGAGCTTCTTTAGGCCAAAAAAGGCGATTATAGTCAAAATAAGCGACAAATGCTTTGCCAATATATATAGGCTGATCCATCTTGAGGTTTTTTTCCATTAGACTTCGCGTGAGTTGTGTTTAACTGTATTTTTTCTTTTCAGTATTGTTTGCCATTTTATCATGGAAAGACTTACACTGAAACAACGTCTCAAACTTGTGCAACTGTATAATGGAAATGAGCGTTCGGTGAGAAACTGTTTTTGACCACAATTTTGTTCAGTGATGAGGCACATTACTGGCTCAATGACAACGTCAGTAAACATAATTGCCGCATTTTGGCCGTAGAGCAACCATAAGAGGTTCAAGAGGTGCCATTATACCCAGAGAAAACCAAGGTCTGGTGGAATAATCGGTCCATATTGTTTCAAAAACGATGATGATCAGAACGTAATCGTGAATGGAGCTCGGTGGTGCACCTTGATATCGAACTTTTTGCCTGTAATTGAAGCCCGCAATTTTGACATGTGGATTTAACAGGACGGCTCCACTTGCCATACAGCTGCTCAAGCAAATGATCTTTTTAGAGGTCATTACGAAGAGCAGCCAATTTCACATTTTGGACCGGTATGTTGGCCGCCTAGATCGTGAAATATCTATAGACTTTTTTCTTTGGGGCTACGCAAAGTCCAAATTCTATGCTGACAAACCAGCTACGATTCAGGTTTTGGAAGCCAACATTACGCGTGTCATTAAATCCATACTGGTCGAAATGCTCGAACAATTCATCCAAAATTGGACCCCCAGAATGGACACCCTGAAGCGGTTGCGTTGCGGCCAACATTTAAAGGAAATTATATTCAAAAAATAAATGGAAAGAACCACAAATATTCCACATTTTATTTGATGTTTTTGGATTTTTTTTTTATTTCGAAAATATACCTTTAGATTGAGCACTCGATATTTTCTAAGAAAACTTTAACTAAAGTTATTTCTCTTTCAACTGTGGATCGATGTTTCATTTGACCCTTGGCAAGGCCTTTTAGGTTTTGTGTTTTTTAACCTTCCCCAGCATCTAGTTTGGGGATTTTTTACTAAATTAATTTAAGCCTGTACTTCAACCAAGTGGATGTTATACTGTTCTAAAAAAGTGGTTCTTCAACTATCCAAATAATAAACTTACCTAAATCCGCGTTTAAAACTAGTTAGCAATCTTTTAAAACGCTACAAGGCAACCACATGGGGCTTAGCAGCGATGGTTCCAGAAGGTTTTCATATTCGCTACAATATCGCCTTAAGTTTATCTTCAATTATACTTCCTGGTTATGACGAGCAATCAATGTTTTCTTCTGCTCTGGAGTCTCGATATTTCTCAGTGTTCTTGATATTTACGAAATAAACGACAACCAAAATAGACGCAAAAATCAGAAAAAAAAACTTTTTATTATTGTCAAACACGAATTGAAAGATGTAATAAACGCCATCAGCAGCAACGAAACGATTGCAATGGCGAGAAAACCACTACAATTGCAAAAAAGCAGAACAGCTGATTGCAGTAACTGACCCCATCCCAGTGTCTGCCAGTGTCCTACTGTTTACATCTAATCGTGAATGGTGCTTTTTAGAAAGAAATTCACAAAGAAAGCTGCCAATCGTAGGGTTATATAAAAAAGGTCAAAAGTTGTCTTTCGACTACTTTTAAAAAAATAAATTTAAAAGTTGACTTCCCACAAAGCGACTTTTTGGCGACAAAAAGTCGATTAATCAATTTTTTTGTTCGACTTAGTGTACTAAAATTGTCACTCCGTTTGCAAAACCACGAAATATTGAATTGGGACCCTTTAAAGTATTCTATTATTGATCTCGTAATTCTAATACTTTTAAGGCATATCCGTCCGTCCGCGTGTCTGTTGAATGCAAGAAAGCGGTAAAAAATACTTAACCTAGAATCTGGAACATTTCCATGACAATGACCATAAGGTGTTTGGGATTGTATAAGTAGTCAGCGCAACAAGTTTTTTCCGTCTTCACTTTAAAATTTGACTTACCACAAAGCGACTTTTTTGCGAAAATAAGTCGATTAATCAACTTCAATTTAATTTAAGTTATTCTTCTGCGAAGAATTACTTAAATTACTTCAATGTTGACTTGGGACCTTATAAAGTAATATATTATTGGTCGTCGTAATTCTAAGACGATTTATGCATATCCGTCCGTCCCCATGTCTCTTAAATGCACGATAGCGGTCATACGAACTTAACCTAGGATCCTGATAATTTCCATGATAATGGTCATAAGCTGTTTAGGATTATAAAGTGACGAAATCGATCCAGTGGGGAAGTTTTTCTTTAAGAGACCAAATGTAACATTGGGGAAAAGGAGGCTTTATAAGTATATGCTCAACAAATCAAAATTTTTGTAAACATTGGTTAAAATTGGGTCTGCTATTACCTTAAAGAGGATCTTAGTTGCTGGACGATTCCGCTCTTGTGGACAAATATGGGTACTCAAATTAAAGCAATGTTGCTAAGAATTGAAATACTTATTTATATTTGGTGGTGATTAGCGTCGGTCCCAAAGGTAGACATGCTTAACTGTCGAAGTAACGGTGCCTTGCCTAACTATACAACGTTTTTACTTGTCTTGTTTTAATTTCTCCTATTTCTAGCTGAGTTGGTAATATCGGCTGGATGATCTTTTTTGGAGCTTCTGGAGATAAAGATAAAAAAACGGTTTAACATATGTGTCAGACCTTTTTTTTAATCTAAAATTTAAATCTTTAATTTAAATAACGTCCATCTCTGTCAACCGTATTTGATGGTGACACTTGCTTATAATGAGGGTAACGGTTGAAAATTTTCAAAAAGTCGCACAAAAATGGGATTATTTTTAAAAAAAAGTGGCACAAAAAGGGTATTTTTAAAAAAAAGGTCTCAAACTTTTCGTAAGATTATTTTATTAAAACAATACATTTAAATTGAATAAGAAAAGTAGCAAACAACACCACAAAAACTCAGTTCCATAAAATGAGAGGTAAAATACACATTCAAACTAAAGAACAATTCAATTTCCAAACCTCATGTACCTTCCACTGTACGATAATAAAGACCAAAAAGTACCAAAATTTGCTTTAATTGTAGTACCCATATATCCATATTGACTATTAATCGCCAGTTTTTAACCATGCGGGATGTTTGGCCATTTGAGCGCAACCTTTCAGCAGCTTTCTTCTTTTTTGAGGTATTTAGTGCGTCCCAACTTACAATCTGATTTGTTAAGTAAAAACGAGTTTTTTTTATCGAGGTAAAAATATTTTCCCCCTAGACCGATTTCGCACATTTTCATGCAAACTTTCTAAATACGAGGTTAATACGTTTGAACGATTCATGCTTTGAACAGAAACTCGGACGGACATGGCTAAATCGTGGTAACATTTTACGAAAATCAAGATTATAATTACTTTATAGGGTCTCCGATCAATATTTCGTTGTGCTGCAAACAAATTTAATATTTCCTTTCGTGAAGGGTGTTTTTTTACACAAAAAAACATCAAAAGTCGGACATGGCGGACTATATAATACCCTGCTCTACTGGATGTGCAGATGAGCCAACTAAAACTAGGCTTTTGGGCTTCTTGAAGATATGAACCGGGTTCTTAACATAACCAGATTTTAAAAATTATTTTATATGGATTCGTTGGGTTTGTGGTAAAATATTTTCGTATTTTCAGTCACCTCAAATCAAGGTTGCTTAATTGATACATTTCACAAATGTTCCGATTTGTTGGTATTTTTATCCTAAAGAACAGTGTTGTGCAGGCTATTCTGTGCCAAATTTCTTCAAGATTGGTATAATTTGTACGTTTCAGAGCTGTGCGGCGGGACTGTTTGGATGTTGCGTTAGAGCCAGGTTATAACCAAATAAATTATAGTACTTTTTCTCCCGGAGCAACACTTAACCCCAGAAATAAGAATACGAGTATCCTATAAAAGTAATACACACATTTCGAGTTGTGAAAAGTTGCAGGATTTATGAAAAAGGGGCAGTAAAAGTCGCATGGCTTCCAAAAAGGGTCAAATTGCCACTTTAGTCGCACAACGGTATGGCTGCTTATAATACCCTGTTCCCAGGAGTAGTGATGGTTAAAAATATATGTTTAGCCGTTAGCAAAATCTCAAAGCCAAAGTCGATTATCGATTAAAATCGTCACAAAAGTCGATCACTAATAATTCAAGTTTTTCAACAGGGTCGATTATCGAGCAAACGATAAAAGACTTTTAGAACTCTACTTAATTTGTCTGTTTTTTAGCGAGAAATTTCATTTTGTATAAAGTTTATTTTATTTTTTTCGTTTGAATTATGTAAAATCATACAAAATTACCTGTCTATTCGTCCGATATTTATAGTTATCAAAAAAAAAACGACTACTATGGCTGAACCTTCTATGTCCAATCAGCAGTATCTCACAACGCCTAGCAAGAAAATTTCATAATTTGGACAATGAGCAGCGACGTAGCGCCTTGTAGCACTATGGAGAGAAGTACAAGTGCTCTATATTACCATCAGAGTGCGGCTGATCAAGAAAATGTTATCTCATTGATTCTTCAGTTTCTGCGGATTCCTCGAGCTGAGCGCCTTGTCTCACTAGTGCTCTATATTACCATCTGAGTGCAGCTGATCTGTATAGTGTTATCTCATTGATTCTTCAGCTCTTGCGGATTCCCGAGTTCCAGTTTAATTCATCAAAATTCATTGTGCAAATTACCAACACCACTAAGGATAACCGGTCGAACCCACGACAGCCTGTTCCATGCACCGGACCGAGACGAAGCAACAATTCAACGGTTAAAGGAACAGCCCTGTGTACCGCAATGTAACAAGACAACAGGTAATTGGTAGTCCAAATTCAGGTTCATATATATACCCTGCACCATTCTGTGAAACAGGGCATTATAAGTTAGTTTCATGGCAATTGTTCGTTACTATCAACAATATTTGAGCTAGACCCACCTTCAAACATTGTTTTTATTTTTCATCTCCAAACCGCATTGGCATCTACGGCTAATTACCGATCGATGAATAATCACCAGCTGATTTGATTTAACGATGTCTGTCCGTCCGTCAGTCCATTTAAAGCTTGTAATCAAACTACCGGTCGCAATTGTTGTTCGATCTTCTTGACATTTTGCAGAAGTAAGTTTAATGGACCAAGGACGGACACTATTGAAATTAAAGAAAATCGGTTCGGATAGGGATATGGCTCCCACGCATATACGCTTATCTGATTTTGTTTCTTTAGCTTTAGATGCCACAAGTTACATCCAAACTTGATGAAATTTGGCACACGGTAGATTTTTGGACCAAGGACCGAAGTCATCGAAATTGAAGAAAATCGGTGCAGATATATAGGTAACCAATTTTATGTTTTATGTTTTTTTATACTAAATTTGTCATACAGTTTGCAACACTGAAATATTTATCGGAGACCCTATAAATTATTGATCGTCGTATATTTCTAAGACGATCTAGCCATGTCAGTCCTTCGTCCGTGTGTCTGTTGAAAGCACGATGGTGGACAATAGAATCAACCTGGGATCTTGAAAATCTGCATGATAATGGCTTATGGTCAGAAATTGTTTAGGATGGTAAATGACCCAAAACGGCCCAGGGGGTGAAAAGTTTCCCCTTAAGGGATAACATATACCTTGGATGACTTAATATTCCTTTCCTCTATGACAAACAACAAACAACCTGATCTTATTTGCTTGTGAAGTAGTTCACTCTTTAAAAAATATAATTTTTTGTCGACGGACAATGGCTGAAATGGGCACTGTTTGTTGGGACGCACTTAACATCTCAAAAAAGAACATAGTAGCTGGACGTTTTGGCTCATCTGGACCAAAAAAACGTTCCGCATGTTCAAAAGGGGCGATCAACAGACAATATGAGTACTGAAATTATTGCCGATTTTGCTAGAAATCCATATACAGGGTAATGTTGGATTTCATAAGGGACCGAGATAGGAAACGCAGGCATCGGCGGCGCATTTATTTGCCCTTTAGTTTTGTAGGAATGGAAAAGTGTGTGTAAGGTTCCAATATTGATGAAATTTGACACACGCTAGTTTTTTGGAACAGGGACCGAAGTTATTAAAATTGACATACTTCGTTCCAGGTTTATATAGGGCGACCCACCTAGAGGTATTTTTTCAGAACAAAAAAAAATATAAAAATTCAAATCAAGTGTGGAATCTTTATTGGTAATTTGAAAGGAAAATTTATGGCATTTATTTTTTGAATATAATTTCCTTCAAATGTTGGCTGCAAGAAGTTCGCCTCAGGGTTTCCATTCTGAGGGTCCAATTTTGAATGACTCATTCGAGCATTTCGACCAGTATGGCTTTAATGACACCAAAGAAAATGTCTAAAGGTGTGATATCACTCGATCTAGGCGACCAACTCACCTGTCCAAAACGTGAAATTATCTGCTTTTCGAAATGACCTCTCAATAGATCCACTGTTTGAGCAGCTGTATGGCAAGTGGCACCGTCCTGTTGAAACCAAGTGTCGTCAAGAGAGGCTTCAATTTCAGGTAGCATAAAGATCGATATCATGGCGCAATAGCGAGCACCTTTCACGGTTACGTTCCGGCCATCATCATTTCTGAAAAAAGATGAACCGATGATTCCACCAGCTTATAAACCGCACCAAATGTGTTTTTCTCTGGGTATAATGGCACCTCTGAACCTCTTCTTGTTGCTCTTCAGTTAAGCCAGAAATAGGCCTTATCACTGAACAAATTTTTTGTCGAAAACAGCGGATCTTCCCGTTTCTCACCGAACGCTCATTTCCATAATATAGTTGGTAGTAATTATTTGAAGGTAATTATTTTTAAAAAATAAATGCCATAAAATGTCCTTTCAAATTACCAATAAAGATTCCACACTTGATTTGAAAATTTATATATTTTTTGTTCTGAAAAAATACCTCTAGATGGATCACCCTATATATATCGCTCCCACACACATATGTTCATCCGATTTTGAATTTTAAGCTCTAGAGGACACATGTTATTGCATGCAATCTTGATGAAATTTGGCTCAAGTTAGTTTTGAAAAACATGGAAAAACTTTATTAAAATTCGTTCCGATTTAGATAAAGCTCCTACACAAATGTTAGCCCTAGAATACACATATTGCATGCAATCTTGATTTGGATCACGTTAGTTTTATGGACCAATGAAGTTTTACGGAAATGATGTTGAAGAAAATTGGCTGAGATTTAGATATAGCTGCCATATACATGTTCAAACGATTTTTTGTCTTTAGCTCTAGAAGCCACATACATCCATTCTTGATGAAAATTTTCACACGTTAACTTTTTGGACCAAAGACTGTGGTCATTGAAATTAAAGAAGATCGATTCAAACTTAGATAAAGCTCCCACAGATATAGGTTTAACCAAGTTTTATGTTTTAAGCTCTAATAGCCACATTATAAACCCAATCTTGATGAAAATGGCATACGTTAATTTTGTAAACCCAGGAAGGACGTTATTTTAATTGAAGAAAATCGGTTTAGATTAAGATATAGCTCCCACACACAAATGTTCATCTAAAATTTATGATTAAAGTTCTGGGGGCCACATATAGCAACCAATCTTTAAGCAATTTGCACACTCATAATTTCATTCGACTTTATGTTTATAGCTCTAGAAGCCACATAATAAATTCAATCTTGATGAAATTTAGCACAAGTATGTTCCTTGTGATATTGTCGAACGCTGTTGAAATTGGAGAAAATCGTTTCAGATAAAGATGTAGCTTGCACGTTTACGTTTCACCGGCTTTACCAAAAAAATCAATTTGCTCTCAAATCAAATATGGCATTAGTTTAAAAATCTAGATGAATTTAGAAACCGCCCAAAGGCGTTGAAAAAATATATTTTTATGTTGGCTTTTCGCAACATCTAAAAGTGAGGGCTTTAATATAGTCGGCTAAATCTGACTAGCTTTTTTACTAGTTTTAGTGCCGCAGTTTAGCGTCTACTCTTGATGATCACAAGGCAAACTGACTCCCAATAAGGAACCGAAGCATCAATCATATACTTATATGCATCAGCAGCCATAGCCAATCTTGCTGTTCCTAAATGAGCTAAGTAACGGCTGAAACAAATTGCGCAGTTTCCCAAAAATGTATCATTTCGTCTCTTTTATTGCACCCTGTATATTTAGTATATTTTAAATTGCCACTAAAGAATAGTTTACCAACATTATTATAAGCGAATCAAATCATTCAATAGTAAAGTTTAAAATTCGATCCATATTTTGCGGAAGAAATAATTGTTTCCCAACAAATAATGGAGCAAATGAAAAGAAACATCATTAGTAAAACTCTAATTGAAATCATTTCCGCGGATTTCGCATACTTAGTGTTTGTGGCACCACTGTGCCAACGTTAAGTATCAATCAGACGGACATATGATTAAAGTCGACTTTAATTATGAGCACTGAACCAAGCTGAGCTGAAATGATAATTTTACATTTTGAGTTTTATTTTAAAAATGAAACTTCATTTATCATTGTAATTAGACGAGAAATACAAATTTCAGGGTAAAACAAAATAAGTACTTCGTACCCACAAAAAGGTTAAATGGATATTTGACTGGCAATTCTAAGAACTAATCAGTATTTCTGTTCCGTATGAGTATTGAAATTAAATGTATCAAATGTTGAAGATATTTCAAATCAACCAAATTGCTAATAATAAGTGAAGAGTACCAAGGCAACCAAGGCAACATCAGAAAACAATATTAAAGATTCCTCAAATCAATGTACTGCACCGATTTGACTACATACAAAGGATTATAGTTAATGTTACTATAAATACGTTTTTGTGCTATGGCGTTTTAACTCATAACCATTGTAAAATGATAATCAAAATAGTTTTCGATATAGTCAAGAGCATTTTTATCGCTTAATAAATAAATACGAAAATATGTTTTCCAAATAACGTGCTAAACGTTTTATTTTATTAGGTATTGTTTTTTTATGGCAAGATGTGGGAAAATTATGATAAGTTGTGTGTGGGCAAGATGAATGGTGATAATGAATGATCTCTTTTTGATATATCGCAAAATATGGCAATCTGTTAAAACAGTTTTTTAAAATAGAAAATATTTTCGTACATAATAGGTAGTTGACAATACAAAACAACTCCCAAATAGTCAATATCGTACAATCACAATATAGGGTCCATCTAGAGGTATTTTTTCAGAACAAAAAAAAAATATAAAAATTCAAATCAAGTGTGGATTCTTTATTGGTAATTTGAAAGGACATTTCATGGCATATTTTTGAATATAATTTCCTTCAAATGTTGGCCACAACTACGCCTCAGGGTTTCCATTCTGAAGGTCCAATTTTGGATGACTTATTCGAGCATTTCGACCGTTATTGCGTGAATGACACGCGTAATGTTAGCCTCCAAAACCAGAATCGTAGCTGGTTTGTCAGCATACACTTTGGATTTTACGTAACCCCAAAGAAAAATGTCTATCTAGGCAACCATTTCACCTGTCCAAAACGTGAAATTAGCTGCTTTTCGAAATGACCTCTCAATAGATCCATTGTTTGGTACCGTATAGTGGCACCGTCCTATTGAAACCAAGTGTCGTCAAGATTACGGGCTTCAATTTTAGGTAGCATAAAGATCGATATTATGGCGCGATAGCGAGCACCATTCACGGCTACGTTCTGGCCATCATCATTTTGAAAAATATGCACCGATGATTCCACCAGCGTATAAACCGCAACAAACCGTGTTTTTCTCCGGGTATAATGACACCTCTTGAACCTCTTCTTTTTGCTCTTTGTGGTCATTTTGTTTTTTGACTTTGCCGTTGAGCCAGAAGTGGGCCTCATCGCTGAACAAAACTTTGGTCGAAAACAGCGGATATTTCCGTTTCTCACCGAACGCTCATTTCCATAATACAGTTGTCAATATTTGAAGGTAATTATTTTTAATATAAGTAGTTAAATGGCATAAAATGACCTTTCTAATTACCAATAAAGATTCTCCACTTGATTTGAATTTTTATATTTTTTTTGTTCTGAAAAAATACCTCTAAATGGATCACCCATTATATAAGTATTGATGTCATTGAGCGGTGTTCTTCTATCTGATTGTCCATCTATAACGGTAATGAAGGACAGGAGAAATAAGTGCCAGAGAAATAAGTCCAACGGTGCCAAATCAGATGGTCGTAGCGGCCAATTAACATCGCCACGGCGTGATATAACGAGACCATTGAAATTTTTCGCGCAAAAAAAAACAATTGTTTCGTTGGCTGTGTGGCAAGTGGCAACCATCCTGTTGAAACCACATATCGTCCAGATACATATCCTCAATTTCTGGTTACAAACAATCCGTCATCTTATCGCTATAGCAAACACTATTTACGGCAACTGCTTGTTCGAACTAATTTTTGAAGAAATGCGGCCCGATGACTCCTCCGCCAGCCCATAAACCTCATCAAACTATTACTCTTTATGCATGCATTGCCTATTCAACAGGCCCTTTGGAATCTCATTTGCCCAAATGTGGCAATTCCGCTTGTTAACAAATTCACTGAGGACACATTAGGTCGATTATGCTGACCAAAAACATTACGAAGTGCACGAAATTCATTTTGATTTGAACATCCATTTTTGTAGAAGGCTTCAAGAAACTTTAAGCGTTGCACAATTGTGTTCCTCTCAATGGTTGAATTGGTCAAACACAGAAACAAGGAAATGTAAAATTAAGTTTGGAAAAAAACTTGGCGTTTAGGTGTGACTCACAATTATCATCGTTCATTATGGTTGGACCACCCTTTATTTAGTAAAGTATTACCACTGCATAACAAATAAAAAAAAGTATGCAGTACAAAAGGAAAAATGCGTAAAAAATTGACAAATATGCACTAAAATAAAAAATTTGAACAAAAATTTATTGTTTTAAGATCAATTACTAATTCAAAATACAACGTTAAGCGGTTTTAGTAATTTTAAGAAACCGATCTTTTAAATATACATTATTTCATTGAGATTCAGATGAGTGAGCAAAAAGACTTTAACTTAAAAAAATAATTTGTATTTAAATTTCTAAACTAAGCAGTAATTTTTTTGATTTAAAAATTTGTACACGTTGTAAAAGAAAATACAGAACTGACGGAAAAACAAGGTTCATTTATAAGGAAAGCAAGCGAGTCTTAGTTTTAATATTTCTGCACCAACTGATATCGATAATATCCACAATTTGCACAATTTTCTGGTGTTCAAAATTGTTGCAACGAATTGTGTATTACCCCAAATGAGCCGCTTCTGCACTTAACTTTCTATATTCTAATATATACGGGGTGGCACACCAATTGTACTACTATAAGAAATTAAAATAACTTATTTCTAATCAATATTTCTTTTATTTTTTTTTATTGTATAGAAAATTCAATATCATAGGACTAATTGTGTTTGAAGATGATAGACCGTTAATGACCTCCATGCTCATCCATACATAGGCGACACCTGATCAGAAAATTAGTCATTGCTGCCGGAAAGGTTGATGTTGGGATCGTTTCAATTATTGTTTAAATGGACTGCTTTAATTCAGTCAAATAGCTTGGTTTCGTTTTGTACACATCTTGCTTGACATTACCCTAAAGCAGTCCGCGGGCCAGCGGGAAGTGGAATTTCTGGATATTAATTTGATTGGGAATTTTCGTTGAAGCTCTGCCATAACCAGTTGCTCCATCTTGCTGGAACCAAATGCTGTAGAATCGGATACGTCTTCGGCGCAGTTCTGGGTAAAAAAAAAACTCCTTCAAATCAGTGTCACTGACTGACACTGATTTCTTTAAAGAAGTATAGTCCCACGATGCAGCTTGATAAAACTGCGCACCACACAGTAACTCGTTCTCGATGCAGTTCGTTTCACGGAGTATTTGTGGATTAGATTCACTCCATATACGGAAATTTTGCTTGTTTACATTAACGTTTAGATCAAAATGGACAACCTATTTATCAAGCTCTTGTCTTCATTGGCCATTTCAATAAGTTTTTGGCAGAATTATATTCAAATAGGCAAATCCAGAGGGTTTAACTTGCCTGTAATTTGGACTTTGTACGGTAACAAGTTTAAGTGATCTTAAATTATCCGTTATAATGACTGCCTGCTAGTTTCGAGTCGAAATGCTTGGATTTGTCTCAATTTACAATGCTGGTGTGTTAAACCCGATCATAGGGATCTCGACGGTACGTTCTTTGTGCAAAGCTTCCAGATTCGGCAAACATGTTTACCAGCCTCATAATTAATCGCACGACTGTCGGTTCTATGGACCGGAGTGAATTCTTCGGTCAAGGGCTGTTACCCCGGCACACAGTTGCCGCTACTTATACAACAACCAGCCTCATAATGGTCCACCTACTCGTGAGAGTTCAGCTAAACCCTCGCCTTAATTCCCTTTAGTCGAAAATAAGGGACTGCAAAGCATGGTACCGCTGCACTATCCAAATCCTTTTTTCAGTTACCCAAGTATATACCAAGCAAAATAAATCTAAATACCAACCTTCAAATACCCCACCCTGTATTTAATGCAGTATGTATTGTCTAAGCCATGTAAAAGCTTCACGGAACTGGTATTAAACATTATTTTCCGCCCAGTAAGTATATGAATTTTATTAATTTGAAAATTTTAAGTAATATGTGAATGTTCTTCATTTAGTTTTCATCGACGCGATAGTGTCAATCTGCAAATGGGAATTCCAGTACAGATGACGTATTTGCAACGTAATGTTGCACAGATCATGTTCATCCTACGCGCTCTGGGCTCCGTCTAAATTCAAGTAGCATGTGATGGCCGTATAAAAATCTACCCTCACCCTACTAGGTAAGAGAGTATATATCATTTTGTCTTTCCACATGTAAGCCACCGTGGAATGAGTGTTTGCAACTAACTCACAATAATAACGACTCAAAGTGATATAAGATCACCTGAAATGCATTAGCCGTTAAAGCCGGCCTTAGACAGTAGGTTCCGATCAGTGAGAATAATAACATCACTGAATTGACATAAGTTCCACGCTTGATCTTTGTACAATATTGAGAAAAGTAATCAAGTTCGTGCTAGCACATAAAACATTAATTGCATTATATAAAACCGCTTATGTTAGACGTTAAAGAAGAAACGTGCCAAAACAAAAGACACAAACTTTTTCGTAGATTTCTCACATTAAACCGACTAATCCAGCAGCCGCACGTGCAATTAATTACGTACAGGTTTTACCTGAGAATTTATTTTTATCTAAAGTAAATAACACCCGATTTAAGATTCAAATGGCAAAAACGTGTGTGTGAGTAAAAGCATGGGAATGTATTAAGTACTTCGAACTTATACTTGCACGTGTAGCTTCTGCGTAAAAACAATGCTGCGTGTTATCTACTGGTTTAGACTATTTTTGATTCCTGGTATAATAGTCTACATATTGTTCCACGCTTCGATTCATGGAGTAAACAAATATAAACATGTACATTAGGGAGACTTTTTACTTTATCTGCTTAAATATAAGGAATCAAAAAAGCAAAAAACCCCAATCACATATACAATCCACCTTCATGAATTCGCTATAGAAGTAGGGGCCGCAGGGTGTAAAATTTAATCGCCGTGGTGTGCTGTTAAGTGTGTACGACTATAAGACATGTAAACCCATGTTCAACTCCGGGTAAGAACATCTAAATATATTTCAGCGGCGGGTTTCTACCCTGCCAGCGACTTTACGAGTAAAAGATTAAATCTAGCCATGTAAAAGTTTCTCTATTAAATGCCTTAGACGTTCGTATTTAACGTTAAACAGTTGGTCCCGAAATTATTTTGTGAACAGCTGACTGATCCTTGATTCTTAAAGGAATGCTGAAGGACTTAAGTAAGTAAGTTGTAGTAAAGCAAAATTCATTGGTTTTGTCCATGGTAGATCAACAACAAGCAATTTGGAGGTTTTACCCATTGCTGTATTAGCCATTTTGAAAAAGTTATTGAAGTGAATACTATCTATTCGGACTTTTCGAAAGCTTCGTATATAGTTCTACGTGATATTCTCATTTTTAAACTATAAAGGATTGATTTTCACTCTAAACGCTTTAATTGGTTCGAACTTATTTGTCGAATAGGCATTTCTCTGCATTTGTCGACAATTAAGTAACTAGTCACTTAAACTATAAGTATATTATTCAATAGGCTTATCTAAAGTAACGATGTATTTTATTCACAGTTTAAGTTTTGAATTAACAGAATTGACAAAATCCAAAAGTATTTTATAAAATTAACCTTAGTTTCGCTTAATTTTTCGGTTCCTTTTTGCTCATTTCGTTAAAAACCTTTTTTTTAATTAACCAACACTCAGGGGATGCCTCCTCTACATGCGGTGCATTGCGTTGGCGAGTGGAAAGTAAAGGGTCAGAAGGGGGAAAGAGGGAGTAATAATTATTGACGCTTGTCTTGAACTTCTGGATGTCGCAATTACTTATAGTGAAAAATACATTTGTCGGAAGTCGAATCCATAAACGGAAAGTTCGTGCGAATTTGGTCTGTAGTGTATAGTGCGGTCAATTGGCCCATCGATAACAAACGGGTTTGAATTCCTAGAAAGTCGCGTATCCCTGCCAAACATTCTCACGCCAGGAAAAAGGCGACGGATGTCTGATGAACACGCACCATGAAAGTAACGATAGAACAGCGTCACACAACCCACATTCCGACGATGCTCAAGGGAAACAATAGATTTGGATACCCTTCTGTCACCTATCAGCACCACCGCTCTCCTTTGAACACGGTCAAGTAGCTCCAATGATGATTTTGGAGCACCTGCCCATATATGGGAGTTGTATTCCATCTTCGGCCTGATGTAAGTTGTATAGATATAAAAAAGATCAGAAGGAGTGAAATATTTCTTGCACCACTTTAAAAAGCCTATGCACTTGAGTGCTTCTTTCGACACTTCGAATACATGTCTTACCCAACGAGCGTCACATTATATTTTCATGCCCAGAACATCGAGAGCTTCTGATTGTTCAATATCCGGACCATCGATCTTCAGCGCCTGAAGATTGTTGAAACCTTTTATTAAAATGGACGTTCGAATCAAACCGCGCTTCGTGCACTTCGTGATTTTTTTGGTCAGTATAATCGACCAAATGCGTCCGCAATTTGGAGAATTGGGCGTGGGTCTGTTGGAAATGTGAAAATACCTGTGTTTGCTCGTCCAGTTCGTTCTAAGGAAAACATTGATGTTGATGCCATAGTGTGGCAGAAGATCCGTCAACCTGGACTCGTGAATGGTGTTCGCTATCGCGAGATGATAACGAATTTCTTGTGGCCAGACATTTAGGATATGGACCAGGATGATATGTGGTTCCACCGGATGGTGCCACTTGCCACACAGCCAACGAAACAATGGCTCTTTTGCGCAAGAAATTCAATGGCTGTGTTAAATCACGTTGTGGCGGTGTTTACTGCCTTCCACGATCGTGTGATTTGATACCGTTGGACTTATTTTTTTGGGTATATTTAAAAGGAAAAGTTATCATCAATAAGCCAAGAACAATTTAACGCTTTAAGATGAGATAATTTGGCAAATAAACGACATTTAACCTCCATTATGTCTCAGAGATATTTTAAATAAAGACCATCGGATAGAGGTATGATACCGAAGCCGTGTCGAGGATTCGGCCGATATTTTTTTTCAAAGATAATTGTCATCGATCCTTTTATATTCTCTTAAAACATTTTGTTTCATTTATTTACATCTTGCATTTTAGTTGAACCGCCCTTTACTAAGCTAAAAACATTGTTAAATAATGTAGTTAATGCAATTTATATTATTTAATTAATATGTTTGTATTATACCTTTATAGTCTGTAATGCCCAAAGACTAAATAAGACGGAAATAAAATTGACCCCAGTTTTATTTAAATCTTTAAAATTAACCCAGAGTGAAATTCATTCGGACTTTTACTATCATTTGAATTAACCCATAGTAAAATTGATTCGGATTTTACTTTCATTTGAATACCCATATGTCCATATTTGCAATTTCTCGTTAGTTTAAGCAACAATATTTGGATGAGTAGTGAAATATGTTTTAATATGTGTCCATATTTACAACTGATCCCCTATTTTAATACAGCCCCATGAACCATATCCTGAATTTTAAGCAATATTCTAAATATATTTAAACTTTGAAAAATTACGAAATTGGATCAAGCTTTGAATATTGGTGATTGTTAGCGAAAGTTTATAGGGCCATAGAATCCGTTTTTTAGACCACTAGATTCCATTGACCCAAGTGATCTCTACTCACCTCACCCCACGTTGAGCCATGTTTCGTCCACACATTATGCAGATCATCAAAAAGCGCAAGTAATCAAAATTTATATATTCAATATAAATTTATTGAAATGTCTGGATCTTTATTTCCCTCGTCCGACTAGCTATATCCGATCCTTCTCAAAAGTTAGAAATACTATTGCTTAAATAAATAACTTAACGGTGAGGAATTTAATGCAGATCATCAAAAAGCGCAAGTAACAATATAAATTTATTTTATTTCCCCTCGTCCGACTAGCTATATCCAATCCATCTCAAAAGTTATAAATACTTTTTCTAAAATAACTTAACGGCGTGGAATTTAATGCAACCTATCAATATATGGATTACTTGGTCCTTTGTGATATTTCGGTGAAATATACTGCAATTGTTTTTACAAAGGACCTTTAAAAGTGGGGGTTACTTATATGTTGTTCATGTTTTTAAAGGAATTACGGTTCAGGCAGACTGAAGCTTTAATTTCTTACGTTGCGTATTTTACAACTTCGGAAAGTCTAAAAACTAATGAAATGAACGCTTAAATCGTACAAAAATCCAGCGCTGCGTTTTTCTACGCCAACACTGCAATATCTTCTTTAATTTTTTCAACATTAATTTCAGTTGTTTTAAGTTTATTGGAGGTTAATTTAAACGCAGCGTAAGCAAAACAAAACTTCATCGAGCCCGGGTCTTAAATATTGCTTATTAAATTTGGTTTATATTTTGAAAGAAGACTGTCCGTCTAACTGAAATCACGCTCCCCAGAACATCATTGGCACAGAATATTTTCATTTTAATAAAAAGGTTAACAAAATATTACACATGCGGTTATTGCCAAACTTAAAGCCCATGTTGTTTCTTACCACATAGTTCCTGAGCCCAAATCAACATTATGTAAAAGTAAAAATGTCACCCTAATGTTTATGTTAACATTTCTCGCACCATGTGCATGCAACCATTTATGATAAACAATAACTTAATATCTCTGATACCCCCCACTAATCAAAAATAATGATATGTGGAATGTGCATTCCGGCTTATGAATGGTATTGGACAGGAGACAAAAGCTAAAACTCAGATGTACTCTTAACAATGCCTTTGCAAAACTCTACAATGCCAAAAAAGTAGACAATCCCACTCGAACTTGACATCAAAACGAGATAGACGAGTAAATCACAATGAAGTTCCAGCTAAACATCGATCAAGTCAACGTTTCATTCATATTTTGGCGACTGATGAATTGACGGAGGTCGTCGTTAATCAATAGTTCTATATAATTCATAGTTATAGGTATCGATTTCAAATAAAAATGTATTGTTTTATTGGTTACACTTCCCTACAGAAAATATGTCGCGTGGCATTTCATTTTAACAACACGTTTTTTTTGTTAACATCCCTTTAATTTTTTTTTTATTTGGTAAAGCTGTGCTATTCTTACTTTAAAAGCAAGTGTTCTAGCTATCCAAGGGAAAAAACTTTTTAAAGGGTGGCAAAATATTAAAGATAGTAATACCAATTATATCTGTTCTTTTGTGCTGCTAGTTTGCACTATAACTTTCGATAGAGTTTCCTTACTTTAAATTTAAAATTTCCAAACTGCCTTTCGGATGAATAATGGGCTACATTGCCACACCACCTCGGGCACCTCTTCAGTTTCGATTGAAACTCAAAACCAACATTAACGAAAACAGTTATAAGATTAATTTGAAAACAAATATTTGAATTGCTAGCCACGCCCCTTCTGGCACCTCCCACACGAATAACCATGTTTTAGTACATACATGATGAATTAGCTTTAATTGCAAACTTCATACAATAATTTTAACGCGCGTACGAAAATAGAGACAGACCCGCCCAATTACCATGTAACTCCCCATTCAAATGCATCATTTCATTTCATTTCTTTATTGACATGTAATTCGAAGCCCACTGGGGCCTATTAAAGCTAAATTACAATATGCATCAAAATGTTTAATAGAACATCATAAACTACTAGAGAAAATTCAGTATAAAATCAAATAAATAATATAAATTAAAAAAATCCTAATATTTCCTAATAAAAGAGAAAAAAACCTGATGAAAGCATATAAGTGATAATCAAGAAACCGAAGAAAAAAAAACATATAAATAAAAGCATTACTCTGTACTTGAACGAAAATGTTCCATTAAATGTTTACGAAATGTCATGAAAGACAAATTAAACGTTTTTAAACTGCTTGGCAAAATGTTAAATAGTCGGGCTACTCTTACGAGGAATGATCGATCCAAAAGCGGTGTTACCTTTGGAATAATTAACTGTCTGTTGCGAATTGAGTGACTGAAGACAAATGAATTTGCTAGGAACAAAGGAGATTTAAGTTTGTATATCTTGTAAAAAAAATATAGCAACCGAAGGTGCACAAATTCCACAAAGGAACAGCCTAAAAAGTCCTTCACAAACGGCGATATGTGAGCATACGGTTTAACAGAATATACACAGCGCATAACTCTATGAAGCACTGTCTTTATAATATTCATATTACTTTGAGTAGTTCCTGAATATACCTCTAGGCACTACAAAATATTTGGCATAATTAAGCCATGAACCAGTTTTGTTTTTACCCAACGAGGTAAAACTAAATTGGTGTTGTATAGTTGACGAAGTGTGAAACTAATGCGTGAAGCAATACTGCGAATATGCTGCTCAAAGCAACATTTGTTATCCAGTAGTATTCCCAAACACGTAATACTCTGAACGAATTCTATAGACGTACTATTACTGGATTTCTCCGCAAAATAATAGCTGAACATCATCAGCAAAAGAGTATGGTGTACACTAATCGCCTAGACTTTTGAAAAGGTCATTAATAAACAGCACAAACATAATTGGACCAAGAACAGAGCCCTGAGGGACCTCACTCCTAACAGACAAAACAGACGATGCGACTCCATTGACACGAACAAACTGCTTTCTACCACATAAATAAGAAAGCATAAAACTACAGGCACTTTTCCCAAATCCATAATCTTTATGCAATTTATTTATCAAAATTCCATAATCTACCCTATCGAAGGCTTTTTCTAAATCCAAAGACAAAACCATACACATTTTTTGCTCATGAGTATTCTTCCTTATTGAGTCAGTAAGGCCAATTAAAAGAGCAGAGGTACTCCTGTCGTCCAATTTTTGTATTTGCATTATATATTTAGTACTATTCTTCCGATTCTGCTGAAAATAAGTAATTAGCACAAGTGGAAAGTTTTTTTTACTCTCCTCCATTAATAGCATTGTAAACGGTGTCCATCTAAAACGCACGATGTTAATTGTAAATAAAACTAAACGTTTTCACAGAACTATCTTAATATTTTTATAATGACAGAAGGACCTATAAGTATGTATGAAACCAAATATAGGCAAAATGATTGCTCCGGCTTCGGTGGCATACCTCTTCCTACGGCCCATATTTTCAATGACTAAGACATAATGGAGGTAAAATTTAGTTTATGTGCCGAATCAGCCTTTGTTCTTGTTCTTGACTTGTTCTTGTCTTATAGGCGTATAATTTTTCTTTTAAATATCCCCAAAGAAATAATTCCAACGGCGTCAAATCACATGATCGTGGCGGCCAATTGACATCGCCGACACGTGATTTAACGGAACATTTAATACATTGTGGACACGATCTATTATGCTGACCAAAAAAATCACGTGCATGAAATGCAGTTTGATTTGAACGCTCATTTTCGTAAAAGGCTTCAACAACTTTAACGCGCTGCTTAATTGTGTATCTCTCCATGGTTGAATTTGTCAAACACTGAAACAAAAAATTTCAAATTAAGTTGGGCAAAAAACTTGACGTTATGGTTTGACTCACAATTAACATCGTGTTTTATGGTTGGACCACCCTTTATAAAATGGTCTTGGATTTTCTTTAGCTCTTTATCTTGAAAAGGAAAATGTTTTTAGTTTCATAAAGTCTGCAAATATTGAACACAATATATTAGAAAGTATGGGGTGGGCCATTTAAAATTTAAAAATTGAATCAGCTGTACAAAAAGTTCTAATAATTTCCTGGTTTGTTAAATTTCAGGTTTTATTGGAAAGGTTGAACTCTGTCATTCAACAATGGAACACCATCCGATGCGTTTTCGCTTCGTCTAATGGCAAAATTGTCGTGTAGGGGTTTCAGAGAACTCACATGTATGGGGTTCAGAGAACTCACACTCAACGAGTTACTGTTTGGTGTGGATTTTAGGCTGGCGGCATCATTGGAAAATTTTTCTTCGGAAATGAGCGAGGAGCCGCCATTAAAGTCAATGATTTTTTTTTCCAAAAATTCAAGAGAATGACATGGACGACATTTGGTTTAAACAAGACGGGCCACGTGTCACACAGCCAACGTAACCATCGATATTTTACGCATTGTTTTTCGATATTTTACGCATTGTTTTTGAAAATCGAATAATCAGCCGAAATTGTGATGTCAATTGGCCGTCTCGGAGCTGTGATTTGAGTCCTTTGGATTACTTTCTGTAAAAACCATCAAGGAGAAATGTTACGCAAAACATCCAGAGGCAATTTAAGTGTTGAAACATAAAATCGAAGTTGCCATTGAAGATATTCAACACGAAACAATCGAAGATATGCTAAAAAATTTGGTTGATCGGATGAGGTGCTGCCGAGCCAGTTGTGGTTTAATTTATATTGCATTCCATTACAAAATGACAAAGTTAAACCTTTCCTATAAAACCAAAAATTTTGCAAAATTATCAGTACTTTTTTATCTACAGCCGATTGAAATTTAAAATTTTAAATGGCCCACCCTGCCTATATGTATATGAAACTGTTAAATATTTCGTTTCATGTAGGCGGTTGTAATAGCACTAACGACATTTCGTTCTTTTTCAGTGTTGCGATATTCACACACAGAAAACAGATTCGTTCGAATGTTTTTGCCAACCGAAAGATTGAGGTTGCAGGCACCTCGAGCATACCATCAGTACAACCGAATGTTAGTTGATGCTCTCATTCAGTAATTGTAATTGAAGTATTGGAAAAAAATACAAAGAATCCGAAACTCCAAAAAAGATTTTTTGGGTCTAAATGTCTACATGCCGCACTTGTGCTACGAAAAACATTTAAATTTTGAAATGAATTATTTTATAAAATTATTATTCGGCTTGAGGTCATTTATTTAAACTCGTTGTTCTGTGTTGTTTAAGTTTTATTTATCCCAATATTTCGATTGACTTCTTCAATCATCTTCAGGGGTTGTCACTGACAAAATACAAAACATGATTACATTTAATAAACAAAACATTGACACAATATTTGAAAAATAATTACATTAACAAAACTGTCAACTGATTTTTGTGTTACTCTTCAGCTTGCGTCTGTGCTTATGCACCACATTTCTACGAGGGCGGTTCGGAAACTTCTTAGCCTAGCACAAAAATCGCGAAATAAACAGAAAAGTGTTTTGGAAACTTCCATCTCTGCTATGAACACATGTTAAATTTTGTTTCGATCTGGCAACTCCTTCATATAGAAACAGGTGTTCACAAAAGACGCATCCGCGATTTTTTTACAATGGAAAAATTAGAAATGCGTTGTGTCATTAAATATTTACATAAAAAAGGTTTATCGGGACAAGAAATTTATAATGATATGGTGAATATGCAACAGTAAAAAATTGTGTTGCTGAATTTAAACGTGGTCGTACAAGCATTGAAGATGAACCACGTAGTGGACGTCCAAAAACAGCAACAACAACAGAAATTGTAGCCAAAGTGCATGATATGGTATAAATGATCGACGAATAAAAGTGCGTGAAATAGCTAATATCATGGGCATCTCAAATGATCGAGTCCATTTAATTTTGCATAAAGAACTAAAGATGAAAAAGCTTTCTGCAAAATGAGTGCTGGACTTGTTAACAGTCGACCAAAAACGCATAAGAATGAACATTTCTCAAGCATGGTTGGGTCGTTTTCAGCGAAATAAAATGGATTTTAAGCGTCGTTTCATAACTGTTGATGAGACATGGATCCACCACTATACTCCAGAGACAAAAGAACAATCCAAACAATGGACTGAAGCTGGAGGAAGTGCCCGAAAGAAGGCAAAAACAATTCAATCGGCTGGTAAGGTTATGGCAACGGTTTTTTGGGACTTCAAAGGTATTTTATTGATTGACTATCTGCAAAAGGGTAAAACAATAAATTCAGAGTACTATTGCAACCTTTTAGATTAATTAAATGTACAAATTCGAGAAAAACATCCTGGCTTACAACACAAAAAAATAAGTTTTCATCAAGACAACGCACCAGCGCACAAGAGTGTTTTAACAATGGCTAAAATCAACGAATTAAAGTACGAGTTGCTTGACCACCCACCTTATTCTCCTGATTTAGCTCCCAGTGACTTTTACCTGTTCCCAAATCTAAAAAAAATCCTTGCTGGCAAGCGTTTTACCTCAAATGAAGATGCAATTACAGTTGTAAACCACTATTTTGAAGACCTTGAGGAAAACTATTTTAATCAAGGGATAGAATTGCTAGATAAGCGTTGGACTAAGTGTATTGAAGTTTCAGGAGATTATATTGAAAAATAATTTTTTTTTGACAAACTAACTATTCTCTTTCATTGATAGGCTAAGAACTTTCCGAACCGCCCTCGTATATACGAGTATGTGTGCGATCCCATCTGTGTCCGTTTTGTAATTAATTCTCCTCTCATTAGGTACGTCAATAATGTTAAGCATTTCGAGAGTGTATCTTCTTCTATAATTTCTCGCTTGCGCTACAATTTTTACGTCGGTAAAGTCAGGCTTATGTCCAGTCAATGTACAGTGGGCCGCAAGTGCGGTCTTTTGTTCTATGGGCCTATTTACGGCTTTTAGGTCAGATTTGTGGGACGAAATTCTTGTCTTAAGTTTAGTTTTAGTAGTGCCGACATATACCTTTTGGCATATGTCGGACTTGTCACCATTGCACTTTATTTGGTATACAACGTCTGATTTATCTTCGTTATTTATTCGAGATTTTGTCCTGCTAAATAAACTGTTTACTGTACTGTGTGTCTTTAGTGCAAGTTGATATTTGTCTTTGTTATAAATGTTGGAATGGCTAAGCCTTTCTGAAAAACCCGGTATATATGTTGTTGGTTTATATATTTTTGTTACAGGTTCTGCGAGGACAGCTGAGGAATTGGATTTTGATTTCCATTTGTTTAGCACAGACGCAAGCTGAAGAGTAACACAAACATCAGTTGACAGCGATAATCAGACGGACGACATTGTTTTGTTAATGTAATTATTTTTCAGATATTGTGTTAATGTTTTGTTTATTAAATGTAATCATGTTTTGTATTTTGTCAGTGACAACCCCTGAAGATGATTGACGAAGTCAATCGAAATATTGGGATAAATAAAACTTAAACAACACAGAACAACGAGCTTAAATAAATGACCTCAAGCCGAATAATAATTTTTGAAATGAATTTTGAATTGAATAAATTAGATTAAACGATTTGCTTAAAGCAGTAATGAGAAGATTATTTTCGCTTTTGGTTATAATGAAAGTTTTGATATCATCACCAATAGTTGGTTACAACAACACAATGTTGGCCTAACTGTTGGTTGCGACAACCACCAGTTATGGCATCTAAATACATTCTTCGCATTGGTATGACCGATCAATTAGTTGCGTCCACAATACGATGATTATATTTGGAGGTATGTCAAACCGAATACCCATTACGATTATAAACACTTGGCGATTGCCAACAAAGTATTTTTTTGCAACGGAATTTTAGTAGTTCCAACTGATTTCCAACTATTTTTTTCTCTATGTGCAAATATTCAGTTTTAATAAAAAAAAATTTCCTTCAGCTCCGTTAAAGCAAATTCTTCGGTGTCGTGATATTTTTTTTGCAAAAACACATTTTCCTTTTGGCGCAAGATTTATCCGTGCCCTACAAGTACTTGTCCAATATTCGTACTTCTTGATATCTTTTTAAGAAATCATCTTCTGATCTTTTACATATACTTGTAGTAGTTTACTGTCAATTTTTTCCAACAATATGTTCACATTTTATTTTAATTAATAATAAACTTTTCTTCGCTTATTCATTCTTTGATCTGCCCACTTTAAAGGTTTTTTTTTTCGAATTACTATTAAAACAAAAAATGGAACCTTTGTTCACAGAAAACAAATAAAAAATTAACAGTACTTTTACAATTCTAATAGATTTGCTAAATTAATCATTTTATGAGAAATGAAAAATGGCCTTAATATAATTTGGAATTGTTTTTTTTTCATAATTCAGAATTGTTAGGTGATTTTTCATTATGAAAAAAGTTCCAAAACCAAAAAGGAAATACGGACTTTAAATGTTAACAATTTGGTGTTATTTATATTAATGAACGATGGTCACTAATTAGAATAGGGAAAAGTACACCAATTTAACTGGAAAAATTACCCCAAATTTTCATGTTGTTGTTCTCAGTAGTAGTATTCTCGGTTATTTTTCATTTTCGCTTTGCTGCCATTTTGCAGTGGGTTTTTTTTTGGGTTAATTTTTCATGAAACCTTCTGTGACTTTTTGCAATGATTTTTGTCGGACTGTGTTTCATGACGTACTTTGAGGTATCTTGCATGAGACGCTTGCTTTTAACACTCATAAGTACGATAATTATTACTCCATATAGGTATGTGCGGATATTTGGACATATGTATGTCCGTATAAAAAATCCATCAATATAGACATGGACTGACAACGAATATAAATACACCACAACTAAAACATAGCAGAAACAAAAGAAAAAAAAAATAAAAGAACTTGCCCAAAAACAAAAATCAACGATATTAAAACAATTTATTGCAAATTGTTTTAACTGCCGGTGGAGGAATCTCAGCAACAATTTGCGGAACCGATATCGGCATTAGGCTTCATCCAAAGCATTAATTTAAATCCATACATCAATATTTCAATACATTCATATGGCCGGAGGCTTTAATTTTTTTTTTTTGGTTTTTGTTTATACTTTTTTGTTTTTGTTTTGGCTACAGCGAATCCAATTCCTAAACGAGAAGAAGAAAATAAAAGAGGGTTTAAAAATAAATATGAACTTAACGCCACCATCAAATGGAGTGGATTGGAGTGCTTTGTGCGTATTCCTATTGTATTTTTTCTATCTTTATGATTTCTGGTGTTATTGTATTCTACCAATATACGAGTATATACCATGGATGTATAAGCATACTTATTTCAATACTTGGTTTGCAACACATCGAAATATTGATCTGAAACCCTTTATAGTTAAATTGTACGCATTGGACATTGGAAAGGTTTTTTTAAGTGCGACTTACATTACTTTTGTGAACCTCAGAATTTCAACGACATTGTTTTTTGCCTAACCGCGGTTGAAGTGACCACAGATAACTACAAGATTCCAAAATATTTCGACCTAGTCTGGATTTTGAACTTATTGGAATTTGATGGAATTCTAACTGTATTAGAGGTCAGATTTAGAAACGCGGAATCAGAAATAAGCACTTCGGACGATATATACGAGGGCGACCGCAAAAGTAACTGGCCTAACATAAATAGAACCGTTTTTGGAATTATTATTATTTATTGTTCAACATAATCTCCTTCCAACTCAATACATTTCATCAAACGTTTTTTCAAGTTTTTTAATTCCATCCGAAAAATAAGATTTTTCAAGACCTTCAAAATATGCCTCAGTTTCAGCAATAACCTCGCTATTGGACGAAAAATTTTTGCCACCGAGAATTTTTTTTAAATTTGGAAACAAGAAATAATCAGAAGGAGCTAAATCTGGACTAGATGGTGGATGCGGAGCAATTTCAAATCGTAATTCGGCCAGTTTTTGTTGAGTTAAAAATGCAGTGTGTGAAGGAGCATTTTTCAAGTTTTTTAATTCCATCCGAAAAATAAGATTTTTCAAGACCTTCAAAATATGCCTCAGTTTCAGCAATAACCTCGCTATTGGACGAAAATTTTTTGCCACCGAGAATTTTTTTTAAATTTGGAAACAAGATATAATCAGAAGGAGCTAAATCTGGACTATATGGTGGATGCGGAGCATTTTCAAATCGTAATTCGGCCAGTTTTTGTTGAGTTAAAAATGCAGTGTGTGAAGGAGCATTATCTTGATGAAAAATAACTTTTTTTTCTAAATGCGTTCGTTTTATCTTGATTTCTTCACTCAACCGATCCAATAAATGCACAATAATATTCACTATTTATAGTTTTTCCTTTCTCAAGATAATCAATAAATATTATACCCCTTGCATCCCAAAATACTGTGGCCATTACTTTTCCTGCTGACTTAACAGTTTTCGCCTTCTTGGGACCACTTTTACCAGCTTCTATCCATTGTTTTGACTGTTCTTTGCATTCTGTTCTTGCCGATTCATAACTGTTTCATCAACAGTTATGAATCGGCGCAAGAACTCTGATACGCTGATAAATCGCTAAAAGCTCCTCGGAATTGGTCCAACGGACGATTTTTTGGGGCAAAGTCAACAAACGCGGCACCCATCTTGCGGATAGCTTTTTCATGTGGAGTTCATCATGTAAAATATTCCAAACCTGTTTTTCGTGCATTTTAACAATATCAGCAAGTTCTCTGAGCTTTATTCGTCTATTTTTAGTCACTTCATTAAATATTTTTCTAATGTTTTCAATAGTAGTAGCAGTTTTCGGTCTTCCAGAGCGTTGTTCATCTTCCGTACTTGAACGACCCATTTTATATTGTTGAACCCAGGTTTAGTATGATGGTGCATTATCACCATGAACAGAATCCAATTCATCTTTGATTAATTGTGGCGTATAACCTTTCATATAAAAGTGTTTAATTACCGCACAAAACTCTTTATTTTCCATTTTTCAAAAATTATAAAACTTGTTTACTTCAATCACCTGCAACAATGAAAATAATCATTAAATATTTCGGAAATTTTGACAGATGGCTTATAAAAGATTGCCTTTAAAAAACAAAAAAAAAGTTGCTAGTAAAACAGAAAATATGCCAGGCCAGTTAGTTTTGCGGTCGCCCTCGTATACTTACAATCGTTATTTAAAATTTTTTTCTGTATTTTTTAACTGTTCCGATTATTTAACTCATATATTTATAAAAGAACAACATGTCGTGGAACTTTAAACCTACTTTAGGATTAAGTTAACACAAACTACCTCAAATCAATGCTTGAAGCTTTGGCTACAGTTGTGATAAGAAAGAAAATACTCTTATATGCTTTCATATCGGTCAAATTTTGAAGGTTGTTTAAAATAATGTGTGAAAAAATGTAAAATTTAAATCGTACCTTTATTTCGATTTTGTTTTCCATTCTGAACATACTTATTCATTAAATTTTTTATTTAGTTTATCTTGAATTCAGATTGTCTTGAAGATATTCTGATTTTATTTTAGACGATCTATACTAAAGTGATAACAGTAGTAATTTTAAAAAAACATTTTAACCCAAAAACGAACATTTTTGAAGCACTCAAATTCAGAGGCTTCTTAAAGCGGCGCAAGAAATATTTCACTCTTTCTGATCCTTTCAATATCTATACAACTTACATCAGGTCAAAGATGGAATACAACTCCCACATATAGGCAGGTGCTCCAAAATCATTCTTGGAGCTACTTGACCGTGCTCATAGGAGATCGATGGTGCTGATAGCTGACAGTAGGGTATCCAACTCTAATGTTTCCCTTGAGCATCGTCGGAATGTGGGTTGCGTGACGCTGTTCTATCGTTAATTTCATGGTGTGTGTTCATCAGATATCCTTCGCCTTATTCCTGACGTGAGGATGTTCGGCAGGGATACGCGACTTTCTAGGAATTCGCACCCGTTTGTTTTCGATTGGCCAGTTGACCGCACTGTACACTATAGATCAAATTCGTTTTTCGCTCGTACAGGCAAATGTATTTCCCACTGATTGCGACACCCAGAAGTTCAAGGCAAGCGTCAATAATCATTACTCCCTCTTTCCCCCCTTCCGATCCTTTACTTTCCACTTGCCAACCCAATGCACTGCATGTATCGTATAGGGGGCATCCCCTGATTATTTTAAAAAAAAAATATACAATTTCATTAACAATAAATACACGACCCAACTATAATTAATTTCACAATATTTTTTAATTGTTCTTTACATTTTCGAAATAATTGAGAGAAATGTTACCCCATTCTTAGAGATAGGATGTTAAAATGCTTTACAAAAATAAACTACATACGATTTTACTTAAGACATCTCAATTCGGTAAAACGTATTTACTACTTTTTAACTTATATCATGTGGTATAGCATAGCAAAATAAAAACTTCCTTTGTCTTTAAAAAATAACTCAGCGAATTTACAATAATCACCTTAGAAATCATTTACTCCCGCCCCCTAAAAAAATCCGAACTTTTGTTGTATGTTACAACAGCGAACAAAAAGGGGTTCGGTTACTACAAATCATTTATTTGTTATCACCACCAATTATTGGCAGCAAAGTAACATGTACTTCATAATTGGTCGGTTGTCATAACCACCAGTTGTGGCAATCAATAGTTTTACTGAATTTGGTTAGTTTAACCTACTTATTGGCTGTAAGAATTGTTATAATATTGAAGATACCATCTTGTGGTAAGTCGGACCATGTAACCATCACGACCATGGAATGTTGGTGATTTCAAGAGAAGTTTATACAACCAAATATTTGTAGTTCGAACCGATTTTCAATTGATTTTTTCTCTGTGTGTATATAAAGAAAAAAATATTAAGTTACAATTACTGGCACTTCAGTTACAATTTCTGACACTTCAGTTACAATCACTGAGTTACAATTACTGAAATTGGGTTGTACTTATTGCATACTCCACCGTCATTCGTTTGGCAAAGCAGTTTTGTTTGGCAACGAATCTGTTCTCTGTGAGTATGGATAAATAGATAAAATAGTTATTGAAAGTAAACTTAATAATGATGCACAAAGCCGGGTTTTTACCCGGATTTCCTGATTTTGAAGGTGTTTGGGGATTTTTACAAACCCATTCTTGTTGTACTCGAAAAATACTCGTATCACTTTCCAGAATTGTTTTTACTGTCGCATTATAAATAGGAAATAAAAAGAGGAAGAAGGGGTTCCTTGTAAAAATAAGGAAATTGCATTATATTAAATCAAAAAAGGTAAATGTTTTTCTATGGTTAATTAAGTAAGTGCTCTAGTAAATGTTCTATAACTTTTGAACTTCTGGACTTTTGGAAAAAAAATCCGGTTTTGAAAAATGCAAGAATCAAAGAGATATCCTCGATTAAGAGGGTTATGTCGAACAAGAATTCCAACGTTTTTTTACATTACATTTTATTATTATACTTATATGTACATTATCGTAAAGATCACATTATTGAAATTATAACATTATTGTAATGATGACATCAGTTTCTTTCAGTCGACACATTGTTGTTCATTTCTGTTGACGCGTTCCTAACATATTTTACCTCTCATACAGCTATCTTTACCGAAAAGTGGTCGTCTGGGCCAACTTTGAGATGCTGAAGATTCGATTTGGTACAAGCTAGAGCTGTCATATGACAGACAACAACGACGAGTTTCATCAACATCGAAGATTTCATTTTTCAAAATTGCAGTTTTTGTGTCGGTTTTATTTGGTATAACCCCATATGATCCATCTAGAGGTATTTTTTCAGAACAAATCAAATATAAAAATTCAAATCAAGTGTGGAATCGTTATTTTGATTATTTATTGACCTTTTTTATTATCCATTTTTGGCTTTTCTTAGTATTTCCTAAATGGGCTTTTAAGGTCACATTCAACTTCAATGCAAATAAAAGATAATTATTTCATTCTTACAATCCGACGTTTCGTTGGGATTTTTCCAACTTCTTCAGGGATGAGAATTTTATTAAATATATAATCTTCCGTAAATCTACATTTAATTTGTCTTTAATTTTTAATACAGCACTGAACAGCACTAACATAAACTACAAATTAATTAAATTACGAAATTAAAAATATCACAGTAATTATTTCTCTAATGGTAGTTATTGCAGATGTGGAATCTTTATTGTACCCTCCACCATACAATGGGGGGTATATTAGTTTTGTCATTATGTCTGTAACACCTTGAAATAATCATCGAAGACCCAACAAAGTATATATTCTTGATCCTCGTAAAATTCTAAGACGATCTACCCATGTTGTCCGTCTGTTGAAAACAAGATAGAGCCTACATGAAAACACCTACGGGAAGTTGATGTTGGAGACCCTCAACCGACACAACCTCATAAAAATTAGTTTTTTGTTTGGAAATATCCGTCCAGTTTCTTGAGCAAAATCACTGAAATTTTGCAAATAATAATCTCTATATAGGCGCAATCATCTATGTAAAAATGGTTGAGATTGGGCCACCATTTCTTGTACCTCCCATACAAACGGCCTTATGGGCCTTGAGAAATAATATGACTATAAATCACCACAAACTCGACCTATCGAAATGAAATTTTACTCATCAAGATTTCTATATACAGCACACTTCTACGCTGAATTCGGTTGAGATCGGAAAGGTCCTACTGGTACCTCCCACACTAACGGTCTCATGGGCCTTGGAAAATAATATGACAATAACTCACCACACACTTGACCCATCGATATGAAATTTTCCACATAAGTATTTATATATATAACACACTTCTGCACCAAATTGAGTTGATATTGGGTAGCCTCTTTAAATACCTCCCATACCAACGGTCTTAAGGGCCATGAGAAATAATATGACAATAACTCATCACAAACTTGACCTATCGAAATGAAATTTTACACATAAACATTTCTATATAGAGCACACTTCTGGACCAATTTGAGTTGAGATTGGGTAGTCCTCATCACTAACTTGACCTATCGTGACCTAAATTACAAAAATTAAAAAAATAGTTTTTTATTTGGGAATCTGGTGGAGGGTATCCAAAGTTCGGCATAGCTAAACTTAACATTTTTTACTTGTTTTTTATTTGAAAGGGCATTTTATGTCATTTATTTTTTGAATATAATTTCTTTCAAATGTTGGCCGCAACTACGCCTTAGGGTTTCCATTCTGAGGGTCCAATTTTGGATGACTCGTTCGAGCATTTCGACCGGTATGGCTTAAATGACACTCGCAATGTTGGCTTCCAAAACCTGAATCATAGCTAGTTTGTCAGCATAGACTTTGGACTTTACGTAACCCCAAAGAAAAATGTCTAAAGGTGTGATATCACTCGATCTAGGCGGCCATCTCACCTGTCCAAAACGTGAAATTAGCTGCTTTTCGAAATGACCTCTCAATAGATCCATTGTTTGAACAGCTGCATGTCAAGTGGCATCGTCCTGTTGAAACCAAGTGTCGTCTGGTAGCATAAAGATCGATATCATGGCACGATATCGAGCACCATTCACGGTTACGATCCGGCCATCATCATTTTTGAAAAAATATAGAGCGATGAGTCCATCAGCCCATAAACCGCACCAAACCCTGGTTTTCTCTGGATATCATGGCACCTCTTGAACCTCTCCTGGTTCCTCTTCAGCCCAAATGCGGAAATTTTGTTTATTGACGTTGCGCCAGAAATGGGCCTCATCACTGAACACAATTTTAGCCGAAAACAGCGGATCTTCCCGTTTCTCACCGAACGCTCCTTTCCATATTACTGTTGCCAACATTTGAAGGAAATTATATTAAAAAAGAAATGGCATAAAAATGTCCTTTCGTATGAACAATAAAGATTCCACACTTGAGTTGAATATTAGTATTTTTTTTATTTTGAAAAAAATACCTCTAGATGGATCACCTTTTATATAAAATTATTATGCCCCTAATGAAAACCCCTATATAAGTATATGTGACGCGCAAAATAGAACAAAACCAGTTTTGTTCAGGAGAGCCATTTTAAAGATTTAAATACGTGTATCTTTGGTGTACCATCACTTTCATAAAACGCGCATATCTCTGGGAGGGAACACTTTTGGGGGCATGGAATCGATCTGATTCGATGCTCGTATGTTGTCCACATCAAAAAAAAGTGAAAATTGATTTTTTACCCTTAGGTCCCTCTCTCTCTATGTGCTGTCACATATATTAAATAAAAAAGATAAAAAACTATCAATGCAAAATTAAGTTAGTGCTCTAGTAAAAGTTCTGTAACTTTTTAACCCATGGACAGGAGAGGATGTCTCCGCTTTAGCAGATCAGGTACGATCTTCAAGAGAGAGAGAGAGAGGTCCAGCGGTACAAGAGAGAGCCTTTAGATCATGGGAACTATCAGGCAGGTCTAATGGAACGACATTGACAAATTTGCAGCAGCAGTATCCACCTATAGCGTGAATGTAGTGCTAGGAGAACATCACCCCTGAGATCTCGATGGCGCAGCCGCTTCAATTGGTTTTGGGCGCGATTCAATGCCAACGTTCCGAACGCTTGTCCCGCCCCTGCTTTCTGGGACCACATGACGTGTTGCACTTATTCAATTTTTTGGCTAAGCCCACTCAGCTGATGTGACGCATTCAGTTCAAATGGCGCGTTTCCTTTACCTGCACGCAGAGAATAAATATGGTTACTACATGGTCGCGGCAACACTAATATGTTCTCTACAATAAAAACATGTTCGTCGCAACCATAGTATTGTTTTTTTGAATTTCAGAGTTTGACAACAGTATGATTGCGGCAATATTAATATTGTTGAAATGTACCAATAGTATTATTGCCAAATTTAGAAATAAAAATATGGTTGTATCAACCATATAAACATGGTTGATGCAACAAAAGTATTATTGTTTAAAATTTAAATTCAAACAATAACATGATTGCGGTAATCATACAGTATGGTTGCGACTATGAACATAACAAAACAGGTTTTATAGAGCATGCATGTATGTGTGTGCGCATGATTATTTTGATATACCAAAAAAACATGCTCGTTACAGTGCATGTTTGTTGACCATTATAAAAAACAACAAGAATTGAAAGGTAGTTCGAGGGATTTTTATTATGTTTACTTTGTTCGGTGAAATACTAGACTACCGACTGGTTTTGGTTTATTTAAAATCTGCCTGCACTTAAGTATATAGCCATTGATCATGGTATAATCACATTCGGTACTTGGGGTCTACGGATGGCGAACAACACCCAATCCTAATACATAATTTTGGGTATCATAGTATGGTTGATTAAATCATACTATGGTTGTGAGGATCATACTATGGTTGAATAAGAAAAATACTATGGTTGTGAGGATCATACTATTGTTGTGAAGATCATAGTTTGGTTGCGTGTGAATCATACTATGGTTGTGAGGATCATACTATTTTTGTATGAGAAAAATACTGTGGTTGTGAGGATCATAATATGGTTGTGGAGATAATAGTATGGTTAAGTGTGAATCATACTTTTGTTGTGAAGATCATAGTATTGTTGAGTGTGAATCATACTATTGTTGTGGATATCATAGTATGGTTGAGTGTGAATCATGCTATTGTTGTCAGGATCATAATATTGTGCCACAACCATATTCCCAATAATAGTATGATCCTCTTCAAATATTGTCACCCCAACCATACTTTTTTTCTGCTTGTGGATTTCGATGCAGATCCCCTATAGACGAACACAAAATATATTGTTGAACAGAATTTAACCGGCTCGAGACCGCATTCTTGCCTTTACATTTTAATAGAAGACCAGATTTTTACAAAATGACAAGGTGACATTGATTTTCGTGACTGCATACTGTTTTAATAGCGATTTCAGAAAGATGAGCTTGCTGCTTGCAGTTCTATTAAATTGTAGATGCAAGAGGTCTCGAGCCGGATAATCCCTGTTCAATGTGTTAAAGCAATACCAAAATAAACAAACGAGTTTAAATATATTGAGGTTAGCTTAGATTGAGGTTAGCTTAGTCCTTGTTTGAAAAAAAGTTTACCCCTTGAACGATCTAGCCCATTTCCAATATTAATTGTTCAGTACATTAACACATATTTGTGCCAAATTTCAGCCAACCATGACTACCTAACCAGTAGTTGACTGACAAACAGCCGGACATAGTAGAATTTTACGACAATTCATATTTATTGGGTCTCCGACCAGTTTGTCAAAGCAACCGGAACGACAAAGTAAATATTCTAAAATGGTGGGTATAACAAGGCCCTTTTCGAAATAGGCTTTTCATTACTTAAATTAAATAAAAATCACTTAAAGTTGGATTTTAAAAAAAAATTCCAAACTGTGTTGTCTTAGCTGACCTGTTGTTTTTGGATTAACTTTGTTTTTGGATTAACTTTGTGAAATCTGCAAACAGAAACAGTCAAACATTGTATTACAACATTTTAAAATAAGTAACTTACCTCATGTTTAGAGTATTCAATTTTTTGTAATGATGGAATAAACCAAAAATTTGCTGGCGTACGACGCGATAATTCAACATAGAAATCATATGTCTTAAATGTTAATAGGCCGTATACAAATTATGTACAGTGAAAAGGTGCCGGAAAAAATCATTTTAAGTCCAAAAGTTCCAGGGAGCACCTGGCACCTTTTTGTAAGAAAAAGAGCCGAAGTCAAAAAAAGTGCCAGAAAAGCTTCAAAAGTGCCGTTCAGGCAACACTGTCTACATCTCGCTAATAACACGCACTGTCATAGGAGATATATAACTTTCGGCCAGGCCATATGCAACCACTCGTCTCTACTGACGAATTGTCCACGAGTTTTTATTTTGTCAAATAAAACATGTTTATTTAAACAATAAACAAATTGAATACTTTGACATCAGCTTAACGAGAAACCTAAACAAAACACTACGAAATGCATTTCAATTAATTTAAACATCGAATTTATAACAAGAAGAAGAAAAACAAACTACAAAATACATATTTTGTAGGTCGCCAAAGAATGATGCGAAGAAGACATTCGCTAGTTGTCCACTCGCAGCTGATTATGATCTTTATGATCGTCGTTCGGTTCGGATTGATTTGGAAAAGGAGGAACTTACGGTGTGAAATAATTTAAATCGGTTATTGGATACATTCGGTAATGGGCACCATTTTGCAATTTTGATTGGCGATATCTTCATTGGAAGGTAAACGTTAGAAACACTTCACCAAACTAAGAAACGCTTAATTTTTGTCGCACGAGAACATTGGCTATGCTTAGAGTTCCGCCGAAAAAAAACCGAGATCAATGCTTTTTTTCAGCGCTGAATCTTAATGGGATTTGACAAATTTTATTATGCGTCATTAATGTCTATATTTTGTGAATTCTTTATGATCAACAATTAGTGGGCCATAATGAATTGATACCAAATGCTGCTTGGCTAAAACATACATTCACATATACGCTGAGTTTTAATTAAATACATACACAAACATATATGTGTGTGCGTGTGTATGTGTTTGACAGATTTTATGAGTTTCGGCTTCCCGAAACTATAAAAATTAAACTGTGGCTCGGATCGTGAGAAGTTTTTACGTTTTCGAGAGGAAAGCGTTTGGACTCCTACGTACTTTAAATCCCAATAAAATTGGTAAAATATATTGTCTTTGTCCTTGAGTTTTTTTGTTTTCAAAACGCCTAAGCGGCCCCTAAGCTCTATGCAAATCGCTGAACCAGTTAATCCAACAGTTTATCGGAAATTAAAGATTAAAGTAGAACATAGAAGTTGTTTACGGGCATTTGTGGAAAACAGCCTTATAGACATAAAAGCTTTTTTTATGGGAGGTTAGTAATTAGAAAATACGTATCTTGTTTTGGGATCCCACTTCTGGCTGAACGTTCTCTACAATTTGAAACAAAATCGATTCTCTTATCAGTTACGAGTAGTATCAGCAATATATTTGTGGGCGGTCAAAAAATACAACACCCTTGAAGAAATTGTTAGAAAATTTCGTGAACCAAATCAAATACGTTTGAAAGTAGGTATCATTTGAAGTAAAACTGCGTTTAGAGTTTTTTATTTCGTGATCCAGTGTCCTTTTCACAAGACCTCAAAGTTTGAAATTATGTTCATTATTAAGTCTTTCATTTGCCTATTTTTATTTTTTTGTTTCGGAAAAAGGACATAAAAAATGTCCTAGCGATATTTGTTATGGCGGAAAAAATTGGGGATTCAAAGTCGATTCTCTTCTTCTCTAATTAGTTGATATCAGCAATATATTCGTGGGAAGGTCAAACAATTTAACAATTTGTTAGAAAATTTCGTGACACATGAACCAAATCATATACGTTTGAATGTAAGTACCATTTGAAGTAAAACTCCATCTTAAGAGACACCCCACCAAACCATGACTGAAGCTGGGTGATGACCCTTTTCCACCCTTGGGATCAGTTCAGATGCTTCC
The DNA here is from genome assembly GCA_963513945.1 of Hydrotaea diabolus. Taxonomy (NCBI): domain Eukaryota; kingdom Metazoa; phylum Arthropoda; class Insecta; order Diptera; family Muscidae; genus Hydrotaea; species Hydrotaea diabolus. The sequence continues at coordinate 134,678,193 of OY740719.1, forward strand.
TTAGATGACCGCGCATACACTCTATCATTTTGCTTGTTAAATTTTTCCTGAACGGTAAAAATTTTTTCATCGGTGAACAACATTTGTTTTTTCATTTTACACTTGAAAAGCGCTATTACAGCGATGCAGTTCTCATTATCTGATGAAAGTTGAAACAATTTTAAAATCCCGCTACAGACTAATGCTATTGAGGTTAGCTTTCAAATCCTATATGACATTAACGGGGTATGTTCAGTTCTACTATTTCAATATGTTCAATGTTGTAATAGTATTTATGTCCCTACTAAGTAATTTCCCTCAAATGTTGGCCGCAATTACGCCTCAGGGTTGCCATTCTGAGTTTTGGATGACTCGTTCGAGCATTTCGACCGGTATGGCTTGAATGACACGCGTAATGTTGGCTTTCAAAACCTGAATCGTAGCTGGTTTGTCAGCATAGACTTTGGACTTTACGCAAGTGTGATATCACTCGGTCTAGGAGGCCAACTCAACTGTCCAAACGCGAAATTAGCTGCTTTTCGAACTGACCTCTCAATAGATCCATTGTTTGAGCAGCTGTATGACAAGTGGCACCTTCCTGTTAAATCCAAAGGTCCTTAAGATTACGGGCTTCAATTTCAGGAAGCAAAAGTCCGATATCATGGTGCGACAGCGATCTTCATTCACGGTTAGGTTCCGACCATCATCATTTTTGAAAAAATATGGACCGATTATTCCACCAGTCCATAAACCGCACCAGACCGTGGTTTTCTCTTGGTATAATTGAACTTCTTGAACTTATTCTGGTTGCTCTTCGGCCAAAATTCGGCAATTATCTTTATTGACGTTGTCGTTGAGCCAGAAATGTGCCTCATCACTGAAAAAAATTGTGGTCAAAAGCAGTTTCTTAGTTGCACAATTTTGAGACGTTGTTGCGGTGTAAGTCTTGCCATGATGAAATGCAAACAATTCTGAAAAGAAAAAAAATAAAGTTGAACACAACTCACGCGAAATCTGTGAAAAAAGGCTATTGAAAAAAATAATTCCAGATGGATCACCCTATGTATTCAAAAGCATAGTTAAGTGTACTGAAATCGCCTGGATCGGCTAAGGACCGACAGGTGAAGCAAGGGTTGATGCTCTCTTAACTTTCTATCGTGAAAGTGTTTTGGTTTTAATATAAGCGGTCAAAATGAAATGTCAGTTCACTTATATTTGTTATATCTTGATTTATGATTCAAATTTCACCCACATATAAAGTAAAACTTTGCCCACACAAATTTCCGAAATGTAAAAAATCCCTTCCACAAGTGGCAGCCATTTGCGGCTGGTAATTTCTTTGTTAAGCTACTCGTACCTTTAGTGGGCCAGCATGGTAACCAACTATTCATCCATATAAAATCACACCGACAAGTTTATTCTTCCATTTCGAACTTGTTCCAATTTCAGATTTTATTTTATTGCTTGCCGTGTGTGTGATGATGTGTATTTTATTCTTTTTTTCGCCAAAGATTTATGAGAAAAAGGCACTTAAATTAACAAAAGTCAATTAATCTTTATACCACATAAGCATAAAAGTTATAAAACCAGTTTCCGATAACAATAAAGAAATTATCAAATGGTGGTAAGACGCAAGGCGACAGACAGACAGACCGTCCAACCGACTGATCATCCATATGCCGGAGAAAGAATAAAAGACGGACAAGACATTAGAGAAGAAGCTGGAGGAACACTCTGCAAGAATTGCCCACACTCACGCACAGGTATAACTGACTTAGCTCACATTAAACAACAGTTGTCCGGCTAAATTAGAATACGATTTGCATTCATTAAACTTAATCGTAAAAGGTTTGAAGAGACAAAGCGTCGCTGGCTTGTCTTTGGGGGATTATGCAAAAATCATCCCAGAAGAAGACTACACGTCTAACTGAGCCCTCTGGTGGGTGGCCCGGGCGGGCAGGGTGTTATCGGTCTAGTCCGTAGTATCAAAAAAAGACCACGGAATTATACCAGTTTTTAAAGCAACACAACACGAACGCAGATTGGAAACAATAAAAGAAATGATGAGAAAGACTGCCTGCTGAAACTATAATTAGCAAATTAAGAGTGTTTCTTTTTTATGCCATTTTTTTTGGCGGTGTTGTTGTCGTGATAGTCATCGAATGACAAATTACAGTGGTGGGCAAAAATTGGCAAGCTAATTAATGTTCGCTTGCAAATATACAATAAAATAAAGGCATAGGAGAAAATTAAATAATATTGGTTAGATACTCCAACACCTTTATAGGCCTTACTTTAAAGGATTTTTATGGTCCATATTAGATGTACGAGTATTGGAATAAGTAAAAAGGAGAACAATCTGGTGACACTTAATTCCATCGAATGATAAATTATAAGTAAAGTGGCGGGCAAAAGTAAGCAATATCAGAAAAACTAATGTTGTTAAGATTACACCCCTAGGGAAAAATTATGGATAATGGATTATAAAACTTACATCGACTTTCGGTGGCGGTACGAACTAAGTCCCCAATGAACAAAGTCCCCAAAACGAAAATGAACTAACCCCCCAAAATTGGGGATTTATTTCATAATGAAATAAATCCCCAATTTAGAAAATGAAATAAACCCCCAATGAAATGAAATAAATCCCCAAAATAAAAATGAACTAACTCCCCATTTTCTGGGGAGTTAGTTCATAATGAATTTATTCCGCATTTTTAAAATGAAATAAGTCCCCATTATTTTGATATATTTTATTAATATATTATAACTGAGCAACAGACACATATTCGATAATAACAAATTAAAAAAAAAAAACAGTTCATATTAATATCTATCTAATTACGAGAAAAAAAAAACTTAAACATATACTTGCATGGTGTCTTCCACTATGTGGCGGCAATATGGGCAACAATAATTTTGCAAACCTTTTGAAATTGAATCTGCCTGTAGTTTGAGAATGCAGTCATCGCAAATCTTTAGATGTTTGCAAGGAAGAAGAACAATGTTTGCAGTCTTAGCTTGACAAATAATGCATTCGGTGTCATTGTTGCGAGTTGGTTGTTCTTCAAGTTCTTCTGGCATTTCATCTTCGGATGACTCTTCTTCAAAAATATTCAGCTTTGGGACCATATCCACACATATTTCATTTTTTTCATAAACCATTCGTGAAAGAAATGTGGCCACTGTTATTTTTCCTTCATCCAGAAGTAAAGTTGCCTCCCTAATTTTATTGTTCTTTTCCATTCTGTCCTTTCTTTTCTTTTTCGCTAGGGATCCTCCACTTTCGCATAATATGGAAAAACGTCTGCTTTTGAAAAATTCTTCTTCTTGAATTATGCGGACGAATTTAAAAAAGTGCCCATTTTTTCCAGCTGACCGACCAAGAATGCCATTATAAGCCTCGACGGCAGAGGTCGTTCTAGTAACCTGTTTATGCACTGAGAAATTTTTGCAGCCAATCTAATAAATGAAATGCATGCATTTTAAGATTATTAAAAAAAAATTTATACTATATATTACTACCTTGTTAATCCATTGGCTTTCAAAATACTTTAAAAATGAGAAAAATAAGCCATCGCTATCCATCAAAAATATTTGCGATTTTATTTCATTAAATGGACACCATATTAAGTCTGCTGGTAATAACGGAAGGGCCAGAATTTTATGGTAAAGCAGGGACGCACTCTTTGATGATCTTATGTACTCCAATAACGTTTTATGCTTACGCATATTCCGTCTAACAGCCTGGAAAAAATGGAACCTGAAAAAAATTAATATATAGTAAATTTAGTTGCCAATACTTTTAATACTTTGGTTTAACGAATTTAATTTATCATAACGTATTACACTCAAACGGAATAGCTATTTATGCACCAGCATTTTATAGTTAATAAATTAATAGTTTTGGAGTCGAAAATTTTTTTTTTGGTGTAAATCGGTTGGAAATAAAAAATTCGCGCGAATTTTATTAAAAGTATTGGCCAAAGTATTGGCAATTTAAATTCTCGGAAAAAACTTAAAATAATTTCACATTTTTAATATATACTTACGTACCAGCATCCAACTATCTTTGCTCGAGGAAAAACCAAGTTAACAGCTTTTCGTAATCCTTGTTCATAATCGGTTATGAATGTTGATGGATCTGAATCAAATATATTTTCTTTAATATATATTAGCAATTTATTATAAATTTCATTGGTTTTTTTATCCATCAATACAAAAAAGACAGGAAAAATCTGAAAAATAAAAAGTGTGAATACTACAGTTATGGATAATATAATAGCAATTTTATTACCTCTTCAAAATACTCTATATAAATAACTAAAAGCTGTTTAAAGCATCCGTGCGGAACAATTTTAAATGTTGCGTCCACTAGGTAAGTTCTTCTTGCGGGTGGAATATTTTCCTTTATCAATTCAATTGTTTTCAATGATGAAAACAAACAGAAGGAAAAATTGTCTTCTATAATGCACGCAGTAAAGAAGTGCCTTGGGTTTGAGTCATCTTTTGTTAATCCAAAATCTGACCAAACATTTTCCAGGTTAAAGGCTTCTATCACTTTGAGCGCATTTGTTGGGGATGTTACCAATTTTTTGCTAACTATTTTTTGCAATCCCCTTTGTATTTTTGCAAAATCAATGTTTTTCGTTTCATCCTGATTGCTGAATTAAAATGTTAGTAAAAATTTAAAATTTTATCACTTTTTTACTTACCTTTCACAAGTCCTGCGAAATGCTCTTCTAATATAACTTAAATTTGTCTTACTGCCTCCTAGAACCCTGACATGTCCACACAATCCTTCTTAATTGTAGTTAAAGCCTTTAACTCTTTGTAGGCTTCCTCCTCATTTTCGTGGTTATGCTCCACAAATTTTTTTGCTGGAACCAAATTTCCATCAGGAAGTAGATTCATCCTAGCTTTGCAAGTTTTTTTTCGGCATTCATATTTAATTACATTTTTATACGTAGACTTTTTCATATATATCATTTTTTGATCGAAATGGTACAAAAGCTCACTATTTCTGCGATTTCCAGAGATAATTTCAAAACTCGTCTTGTTTTTTTTTACTTTTAATGTTCACTCCACGACGTAATAGCACAAACTAATTATTTTTTTCAAAGAATACACTATGTTCACAATCAAAGAAGAGAATGCGTACAGAAATTGTAACGGTTCTTATAATGGAATTTTTAATAATTTTGGTATTTAGTGAAAATGAACTAACTCCCCAAAAATAATTTTGGGGATTTATTTCGTTCCTCGGAATTGGGGAGTTGGTTCATTATGAACTAACTCCCTAAATTTGAAACTGAAATAAATCCCCAAATAATGAACTAAGTCCCCAAAAATCGTTGTTGTTTCCTCCTGTATAAAATTTTGGGGTGTTAGTTCATTTTCGTTTTGGGGACTTAGTTCATTGGGGACTTAGTTCGTACCGCCACTTTTGGTATCCAAAATTTATTTTGTTATACTTATACATACTGACAACAGATTTGTTGCATCAACCGAATTTTTATAATATTCATTTGAAATCCATTTTTTCTATCGATACAACCGAATGTTGATTAAGTACACGACCATATTTAGTAGAGAAAAGAGACACAGTCGGAGAATAGACAAAGTAATGTAACAAATTAAGATGAATTCTGAAAAATAGTTTGTATAGAATGATCCATCTGGAGGTATATTTTTTTTGAACCAAAAAAAAAATATAGAAATTCAAATCAAGTGTGGAATCTTTATTGGTAATTTGGACATTTATTTTTTTGAATATAATTTCCTTCGAATGTTGGCCGCAACTACACGCAGAGAAAAAACATGGTTACTACATGGTCACGGCAATAATAATATGATCTTCGAAATAAAAGTATGTTCGTCGCAACCATAACATTGTTAACTGTTTTTATTTTTGACAATACTATAATTGCTGCAATATTAATATTGTTGAACTGTAACAATAGTATTATTGCCAAATTTAAAAATTAAAATATGGTTATAGCAACGATATAAATATAGTTGGTGAGACAAAACTATTTTGTTTTACGTTTTATGTTAACAATAATATTATTACGGCAATTATACTGTATGATTGTAATTTTTCTTCATTTAAGAATGTTCTTTAGAACAAATGTTATTGGTACGGATCTAATGCAATAATAGTACTTTTTTTTATCGAAATTGAATTTTTTTATAAGTATACAAGCTGCTTTTGCTTTGTTTAACTGAAATATTTTTAATAAAAACGCTTATGTTTATTTAAACTTTTTTTTTCTACTGCGAAATAAATCACTCCTATTATTTTGAATTTAATGTATTTTTAAATAATTTTCATAATTCAAATCTATTGTTGACAACTTAAACCAATTCTAATAAATATTATAGGGGATCAAATCTATTGTCGACAACTTAAACAAATTCTAATAAATTATATTGGGGATCATAGTATAATTATATGTGATCATACTATGGTTGTAGGGAACATGGTTGCGTGTGAATCATACTATGGTTGTGAGGATCATACTATGGTTGTATATGAAAAATACTTTGGTTGTGAGGATCATACTATGGTTGTGGAGATCATAGCATGGTTGAGTGTAAATCATACTATGGTTGTGGGGATCATAGTATGGTTATGTGTGAATCATACTATTGTTGTGAGGATCATAGTATGGTTGTATTTGAATCATACTATTGTTGTGAGGATCATAATATTGTTGTAGCACAACCATATACGCAACAATAGTATTATCCTCTTCGAATATTGTTACCACAACCATACTTTTTTTCTGCGTGTACGCCTCAGGGTTTCCATTCTGAGGGTCTAATTTTGGATGACTCGTTCGAGCATTTCGACCGGTATGGCTTAAATGACACGCGAAATGTTAGCTTCCGAAACCTTAATCGTAGCTGGTTTGTCAGCATAGACTTTGGACTTTACGTAACCCCAACGAAAAGTGTAATATTAGTCGATCTAGGCGGCCAACTCACCTGTCAAAAACGTGAAATTTTCTGCTTTTCGAAATGACCTCTTAATAGATCCATTGTTTGATCAGCTGTTTTGCAAGTGGCACCGTTCTGTTGAAACCAAGTGTCGTCAAGATTACGGGCTTCAATTTCAGGTAGCATAAAGATTGATATGGCGCGATAGCGAGCACCATTCACGGTTACGTTCCGGCCATCATCATTTGTGAAAAAATATGCACCGATGATTCCACCAGCTTATAAACCGCACCAAACCGTGGTTTTCTTGAACCTCTTCTTGTTGCTCTTCAGCCCAAATGCGGCAATTTTGTTTATTGACTTTGCCGTTGAGCCAGAAATAGGCCACATCTCTGAATAAAATTTTGAAGGTAATTATTCTCAAAAAATAAATGTCCTTTCAAATTACCAATAAAGATTCCACACTTGATTGAATTTTTATAATTTTGTTTGTTCTGAAAAAATACCTCTAGGTGATCTATTATTAACTCGTATATTGGTTGTTGTTTTAGATTGTTGGTTATAAGTAATCTATGAGTTCAGTTGTAATTACCTCAGATATTTGAGAATGTTGAGTTGCTACTTAAGGGTAAATGTGACACAAAATGTCTCAAATGAATGCTTAAAGTCTTATTTACAGAAATGTCATCAGAAATATGTACTTCCATATAGTTCGTATAGTGCCAGAGTGGGCTGAAAAAAAAATTACACAGCCCATATATTTTGGTTTGTGGCTCAGATTTATATACTGGGTGTGCTGCCTTGGTCTGATACGGGGCGGGCGATATAACATATTAAATTTATACTGATAATTTGTTCACATTTCTGGTTTTATTGGAAAAGTTGAACTTTTTCATTTAATAATGGAACACAATATCCTTTATATGACTAATACAACTGGCTCTGCAGTACCTCATCCGATCAACCCTATTTTTAATACATTTTCGATTGTTTCGGGTCGAATCGCTTCAATAGCAACTTTGATTTCATGTTTCAACGCTTCAGTTGCCCGTGGATGCTTTGCGTAACATTTAACCTTAATGGCTCCCTACAGAAAATAATTCAAAGGCCTTAAATCACAGCTCAGAGGCGACACAATTGACATCACAATTTCGGATGATTTTTAATTTTCAAAAACAGTGTTTGAAATATTGATGGTTGCGTTGGCTGTGTGACATGTGGACCCGTCTTGTTACAAAAAAATGTCACCATGTTATTCTCTTGAATTGTTGGAAATAAAAGTTCGTTGAGTATTACGCGGTAACGCTCAGCGTTGACGGTAACTGCGGCTCTTTGTTCATTTCCGAAGAAAAATGGCCCTATGGTGTCGCTAGCTCAAAATTGACACTAAACAGTGATTCGTTGTAGATGCATTGGCTTCTCAATAGTCACGCGTGGGTTTTCTGAACCCCCTATGCGGCAATTTTGCTAATTGACATAGCCACCCGGATAAAAATGAGCTTCATCGAAAGCACGATTTTTTTTGGTTAAATTCGTCATCTCCTGCCAAACAACCTGCAGTCCACTGTGAGAAACGAAAACGCATCAGATGGTGTTCCATTATTAAATGACAACGTTCAACCTTTCCAATAAAACCCGAAATTTGATATCCTACCCTGTAGTTCGTACTGTGGCACAGAGGGCTGTTGATGGGCCAACATTTCAATAAAATTAAAAAGTAAAATTTTCGGATCCGCACAATAAAAAGATAATTTATTGTTCTTCTGTCCGTTTTAATTACTAGGGTACATATAAATCGCATTACAAAAGTTCAAACATCAACATATAATTTAATTTAATTTCTTTGAATTTACGCAACGAATACCATCTTATGATAGTAGATGATATAATAGAGGAAAGAATTCCTAAAAATCTCTGAAATCTGGGAGAGATATTGGATCTTTTCTGTTTTTACAGGGATTAATCTGTGGAAATGTTTATTGTCCCGAACCGGTATCACTTATTCGGTTTAATGCACTACCTCGAGTATTAAGACATGACGTTGCCATCGATACTCATCTTTTAAAATACTTAGTAGGGACATAAACACTGTTACGACATTTAACACACCCATTTCAATAGTAGAACTGAACATACCCCGTTAATGTCATATGGGTTTTGAAAGCTAAACTCAATAGCGCTAGTCTGTAACGGGATTTAAAAATTGTTTCAACTTTTATCATGGAGTGGTCAGATAATGAGAACCGTATCGCTGTAATAGCGCTTTTCATGTGTGAAATGGAAAAAAGCGATATTTTTAAAACGCTCCGGCCACTAGGGATTAGCCGCATGTTCGTCTACCGATGCATAAAACTGTTTGAGGATACTGGAGATGTAAAAGACCGCCACCGGTGGGGCCGCCCACGCTCTTTTCGAACACCGCATGTCATCAAAGCCGTTAAATCAAGAATTCACAGAAATCCGCTCCGAGAACAGAAAATCATTAAAAATGACTTGGGACTTGGGGCTTTCAAACGACGTACCGGACATTAATTGATTGTAGCTTTAAAAAAATAGGATTGAAAAATGCAAACGTCTTTTGGTGAAGCACGCTGATAACTTGCACAGAAAAATTTTGTTCACTGATGGAACAATTTTTACCGCTTAGGAAAAATTTTACGAGCAAACTGATTAGAGTATATGCGCGTTCATCTAAGGAAGTATCAGTACTGATCCCAAGGGTGGAAAAGGGTCATCATCCAGCTTCAGTCATGGTTTGGTGGGATGTCTCTTACGATGGGGTCAGTGACCTGCATTTCTGCGAACAAGAAGTCAAAATTTTGGCCAAAGTTTACCAAGAAACCGTTTTGGAAGCTGTTGTGAAGCCTCTTAACAATTACCTGTTCCAAAAACAAGCCATGGACTTTCCAGCAGGATTCAGCGCCGGCCCATGAGACTAAAACGTCCCAGGCCTGGCTTCGAAACAATTTGCCAGCGTTTGTTTCCTCTGAAGAATCGCCCTCAGGCAGTCCAGATTTGAACTCATTGGATTACAAATTGTGGACGGTTTTAGAGGACAAGGCTTGTCACAAAAGATACCCCAACATTGGATCTCTTAATACTGCTTTAGTTCGAGCTGTGGCCAATTATCCAATAGAGGTTCATGCAGCGTGTGACGATTGGCCAGTGCGATTTAAGGCGTGTGTAAAGGCAAAAGGCGGACATTTCGAATAAGTAGATACTTTTTGGATACAATATACATCAATAAATATATAAAAAAATATTTGGTCCAAAAACATTCAGCACTTTTTATTTTACAGCATAAAACGTGTGTAACAGTATTTATGTCCCTACTAAGTATACCCTCTTACCCAGTAGGATGAGGGTTCACAAATAGAGCGTATCTTAAGAGCTCTAGATTTAGGCAATATAGTGTGATCATCTTAATATTTCAGATTCCTATTACCATCCAAAATTTATGGCCGATCTTCAACGATCATTTTGATGATTAGTTCTATTCCCACATATGCCAGCCTTGTGTGAGACTGTTACGCATGATTAAGGCAAAATTATGTGATCATCCTAATATTTCAGATTCCAGAAGTCTATAACCATCCAAAACTTGCAGCCGATCTTCAACGATCATTTTGAAGATTATTTTTATTCCCACATATGCCAGCCGTATGTGAGACTATCACACAAGTATCCCAGTTTAAGACAAGTTTAAACAACCTTAAGTTCGGCCACGCCGAACATTATATTTGTATATGTGTTTTATTCCTTCTTGAAAACCACACGTCTGAAAAAACGTCAATGTCACTATGCCATTTTGTTAAAAAAAATTACTTCTATAAAAATGTAGATGGAAAAGGTCTCGAGATGTTTAATCCCAGTTCAATGTGTTAAAGCAAAAGACCGAAATAAACAAACGAGCTAAAAAACAAAAAAAAATCTATAAATGCAGTAAACAAACGTTCTTGGTTATGACAACCACCTTAAACGAGTACTTCCAACCAATAACCTCAAGCAATAACAAATACCTGTGCAATTTCAGTTCTATCAATCATCTTAGTTTGTAAGGACTACCTATACTTTGTCATTTCAACTGATAATAACCGTACCTCTACTAAAGGTTGCCGTGCACCCAATCAACATTCGGTTGTAGCGATGGAATACATGGGCAGTAGCTAAATCCACCAAATTTCAGTTGGCAAAAAAATCAGTTGTGGCCACAAATCTTTTCTCTGTGTGTAGGTTCTGGACAGGACCCTTGGGCGAACCACTTCTGTATCTATGCAACTGAAACCTGATACTTCTGACTATAAACGGTATCAATGAGTTTCACCTTTCTGCGGGTGCTTTTTCTGCATTCTCGTATTTCGCTAGATTTTAACTAAGCCAATAATATGCTAATGGCATATAAATTCGAACATTAAAAACAGCTTGAAACGTATGAGCAACCTGATACTTTTAAGAAAACGATTGTTCACACACGCCTGTTAAGCAACACTTAATTTCGAACGAAACTCTATATCCTCTAAGATATAAACGTGTTATCATAATGGCATCAACTACTGTGCTTTTTCCAACTTATGAGTTACGCTTTATTTACCAAAGCACCGTGTGCAAAGTCTAGAATTTAAACGGACTTAAGTCTCATTTAAGTGAACACCTGTTTGTCGGCCAAACTATATGTGTTATTTACTTTTCGCATGTACCTAATTATTAATCTCTAACTGATAGCTGAGCTAAAACATGAGCCAAAAATAGACAATGCACCGGAAACCAGTAGTGATAAAATAAATAAGAACATCACTAGTCCTTAACCGGTTCCAAATGTACGAGGTCTATATGATAATGTACCGCCAGAAAATATATTTTTCAAAAATTCACCTTTTTCCAATGTTTTCCACGGTTCATTTCTACAATTTATTTTATTGTTTTTGCTTTAAAATTCAATGTATATTTTAGCACTTCAATAGAAGCCCACCACCAAGCCTTCGAGTAGCAAAAACTTCAAAAATTGGCAAAAAAAAGGGGGATTACTGGAAAACGGTCACCAAAAGTGGCGTGGCTCCAAAATTTGGCCAAATTGCCACTAAAGCCGCTCTACGGTAACGATGTATGTGATAATATGAAGCCAAGAATAATTTAACCATCAATTGGTCCAGTTAATAAAAGTTTCTGGAAATGACAACCGAATTCGAAAACTAAAGGGTGATCCATCTATATAAAAATTCAAATAAAGTGTGGAATCATTATTGGTAATTTAAAAGGACATTTATTTTTTGAAAATAATTACCTCTAGATGGACCCATTATTTATAGCAAACAATCTACAGCAACAACCATTACAGGTACATATCGTTTTTTATAGCCATTTAGTTAGTTAGAGTTAATGATGATTTGTCTTTTGCAGCGATAATGCCAGTTCCCTCTACTGAAAATTGCCGTGTACCCAATCTATATACGGCAGGCTCGGTGGAATACACGGAATGTACGTGCAACCACCAACATTCGGTTGGCAACAAATCTCTGCTATGTGTGTGAGTGCTTGATTTCCATCCAAATCCAAGCACACGATATAACGCTAACGTGGCGGAGGTGCCGGGACATAACAATATTCGTGGCAACGAGCTGGCGGACTAGTGTCTTAGAACAGTTACTGAAACTGTGGTTGCCGCCAAGGCTTTAGACGTATTAATGCCATTCGTTGAGCCTTTGTTCTTCATATATAAAGGGTGTTTTATTCAGACGTGTGGTTTTCAAGAAGAAATAAAACGCATATAATTTAAAGTTATGGCCAAGAATTAGCTTAATTATAAAGATAATGGTTGGCCATTATGATTTAAAAATGATGGCGGCCAAGTGGCCGCCGAGTGGTCCAATTTTCGACCACTTTTTGCATCATTTGGGGCCTTATATCAGCAATAACGCGCCGAATATTCTCTTCTAAGGCGTAAATCGTAGACAAGCGACTTCACATAACCCCACAAAAATAGTCCAGCGCTGTTTAATCGCACGATTTTGGCCACAGGCTTACGATGCAAGAAAATGGGCTCACCAAAAGTTTTCAAAGGTCGTCCACATCAAAATCCTCCAATTCAGGCACGAAAAAGTTAGTAAGCATGACTCTACAGCGTTCCTCATTGACTGACCGTCTTCATTTTCGAGTAATTTTGGAACAATTATTCCTTCTGCCCATAGAGCACACCAAACAGTAACTTTTTGAGGGTGTAACGGCGTCTCAACAATGGCTTGGAAACTTGATGTTCATTACTCCAAATGCGACAATTTTTTTTTATTAACGTACCGTATTCAACCCAAAGTGAGCTTTATCGTTGAACAAATTTTTCACTTAAAAATTAGGATCGGTGGCCATCTCGTTTTGTGCCCATTCACCACGGTTTTCAAACTTTATTCCGGAGTAAGTCTATTCATAATGAAATGGCAAACCAAACTGAGCATAAATCATATGACAGCTGTCAAATATACCAATTCCGACAAAAGTGAAGCCAGATTAAAAACCACACGTCTAAAAAAACACCCTTATGAAAACCTGGAGAATATAAAGGCATGATCAGGGTCATGATGGAATGCTTTATACTGTTGTAAGATTACACGAACCTTCTGACCAAGCATTAGACGAACGTAGAAAAGTGAGCTTCTAAACTTTGTGTAAAGATTTTTTAGCGCTTTCACAGGAATTCTAACAGGGCCAAACGTATCGCCATGTTAGGAGAAGTCTATTGCAGGAGCTGCCTCGATGATGACGATGTATAATGTATGTGCTTTCAAGAATCTAGAGGAGAGCGATTTTTCGACAACCTTGGGCCTCTGCTTGTCAATATTTACTATTCGACGCTTGTTTTGCTTATAAGGATTCTTTTTGGACCCTTGTCGCATCCATTAGGGAAAGCGAAATCTTAAAATTAAATTTCTATTTGGATATGCTGAAAAACTAGTTCTATCACGATGACTCATCCAAAACAAAATGTGGACTGCCTACTCTGGCCAGGCTGGAGTCTCTATGAAATCGTAAACATTAATCCATTTGCTTTGCTTTTGTTTGAGTTTGAATTTATAAAAGTCTATATGAAAACTTGTTTGCTTATAAATCCATTTTGTACCTTGGCTGTCCCAAGCAGCGACTATGAACCATCATTATGCAAAGGTCCCTACATTATTTCTTCCTTTTAACAGACACCGAGACGGACAAGGCAAGATTGTTTTAGACGTATTCTACTATCAGTTTTACTTAATCAATATTTCATCGCGTTGCGAAATTAATCTGAAAATTGGTTTTTCCAAATAGTTTGACTTCAATGCAGTCACATCAAGAAAATGTTGTAGAGCGAGAGACGTAGGATTTACCTTATTATCGTGATATGATCCGGTTTTCTATTGTCCATTCACTGGCATAATTTTTGAGTTGAATCTACCCATGACTGATCATCTATGACTGATTGTGGTATGAAGGAATATTGCTACCATTTACTGTTATTAATATTCCAAATTGATACCCTTACGTTATCTCTTAGATATTTAAAGTCATGCCTTTAGCAAGTCTGTAGTTTAATATTGCAGTGTTTATTCAACTCCTGATTTTATGCTTTTTTAACCTTTAAATGTAATCATAATTCACAGCATATCGTTTTTAAGAAAATTTTATTTATGAAATTTTCAATTTCTTTTTTTTGGAGAAATCATAATAAAAAATTGTTCTATATACATATTTAATTTCACTAAAGATCACATTTGTAGATACATTGTATCTGCATCCGGACAGAATTGCAATTATTTCACAGTTTAGAAACGGTGACGACGGAGGACACGGCGACGATGGGTCTTGTAGCGATAACCATCAGCGTCGGAGAAGGTATGAGCGGGAGCCGAAGCACCAGCATCATAAGTTTCGAAGGAAGCAGCAGGGGCAGATGCAGCACCACCGGCAGCACCACCAGCAGAGTAAGAAGCAGCGGGAGCGGCATAAGAAGCAGCTGGAGCCGAGTAGGAAGCAGCTGGGGCGGCATAAGAAGCAGCTGGGGCGGCGTAAGAAGCAGCTGGGGCAGCATAGGAAGCAGCTGGGGCAGAAGCAGCTACAGGTGGCAAGTATTCGGAGGAAACATCACGACGATGACGACGGGCAGTCTTGAAGACGCGACGACGTTGAGTCTTGTAACGATAACCATCATCTCCGGAGAAGGTGTGAGCGGGAGCCGAATCAGCAACTTCGTATGTTTCGAAGGAAGCAGCAGGAGCAGATGCAGCAAAGCCAGCACCGGCACCACCAGCAGAGTAAGAAGCAGCGGGAGCGGCATAAGAAGCAGCTGGAGCCGAGTAGGAAGCAGCTGGGGCCGAGTAGGAAGCAGCTGGAGCAGAGTATGAAGCTACAGGAGGCAAGTATTCAGAGGAAACCTCACGACGATGACGACGGGCAGTCTTGAAGACACGACGACGTTGAGTCTTGTAACGGTAACCATCATCTCCGGAGAAGGTATGAGCGGGAGCCGAATCAGCAACTTCGTATGTTTCGAAGGAAGCAGCAGGAGCAGATGCAGCAAAACCAGCACCGGCACCACCAGCAGAGTAGGAAGCAGCGGGAGCGGCATAGGAGGCAGCAGGGGCAGAGTAGGAAGCAGCAGGGGCGGCATAGGAAGCAGCTGGGGCCGAATAGGAAGCTACGGGTGGCAAGTATTCAGAGGAAACCTCACGACGATGACGACGGGCAGTCTTGAAGACGCGACGACGTTGAGTCTTGTAACGATAACCATCATCTCCGGAGAAGGTGTGAGCGGGAGCCGAATCAGCAACTTCGTATGTTTCGAAGGAAGCAGCAGGAGCAGATGCAGCAAAACCAGCACCGGCACCACCAGCAGAGTAGGAAGCAGCGGGAGCGGCATAGGAGGCAGCAGGAGCCGAGTAGGAAGCAGCTGGAGCGGCATAAGAAGCAGCTGGTGCAGAGTATGAAGCTACAGGAGGCAAGTATTCAGTGGACACCTCACGACGATGACGACGAGAAGTCTTGAATACGCGACGACGTTGTGTCTTGTAGCGATAACCATCATCACCAGAGAAGGTATGAGCGGGAGCTGAAGCTTCAACTTCTTGAGTTTCGAAGGAAGCAGCTGGAGCCGAAAAGGTAGCAACTGGAGCTGAGGCTGAGTAAGAGTTTACACCAAAACCAGCACCACCATCCTCAAAGCCAGCATGAGCTAGAGGTGGCAAATAGTCGTTGCTGACTTGAGCGGCGGCAGCGGCTACCAAAGCGAAGACAATTAAGAATTTCTGAAAGAAGAAACAATTTTCGATTAGTAATCTAACTCTGAACGATTTGCCCACGCAATACTAACCATGGTGAGGACAATTATCTCCTGCTGTCTGAACAACCCAAAAGATAATGATACTATGCTTCAGACAAATGCATCTTTATATACCCAAAAAAAAAGAAAAAATAGACAATGCAAGTTGTAGAACATTTCTTAAGACCGCAGAATATTTCGTGATGCTTTCTTAAGTCTTTTGAAAACTTGCAGTTAACTGTTTGCCAAGCCGGCCTGACTAGTACGTATATTTCATTAACTTGTCCATTGTCGATTCCAGTCAGCCTTTCACTATACATACATGATCTTCGCCGCTGCGCTATGTATTGTTCGTGACAATTGAATTGCCTGCATCTGTGGCGATAAAGCGAGATTTATGGTACATGTCTTTGATGCGGCACGAGCTCAACATACCAGTTAACTACCTAACTAACTTTCTTTTTTGTTTGTCTATTCTGACTTCAAGTAACTTAATTTCAATTAGCCAAACATGATTAATGGATAACCATTCAAAACGCCGCAAAACGGTAAAATATTGCAGACAGGCGGGCGCTGACAGTTGTAGTGTGTGAGTGACTCAGCCCCTGAACGAGTCTGCGGTCCCTAAAAGTCTACACGACAAGAGACATTAAATCTGTCCCATGATATACAAAGTCGACAATAAAAACGTTTCTACAAATATACTAGAGATTTTTACATACAAATTGTTATTTCAGAGTTAAATTGAGATTAAGTTACTAATCATTAGTGAATTATTCCATTGTATCATCAAAGGGTACCAGGGCTGCTATATTTCTGGCCTAATATTGAAAATGCGAATATTTGTCATCAAAAATGGTTTTATTGTTTTTCAAAGTATTCTCCAGCATGATTTATGCACTTTTGCAGGCGCTCAAACCAATTGTCGAAGCACTTTTTCTACTCCGATTGAGACACCTCCAAAAACATGGTTTTTAACGCTTCAACAGCATGGATTTTAACGCTTCAACAGCATCTTCTGACGACGAAAATCGCTGACCACACATTTTTTTCTTGATGTGCGGGAAAAAAAGAAGTCATTGGGTGCCAAGTCAGGGCTGTACGGCGGATGACCCATGAATTCGGCGTTTTGGCCGGTCAAAAAGGCGCTGGTTTAAGCCGATGTGTGAGAGTTCGCATGACAATGCTCTCTCACTTTCGTCTTCTCTTGTTCGTTTTTCGAATTACTCCGAAGACTTCAGGCAAACAAATTGTGGTGTACCACTCAGAACTGACCTCCAACGTTGCTCAGGCGGAAAAGTCGCCACATGACCAGTTTTGCCAAAGAAGCAGGCGACCATTTGCTTCGAAGTGCTTCTTCCACGAACAGCTTTCGTTGGATTTGGCTCGTCTTCGAAGACCCACACGGTAGATTGCTGTTTTATTTCGGACTCATACGCATAGATTCATGATTCGTCACCTGTGACGATCTTATAAATGTCTTTCGAAGCACCGCGATCGTATTTTTCCAAAATTCTTTGCACCAATCGACACGAGCGATTGTCAAATTGTGCGGGATCCAACGAGAACAAACCATATTTTACGGCCAGGTGTGCATGCAATATCGAATGTATGCTGGTGGAAGAAATGCCCAAGGTATGTCACAGGACGATCCTGCATTATCAGCTCACGCACGGCATCAATTTTCTCTGGCACAACGGCCGTTTTTGGACGACCTTCTTCTTTGAGCTAGCGTCGACAACGATTGAATTCATTAAACCAGTTTTTCACAGTGCTATAGGATGGTGCTTCATCGCCATGCAAAGATTTAAGTCAATCGATGCACTCGTTATAATCCACGTCAAATGTTGTGAAAAATTATCGCACGAAAATGTTCACGAGTTAATTCTATTTTTTTTTTGCCAAATTGACTTTTCAAGTCACTTTAAACAACACAAATGATGGTCGTACGTCAAAACGTTCTGAGTGCGTTTATGCTGAAAAATGTCAAACTTTCCAATGGAAATGTCAGATGGCGCCTAGGCCAGAAATATATATAGCAACAAAACAAAAACGTTTCTACAAATATACTGGAGATTTTTACATATAAACTGTTACTGTTTAAGAGTTAAATTGAGATTAAGTTACTTATAATTGATGAATTAATCCATTGCATCATCAAAGGGTAGTGTCGATTTTAATGTTCTGCAGTTTAACTGGAGTTGCAGCCAAATCAATTTGCAACAGGTCCGCTGCCGCCTGCTCCAATGGCGATAAAGGCACTTCTTGCGATGGCCCACCACCTGTGGTGTTAAGGTTTCTTTTATTTTCTGCCAGTTTCATTTTTTAATTTTGGCTTAAAATGAATCCACACTCTCTGCCATTCTTCTGGAGTACGTGTAGGTGGGCCATAGCTATTTAAATTATCGGCAATACCCTTCCACTCCACACACTTCGTCCGTAATGGCTTTGGTTTCATCAAAAACCCGTACACTGCGTGCTAGGTTTGGGTTAGATTCCATTTTCTCTACCAGGATTTCAAATAGTTGCTTTGTGGTAATTTTAACCATCATGAAGCCTACAAACACCAGAAAAAATATGTAATATTTTATATATGAATAATTAAAAATAAATGTAAATTACCTTTTAATTTCACTTTTTATTTCTTTAAAAAATTACTCACCAATTTGAAAAATTACACGGCAACCAGAAATAAACGGTTGCCGAAAAATCCCCTTTTAAGCAACTGAAATTGACAACCGTCGGTCGTAGTTGCCATCCGTAATGCAAATTTGGCAACTGGCAACGCCACTAAACTTTGGTTGCCGTCCATAATCGACCCATAAGACTAGTATTACACTTCACCTAGTGGATGAACTTCGCTTGTAAAGTTGTAAACAGCAAAAAATTTTCTTAACGGCTTTGTACGCGCGACTACAAAAAGTGGTTGACACTCCCCATTACTGGTATTCTTTGCTCTTCTCATAATATCCTTAATGCTATTCATACGATCTAACTCAAAATTAGTATTAGAGAATAGAGCTATAAGGTTACCTAAGTTACACACAATCGGCCCTTCTTTGTATAACGGCGCGTAATGTGATTGCCACGCCCTATCCTGGTAGTCCCAGTACAAATGTCTTTTAAAATTTGCATAAAAGTTTTTAAACTATTTCTGCAATTCTTTTGAAAATAAGTAATTACAAGATCGATCATTACATTACTGACGAAAAATGTGAGCCTTAGCCACGCCCCTTCTTTAATTTCTTACATAAATAGCTCTATCCGACCTTGGATAAAAAGCCACACAGTGTTTACCCCAATGCATGACTTTTGCTTGAATTTTGTCTTCGCCAATATACAGGGTGGGCCAAAAGTTACCATGGGGTTAAAAACTTTAATAACTTTTTCGTTTATTAATTTTTTTTCTCAAATTCTATAATATACAAAATGGAAATATTTTTACACTAGTTATGAAAAATAATGTCACTTAAATGACCCCCGTTTTCAGCTTCGCAATGATGACCTCGTTTTAGAGCAATTTCCATAATCTTTGAAAACTTGTGGCTGTAGCGTTCGAATTTCTGCAACAATGTTGGCCTTGAGTTGAAGGATTGTCTCGGGCTTGATCACATTAACTCGCTCCTTCAAATAACCCCAAAGAAAATAGTTGGGTGCTGACAAATCTGTCGATCACGCTGGCCAAATAATTTCGGAAATTCTAGAAATTATTTGCTTTCCAAAAAATTTGACTTACAAGTGCCATTGTGTCTTGGGCAGTGGCTTCATCCTGCTTAAACCACATCTCAGGTCAGTTTTCAAGAGCAGGACGTAAAAAATGTTCTATCAAAAACCGATACCGCCCTCCATTTACGGTTACAGCACTTCCATCTTCATTCTCGAAGAAGTAAGGCACAATGCTATTTGCATATGTGATCCCACACCATACGGTGCATCTAATGGGTTGCAATTGGCGTTGATAAATGGCTTTTGGATTTTCAGAACCCCAGAACCTATAGTACTGCTAATTAACAAAGCCATTTAGATGAAAACGAGCTTCATCACTCATCCGTTTGCGTTAAAATAATTGATCGCTGATTTAAATAATAAAATTCTATTATTCTGGTTCTTTGTTCAGTTGTGAATCTCTCCATTATTTATTCTCCAAGTGTTATTTATATAATCTGAAAAAAAATATATAAACGAAAAAGTTATTAAATTTTTAAACCCCATGGTAACTTATGGCCCGCCCTGTATAACAAAAGTAGTAAATTATAATTTGTATTCGTGT
This sequence comes from Hydrotaea diabolus, assembly GCA_963513945.1. NCBI lineage: Eukaryota > Metazoa > Arthropoda > Insecta > Diptera > Muscidae > Hydrotaea > Hydrotaea diabolus. The sequence continues at coordinate 134,698,664 of OY740719.1, forward strand.
GGTTGTAAATTGCCGGGAAATATTCCATATTTAGTGCTTATTATTTCTGTCGTCTAGCAGCCCTTTTGCTAATTCATCTAAGTCCACTTTTCGAATGCTGGAGATGAGCGGATCTGAAGTTGCCAATAAAATATAAAATAATTTTTTGTGCAATTTCGTCATATTTTCTGGCATTGTGCTGTCTATACAATTTGTAGTCCTTCTTTCTTTTTTCCTGGGCTTCATCTAATAGATCTCCGATTGGTACTAAATAATGCTTAACAAAATCTTCTTCACGATAAAAGATTTTGTGATCTGTTGCTGGGATACATATTTCTCCATGGATGTTTGTATTATACATTCTTGAAGTCTCCTTGGTATATTCATCAAATTTTGTAAGCATCAATTTGTTTATTTCACACAAGTATCGGGTATTCCGTCATTGGTATCTACACGGAGGTATTTTTCAAAATAAAAAAAATTCAAATCAAGAGTGGAATCTTTATTGTTTGTTCGAAAAGAACTTTGGACTTTACGTTGCCCCATAAAAAAAGGCGGCCAACTTACCGGCCCAAAACGAGAAATTAGCTGCTCTTCGAAATGACCTCTCAACAGATCCATTGTTTGACCAGCTGTACGTCCTGTTGAAACCAAATGTCGTCAATATTACGGGTTTCAATTTCAGATAGCAAAAAGTCCTCATCCTTAAACAAAATTTTGGTCGAAAATAGCGAATTTTCTCATTCTCATTTCCATAATACAGTTGCACAATTTGGAGATGTTATTGCGGTGTAAGTCTTTCCACGATGAAATAGCAAACACTACTGAAAAGAAAAAAATAATGTTTAACACAACTCACGCGTAATCTGTAAAAAAAGCCCTATTGAAAAACTACCTCTAGATTGATCAACCGTTATGTATCTTTGGGATATTTGTACAGGGGCTATATCAGAACGTGGACTGATAGAGCGTAAAACATAAAATCGGTTGAACATATGTGTGAGAGCTATATCGACATTTTAATCGATTTCCTTAAGTCAGCAGCCTTGGTCCCTGGCCCAAAAAACTTACTAGTGCCAAATTTTATGAAGATAAGATATAATATGTGTAATTCTAGAGCTGAATACATAAAATCGGTTGAACTAATGTGTGGAAGATATATAGGGTGATCCATCTGTAGGTATTTTATCAAAACAAAAAAATATAAAAACTCAAATCAAGTGTGGAATCATTATTGATTATAATTTCCTTCAAATGTTGGCCGCAACTACGCCACAGGGTTTCCATTCTGAGGGTGCAATTTTAGAGGACTCGTTCGAGCTCGTTCAACCGGTATGGCTTTAATGACACACGTAATGTTGGCTTCCAAAAACTGAATCGTAGCTGGTTTGTCAGCATAGACTTTGGACTTTACGTAACCCCAAAGAAAAATGTCTAAAGGTGTGATATACCTCGATTTAGGCGGCCAACTCACCTGTCCAAAACTTTTCAATAGATAATTGTTTGAGCAGCTGTATGGCAAGTGGCACCATCCTGTTGAAACCGTCAAGGTTATTGGCTTCAATTTCAGGTAGGATCGATATAATGGCGCAATAGCGAGCACATTATAATCTTCACCAAACCGTGATTTTCTCTGGGTATAATGGCACCTCTTGAACCTCTTCTTGGTGCTCTTCAGCCCAAATGCGGTAATTTTGTTTATTGACTGTGCCGTTGAGCCAGAAATGGGCCTCATCACTGAACAAAGTTTTGGTCGAAAACAGCGGATCTTTTCGCTTCTCACCGAACGCTCATTTTCATAATGCCAACATTTGAAGGAAATTATTTTCAAAAAATAAATGCCATAAAATGTCCTTTCAAATTACCAATAAAGATTCCACACTTGATTTGAATTTTTATATATTTTTTTTGTTCGGAAAAAATACCTCTAGATGGATCCTAATGAATGGATCCCTAATTTAAATCTAATCCAATTTTTTTTCAATTTCAGTAGCGATCGTCCTTATCCCTAAAAATGTTTGCCAAACGAAAATCGCACAACAAACTATTTTCATTACAAGCTTTAGATGGATGGATGGATGGATGGATGGATGGATGGATGGATGGATGGATGGATGGATGGATGGATGGATGGATGGATGGATGGATGGATGGATGGATGGATGGATGGATGGATGGATGGATGGATGGATGGATGGATGGATGGATGGATGGATGGATGGATGGATGGATGGATGGATGGATGGATGGATGGATGGATGGATGGATGGATGGATGGATGGATGGATGGATGGATGGATGGATGGATGGATGGATGGATGGATGGATGGATGGATGGATGGATGGATGGATGGATGGATGGATGGATGGATGGATGGATGGATGGATGGATGGATGGATGGATGGATGGATGGATGGATGGATGGATGGATGGATGGATGGATGGATGGATGGATGGATGGATGGATGGATGGATGGATGGATGGATGGATGGATGGATGGATGGATGGATGGATGGATGGATGGATGGATGGATGGATGGATGGATGGATGGATGGATGGATGGATGGATGGATGGATGGATGGATGGATGGATGGATGGATGGATGGATGGATGGATGGATGGATGGATGGATGGATGGATGGATGGATGGATGGATGGATGGATGGATGGATGGATGGATGGATGGATGGATGGATGGATGGATGGATGGATGGATGGATGGATGGATGGATGGATGGATGGATGGATGGATGGATGGATGGATGGATGGATGGATGGATGGATGGATGGATGGATGGATGGATGGATGGATGGATGGATGGATGGATGGATGGATGGATGGATGGATGGATGAATGGATGGATGGACGGATGGATGGATGGATGGATGGATGGATGGATGGATGGATGGATGGATGGATGGATGGATGGATGGATGGATGGATGGATGGATGGATGGATGGATGGATGGATGGATGGATGGATGGATGGATGGATGGATGGATGGATGGATGGATGGATGGATGGATGGATGGAAATACGGGCATCGTTAAATCGCCGATGGTTACTCTTAAAGGTAGGTCTACCTAAGTATTCCGCAGGTAAAATTTATTAATTTTCTCAGATTTTATATTTAACAGCAAATAACCCGGGTAAGCCAAGATTCCGGATTTTACCTTTAATTGAGAAACCAACTATCGGTTTTCGACATAAAAACCGTAATGTCGGTTTTCGGTTTTGGGAAACTCTTATTCAGACACAAGCATTTAAAAATTTTTTTTCGAATATTTATTTTGTAGATTTCCATTATTAATAGAAATGATCACAACAATTTGACTAAATATCTCTATTTAAATACTTAGTATTTAAATTCGACATGAACACCGTGGGCTCAACGAATTAGTAACGGTGACGACGGGCAGTCTTGAAGACGCGACGACGTTGGGTCTTGTAACGGTAACCATCATCGGCAGAGAAGGAGTGAGCTGGAGCGGAAGCAGCAACATCGTATGTCTCATCAGAAGCAGCTGGTGCAGAGTAGGAAGCAGCTGGGGCTGAGTAGGAAGCAGCGGGAGCGGCATAAGAAGCAGCTGGAGCCGAGTAGGAAGCAGCTGATTACAAGCTTTAGATGGACGGATGGATGGAAAGACGGGCATCGTTAAATCGCCGATGTTTACTCTTAAAGGTAGGTCTAGCTAAGTATTCGACAGGTGAAATTATTTATTTTCTCAGATTTTACATTCAACAACAAATAACACCGGTAAGCCAAGATTCCAAATTTGACCTATTATTGAGAAACCAACTGTCGGGTTTCGACATAAAAACCGTAATGTCGGTTTTCGGTATTGGGACAGACACAAGCATTTAAATTTTTTTTTCGAATATTTATTTTGTAGATTTCCATTATTAATAGAAATGATCACAACAATTTGACTAAATATCTCTATTTAAATACTTAGTATTTAAATTCGACATGAACACCGTGGGTTCAACGAATTAGTAACGGTGACGACGGGCAGTCTTGAAGACGCGACGACGTTGGGTCTTGTAACGGTAACCATCATCGGCAGAGAAGGAGTGAGCTGGAGCGGAAGCAGCGACATCGTATGTCTCATCAGAAGCTGCTGGTGCAGAGTAGGAAGCAGCTGGGGCCGAGTAGGAAGCAGCAGGAGCGGCATAAGAAGCAGCTGGAGCCGAGTAGGAAGCAGCTGGGGCGGCATAGGAAGCAGCTGGGGCGGAGTAGGAAGCTACAGGTGGCAAGTATTCGGTAGAAACATCACGACGATGACGGCGGGAAGTTTTGACTACGCGACGACGTTGGGTCTTGTAACGGTAACCATCATCTTCAGAGAAGGAGTGAGCTGGAGCTGAGGCAGCAACATCATAAGTTTCGAAAGATGCTGCTGGAGCCGAGTAGGAGGCAGCAGGAGCGGCATAAGAAGCAGCTGGGGCCGAGTAGGAAGCAGCAGGAGCGGCATAAGAAGCAGCTGGGGCGGAGTAGGAAGCAGCTGGGGCGGAGTAGGAAGCTACAGGTGGCAAGTATTCAGTGGAAACCTCACGACGATGACGACGGGAAGTTTTGACGACGCGGCGACGATGAGTCTTGTAACGGTAACCATCATCTTCAGAGAAAGAGTGAGCGGGAGCCGAAGCAGCAACATCATAAGTTTCGAAAGATGCAGCTGGAGCCGAGTAGGAAGCAGCAGGAGCAGCATAAGAAGCAGCGGGAGCAGCATAAGAAGCAGCTGGAGCCGAGTAGGAAGCAGCAGGAGCGGCATAAGAAGCAGCTGGTGCAGAGTACGAAGCTACAGGTGGCAAGTATTCAGTGGAAACCTCACGACGATGACGACGGGCAGTCTTGAAGACGCGACGACGTTGAGTCTTGTAACGATAACCATCATCGCTAGAGAAGGAATGAGCTGGAGCAGAAGCACCAACATCGAAAGTTTCCTGGGTAGTAGTTGGAGCGGCATAGATTACTTCGGGGGCGGAAGCAGCTACACCGTAAGTGGCAGCGCCTCCGACAGCGCCACCAGCATTAGGGGGCAAGTATTCGTTGCTGACCTGAGCAGCAGCTACAGCAATCAAAGCAAATGCAATGAAGAATTTCTGCAAGAAACAATATTAGACTAATCAAGTACAAGCTTTAATTCAATTCGATCACCAGCGAGACTAACCATATTCGATGTCAGCTATCACCTCTTGGCTAAAGTTTCCAAATGATAATGATGCTTTGCTAGTGCCGAATGCATCTTTTTATACCAATTATTCGTGTGGGTGATAATTGTTTCAATAGACTTCTGCAAGAAGAACATGCTCAAGAACATTTCGAAGAAACGGTCCCATGTTAGCGCAAAAAGTTTGATAACCCTGCCTAACTAGTATGCATTACGATATGTTGTCCCCTTTATTTTTGTTGCCTTTCACTTATTGCGGAATGCACGCTGGCTCGCTTGTTGTTATACAATTATTTTCACAAGCATCTTCATCAGACACATCTATTTTTAAATCCAATCTTTCGAACAAAAGAGGGATTTATTTGATATTTCTTTGATGCTGCGGCACGAGCTTTGAAAATACCCGTTCCCTTGTCAGATTATTTTTTACTTGCGTTCCGCATTCTGGTGACTTAATTTTAGTTCGACAAACATTATCAACTGCCAATCATTGAAAACGTGATGCCGGTATGGTCTAGCGCTGCGGATGTGTGGGCGATATTAAAAATCCGCACGTGAAATGTGACCGATTTTGATGGATGACTTCTATGGGTGTCTCTTTCTCAGTTTGTGTATATCAGAAATTGAGATAAAGATAAAACAGGTGATACCCATAGCATTTTGTCGAACTTTCCTTACAAAGAAATTAGTGTTCTCTCGAATACACAGCTTGGCGCCTTCAACCGCCCACTTTGGAAAAGCAGCGGCAAATATTTGAATTTAAGTGTTCACACTGGTTGTATTTTTCTTTGTCAAATATCAGTATTTGTCAAATGTCAGTATTTGTTAAATGTCAGTTGATTTCTTGTTTGAGCCTCAAAAATATATGGTGTTTAGATTGTGACAAGAAAATAATCGACATATTTCGTTAAATATTTGATTAAACTGAACGTAGCTTTACAAACAAGGTGTTATACAAATAGAAAAGTTTCAAAGCTCTAATGAAGCTCCTTTACATCTCGGTGGCTATGTCAATAAACAAAAATGCCGCATATGGTGTGGATTTTGGGCTGGAGGCATCATTGGCCCATATTTCTTCGAAATGTATTGATAAATTGGCTTGATCGGAAGAGGTTCTGTCGAGCCAGTTGTGGTATTCATATGAATGATATTGTGTTCCATTAATAAATGACAAAAACCAGAAATTAGTAAAAACTACAAGGAACTCATATATAAATCCGATTTAAAATTAGAATGTTAAATCGTCCATCTTGTAATAAGGTTGATCCCGGTTTGAGGTCCTGTTGGCAGAAAACCCCAAATTACATTTCAACCGACGAATAATTTACTTTGAAGAAGAAGCGTGCAAGAAGCTTCGAAGTGCTTCTTCCACGAACAACTTTTATTGGATTTGGCTCGTCTTCGAAGACCCACACGTTCGATTGCTGTTTTGTTTCGGGCTCATACGCATAGATCCATGATTCGTCACCTGTGACGATCTTATGAACGTCTTTTAAAGCACCGCGATCGTTATTTTCAAAATTTCTTTGCACCAATCGACATGAGCCTTTTTTTGAACGATTGTCAAATTGTGCGGGATCCAACGAGAATAAATCTTTTTTACGATCAGGTGTTCATGCAATATAGAATGTATGCTGGTGAAAGAAATGCCCAAGGATGCCTCTATCTCACGGTATGCCACATAACGATCTTGCATTATTAGTTCACACATGGCATCAATGTTCTCTGGCCAACGGCCGTTTTTGGACGACCTTCACGGCCTTCTTCTTTGAGCGAGCGTCGGCCACGATTGAATTCATTAAACCAGTTTTTCACAGTGCCATAGGATGGTGCTTTTAGGCCATACAAAGATTTAAGTTCAACGAAGCACTCTTGTCGTGATAATCCACGTCGAAAGTTGTGAAAAATTATCGCATGCAAATGTTCTCGAGTTAATTTTATTTTTTGCCAAATTGATTTTTTCAAGTCACTGTAAACAACGCAAATGATGGTCCTACTTCAAAACGTTCTGAGTACGTTTATGCTAAAAATGTCAAACTTTCCAATGGAAATGTCAGAAGGCGCCAGGCAACACTTAGTGTTGCCTAAGCCAGAAATATTTAGCAACCCTCGTAAAACAAGACCATAACATTTCATATATTCGTATAGCTCCCATTGACCACCTTCTGCTCGAGGAGTGGCATTTAAATATATTAAGGGTGGTCCAACATAAACGCACGATGTTAACAGTAAATAAAACAAAAGGTTTTCACAGAATTATTTTAATATATTTTATTTTGGTCTATGACATTTATGTGTGAAACAAAATTGTTTAGCCAAATGCTCACCACGGCTTCGGTGGCATACCTCCATATTTGCAATGACTAAAACATAATAGAGGTTCAATGTTTCTAATGTTCCGAATTAAATCATCCTTTAGCCTTGAATTGTTCTTGGCTTGGCTTTTTCTTTAAATTATTCCCAAAGAAAGAAGTCAAACGGTGTCAAATCACATGATCGTGGAGGCCAGTTAACATCGCCACGACGTGAGATAACACCGCTAATTTTTCGCGCAAAAGTGCAACGTCGGCATTTTTGTCGACAACGAATCGAAATCGTATATAACTATCACTCTATAAAGCTCTACAACGTACAAAGGATAACCTTTTTTAAATCTATGCAATATAGATTACGATATCGTGATTTTTAAAGTCGATTTCAACACATTTTGCTTACTGGGCCCGATGAAATTCGACCATATCGGTCCATATTTTTAAATAGGCCTCATTTCCCCACAAAAAGTCCTTCCGGAGTTGAGGTTCTGCCACAATGGAGTCACAAATTAAAACCGACTGAGCTAAGATTTAGCATGATGCATTTTAAACGATATTTAGCCATTCTTGCGAAGCTCTACTATACTTTTTTCTTGCCTAGGCAACAGTACGTGTTTCCTGGCGCCATCTGACATTTTCATGGGAAAGTTTGACATTTTTTAGCATAAACGTACTCAGAACGTGTTGACGTACGACCATCATTTGTGCTGTTTACAGTGACTAGAAAAAATCAATTTGGCAAAAAAATGGAATTAACTCGTGAACATTTTCGTGCGATCATTTTTCACAACTTTCACGACAAGAGTGCATCGATAAACTTAAATCTTTGTATGGAGCACCATCCTATAGCACTGTGAAAAACTGGTTTAATGTATTCAATCGTGGCCGACGCTCGCTCAAAGACGAAGGCCGTCCAAAAACGCCCGTTGAGCCAGAGAACATTGATGCCGTGCTTGAACAGATAATGCAAGATCGGCATGTGACATACCGTGAGATAGAGGCATCCTTAGGCATTTGATATTGCTTGAACACCTTGCCGTAAAAAAGGTTTGTCCTCCTTGGATTCTGCACAATTTGACAATCGCTCAAAAAAGGCTCGTGTCGATTAGTGCAAAGAAATTTTGAAAAAATACGATCGCAGTAATTCAAAAGACGTTTATAAGATCGTCACCGGAGACGAATCATGGATCTATGCGTATGAGCCTAAAACAAAACAGTAATCGATCGTGTGGGTCTTCGAAGAGGAGCCAAATCCAACATAATTTGTTCGTGAAAGAAGCGCTTCGAAGCAAATGGTCGCCTGTTTCTTCGGCAAAACTTCAAAAGACATTTACAAGATCGTCACAGGTGACGAATCATGGATCTATGCGTATGAGCCTAAAACAAACAGCATTGACCGTGTGGGTCTTCGAAGACGAGCCAAATCCAACGAAAGTTGTTCGAAGAAGCACTTGTTTGCCTAAAGTCTTCGGAGAAATTCGAAAACGAACAAGAGAAGACGAATCATTGTGCACCATGACAATGCGACTCAAACCAGTGCCTTTTTGACCGGCCAAAACGTCGAATTGATGGGTCATCCGCTATTTACGATTTTCGTCACCAGAAGATGCTGTGGAAGCGTTCAAAAACCATGTTTTGCAGGTGTCTCAATAGGAGTAGAAAAAGTGCTTCGACAATTGGTTTGAGCGAATGCAAAAGTATGTAAGTATAAATCATGCTGGAGAATACTTTGAAGAACAATAATCCAACTAACTGTTGGATCTTAAACATACTTTAGTAAAGTCAAAAGTCGGTTATTCCTTCGTTCTTGAATCACATCTTGAGAGCTCTTACAATATTTATATCTAATGGTGTATTTTTGCGAAATTTGTGGACATAAAGTTATATTATAATTGCTACCGCGGCTAAAAAATTTTTTTTTTATCGCCAGAGCTCTTCTACAACTAATTTTATTGTTTTAAAGATAATGTATGTTTACATTATCTTCAATCCAAAGTTCAATTTGTTCTGATCAATATAGGCTGTTATATAATGTTTTAAACGTAAACAATATGCTAATATTAGCTCCAACGAGTTCCTAAGAATTCCGGATAACAATTCGCGAAACAATCCTACGAAACTTATGAAGTTGCAGATTCGGCTCCCGCTCACTCCTTCTCTGAAGACGATGGTTACCGTTACAAGATTTAATTTTATTGTTTTAAAGATAATGTATGTTTACATTATCTTCAATCCAAAGTTCAATTTGTTCAAAATCAATATAGGCTTTTATATAATTTTTTAAACGTAAACAATATGCTAACATTAGCTCCAACGAGTTCCTAAGAACTCCGGATAACTATTCCCGGAAAACCGGAAATGAAAAATGAACGGGATTTCGAAGAGAAAATGTAAATTAAACAAAAAGTTAAACTACGAGGGCGGTTCGGAAAGTTCTTAGCATATCAATGAAAGAGAATAGTTAGTTTTTCAAAAATATTTTTATTTTTCAATATAATCTCCTGAAACTTCAATACACTTAGTCCAACGCTTATCTAGCAAATCTATCCCTTGATTAAAATAGTTTTCCTCAAGGTCTTCAAAATAGTGGTTTACAACTGTAATTGCATCTTCATTTGAGGTAAAACGCTTGCCAGAAAGGATTTTTTTAGATTTGGGAACAGGTAAATTTCACTGGGTGCTAAATCAGGAGAATAAGGTTGGTGGTCAAGCAACTCGTACTTTAATTCGTTGATTTTAGCCATTCTTAAAACACTCTTGTGCGCTGGTGCGTTGTCTTGATGAAAAATTATTTTTTTGTGATGTAAGCCAGGACGTTTTTCTCGAATTTGTACATCTAATTGATCTAAAAGGTTGCAATAGTACTCTGAATTTATTGTTTTACCCTTTTGCAGATAGTCAATCAATAAAATACCTTTGAAGTCCCAAAAAAACCGTTGCCATAACCTTACCAGCCGATTGAATTGTTTTTGCCTTCTTTGGGGCACTTCCTCCAGCTTCAGTCCATTGTTTGGATTGTTCTTTTGTCTCTGGAGTATAGTGGTGGATCCATGTCTCATCAGCAGTTATGAAACTACGCTTAAAATCCATTTTATTTCGCTGAAAACGATCCAAACAATCTTGAGAAATGTTCATTCTAATGCGTTTTTGGTCGACTGTTAACAAGTGCGGCACCCATCTTGCAGAAAGCTTTTACATATGTAGTTCTTCATGCAAAATTAAATGGACTCGATCATTTCAGATGCCCATGATATTAGCTATTTCACGCACTTTTATTCGTCGATCATTTAATACCATATCACGCACTTTGGCTACAATTTCTGTTGTTGTTGCTGTTTTTGGACGTCCACTACGTGGTTCATCTTCAATGCTTGTACGACCACGTTTAAATTCAGCAACCCAATTTTTTACTGTTGCATATGAAGGAGCACTTTCACCTAACACATTCACCATATCATTATGAATTTCTTGTCCCGATAAAGCTTTTTTATGTAAATATTTAATGACACCACGCATTTCTAATTTTTCCATTATAAAAAAATCGCAGATGCGTCTTTTGTGAACACATGTTTCTATATGAAGGAGTTGCCCGATCAAAACAATTTAACATGTGTTCATAGCAGAAATGGAAGTTTCCAAAACACTTAACTTTTTTCTGTTTATACCGCGCTTTTTGTGCTAGGCTAAGAAGTTTCCGAACCACCTCGTAGCTATGCCATCTTGAGAGAGGGATTTTCTTTTCTCGCTTTTGCTTATAGAACCGCACCAATTAGGCCCTTTAATGCTTAGGTCCTTAAATGGTTAAAACAAATTTTCTGCCTGCGCTTAGGGAAATGCCAAAAAGCACTGCAGCTTTCTGCAGAAGAGACTGACATTAAACAAATCTCAGATTTCATATCAAATCTGAAACCAATTGTACATCTTTTAAACACTTTAAACACTTAAAGCTACTGAATCGTTTAAAGCACGATGGTTACCGTTACAAGATTTAGTGGTGATTTAGTGGAGTATAGTGGTGGATCCATGTCTCATCAGCAGTTATGAAACTACGCTTAAAATCCATTTTATTTCGCTGAAAACGATCCAAACAATCTTGAGAAATGTTCATTCTAATGCGTTTTTGGTCGACTGTTAACAAGTGCGGCACCCATCTTGCAGAAAGCTTTTACATATGTAGTTCTTCATGCAAAATTAAATGGACTCGATCATTTCAGATGCCCATGATATTAGCTATTTCACGCACTTTTATTCGTCGATCATTTAATACCATATCACGCACTTTGGCTACAATTTCTGTTGTTGTTGCTGTTTTTGGACGTCCACTACGTGGTTCATCTTCAATGCTTGTACGACCACGTTTAAATTCAGCAACCCAATTTTTTACTGTTGCATATGAAGGAGCACTTTCACCTAACACATTCACCATATCATTATGAATTTCTTGTCCCGATAAACCTTTTTTATGTTAATATTTAATGACACCACGCATTTCTAATTTTTCCATTGTAAAAAAATCGCAAATGCGTCTTTTGTGAACACCTCTTTCTATATGAAGGAGTTGCCAGATCGAAACAAAATTTAACATGTGTTCATAGTAGAGATGGAAGTTTCCAAAACACTTAACTTTTTTCTGTTTATACCGCGCTTTTTGTGCTATGCTAAGAAGTTTCCGAACCGCCTCGTAGCTATGCCATCTTGAGAGAGGGGTTTTCTTTTCTCGCTTTTGCTTATAGAACCGCACCAATTAGGTCCTTTAATAGTTAAAACAAATTTTCTGTCTGCGCTTAGGGAAATGCCAAAAAGCACTGCAGCTTTCTGCAGAAGAGACTGACATTAAAACAAATCTCAGATTTCATATCAAATCTGAAGTCAATTGTACATCTCTTAAACACTTTAAACACTTAAAGCTACTGAATCGTTTAAAGCATATTTTAATGAATTCATAGCGCATTACATCTTCCGCTAGGGAACTACTAAAAGGTCAAACAAACTACCAAGTATGGCTTTGCCGACACCGGTTACCATTTCGGTGACAGCGCGAATGCCAACTAATTTAATGCCAGACATTTAAAGGCAACGAGACTGCTACGCGTGAATCAACCTCAGATCATCGAACTCGACCAGCGTCCGCTTGTCTGTGACATGCGACTACTTAATAGTTTGACTGTCTGGCCATTTTTGCCCAAGTGAAAATAAGTTGACACACTGCAGCAACAGAAAAAAAACCGCCGACCAAAAAAGGAAAGGGAACTGGTATTACGAGCGCGTGTCGCCGTATCAGAGAAATGTAAGATAAATCTCTTCATCTTCAATCGGTTAATTAAATTTATAAATAGAAATGCATACATTTTAATGGGTTTAACTGTGAAAGGCAATAAACTAAACCGAAAGGGGGACGTCTGCGTAATGTCAACTAATCGACTGCAGGGTTATGTAGTTTTTTTTTTGCTTTACGATTTGATCAAATTTATAAAAATAGTTTGTGCAAATTTAGACCAAGATTATGAGAAATTCTCTATAGCACGCTTAGACCTACCACTGAAATGGTTTGTATATAAGATTGCAATGCTTTGTAGCAAAGTATCATTATCTTTTGGATTTCAGAGCTAAAAGACATTACTGCTCAATATGGTGAGTGTTGATTTCCTGAGATATCTTTCTTTGAAATATTTTATTAATACTTTTGTTTTGCAGAAATTCTTTATTGCCTTTGCTTTGGTTGCTGCAGCCGCTGCTCAAATCAGCAACGAATACTTGCCTCCTAATGTTGGTGCTGGTGGCGCTGTTGGCGATAGTGCCAGCCAGTATAGCGTAGCTGCCTCAGCTCTAGCTCCTGAAGTTATTTATGCTGCTCCATCTGCTTCTTATGAAACCTACGATGCCGGTGCATCAGCTCCCGCTCATTCTTACTCCGATGCTGATGGCTATCGTTACAAGACTCAACGTCGTCGCGTCGTTAAAACTACCCGCCGTCATCGTCGTGAGGTTTCCAACGAATACTTGCCACCTGTAGCTTCCTACTCTGCTCCAGCTGCTTCCAATGACGCGCCCGCTGTTTCCTATGCCGCTCCTGCTGCTTCTTACTCTGCCCCAGCTGCTTCCTACGAAACTTATGAAGTTGCTGATTCGGCTCCCGCTCACTCCTTTTCTGAAGACGATGGTTACCGTTACAAGACCCAACGTCGTCGCGTATTCAAAACTACCCGTCGTCATCGTCGTGAGGTTTCCAACGAATACTTGCCACCTGTAGCTTCCTACTCTGCTCCAGCTGCTTCCAATGACGCGCCGGGTGTTTCCTATGCCGCTCCTGCTGCTTCTTACTCTGCCCCAGCTGCTTCCTACGAAACTTATGAAGTTGCTGATTCGGCTCCCGCTCACTCGTTCTCTGAAGATGATGGTTATCGTTACAAGACTCAACGTCGTCGCGTCGTCGTTCGCCGCAATCGTTTCTAGACAGTTGGTACATCCGGAGACAACATATTTAAGTAGAAATAATTAGTTAACTTATTTATTACCATTTCTAATCATAAAGGAAATATATTTAATAAATAACAATAAACAAAATTATAATTATTTGAGTATTTTATAATGTATAAACTATAACTTTTGGCAAAGTTTAAGAAGTTTTGGTTTGATACAATTTGAAAAGATCCTTTAAATGCCAACTTAAGCGACCTTCTTAAATACCCAATAAATCTTAGGATTTAGGGTTATATTTCATCAGTTCATATAAAGCTCTTTTGTGTGAGATGTTTAGAAACGTACTTTCTTTGTGGATAAAATAATTGAATCAAAAACGGATAAGATCGTCAGGTCAGGCGAAGGTCAGGTGGAGCCAATTATGAAGCAAGGGGAGCGGCATAGCAAGCAGCTGGAGCAAAGTAGGAAGTTAACGCTGCCAAGTATAAAGTGGAAACCTTTCGTCAAGAAGTTTAAACGGCCAGTTCAAGGCGGCCAGTTGACATTACCATTTCGGCTGTATGCGATTTTCTAAAACTGAGTAAAATATGGATGGTTGCGTTGGCTATGTGGCCCTCGTCTTGTTGAAACCAACTGACATCTATTTCATGCTCTTGATTTTTTGGAAACAAAAATTCGTTGAGCATGGCGCGGCAAAGCTCACTTTTCGAGGAAAAATGGCCCAATGATGCCGCTACCACAAAATCCACACCAAACAGTGACTCGCTGTGACTGCGTTGGCTTCTCAATAGTCACATGTGGGGTCAAAAGGAGGACATGACCTCCAAAAGTAGGACGTATGGTAAACCACCCCTTGGACGAAGAATTAATGCTTCGAACATAGAACCGGCTGTCGTGGGATCGAACGAGAGATTTATAACTAACACTTGTGAAATTCGACCTTTTCGTTTAAGTTTATGTATAACCACTTTATAAAGGAGCCTTCCAATTTAGAGGTCCTACAGCTCTATAAGACATATTTTTAATCCGATCATGCTTAAATTAAGTATACTGGGCGACGCATTTCTATCCAAAAGCAATTTAGGCGGGAACTTGCAGGAACTACCCTGAGTATGAAGCTGGTAAACATGTTTGCCGAATCTGGAAGCATTGCACGAAAACCGGTCCATCGAGATCCCTATGTCCGGGTTCAAGACACCATCGCGGCTGTAGCATAGTCAATCCAGGCGTATCGACTCAAAACTTATCGGCGCTAATTGCAATTAGCGACGGCCATAACAGCGGATAATTAATTCATGATGACTAAAACTTGTTTTCGTACAAAGTCAAAATTACAAGCAATTTAAACCCTCTGGATTTGCCTATTCGAATGGAATTTTGTAAAAAAAAAATATTAAAATAGCCGATGAAGACAACAGCTTCATAAATTGCTTGTTTATGTCTGATGGGGCCCATTTTTGAGGCCCATCTTGAAGGCTATGTCAATTTGCCGTATATAGAGTGAATCTAACCACAAATACTCCATGGGATGGAACTGCGCCCAAAACGAGTTACTGTGTGGTGCGCAGTTTCATCAAGCTACATTGTGGGGCTATACTTCTTTGAAGAAAACGGTGTAACAGTGACGGCCACTAGGGATTAGCCGCATGTTCGTCTACCGATGCATACAATTGTTTGAGGAGACTGGAGATGTAAAAGACCGCCACCGGTCAAAGCCGCCCACGCTCCGTTCGAACACCGCATGTCATCAAAGCCGTTAAATCAATTCACAGAAATCCGCTTCGAAAGCAGAATATCATAGCCCGTGAGATGAATATCACGCAAAAGTCCATGAGTCATTAAAAAAGACTTGGGACTTGGGGCTTTCAAACGACGTACCGGACATTTATTGACTGCAGCTTTGAAAAAGTAGGATTAAAAAAAGCAAACGTATTTTGGTGAAGCACGCTGATAACTTGCACAGAAAAATGTTGTTCACCGATGAAAAAAATTTTACCGTTCAGGAAAAATTTAACAAGCAAAATGATAGTGTATACGCGGTCATCTAAGGAAGCATCTGACCTGATCCCAAGGGTGGAAAAGGGTCATAACCCAGCTTCAGTCATGTTTTGGTGGGGTGTCTCTTACGATGGGATCACTGACCTGCATTTCTACGAACAAGGAGTCAAAACATCGGCAAAAGTTTACCAAGAAACCGTTTTAGAAGCTGTTGTGAAGCCTCTTAACAATTCCCCGTTCCAAAACCAGCCATGGACTTTCCAGCAGGATTCTGCACCGGCCAATAAGACTAAAACGTCCCAGGCCTGGCACGAAACAATTTGCCAGCGTTCATTTCCTCTGAAGAATGGCCCTCAAGCAGTCTAGATTTGCACCCATTGGATTACAAATTGTGGGCGATTTTAGAGGACAAGGTTTGTCACAAAAGATACCCCAGCATTGGATCTCTTAAAACTGCTTTGGTTCGAGCTGTGGCCAATTTTCCAATGGACGAGGTTCGTGCAGCTATTGACGATTGGCCAGTGCGACTTCAGGCGTGTGTAAAGGGAAAAGGCGGACATTTCGAATAGATATTTCAAAAGATTATTTAGGATACAGTTTACATCAATAAATACGAGTATATTAAAAAATATTTGGTGCAAAATCATGCAGTACTTTTTAATTTACAGCATAAAACGTGTGTAACAGTATTTATGTCCCTACTAAATAGAAGACAAGTTTTTAACAAAATGGCTTTTTAGGCTGCACACTGCTTTTATCGCGATTTCGGGTTCGTGATGACCTTAATCAGAAAGCTTCGCAGCAATTCTTGATAGGAAAACTGAACTTTGAGGCCAGGTTCTTACCGAACGTATGAGAATTACTGTTGTAAATCTCACATTTCATGTGTTCTTCACACAATTTTGATATAGATGCAAGTAGGGGTCGAACCGGTTAATCCCTGTCCAATGTGTAAAAGCAAAAGACCGATATTAAACAAACGAGCTAAACATAAAAAAAATATTAAAAATATATTTGTTACCCCTAGACATAACATTCGGCCAGGCCAAACTTAACGATGTTCTAACTTGTTTGGATTGTGACGGTTTTGCACGAAATAAGCGAAATGGTGGCAACTGCAAATATAGGGTGATCCTTCTAGAAGTATTTTTTAACAGATTACGCCTGAGTTGTATTAAACTTTATTTTATATTTGTATTCAGTACTGTTTGAAATTTCATCATGGAAAGACTTACACCGCAACAACGTCTCCTAATTATGCAACTGTATAATGGAAATGAGCGAGCGGTAAGAAACTGGCTTCGGCCAAAATTTTGTTCAGTGATGAGGCCCTTTTCTGGCTCAACAGCAAAGTCAATAAACAAAACTGCCACATTTGGGCTGAAGAGCAATCAGAAGAGGTCCAAGAGGTGTCATTATACCCAGAGAAAACAACGGTTTGGTGCAGTTTATGGCCTGGTAGAATCATCGGTCCATATTTTTCCAAAAAGATGATGGCCGTAACGTAACCGTGAATAGTGCCCGCTCTCGCGCCATGATATTGGACTTTTTGCTACCTCAAATTGAAACTCGTAATCTTGACGAAATTTGATTTCAACATGACAGTGCCACTTGCCATACAGCTACTCAAACAATGTATCTATTGAGAGGTAATTTCGAAGACTAGCTAATTTCTCGTTGAGGACCGGTGAGTTGGCCGCCTAGATCGTGTGATATCACACCTTTAGACATTTTTCTTTGGGGTTACGTAACGTCCAAAGTCTTTGCTGACAAACCAGCTACGATTCAGGTTTTGCAAGCCAACATGACGCGTGTCATTAAAGCTATACCGATCGAAATGCTCGAACAAGTCATCCAAAATAGGACCCCTAGAATGGACACCTTGAAGCGTAGTTGCGGCCAACAAAACAACAACAAAATAAATGACATAAATGTCCTTTCGAATAAACATTTAAGACTCCACACTTGATTTAATTTTTTTGTATTTTTTTTATTTTGAAAAACTGTTTCTAGATGGATCACCTGATACAATTCCAGAAA
The DNA here is from genome assembly GCA_963513945.1 of Hydrotaea diabolus. NCBI lineage: Eukaryota > Metazoa > Arthropoda > Insecta > Diptera > Muscidae > Hydrotaea > Hydrotaea diabolus. The sequence continues at coordinate 134,716,593 of OY740719.1, forward strand.
TCTATCTACTTATACATGGTGATGTTTCCAGTCAAATTTCCTATCTTCTCTCTATACGCAGAAAAAATGTATGGTTGAGATAACAATATACGAAGAGGATCATAATATTGTTGGGTATGTCGTTGTGGCGCAACAATATTATGATCAACACAACAATATTATGTTTCTCACAACAAAAGAATTATTCACACAACCATACTATGATCCCCACAACCATATTATTCACACTCGACCATAATATGATCCCCACAACCATATTATTATCCTCACAATCATAATATGTTTCACATATAACCAAAATACTATTCTCAGATGTTATTGAACAATAGTTTTTATTAAGAAAATTATTTAAAAATGCATTAAACTCTTTTTAATTATGAATGGGTATAATTTATTTAACAGTAGAAAAAATCATTTTTAAAAATATTTCAGTTATACTTATCCAAAGTAGTTGGTTTTGAACAATTTAATTTTTATATAAAAAGTACTTTTATTGCGTAAGATTCGTAACAATAACATTGTCAAATTAAGAAAAATTACAATTTTGTACAAATTTGATTGCCGTAATCATATAATTGATAATATAAACACTACAACCATATTTTCATTTTGAAATTTGGCGACAATACTATTGTTACATTTCAACAATATTAATATTGCCGCAATCATACTATTCTCAAAATGAAATTCAAAAAACAATGCTATGGTTGCGACGACCATACTTTTATTGCAGAGAACATAGTATTGTTGCCGTGACCATATAGTAACTATATCTTTTCTCTGCGTGTAACTACCCGTATAGGGCTTTAATAGCTGGAACGAGCTCATTTACTGTCTTCACAGCATTTATTGAATTTTTATATTTTCACTTTTTTAGGGCGTTTTCTATACTCAAACATCATCTTCAACATGTTCTCTTCATTCCTACACCAGCTAAATTTTCCAGATTTTCCCACACTTTATACAAAAAGAAATATTTTTTATAATTATTTATTAAATAAATTTCCTTTTTTTGGAAATTAAAAACATAATAATTTAACTTATTATCTCCACTTAAAAATCCACAGTTTAGAAACGGTTGCGGCGGACGACAACGCGACGACGTTGGGTCTTGTAGCGGTAGCCATCAGCATCGGAGAAAGAGTGGGCGGGAGCAGATTCGCCAGCATCATAAGTTTCAGCTGGGGCCGAGTATGAAGCAGCTGGAGCAGAGTATGAAGCAGCTGGAGCAGAGTATGAAGCAGCTGGGGCGGAGTAGGAAGCAGCTGGAGCAGAGTAGGAAGCAGCTGGGGCCGAGTGGGAAGCTACAGGTGGCAAGTATTCAGTTGAAACCTCACGGCGATGACGACGGGAAGTTTTGACGACGCGACGACGTTGGGTCTTGTAACGGTAGCCATCATCAGCCGAGAAGGAATGAGCGGGAGCAGAGCCGGCAACTTCTTGAGTTTCGAAGGACGCAGCTGGAGCCAAATATGAGTTCGATGGAGCCGAGGCGCTGACATCAAAGCTGGCACCGCCACCAAAGCCTGCACCACCAATGGCGCCGCCACCAGCATTAGGGGGCAAATATTCGTTGCTGATTTGAGCAGCGGCAGCTGCAACCAAAGCGAAGGCAATGCAAAGTTTCTGAAATACAAAAAAGTCAATGATTTAAGTCAAACGATACAAAATGGCCAAGCTCATTACTCACCATGGTGAGTTTCAGTTGTGTGCTATTGGCTACAAACTCCAAAAGATAATGATACTTGGGTAATGGGCAATTTACCTATTTATACAAAATATTCCAGTGGAAGACTTCTCTAAATTTAGACAGAACTTGCTGTAGAACATTTCTCACTTAAGCACTACCGAAAAGATGCAGCCAAAAAAAATCGACAACCCCGTCTGACAACTATGCATTACCTTTGCCTTTGATCATACTCCAAGCTTCTCCAGCATAATGTTTTTTTTCATACGAAATTAATTTAGCAAGCAAATGAAAGATTTATTGAACATTTCTATGATGCGGTAATTCCAGTTACCAGTAACTTTAAGCGTCATGGTTTATACCATATATTTTGTTAACTTAATTTTGGTATTGGTAAACATAATTATCGGACAAACATTAAAAACGATTAGTAGTTGGGTGAACAGTGCAGACAGATGGGCGCTCTGCACGATGTTTACTCCGAGTTGTGATTCAACCTGATTCATACCAGAATACCATAGATAAAAAAATCCGGCCGCATTTTCCGAATATACATTAGCTAAATATATAATTAGAAGCGTTACTTTTGAATGCGGATTAATAATTTGTAATAATATCGGTGCGAAGACGGAAAGGTTTTCGATCTTAAACTTCACAAAATAAATGTTGACGTCTCCACATACATATATTTTCTGCCACACTTTATTGAAAATCGTATGCATACACACAGAGAACAAAATCGTAGCCACAACTGAATTTTTTTAGGAAACGATTTTTTTTTGCATGCACCTCCAGAATGCCATAAGTACAACCGAATCTTAGTTAATATTTTTATTTATTATAGAAGGATCTATGACAATTATGTGTCAAACAAAATATCGGCCAAATGATCGCCATGGCTTCGGTGCACTACCTCTATTCGATGGTCCATATTTTCAATGACTCTGAGACATAATAGAGGTTCAATGTCGTTAATGTGCCGAATTAGCTCTAGCTTTAGCTTTAGCTCTTGAATTGTTCGTGGCTTATTGACGTACACTTTTTCTTTTAAATATCCCCAAAAAAAGAAGTCAAACGGTGTTAAATCACATAATCGTGGCGGGCATTAAACATCGCCACAACTTGAAATAACACGGCCATTGTGACACTATCCTGTTGGAACAACATATCGTCCAGATCCATATCCTCCATTTCCGGCTACAAGAAGTTCGTTATCACCATTCACGTTAACTGCTTGGCCCGATGACGCCGCCAGCCCATTAACCGCACTTAGCACTCGTGGATTCTCATTTGCTCAAATGCGGTAATTCTGCTTGTTAACGAATCCATTGTGGACACATTTACTTGATTGTGTTGGCCACAAAAATCACAAAGTGCACAAAATGCATTTTGATTTGAACGGCATCAGCAACCTTAACGCGCTGTCCACTTCTGTACCTCTCCAAGGCTGAATTTGTCAAACACTGAAACAGAGAAATGTCAAATTAAGCTGGGCAAAAACTTTAAGGTGTGACTCACAATTAACATCGTGCATTATGGTTGGACCACCCTTTAGTAACTGCAGTATGGCTAGAAAATACGAAGATTCTAAACAAAAGACTTTTGGACTTCATTAAAAGTCCGCATGCCGCACTTGTTTAAAGAAAATATAGGGTGATCCATCTAGAGGTATTTTTTCAGACCAAAAATATATAAAAATTCAAATCAAGTGTGGAACTTTTATTGGTAATTTGAAACAATATTTTGTGGAATTTATTTTTTGAATATAATTTCTTTTAAATGTTGGCCGCAACTACGCCTCTGGGTTTACATTCTGAGGGTCCAATTTTGGATGACTCGTTTGAGCATTTCGACCGATATGGTTTTAATGACACGCATTATGTTGGCTTCCAAAACCTGAATCGTAGCTGGTTTGTCAGCATAGACTTTGGACTTTACGTAACCCCATAGAAAAATGTCTAAAGGTGTGATACCACTCGATTTAGGCGGCAACTCTCCAGTCCAAAACGTGAAATTAGCTGATTTTCCAAATGACCTCTCAATAGATCCATTGTATGGCAAGTGGCATGGATTTCAGATAGCATAAAGATCGATATCATGGCGCGATAGCGAGCACCATTCACGGTTACGTTCCGGCCATCATCATTTTTGAAAATATATGCACCGATGATTCCACCAGCTTATAAACCGCAACAAACCGTGGTTTTCTCTGGGTATAATGGCACCTCTTTAACTTTTTCTTGTTACTCTTCAGCCCAAATGCGGCAATTTTTGTTTATTGACTTTGCCGTTGATCCATAAATCGGCCTCATCGCCGAACTCTCATTTCCATAATACAGTTGCCAACATTTAAAGGTAATTATTTTGAAAAATTAAATGCCATAAAATGTCCTTTCAAATTACCAATAAAGATTCCACACTTGATTTGAAATTTTATTTTTTTGGATGGATCACCCTATATTTTAAATTATCAGTAGAGAAAAAAACTGTTTCCTTACACAGGGTGGACGATTAAACATTTTAATTTGAAACGGCTGTAGAAAAAGTACTGATAACTTTTTTTTAATTGCTGGTTTTATGAGTACTAAACTTTTTCACTTAATAATGGATTACGATATTATTCACATGACTACCACAACTGGATTGGCAGTACTTCATTCGTGGATGAAGTAGAGTTCCTCAGGGTTCTGTTCTTGGACCGCTTTTGTTTGTAATGTATATTAATGATATGTTTATTAGTGTTGAAACCAGCTCCTGTGTTCCTTTTGCTTTTGCTGATGATGTTCAATTGTTGTTTAAGGGAAATTCGGACTTCTTAGACGTGTTGCAGAGTAATATAAATTTCTTAACATCTAATTTGGCTGTTTGGTTGTCCAGTAATGGACTTACAGTCAATGTGAATAAAACGAAAGCAATGTTCTTTGGCAGTCCTTTGGAGAGCAATGTTGTAGTGTCTGTATCAAATAGTGTAATCGAATTCGTTGATAATATTCAATGTCTTGGCATTACTCTTGATAATAAGTTAAAGTTTGAGGCCCATGCTGTTTCTATGGTTTCCAGAGTTAACTTTACTTTGCGAAAGTTGTACAACTTGGAATTGTCTCTTCCACTACACATTAAAATTAGAATAATTCATGCGATTGTTATGCCAATATTTCTGTATTGTATTGAAGTTTACTCTGGAGCAGTGGCTCAGGTCATGGATAAGATTCGTTGAGCATTCAATAGTGTGGTGAGGTATTTATATTCCCTTAATATTCGGCGGCACGTTTCGGAGTACATTGATAGGTTTTTGCATTGTAGCTTTATGGAGTGTACAAAAATAAAGAGTTTACTTCACTTCTATAAGTTATATAAACTTCAGACACCAATAGTTTTTTGAGTTTGGAAGGTCCAGAAGAAATCCACAGCTTATAATTCCCCGATTGAATTCTGATTTAGGTCGACCATTTCACGTGAGAGAAAATGATTTGTAAATAATTAAAAAAAGCGTTTTCTACGGGTATTGCTTTGTCTTTGATTTGAAACCATAGTATTGGCTAGTAGTCTTAGTGTGTTTTTTTTTGAGTAATTTGGGATATCAAAAATCTTTTTTTTTTATTTAAATGTATACTTAACTTAATACTTATTTATATTAAAATGTTTATTTTGCCTTAAGTTTTTTTTGTATATTTTAAACAAATCTGAAGTAATTTTGTAACTATATAAGGCCTAAAGGCTCGGTTATTTTTTGAATATCACTAAATGATATGAAATGAACCCAATTTTTCAGTACATTTTCGATTGTTTCAGGTCGAATCTCTTCAATAGCAAATTCGATTTCATGTTTCAAGGCTTCAGTTGTCTCTGGATGCTTTGCGTAACATTTATCCTTAATGACTCCCCACAGATAATAATCCGAAGGGCTCAAATCACAGCTCCGAAGCGGCCAATGACATCTTAATTTCGGTTGATTAATCGATTTTCAAAAACAGAGGCTGTGTGACATGTGGCCCCTTCTCAATATTGTTCTCTTAAATTTTTTGAAACAAATATTCATTAATCGGCTTCTTGCTTATTTTCGAAGAAAAATGGCCCAATGATGTCGCCAGCCCTAAATCCACACCAAACAGTGACACGTTATGGATGGATTGGCTTCTCAATAGTCATGTGTGTCATGTGTGTGTGAATACGAGCTTCATCTGAAAACACGATTTTTCAGTAAAATTCTTCATCTCCTGCCAAACAATCTTCAGCCCATCGGGCATAGCGATATCGCTTCGGATGGTGTTCCATTATTTAATGGCAAAGTTCAACCTTTACAATAAAACCAGAAATTTCAAAAAATACTCGTATTAGTTCTTTTTTGTAAGTATAGCCGATTCAAATTTAAAATCACCCATCCCTAACTATGCAATTTTATTTTTTATTTCCTTTTGTATCGCCTAAATTAGTCTTTTTTCGGCGGCACACCTCCATCCGATGGTCCAAATTTTCTTTGACGCTTAGGCATAATTAAGGTTCTATGCCGTTAATGTACCGAATTATCTCATCCTTTAGCTCTTGAATTGTTGCTGGCTTATCGACGTACACCTTTTCTTTCAAATAACCCCAAAGAAAGAAGACCAACGGTGTCAGATCACATGATCTTGAGAGATAACAAGGCCATTGAATTTGTCGCGCAAAAGAGCCATTGCTTCGTTAGCTGTGTGGCAAGTGGCACTGTCCTGTTGAAACCACATATCTTCTACATCCATATCTTCCAATTCCTGTTGAAACCACATATCTTCTACATCCATATCTTCCAATTCGGGCCATAAAAAGTTCGTTAAAATACGGCCCGATGATGCCAGCCCATAAACCGCAACAAGCAGTCACTCTTTGTGGTGGGTTTTTTTTTCGACAATCACTATCATTCGGCAAAATGCGGCAATGCTGCTTATTGACGAATCCACTGAGGTGAAAATGTGCCTCTATTGATTGATTATGTGCCTCTGAAGATGATTTTCTTCGAAAATTGATCATCCACTGTTGCCATTTCTTGCCACCATTCTGACCATTGATGAAGTTTGGAATGGTCAAGAGGCTTTAGTTCTTGAGCCAATTGCACCTTGTAAGCGTGTAAATGCTTGATGCATACATAATGTTCATCAACGACGAGCGTGAGAGGTGCAATTGTTGGGCACGATGACGAGTTGAGGTGGACGCCACTTCAGCCACACTATCGCGAACAGCAGCAATATTTTCTGCAGTACGAGCTGTACGAACATGCACTGGTGTTTTCACATCTCCTACAGATCCGGTTAGCTCAAATTTTTCCACGATTTTTCCGATTGTACGCACATTTGGACGATTAAATTGACAGAAAAAATAACGAAGTGCACGATATGCATTTTGACTCGCTTGTGTAACTTTCCATGGTTCAAATTGAGGTAATCTGAAATTGAGAAATATCCAATGTAATGCAAAAAATACTTGATGCCCTTAAAATTAACCCACCCTTTATTACACTGTATGATAAATTTAAGCTTTTGGTTGCACACATGAAAAAAATTAGTATATTCTGAAAGAGGAGGAAAAAATAAAATACACGTGTATCCCACTTTTTCTGCATCAATTCGTATATTTGCAAAAAAAAATATGGATATGGACTTGTATGTTAATACAAAATATGTCTATATAAGTGGTTTGTTTTTAACCAAATATATATTCACATTTTTCGTGAAAATACGAATTGATCTAGAAAAACTGGGACACACGGGTAGTTTATTTTTCGACGTAGATTCCGAATATATAGGTCTTCTTCATGTGTGCAAAAGCGTGTTGAACGGTGTTATATATTCAACAGGGATTCTTATATTTTCCAAAAATTAAAAACCAAAACATTTTGGCGGCTATGTAACCAAATCTAAGTTTCCCTAGTCGAACTTTTTAATTCGTAGACCATTTTTTTGGTAGTGGTAAAAAATGGTCTAAGAATTAAAAAGTTCGAGGTTTTTGCAAAAATTTTCATTACAATGTATAAATACTTTTACTTATATTCCTTTAAAAGGAAATAATTTTAAACTTTTGGTAAATCTTAATAATACTCTAGTGGCCGAATAAGGGACATGTATATAAATGAAAATTGATATTGTTAACTAGTGTTTTCATAGTTTAAGTAATTCGCAATAAAATCAAACAACCGTTAAAAAAATCTTTAAAATAATTCGAAAGTAAGTAGTCATAAGTCATAATGATCGACTCAACTACTTCCACTACTTTTTACTAAAGTAAAGAAAAACTTATCGGTGTCGACCATTAACAATCCGAAATAGCGTTTGACCATTCGCCATCAGAAGGGACATTCCAAGATCCTACGTTTATTTATTTGACCGATATTGTGCTTTCAATACACTAACACGGACGGACAGCCATGGTTAGATCGTCTTTGAATAATACAGAATAGTTATATGATGAATAATACGAGTAAAACCTTACACACCATTATCTTAACCTTTAGCTCTTGTTCAAGACCTTTTCTTTTAAATATCCCCCAAAACAAGTACTCCAACGGTGTCAAAACTCATGATGGTGGCGGGCATTCAACATCGCGACGACGTGAAAAACACGGCCATTGAATTTCTTGTGCATAATAGCCATTGTTTCGTTGGCTATGTGCCAAGTGGCACCACCCTGTTGGAACCACATACCTTCCAGGTCCATATCCTCCATTTCTGGCCACAAGAATTCCGTTATCATCTCGCGAATGAGAACACCATTCACGGTAACTGATTAGCCGACCTCATTGTCGAAGAAGTACTGCCCGATAAAGCCGCCGGCCCTTAAACCGATCCAACAATTACTCGTGTATTCTCATATGCCCAAGTGCAGCAATTCTGTATGTTAACGACACATTTGGTCGGATAATCGACTAAAAAAATTACAAAGTGCACGAAAAACATTTTGACTAAAACGCCCATTTTTGCAAGAGGCATCAACGTGGTTGAATTTGTCAAACACTGAAAGAAAGAAATGTCAATAAATTTCTCATTAAGGTGTGACTCTCAATTAACATCGTGCATTATAGTAGGACCACCCTTTAAATACATATTTGGATTTGCTTTAATCTGACTACCCACATGCGGCCCTTTTTGTGTCACATACGCTGAAACGTCTTGCAACTAATTATGATTTGATAAAGCCACAAAAAATTATATTTTATACCGCAAAATGTGTATATTTTACAGAGGTACCTTTAGTCTTCTTAAGGGAAACTATTCCCTAGTCTCTTATCGCACATTTACAGTCCCTTACGGCTTTCAAATATCTGCGCACAGAACCAATTGGGCCATATTGGTGCATATTTGATTTGTGAGGCAATTCTATCTCCTCGAACATTGTCGTGATTTCGGCAGGCAGATGAACATAGCAAGCGGTTCCAGATATGTATTTCGGGATATTATTCCTCATCTCAACCAGAACTTTAAAATTACTCAATATATGGGTGGTTAAATTTCGATCAACAAAATACGAGTATATACTTTTTGGGGTCTCGTATGACAAATTTAGTATACCATCCACTGGAGTTAGTCCAAAAAGTATCAGGTAAAAAGGAGTTAGAGAGAAGCGCTTAAAGAGCCAATGGAATATTCAAAAGTTCTCTGTCTCGTCGAGATTATAATCGAAAAGTTGATTTTTTTTGGAACTTTTATGACACTCCATAGCTCCAAAATAGGTCCAGTGTCATTGTGTATACTTATACCAAATCGATAAGCCTATGTCTGACATTCAGTCTTTTAAAAGCAAGGCAGTACCTTGAGGCTGTTAATGTGATTAAAACGTAATCCGATCAAATCTTCCTTCACAAACGAATTTCTATGAATGAAATTCACCTTTTCCTGAGTTAATGTCATAAGTATGCAAATTATTTTAATTTGTTTAAATTAATTTATTAAAAGCATTTCATACTTCGTTAGAAATTGTAATAAATAATTAAACTAAATATATCTAGTAAAATACGTAGTATCTACATTGATCGAGATTTGAGCTTAGAAACGGTTACGGCGGAGAACAACGCGACGACGTTGGGTCTTGTAACGGTAGCCATCGGCATCAGAGAAAGAGTGAGCGGGAGCAGCAGCATCAGTCTCGTATGTCTCATAGGTGGCAGCGGGAGCAGCGTAAGCTACTTCTTCGACAGCGTATGAAGCAGCTGGGGCAGAGTTGGTAGCAACTGGGGGCAAGTATTCGGAGGAAACATCACGACGTTGACGACGGACAACACGACGACGTTGGGTCTTGTAGCGGTAACCATCGGCTTCGGAGAAAGTGTGGGCGGGAGCGGCAGCCTCAGTCTCGTATGTCTCAAAGGTGGCAGCGGGAGCAGCATAAGCTACTTCTTCAACAGCGTATGAAGCAGCAGGGGCAGAGTGAGTAGCAACTGGGGGCAAGTATTCGGAGGAAACGTCACGACGTTGACGACGGACAACACGACGACGGAGGGTCTTGTAGCGATAACCATCGGCATCGGAGAAGGTGTGAGCGGGAGCGGCAGCTTCAGTCTCGTATGTTTCATAGGTAGCAGCAGGAGCAGAGTAAACTACTTCTTGTGCAGGCTCGGAGGCGGCGAAAAGAGGCAAGTATTCCGAAGAAACCTCACGACGTTGACGACGGGCTGTCTTGAAGACGCGACGACGTTGGGTCTTGTAACGGTAACCATCGGCATCGGAGAAGGAGTGAGCGGGAGCAGCAGCTTCAACTTCATAAGTTTCGAAGGTAGCAGCTGGGGCAGAGTAGGAGACTGAAGGAGCAGATTCCACAGTTTCGACAGCAAAGCTGGCACCACCGACGGAACCACCAACATTAGGAGGCAAGTATTCGTTGCTGACTTGAGCAGCGGCAGCAGCGACCAAAGCGAAAACAATAAAGAATTTCTGTAAAAGAAAAATATTGATATCATTTAACTCCTGAGGAAAATATATCCTGGTTATTTAAGACTTACCATGCTGATAGAGCTTGTCTCCTATTGCTAGAAGTATCCAAAAGATAATGATACCATACCAATGGCTAAAGCTTCTTTATATACAAAACTTTTTAGTTGAGGGTGAAATGAAATGATCCGCAGAATCACAGACCTTTCTCAACATTTCCATAAAATTTTCAACGCGAATTCGACTCTCAGCGAATCTTGTCTAACGAGAACATTTCGATTAACTACTTCCTACTTGGGGCAGTTTTTCCATTCGCTACTTCACGTCGGTATACCATGAGTATGAGTTCATGCAAGATGAGTTCTGTCAACAGCATCCAACGCTTCACTCATTTCGTAACAATTTCATTAGTTTCTCAAATGATTAATGTTTCGCTGCGGCGTGTCTTGAGATCGATTTCGAGTCTTTTTGATGTATTTTCTGCAAAAATCATCAGCAACAGGCCGACGTGCGAACCATAACGAAGACAAAAGGCATAGAAAGACAAACGAAATTTGCATAAAGCGTAAGTGGTTTCGCGAAAACTGATAGCATCTTAGCCAATAATATGTGGAGGGTTTGTGACTGTATTTTTTGTTTTTGCAAAAGGCTAAAGTTATCACTAGAAGTGTTTTCGATTTTGGTCAAAAAAATAGATTGTAGTGTTAAAAATTATATATTCTGCTAAAAATATTCTTACTCCGGGTAAGAACATCTAAAATTTTTTCTACCATGGATGATGAAGAATTTGTCCTCCTACCTTCCGATTCCGGCCAGGTAGGCTTACATATCCTGCACGATTCCAAAGCTTTCCACCCTGAGACTAAAATTCCGAGTTGATTTCGTTGGATTTCCTCTTATATTGCCCTTATCAGAGTACGTAATTCTACTATATATGGGCCCGAGGCTGACCCAGCTTTTGCCAGTTCATTCACTCAATAATTTCCATATAGATTTCTTTTGACTGGATTCCATATGAGAGTCACATCGGACGTGATGCACAACTTGGTGAGTTGTTCTTTGCATATTATTACTAGTGACGATGTGTTCGTACGCGATATAAGAGTCTAGGGAGATGCCTGGCTGTGATTCATCTAGAGGTACTTTTTCAGAACAAAATAAAAATATAAAAATTCAAATCAAGTGTGGAATCTTAATTGGCAATTTGAAAGGATATTTTATGGCATTTATTTTTTGAAAATAATTACCTTCAAATGTTGGCAACTGTATTATGGAAATAATCGTTCGGTGAGAAACGAGAAGATCCGCTGTTTTCGACCAAAATTTTGTTCAGTGATGAGGCCAATTTCTGGCGCAACGGCAAAGTCAATAAACAAAATTGCCGCATTTGGGCTGAAGAGCAACAAGAAGAGGTTCAAGAGGTGCTTATACCCAGAGAATACCACGGTTTGGTGCGGTTTATAAGCTGGTGGAATCATCGGTGCATATTTTTTTAAAAAATTATGATGGCCGGAAAGTAACCGTGAATGGTGCTCGCTATCGCGCCATGATATCGATATTTATGCTACCTGAAATTGAAGCCCGTAATCTTGACGACACATTGATTCAACAGGACAGTGTCACTTGCCATACAGCTAGCTGCTCAAACAATGGATCTATTGAGAGGTCATTTCAAAAAACCAGCTAATTTCACGTTTTGGACAGGTGAATGGCCGCCTAGATCGAGTGATATCACACCTTTAGACATTTTTTTTTTGGGGTTACGTAAAGTCCAAAGTCTATGCTGACAAACCAGCTACAATACAGGTTTTGGAAGCCAACATTACGCGTGTCATTAAAGCCATACCGGTCAAAATGCTCGAACGCGTCATCCAAAATTAGACTATCGGAATAGACACCCTGTGGCGTAGTTACGGCCAACATTTGAAGAAAATTATTTTCAAAAAATAAATGCCATAAAATGTCCTTTCATATTACCAATAAAGATTCAACACTTGATTTGAATTTTTTCGTTCTGAAAAATACCTCTACATGGATCACCCTATACATATGCGACCCGTTGCACCCCTTTTGTTGACAAAAAGAAACACGTCTCCATAATAGCGAAATTTTCGTTTGAAAAACGCTTTATTCCTTAGGAAGAGAGAAATAGTTCCGTAGATATGCGTCATCGGAGAATACAGCCGCTCCAGCTGCACATGTATTTTGGAGCCGTCGGCGTATATTCTAACGTCGTATTCCTGTGCAGGCCGTATTCCTTCCACTTAGTTCTGGAAAGGAATCTTACTCCGAAACTCCTGTCAAGGGTGTCTTGGAAAAAATAGTCTGACAGCAACCTTTATTCAACCGGGATCTTATCTAGGATACAAGCATGATCCTGTGACTCTTTCCTCAATAATCCAGTAAAGTAGAATCTAACAGCGCTACAAGCTGCCATTGCAGCGGTGTGTATATCGATTGGGAGTAGAAATAGCATCATGTTGAGGGCATCAATAGAACAGGTCAGTATTGCCACTGTAACTCCGATGCAGGCAGATCTGAATGCCTTATATAGGAGTTTGTCAGGTTTTTTTCGTTGCAGGCCAACCAGTAGAAAATAAATTTGTATTTGAAGGTGTCTGTTATCGGCCCTTGAGTTGTTGATAGAAATTTCAATGCTATTGCGTATGAATATGGCCATGTTTAAAGATAGCCGATTTTTCGATTCCATTCCCTAATAGTCAATTTAAGCCAAATATTATGAATGATTCCTGAAAAATGTATTTTTTGTACCCATTTCTTCTATGTTTCGGCTCTTCGCCCAGATTTAAAAATTTCATTAATTTGGTGTCCATGTGTGCAGGTGTAGGACCAATAGGACGGATTTTCAATTTATGCAGATCCTACAAAAATCGCCTTATTTGGTTTTGTGGGGAAATTGCATTGTCTTTTTTGATTGAAATGATTTTAAGAGCCGAGTACCCAAGGGCCGGGCACTAAAATTATGAGATTTTTAAAATATATCTATTTATAATTTTATAAGGCTCTTTGGGACCGGGTAGGGCCAATGGGTAGGACTCTCAATTTAAGCAGATCTTACAAAAGTTGCCTGAAACATTTCATCGTCTTTTTGCACTAAAGTTACCAGATCTTGACAATGATTCTATTTCTAATTTTATTAGGCCCCTTAGGATCCGGCACCCCAATTTCAGACAAATAGCAAAAAAATATTTTTGGCTTCGTTTTGGTTAAGCCTCGATAAATAAACTGCATAGCAAAAGCGCAATAGTTAAGTCATTTGTTAACAAAAAGTGCCAAAAATATTAGAAAAGTAGCAGAATTAATTGTAATTTCGAAATGTTTTCTACAGTGCTTTTTCTATAGACATGATCATAATGGACATAAATGACTTAACTAGTGTGGTTTTGCTACCAAGTCTTTGTTATAGAGGTTTTTCAAAAACACCACTATTATATAATAATCACATCATGCTGGTCTCTGAGCCCTCACACTATTTGTATTGGGACTATATCCAAAAATATGATACTACTACTATATGGTCCAAATTGAGAAGAGTTGATCGCTATTGACGGATTAAAGAAAATCAGTTCAGAATTAGATATAGTTCCCACACACATATGTTTATCCGATATTGTTTTTTTTAGCTATAGCTGGCACAAATTACATTCAAACTTGACCAAAATTGTAATAATTTTTAAATACATAGTCCAATTACTGACACCTTTCTATTATATTTTGCTTTTTATTGAACTTAAAGTATAAAATCGAACATGTTATAGACGCATTTTTAGTGGTGTGTCGGATAGGGTCCAGCTCACGAACTCTGACAGCTAAGGAATAGCTCTATAACATACAAATCCTCATTCATAGAGTTGCAACTATGTTTTTGTGGCACTCTTATCTACATATTTGGGATATTCAAAAGCAATACAGATAACTTTATAATGTTTGCATTGTTTTTACTACATAAACATATCAATTTTGTATATGTGTAATAACATATCATTTAAGTAGCACTTATGGAAAACCCAGGTTCAACCCCCGGTTTTTGAAGGAGGGCGGTAAATTAATAAAAAAAATATGGGAGTACAAGAATGGCTTGCTAGCAAAATGAATGTAGATCGATTCCAATGTTAAATTGCGTGGAGCAGCGCATTTTCTGAAATAAAAGAATATTAGAAATGTTTTAAAAAAGTTTTGTTTTGAAAGAATTTACATAAATTCCGGGCCAGTGATCTATAGCAAATGCTTTAAAGTCCCGAGCATATAGAGTTCGCCTGTCCATAGCTGAAAGTATTTAAGCTCAAATTTAGGCCGGTCACACTAAATAACGATTTAATTAGAAAGTCATTGTGATGACCCATTTCCATCGGCCAAAGTTTTTATATAGCCCCAGTACAATGGTCAGATCCGATAATAGATACAACCACTTTAGAACTAACGAATTAAATCGGATTGGATTAAATTTGGTATAAAATATAACGATGGATCAACTCTTCTCAATTTCGACCATATAGTAGTAGTATCATATTTTTGGTCCATAAAACTTTCTTATGGAAAACTTCATTTAGATCGAACAATTGCGACTTGTACTTTCATTACAAGCTTTTAATGGACAGACTGGCATCGTTAAATAGAATCAGCTAGTGATTCTGAGTAGTTCAATACAATTAAAGGTGGGTCTAGCTAAAATATATTGGACAATTACAAACATTTGCCATTAAACTAACAATGTCCTGTTCCACGGAATGGTGCCGAGTATAAATATGTACCTGTATTTGGAGTAACAATTATCTGTTGTTATAGTTGCGGCACATAGCTCATAGGGCTGTCTCCCCTTAACCAATGAATTGATGCTTCGGCTCGATCCGGTGCATGGAACAGGCTGTCGTAGGATCGACCGGTTGTCTTTTAAGTTGTGTTGATAATTTGCATAATGAATTTTGTAGTCGTATAACGCTATTTCCGCTCATATACCAAAATTACACTGGATCTCGAGGAATCCGCAGAAGCTGGAGAATCGATGAGATTACGTTTTCTTGATCAGCAGCACTCTGATGGTAGTACAACACAATACAACTGCTCTTCATAGTGGAGCTACGTTCCTGTTTATCCTGCTCATTGTCCAAATTTTACAATTTTCTTGCAATAATCTGCCATGACTAGGCCTTCTTTTTTGATAATTGTCAATATCGGACAAAGCTACAACAAACATTTTTGTAAGATCTAACATATTTCAATCGAAATAAACTTTAAACAAAAAAAATTCTTGCCGATAAACAGCCCTTTCAAATAAGGTCTAAAAGTCGATTATCGATAAACTAATGATTGACTTTTTGTTGAATAATTTGTATAATTCGTTATCTACTTTTAAAAACTTTTTTTTATCGAATATCGGCTTTGACTTTTTACCTATTTTTTGGCTAAATATATTTTATCCCAAACTACTCTGTGAAACAGGGTATTATAAGTTAGTTTCATTTCAAATATTTGCACTATACCTTTAACTATTTTGATCGATTCAGAATTACAAGCCAATCAAGTTTTGTTGACAAAATTGGTTCAGATTTAGCTATGGGCATTTCCAGCGAAAGGTCCACTAAAAGGTCCACGAAAAAATCAAAAGTGCTTTAAAAAATCTGTTTTGATATTTAAAAAAAATACTGTTCAACAATTAATGTCTTACTGCTCGTTAATGAATGAAATACTCATCTTTGCTTTTGTCACTAGAAAAATGTTTTTTTTATTAACACTTCTCTTTAACATTTTTTACATACGGTGATATGTTATGGCAATAAACTTTACATGATATGTCTCATACAATAATACACAACAATTTTTTTTAATGTTTTTTTAAATATAAAAAATAAAAACTTAAAACAATCTTGCTGGAATAAATGTTTCGTTCGCGATATCCCGTCTGTGAAAGTTGCGAATGTCTTTTAAAAACGAAAGATTCAAGACATTTCAGAAAATAGCTTGACCATGAAAGCTTTATTAATTAGTCCAATAAAAGATAAACCAATTTTACACCTAAATAATGAGAGAAAATTTGTTGATTTTTTAATTTGCCGCATACTGCCAAAAACGATTCAAATTGGCAAGTATTTTTATGTAAACCCCATACATATGGTTTGGGGAACGAAAAACGCACACACATGGACAAATTGGAGGACAAGTAATAAGAGTGAAATTTATTTTATTTTTCAAAGTTGGGTCAATTTGGCGCCGGACTCTAGGACCGAATATCAAGTCAATTTGAAAATGGACATGTGCGCACAAAAACAATGAAATTTTTTCACAAATCATACATAACGGGTGGCCCAAATAAGACCAGCTGATGTGAAACATAAATAACTTTTTTAACATTATTTATTTTTTCTTTTGCAGATTATAACTGAACTTTTGGAAATTTAAAATGAATACGTACAGTCCACAACAACGCATTAAAATTATCGATTTTTATTATTCTTCTCAACGATCAATTGTTCTGACGCAGCGAAATTATAGCCGTTTTTTAACGTAAGATCAGCGCCCACATCTTCCATGATTACAAGTTTAGTTCGCCGTTTTGGGAACTGGGTTCAGTTGCCGACCGCCCAAGAAGAGGTGCTGATCGAAATATTCGTAATGAAGAGAACATGGAAGCTGTGCAGCAGCTTGGCGCTAAAAAGAGCCAATGCCTGTATCGAGCAAAATGGTGGTCATTTGTCTGATGTCATATTTAACACATAGTCACGTTAAATTTCCATAAAATGTATTGAACATATAAAAATAAATCATTTAAAAAAAAAAACATTTATTACAAGAGTTATACGTGTTTAACATCACTAGGTCTCATTTGGGCCACCTTGTACATGGCATTATTTTATAAGTCTGGGAAAAATTGGATTCCGTAAAAGGGTTCGAAACATTTGTTTAGAATTGGCTTGTCTGCACATTTAGAATTTCAGGGTATTATTTAATCAGCCACACCCAAATTAATTTTTTTTAATTATTTATTTTTTTATAATAACTTTTTGTTTGTTTCCGTTTTTAGTACACCTACATATAGATGAAATGTTTATTCATATAAGTATATATGTAATGTATACATATATTTATTTTATTTGAGAAATTAAAACAATACAAGTAAAAACGTCGTTAAGTTCGGCAAGACAGCACCTTTTATACCCCACCGTTACTTCGACACTGAAGCGCAGAGAATAACCGTTTTTAAGAACCCTTTGGTCTTTGTTTCCGACTCAAAAATTAATAAATATTTTGATTCGTAGCAACATTTGCTTTAATTTAATTACCCATATTTGGCATTCCTTGACCTTCTTTAAGGTATTAACATACCCCATTTTAACCAATGTTCGTTCACAAAAATTTTGATTCATATTTCCCATGTTACACTTAGTCTCTTAATAAGAAACTTTTACCCTAGGCCAAATTCGCCTATTTACAGTCTCAAACATCTAATGACCATTACCATGGATATGTTCAGGCTCCTAAGTTAAGTCGCTTAACCGCTCTCGTGCATTCAACAGGCATGCGACGGATATACCTAAATCGAAGATCAATAATATAATACTTTACAGGGTCCCCCAGTCAATTTTTCGTGGTGTTGCAAACGGAATGGCAATTTTAATAAACTATTTACCCTCCGCTAGAGAGTATACAAATTGTGTTAAAGTTACTAAAATTTTGAGTAGAAAAAGTCAAACAAAAAATCAAATAAAAATAAGTTAATCGACTAATTTTCGCTAAAAAGCCGTTCTTAAAATAGCCGCGACTTTTAATAATTTTTTTTAAATGAAGGCAGAAGTCAACTTTCGACTATGACTTTATAACCCTACTATCCAATATTTGTAGCTTTTGTTGTGAATTTCCTTCTAAAAAGTACCATTCACGATTAGCCGTAAACAATGGGACACAGACAAACGGACACTGGGATGGGATCAGTTACAGTAATCAGCTGGTTTGCCCATTTGCATTGTAATTGGTGCGCTGTTGCATATGGCGTTTATTAAATTTTTGTCTATTCTTCTTTCAACTCGTGTTTGACAATATTAAAGTTTTTCAAACTAAAGATATTCGATTTTTATATTCATTTTGGTTGTCGTTTATTTTGGAAATATCAAGGATACTGGGAAATATAGAGACTCCAGAGCGGAAGAAAAAATTGATGGCTCGTCATAATCAGGAAGTTTAATTGAAGATAAACTTGAAGGCGATATTGGAACGAAAATGAAAATCTACTGGAACCCTCGCCGGTAAGCCCCATGTGGTCTGCTTTGTGGCGCTGAAAGATTGCTGACTTGTTTTAAACGGAAAGTTAGGTAAGTTTATTATTAGTATAATTGATGAACCACTTTTTTACACCCACTTGTTTTAAGTAAGGCTTAAATTAATTTTCGCCTATTATTCGTATAATTTGTGCCATTACTTAAGCTTTAGCCACTGAATCAAATTAATCAGATTTGTTGGCTGGATTGCGCTATACGGTGCCACGCACCTGTAGTCAAGTGTAGTCAAGTAGTGTCTAAAGCTTAGTCTATGGAGACACACCCTTAAAATAAAAGCAATTGACACCCCATTCGCAATGATCAAAAAAACTCAAAAATTAGCATTTAAAGTACCTAAGGACTATAAGTTGAGTATTTAAATAAAAGGAAATTTAGTCGCGTGGCTTAATGTGACCAGCTTTTCGGATCGGGCACTTAAACCACCTCAATTTCAGAGTGTCTTACAGTTCCGTGGTCTAAGATTAGGCCCGTCTAGAGCTGGCTC
Source organism: Hydrotaea diabolus (assembly GCA_963513945.1). Classification (NCBI taxonomy): domain Eukaryota; kingdom Metazoa; phylum Arthropoda; class Insecta; order Diptera; family Muscidae; genus Hydrotaea; species Hydrotaea diabolus. Next base: position 134,735,946 of record OY740719.1, read on the forward strand.
TATTAGATCAACGGATTGCGTCAGCAAATTTGGGACAAATTTCAAACTGACATCTACTTAGTGGGGACATAAATACTGTTACACACGTTTTATGCTGTAAAATAAAAAGTACTGAATGTTTTTGGACCAAATATTTTTTAATATATTTATTGATGTATATTGAATCCAAAAAGAATCTACTTATTCGAAATGTCCGCCTTTTGCCTTTACATACGCCTTAAGTCGCACTGGCCAATCGTCAATAGCTGCACGAATCTCGTCCTTTGGAAAATTGGCCATAGCTCGAACCAAAACAGTCTAAAGAGTTCCAATGTTGGGGTATCTTTTGCGACAAACCTTGTCCTCTCCACATTTTGTAATCCAATGGCTTCAAATCTGGACTGCCTGAGGGTCATTCTTCAGAGGAAATGAACGCTGGAAAATTGTTTCGGAGCCAGGCCTGGGACGTTTAAGCCTTATGGGCCGGCGCAAAATCCTGCTGGAAAGTCCATGGCTGGTTTTTGAACAGGGAATTGTTAAGAGGCTTCACAGCAGCTTTCAAAACGCTTTCTTGGCAAACTTTGATGTTTGGCTGATGTTTAGACTCCTTGTTCGCAGAAATGCAGGTCAGTGACCCCATCGTAAGAGACACCCCACCAAACCATGACTGAAGCTGGGTGATGACACTTTTCCTCCCTTGGGATCAGTCCAGATGCTTCCTTAGATGACCGCGCATACACTCTATCATTTTGCTTGTTAAATTTTTCCTGAACGGTAAAAGTTTTTTCATCGGCGAACAAAATTTTTCTGTGCAAGTTATCAGCGTGCTTCACCAAAAGACATTTGCATTTTTCAATCCTATTTTTTTAAAGCTGCAGTCAATAAATGTTCGGTATGTCGTTTGAAAGCCCCAAGTCCCAAGTCTTTTTTTAATGATTCGA